>JAPYKT020000026.1:552600-2047022 GCA_028749325.2 Caryopteris x clandonensis | reverse complement strand
ATTGAGCAACTTAATTCTTTATTAGATGAACATCTCTCTTTGTACAAAAATTTAGAGCGAACAATTGAGAGGCTGTCTCCGAAGCCTACATATATGACGTATACCCAGCCTGCACATCAACATGAGTCCCAAAGTCAAGCAGTTGCAATTTTGAGAACTAGAAGAAGTCATAGGGCTGATCATGAATTTAGCTTGAACACCGGATGCCACCACCTGGGAATTTTGCATCAACTTCTTCACGACCAGGATGTCCAACTGAAGGAAATGTGGAGGATGTATATAGGCCTTCAATGAGTATACCTACATATATTCTGACACCATACTATCCATCTTTGTCCACTCCCTCGCAATATCACCATATGAACTTTGACCTCGAAGGTGGAGAAACTACAAAGGTGACAAACTATGAGTATTTCCATCATACTCCTATTCCTTTCCAATACTCTGATATGGCTAATTTTTGGGATGTAGCCGAACAGTCAACATCACCATCTAGCAGAATGACAATTCCGTCGACGACAGTTTCAGAGAAAGATGAAGTACAAGAAAATTTAGAGCCACAAGTAAATGCCTTTGACACAAGAGTTAGAAGAGGTGAAATTACAAGAAGACAACAAGAAACCTCAGGACATGAAGTGCAAGGTGAAGGAAGAGCTCGGCGAACGAGAAAAAATAGAGGTTGTGGTATAGGACATTTCTAATATCGGTGTAATATGCATCAATATTATGTAACGTCGAAATAATTCGTGTGGTTTAAACATTTATCTTCTAGGTATTTATTATATTTCAGTTGTTTACTTCACTTGCAACTTTCCAAAAAAGGAATAACAAATATCACCGAAAAGATATAATTATGGCAAGAAAATATAAAATAAATGAATTTATCAAAAAAATAAAAAAAATTATATAAAAATTGAATCTTAACTCGGCCGACCGAGTTAAATGGTTGACCAAGTCATGAATGAATGTTGACCGAGTAATGAAGCATCTAGATTATTTTTCTCACTCGGCCAACTGAGTTTCCTGCATGACCGAGTGGAATCCATTGCTCAGTAAACAAACATTCCAGATTTTTTTTTCACTCAGCCAACTAAGTTGGCTGAATGACCGAGTGTATTGATCGAGTGGAGTACAACGCTCGGTTAACCGAGTTCATTGATCGAGTCAGATGTGATCGAGCAGCCAAAATTCCAGAGTTTTTTCAACTTGGCCGACCAAGTTGACTGAATGACTGAGTGTGTTGACCGAGTGGAGTACAACGCTTGGTTTACCGAGTCTGTCGACCGAGTGAGATGCGACCGAGCGTCAAAATTCCAAATTTTTTTCACTCGACCGACTGAGTTGACTGAATGACTGAGTGTGTTGACCGAGTTGAGTACAACGCTTGGTTTACCGAGTCCGTTGACCGAGTGAGATGCGATCGAGCAGCAAAATTCCAGATTTTTTCACTCGGCTTACCGAGTTGACTTTATGTCCGAGTGATGTGCTCGAGTGTAAACTGGTGACTCGGTTGACAGATTCACCAATTAGACCGAGTCGAGCGACCTCATCGGATGCAGAATCCAGTTTTTATATAGTTTTTCCCCCTTTTTCACTCATTTTTCTTATCCCCCAAAATCCTACTCTCAACCATCTCTCTTAGAGGCTCTCAAAATCATTCAAATTTCTACTAAAATAGTAAGACATAGATCATACAACATATTTAGTCTTTCAATTCATCCACTAAATCGCATTCACAGATACATTTGTGAAGATTTAAAGGTTAGGACTTTTCACACATTTATCTATAATCTTTTTCCAATAAGGTATGTTTTCAATAACCATCTATTTTCTTGGAGTGATATATTGATCATACCTTCTACTTGGAGTATTGTGCCATCAATCGGGTTATGTTATGTTGGTTTAATTCACTGGAGTATTTCATCGAACACTTGGTGTGCATCATAGCAATTGGGGATTTGGCTGTATTAGCATTGAATAATGATAATGTTTTGTTATTATCCCATAAATTAGAATCTCGTTATGATTATTTCATGTTATTAATGAAAATACATGTATTAAGGGATGAATTCATAATAGGTGTATTAATAGGTGTATGAAATATGAATATAGTGTTTACCATTGATGTGTATGAATTTGTTACAATAATATGAAAGATGTGCATATTTGAAGTAATGTAATTAATATAAGAGTGGATATATAACTTGATGTTTTGTAGGTACTATTGAGAAAATGTATCTGTATCCATTTGGTGCTCGTGGTCTCACCACTGATGATATGGGTCAACAAATAGAGGATAGACGTAGATTTGAAGAGGAGCAAAGACTTAGAATTCAAATTCATTCAATGGAAGTTGTAGGTACTGATTTCGATTGGAATCAACACTCCATGGAAGAATAACAATAAGAATACGAAAGAATTCTAGCAGCTATGCCCGATGCATATGGCATAGAATTTGAAGGTTGGGATATTCTGAGTCAGAGATGGTTTGAGGTGTACAGAAAGAAAAGATGGGCCACCCTTTTTGTAGATAAAGAAAGCATGAAAGAGCTAGGAATTTACGAGGATCTAAAAAAATTGTGCAAAAATATGGGATGGTCTAAGTTCTTCGCCTTACGAGAGAAGACATATGAGCGGTTGGTCCTTGAATTCTTCTCGACTTTTCCATGGGATACGATGATACCGTGCCGGGAGCTATAACTTTCTATTTTGGTAATGAGTTTCATACGCTTTCGCCGAAAACCTTAAATGAAATTTATGAATTTTCGAAGAAGAAATTATCCAATCTACCAGATACAAAGATACACTTCCCTAAATTCAATCCAATAATATTTTGAAAGGAAATAATGGATGCTTTCCTAGACAAGCCATCCGTTTACAATCCGAGCCGATCAAAAGCATCAAGTACAAAGCCCAATAATTCGATATTTCCAACGTTTCCTCTCAAGTATAATTTTGGCAAAACCTGAACTGGGGGTTGTTACATTGGATGAGTTGTTCATATTATGGTGTTTGATGAATGGAAACAAATTAAATGTAGCACCGATGCTTTTAAGTCAGTTTGTGCGAACAAAACAGCAAGTAGAAAACCATATCGGAGGGTTGATTACTCCAATTGCTCGATATGATGGGATTAATTTGGAAGGGTTGGAAGAAACATCAAGCAAAACAACCATCAACCTCGAACTTCTAATCAACATGAAGATGTGTATGTTGCACCTAGCACGAGAAAATTGTATCTCATTTTATCTGATAAGAAAAGACTTGTTCTGCCCAACTCTCGTCTGACAAATGTCTCTAGTGGAAAAGTATCGAATATTTTTCTTAATGGATCAATCCACACTGAAGCCATCAAGGAGAGCGAAAGAAAACTGAATAATGAAGAGGAAAGAAGAAAGAGGAGGAGAAGAAGTACAGATACAAGAACACAACCTATGAATGTTGATATCGAAGAACATAATGAGGATGAGATGATGAGGGAAGCAAAACTACTTGCATACGCACATGGAAGAAGAATGGAAAATCTCCCACAGTATGAGGTCGGGACTTCCCAGCAAGCTCACCCTTCACATCAACTTCATACAAGTTGGAACGATTGGTCAGAATGGAGAAATGTCTTGGATATACGGGTTGCCAACATCGAAGAATATATGAATCGCCAAACATATAATTCTCAAATTGCACATGATATGCAGAGACAACAATACAAGTGGCACGTGCAGCAAGGCCATTTTGAGGAGCGTGAATATCCTGCATATCAACCTTTCAACCCATAAAACACTCTGTATCGACCGTGAATTTATTCTATCTAGAAGTAGGTGGTCCAACTGTTCTTCTTGGGAAATCGGTAACCATAATAGCAACTGCTTACTGAACGTAATAAATGTTTTGAAGAACTAATTCAAAGAGCGTAAATTCAGTTATGCTGATGTGAAAAGAAGCATTGATATGCTACAATCCCGTCCCTACATGTTCAAAAAAATAATAATCACAGCTGGAGTTCATATGGTTGGTGAACGACACCTTATAACAGCTACACCGGATCATTGGCATTTATGGGTAATTTTCTCTAAAAGTTAACCAACCATTCATTTTCTTGATTGTAAATATCCAATTTACAGTTATATTAATTATTATTACATTTCTAGGATCGCGATCCCAAAATGATAAATACAATTGCATACTTATTTGATGGCGAGCCATTCTTCGACTAACTAGAGAAGCTTTTCAAGTTTGAAGATAATGATGTCGTGAGTGGACCATCTTCCTCAAGTATGGTGAGATCCAAGGCAAAGAAAAAATAATTTGGTGTAGCTACGATTGTTATTTCAGATGTTGAATTTTCATGATTATTGTAATAGTATTAGGGTATTATTTATTGAATGTTATAGTATATGTATAGGTTAAGGTGCTAGGTGTTGTAATCGCCGTAAATTCACCTTAGCTAATCTTTATATATATTATTTATTTCTTGATCTTACTGAACACCAAGAATTATATTTAAATACCAATATTATGGAAAATTATAATACAATCATTTTATTATTACACAATAACATAAACATAAAACAACAATAAACTATTACTCCGAAGAAAATTTTCCTAAAAAAACACAAACAAACAAAATAAAACCCTTATTAGCAATTTTTCACATGGACACAATTAACCACATGAACTACCACTTGTACCCGATATGTCTCGAGACAATAATGAAGCGCTCAGCCTGACCAAACCAATTTTAAAAGTGACTTTCATTCAAGTATTTTCAACTAATGAGAAAATACATAAATCACCCAAATTCAATTATGTGTCCTGCACAAAGCGCCCCCAACTTGCATTATCAAATTTTGATTTTTTGTGGTTCCTGGTATCGCATTGTCCATGACTTTTCCAGACAATATAAAACAACTAGTACTTCAATGTTAGGCAAGAGTTTGATCATCTCTTTAGGCATTGACTGCAAGAAAATTTATAAAAAAAACAAAAAAAAAGTTTAAGTAAATAATATACACACCTTACTATAGTTCTTCTAAAAATATAATTTACCAGTAGATAGTGCGGGACAATATGTGATTTAGACAACGTACTATCGAAATAAGGCTTATTTTCATCCAGAATTGGCGAGTCATCGATGTATCCTTCATCACTCGTGCAAACACGCCATTTTCCCTTACTCATTCTCTTTACGCATTTATGTATTATGCTAAGACATTCCTATTTATATTAGTTCAGGAATATAAATTATTACTGAATTGACTGCACGATGCGGTGCAGACTTCAGTGGGATTTGAGAAGACGTGTAGCTATAAAAACTGACCTCACTTCACTACATCTCTGTAAAAGAAAATATGCAGAATTTTTCAGATTGATTGACAATTCTCTGAAAAGTAAAAAGAAAAGTAAAATTGAATGACAATTCATTCATAACAGGTATAATTATTAAATTTAATAAAATTTATATATATATATATATATATATAATTTATATATACAATAATATAAAAAATATTATAATTATACTTAAAAAATATTATAATTATTAATAAATATTCTTTATTTTATAAAAAAAATTATATTATGATTTAATTATATTAAATAAAAATATTAAATTTAATTATTTACAATTATATAATTTATATTTATATAGAAAATATATATATTTCTAAATAAAAATTTATATAAGAAAAAAAATATACACGATAACAATATATATTTTTAAAAGAATAAATAAGAAATAATATATATATATATATTAAACATAAATAATATATATAATATAATATTAAAGAATAAAAAAAATTAAAAGAAACGTCAAGCCCACTGACGTTTCTGTAAAACATCAGTGGGCCTAACGTTATATATATATATACATATATATATATGTATATATATATTTTTTTTCTTTGAAATATTCAAATTATACTTCAAATAAAAGTATAATAATTATTAAAAAATATCCTTTAAATTTTATAAAATTTTTTGTAAAATTTAATTATCTTAAATAAAAAAATAAAATTTTAATATTTACAATTATATAATATATACTTCTTTAAAATATATATATATATATATTTCTATATATATATATATATATTTATATAACATAAAATTAAATATAACGATAATTGTATTTTTATTTAATCAGAATAAATAAAAAATGATATATATATTTATAATATATATAATCTAAAACAAACGTCAAGCCCACTGACGTCTCTTTAAAACGTCAGTGGGCCTAACGTTATGTTTTTATTTTTTTATATATCAATGTAAATATGTATATATATGTGTATATATATATATATTTCAAATATTCAAATTATACTTAAAATAAAAGTATAATTATTATAAAAAAAATATCCTTTAAATAATATAAAAAAAATTATAATATAACTTAATTATCTTAAATAATAATATAAAATTTTATTATTTACAATTATATAATATATATTTCTATAAAAAATATATATATATATTTATATAACAAAAAAAACTATAATTATATTTACTTTAATCAAAATAAATAAGAAATAATATATATAATATAAATATTAAATAAAAATTAAATCTAAGAAACGTCAGCCCACTGACATTTCTTTAAAACGTCAGTGGGCCTGACGTTATATCCTTTCTTTATATATTTATGTATATATATACATATTTTATAATATATATTTATGTATTCATATGTATATATATCACTAAATATTCAAATAATAGTTAAATAAAAATATAATAATAATTATTAATTAGTCTTTAATTTTTTAAAATTATTTATATGATTTAATTATCTTAAATAACAATATAAACTTTTATTTTTTATAATCATAATATATATATATTTTTTATATAGAAAAATTATATATACATATATTTCTAATAAAATATTTATATTAAAAAAATAGATAAGCATAATAAATAACATATAATTTATATATATTAAATATAAATAATATATAAAATTAAAAAAATTAAAAAAAAATTAAAAAGAAACGTCAGGCCCACTGACGTTTCTTTAAAACATCAATGGGCTTGACGTTTATTGTATTTTCTTTTTAATTATTATTACATATATATATATATAAATTTATTTAAATTATTCCATTAATTAGTAATATAAATATCAAAATTAATTAAAAATATTCCTTAATTTCTTTAATATGTTTTTTTATAATATGATTTTTTTTTAAATTTAGAATTTTTATTGATTTACAACTATATTATTATTTTATATAGTATTGAAATAAATATATATTTATATAATGAAAAATATATAAGTATATTTCATATTATATTTCATATAGTTTCAGTAAATATACAAAAAAAATTGAATTCTAATAATATACATATCATTTATTAAATAATATAAAAAAATTAATACAAACAAATTACAAATATATATATATATATATATAATTATATATACAAATTATATATCTTTATATATAGATATATATACTTGCATATATATATATATATATATATATATATATATATATATATGCGGCAGAGATATATATGTGTGTGTGTGTGTGTGTGTATATATATATGAATGAGGGATGAGACATAAGCATGAGCATGAGCATATTGCATATACATATATTTTGGGCCTGACGTTTTTATTTCCAAAATTAAAATGTCAGGACCGGTGACGTTTTTACCAAAAACCGTCACCGGGAGTGACATTTTACCCTATTTTGGGCACACTCCTCAAATCTACCCTATTTTATGATTTTTTTGGCATTATTTGGGTAAATAACCCTAAAAAAGTAATACCTTTTCAATAAAAAAAGTAATTATGTTAATATTAAAAAAAACGATAATGATATAAATCTTAAGATGAACAAATAGACATCATTCCCCCACTATAAAATATTTTCTATTTTTTTTTTAAAAAGTCATGTGTTTGTTTCTTTTAAAAAATAAGTAGTAATACATTTTGAATCAGAAATTAATATCTTTTGATTAATAAAGTAATATTTTTTCAATAAGAAAGTAATGTTGTTAATATTAAAAAAAACGATAATCCTATACATCTTCAGATGAACAAATAGACATCATTCCCTCCACTATAAAATATTTTCTAGAATTTGAAAAAGTAGTCATGTGTTTGTTTCTTTTAAAAAATAAATAGTAACATTGAGCAAATTTTTTCGGTTTAATTTCTAAATACATATATAAATATGTAATTTTTCAAACAAAGAAAAAGTAAATTGATTAATAATAAGTTATGTACATTTTTATAATTATAATAATAATAAATATAATTTCTTGTAAAATTTTAATATAATTAAATATTATATCTCATGCATTGCACATACGGACATGTAGTCTCTTATTATTTCAAATAACTAGTATATTCTTCCGTGCGTTGCATAATTTATAATATCATAATATAATAAATTATTATAAAAATAGTAATATAAATTTTTTAAATAAAATACATAATTTTAAAAATATATTATAATAAAAATTATTTGAAATAAAATATCTCACAAAATAAAAATATATTAATTATTAGAATATACCACAATTAATCTATAAAAAAATATTTTACTTTTACATATGCAATGTGGATATCAAAATGAAGATCATGAAAAAATGATTAAAAATTAACATATTCTTCTTTGAAAACAAACTTTAAATGAAAAAGTTATAAGTTTTTGAAATTAGAGTGAAAAAATAAATAAAAGAAAAAACATTGATTGGATAAAATCCACTTAAAAACAATATAAAAATTGAGGTTTAGAAATTTAAGTGTTATAATATTATTTGTTTAGCTAAAAAAAATTATATCAAAACGTGTGAAGTTTAAAATTTTATGGGGTAATAATTTATAGAAATGAAATTTTATACCTATCAACAAAATATATACATAAATTAACAAACTAATAAGTATATCAATTTTTTTATGTAAATAATTCTATTATTAATTATATTGAATTTTAAGAAAAATATAAAATTATATTTATATTAGTGATTACAATTGTAATTTATTTATATTGTAAAATAATTGTAAATGATTCAAAAATTAAATATTGCAGTAGTATTTTAATATTTTTGTAAGCCTGCCATATTTATTAATATAATATAACAGAATTTCAAAATATGCATAAGAAGTCAGGCTAGCCTGACGGTTGGAGACCTTGCATGTCTTCAAAGGTTGTATCCCGTAATTATAGAACGTTTGTAATTTTATTCCTATTCAAATGTAAATTTGTAATTATGTCACATAACAATTTTAATTTTATAAATTTAATCCTAATTTTGGTGCAAATTGAAAATTTTGTCGGAATTTGATATATGCATTTCACGTGCCGTTTTTCGGCAAAACTTTTTCGATGTGCCTTTTAAATTTTCACACAACCTGCAAAACAAATGTCACACAATAAAAAAAATGCCACAGAAACAAAAGAAAATTAAAATAATTTAAAAGAAAATAGTTTATTCTTTAGAGGATCAACCCGTAACTAATTAAAAGTCTTAGCTCATTTACATTTGATTACTTGCATGTTGTTCATTTAAGAAGACAACCATTTTGTTTTAAATTATTTTAATTTTTTTGTTTATGTAGCTTTTTTATTTCTTAACAGATTGTGTGAAATTTTAAAAGTCACATAAAAAAAAGTTTCAGCGAAAAAAAACATGTAAGACAAACATGTCAAATTCGATAAAATTTCTAATTTTTTCCAAAATTATGACTAAATTCACAAAATTAAAATTGTTATAAAACATAATTGTAAATTTACATTTGAACATGACTAAAATTGCAAGTACTATAGTTATAGGACTAATTTTGTAATTTACTCTCTTAATACAAATCAAGTATAGATTCAATTACAATTTTCCTTTTATGGTTATTATTCTTTTCATATCAAATTATCATCATATAGGTATCACTTATACATTCAAACATATCAAATATCTTAAGTATTGATGAAACATGCTTATGTAATTTAATCATAACAAATCATATCATATTAAACATAGAAATTTTTTATTTATAATTCTAGCATACCCAACAACTTTATAAAGTCCATGAACAGAGAGAAATAAATACCTCAAGAAAAACAATCTTCAAAAGGCTTAATTCTTTATTTTATTTAGTGTTTTAAAATAATTAACAGTGATTATTTTATAATAGAAAATAAAATCGAAAAACTCAATTCTTTTTCAAAACAAAAGAAGAAGGTTTTTCAGAGTTTATAGAAACAAATACCGTAATGTGATGAGTTTTGGGGATAGCTGGATGATTATATAATGTCATATCTATAATCACTCAGTAACTAGAAACAGTTTGTTGCCCCTTGACAGCATTTTTGTACTTAAAAAACCAAGAAATAAGAAGATAATACCCAAAATTGATGATCCCAATCACCACCATCACCCAATACACATTATCCACCCTCCCATCATCGATATTGTCCGGCAACCAATCTGTAACCCTTCTCACAACGTCCACCACTGCAGCGCTCAAGTAAAACGCCAATGCAACAAGCATAGCAACCATGGCGGTGGCTAAACTCTTCAGAGAATCTGGGAATTCCTCATAGTAAAGCCCTATTTGCCCCGGAAAATGGAAGGCCTCCCCTACGCCAACCACCACCAACTGAGGCACTAACCACATCACCGAGATCATCCCATGGTGGGACCGCCTCTTCGACTCGACAAGGGCGGAAACCGCCATGCTGGCTGCGTTGACTACGTGGCCGATGCCGATCTGTTGCAGCGGGGTTGGGGTTTTCCCAGAGAGTTTCTTGCAGAGTGGCCAGAGAATGTGGTCGATTAGGGTTATGCCTAGTAATGTGGACAGGAATGAGAGGACCATTAAGGTGCTAGCTGGCACTTGGAAACTTTGGGACAGGTGGCGATCCATGGTTAGTGCTTGGAGGACAGTGAGGCTGAGCTGGACACCAATTGGTGTGCTTAAGAAAATGCCGGAGAACCATAGAGGTAGGACTCTGATTAGAGATTTGAGGTCCTCTACTTGTTGGACAGTGCAGAGCTTCCATGGCCTAGCGACCGAGCCGTTTTCAAGGATGTCCCCATCCGTCTTCAGTGCTGCACGGTTCAGTGACCTACGGAAGATCATCGTTTGAATGTCATATGAGATCCTCTTTTTTATTTCTTTTATTTCATTTCATGTTCCAATTTCATCAATTGTGTAAATCGATTTTATTAATAAGCAAGTGATGTCAAATTAGGACAACTTTGAATAAAGTAAACATTATTTATTGCCTTATCATTATAATTAATATATATATATATATATATCAAATCAAAATAAAAATAATTATTCCGTATAATTGAGACGTATTACCACTATTAAAAAGTAGCTAAAACATTTCAACTTACGATATTTAGTTATACGGACACACAAACAAAATTGGCGATGAATAATATTATACCGGAACCAGTTTGTGGGTGCCTCAGCGATAATCCCTCTAACCCCATAGTAATAATCTGCAGCATCAGAAGAGATGAAAGCCTTCCTTTTTCTTACAGTTGCAACCACCACTTGCAGCAAGCTCGTGAGTGGGCTCCCCTGTGGGCTATCTGGAATATAGTATCGGGCCCCAATCAAGAACAGGCCCAACCCGAGAGCATTACTCGCTATACTTATGCCCAGGCCCAAGGCCCAGCCCAGATTGTCTTCAATATACACCATGGCTGTACCTGCTATGAAAGAAGCACCATAAAAGCTGAAGAAGAACCAGTTAAAGTAAGTAGACTGGTGCTTGAAATCAGTGAACTGATTGGCCCCCATTGTTGCTAGGGTGAATCTTGTGCCCCCTGCTCCCATAGAAACCAGAGCCAAAGCTGAATACAGTACTGCGTATTGCATTCTTGATGGGGTGGCACAGGAATTTGAGCCTGGGTCACAGCCAGGTGGCCTTAGACTGTCTATTGTCACAGCAAGCAGCATAAGACTCATGCCCTGTAAAAGATGTGCATTGTAATAATATGGTTACATAGTTTTTAAAGAGAAGAAAATAGCTAGGATAATTAATTATAGGTATTCTTTTTTATGAAAAATATATTTAAGCATATAAAGTCTCGTTCCTTACATTACAATTAATTTTATAGGATAATGATATTGTAGTGTTAGAACGAGATCGTAGATAGTAACAGTCCATATGCGTTAAAAACAAAAGGAACAAAGCCTTAAGGATGGATAGATGAATGTGTACATGCGTACCAGCAAGGAGATGAGAGAGGAAATCCAGATGACAGAGAAACAGCCGAGAAGTGAGTCGGCGACAATGGCTCCTATGAGAGGGAAGAAGTTGATGCAGCCACTCACCACACTGCTAATCTGGGCAGCATCGATGCTTTTAATGTTGAACTTCTGGATCAATAATACTATTAGGTTGCCCAAGCAGCCTCCTGCTGCCAGTGTCAGCCCGAACACAGTTGCTGCCCGTACGAGTGTAATATTTTATACATGTTGAAGAGGATATATATATATATATATATATATATATAGAAAGAAGTGTGTGTGTGTGTGTGTGTGTGGAGAGTAGAGAAGAGACCTATTATGAAGGGGGTGGTGGTCCAGCCGCCTCGACGGCCGTCGGCGGCGGGTGGTAGCAGAGGTTGGTCATATCTGGAGAGAGAAGTATTGTTGTCTTCCTGCAAAGCTGCCATCATTTTTTGTTGTGCTTTTGAAGCCACAGCTATTCTCCACTTTGCTTAATGACCACGACTGAGTTTGTGTATAAGTAGTCACATGAAATCATCTTCGCACTATTTCAATGTTTTACATGCCTTACTTTAATAAACAAAACAAAAAACAAAAAAAATCGGTTTATTTTATTATTTATTTTTTTATTTTGTAGGCGAGTTAATTCGTCGATTAAGTCGAAAGTTAATGTTTTATGGTTAGTATATGAATTTAAAATTTAGGAATTAGATTTTGTGATTTTTGGTATATATCTCTTTCTTCCTAACACTCCAAAATAGTTTTTTTTTAAGTGCTTCAAGATTCTTAAAGATTGAAACATATTTCGAAACTTATATGTATACGTTAAATCTCTTCAATATATCTCAAAGATCATGAATTTGTAATGTTATTATTGGTTGTACGAAAGTTGAGTGAATATGATATCTCAAACCTCATAAGTTTCAATATACCAATAAATAAGTTTCCATATACCAATAAAATTTGAGAAGAACTTTTTTATCAAGTAGCTAAAAGAATATTTTCATCTCTATTTTCAAATTTTCCCCTTATTTATTTATCATCTGTCTTTAAATTCATAGTTTATGACATTTAAATTTTGATAGAACACGAATATAGTAAAAATAAAAATATATATATACCTAATAGTAGGGTGGTTCTTGTTTTGGATATATTATTACAGCGACATGGTCGTGTGACACGAGTTTTATTTATTTAAATATCATATTAATAATTATAAATTTTAATATTTTCGCTTTTGTGAAATTTATATCTATAGTCTAAATTAAAGGTGAATAGTGAATTTTTTTTTGGACATGCGTCTCATAATTAATTATCACATGTTTTTCACTTGTGTTTCTCCCCTTTTTTTCACCCGAATTTTAAAATTTAAATAACTTTTTCATTTTAATATTCTTTTTGTGATCGTTAATTTGACATTAATATTATATATATTGAAATAAATAATTACATTTCAAGCATGGAATATATTGATGAAATATAATTTTGTATGAATTAAATTATAATTTTCTAAATTTTGATATTTGCGTCGGATTTGAATAAATAATATATTAATTTTTATATAATTTAATCTATAAAATATACATAATTTTTATAAAAATAAAAAAGTTATACTATTAATTAATATAATATTATAATTTTTTGTTTAGCCTCAATAATTTTTAGTAAATTAATGTATCTATATTTAGTTTTGAGACAATAATTTTTTTTCTTAATATCGAACAATTTATTATTTAATAATGCTAACTTAAAAATTTTAATTTAATATAACAAACTATATTTTAAATTAAACATAATTATATACATAAATATAATTGATATAATATAATAAATTATATATTTTTATAATAAAATGTATTCCATCCCATCCGTTGAACGGCAGATAACTAGTTTAATTCTAAAAAAGCGTCTCTAGAATGTTTAGGATTTTGGGTAGAGAGAGAGAGAATTACTGTCAGAGAAAGTCGACCACATATTTTAAAGCAGATGGTGACAACCACTAAAGGGCCATTACTAAACTTAGCGGGCCACACCCTGGTTTGGGCCATTATTACCGGGCCATACCCTCTACTTTGGGCTTCACATATTCAATCTGCAATTTATGAATACAACGAAATAAAAAGCGATGCTGCTAAATTCAAAGGGTACTTTTGAACTGCAAACTTTTATCCTCCCCACCCCCCCCCCCCCCCCCCCCCGCCCCCAACCTATTTTCAGTATACTAAATATATATACATTTATTTATAATTTATTTTGGATATATAATATATCTAATTAATTACTTTGAAACATAGGAATTATATATTTCTATACAAACTATATTGTTTTACAAGCCCTCAGGAATTATATATTTTTCACAAACTATATTGTTTTACATGCCCTCAAAATAATATAGTTTGAATATTTTTTAAATATTGATTTACTAAACATTTATTACAATATATTTTATCTTAATTTGAATTTATTACAAATTATGGATCATACGAAATAGTACTAGTTAAGATTATAATAAGCAAAATGTATCAAATGTATCATATTCTAAGATCCTTAAACTATTCATGAATATTTTAAAAGATTCCTAAACTATAAGAATGTTTAAAAAAGTTCATCTATTCATAAATATTTGAAAATATCTTTAAATACTCACAAATGTGTGTTAAGGATGTGCACCTACCATTTTGTCATAGTTTAGGGACCTTTTTAAATATTTTTATCATTTAAGAACCTTTTCAAATATTTGTGAATAGTTTGAAAAATATTAAAATATATTTTATCATTATGATATTAATTAGACTTAATTACATAATAAATTACGTCATTTTGATCATTTATCAATTGCAACCTGACATTTCAAACATAATAAATAAGTGCACCATATTTACATTTTTTTAATTTGATGCATATGGACCAATTATTCGAACCCCAATTGCAAACATGAAACAAAAAACTTATATATTGGGTCCATTGCTATATAGGTTACATAAATTGTATTTTTTAAGTCACATGAAAATTCATGACTTTTATTCAATTATCATTTGCAACCATTTTTTTTAAAATCAACATAAAAATACATTATCTTTTAATTTATTTTTTTTAATTCGATACACATATATCAATTTTGGATTACAAGAAGCCTAAAATTTATATTTTGACCCTCATCGCTATATATGTTAAATAATAATTTTTTAAAAAACTCTAAATAATAAAAATCACTTTATTTTTCTAATTGAAAAGTAGGAAAAGTTTTATCTCCAATATCTGTAATAAGTAACCACAGTCATCAATCTCTAGGATTTGTATTTTTTTTAATAAAAAAATCATGGTAGTAACATATATCCTTCTTTTATTTCTTGCTTCATATGACATCATTGTTTTTGTGTTACTACGAGACTGTAATTTAATTTTCAATCTAATATATTATCTTTGATGGAGATTTAAGATTACTAAAGAAAGATCCCAAAGAATGATAGTGGTGGTTGTGTATATCATGAAATGAAAGTAAAATTTTCTCCAATTTTCTATTATAAAAACACTGTTTTAATTAAGTTGGATTTAGAATAATAAATGAAATCAATCAACCTATTAAATATATATATATATATATATATATATATATATATGTATATAACAGAGTCGTGAAAAAATAAAAATCTAGATAAGTAAAAAATTAGAGTTTCAAAATTGGCCCACATTAAAAAAAATGATGTATTTTTATGTTAATTTATAAAAGATATTTGGCAAATGATAATTAATAAAACAGTTGTGAATTTTCATGTAATTCAAAAAACTCACATAAATTAATTTGCAAAAATTATAATGATAATATACTTTTTTATTATATTTAAAAAATTAATAATCGAGCAAAAAATATAATTTTGTATATCCTAAGAAGTAGAAGAGAAGGACAAAATAATGGATTTAACGAAAGTTGTATTGGTTACAGTGTTTTAAGATGTTTATGGAAATTTATGCACTTTTGTGTTTTGGTGCTAATGGTAATTTATTTTTGCTAAATGTACCCACACCGTCATAGCCTGTCTTCGTAGCTTTATCTCATAATTATTTTACCTTTTTATTTATTTACTTTTTTTTTATTTTTTGGGAAACAGACCCTAATGAAGAATGTCGATATTCCAAGTCGAAATATCTCTCATTTGATTGCAGCAGGCGGACTCCACAAAGAATGTCAATATGCAATGGGCTTTCTTGTGGACCAAAAACTCTTGAGGATTTGGATCGAAAAAATCAAGGTTTAAACTTTAAATTTTGTCTCCAACAGAATGTCCCCAAACTCAGATTTGATGTTTTCAGAATCCAATGATTTTACTAATATAATAAAATAAAATAACTTAAATATAATCTTTTGGCTTATGTTTAGACGCAAAATATTTTTGTTTAATTCTGTGTGCTTCATTTTAATATTTATTGTGTATTTAGTTACTTATATTAAATTTGAACTGCAAATAATATTAATTATTATATTTTTTAAAACTTCTTAGATAGTTTAATTTTTTATACAACTTATAAATTTATTTCAGAAACCAATTTCTTATTATGAATTAGGAAGATATATATTATCTCGTACAAAACAATATATTCCTAACAGTAAAATAATTAATATTCTACTTTAAAATATTCATTTTTAAATATTAATACTCAAAATTATATTATAAATATATAATTTTTATTTTAAAATACTTTACAATTGCACATCAAACAAGCAATACCAATAGATCAATATTGTTGAGATCGCCATCTGAAAAATGCATCGAGACGTTCTATTCACTAGCTTGTAGAGTGCAATGACAAATTATCCAGTGAAAAATCTAGACGTTGTGAGCATTAGTTTCTTTACACACACACACACCAACAAACACACACATACCTCCGATATTAAAAAACAAAATAGCTGCTCTGAATAACACCAATGCACAAACAAATATGAAGAAAAATAAACACACTAATTAATTATATTTTAGAAGACCTCTCCTCTCAAAGTGGTGTATAAATTTTTATTATATTTTTTAAACTTGCGACAAAGGGTGAGATGTAGTTTTCAAAAACTATCATGAAATAATTGGAATGAAAAAAGGCTAAGAATAGGACAACCATATTATTGCAACAGAGAGAGTGACGGGCCCATCATATATCATTAGCAATAGCAACAACGTCAAAATCCAATACCATCCCATTGGTTTAAAAAAGCACAAAACAAGACCAACAACTTCCCAAAATCATAACATAAATTAGGCCTTCACTCCTCACCCTCCTCTCTACCTTAGGCATCAGCAAATCTGCAAATAATATGATAAAAATATTATAAGAAAATAAAATAAAGAGGAAGTCTTCATCATCCAACAATAGCAACAAGCGGGAGCCTTACCCCAACTCAGACAGCTTCAAGTGAGCCTCTGCGTAGTCAGCAAAGAAGGCATCCTCATCCTACAACCGAACAAATATTAGGTATAGTAAATAAAATTGCACACAAAGTGGGCTACGAGAGTGAACATCCACATACTGCAGCATATTTCTCGACAAGAGGGCGGAAGGAAGGGTCAGCAAGAAGAGCCTTGTCCGAAGGCAACTGCAAAAGACCCTCTTTCTCTCCACTCAAAAGCTCCCTGTTCACAATCGAAGGAGACAAAACATATTACGAAATAGTACTGGCACGATAATGTAGATTACCCGGCACTCTCAATTTTGCTCCACAACTACTCTAAACATGTGTATACACGAGTGGTGATGATCTTACTTGAAGTAGGAGTTGTCAAAGATGAGGGGGTTTGAAGTCCATGGTCCCTCAAATCCAGATCGTTCCTTGTGGCACCTTCCCTGAAAGAGCAATTGAAATATGAAATTGTCATGCAAGTGTCGTTCCCCTTATTGTGTCTACAAAATCAAAAGAAGATAATAGCAGATACAAACCAGGGTGTGGCCACCAGAAAGTGCAACAATATCCTGATCAGTAAGGCCCATTTGCTTGACGAAAACATCCCTCAGGTGGTCAGATCCTACAATTCATAGAAAGATAAGATAATCAAGACCCCAAAAAAAGAAAGGATGGTCCCGTTTATTTGCCCGATATTGTTTCTTCAGATTTTGTCATAATCATTGAGTCATTTTCAAAAGTACACAAAGAGGGATTACCCTTGGTAGCATCAGGCAAGCGGCCTTCAACAGGTGGCTCTGCCTTGTCCTGAGAATTAAAATCATCATTCTCAATTATTGCACAAACTGAACTAATAAAATTATAGTGCAAATACAAACAACTACAATCTTGTCATATAAATGATCAAAGCTCAGCTACTAATGATCCATATATATTCAACTAAAAGGGGGTGCACATATCATCAAACGCTCTCCTTCACCCCCACACTCAAAATAGCCGCAGATACATCTTAGAGAAACCTTTGCAATTTCCAGCATTTAAATGAACAAGCTAAACTATAATGTGTAACAACCCAAATTCACTGCTAAAATATTCATTTAATATCCAACCATGCACCTGACACAAAACATATTGGGAGAATATATTGAATTTGGGAAGAGGGAGATTTCACTAACCGGCCTTCCTGGGTGGAATGGAACTTCAGGTCCCCCGGTAACTTCAACGGCCACAACTCCAGCCAACTGGATGCAATAGAAGGATATCATTGCAAATTCTCCAACAATTCATGTACAGAGCTAAAGTTCAATACATATAAAAATACGTACCTGATAGAAGTCAGCAAAAGAAAGGGTGGGGAACTGCTCCCTGATGGGCTCCAAGAGCCTTAGAGCAATGTCAATACCATTGTTAGCAGAATGTCCTTGCTCAGCCTTAAATCTCATGGTTCCAAAAGGACCTCCAGTCTTAGAGCACTGATCAAAAGTACCAGCAGAGTGCCACCTACAATCATACAGCACCAACTTCGTACAGATCATAAGAAACAATGAACCAACACAAGAATTGTATGACAATCAACATAAGTAGTCTCCAATGAGGCAATTCAAAAAATAAATAAAAAACTCTTCAATGAGGCAATTCAAAAAAAAAAATTATATAATAAATATATATATAGCATGCAGTCATGTAACGGATACTAGCAAAATATAGTTAGGGTTATGAGAAGGGAACTTATTGGAAAACAATAGACACCAGCCTTTCACAAATGACGCAAATAAGATTTGGGTCACCAACACCGTTAGAACAGCCAGGCCAGTGTTTCGAACTCCTTGCAGATAAAATTTCCAATAATTTTCATGGTATAACTCAGTGATGGAGCAAGAACGCATTGTAGGAGAATGAACTCTATTTTTCAAATATATAATAACATATTTATCATTTATTTCCGTATGATTGCATTTGGATCCGGGGATTTGCTTTGAGGAAAGGCTTTCATATTTTAAATGACTCCATATCAAGTCGGTTTAAAATCCATCAAATTGATTTCCAATACATCACACAGCTAAAAAATTATCAATAAGAGATTCATTTCATTGCAAAGATTTTACCCAAAGTCAAAATCACATCAATCCATTTAATATCGTAGATTTAAAAATAATAGTTTATAGCCATCAATCTAAATCAAAAAAACCCATTTCTTAATTTATTTGTTGGATGAAATTACTCAAAATATATTATAAATATAATTATAGTTCTAAATAGTCCATATACCATTTCTATATCTATTAATTTTGCACCAAAGAAACAAACACATGATTTGACGGGTTTGATGACAGACTGGATTGTAAAAAATAGAGGGAGTTGACTGCACCGTCCCTGGTCAACTGTTCCGACATTTTACGTAGAATTTGGACAATTTGATAAGTGGTCCAAAAAAATTATTAAAAATAAAAAAAATAATAAAAAAATAAAATAAACCAACATTGACCGCTACAACAAACATAATAGTAAAAAACAACAAAATCTTAAATAAACAAGAGAAATTGCTTCTATTTCAAATACGATAAACCAGTTGAATGATTTATATATTAATCTCAATGTATCCGACAATACACAAAAAACGGGTCGAATCTTCTCAAATGGTGAACCGATCTTTCAATAAAGTTTAGCAATCACCTAAATCTCATATCAACTAAGCTAAAAAAACCTTCATCAAGTTCAAGGAAAAAGATAACTCACGCAAGGCGTAGCATGAGCGGAGCGCAGTTCTTCTCAGCGATCAAACCCCTAAGTTTTTTCTTGCATTTCTCAACAGTCTTGAGATACTCCTCACTCACAGTTGGATAGTTCTTCACCATCTTCGCCTCCTACGCATCAGATAATTCATTTCCATCAATGAACTCGAAATCAAAAGAAACACTTCCAAGATTATAAAAAATAAATAAAAAACGAAACGAAATCACACTCTCAAAGTCAACGGCAAGTCGAACAAAATTTCTAATCCGATCGGTACAAAGAAGAACAGATAGAGATCGCGAAATCTGCAAATCGACTTACCTAAAAAAGATATAGAACCAAAAAGTAATAGAGAGAGAATGTATAAAACCCTTAACAATGCGAGCGTGGAGAGCACAAGCACTAAGCTGAGGATTGTGGAAACGTAGTGAGCGTAATATTACATATAGGGGGAGCAAGATAGGGAGAAGTTTCTAGAAGAATAGTTTGTAGCCGTCGGATTAGGATAATCGTGAGGCCGGCGTTGTGTTTTGGGATGGACGGCTGGGATTGGTCTAAATAGACGGATGGTGTTTTAATGGTAGGTGAGGCATGATGAGGAAACGAAAATGAGTGATGTATGGGTTGGAAGCGCGAGGCCATGAAGACAGACTTTTTGGACACATTATTATTCTTGACGGGAAATGACCAGAATAACCCTGTTACTTTTTTTTTTTTTTTTTAATTGGCCCGACGGAGATTTATCCTATTTAGTCTCAAAACCTCAAAAGTACTTCCGAGCAAGGAATAATAGTATTATCGTAGAATTTTATAAATAAGGATGAGATATTTTACATTTAAAATATTTCCCTGCCGAGCTCAAAACAAATCTATCTTGAGTGGTTCTCTCTCTTTTTTTTTTTTTAAACACATATATTAAGCACATGGAGAACATTTTTAAAAAATGAAAAAATTTGAAATTAAAATTATGTTTATAGAAAATCATATTTTTTAATCTTAATAGACTTAATTTACACACACTTATTTTTCTCGCTCACCAATTATCTTACATATTTCATTAACAAAGTTATGATTACACAATCATTAATTATTATAAAATCATTTTTTAATATTCAATCGCTTTTTATTATGATGTAATACTCCATTTATATATCATACCTCATTTAACTATAAAACAAACTAATTCTTATATTATTTATTAAATACATAAAGCCATTGCATGCATAACTAATGGTAATCTGTAAATATAGGCGTTTACAATATATGATTTTTTATGTTCTTTTATAATTATAGTTCATGCTAATGATTGGCTTTTTAATACAATTATAGTAAAATGCTCATTTTTTATATAATTTTTTAATATTTTTAGTGATATTGTAAATTTTTTTTATTCATACTTTATTCTTATTTGTATATTTGGTCCATTGTATTAAGTTGTTAGATGTGAGTTGAAAAATATTATGTGAGATTGGCAATTTGGGTAGGATTTGATTAATTGAATTTTCTTTTATGTTAGCCTATTAATTTTAGTTAAAATAATATATCTATCTATATATATTTGTAAAAATAAAATTATTTTTATTTAATGATAATTAGTATTTTTTTTCTTGTTTTCCCTATCAATATTTATATCATCTTTTTATTTAAGAAAATTCAAATATTTTTCTATACAAAATATATCCCTGCCTCATTCTTACAAAAAATAATAGAAAAAATTATCCAATAACATTATTATTTTTAATATAAGTAACTTAATTACTGAAATATATTAAAATTATTAAATCTTTTCCTGGACTATACAATCTGTACCAAGAGGGAGACCATTTAAATACTACCAAATTGATGATTTAAGTAAAAAAAAGATTCATTTAGAGGGTAATATAGGCAATAAAAGTGAAGGCAAGTGTGAACAGAAGTTGAGAGCAGAAGATTCCTTCTCCTTATTGCGCCAGTCGTGGTTATACAAAAAGGCGGTTGGGCCTGCTGTCCGTGTCCCCACTCCTGCTCCATTAATTTGATTTGTACGACGTTGGCTCTCAATTGCCTAAAGTGTAACCATGACTTATTATCTCATAATTACGCCCTCGCATTACTTCACACAAATCGTGTTACTGTACAAACCAAAATTAAATGGCGTAGTTGCTTGTGGAATCCAAATTTGAGGTGCAATAACGGGATAGGGATGACACTCGAACGGGTATTGTTAAATATCTGTTTATTTAAGTTCTAATAGAGGAAATTTGAGTTTATTTGAGAAATAAATTAAATTTTATTAAGATTTGAATAGAGCTTGAATTCGAGTTTCTAGATATCTGTTATCTAAATTAATATGATGCATGTCAAAATTTCAAAATAAAATTATTATTTCTAAAAAAAGTAACTTTCCATTCCTCATTCCTCAATTTTAAAAATAAATAAGCAATGGGGTGGTCAAATCAACAAAGAAACAATTTTTTTATGAAGAAAGGTGAAATAGGGTGTTTTTAAATTTCTAATAACCTAATAAAAGAAAATAAATTAAACTTGAGAAAAGATAGCAGTGATAATGAAATAAATATCAACTAAACAAGTTTGGAATTAAAAATAAATTAAACTTGAGAAAAGATAGCAGTGATAATGAAATAAATATCAACTAAACAAGTTTGAAATTAAAGATTAAACAAGCTCTACCTTGATTCATTCAATTGATCATTGCTGCTGAAATTACTCAACAATTTAAAAATAAATTAGTTATAACTATCCAACAACTGTCAAACAATTAATCTCCCCATAATTATTCGATAATCAAGAAATGCTCATTAAAACTTCTCTAATCAAATTACAATGCTAGAAAAGCCTCATAGAATTTATTATTTTGATGCTAATTTATTTAAATTATAGTATTTATTTTTACGATAAATTAATTTATTTAAGCAAGTAACTAAATATGTTATGCTTAATTAAATTTTAATAAAAAAATATATGGATTGTGTATTGAATTGGCATTCAATTGTTTTAGAATTATCAAATATTGGCAAGTATTCAATAAAACATAAAGCAATCATTAATATCAAGCCCAAGAAATAAATAGGTATCTATAAATTGAAGATATATGATTAAATCTTACAATTTTATGGAATTATGGATTCAATGATCCTTCGGCTAGAAAAAAAAAAAAATTAGTTGTTTAAATATAATTAAAAGAAAAAACACAAAATTCATTTTAATTATAAAAAACAAAAGTTGAGAAATCAAATCCCTTTTGGCTGCTGCTCTTCACGTTGGAGCCGCGAGAAGAATTTGATTATGGTCTCCAAACTTATCCTCACGTCAGCAGGTGTCATGGGTTGCGGCCTTCTGTTATTCTAGCCGTCGAGTTTTTACACAGCGGAATAATACCCGTGCGGCCATAAAGACTCTTGCAGCCTCTATCCGGCCTTCTCGCCTCATCAAGTCCTATGATGACTCGTTGCTCTGTATAGCACACCAAGCTTACTAGCATACTCATTCAAATGCATCTCTGCGCTGTGTCTTGCGCAAGCACTCGCCTATTCTCAATGAACATGTTCATCGAGGGCGCCCTGTCGCACGCCTTGCGTGTCTTGGCATCAACCCCCAACTAACTAGCACGTATGCTACGCCCTACCGACACTCTCAAGTCCCATCGACACAGATCATGATGGCCTTGGAGCACTTGTGCTCCATCATAGCACTGAGGGTCGCTCGCACGCCACTCCTCGTGCTCGTCACGCACTCGGGGTGTCCTTGGTGATGTACCCAAGGCCCCTCGGTTGTGCCTCGCCCGAGACGGGCAACATAGTAAACATTGGCTTAGATATTATGCCATTTCATATTCGCCCCACACGATGCTCGGGACGTTTTCCTTGCATGCCGACACATGCCCACAATTACCCACAATGCAGTGTTGCCATGCAACCGCATGTCTCAAGCCAACGGTCCCTCGCGACATGGCTAGAATCTATAGCGCATGCTACGAGTCAAGTCACGAGGCCTCGGGATGTATCACTCTCTCAGCCTAGAGGCGGTGCCCAATAATTTCTACAGCCCGTGGAGTACCTTCGGATCTCATCCAAACCTCACGGCCCAAGGGAGCGCCCAAGATGGACCTCGCTGTCCCATGCCGCCCGATTGATCCCCAAATCGACCGAGGACTCTTCACACCCTTCTAATGCTTAGAGCCGGCCCCTAGAGGTCCCCCTCATACCCCTAGAAAATTGCACGCTTAGTACTCGATAGTACGGGGAGGGCTGGCAACTGCTCACCATGGCTCCTGAAGAGCATGCCTCCCTTATAATAGGGAAAAATATTTTTTTCCTTTTTCCACCAATAGGCATTGTTTGGCCGAGAACGCGACTCTTCGTATCTCCCTTGTTCGAAATCTGATTCACTTTTGTAAAGTCCGTAGCGTAGCTTCCACTCTCAATATTAACTTTGTAAAGTTTCAGCCCCATCCGATACTCTCTCGTTTAGGGGTGGCCTACGCAATGCGTTGCACTCTCCCTCGTGCCACTACACTGCCACACTTTACAACTCATCAACGGATCCTACTCAAACGGATGCATCTCTGGGTGAAACTTGGTGGAGACATTCCCAACACCTAAAGGGAGTTCCCACTTGAACAGTTTCTAAAAACTCCTTCATTAAAGCCATCTACTCAACGCATCTTTCTTGCACTAGCATAGGAACTCAACAGCCATTTTGCTTTACCATCTGTAAGGTCTAATGGCCTCAGATTGCAACCATACTTGGTGGAGATCTTCCTCATGACTTAAAGTGTTTGCCATTAAAGCAGGTCTCAAGTCACCACTTCATAAGTGTCTCATTTGGTAAGCCGACAGTGTTGCGCGTAACACACATGTACTCCTCGGGTGCGCGCTACTCGCGTCACAGATAGCTAATCCCGAATAAGCCTACCTAATCCCGAACAATCTTGAGGATTAGCTTGCTATCCTGTAACAGCTGGCCTCTGCGAGATATAAAGATGATGCATCTTTCTCCTTTATGTTTCAAGATTGGCAACCCAAGAATTAGAAGATGATTATTAATTCTAATTTATGATTATTTATGAAAAAAAACATAATTAATAAGACTCTTATTCTCATGAGAATTCTACTATTATAAAAAAAAAAAAAAATTCTTCGTTTATAATTTTTTGATGTGTGGGCACTTGAATTGGCCCAACACCATATTTTCCACTAATTTAGTTCAATCCATGTCAACCCATATCTTCCTGATATCCTTGTGACCACTGATCTTTCCGTGATCCCAAGAGTCCTCATAACCTAGTAAAAGGTAACAATGTTTTCTCTTTTCTTCCTTTTTTTTCTTCTCATAGTGGATCTTTATATTTAAGATATACTTGTGTGTGTTAAAGTAACTAAGGGATAACCGGGGTTTGGGTGTTATTTTAGGTTTTGACCACATTACAACATCATTAGTATTTATGGGGAGAACTGAATCATAAATTCTCTAAATCGAATATGCCTCGACGCCCATACCAACAGTGGTATCAAAGCAACGATTATGTGTCCAAACTAGACATATGTTGTCCCGAAAGCTTCTATTCACCAAACAACCCCCCTTTTGCATAAATATGTGCAATTCAGGTATCTAGAACTGGGCCACCTCAAGCGCACCCTTGTCGAGTTTACCCCTACCCAACTCGACCTTGCACACATCACCGTGCTGCATACCCAACCTAGTGTCTGTTAATTCCAACTATTCCTAGCATAACACAAATAAAAAGGTTAATGTCCTCCGTGCATGCCCGATACTCCATTGCCACTGATAAACGTAGTTTATATATGCATTTTAAGTTGATTTGAGACACATATTACATACCAAAATGAGTATAATTGTTTTATTTTAACTTATTTTTATTTTATTGAACAGATATCACATCTTTGTTTTATTTTATTTTTTTAAATTTTGGAGTAAAGAATTAATAACGAATAAAGACAAATGAATTGAAAGAAATAGGCCAACAAAACTGAAGTGGGAAGACCAATGGCTTGAACCGTGATTGTCAAAGGTTAAAAATGCATAAAAAAGGTAACCAAGGTCTGGCACTCAATCAAGCAGTTGTTGCATGTTCGAGCGGACTCAAAAGGAATAATTTAGACAGGGTTGAGTGGAAGTGGTGTGCCATTTTCGCTTGATCAAGCAAGAGCAAAACTATGATGAAACATCTTATGGATTGGGTCGAGCGAAAGGGCACTCGATCGAGTAGAAGCAAAATGCAATAAGCGGCCAATTTCTAAATGGGGTCAAGCGAAGAGGCTCTTGATCCAGCGGATTCCTACTTGATCGAGTGCCGATATAGGGATTTGTGCATATCTTATGGTTATTGATGAATTTGAAGATGGGGACGAACCCTATGCCATTTTACTATAAATGTCTAGCATCTAGATCTATAAATGATATACCAAGATACATTGAATACAAGATACATGTAAGGGTTAGCAAGAAATAGGCAATCCACCATTCACTCCACGTGCATCAAGGGACACATCATCAAATCTCATCCGAAGATTCAATGTTTCCTACTTTTCTTTTTATCTGTGTTATGCTAGGAATAGTTGAAATTATGTGTCTTATGATTTTTAATTCAATTATGTCTGGCTAACCTTTGCGTAATCTGCGTGTTTGATACTATTCAATAATTATGTTAGAATATATTAGTTTTTATTCAAGTTCTTCTTCAAATTTCTTATTCATGTATATTGTTTTATGTTCATTGATTAATTATGAGGCTAGTAATTAAGCATTTATGATATATATCGAGTCGAAATTCCATGTAGATCTGGTATATATGACATAAATAGTTAATTGATTGTCTGTCTATGATATTTGTGGAGAACTATCAGTTTGTTGTTATTTTGGGAGTTAATTATTAATATGGAATAGGGATATTGACATGAATAAGCAATCTAAAAATTACATGCACTTCGTGAGAAAATGAGGAAGAATGAACTTGGATTCCATTAATTTAATCAAATAAGTGAGGATAGTTGAAAGAATGACCCTAAAATTCATTTATCTTATCATATCTACTCATATCTCCACCTCCTTAGCTATTAGTTGATTGATTGTTTTTCTCTTTATCTCTTTTTAGATTTATTAGTAAATAGCCAATTATTTGGTTTCGATCATCCAGATAAAGTATAAAGTAAATTTGTAATACTCAATAGTCTCCACCGCTTCTTGTGGATATGACATTACTCAACACTATCTATAACTACCCTATATAATTGTTGGATAGCATATAAATTTAAGCGAATAGTTGTTACACGCCTAACGTCCATTTTTCATCTTCGCATACCTCCCATGAATATGCACGTCCTTCCCCAGCATCGAACTCCTACGAAAGTCGACGCCTTTCTAGCCGCTGCCCAGACCTGCAGACAAAAACCTCCTTGATAAACATGGTTTATACATGCATTTTGGATTGATTTGAGATACATTTTATGTGCAAAATTATGTATACATGTGTTTTAGTCCAAAATTATTATATTAAGTGGGTATTACATGTTTGCTCATTGTTTGTAGCGATTTTCACAAATTTGAAGTAGTGTTTGTAAATTTTTTGACTTTGTCTGCATAATCCTAACATAGCTTTAATATTTTGATCATATCTTGCATTATACATATCTAATTGAGATGAAACTGGTGGTGCTGGGAAACTAAGAAAATCGATTACAAGCTTATTTGAAATACACAAATACGAATGCGGGAAAACCTCCAAAAATTATAATGGAGTTGACGCACATGAGGAATCCTATTCTATTTGAGATATGATTTGATATTTTGGACAAGTCATCAACTTTTTACCTATACTCTGACCCCAAGACTAAAAAAAATGTGGAACTTGCAATTTTCCATCACCTTACATATCCCTTTATATACACGTTAATATAAAAATATACCTAGGGTTATAGAATTACAATAAATAGAAATTCCACTTTCCACTCCATGTGATTCATGGGACACATAAAAAGATCATCCTATGAACAATAAATGTTTTCCCCTTTTTTCTTTGTGTTGTTTTATACTAGATATGATTAGTTACATGTTTCTCCTGAGATTTGTTTCAATTATGTTTAGCTAAACACTGTGGTTGTGATATCTCAAGCTTCTCACTACTCACTAGCCAATAAAGGTCATGCATTACATTCATTTTATAATTTTATGTGCTAATTGAAATTGCGTTTTTAATTATTTTAAAGCTCGTGTTTGATTATTGTTGGTGTATAGTTAATAATTTTTCTAGGGTTTACGTTATAGATTGGGACCCCTTGGGCTATGTGTCGACGGAGAGATTAGGTGTCCAGTAGTAATAAAATAGAATTACACGTGGCAAGTTTATAATAATAATAATAATAATAATAATAATAATAATAATAATAATAATAATAATAATAATAATAATGATGATGATGATGATGATGATGATGATGATGATGAGATGATACGTACATAAAGGTAAAAAAGAAAAAAGAAAGAAAAAGAAACAATTTAAATAGATAAATAATTTTATTGGTCAAATATAGGCGGTGATATCAGATGAGTTTAATCTGAAAAGCTAAGGAAAGAGAAATATAGATACATACACGCATGTTGTGCTTTCAGCCATGGATGCGAATTCAAGGGAAAGAAGAACATGTAAGTAAGAAGAATAATTTACCTTTCATTTCTACATAATTAATTGTTATTTGTGCCATGGACTAAGCTAAACTAATTTATGCTAAACCAAATTAGCTACTAATGATTAAATGGAAATTATAAGATATAGATGCAGGCACGTTTTAGCTACCTTTTAGTTGTGAACATAATTTAATATTGGTTTTAATATGCTTATAAGTGTATTTGCGTGAAACATGGAAATGAATGTTTTTTGTTGAGTAAATTATAATTAAGTGATGTAAGTATATCTTTTAATACATCATATACTTAGAATTTAAATAGGCTAGGGTTTCTAATGTTATTATAATTGCATATTAGTAATTATGAACTTAAAAAGGGTAAGTCCTAGTTTATGGAATATCAATTTTAATTGCTATTTAATATATAGTAAATCATTTTCAATTCTAGTACTTCTTCATAATTTTACTAATGAATCTTTTTTTATGATTCATATGTTGGACCAATGAAAATGTGTTTTTGGGAATTTCTCATCAAATAGATTATTCGAGAATTAGAAAAAAGATATAAACTTATATACAATCTCAGTAAACCATAATTTAACTTGAAGTTAGTTAGGAAATTCAATACTTATATTAGCCTTTCATAATTAATAAAGGAGAAAATAAATTACAATGTGGCTTATCGCATTTCCTTTACTGTTTCAGACTAATTTTATAGTGGATCAAGATATTCATTGTTTTACATAAACTAAGGACACAGGTAAGTAGAAATCCATTTGCACCTACAATGCATAGACATAGTACTTGTTTGTATTATTTGTCTATGAGATAATTGTGACATGTGCTTTTTGATATTAATGGCAATTGATGGATATGAATTACGTGGTGTGAATGGTTTATTTGGTATTGTATAAACATAACATTCACGAGCATTGGCATGTGCATGCATAAGTTGTGTATAGCTTGCTTTACATGCACTATGATGAAAATAAACGAAAAATGTAATGTTGATCACTACTAGTGTACCGAGGCCAGTAGCATGTGAGACATGGATAGGCTTGATTCGTCAGGCCGGTGGCATGTGAGACATGGATAGACTTTATGATATGTTGAGTCGGTGGCATGTGAGACATGGATAGGCTCTATGATATATTGAGTCGATGGCATGTGAGACATGGATAGGCTCGATTTGTCAGGCTGGTGGCATGTGAGACATGGATCGACTCTATGATTATAATTATTTATTGAGCTAGCTTTTTCCAGTGCAAGTAGGTGGATCATTGGCTTTATAAAGATAAAAGATTCTAAAACATGTGTTAGGGTTTCATTAGTATGCATTTCACGTTTCTTTTAAAGTTCCTGCAAACATTAATCTTACTGTGCATGCATGATTTCTGCTTACTGGGCTTTAGCTCACCTAATGTGTGCATTGTAGGTGAGCGCGATGATGATTGTAAGCTCACGGCTTACCAGGTATGTTGTTTGTGCTTCAGCAAGCTTTTGAGGATCGGTGTACATGGATGACGACCTTTGGGGCTAAACTATGGGCTTACTATGCTTTTGGGGTTATATTTTGTTGTTCAGTTTGGACTTGTATGATATTACTCAACTTTTGGCATGTAAATATTGGTGTGGTTATGGTGGATACTTTTGCATCTATTGTGGACCTTTGTTTATGGGTGTAAATGAGCCTTTGTTTGTGAGATGAATTGTATCTCATAAACCTGTACATGTGTTTACAAGTAAAAAAATTTACAGGTTTAATAAGGTTAAAAGTAATCTATGTTTTTTGGTTTATAAGGGTAGGGTGTCACATTGGTGGTCTTAGAGCATGTAGTAAACAATTTGACGATTGTAGTGGATAATAAATTTATATTCAAGATATTCTTCCAATTCCTTATTCATATATATATATATATATATATATTGATTTGTGTTCTCTTGTTTGATTATGCGACCAATAATAAAACATGTTTCATATGTTGAGTTGAGATTTGAAAAAGATATTCCATATTAGATCTTCATATATGAGACATGAATAATTGCATGATTGACAAATTTGTAATATTCGTGAGGAATTATTAATCTTAGGTACTTTTAGGAGTTAATTATTTCTGTGGAATATGCATATTGACATGAGTTATTAATTTACAAATCACATGAACTTCAAGATGAGAGGTAACTGAATATCGTGATTGCCCTATAAGGAAGAAGAAGAATGAACTTATATTTGATTAATTTGATAATAAAATTATTGATGGTTGAAAGCATAACCCTAAGATCCATTTTCGTCTTAATACACCTCTCATATCTCTTAAATGTTGATTCTTAGTTCTTTAGTGGTTTTGTGTATGTTTTATAAGTATAATTGTTTGTTTAATCAATCAATCATCTACTTTTGAAATCTAAAGAAAGTGAATATTTGACCTGTAATACTTAGTAATTAATACTGATTCTTATGGGTATGACTTTACTCATTGCTATCTATAACTACTACGTACATTTGCGAGATATCTTATAGATTTTTTAGTGAGCACCCCTCCCTCAAGCGTGAGTGCGACTATTAGCAAGAACTGCATTTGTGAACCATGTTGTCCAAACCACAAACCAACATGTGAAATGTATCAATACTACCTTTTTTGTAGTTGTGTAAACAAGGTCACGAGGGGGACTTCGTAGTGACCAATCCTTACTATGTGCAGCCCGCTTTCCTTTTCATGCAACTAGTTTATAAATCCTCATTAGGTGGTACTTTGAGGCTTTTACCTTGAGTATCACGCATGTTCAATTACTTAATCCTCCCTTTTACTGTTTTTTTGAGAAGTAGTGGTCATGATTCAGCTTTATGTTTGACATTTTATTGTTGGTAGAGTCCTTAGGATTATTTACGTGCAATTTGAGGTTATTATGTATAGTTTTTAGGCAATTGCACGTACCTAAGTAATGAGTTTATTATAATTTTGTTATATTTTGTTACATCACGTGTTTGTTGAAGTTTTGATAGAAAAATAGACAATTAAGGGTGTATAGACCACGTCTCAAGTCACACGGACCGTGCGTATCCTCCCAATATGATCTTAACCGTTGCAATTTGGTGTGATTCGTGGATATCTTCTCATTCCAAAATAAAGATACAACGGCTATCTAAACCCTAGTAATTGTTTATAAAAGGAAGAGTTACATCAGATTATAAGGGGGACAATATACGACACAATATACAACAGATTTTAGAGTTAGAAACAAGCATACAAAGGAGGATCAACCAACCAAGTCATCAGAGAGAGGGAGAAATAAAGATCGTTTCGCTTCAATAATCTTCTTTTCTTTTGATTTTATATGTTAGCCATTGAATATCAATATGTGTCACATGGATTATGTATTGAATATGAGTGACTAGTCATTTAGTGATTCCAGAGCTTGCATTCGTATGGATTTATATGTTTTTTTTAATGATATTATTCCCTTCCTATATTTATTTATGCTTCCTTGATTTTAATATCGTATGAAATTATGTGATGAATAATTGCATATGTGTAGTTAATCCATTATTGCCCGGGAGGGAGAAATTGATTAACGGATTAGGAATGCATAACATGAACTTGCTAGATCGGGAGATTGATAAGTATTGTGATGAGAATATATCCTAGGCATGATTGGGAGTTAGATATATCTTGAGAATGATAAGTGTTATCTAATGTACATTTAGATCTAACTCGAAAGAGAGGATCTAGATATATTAGTGTTCGTATGAACCGATGAATGCATGTTCTGGATACATACAATCTCTGAAAATGATGGTTGTTTGAATCTGATTTGATATATATTTCTACTTCTTTATTTGTTTTATTTTGTTTTACCAAACAAATCCCAAATATTTGGATATGATTTATATCTATTTCTATTTCTTTATTTGTTTTATTTTGTTATACCAAACCAATCCCAAATATATGATTATTTAGATAAAGGATAGTATCATAAACGAATGCTTAGTTGAATTTACTATATACAGTCCATGTGGATACGATACTTGTTCTCACCATATTTTTACTATAAACTGCCTCGTGCACTTGCAAGTCGTATTTTAAGTAAAATAAAATAGCAAAAATTCCATAACACAACAATTAAATTAATGGGTTCCCATCCACCTGTCATTCCTAGATAAGAGTATTTAGAGATTTTGTGTTTTTTGCTATTGTTTTTAACCATTTGTTGGGAAATATTTAATCAAATTTTGTATATGAATGAGTTTTTAGTTGAATGTTCCCATAGGCCCTTTTGTCTTTACTCGTTGGATTGCGTTACCTACGGATAATTTGATTAATTAATTAGGTAGGGTAGAAGGTTGTAGATAACTGGTAGGATAATACTCGCATCGCCGAATTATGTTAGGGGAAAGGTAGGATATGGTTTAACATTTTACCCGTCTATCGACTCGATTACCCTATATATATGTATATATATATTACAAAATCATATGTATAATAAAATTATATTTATTTATTCTAATTCATAGAGATGTTATTAGGGCCGTGTCCCGCTAGGTTAGCTCTTTAGTCTTTTTAGCCTGGACCGCCGGACCCACAGGATAATCGAGTTGGGCTACGATTTAACTGGACTGGCCCTCTTTTATTATTTTTTTTGGTTCGTAGCCTTGGAATTGGAGCATTTACTGAGTTTGGACCTCCAGTACCAGCAGTAAGCCCACACAACACTTTTCATTTTACAAACTCAAACCCTAACTTCAATCTTCTTCGTTGTTGTCATTGTTCATGTTCACCACCACTGCTCACCACTTCGCCGTCGTCCACCGTCTGCAATCATTTAAGGTACATATGTATGAATCAGAGGATGTGGATCTCGATTTATTTTATGGGATACTCTTGGAGATTCAAGGGAAAAAAATAATCTGTATATTGTTGAATGAAATAATCGGGTAGAGTTGTATTTCCAGGAGAATGAATACAACAACTTCGTCTTCCCTTGTTTTGGTTCTTGGAACTATTTGCATTTGCAGGCTATTTTATTCAATAATTTTTTATATAATTACAAAGAAATATATATATTAAAATTTTTCCTATAATTACAATTCTAGCTGACCTTTTAACTTTAATAAAATAAATTATGAATTTGCAATTCATATCACAATCAACTTTTTGACAAAAGATTTTCAAATCATTCAAAACCATGTTCGTCGTGTTTCTCATTCTATATATATAAGTTCAAAGAATGTACGTACATAAACTTAGTTTCCAAAGTTATATTTCGACAAAAAAACAAGAATGCATGTCTTTTAATTTTTCTTATGACTATAATATATAGGTTTTACAATGAAAAATTATTTCTGAAATAATAGATATTAATTTTCCTGTAAAGCATAGTATTATACTAAGATATTTAGCCTTATTGAATTATATATTGCCAAGTGATATCATGTATGAACTTATGAATTGTGATTTTATTTTATATATTTAAGACTTAAGTGTTGGAATTGTTAATTTAATTTTTTTGACTCATAGCCTGATTAGTCCGAAATCTGTTAGGGTTAGAGTTAGGTTCATGATATTGTTGGCCTGTTTAAACTGACCCGATTAGCCTGAAACTGCTAGGGCTAGGCCGAATAACATTCCTACTAATTCATGTGACTCAATTCCTAACCAAACTTACTCAATATTTAGCCTAATAAAAATCGAATCAAATGATGATCACATTAAGACATTATGTTATGTATCATTACTTATGGTCAAGAGTGTATGATGTTATTCTTATTTTTTTATAACTATTTGATTTTTTTTTGGGTTCATTATTAGTAATGTTGTTTTTTTTAATTATAATTATTGATGAAGTGCAGTTTTATCCAAAAAAATATAATTTTTACATGATCGGGTCAGACAAAGTAGGATCGAACAAATTTATCATGTGATTAATCTATACAAACGGGTATCCCATATACCGTGGATATATCCATATACTTACAGGGATTACTCTATACCACCCAAGAAAAAACTTAGTATAATAGAGTAGGGTATGAGCAAGGTGTTTTATATGCGGGTAGGATACGAGCTAGACATACATGTGACATATCCTACCTATTTACATCCTTTATTATTCAAAAATAATTGAAGAATATTTTTAGTTTAGTAAGAAGTTCTATAGTAAATTTTTGTCCTTCACATGATGTGCAAGTATATGATTTTTTTTTCTTTTTTTATTGAAATGAGTTTGTAGGGGTGAGTTCTTTCCCTTGTTATATGTTCTCTCTTTAGTCTCTCCATCTATTTGGGGTTTTCTTTCTTTGAGTTTTTGCTCCAACATATTTCTGTATTTTATCTAAGTTGATATTGTTTTTTGGGATATTTATATAGAGTTACATATGTAGCTTTTTTTTTTTTTTTTTTTTGTTCTATATTTTGTACAAGGGTGCAGAAGTTGGGAATCGGTAGTCAGGCGCTTTCCGACCGCCTAGCGGCTAGGCGTCGACTAGGTGGACCCATTTATTGTTATTTTTTTCTATTAACCCCATAAAGCTAATATATGATAAATTGATAATATAATATTATTTTTATTTTTTCAATTCAAACTTCAATATAAAATATGAGGATGGCAAAATTATTAATATAACAAACAAAAAAAATTCAAATGGCAACAAATTTTAAGTAACATAAGTTACAACTTATGAGTTCCAACTTCCAACTTCCAACTATAAAATTTATAGATATTTAATTAAAGTTAAACCCATAGTTAAGTTCATGTAAAGTTTGAAGTGAGGAGTGAAGACACCAAAATATATTATTCTTTTTTAATTATTAATTTATTTTTTGAAAAAATGGTTTACTGCCTAGGCGGCCTCTACCGAAGAAAATGAAATTGCAAATTGATTGTATAAAAATTGGGTCGGGGCACCGGCGCCTAGTGCCTAGCCCGACTTTTGCATCAATGATTTTGTCACTCTTCGCTATACTTTAATTTGGTTATCTTTTGACTTAAATTTTGACCCACCAAATATGTATCTTACATATGTTGTTTATATGTTTTGTTCATATAGATATAATTATGTTTCATAATTGTATGAAAAACTAAATCATACGAATTTTGAGCAACAAATACTAGAACTTTATGAAAAACAAGTGAGAAACTACAAGAGTGAAAAATCTTATTTTTCTCATAACACTAGAGAAGTGATCAAAATAATATTCTCGAAGGTATGAACATCTAAGGAAACACTTAAAGTTCACTCACTAAAATATTCAATTCTAAAGAAATTAACCTAAAACCTCAAAAGTAAAAGGGGCGAGTGTGTGTAGTATAAGTGTTCTTAAAAGTGTCTTAATACACATGAAAGTATTAAGCCACAACTTCAATCTTCCCTTTTTGATGAAATCTCCTATTTATAAAACTTTCTAAAATGCAAACCAATTAACAAGAATGAAGAAATATGGTGGGGAGGGGAGAGGACATGTGAGTTGAACGTTATGAAGACATGATTAGTGACGATTAAAAAATTAGGGAAAGAGTTTTACTATGCGCACTTGATAACTTCTTAATTAATCATTCAAAAATTAATTAAAAAATAAAAAAAATCTAATTAATGTAAAATAAAATTGAAATCATTCGAAAAAAATTACAAATTTATAAATTCCAGTAAATTTACATTAAGAGTATGTATTAAGTTCATAACATCGATTTATATTGCTATATTGTAAATCCTGAACTCATTTTATTAATAAATGCATAGAGGCGAAGTTAATTGTTCTTATTTCTTAAAGTGTTTACATATATATATATATATATATATATATATATAATCAAGATTCTCATAGAAAAATGTCATAACTACATTCATAAGCTACATTTCTAATCATTCGAAAACTAATAACATTATAAAATTCATTCTGATAGAGTATGTCCCCTCACAGTCAATTATAAAGCACTGTGAGATAAGAATTTATAATGTGAATTTTGTATCTCAGAATTTCATTGATCTCATTATGCTTTTCTGACAAAAAATGATTTGTCCTACATGCTTTACACTTAGTGAGGCTAGCACTACCAGACAAAAAATACTTGTTATTTTTTCCAAAAACCAAGTTCTTCGTGGATTGATTCTTTTCATATAGGCCAATATGCTCTTTGTTGATATTCTACAATAGGGTGTGGTTCGATATTTTCATGCTTTATGGTTTCTTGAGCAACAATGTATGCATCATCAATATATGTGGAAGATCTGTCTATTTAGATTTCATTGTTCTATAAAATCATATCAAATATCGGAGTGTCCTCCAACAATGATTCATTGACATAAGTATAATTATAGATAATCCCATTTAATTGATGATTAAATGATTGAGTTGTGTCATACACACCATTCTTCAATGGGTTGGTGTTGATCAAACCAGGTGGCTTTTCCATTTTTCTTTTTACAGCCACCACGTTAACGACACCCCCACCATTTGCAACCACGTTAACCACACCCCCACCATTTGCAACACCTCTATATTCAGTGTTGTGCCCCTTACAAGGAATTTTAACCTTGCAGGCATATTTGTGGTTGGTATATGTTATCTTGTCAGCTTAGAAATATAAATTAAAACATTAGAAATTAAGTCTCATGTACTCTGAAGATCGATTATTTGTTTTACTTCGCATTTAAATTATGAAGCGTGGGGTCAAAATGAGACTGAGTTGAAAACAATTAACTTAGAAAATCATTTTTCTTATCCCCCTTCCAAACGAAAGAAAATGTGTCTCATTAAAGTTACAATATACAAATACAGTGTTAAAAGTATCTCATGCCAAGTATTCCAAAAAACAGGTAATTGTTGGAGTCATATCCAACATAAATACATTATCATCTCTAAGAACCAATTTTGGTGCGTTTTGGAGGCACAATTTGCACATATATTGCGTAACCAAATATCCGTAACTAATATCAAATTTATATCAAGTTACAAGTAAGCAACTGGTATGCAAAAAAAAACTGCCCAACAATAGGTCGTGTAATATTGCATAACATGCAGAGATTGGCATGTTAGTGCGCATAAACATTGCTACAGATAATCATTTATATCCTTTTGATGTTGACTTCTATGAAAACGTTTTGTGTACGCACATGGGACATATAATGCTCTATCAAATGTTTTTAATATAAACCCTCTCAAGTTATCAAGTTTGATAATTTATACGGTGATCAGGGTCTTGAGCCCTAAACGTATAATTTATGCTAGAAATTTTGAAAAAATTGCAGCATAAATATTTGAGTGGCCGCATTCTGGATGGATGGGTCCATATATATGACTTTATTTCATTTAAAGTGATAATTGTTGGTATGAACATCATTGAAATTTAACAATGTTCGGCTAGCTCTTGGTGTATACAAAGCTTCTAGGAGTTTAGTGATTGTGTTAGACATCAAGAATTTTGGCGGTTCCTCGTCTAGACATTAATTTTAATGATCCAATCATTATAGTCACAGTTGAACTATAAAGAATTAATACAGTGAATAAACTCTAAGACCAAAAACAATAATCTAATTAGACTAAGGCATAACACTTTCACAACTTTCTTTAAAACTTAAAAGTATAGATAAAGTAGATCATTCAAAATTATGAATATCGATTGATTGAGCAAAGTACTTGTCATTGAAATCTCAAATTGTGAGGTTGATAATTGTGTCAAGGCCTCATCTTTCATATAATGAGTCTTTTGTTCTTAAACTTCTATACATCTCATACTTGGCTACTACTTTGTGGTTGGCTTGACAATTTTTGCCAATCATCAATATCACCACATCTACAACAAAGTTAACTACTAGAGATGTCTTTTACACCTTGATTCCATGACTACTAGGTCAAATAATACTTTCTTTGTGCCATATGTTTGGAGAGTCTCTATGACCCCATGTCCTTCTCTCATGAGGCAGTGTTCTCAGGTTGGTAAGGACCAACACATGTCATCTCTTGGGGTTTCTTTCCATTATTTATTTGACCATAGTTAGTTTCAAAATATTTCTCTGTCTCCGTATATCATGTTATCTTCTTTGATATAACTTTTATCGAAAGCGAGATGAGCTATTAGGCACCACATGTCCTTGTTGAAGTCATTGACCATTTTGTAGTCAAGCAAACATATTTTATTCCACTAAACATATAATTATGGTAGAGAGTTTCATGTATGTTTGCAAAAAGTCCTTTAGGGCAGGCAACCCACACTTTGTGGGTTCCTTTTAACTAAAGACACTCCCAGCATGAGCTAGGGTTAATGTGTCCTTAGATTCATTAGAACATTGACTTTAATTTTATTAGACAGTTCTTTGTTATTGGGGTCGGTAGATGGTATGATTGTAGAAAAATCCAACGATAATACTCAATTCATTTTGAATCTAGTATTTCCTATTCAGGTTGAGTAGTTTTAGTAATTTTCTTATTAATTAGATTTAAAGACCATAGGCTACACATTTTCTCGATACTTTGTGAAAATACTTTATCGCAGGTTCAAATATTCAAAGAGTATAAATAGTTCAATTCATTACTTTTAGTTTCATGAAAAAGTATCGAACCAGACTACAAAGTGGCCTCGTGAGTTTTATTACTCATTAAACTCATGCAAAGTTCCATAGTTGCCAATAATATTCTTAATTTATTCTAATACGCACCACACTCAAACCATTTAATTGTATGTAAATCATAAAAGAAATATGTATATTTCATAAAATGTTCATGCTTAAACTGACCAAAATATTTCATCATTAAGCATAGAAGAATTTCTACACCTAAGCACAAATTGTAATAGTGAATCAACTTATCTTGTAGAAACGCACATCATAAAATGTTCATGCGTAAACTGACCAAAATATTTCATCATTAACCATAGAAGAATTTCTACACCTAAGCACAAATTGTAATAGTGAATCAACTTATCTTGTAGAAACGCACAATTCCTATGACACTTCTCAAACATTTCAAAAAATAATTTGATAATATTTTGAACAAAAAAATTCCGATCCAACCTCCACACCAATGTGAACGAGACAGTGCTCATAACTACAAATAAAATTCACATGGGAAAATAAGACCATTACTAACAAAAATAATCTATATTGAGCTTTAACTATAAATCCAATTATAATATGGCCAACTGAACAATCTCTAAAAATTTTATTGAAATTCTATGAATATATATCTATATATATATATTCATATCCTAATTAGATAATATTTTAAGAGAACTTTTTTTAATAAGATAATCATTATATTTCATAACCTAGTCATATTTATTATTGTTTCTAGCTAGCTTCTATATATTTTTAAATAAAACGTATATAGTTTTCAACTCTTATTATATATTATTTTCATATTTTATGATGTATTTAGCCATATAAACAGTTTACTAAGTTTTATTTGTAAACATGATATATTTACAAACCATTTACTGTCAATGATGCAGAAGTGCGCCGATTAGATGGATTGATTTTTTTTTTTATAAATATTATCAATCCTATAATATGTGATAAATTAATAATATGACATAATTTTATAGGAAGTATTATTTACATAATAAAGTGTCAATTTTTATAAAATAATTATAATAATATCTACAAATAGGTAGTAGCATTATCGATAGCAGGAAACATCATAGCAATGCTGCAATAGAAAAATGAGAACTGCTAAAGTTTATTTGGCAACATATTTTACGAACATTAAACATTTTTGAACTTGGTTTTTATTTCATATGTAAAATATGTTTGAACTAGTTATTTTATTTATATATTGTATAAACAAAATTTTTGTGTGTAAGAATTTTATTTTTTCAATTTTGTGAAAAGACATGGTATTAATAGATTTTGAGAAGAAGACTAATATGAATAAATAATATAAGATATTAATATATCAAAATAAATAATCTCAACATGATTTTTTTTTTTTTGAGATGAAGAAAATATTAAATATAAAAAGAATTATATTCTTAATTAATGCATTTCTCTTATAAAATAACATTAACTATTAGTATAGTAAATAAAATTTGAGTCATATGAAGCAACATGACTAGAAATTACACATAATATAATTATTTTAAAAAATATAAATAAATATGAAAATCTCAACAAAAATAAATTAAAAATATTTTGTCCGCCTAGGGGCGCCTAACCCGCCTAGTCGACGACTTCTAAAAAAAACATAAATTAACTCCGATTAGTCAAAATCGGGTCTGGAGGCAGCCGCCTAGAACCTAGCCTGATTTTTGCATCAGTGCTTACTGCACAATACATGTTTGTATCTATATGGGATAAAAGCAATAAAACTAAGAATTTTGAAATATTTTGATATAAAACATCACGTTGAGCAGAACTTGAGTTTACGATTTTATAGCAATCTTACTTCCTGAAAATGATGCTCATATGTAAATTTTTAAATATTACCATATATATATCAATTTTGATGTCATGTGTGATAATAAATTCATTATAATTGGAATTTTATATTACACTAGACAAATCAATCAAAAAAGAAACAAATATACAAATCTTAGGTCTTTTTTTTTTTCTTTTTAAGAAAAGATGAATTATATATAAAATAATTAAACTTTTTCTTGATTTTGACCTGCAAATGTAATCATGGTACACAACCACCACCAACCATATTATGCGGAAAGAACCAAAATTAGGGTATAAAATTATCCCTATCCCAATAGATACCCTCAGCCGGCTAAAGCAATTTAAGCAATTTTCGCTCGACGAGGGCCGAACAACCTGGAACCCGAACCCAATTACCAGAACGTGAACCCGGCCCAAGTTGCAATAGCGTAAAAACGCCCATCACCCGAAGCCGACTCCTTTCACTTTTGCCAGTGTAATTCCCTCTCTCTTTCTCTCTCAGAATTCTCAGTCTTGTGGCTCTCTTTCTCTCTCTCTCTCTCTCTCTGCATCTATATCTATATCTCTATACTGCTATTCAATTCACATCCGATTGTTATCGATCCAATCATCAGCTGTAAGGCCTTCGTATTCCCAATCCTATTCATTTTAGATCCCTAATTTAATTGTAAGTTAAATTTTTTAAATTAATCTGAATAAAGTTTGTTTAATAGTAGGTCGAATTGAGTTCAATCGCTGCTGTTTAGAGCTGCGTTTTTTTTTTTTTTTTTTTAATTTGTATAATTAGTTGTGTGGCACTCAATTGTGTTGGTAGTTTGAATTGGTTTGATGATTAGCTCATTTCTTGAACATTTACTTGTCGGTAGAGGATTTTAATTTTGTAAAGCTGAATACACTTATTTCGCTAATTGACTATTTAGTGTTTGACTGTGGATTGGGCCGTCAAAATTAAGTTCTATATCGAGGGAGTTTTATTACTTATCATGTTTTTGTCAATTTTTACCTTTCTTTTGCTGAATCGTTCCTCTTGGCTATGTTGATCTGTTGTTTGGTTTGTTTGATGTGGAGCGAATTTTATTTTTTTACTGCATGTTAAAGTTCAGTTTAATCTAATTGCTTTATCTAGTTTTGTTGATTTGAAAGCATAAAAAGCTTGATTTAAAGCGGCTTGTGATTTATTATATCTCAAGGCAATCATGAGTGACGAAGGAGAGAAGACTTGCCCACTCTGTGCTGAGGAGATGGATTTGACTGATCAGCAGTTGAAGCCTTGCAAGTGCGGTTATGAGGTAATTAATGTTTTTTCCTAAGGAATTTGCTGTTTTATAATCTTTGAAAACTTTGTGATTCTTATACCCATATAATATGAAAAATGCCAATTATGTTATTTATTATTAGTTATTAGTTGTAATTTGTATCCTATGTTTTTATCCTTTCATTTAGTAAGAGGGCCTGGAATTATTATACCCCCTCTGTACTATTTAAGAGAAGTGAAGGTAGAATGGAGTGGAAAAGAGTGAAGGTGAAAGGCGACTATTTGTTTGTTGAGCAAATAAAAGAATCTACTAGCAATCTAGTATAATATTATATTGTATATAGCTTTCTTCTGCAAGAAACAACTGACAACCCTGTAGATTAGGGATGGTTGTGTTTAATTAGGTATTAAAGTGTAGTTTCTGTAGCAGCTGTTGTTCTTTTATCATCTATATTTTATACTGGCATTGCAATTTCCTTTGTGTAATGAACTTTACCGTTTAATATGAAGTTGCGATTCTTTTCATCTTTTCAGATTTGTGTTTGGTGCTGGCATCACATTATGGATATGGCTGAGAAAGATGAGACTGAAGGGCGTTGTCCAGCATGTCGTGCTGCTTATAACAAGGAAAAGATTGTTGGAATGGCAAGTTTTGGGAGGTAATTAATCTGCATTGTCGAGTGGATGGGCGTTGGGAAACTTCGCTCTCTAGATGTATTTTGTACTGTTTACTGCTCTAATTATGATCAGTGTAATCATTATACAGGCTGGCTTCAGATATGAGTGTGGAGAAAAAGCTAAAGTCATCCAAGGCAAAGAGCAAATCATCGGAATCAAGGAAGCAGCTTGCTAGTGTGCGAGTTATCCAGAGGAATCTCGTTTATGTTGTGGGCTTGCCCCTGAGTTTTGCAGATGAGGATGTGAGTGCCTTCTTGTTATTTTCTCTTATTCTTTACCTCACATTTTTGCTTGTCTCATCGCTGTTCATTCTGTTTTGTAGCTCCTTCAACGCCGTGAATATTTTGGTCAATATGGAAGGGTGCTGAAGGTGTCTATATCTCGGACAGCATCTGGTTCCATACAACAATTTGCAAATAGTACATGCAGTGTGTAAGTCGCGAGTCTCTTGAGTTCAAAAGGTTTATTATGATTTGACAAAATCCACAGGAGCTGTTAAAAGTTCTGTAGAATCTCAAGTATATATGACTTGAATATTGGTTAAAGATATAATTTTCTGAAGCATTGATTGCATTCTTTGCATCCCTTTTTTTTGTGATCAGCCTTTATATATGTTTGGCTTATTTTGTGATCCATTTCCAATTGATTTTGTTGCCTAGATATATCACATATTCAAAGGAGGAGGAAGCTGTTCGTAGTATTCAATCAGTACATGGATTTATTTTGGATGGTAAACCTTTGAGGTAAGTCATTGTTCATTTCTGTACTTTGACCTCTTTTCTTATATCAGATAGCTTCTAAGACGCTGTTGCAGGGCATGCTTCGGGACTACTAAATACTGTCACGCATGGCTGAGAAATGTGGTATGACTAGTCTACCTTTTCAAATTCAATTATGGACAAAGGATATCATAGTAGTTTTATGATGCCTAAATTAAAAATGCTCTGAGTATGCACTACATATAGGTCTGTGCAGTGTTTCCTAATTATTAATTTACCTTATGGTCCAGCCTTGCAGCAATCCGGATTGTCTATATTTGCATGAGATTGGTTCCCAAGAGGACAGCTTTACTAAGGACGAAATAATATCTGCTTATACTAGGTATTTCTATACGATGATGCAGTCATTTATAGATTTTCCTTTTCCATCAGCATTAGAGAATTTTCCTCCTTTCCACTATAATTTGGTTGGTAGAAGTAGTTAATGTTTCTGGTGCAAGTCGGTGGATGCTAAATACTGCTTCTTTATTGTTATCGTCATATGCATGAAGATCATCCATGGCAAGTATACTAGCACATATTTGCCTTTTCTGTATGCAGTTCATGGAATATTTTGAAATATACGAGTTAAAAGATTTTGTATACACTAGACAGCCAACATAGATTCCACCATGATTTGTTATTGATATCGAGTACTTATGAATTAGTTTGAGATTACATTAGATTCTAAATGAGGCTGTAAATGAGCTGGTTTTTTAGTGAAACTCTTTAAGTCCTACCTGAAACTCATTTGTCATAACTGGTGTATCAAATGTTTATTTGTCTATTTTTGGCTTATTTTGTTTTTTTCTTTTTCTTTTGTGGGGGGGGGGGGTTGTATTACCTGGAGTTCTTTTTTAAATTTTCTGTAATTGTTTCTCAATCATCTGATCCACTTAAGTTAATGATTGGAAAGGAGTAGAGTTCAACAAATTACTGGTACCTCAAATAGTACACAACGGCGTTCAGGAAATGTGTTACCTCCACCAGCAGATGAGTACTGCAATAACACCTCCGCTTCTTCAGGGAAGCCTATAACTAAAACTGCTGTAAATACAAATGTAAGATTTTTCTGTTTCTTGCGTTCACCTCCAGATAACTTATATTTTCCAATAATGGTGCTTCTGTGTGCTCAGTTACCTGTATTTTCAATTTTTTTCCTCTTACTCTGTCACATTTATCGTCTGTGTGCTTAAGATCCATCGTGTGAATATAGAACTGTTTCGGAGAGATTTGTGTTACTTTCTTGTGATAGTGAGTGCTGTGATAGTTGGTAGTTCATCCTGTCTTTTTATTTTGAAATAATGACTTTAAGTTAATTGCTGGTGAAATCCTTGATCATGTTTTCACTTTGTTATATGATTTTTATTTTCTGGTCAGCAGAATTCTTCTTTTGGTGCTAGAGTTTCTCCTCCAAATAGCAGCTCTGGTAAATCTGCGGCACTTCCTGCTGGAGCCTCATGGTATTTCCTCTTTGCTGTAATTATTGTTAAGTTTATTACTGCTGTTTCTGACTGTTTCTCTTCTTTATCAGGGGAGCCCGTGCTTCTAATAATTACCCATTGCATACAAGTTCAATTTGTTCCAATGGGCCACTTAAGAAACCAGATGTGTGTATTGTAGCTGTGGCATGTTCTACTGCAGCTTTGAGTCAAAATCAACCTTCATCAGTGCACGGCGATGCTGGAAAAATGTTGGTCCAAAATGAGGAAAGTATTACTTCTCAAAATAAAAGTGAAACAGAAGCTTTAGTACCAGATGGAAAGGAATTTAATGCAGATAGGAGGGTTCCTTTTTCAGAGAGTTCCCTTTCATCTGTACATCCTCCCAATTTTCCTGTAAATAGAAAGCCCCATAGCCCGCCCACCACCAAGCTGCAACCTATAAGTACTAACGTTGTTGAATCTTCCGTAGTGTCTAATGGAGTCGCTTTGGTTAGAGATACTGTTGACACCACGGATGAAGAGATAGAGGATATGTGCTCTGATATGTTGTCAATGGGCATTCATGAAAAGAAAATTTTAGAGAATGACTGTGGGCAGCACATTAGAGAAACAGTGACTTCTCAGACTTCCAGAACTACTGAAAGTACAAGTGAAGAAGTGGATTTAAGAGATATCCAATCTGATTTTAGATTGGGGATGCCAAGTCAGGCGCCGCAAATCGATTTCCATGATGATTTGTTGTCTTTTGAGAGACAAAGGGTTAAGGATCCTGAGGTTGCTACCAACAGAGCACTAGAATTTTCTCATGCATCTAATATTGCGAGACATTCTGATATATATCCACCTGAGTTTAGTAAAGCTGATGCTTCAATTCGCTTGGATAGGCAGGTCATAGATAAAAATAGCAATATTCCTATTGAGTATCCCGAGAATATACCTAAGTATTCTGAGGTTAATGATGTAGAATTTTCTAACTTGTTTCCTAGTAAGGAGAAAAGGTCGTTGCTGGGGAGATATGAAGGTGAACCAGGCAGTGGCAATATTCCAATTGAGTATCCTAAGAATATACCCAATACTTCTGAGGTTAATGATGTTGAGTATTCTAACTTGTTTCCTAGTCAGCCGAAAGGGTCATTGCTGGGGAGATATGAAGGCGAACCAGCCAGTGATGCTGGTGATATGGGGGAGAGCAGCATAATATCAAATATTTTATCTATTGATTTTGACCCATGGGATGAGTCACTCCCTTCACCTCAAAATCTGGCTAAGTTGTTGGGTGAAAATGATAAAAAAGGGCCTTTTTCAGTTCCAGGTTCACGAAGAATTCAGAATAGCAATCAATCAAGGTTTTCATTTGCAAGGGAGGAGGAGACTAAGAGTCAATTATCTGGATTTGGAGAATCTAATGATTACTTTTCAAAAGGCTCTATTCAGCACCCTTTTGTCCATGAAGTCTCTAACAGCAGTAACTTGCATCTTGAAAAGTTTAAAGGTCGCAATGGCTTTCCTGTTCTCCCTGGAATGGAGTCTGATATTTTTACTGGCAGTCACTCTCATATATCTTCTTACCAAATTCCCGGTAAATTATCACTGGTTCATCTTTTATGAGTAAAATCTCACTTCAATGTGATTTTATCTGGACTTTAGAACATCATGTGATAAAATCTTGTACATGTGTTGAACGACCAACTTAGGACATTTATCATCCTAAAATATTATTAGGTAAATAATCTGTAAGTTATGCCTCAGAATGGTGTTGTGCTGTTGAGTTCATTTGTAGATGGATATTATATGGCTACATTTGTTTTTTGTATTTTCATGATTTAAGAGTTTGAGATCATTCTGAATAAATATTTAAAAATGCATTTTCTGGTGCTCCTTAAATACGACTTTGGATAGATTTGTCAGGTGCACCTTTAAAATATGGTTTTGATTGCCCTTCTGATATATAGCTCCTACCCTGTCATTTAATTATTATGGGGGTTGTCTGGTATTAAGTGTTGCGGGTGAATGAAGAAACATATTTCCAGTCTAGTTGCAATTAAAAGTTTATGGATGCCAATTTTGTGAAACTTGGATGATGAATTAGGTGTAAAGAGAGCTATATTGGGCAAGTATGTTTAGCAGTCAATTAAACGACTTGGCCTGCTTGAGTAATGTTCAATAGATCGGGTCTTGCTCTCCTTTGCCCGAGTCCTGCTGGAATATATTTTTGTAAACACCCATTCCAAAAACGATCAATTCCAAAAACGAAAAATTTGTCAAAATGAAAATGATTTCTCTCCGAGGTCATTTATCTAGATTATATTTCATGTGCTAGTTACTTTTTGACTTAATGAGGCAGGTTGTGAAGCAATTTATCAACTTAAAAAAAATTGTTCAGGCTTGACTCTTGGTGGCCAAGTTTGAAGGACCTATTACCAGGCTGACCTGAGCCTGCACCATGCTTCTCAGGCTTATCTATAACCATCATATTTAGATTTGGCAAGTATGCTTACACAGTTAACCATCGCACAGTTATCCATGATTGCAATGCTGAGGGTGTTTTCTGGATTAAATTGTTTGTAGAATGGTAAATTTAAATAAAGTAGCTCTATTGAAGGAAGTTGAAAAGATGGATTCAGTGTGTTGATCGTTCCATCATTTATGTTTGGTGTAGTAACTATCATTCATATGATGGATGTGATAGACTCTAGTTAATTTTCTGATTGCCTCAACTGGAATTATATTCTTTTATTATTTTAGATTTACTGATTTAGATAAATTTACTAAGGTTTATCCATCATTCATGCACGAACAAATTGCAGCGCAGTTTGAGATCCTTTCTTATAAGTTTTGTAATTGTTTATTGCTCTTAGTCTCTCTTATCCAATGTCTTGCAGTTTCAAGATCTCAGATCTCTGCCCCTCCAGGATTTTCAGTGCCTGGTAGGTCACCACCTCCAGGCTTTGCTTCTCATGATAGGGCAGATCAAATCTTGGATACTGTCTCTGGTTAGTTTTATGTGCTGTCCTATTTATGGTGTAATATTTATGTTTTGAGACTTTGTATAATTAAATTTGTCCTGTATGTTGCAGGAAATCACTTGCCTGATGCTTCCTCTTTGTTAAGACATCTCCAGACACCCTCAAGTGCTTATACCGTTGGTAATGGTGACATTGAATTTATGGATCCTGCAATTCTAGCAGTTGGCAAAGGTACACTTCCAGGTAGCTCAGGCGTAGACTTCAGTTCAAGCTATTCCTCTCATTTGACTACATATGAAGAAGCCAGATTCCAATCATTATTGCAAAGATCGCTTCCTTCACATCAGAATCAAAGATTTACAGATCTTGGGGAGAGTTTCTCCACCCTTGGTGATTCTTTCCGCGTTCCTTCTAGGGTTATGGAGCAAACACTAGCCGATAATATCTCTCCATTTTCTCAGTTTACCCTATCTCAGCCGAGGAACGGGATAATGTCTAATGGACAGTGGGATGGCTGGAACCAGGTCCAAGCTGGAAATCATTTGGGAATGGCAGAACTCCTCAGGACTGAGAGATTGGGATTCAATAAGTTTTATGGCGGTTATGAAGATTCCAAGATCCGAACACCGACTTCAGGCAATCTATTCAACGGAACTTATGGGATTTGATAATGGTCTTGTTCCAATGATATGAATGGTGAAGTAGGATTATTGTGTGAGACTTTGACAGAACCTGCATAAAGGATTGAACCAGTTGGTGCCCAGAAGACCGAATAACTGGCTTTTTTAGGAGTGTAGCCATGAAGTTTTGGAGATGGTCCCGTTGAGGAGATGAGAGTGAGTCGTAATCAGTCTGGCATGGCTACCTTTCAGGTTGGTGAAGGATCAAATCATCTCACATGTGTATTCCAGAAACCAACAGGTAAAATTCAAACCCCCCCCCCAGGGTTCGTTCTTTCTTCTTTTTTTCCTTTTGGAAATTGATGAGCGTGTAACTAAATGTACATAGACTTTAGTGAAGAACAATGAAAGTGAAGAAGAGGTAAGCATAGAGTTTCTAGCAGGTGTTGCTAGAAAGTGGAGAAGTAAATGTACCAATGCAAAAATTTGTCATTGATTGCTGTTATTTGACTCTCTTTTTCTATTATATTTTGATTTGTTCTTGGTCTTATTACTATTTGCAGGTGAAAGAAGTCTGATTACAAGGCTTGAGTTCGATTTGAATGGCTACACAACGAAATATTGTATTTGGCGATCCTTTAGTTTGAGGAGCAGTACTTGGTGCTCCTTTCATTTGCAGGTGCTCCTTGGGTGTGTTCTCGGTGGTAATGAATGATTTATGATTTTACTACCTGCGCTTATACTCATAACTAGATGTGCGGCAGTGTCCGTGTTTGAAATGCTGTGACACTCTTAAGTAGTGTTTCCATAAGGGTTTTGGAAGTAGTAATCTTGTATCTTGGTTGGGTGACCCCTCCCTCTCTCTCTCTTGCTGGGTTCAAATTTGTGCGTAAAAATAGTTGCTAAAAGAACAGTGTTGAATAATTTACTATCTTACATAAGTGAAGAAGATATTCTTAAGTGTTGAAAAGGGTTTCAGATGTATGAATCCTGGATCTGTCTTTCTCTCTCTGGGGTTCTATTGTGAATGAAAAGAACTACAATAAAGAACAATGTCAAATGATTTTACACATTTTTTAATAGTTGATCAAAGTTAATTTTGTTTACATTGTGATATTTGACTTTATGAAAAGGAAAATTTGATGACTTTCAAAACTTTGCTTGTAGATTCAGGTGGATGAGAAGATAGAATACAAAAAGCATTTCTGCACACTTTTTGAAACAATAATGAAAAGTTTTCTTTTCAATGAAAAAAGCAGCCCCTTTTAAAATGATTATTTTTCTTAGATTCCCTCAATCCCCTCAATCCAGCCATAAGTTCCTATACAAGCTATGTACGTGTGTGTGTGTGTACACTGAAGAGGTGGACGTGTGTCATGTAATAAGTATGCAAAATTGTGACATGATTAGTAGATAGGGAAGGTAATTATATATGCTGGAGATATAAAAGATGTGGTCTGAGATGGTTTTATTGTAAGATTGATAGTTAAAAGAGTAATAATAGAATTATTTGTGTGGTTAACGTGCTTGTCTCTTCTTTTGCTCTTTTTGTGAAAGAATATATTTTCAAAAAAATAAAAATATCTCGATATCTCTTTATCCTTAACTCTAAACACACACACTAACCCTATATTCAAAGGAATAAAAATAAAATGTAAAATATTTTATAAATAATCAATAAATACCATATAATATAAATGATATAGAAAATATAATTATTATAAATATTAGACAAATAAATCATGTATTTTCTGTCAAATGACCAAAATCGCGCACATGTTCGGTCAACCAGGGCTGAACATACAATATGGCGTTCGGCCAACAGTGGCCGAATATACAACAAGGCGTTCGGCCATCATTGGCCGAACACTATGTTGTGTGTTCAGCCACAGTTGGCCGAACGCCATATTGTATGTTCGGGCCTGGTTGGCCGAACGTGCGTGCGGTTTAATTTTTCGATCCAGTATTTAATTGTGTAATTCTAATAATAATTATATTTTCTATATCATTTGTATTTCTATTTTTCATTATCAATTACTTACAAATATTTCAACTTTTATTTTGATTCAACTTTTTTTTTCAAAAAAGGGTTATGCTTTTATTTCTCAAAAAATATTAATACTGAATGTATCATATTAATGATAAATTTGACAACTTTTTTAATATTTATTATAAATTTCATACAAAAAAAAGTTATAACAAAAGTAATACATTTAAAAAAAAAAGATATTTTTTTAACAAAGTAATACATTTTGTTTTAAAAAGTATTCACGTGTAATTATTGTGTACTATATTTTCAATTGAAAATGATTCTTTTTAAGACAATATTTGACGCTTTCTCAACCAAAAGTGATACTTTTTTGTTTTTTAAGAATATTATTGTGAATAAGTTTGTGTAATACTCTTTCAACAAAAAATGATGTTCTTTTTCAGAAAAATAATTTTTTTTCTGAAGTGTATTGTAATCTAATTATTTTTATTTTTATTTTTTGGAATTAGTTGTATAAAAGTAATATTGTTTTAGGAAAATGTTATATTTTCTTAACAAAAGTAAAACATTTTGTGTCAAAAGAATACTACTGTGAATAATAAATGTACTATACAAGTAAATGATATTATGTTTTTCAATGATATTTTTTCTACAAAAAATAATACTTTTTGTTTTTTAAACAAGTAAATGGTATAAGAAAAAAAAGAAGAAGGAAGGCGGAAACAATAGAGAAAGACAATAACAATGAAGAATAACGTCAATCTCGACAATGCTGGAGATCCTGGTAGAGATTCTCAGTGCCAAAAAAAAAAAAAAAAGACAGGCAGCCTCAAGGAGACACAGAGCTCTATGGACTAAACCATGGAAATCACGTAAGACGTGGGCCACAACGCAAGTGATGGTGGGTGTCAGCTTGATGAGATTATCTTAGCTGAGGAGGTTAGATGATCTTTGTTTGAAGGGGAGTGTTGTTGGGATAAACAAACTCTACATCAAATACATAAAGGCAAAATCGTGGGTTTATTAAGATGGACAAGTATCTTTATTGACATGGAGCCTTTTGAGGAAAATTTTAAAAATAAATATGTATAAACTCAACAAAAAAACAAACAATATCATATCAATAGAAAAATTACATTCCATTGAGAGTCCAACACTTTGGACCATGGAAGATGACTACTCTAATTTATTTCGATCAATAATCTAACTTGATCGAAGTAGGAAATGGTAGAAAAAAAAATTAAAAAGGTTCAATTCAAAACATCAAACAGTCAAACATTTATTTTTCAACTTTTAATACAATCTCCACTTTCCATGCTTAACCCTATAGTAAATAGACATTCTTGGAACCCTATCAAATGAATTCTTTAAATATTTCTTCAATTTAAAATATTGTGTCTTAAGGTACATGTATCTAAATTATAGCACCCCCAAAAATTGATATAATATGGTGAGCATGGTACTGCACCAAAAGTAGTACTATTGTACCATGAACAAAATTTAAAACCGTTGACTATATGTGGAAATATTAATAGGTTGTAATAATATAGTATGAACGTTGCTATATTTGTCCACATTTAAGAGATATAAAACATCAAAGCAGGAATGGAGACCGGCAATAACCCGTACCCTTTTAGGCAGACAATCTCTGAATTGACAGGACAATGGTACCGAATCTGTCCTTCAACAGTCACCTCATATTCCATGCGGTTCGCCTCCCTGCATTTCATCCACTTCTTTTCATCGGAGTGGGGGAGGGGGGGGGGGGGTAATTCTGTTGAAGTCCACGTGGCATTTCCTTATCCAATGCTTTTCGACAATAATAACAATAAATTATTTACAAAACATCATCAATAATAATAATAATAATAATAATAATAATAATAATAATAATAATAATAATAATCTAGGAAATTTAAGGGTTGTTTGTTTAGAATTAGAGAGGAGTGTAACAAATTTATTCGTAAAAATTTTGAGTTGTATAAATTTAATGAATAATGCAAATTTTGTGTGTTTTTTAAAATCGAATAAGATATGATTTGTAGAATAGGCACTAAATTTGAATTGTATAAGAATAGGCATATTTATAATGACAATAAGTAAATAAAATTTCAAATTTATATAGTGCAACTAATTTTATTAGTTAAATAACAATTTATACATTTTAATTAACAGATTATTTAATAAATATTTATAAAACAAATATAGGTTGCATTATATATATGCCTTAAGAGATGTAATTAATGTAACTAATAAATATAAAATTGTTTATAATGTGGTCATTTTTCTTATAAGTTTGTTTGTATATAATATGAAATTAATGATTATGAAGCATAAATCTGTTGATATGCTATTATAATTTTTCTTTTTATGTCAGCTATTTACTTTGCATTGTATTATAGATTTAAATCTTTTGTTGAGAGAATGCATTTTATTCATAATTTATATAATATTATTTGATTTCAATTTTTTTTAATGATATTGTATTGTCATTTTATCAAAATTTATCTTCGAAAAATAATAAATTGCACGATACTGCAAAGTGAATTTTAGAGCTCATACCAAATTCAAATTGTCCAACACACTATAAATTCTCGTACTCAATACAAATATTTTAACCCACTAAAAAATATTAACGTGAAATAATAAATTATATAATAATATAATATTTTAATTTATATAAAAATAATTTTATATCCTATATATTTGTAGCTCAAAATTCATATAAGGATTCAATCTATTATTTATTTAAATTTAAAACATATATCAAAATAAAATATAGTTAAATGGACCTGTCCTAGCGATTTTGGCTACCTCTAGCATGTTTGGGCTAATCGGGCCTCACGCTATTAAATTGTTTTAAACGACTATAATGTGGTGAATTTTAAAAAACCCTATCGATTTTCAGGTTAATCAGACCACTAGTGGGCTATGAGCCGAAATAGACAAACTACATACTTAAATTTAAAATTTCAACCAAATGAATGTAATATTATTATTAAAATAAAATTTTAGATTACAATAAAAATTTATATATTGTAGAAACTTTATACCACTATAATAAATTTAAATATTCAAACATTCAAATGATATATAATATTTAATGCTCTCAGTTCTAGCTTTAAGTGAATCTACTTTATAATATTTAAAATTATGTTTTAGCATCTTATTTAAGTTCTAAATACTTCAACCTCCCCATAAATGGTTATTCCTAAACGAGTCATGGATCCTAATTGACGGGGACAGGCCCCAAAGTCTAGTTAGAATGAAGGCGAAGATCTTGCACCTCTTGTCGTACATTAGCGACAACCCCAACATGTTTGGTATACATAACTCACTTCTTAGTCTTCGACCCTCTTTCAAAGGTGGAATATCATGACCCAGTAAGAAGATGTTGGGCCAGAAAGAATAATAGCATACATACGCATGTAACCAAAATAATGATGTTATTTAAAATCGCGTATGTACCCAAAATAATGATGTTATTTAAAATCTTTTATTAATTAAATTCTATTTATATGTAACCCAAAATAAAGATAGTTATTTAAAATCTTCTATTAGTTAAATTATAATGTATATGTAGCCAAAATAATGATGTAATTTAAAATCTTCTATTAGTTAAATTCTAATTTATTATATTAAAAAGCAATTATACTATATGAAAATGTATAAAAAAAATGTTGTATGTCATTAAATTGATATTAGTAAAGAGGATATAAAGAAAAATGTAGGCTAATGGTCTACCCTACCCCTAAGAGCTTAAGGATTAATTCTAAGTGGGGTAAGCCATATTGTACCTTCAATTAATTGCGTCTTGGGTAGAACGGATAATTTTAAAAGGGTTATTAAAATTAAACCATTACTCTGTAATTTTGTGGGCGAAATGGACAAGCTTTAATAAAATATTTTATATTTAAATACAAAATTTTATTTTAATATATATAATATTATGTCAAATTAAAATTTAAAAAAATAATTAATTTAATATGTTATACGTTCAAAAAATTTAAAATCCATAAATTATTTAAATTCTAAAATTTAATAAAAACTAATTTTGAAAGCATGCAACTGGAAAATGCCGCAAGTCAAGTATGTTTTTATTTTTTATTTTTTAAGTAAATAAATAAACCTAAACATATTACCACACTCCGTCTATTTTATATTAAATAATGATAATGATATGATAATGATGATGATTAAACCAATAAATAATTAGGTGTTAAATTGTCTTATCTACAAATTTGTACTAAAGAATAACATTTATATATATATATATATATATATATATATTATGATTCCTGTCCTTAAAAAGAAAATTATTCTAAAAAATGAAAAGGGTGAAAAACAAAGTTCTATTTTAAAAGTCAAACAAGTTGTCCATAATTATATTAGTTAAATTAATATACAGAAAAATTCGTATAAGTGCAAATTTATAGTTTTGGAGGTTGTATCTTCGTATAATCGACAAAAAAAATATAAAGTCGAACTATTATGAAACACGACTTTTTTGGGCAAATAAGTAACTTTTTTTTTTTTTTTTTTTGATGGGAGGGACTACTAGAAATAAATAAATTCACTTAATACGGAGCAAAAGTATTTCCAATAGGGAGGGGGAGGGTCTTTGATGAGTATAACAGAAAGAATACAAGTTAAATTCAACTAGAATCTTGGCACCTCAATTAACAAACCTCGCTGTAAGTATGAATATTTCCATCCAATAAAAGAATATTTGGGGGGGGGGGGGGGGGGGGGGGGGGGGGAAGATTCCTGTTTCTGCATATATCCAATTGAAGCTTCAATAAGGGCGTGGCGATGATGACCCAATCTGAGAGCAATGCTGAGAATTGTTTGTGGATGTAGCCGGATACGACGCGAAGCAGAGATTAAGGGGCATTGAATATGAAGAGTCGAAAGGAATGGAGAAAGCAGTGGTAGCAGTAGTAGTAGTAGCAGGTGACGAGAATCCTGATGATGCTGCAGACGACAACGTTGCAATTGGGGTAGCGCAAGCTTGATCGTGCATTTGCCATGCCCATTTAGCTACTTCTTGTGAAGAAACCAATCCGGTTTGTTCCTTACCTGCCCTTTCCTGCAAACAAATTCATGGTGTTAAGACATCGAATGACTTGCCAACTATTTGTTTCCGGTTAGATTAGGCGAGGCACCACCTCACGTACCATGTGTTAGTCGAATGATGTTCAAACATCAACATGCAAATATCAAAATCTAGTATCTAAACAGAAAACAAAGACATGATCTACTGTTAATTGTTCAGACCATATATAGCTCGACGGGTATTGCTGATCCGAGAGGATCTTCTAGTTCTATTGTTACGATCAGTTTGACATCATCAAAATCTATACAATGTTCCTAACACGCATCAAATTACGTGGAAACTTTGGAAGTTGTCAGAAGCCAAAGTATGAAACTATTTCCCCTACAACATCGATAGAATCACACGAACAACATCCTTGGTGCGTGAGTAGAAGCAATAACAGACCTCATAGTAGGGGACGAATCTGGGGTTTAGACCGGGCAATGAAATAGGATGTTCCGACATTACTGGTACACCCTTCAATGGTGGATTGCCTGCTCTTGTTGCAGCAGAGTTTTCCATATGGTGCTGCAAAAAGCAAAGAGGGATTTTGATTATCGCCATTCCCGATTGCAGAGGATTTACAGAAGATGAAGATACAGCCCTCAGCAGAACAATGCATTAGAACATAGCAATGGAATGAGATGATTCTAAATCAAATAGATATTACACACCAAATACATGTTTTTCTTGAAAGTTTACCTTCAACATTCTTGCATTTTGAACATCGTAAGGATGGAACTGAAAAGACCCCGAATTTGCACTCTCCTTCGGTGAAGAGCTCGATATCCCCAAGTTCAAATCAAGATCACTCCGGCTACCTGCTTCAATGGCATCAATAATTCAGAAAACTTTCTCAAACACAAAACTTCAAACAACCACAATATGGAGCAACTTGTGCTATATAAAAATGATGTTCTAGAAGATTCTAGGAGGCGGCAGACTACAGCCTAGCACCTATGAATGACCTAAGTGATCGGGCTTATTAAGAACACTGGTACTAATTAAGACGACCGAAGGAAAAAACTTGAGTATTACCTTCATTATGTGGTTCGGATACCATCTCTCCATCATACGTGCTCGACTCAAAGTTGGTGACAGCATCCCTTCCGTTGCACTTGATCGCAGCCTTGTCATACGCCCTAATTTGCAGAGACAGTCAAGAAAAATGAGTCAGGTCACAAGCCAGTGAGGTTGAAACATTTTGCATAGTAACTTAAGTTTAAATATACATAAATCATGTTCATAAGGACCTTGCGGCTTCTACTTCAGTGTCGAATAGCCCAAGATATATATACCTGCAGCGAATCGCAATCCTCGCTGAGAAAAATACGAACCCCAAACTAGCTTTCTCTACGAAACTCAAACTTTATAACCCTCAAAATATCGTGATCATGTATATACGAGGAGCTAATTCCCCATGAATCCCAACTTTTATACGCAAAACCACTTATTTCCTAACATTTTCAATATTTTTACAAACCCAGAAAAAATTATAGAAGTGTTCTTCAAGAATGCAAGAAATTCTTACTTCTTGCCAAGGAACTGTCCCATTCGAGCCTCCCAACGGCCACATTTGTGGAGCGTGACGCCTCTGTATTTCGAACTCCCTCTTGAGAACCCAGTGCTATGTCTACGAAGAATATGCACGAATTCCTCCTTTGACAGATTCTTTGTCTGCATCAAATGCAAATTCATTCAAGCACGAGAAAAGAAGAACATCCAAAAAACAAGCAAACTAAGTTCATATCGAGGTTGGCTACACTCTCTTTCATCAAATTAAGGTAGATAGATACAATATTAGATGCATTATTCTAGGAATGATTCATAAGTACAAAGCAAATTTGGACAAGAATTATGCATTTTTCAAATTTCTTTACCTGTTTCATATCTTCCTCATAGTCAGTGAGGTTAAAATTGATATCAGCATCAACGCCCCGGAATTTTATTGCAGCTCTATCATAAGCTCTGGTATCATCAACAAAGTGAAGAAAAACACTATCAACAACTCAAACAAATTGAATAGCTTAGCAAGATAATACTCTCTTCGTCCCAAGAAAAACAAGTCCCCGCAAACTTGTTCAAAAGAAGTGAATCTAAAAAACATCCATATTCCTTAAAATACACAAAAAAGAAAAAAGAAAAAAGCAAGAAATGAAATTAAAAGAAAAATAAAAAATTACCTAGCCGCAGCAAGAGCAGTGTCAAATCCACCTAAGCACGAAATGCATACCAAATCCAATCAGCATCAACAAAAAAATGGTTTGAAATAAATGGAAATAAATCGAATAAAAAAAATAAAACAATATCATGTTCATACCCAAATACACTTGTTTCCCACAGTCCCTGCATTGAAATCAAGAAACAAATAGATAAATTAATGAAATTAATTTAAAGAATGTAAAAGTTAAGAAAAAAAGCTTCAATAATTTGTGTATTATATACCATATATGGGACTCCCATCTGCCAGTTCTTCTATAGAAAGTAACCCCTCTGTACTGTGAGCTTCTTGACCTGGGTCCCCTACGGCTCTTCCTCGCTTGCGCTTGAGGTACTTGCTGCTGAGGTTGTTGTACCACCATCCGAGTCGGGCCATGATCAGACTGCAGGCTCACCGGGTCACTGATCTGCCTACCCAGGTTCAACTCACCGAGTCGACTCACCGGAAACAGCTCCCGGGTCACCAGCCCCGACTCAGCAAAAGTCAACCCATGATCACGGCCCCCCTCGCCAACTGGATCATTGCTTCCGCTGTTGCCAACGATTTGGAAGTTGAATGCGACGGCCGCGCCGTCACCACCGGGGCTGGGGGAGGCGGCGCGTGTGGAGCACGTGCCGTCGTTGCTGGAGCTGGTTTCTCCGTCCCCGTTCACCACTGAGGAAGCAGACGTGGCCGGAGATAGGCCCTCCGAATGATCCGCCTTAAACTCTGCCTTCCCATTGCAATCTGCGCTCAGATTGAGATCAAACATCTTTGATTTCTCTCTCTCTTCTCTCTGCAAATGAATGTGTCTTAAAGTTGGTCCTCTCTCTCTCTCTCTCTCTCTCTAGGTGTCTGCACTATGTGTAAACATCAGATTAAAGGGTCATTTATTACTTTTTTCCTTGATGGTGGAAGAGAAGTCGATAAAAGTGGAAATAGTTGGATTTTCTAAGATGAAAGCTGAGAGGATCAAGACAATTAGAAGCAAACTCAAGAATATATATACATGCTCGACTCCGGGCATTCAATGTTTATAGTATATTTTATTCGGACACACAGACACCCACACACACACACAATATATGTATATATATATATACATACATAAAATATATGTACAGAGAGAGAAAGTGGGACATGAGCGTTTGCATTGTGAACAGGGACGACTACAGTCGTATCGTTAACTAAGAACATTTTTAACGTTTGGTAGGTTCAAGTTTACTGCCCGAAATGGGCAACTGGACTTGCCCGTTCCCACTCCCTTGATTCTGTCGGACCATTTTTTCTTCTTTATTTTCACCCATTCATAGTTACTAAAATTGTTAATTTAAAATAATTATTAATAAATGCATTACTTTATAATTTTCAAAGAAGAAAATAAATTAGATAATTATGTCTTGCTTCGTGAATTACACACTGACAAAATTATTTCATTAATAATTTTAATTCTTTATTTTGTTGATAAATATATATTTTATTCATGCATCGCATCAAATAAAATATTATTGGATTACAGTATTTGTCTTATATTGAAGTTGTGCCTCTCTTTATTGGATAAAATATCATTGAGCACTATTTTCTTATATTGAAGTTGTGCCTCTCTCTTTATTGTGTCTGTGTGACTGAAACATTTTTCTTATGCTTTAATTTGTTGGGATAAATACAATTAATTAATTCAAAAGATAATTAATTATTCAAAAGATTATCAATTGACACACAGCAAAAATAATAATTATTTTGTCTGAATATGTTAGGAAGTAATATCAAATAGAATAACCAATGCGAACGATGCACAACCAAAGAAACAGATAAAATTAACCAAATAGGTACGATCATTTTTAACGTGGAAAACCTCCCTAATGTGAAGAGTAAAAACCACGGGATCGAGTCCACTCAAAATCTCCATTATAATCAAATATAATAATACACCAAGTTTACAATCTGTCACAACAGATATTCAATCACAAGATTTAAGATAATCAAATCTTAATATCAAACAAGAGTTGGAAAGATCTCACCAAAATCGCCCCATGTCCGTCGTTGATTTTCGATTCTAGAAAAATTAGTCTGTCGTCGATTTCCGACTCTAGGGGAATCAAAACTCTATCTCCATCCAAAAATCCTTCTCTCTCTCTCTCTCCTCTCTCTTGTTTCTTTCCTTCAAACTTAACTTCAAACTTGGCTTATTTTTTAAATTTATCTTCTTCCATATATTTAGTGTATTTAAACTAGATGAACTTTTCTTGTTTTAATATTTGGACCAACACATAAACTTTAATTAAGTTAGATATTGATATCTCTAGAAATTACGTGTTACTTCTGTGAGAAAAATAAAGTGTGTGTGTTTGTATTTCTATCTTGATGATATCATAGAGTATAGAGTATTGGGGCAATAATGGGGTGTTTCTTGGGATTGTTCATCCCAAACCTTTCGGTGTTCACTGGACTTCACAATGACTATTAAAGGGTGTAAAAGTTTTGGAAAAGATGTGCCTACAATATATATATATATGTTGATTGATATCTTACGAACATAAACAATCTAGAAACAAGATTCTTTTTTTATTGCACTTTATTGTTTTTAAGTCGCTTTTTATTTTATTTTATAAGTGAGGGATTAGGAGAGCGGTGATCGAAGTCTTAACTTATGATAAATAAGGTTTATACATATTATTTAGGTTAATTTGAGATACACTTATGCGCCAAAATATGTATATTATTTATTTATTTATTATGTAATATAATAAATTATTATAAAAATAGTAATATATATTGTTAAAATAAAATACATAATTATATAAAATATTTTTTTAAATATCTCACAATATATTAAATATTAAAATATACCACAGTTAATGTATAAAAAATATAATATATTTAAAAATTAATATTTTATTTTTATATATGTAATATGGATATTAAATTGAAAATTGTGAAAAGATGATTAATTTGATATATGTTTCATAGAAAACGAAACTGAGATAAAAAGTTATATGCCTTTGAAAATTAGAATAAAAAAGCAAATAAAAAAAATTCCTATTGGCCATTATACTTATGAAAATAGAAAAATATTTTTGGCGAAAAATGACATTTGTGTAATGTCTTCCAATTGTATTGCTTTTATATAGTTAAGTAAAATTTTAGAAACGAGTGAAGAAATAACACAAACAAATACAAAAGATAAACAGAAGAAATTGGCCAAAATTCAAAGAAGAAATACACATTGCTCAAACTGTGGGGATAAAAAGTTGAGAAGAGTTATTGGAAAGAGTTGAGCGAATTTTGCTCGACTAAGCGAATCTCACTCGACCGAGTGGGTGCAATGCAGTTTGGAAGATCAGTTCTCATCTCTACTAGATTTTGACTTATTTCAAGAGCTCTTAAGTTCCTTCGTATATAAATTTTATCTCTAGATTCGGGTAGAACATTCATACATACAAGAAAATATTTTTTACTAGAAAATTGCAAAGAAGAAAAGAGGAGTTCTACGCATGACATTTGCCTAAAAAAACATGAGAAGAATGATCAAGTCAAATTTATTTTCAAATAAATTACAAATATATATTGTTTTATATAATATTATACGAAATTATATATATGTTTTGTTTTACTTAGATGATACAGGTGAAAACAATTCATGCCAAATTTAAAATTTATAATGCATGAAACATGACAATGAAACAATTTTTTTTTTTAAATGATATTAAGTATTTTGATCTGGTGTAAGAGAACACTAAATTTTCAGACAAACAGCCTCAAATAATAATCATTTAATTGTATATTACTGTGTAGCAAACATTTACATACAAATGTAACTTTAGCCAACTTTTGAAAAATTATCAAATAACCCACAAGTTTATAATTAGATAAAATATTAAAATAAAATTTAAAGGACAACAATCTTATGGCTGTTAGATCACGTGTATCATATACTAACCTCTTATTAAATATTACTTTATTTTAATCTTTACAACAGCCCCACCTCTTCTTTTGATCTAGTTTGACCACTTGGAATTTTATTTATTTTATTTTCTAAAAATAAATCTGATTAATAATAATATTTTTAAATGAATTTACACAAAATTAAAGAAGTAGGTTGTCCCACATATCCTCTAAGTGACCAATTTGTTTCTTAGAATTGCTCATTCAAATCATGTAAAGCCTTATCCTTCTGTTTCCTCCCCCATAAAATTCATTACTTTAAACAAAATAAAAAACTTTTGACCATAATAAATATTATTTTAAAAATTTTCCTAGTTTTTTTTTTTTTTTTCTGAATTCAAAGTATCTGAAGCTCAAATCCTTCTCGTATTACTGAAATACAAAAATACATAAAATTTAAAGCTGATGTACATTTAGTTTAAACTATGATATCATCACTTACACCTAGCCACGTCGAAAATAAAATAACTCAAATCTTTTAGAAACTAAAAATCGAGTTTTTTTTTTTTTTTTTAACTTGAGTGGAGATATTTTGATTAAAAAAATACATAAAATAAAGTTTAAAAAAAAAAAAAAAAAAAGATATTTGAGTTTTGCTAGCATCTTGAATTGTTGATTGAGATAAGGTACCTTTACTGGCATGTGTGTCATGGGAGACAATATACCCCTCGAATAAAAGTCTATTTTCTTAAAGAATCTTGTTTTTCTATGCTTCACCTCAATTGTCTTGTCATCTTTGCAATCAATTTACACTCTAAACCTCTCTCTTTCTTCTTTTTTTGGTCGGACACAACTTATAACTTTAACAATTATCACAGATTCCTAATTACTATTCCATCAGTATCTACATTCAAATTACAAAAATAATTAATAGTTATTAAGTGTGTTCGAGCAATAAAAATTCATCGTAATATTATTATACAATTAAATTTACGCTTTAGGCAGAGATAACAATAAATTGAGTTTAAATTTAAAAACACTTAAATTTATTTTATTTAAAAAAGATAAAACTCGATTCAATTGGAATTAACAAATTTAAAGTGAGTACTGAATTTTACTACCTATTCTAACCAAACTCCTATGTAGTACGTATATATTTTTTTAATTTATATAATAATAATATTTTACGATTTACAATTTACTAATTTACTTTTAACTTTTTTACCGAATATCTCATTTTCTTTGTCGGCATCACATTATCCCATTCTTTCAGAGTTCCGTAATCTCAATTTTCTTATTCCTCAACTCAATTCTGTTATTGCTTAGTTAATTATTTTTACATATATATTTAAACCCTAAATTTTATTAAAGATAATGACAGTAATATTAAAAATATTTAAAAATAAAAGTAATAACTTGAACGAAGGAGATAACCCAACAGATTAACGGAGCTGGTGCCCGACAGCGACAGGCTTCGAATTTAATTTTACTTATTTAATTACATTTCAAGCCTGGTTTTCAAAATTGAGAGAGAGAGAGAGAGAGAGAGAGAGAGAGGAGCCGACAAGTTCTATCTTTTTTTGTAGCAATGAAATGTCGATTTTCGCTGATGCGACTAAAATAATAATAAATCAGTCAGAGTAGATGCGACTTTTGTGGGGCCCTCTTCATTAAGCACGAGTTTAATTCCCAAACCTCAGACCTTATATTTAATTAATATATTCCCTCGGACATCAACTGCCCACGTTGCCCAGCCGCTATTCTTGACTCTTCCCAGGATTTCATCAATTTTTATACTAAACCACACAAACACCATATTCTATAATTTATGTTCTTATGATAAATTGTAATAATTCTATTTGTTGCGTAACGTCTAATATCAAATATGTATATTGAAATCAATTATTTATCGCATATTTGAATCAAATGATTGCATATTTGAATTAATATATTGAATAATTTTATTTAAGTAAATAAAAATATTAAGTTTATATTAAAAATAAATAATGTTTAAAATAATAAATATTAGATAGTTACAGCCAACAAAATTTGTTGGAAAAAAATGGCCGATTTCATCTTGAAATTCTCATTAAATATATAATGAATTGAGTTATTTATCTTCTGGATGAATTTAATAAAAAAACAAATATCACACCGTGTAGACCAACTTTTTTTCTATTATTTTTATTTTTTACTTCACCCATTTTTTAGTTTGTTAATTGTAAAATTGGTATGTTTTAATATTTTGATTTCTGTCCTAAAAATATTTTTGCAATAAAATTATTTATAATTAAAGAATTTATATTATATTTTTTTATTGTTGATGTGACATTACTTAAATAATTTGATGATTCAATTATAATTTCAGCTGATTGCAAATTATTTCCAAAAGTCAATCAAAATCAATAAATATAAATTAGTAATCCAATAATTATTAAAGAAAATAAAACATAATAAGCTAAATGAAAATTACTTTAAATAATTTTTTGATATTTGTTGGATTTAGTGGTTATTTTTTATTTTCTTTAAAAATATTTAGATTTATCAAACTTTAGCCTTTGGGGTTGATTAAGAGGTTTCCAAGTTAAATAAAAATATGACAGCTGGATGAAGATAATAACGTTCGATACGATGTTTGTCTTTTGTTTTTATTGCACGTCCTTTTATAGGTCCAATTTGTTTTAATGTTAAGATAATACTCAGAATAAATGAATGTATATTATTTATTAAAAAAATAATTAGAATAAAATAGGGAGAGTGGTGTATTTTAATAAAACCTTTGCCAAACTGCACGTGACATCTGCCTACAAGGCTATAAAATTTTGATAATAAAAGATGTCAATCTTTTCTTTTTTTTAAATAGTAAAATTATAACTTAATAAAAAAATTGATTAGTATAAAAGAAATCCTAATTGGACGTGTCTCTTTGCTAATTGGACATGTGTCCCACAACAAAAGAATTTGTAATTACTGCAAAATATGTTAAACGACTCTGAAAGTGTAAACTGCACTACCTTATATTTTTATTCATAAACTACACGAGAAATGTAAATTGCATTAAATAAATTATGTGTAACGAATTTAACCTAAAAATATTTGAAGTTAATAACATTTAATTTTTATACTAAATGTAAATAATAAATTTCTAATTCTTTTGCATAATATTGTAGATAAATTGATTTATTTAATAAAATGGTTAACTGTTATAATTGATGTAGCTAGTTTCTTATATATAAAAAATTTATTATATTGCGTCAATATCAAGAATTCTAAAACGTGTGAATTGCAATAAATTGATGAAAGTCAAGATTGATCTTTCTAGTTAACACTTGAAACTCTCTTTTGTGGACCCCATCCGCACACGCCATCTTCATTCCTAAGCCTTCTCCTCTCCACAATTTAATTTTACAAATTTGGGTCACCTTCTTGTAATACACTTATACATTTGCATAATTATATCTAATTTTTAAAATTAAAAAAAACTAAAAAAAAAAACTTATCTATACATGTCTACATGTATACATCTCGTGTACACAAACATATGATACTTTTACAACAAAATATATGTACATTTAGACAGTAGGTAATATTTTTATCTATTTAAAAAATATCATGTTTTCATGATAAAAATATTAGCTTCTACCATAACAATATTATTTTTATTTACTACTTACAAAAAAAATCAAGTAAAATCATAATATTATTTCAATAAAAAGTAATATTTTATGAACATTCTAAAAATAAATTTTTATCAAAAAAGTATTAGGTCTAAAATAAGCGTACACAATAACACACAACTAACATTGAATTCACATATTTTTGCACGGATTCTAATAGAACAATGTCGGAAATTTGTATATAATGTTATTTTTATTTTTTGGTGTGTCAGATTGAATCTTCTGAATTTTTCTCTTTTAAATTTAATAATAAATATGAAAAATAATTTAAAATAAAATTTAAAAAATCTTACACATTTTCTATAATCACGTGTAACTCCATCCGTTTCAAATTCAGGAAAAAGAAAATTGTAGAGTCCATATTCATATAAAACCAGGCACTCTCTCTCAACATAATAAAAGATATGTGTATATATATAGATATATATATATATATAGATTTATAATCAATATTCAATATTACGTGTGAGTGCTGGAATATGGTGAAGTACAATTAATGTTGGGAAGGGTGTAGTTTACCCAATAATCTCTAATCTCCACCGCTAAATTGGTATAAACAATATGTTAATCATATTATATAATTTAATTTGCATAAATGCTGGGATTTTGTATAGATTTACTTGCTTTTCCACACTCTATTTTGATGCTACACCCTTCCCAATATTTGTTTTTATAACTTCTTTATGAATCTTTATAAATAACAATAATAATAATTCTGTAATAAAGAAATATATATACATATATATATATATGATGTTTTAGATTATTTGAAAAAAATTAAATGAAGTATTTATAAAATTTAAAAATATATTGTTGGAATATAAAATATTCTGTAAAAAAGATAATGTCCTTATTATTTTTTATGGTGTTTCTAAGGTTACCACGAAATTTGCTTTACATACCACATTAATTTTACTTACAAAATTATATATAATATAAATTATATAAATACCCTTATTTAAAAATTAAAAACACACATAAATTTTAATTTTTAATGAATGAAATAACAATAGAAAATTAGGATTTTTGTGTGTGGATAAAATAAATATTTATTTATTAAAAATTAAAATTTATGTGTGTATTTATTTTTTAAATAAGGGTATTTATGTCATTTATATTATACATAATTTTGTGAGTAAAATTAGTGTTGTGTGCAGAGCAAATTTAGTGATGTCTTTAGAAATACCCTATTTTTTATTAAGAACTTGTAATTGAATAAGTCAAATAAAAAAATAAAAAATTGTACAAATAAGAATTTATAATTTTTAATATATTTGACTAATTGAGCAAAATAAAAATTGCAATCTTAATTATCTTGGAACAGAGGAGAAAGATTGAAGATCTTAAGTATTTAAAATTAAATCAATAAATAACATTATTTCATAATTTGTTCTTTATTTCAAATTTATTTTTCCTTTTGTTCTTTAATTAGTGCGACTACACAAATAAATATTTAAAAAAGAATGTATATCCCATAGATGTGAGAGAGATGAACAAAAACATGGGATGAAGAGTGCCTTCATGGGATGAAGAGTGCCTTCCTCTTAAGGAAATTGTCCAACCTTAAAACACCTTTCTAACTAAACTTACTTTCCAAATCTGGCAACACATGTTTCACGCCACCTTTTGATTGGCTTATGCAACAACCATATCTTTTCTTGGATTATGCTCCAACCAATCCTCACCTGCCACCTAGAATTCTCCAAGGTTCCTAGGATCAACGGCTTAGATGTGCGCTGGAAAGCCGACCACCCGCATCCGACGGCTCCCTAATTTTCACTACCTAGGTGATTCTTACAAGAGCAGAAAGTTGTCGGTTAATGTTCCATTAATTACTTGTCTGAAAGGAAAGGGAATCCATGGATTTTTTTGCTCCTAAATTTGTTGTGATTGTTGCTCCATTCATTGAAAATATTCGGCAGTCAAATATCTTGGTGTATGATCGCTAGATTTTTAGGCCACTTGTGTATCTACTTAATTTCATTTTTGTTTTGACGATCAAAATATAATTTTTAAATGAAAATTATTACTTATTCACTAAAGATACATATTAATATGTTCGGTATTAATATGTATAATTGTATATTTAAATAAAAAATATTTAAATTTTACAAAATTTTGGCACTTCATCTGATGGGTACACTACACTAATATATGTTCACAGTGAGTAGGTGATCTTTTTCAAATTATATATATATATAATTATAAAATTAAATATAATAAAAAAATATATAACTAATGTATCAACTTTACATTACATTCAATCACTAGGTTAAAAAATCTCCCTAAGTTTTCTTCCTTGTCTGTGTCACGTCGTCTTATAAGAAAGATAGTCTCCTCAGATTTGCTAGTCTTTATCTATCGAAGTTAATCATAAATACAATATATCAATAATAATAAATCTGTAAATAGAAATATAATATGTAGAATATTCTGAACAAATTTTATATGCCACACTCTATTTTTCGAATATAAATTTATTCTCATTTATTTAAATTAATTCATGTCACACAATGAGACGTGTGCCCATATTACATAAGTGTGTCTGTCGTATCAATTTTATAAGCCACACTCTATTTTTCAAATATAAATTTATTTTTATTTATTTAAATTAATTCATGTCACACAATGATACATGTGCCCATATTACATAAGTGTGTCTGTCGTATAAATTTTGAAAAGCAACATTTTTTGGCCCAAATAATTCAGAAATCAACGTTTCAACAACTCCTGTACTCTAGTTTGATTTTTTCTTGTTTTTTTTTTTTTTTTGCATATTTTAAGGAAAGTACAAGTCGTTGAAGCAATTTTTTCTTTTTTCTTGATTGGGGGTGGTGGGTTTGGAGTGGGGTGGGGGGTAGGTGGTGGGTGGTTGTGTCGGCAGGGAGTGGGGTTGGGGGGGGTGGGTGGTGTACGAGGTACGCACCTAGGGAAGCGTGGATGCTTCTTGTCCATTCATGGAAACCCTCGTACTCAATATCTTAACTCTCGTTAGTCAACCTTACCTTTTATACTGCAAAATATTTCCTTTTTTTTTCTTATTAGGAAAACAAATATTATTTATTTATAGCGACAATTTTATTACATTTGCTTTTCCATGTCAATGTCGTTGTCTTGTAGAGTCCAATTATTTGCGCTTTATCTTTATGGAAAGCCATATAAGTAAGGTGTTTTATATTGAGACTATGGGGAGGAAAATGATATTTACCAAAATGACCTCCAATCATTAGGGAAAAGAACATATACTGCATTCGTACTTAGAAGGTTTTTTTTTTTTGGGTTACTTAAATAAATATATAATCTAATAAAAATCATAAATCCACTATTGTACAATTTTTTATTTATTTGTTTGACTATTCAATCACATATAATTTATTTGTGATATTAAAAAGAAAAAATTCACTTTAAGTAATAAATGAGACATTAACTTTCAAATTATAACTCTTTTTTTGAATTTTTTTTTTGAAATATGAATTCTTTTATAAAAATATATTTTTTTTCAAAATTACAAATCAGGCTATATTTGGTATATTATTAGACGCAAATATTTTTATCAAATTCTTTTTGGTCATACGGCAGTGTACAATGTAGCTTATAGAAAGTAGTGTGCAATGTTGTATCCCACAAGGATAGGGGCTAATGGAATAAATATTGTGATATATTAATCCTAATTTTATCTCGACAACCAAAATTTTAAAAAGATGTGTAAATTAATAAAGAAAGCAAAATATTAATAACGAGAAAAAAATCGGAGATAACAATGAGAAATATTCACATTCAATTAAATTCAAACAAAGATCATAGGTTTGGTTTCATTTAATTTCAAAATAATTTCCTAATTTCTATCATCTTTTATTTACAAGAGTGATCACAAAATCAAATTATTTCTTCTTACAAGATGAACAATTCGTAGATTAAATACTTATAACAATATGTTTATTCCACATAAACAATTAACTCTAAAAAATATTGATAATCTCTTTACGATAATCACCAATCTCCCGATTAAGTAGTTAATTATACAATATGTTTCAAGATCTATAAAAAATTAACATCTTCCAAATCTTGAATTTGACAATCATAAAAGATCAATTACGGTCAAATTATCAAAACTTTAATAAAAGAAAGAGCATATGAGTAGAAAATAAGTAAAAATTAAGATAAATTTAATTATTCATTAATAATCTATAATTATATAAAAGCAAGACAGTTTGGCTAAATTACAGTTTTGCTATTTTCCCGCCAAAATTGTTTATTAATTTAATTTCTGAAAAAAAAGAGATTGGATGTTATTGAAGGTGGGAATATGTGATAGTGCATAAATGGTTGACCAATAATATTCTTTTACTTTTTTATTTATTTTAATTTTTTACCTTAATTTGAAAAGCTTATAATTTTTACGTCTCAACTTATTTTTTCATGAAAAATATATCAAATAATTTATTTTTTCAAGATCTTTAATTTGATATCCATATTGAGTATATAAAAATATTTTTTTTAAAATATAAAATATTTTTAGATTAATTAATATATTTGATATTTAAAATACTTTTATATAAATAAAATTGTGAGATTTTTATACAAAATAAAATTATATTTTGTATATCACGAAATTTTATTTTAGAAAAATATATTATTATTTTATAAATTTATTTATTTATTAAATAAAAGTAGCAAAATCTCACACAATGTGATAATACGATACAAAACAAAATACAAAATGTAATAATTAAATTACTATTAATTATAATTTACTAATTATTATATTATTATAAATATTACAAATCGTACAATGCACGGGAGAAATACTAGTATACATCAAACTATTAACAGTCCTAGAATCTCAAGAGGGTTTTTAGCTAGAAATGACTCTTGCTAACTCTAGAAAAGTTTACATTTATGTTTAACTAAAAGAATAAGATAAAGAAAGAACAACAAACCTTTGAATTTGATAATGAATGTCTCTTGAATCTCTTCTTAACTGTCTCCTTCTACTTTTCTAAGATTAATTCTATGATAAATTATGTTTGAAATGATAGAAATTGATTTTCAAGCTTTGAAAGAAGATATATATTTATATATATACATATATATATAAGTTGGAGGCTGATGACTCATAAAATATATTAGAACCTACTAAAAAACAAAAAGTTGGAGTGTTCATATGCTCGGCCACTTCCAAAATATGGACAAAAGTTCAATCTTTGGTCGAGATTCTGCATTTGCACCAACTTCAAAGTCATTTTTAGGTCATTCCATTTGAATATGACTGTCTATTTCAGACAAAATTGTAACATTATGTGTTAGATTTGAAATGTCACTTTTAAATTTGAAATGTCACTTATTCCAACTCAATTGGATAAGTGTGGCTCAAGATATGAAAAAAATATTGCAGGTGTATAAGAGTAAATGAATGTGTAATTTGCACATTGATTAAATTTTGGACCAAGTTACAACCACAAATGGAAGATGAATTTTTTATGAAAGTTGTCAACCGTCTTCTTATATTTTCCATGTCTAAAATCAATGGATATGAATGCCTACATTTAAAATTGTGAGCATGACTATCAATGTCGATTGATGTGGGATAAATGATAGGAATCGATGGTTTATTTTCATTAGTAATTGTTAATATATGATTGATCAATTTGTCAATCTGCTAATAATATTCAAGATATAATGAATTATGACTTATAGTAAAAATAATTGGATGAACATAATTCTTCTCACATTTTAATAATTAACTAATATTAGTAATATATAATGGTGTGTTTAAAAATATAATTTGAAAATCTCATTCCCTCATTTGTGCTCAATTATTATTCTTGAAATTAAAGTAGAATCACCCATCGAAGTTTGCATATTTGATTAGTTTCAGCAATAGATGTTTGTATCGATGCTGCATTTTATGACTATACTAGCCACAGGATCTACTATGATATGCACATATTCACTGTCTATGCATACACAACTATTCTATATGTATGCTAAGTGTGGTAAATGGACACATCTTTTGGTAAATAGCTCACGAACAAAATCAATTATTTTGGTAAACAATTTTTCATGTTGTTATATATATAGAACTTGAATATTGACTGACTCATTCGTTAATAGCTCGCGAACAAATTCTTTTAAAACTTAATTAACAAGGACAACAACAATAATTTTTATACTACATATAATTTAGAATTATTATATTACATATTATTCTACAAACATTTGGTTAATTTTGTTTTTATGTCTTTTTATTTAAACACATTCACGCGCAAATTCAACAAATTTCAAACACCTATAAACTCAGCTCAAGCTCGAATAAAATACAACGACAACAAGTTCAATGCGGCTTAGATCGTTTACATTCGTATGCAAATAGACTACAGTAAATTTTGTGTCTGATGTAATTCGTCGGGTATCTCAAAGACCCCAAAGGCCCAATCTTTTGGAAACTTAGACTATAAAATTGGTGAATTTCAAATTCCAAAATAAAGAAAAGAGAAAAAGGTACATTCAGATTTGATATCAAACGAAGAAATCAAACTTTTTGCCATTTTCCTAAGCAAGATACATCCTATAAACAATGTTAAGAAAACAAGATTTTTTCACAACTTGCCAATACTGGTAAGAGAGGACACATTCCACTAGGAAGCAAAGTATCTAATAATAATGCATATAAACAAAGGCTACACTGTCACTTGCACATTAATTTATCACACAAGATTATGATATTCCAAAATATCGAAACTTCGAGGAGATTAAGATGTCAAACAAGGAATAAATAAAACCATGCCAATACATCACAGTTGAATCAGAACATGGACTGCGTTACTTTAATCAATCTTTGTCAGTGTGTGTATCTTTTCTTTAATTATTGCAGCATTTTGTATAAGATACGTTTATGGAAAGCCAGAGATATCCTAGGACAGATTTACACATCCCACAATACATAGTTTTCTACAATTGGTATCATAATAAGACCAAAGAAAAAAACAAGTGGCTCAGTGGGTGAACTTAACAACACAAGTTGCACATTAGTGTGTGTGTGTGCAATTGTCTAAAATATGTATGCATGCATGTATTATTTCTAGGCTGCATCTTTCAAGGTACTTTAAGCCTTCCTGGCCTTGAGCAAGCAAGAAGGTTCAGAATTTAGAATCCTTTATATGATCTAAGAACTACATATATCCTTGATTTTAACAAAAAGTACACAAGCTGAATTAAGTTAATTTTCGACTACAGTATACCTTGAAAAACCTAAGCCTAATACTCCTCCATAGAAACTATTAAACATATGTGAATAAACAACTTTGCAAATCTGTTGGTACAGCCATGAATTTGGGGTGGGGCCATGTGAGAATTATGAAGGGATGCAGTTTCAACCTGATTTTGTATTCAACAGCAAAATGTTAGGTTTATGTATCCTACTTCAAGATAACTTAAAGTGATTTCAAAGACAATATAAATGAAAAGATAGTATTAAGTCATAATAAAAATAATCAATTACATATAGTGGTGCACTTAGAAAAGGAAGGATAAATCAGTAAGCTTACAGACAAAAAGGGTCACAATCCACCAGATTAGTGGTTTCTCATTTCACTTCACACTCAAGGCACTTCAAGTTAATTTACGATTACCTTCTGACTCAACCAGCTGTGCTGCAAGCAGGGAAAAAAAAAATCCCTATTATATCCAAAACACAACATTATTACACCTGATGCATTACAGATAAATTAAAATATAAAACTATCAGGCAGATAACGGATGCATGCATGGACTGGGAAATTGAGGACCTTCTTAAATGTCGGAAAATATAATCCCTTGAAAGAAAAAAGGCACTTATTCGCCAACCTGAGTAGGTTCAGTAATCTTGCTTTTACTTGCAGCCTGAGTGATCAAGATTAGAGTAGCCTGCCAAATGCTTGTCGACTCTTATACAACTGAATTTATCTGGTGATCAATGATAATAAAAATGGCCCATCTACATCATGTATCATACATAATTTACAGGAAATTTTAGCTAAAATGAGAAACTACTATTGACTCAGCTGGGCTTCCTTACAACCCCCCCCCCCCCTTTAATTTTATCAATATGTTTGTGGTCTACACTTGAGCCATTTATTATCAACAGGACACATGTTCTTCTGTAGAAATTCATCCACTTCAGTTTGTCCATCTCCTACCTGCATGAAAATGTCCTTGAGAATAGAGCAGATGCAACAAATTACCTGAAAGCCTATAGCATTCCAGAGGTAAGAAATGATAACACTATTTTAATATTATTATTATGATGATGATGATGTCATTATTATTATTATTCTTATTATTATTATTAAAATTATATTTACATTCTTGACAAAAGTTTCTTAGTGACATCTTAATACTCCAATATCATTCAGAGGGAAAAAAAAAAAATTCAAAATCCATATTATTGTCAAATTAGGAGTGTGAATTAGCAGACACCATTGATCTTTAGTTCGGAACAAAGTGAGATTTCGGGACCAAAATTTAAAAATTTCTTTCAGGACTTGTAAATAATTTATATAAAGCATTTGTAACAATCCAAAGAGAGCCACAATTGCTGCCCTAAATTACACACATCACCATATAAGAATGCTTACTCAAAACTCAACAATAAGACTAGAAACTTGGATTTCCAGCACAAATTGCCCCGACTCTAGCACTGAAAATTTTCTTCATTTTATTTTACCATTGTTATTATTCTGTATCTGATTGGAAATCATATAGTTAACAGAGAATCTGATTGTTCTTTCCATAATGAACAACCATTTCAGAGAGGCATCTTTTTGAGATATATATATATATATATATAGAGAGAGAGAGAGAGAGAGAGAGAGAGAGAATTAATGTTAAGTGTATATAGAGGCTTAGGTATGCTCTACACTGCCCAATAACCAGAGTCATGTCTCTCATCCTGATTCTTCCACATTCCCACTCCAGGGAAAGTGAAGGAAATAGCAACAATTATTCAAATAAAGTGCATCTCATGAAAGCGAAGCAACTGGAGAAAACGATGATTATAATTGAATTGAGGAAAATAAACATTACGAGGAATATTGAAGTCAAATAATAAATTGCACCTCTATTTATCCATCTCACTTGGTGGCTCATAGCACAAGTGCTTCACTATCATTATTGATTATGCCACTGTGTCCTGCATTCAGGACATAAATACCACGCAGGATTACTAAAGTGGGAAAGAACATGCATAGTTAATTTTTCTTAAGAAAATGATAAAATTAAGCGATGCTTGATTAGCGTGTCATTACACCATGATTGAATCCAAACAGAACTTAGAACCTTTCCAGATTCTTTTGGAACCACTTCCACGACCAATGGATTAGCCACAGTCGTTTAATATGATATGCACTATGCTGTGAATCTGCAGTCATATTATATGCTGTAGGAGCCAGGAAAATATTCATATCAAACCTTGACAGTGGATTGTGTTTGCTTCCGGACCCATCATTTCCACTCCTTCATCACTATGCAATGAAATCCCAGATGAAGTTATGCTAAAAGAGAATCCCACAAATGGAGATATTGAAGATTTTGCTATCTTTATAAGCCTTTGCCCTGCAAGCAACAAAACTTACAATCGTCAAACATTTAACGGAGAAACTAAAATAAAATGACTAAATAATTCAGGTTTTGCAATATAATATGAACAGTGGTTCTCAGAAAAGTCCATGGATCTCAAAGTTCTCATGCAATTAATACATCTCTTCAAAATATTCTGGAGAAAGTTACTTCTAAACTTTATTATTTCTTACAACAATTGTTTAGACAGTAGAGTATCCGTGAACATTTAGAAAGGCTTAAAAGTATTCTAATTGCCGTCAGCAAGGTATTAGTGCAGCAATGTCTCAACAGTCCCAGAAACTTTGTCAACCCCTATTGATATCACCATATAAAAAAGAAAGAAGGTTTCAGAGAAGAACTTCAAATAGCTAACACCACAAGAATCTGAACCAAGAAGCTTCTAAAACATCCATACTGAAAAACTTGTCTATCCAGTCAATATATGAACTATTATAGGGTGATCGCCATTTCTGTTTTTTTTTTTTTTTTTTTGGCTGTAATATGAAATAGATCGAGCAAAAATATTGCTCTTCATGTGACCATCTTCTAAGTTAAAATAGCATCATATTCAAGTGCATTTAAGGCAGAATTAAGCACATAACACATCATGCTTGAACACTTCCTGTGCTTCAATCCAGGATTCATCAGACAAAGAAAGTAACAAAATAATGCTATCAATGAATGCTTATTTTCATTGCCTCTTCCTTGCATAGAGATCCAAGATTGGTCTGTTGCATAACAGGATGAAAATGACCTGATCTAGATTCTAGCACAAGACGAATGCTAACAGCATGCGCCCAGTGAATCCCCAGAGCAGCAACAAGATGAGAATCAAATTTTGAAGGGTCTTCAGTCGTGTCAGCTCTGCTATGCCCTGCACCAGGATATACTAAATTCGTTGTTCAGAAGAGAAGGAATCCAGATTTATAATTATACATTGTCTAGAAGAGAAGGATTTTTTTGTTGGTTCCCAAGGCTTTTGCGTTTAAGTCCGAAAAATGTGTTATGCTATGCTCATTTCTGAAATTACTATTTCAGCACAATTTTAGGGGGGGGGGGACAACAATATTTTGGGCTTACATCTTAATATCAACCCTATTGTCAAATCCTAAATTATATATTTTCAGCGTGCGCAACCTATTTCAGGGGAAAGAAATGAAATATTTTATCTTTCAGTGTAACAAAGTAAACCAACACATTTTATTCAAAAATAAAATATCAAATCAAACTTTCAACTGAATTGGTCAAACTTCAGAAGTCCCTCATACAAACAGATCCTTTCTTTTCCTCCAAAGGAATCTTGCATAGTATTTAGATAAAATTTCAGTGCAAATGAAAGGAGTCCTAACATAGCTGAAACATTTTGAGCATAACATTATACCTTGGAATAAATACCGGGAAGCTTCATCACGGCCTTGAGATCTTACTTGATTAGTCACCACCACAGGAATCCGACAAAATTCTGCTAGTGATCTGAATATGAAAATTGAAATGATAAATATTGATATGAAGAAAAGGAACACTAAAATTGAAAATTTTAAAAACTTACTTGATAAATGAGATATGCCAACCTAGTCTAGGAGGTCCCTCACTGTATCCTCTGCAGAACAGGAAAAGTTAAAGTTTGCTTGTTATAAATATAACATGCAATTATTGTGCATAACAAATACCATATGAATGCTATTCCATCTCATGGAAAGGTTTATATAGCAGTCTGTCTAACACTGAATGATTGAATACAATTATTCTGAACAAACTATTAATATTTATCAGCAAAAACCTGTGTCCAGGATATGAATTTTATTTCAGGATAATGAGCACTGAAATTACAAGTTTCTAGATCTATGTCCTTAAGATTGAAGAAAACTTAAAAGCATTATTCTCCAACAGCATAAGCTATACAAAAGTGTGGAAACAGAACATGGGACATACTTGGAAACAATGGCTATCACTCGGTACAAAGATTGTATGCTTCAAATATTTATTACAGGTACATTCCTCATATCTATAATTCTATATCCATCAACTAATTAATTAACCTTTGATTGCATCTCTCTGCATGGAAATTCTAAGATACATTTCTCACACATCGACATTAAAGCAACAAGCTGTCAATACACATTACTTACATTTACATGAAGATGTCACATATGAAAGACATTCAGCTGAGTGATCACAGTTTTCAGCCAATACTCATTGGCACTCACTTTTTTTTTTTCTTCTACCTGGTCCAGCTAATTTGTAAAATAGGAAGGCAATAAAACTCAAAATGTGCATCATGGAAACCTATATAACCACAAAAATTTAGTTTAACCCAAGCCCTTGGAGCATAGATTATTTACTTCAACTGCAGTTCTTTGAAGCCTATGAAATACATTACAATAGAAAGGAGAGTAAATCACCCTGAAGCAAGAGCTGCCATGCTGTCAATAATAAGCAGCTTAACATGATGCTGGAGGAGTGAAACCTTTATTTTCTGCAAGCTATCAACAAATGACAACAGCACATGAAAAATGGACATGCCAAGTAGAGACATTAGATGAACAGACAATTAGGTGACAAATAAGGCCAAACTGGATGCATGAGAGAGAACTATGCAACCAAAAGTGACTAAAAAACAAACAGAAGCAATTGCAATGTAGGTCAAAAATAATAGTTCACCAGTCATTAAGGCTGGTGCAATGTAGCGCACACCAGCATCCAGACAAGAGTAAAGAACACTGATGAGTGAAAGAAAGTAAACACAATACTTTGTGCAGCACATTAAGAAACATAACATCAGACTTGGGTTAAATACATGTTAACGTAAATAATAAAGTTATTTTGGCTCAGCATCAATATTATATAGTTGTGGCTCAATTTAGTCAATATTACAGTTAAACTTGCTTCACAGTAATTTTAACATGCAGGAAAGCACCTTCATGCGGTGTCCTTCAGGGTTAAAAATACATGTTTACGTAAATCATAAAGTTATTTTGGCTCAGCATCAATATTATAAAGTTATGGCTCAATTTAGTCAATGTTATAGTTAAACTTGCTTTATAGTATTTTTAACATGCAGCAAAGCACCTTCATGCGGTGTCCTTCAGGGTTAAATACATGTTTACGTAAATCATAAAGTTATTTTGGTTCAGCATCAATATTATAAAGTTGTGGCTCAATTTAGTCAATATTACAGTTAAACTTGCTTAATAGTATTTTTAACATGCAGCAAAGCACCTTCTTGTGGTGTCCTTCAGTCGGCTGGGATTTTTCATCACAGAACCTTAATCTGGAATATCATATAAGACAAAATGGAAGCCCCTTCTAGAAAGAGTTCTACATATACGATTGCATTAACCCCATAATCAGCTTTCAGAACTTGATTGCAGGGACAAACTAATCAATTTAAAAAGAAAATAGCATAACATTCAGCAAACAACAGGATCAACAACGCCCACTGAAATGTCAGATTCTGCCAGTTTCAAGATAATATGCTGTGTAGATAAAGTTAAAACCACTGAAGTGTCCAGTAGACCTCAAGCTTTAACTAATAAAGAACTATATCCATGAGATTGCCATTCTTCCTTTGGCATTTCATGTGTAAAGTCATAAAATCAACTATCATTATCTTAAGTTCTTAATCTGCGAATTAAAAGACAGAGAACACTTAGATGAAGTCTCTTTGTCTTTTTGAGAACTCCCCAGCCAATCCAGATTTGTGTTTCATTTTCTTTCTTTCTTTCTAGAACCATGTGAATAATAAAGTGAGTACTCAGGAAAACAACATAAATGGATCTTTTCTACCTTTCAGTGAATTCAGCTAATGATGCTGGCCGCAAAACTAGAATCCTTCCAGCCATCTGCCACAGGTAAAAACCATTCAACATTCAAGCCTCAAGCGAACTTTAGCAAATACTGCAGCACACTTACATTCATAGAAACTATCTTCCAGTTTGATGATGTAAAATACACCAAATATATGAAATGCACCACTTGGGTTCAGTTAATGCTATAAAAATTCTGGGCCGGGATAGTAAAATTTTGAAATGATGCAATTAGATTTTCCTTAGAGTCATCATTATTTTATTTTGTTTTTTTCGCAACCAAAAAAGAAAATAGAGTTTGTTATACATAGAGAAACTTGTTCATTATACACGGTAACCATCTCAATTATCCAGAAAGGTAATTTTTTTTAAAGGTAAGGCGTTGCTTGTCTTGCAAGGTAAATATTTGTGTATCTCCTCACATTTGGAAGGGGAGACGAAAAGGAAAAAAATACAAAATCAACTGAAAAAGAAATAGGCAACTAACATGACCAATATGTTTGGCGTTTTTTTTTTTTTTTTTTTTTTTTTTTGGTTACATGAGTTGCCTGGTGAAATGAAATAATTATATAGTAAAGCATAAGGCAAAACTAAATCAAATTCCCAAATGTCCAAGAGGTTTATTCCTTACATGCAAAAGGAAAAAAGAAAAAAGAAATGCCGGATAATCCAGATATTGAATTATGTGTACTTTTGATGTTGCTGCAGTTTGAAGATTTCCTTATTTTTGTTGCTGTTCAATTATTGCCAAAACCTTATCTGTACAGGCCTTTTTCTCTTGATCCTTAAGGAAAAACATACAAGTTCAGCATCAAATTATAAATAAGGGAATTATCACCACTTGCACTCCTTGTTCTTCTGTATAAAGAGGTCCACATAAATGGCTAATAATCGAGACATCTCACATGCATTTGACTCATCTCAAGGTGAAAGTAACAAGCCAAAGCACTTCCTTTTCTAAATCACATACCTCTTGAGCCATGCCTTCCAAGTTAAATATTTCTGGGAAACTATTAAGCCCCATTTCTATCATCCTGAACACAGGTGTAGGGGCAAGTGAATTCAAGCAATACCAGGGTGGTTTATTATCACAGATGAGTAGAAGGATACCTTCTTGAACTGAATTTGGATTCCACATCAATATATATTACACGGCCACCTAACCCTCCATGAGATGTAGGCAAGGACGCAAGTAAAGCAAGTTTTAGGCAGAACTACAAGTTCAGAAAGGATGACTCCATCATAGACCGAAGGACGTACCAAAGAGAATATACAATATTTAGAAGTCAGCACCTTCAAAATAAATTCAGGAAAGCAAAGAACAAATTCTTAAATGTACATCATTTCCACAAGTGATCTTTCTATGAATAGCATTAGATCATTATGACTTACTTGAAAGACAATTGAATCTTAAATAGAATTAGAAAATTTAGTACGACATCGGTACTAAAACAAGCGGACATCAGAAACCTCTGTAGCATTTGAAGCAATAAAGAACAAATTGATCCACTTTTAAGGATATAGGTCTGGCATGGTGCAAGACAATCCTTAAGTGGCACACAAGGATTTATGTCTTATGAAGCGTAAACACACCAAATGATCAGAATAAGGTGTTATTTTCCTAGTGGCCTGCACCTTGTGTTGAGTGTTCTCCATAAGATTTTTTAATATTTTTTATTTAAAGAAAAAAGATCCCCATAAGAGAGTAATTGAGCTATAATTCTCTTAGATATCCTTCCTTGAGCCTACAACTAGATTTATTTCTGGTGTAACAGTTATTAATCACATCTATGTGAAGCTACACATATATCCCTTCAGCAGAATCATGGTACATGTATGCTGGTCTATTTAGCTAAAAAGGAACAATAGAATCTTCGAGAATTTGGAAGAGTCGCTAGATGAAGTGTGGGAAAAACTCAAGCTCAGGGCTGCATGGTAGATTGTAAGACATAAGAACTTTAGGGGATCTCATGTATCTGATGTATTTAGGAATTTGAATGTTTTACTTTAAAAAGTTGTATTGGGGATTCCAAATCCCTATGTAGTTCACCCTATCTTTAATAAAATTCTTGTTTCTTATAACAAAAAAAAAAAAAAAAGTATAGACCAACTTCCCAAGTTCGTGGAGGAAGCATAAGCTTCAAATATTGACCTAAGAAGATACAAAGAGCAAGGGTTGAATAAATGTCGTTCGCCAATTCAAGTTTGGTCTTTTGTACAAATTACTGACAAGTTATTTGTCTCTATAAACATCTCGAGTTTTAGTACTGTTTTAAAATTTTAATGCGACAAAATATTTAGCTGCAGAGATGAACATACAATTTTGTTTAATATCAATATCTGCTTGAACTTATCTTTCGTCTAACCTCATGTAAGGCGACAAGAAGATTGTTGCTTCAAATACATCATGTGAAAATCAGAAGAAGCAGAGTTGAGCCATATAACTCCTAACTTTGATTGGTCTCATTTTAGCATGTCCCCCATGAACTTGTCCAATACATTAAACAACTAGATGATCCAATTACCATAGACCCACGATTTACAATTATCTACTCAATCTGTTGACATGTGTCTTACTGGGAAACCATTGTTAGAAGATATTACTTACTTCAATTACCATAGATGCATGAGTTACAATTTTAGTCTACGATCAAAATGTTAGAAGATAAAACTTACTACAGTAAAGCATGAATTGCTGTTCCAGAAACCGATATAATCATGAGAGTATTTTAGTATTTTAAGTACATTAAGTAAGTATTCCTAGTATTTCGGAAAAAGGTGTCATTCTGGTAAATCAGTATGATTGTATTCTGAGAATTCCGCCATAGGACTTTTTGTGATTGGACAATAATTAGCAAAATAGATGAAATAATCTGAATATATTTGCAGATTAGATTTAGCAACTTCATATGTTGAGTGAGTACTTGATCACCATCAAAGAAACAATATGAGAATTGTCAGAGAGGAAAATCATCATTTACAGAGACAATAACCCAAAAACAAGCCTCAACTTACAACCGAACCATTAAAGAAGATATATTGTTAGTATGTTTGAATATATTTTGAAAGTTACCTGTGTTTTGCCAATTCCAGCAGGACCAACTAACTCTGTCACAATGCCAAATGGTATTCCACCACACAGAGCTGCATCAAGTCCTTTTAATCGTGTGGGAAGATGACCTGCTAGGTACTCATTGTGGCGTCTTTGCTCCAGCAAAGACATAGCCTAGTTCACAGTCCGAAATACTCATTAAGACGGATATCACAATTCCTAAGCACATCTTAAGCTAACTAAACATATTATCAAAATGAAATTCCAAAATTTACACCCATAAACTTACCGTTTGATAGGGTGGGCATGAAATTTCACTAATGTGTGCCACTGCAAGCATTACCTCTTCAAGCCCAACATCCAACAACTCCATCAACTCGAATTCACTCAGTGCCAGTGCATCCTTGAAGCAAACACATTTAAGGATCAATTTTAAACCTGAGCAATAATTTTGTAATTCTTCAAATCTCACAACGAATCAATAAAGATAACAAATACCCAGCTCGAATAATTTTATAAAATAAAACAAGGTCACGCCATTGTTCATGCGTTCAGCTGATTGTACAGAACATTTTACGCTTAAATAAAATTGAATTTAGGAAATTAAACCAAAAAATCTAAACGCCAACTTGAGAGGGGAAACACGCGCGCGCGCGCGCATTCACATCCTTATGTGGAAAACCATTCTTTTGCTGGTGTAGTACGGTACCTTGGCAGTGATGATATTACGAGCAGTAAATACGTTGGTTATGGATATAGGGAGACCCATATCAGCGATGAGCTTGTTCGCCATTTCCTTTCCTGCCGTTAGTTGCAGTAACTAGTACCCTTCTGATTATATCACCCACATTTGCGTAATTTCCCTCCAAATGCTCAGATAGTTCCTCTCTCACCCTCTGTGCAATTGGGCCCATGGGCCGTCGTTTTGTGTGTAATGATGGATTTGTAGAAAGCCCATTTTATTCTTTTCAGCAGAGCAATATATCTATAAGATTAAAATAAGTAAATATAAGAAATAATAATGTAAATTATCTAAATGTACAAAATATTTTATTTTATTATTAATATTTTTTGCGTGAATTATTTAAAATTAATAGTTTTACTTATCTTGAACTTGCATACTTGATTAATCTTCAAATGAAAATACATTAAATATATTTGAGAAATTATCAAGATAATAACATAAATAAAATAAATAACAATAAGACATACAAAAGATAGACGACGCTTCCACTCTAAGCAAATTGTTAATCATTCGGCCATTGTTTGTTGAATAAATTTATAATGTCCGATTAATATTAATCGAACATTTTCAATCTTATTTGACCAATAATGATCAAACACCTACAACTCTAAAATTTGAAAATAACATATATGTGACCGGGGAGTTAGGTGTGCACACGATTTAAATTTTGTTAATTGTATTGAAAATCAAACAAAAAAATATTCACTATTTAACTCTATCAAATCAAATTATATCAAAAAGAATTTTGATATGATTCTAAATATTTAGCATATATTCATATCGAGACCCATAGCGAAGTAGCTTGAACAAATCAAAATATCAAAAGAAGGGGTGTGTTTTTTGTGAATCGGTTGTACCGTGCACCCAATCTACATAATTAATTGTTTAAATGAAAAATGTTATTTATTTACTTGAATTTTTAAAAAAATATATTTTAAATTAAATAAATAATAATGTTGATTGGGTTGCCTAAATTTTGATGTGAAAATGAAGTTTATAAATATATTATAATCTTTCATTAAACCATACAACCGAATATGTATTAAATGTCTTTGGTCAACATATCTGTTTTGACCCGTGCAATGCAACCAACTCCTTTCCAGGTATCCCAGCGACAAGAAACGCCACGTATGGCCCTCTTCTCAATTCATTTAATCTCAATATCTCATTCACATTTACTTTTATCTCTCTATCATTCTCATTTTTTTGTAAAAAAATAAAATAATAATAATAAATAAATAATAACTATAAATAAAATAAAATAAAAGAGAAAGAAAAAGAAAAAAGGAGATCAAATTGAGATATATTAAAAATTAAATATATGTAGTAATAAACTGCACTAAGTATATTTGTTTATGATTGAAGAGGTAGATGAAAATTTTCTCCGTAAAAATTATATAAATTAAAAAAACATTGTATTTATTTTAGAATTGAATATGATGAAATTTGTAAAAAGTGTAGTTATGATGTTGAAAAGGTGTTAAAATATTTTGTAATGATCTGATGATTAAGTGATAATTAAGACAACTATTCAATTTTGTAAGATGGTTGAATAAGAGAGAGATAAAATAATGCATTAGATTTTGACATTTTTAGGAGATAAAGTATGATTTACATAATTTTAAAATGTGAGTATTAATACAATTACAAATTTAGATTGACACGTCCTTTATTCAAACGTGTCAAGACCAATGCAAACATCCTTTAAAATTGTAACAAGACACACATATCCATATGTTTTTAGTGAGGTTGTACCAAACTTCTCAACTACACCAACCACCATAATTAAAATTCAGGTAAAATAAATTCGATTCGTATGAACATACATCTAGATTCATACAAACTTGTGAAAAATACACATGTAATTAAAAAAATTGAGAGATGCATATTTGTTGGGTTCGAATTTTTTATTTTATTTTGTATTTTATCTTCTATTTTAAAATAACCATCTAGTGAAACATACAATATTCTTTTTTTGAAATGGGCAAGAACCCCTTTGCTAGGTTATTATGGAGTAATTTTAGCGTTTTTCATTAATATGTTAAAAAAATAAAAATAAAATTATTATATTTTAAAAAGTATTCCATAATGTTTAATTTATTCTTTTTGTTATTGTTACAATTATTTTTATACTTAAACGTCCATTCAAATTGTATATTTATTTATTTATTCAATATGCTATGTGGTTGAAAATTATAAATAACATCTTTATATCAATATTACTTTATTTTAAACTAAAAATAATATTTAATATATTTTAATCAATTTGTCAACAAAAGAATTATAATTATATTAATATTTATAATAATTACAAATTATATTTATATTTAACTTACATATCATGTACATTATTTAATCTGTACATTGCACGAATTAAATACAAATTAAGATAAATAACCGATTAAAATTTTTAATTTAAAAAATTATAATTAAGATTACACTCAGAAGAGATGATTTTGACTTTTTTTTGGTCATTAAGCCTTCTTTCAATTATATATTTATTGAGTTTACACTCTTATTCTTAATATTTTTTCTTATATTTTCCTTAAAAAAAAAAATTGATCCCATTTTCCTCTTTCTTTCTCCTATTTATACATTTGATTCTATTATATAGTTACGATTTGTCACCTTATGTTCTGGATACTAATATGGAATAAAAGGAAGAAGGTTTAGGAAAAAAAAAAACCTTAACCCCTTATGTTTGCAATTGTATTTTCTTCCATGTACTATACTTGTTAATCATGCAATATTTTGTAAAAATCTTCTCTTTCTAGTGAAGGTTATCCTAAAACGGATTGATATTTTTCTCAAACTCAATATCTGGGCTGATGGTTTTCGAGTTTGAGATTAATTAGCTAGCTACATATGTGTGGACTTATCAGGACCATATAATTATATATGTTTAGACTGATGCTGATTAAAAGTTTATTCTATGTGTCTTTGATATCCGAATTATTTAAGTTGATCAATTATTAGAGTTACATATGCCCAATGTATTGCTAATTAATAGCTTATGTTATATCTCTTCGATATTACATATAACTCCCTCAAATACAGCCGAATTTGTTTACCCATAATATTACCCCATGAAATTTTTTATGTCAAATGTCACGCCAAAATTAATCATCCACATATATATGTATATATATATATATTATAAAAGGAAAAAATCAAAGAAATTCAAACATATATTGTAAAATCTACTTACATACTTGGATCACACACATCTATTTATAAAATACAATTTTACTTTTTTATCTTATTATGCTAAGATCAAGATCATGAGAGAAGTACAGGTGTATGCTTATGTGTCGCATTATCATTAATTGCATTAATTAAAACCCATATTTATAAGCGGAACAGTTGAAGAAAATTGGGTTCTTTATATAATTATCATTTCTCCCATATTTAATTACTACTTTTGTAATTTTGTGATGCTCTCTTTCGGCGATAGTCTATATTTACTTTTGCAGCCTGCATGGCGTATCTGTGCTCTACACACTTTTCTCAATTTTATATATTCTTAAACTTTTTTAAAAAGATAAATAAATAAATATATATAGAGAGAGAGTACAAATGTCTACATTAAATTTAAAAGTGAATAAATCGATCCATCTCCCCACTATTAATAAATCACTTCTACAAATACAAAAATTATATGCATTTATTTTACCGTACAATTTGAAGTAAAGTATTATTTGTTAAATTAAAAAATATTATTGTTTACTTAAAAAATATTACTACTGATTTGTTATCTTGAAAATAATAATAATAATTTTCAAGTAAATAAATAATATTTTTCAGTTTAATAAATAATATTTTTTAATTAAATATATAATATTATGAATCGAGTGCATGGTCACCTAATTTACAAGAAATTCACTTTCAACCATTTTTTTGTATGAACCACACTTTTAATTTGCATATCATAAATCAATTGAAACAACTTAGTAGAATCTTCAATCTATATATATAATAGCAGAAGATGTACATTTTTAGTAATCCTCTTATTTTACCGCATAAAATACTTATTATTTCTAAAAGTACAAATGGCAGGATATAATTGGACATTATGTATTCATAATTTTATATGGAAATTTATTACCTATATTTATTATCTGAAAATTTGTTTAGTAATGATGAATTTAAACATTGTATTAAATTAATCAGATGTATTTTTTGGAAACATCTATGTATATGAATAGTAATATTATGTTTTAAATTAATGATTTGTGCTGAAGCATATATTATATTCTATTTTTTTATATTTTTCTATAATAATAATAATAATTATAATAATAATAATAATAATCCACTATATATTTAATGGTCAATATTTTTAATATATAATCAAATTTACAAAAATAATGATTACATGCACACCAATTTAAGGAATATATAAATTAACATTTGCAAATCAAAATTAATGCGCTGGGAAACAAAATCTTGGAAAAAGTCAATCAAATGCTTAATTAAGTTTCCATATGCAAAATGACCAATTTAAAAAAGGTCACAGCTAAAAAAATGTCCTACCAAATATATTTGTACAAAAATGTGACCTAAATAAGTTATATGCAAAAGTGATCAATTTCAAAAAATTCATCATAATTAATTGTAGTAATTATACCCGTCGAAATCAACATATGCAAAGTGATCAATTTAAAAATTAAATCATAATTAATTGTAGATCCAATGCCCAATCGAAATCAATATATGCAAAAGTCAAAATGTATTAAATAATTATCCATATTTGATTTAATTTAATTAAAAACGAGATTTTAGGGTAATAATTATGAAACTTAAATATCTTGTAATTCATGATCAATTTCGAAAATTAACCCTAATTAGTTGGATCAGCTTATATGATATCTTCTATGAATATAAATCTATTCAGTTATATCATCATAATATTCACAAGTTTTTGTTTATGAGCCATAAGAATTATCTTATAATCCGCGCAACCTCGCCCTACGAAGGTAATTGATCATTTGAATTTTATATTTATATTTTCCTTTGCTCATTTTTTTTATGATTCATACTAAATGATTCATAGAATACATTTACAGATGTTGATTCTTTCATCTAAACCTTTATGTCAAGGCCAGGTTCACCATTTTGAACTTATATTTATATGTCGACTGAGTGTCAAAGATATGGTTATCGATTTATTTTTATTTTAATTATAGTATACATATATCTTTTTAATAATTTATTTTTTTATATCATATAATTCATGAATAATTCCTATCAAGTATATGTGGATCTTTGCCAACAAAGTGTTATTTTAAAGGTTATTTCAGTGCTGAATGGTCAATATATATTAGTAAGGATTCCAATGGCCGTTCATTTGGAAAAATAATGGAACAAATTTTAAATAATAACTCATCGATTAACGGTTACTTTAAGAATTCTACTGCAATGCAAACTAATTTTGTATCTTCTTCTGGTTGTCATAGTGGTCAATACTATGTGTCCTTCCTTCATGTTTATAATATATATATATATTATATTCAATGTTTGATTGGTATTTTTTGCTAACAAATTTTGTTTTAATTTTATAGGAATTTCCAAACCTTTAAAATGTTCTACACTACTACCAATCTTGATATGAATACTGAAGTTTAGGTAAATATATGATTTCAAATTATTATTGTCACAAATGTTGATTAAATAAATATATATATGTATATTTATATTTAATTTTTTAAGATTGTTAATTATCATACACAACTACCAATCTAGACATGGGGACGGTTCCACGGTTTTGGTTTTAGTTCCGGAACCGCCGGTTTTTGAAACCGTGGAGGAGGGAATCGGAACCGAACTGCCATATATACGGTTTCGATTCCGGTTCCGGAACCGCCGGTTTCCCCGGTTTTGCTTCCGGTTCCACGGTTCTGTTCTTTTTTTTTTTTTTTGGGAACCGCTGGTTCCCAACAGTTATAAGATTTGGACCGTTGATCATCAACGGCTATTTAATCTCAGCCGTTGTTTCAAATGGGCAGAACCGAACCGGGAACTGGAACCGCCGGTTCTGGTTCCAAAAAAATGGGAACCGAAACCGAACCGTCCCAAATACGATTTCGGTTCCAAACCGGAACCGGAACCAGTCAACGGTTCAAACCGAACCGTTGACCGGCAAACCGGAACCGTGCCCGCGTCTATACAATCTTGATATGAATACTGAAGTTTAGGTAAATATATAATTTCAAATTATTATTGTCACAAATGTTGATTAAATAAATATATATATGTGTATTTATATTTAATTTTTTAAGATTGTTAATTATCATATAGATGTGTCTGCTCTCATCTTTTTGATATATATATATATATACACACACACACCCAATGAATAAGTATTCCTTTTTTCAGATTAGTCAATAAATCATTCGATTAGTTGATAATGGCACATTTAGTACCTAACTAATTAATATAATATTGTTTCACATAATGATGTAATTTATTAATGAATTTATTTTAAATTTTGAATATGAAGTAATTATTCTATTATTTAATCAATAACGAGATATTTAGTAAAATATTCATAATATAATTAATTTTTATTTTTTGAAAAATCTTACTATATAACATTTTAGTAAAAGATTATATAATTATAAATTAATAATATCTTTACATAAATTATTTGGGTATTTATGATAGATGTATTTACAAAGTGTAAAATCACATATCTTATTAAAGAAATTAATTAAATATAAATTTAAACAGTGCAATTACAACTACAATAAATTTTTTTAACATTTTTTTATAATTTTTAAATTTACAATTTTCTAAATAATGCTATACAAAGATTCTGCTATGTATTAAAAAAAAAAAAGGTGTAATATGTGTGTGTGCGTGTGTGTATATATATATTATTAGTATCATATTTGAAAATTTCTATCCACATTTAATTTAATTATACAACATTATTTAAATCCCATGATTGGTTGAGTATGGCTTCTTTACCGTATATACACATATTAAGTGTAGTAATTTAGTTAATTACGGTAAATGTATATAACTTTTAGCCAACTCAAATGTGTACATAAATTATATTAAACTAATATATATATATATATATCTGATATGTTTGAATTTTTTCATTGATGACATCAGATTGTAATATTCATTAAGTATCGATAATAAAATAATAACTAATTAATATTATTAGTTTAACGTTATATTATGTTTTGAATTATTAATTAATCATTAATTCACAAGTATAATCATATGTATAATGTAAATATTATTTTATGTAGACTGTTTAATTATTCTAAATCCAAATTATTATATTTATTTTGAGGTAGTTAAATTGCTTAAAATTAACAATGTATTTATTAACTTTGAAAATTCCAAAAATTCCTAATTATTGAAGCATATATTATATGTTGTTTTTATATTAGTTTTGTTATAATAATAATAATAATAATAATAATAATAATAATAATAATAATAATAATAATAATAATAATAATAATAATAATAATAATAATAATAATAATAATAATAATAATTGATGTATATTTCATGACCAATATTTTGAATGTATAATAAATTTAGATAATATATAACCAAATTTACAGAAGTAATTTTAATATGCAAATGCATTGGGACAATATGAATTAAAATTTGCAAACAAAAATTATGGCCCAACCGTAATCAACCTCTGCAAAAGTCAAAAGATGTTAAATAAGTATTTATATTTAATTTACTTAAAGATGAAATTTTTTGCCAATAAATATGAAATCTCAATCTTTTGCATACCATGATCAATCTTCAAAATAAATCATAAATAGGGGCGGCTTGTATGATGTCTTATATGGATATAAAGCTATTCAATCATATTATCAAATCCTCATAAATTTTTGTAATCTTCTTAGTTTATACATCCTAAAATCCATAGGCACCATCGCCCTACGAAGGTAATTAATCATTTGGATTTACCTTTATATTTTCATTTGCTTTAAATTCATGATTCATGTTTAATGTATTCATATAATTCATTTACAGATGTTGATTCCTTTGTTTAAACCTTTAGTCAAGTTTGAGCTCACCATTTTGAACTTATATTTATATGTCAATCGAGTACCGAAAATACAGTTAATGCTCAATTTTACCTATATTTCAATTCAAAGTTAGAAATTATTTTAGGATATCACTCATTTGTAGGTTTATTTTCCTTTATTTGGTGCAACAATTTCATTGTTGGGAAGGTAATATTTTATATTTAATTTTTATCTTTAGGAATTATTTCCTTGCACCATCAATTATTGTATTTAAATATTCCTCTCAACAATTAAACTGCTGCATCAACAATATTCTTTCCAAGGTGATTCTACCGAAATCCTTCATCCATGTTCTTCCAATTTTTTTCCCTTTTATTTATATGGTATGGGTTGTATCTATATCATAGTAATATGTATTTTTTCGTTTTTTAATACTACATTTGGGTTGCTCCCTCTTTTCTTCCTATTATATTGAAGGTATGTTATATATACATATATATATATATATATATATATATATATATATATATATATATTTTCTTTCATTTAAGCACTCAATCTATTTTGTCCATTGAATCCTTAACTTTTTATCCTTTTTAAGTTTATTGTTGTACTTTTTATAGTATTTTTTGTAATAATGATGTAATTTTTCCTCCCGGCCAGTTACATGAAATTATTGCTGCTTTTCAATTATTATTTGTTTTATTTTAATGTTCAGTTTTATTTTTTATTTATAGATCCATTTTTTCATATAAACATTTATGTTGTCGTGTATGTTGTTTTTTTTCCTTTCTCTGTTATGTTATGTTATGTTATTTATTTTTAAATTTTTATTAAAATATATATGATTTAAATTGTAAATAGATTAAATATTATAGTATACATTTCATATATTACATCTACTTAATTAGAATAGGATTAGTTCATTTTAGGCAGTGTACCATCAAATATTTTTTTCACAATTAATTTTTTAAAATATAATCTCAATTGATTTTTCTAGTTTAGTTTAAATCAAATCAAACAAGGTAATATATCGCACTCAACTAAGCTGACGTTATATTCTTGCTGCATAATAATATTTATATAATATTATTTTCAAATAAATTATTTTAATCAATACATTTTATTAATTTAATTAATTACGTCTACATTTAAAAAAATTAATGTGTATTAAGTCATTATTTATATATTGTGATGATTATGTTATTATTTTTTCTCCACTGTTAATTAAACTGCATTAATTAAATCACTATATTTAATAATTAAATAATATTATATGTTAATTTTAAATTACATTATCTAATTGATTGCTTTGTAACCGTAAGTAGGTAACTAATAGTACCCCTTAAGTATTAACACATTAAATATAAAATGTAGCTAATTAAGGTAATTTTTTCCTATTAGTTACATAATTTTAAATATATTCACATGTAATTTGAAATATAAAAACATGTTATTTGCAGATTTTATAAATGATAAGGATTTGTGATTTCACATATCATTTTTATTTTCACACATGATAAATAATTGCTTTAAAGTTTATCTATTTTTATTTGAATCTATATATGTATATACAAAATAATTGATTATATTATATTATTTTAAATAATAAAAATCAAAAGCTTATTAAGTTATAAATAAATATAATAATATTTTAATATAATTATTGTTTATGTTTTAAATTAAAAATCAATAATTATATAACATAAAATTAAAATAATATAATTTTTAAATATTTGTACATCACAATAGTAGTTCTTTAAAAGGGAAATCTATGGCAACTTTTTTTTTTTTTAATTAATAATCCTAAATCTAACCAAAACTTATAGAATTTTGAAATAAATAAAAACAGATAAGGAGTAAAACTTCACTTAAGAAATAGGTGTTTCTAAAATCATCACTAAATTTGTTTTGCACACCACATTAATTAATTCACAAAATTAGATATAATGTAAATGACATAAATACCCTTATTTAAAAATTAAAAACATACACAAATTTTAATTTTTAAGAAAATTAAGGTTTTTGTGTGTGTAATGAAATAAATATTTATTTACTAAAAATTAAAATTTTTGTATGTTTTTAATTTTAAATTAGAATATTTATGTGGTGTGCACAACAAATTTAGTGGTGGCTTTAGAAACACCCATAAGAAATTCACATATTAAGGACAAAATTTATTGACATGTAACATATGTAACTAAATAATAATAAAATAGAATTAAAATAATAATGGAAGTGACATAAAACTTTAAAGTATAAATCTTCAATTTGTTTTGTAATGAGTTAACAACTGAATATTAGTGTATCTACGTAACTTCATTTTTGTAGTTAATTCACTCTCTAATAGACAAAAAATTAGGTAAAAAAAGACAACTATGAAAAATAGATTTTTTCTAATTAGGAACAAATAAAACTTTCCCCTTCCCCCTAAAATAACTGGAGAACCATTAATCTAAATAGTAGGTATTGTTAGCCCACTTTATCAACTAAAACCACATATTATATAACTGAAAAATAACAGTAAACTAAATGAAAATTTTAACTGATAATTGAATTGGTCAAACTGAAAATTTCAATTTGTTGGTCAACAAGTTCGCGTGAACCATTAATTTCTTATTAAACCCATCGTTTCAATTTTATTTTCTTAATTACAATTAAAGAATATTTCCATCTTAAAATATCTGTTTAGTTATTTTTTATCTACAATATTTCATTTTTTCAGCTCCCACAGCCAATTTTACCGTTAATGTATCCATCTTGATCCGACTATCCGCCTTAATAATATATTTTTCCGTACATAATTTATAATATTATTTATTAGTTAAAAAATATTATTTAAATAAAAGTAATTGAAAAATAAATTAATGCAAAAAAATATTGCTTATTTTGGGGAATATTCAAGCCAAAGTCCTGAAAATTCTCTGACCCGGATTTAACTATGAAGAAATTACCTACTACCAAGTGAAACTTCTCCCGGACACGTGTCCAATTACTATTGGATGTTATGTAAAAACCAGCATCTTCACCGGTGAGTCTATTCTGTTCCATTCCCACCGAATCTCAACACCACCGTAAAAGACGGGTCCCAGTAAATTGAAATCAATGGGTTTCATTGCTTCTGTTACTTATTGTCTTCACAGGCAGTGAGTATAGCAATACTTGTCAAATAAATAGGGGAAAGTGTCTCCTGCTTTGCTACATAGGAAACCGGTCCAATCAAGAGGGGAAAAACGCGAAATGGAGTAAGAGTATGACGTGGCGGATGAAGAATAGATGGTCTTTAGATGAAGCCTTATTTGAGACGCAGAGTAATATTGCTCGAGAAAATGAGGTTATATTTATATATACGATGTCGGAAGGTGGAAAAAAACAAAATAGAATTAAATTCATTCCTCTCATTTCTGTCTTCTTCTCTTCGTCCGTAATTCGACTTCCTTTTGTATGCAGCAGCTGAGAAAGCTGGAGATATACACAGAAAATATATTTTATATATAGATACAGAATATAGAGAAGAAAGAGGAGAGGGAAGACCATGGGGTGTTTCCGGTGCACTGGAGAATCATCCGTAAATAAGAAACAATGTAGAAATAGAAAGAGAAGGGATGATGATCATGCACGAACACCAGTCACACCGCCAGGTACATGTGGTCAAAAAATAGGATTAAATAAATGCAATCTACAGATATGTTTTTTTTTTTTTTGTCATTTTTTTTAAAAAGAAAAATAAAGGATTATGCGTTTTTGAAATGGATTGACCCTTTGTTATTTTCTGCGCGTTTTGGAATGATCGACGTTGATTTTCATAAGATCCGATTTATAAAAAAAATATTGTGGAGATTTATTTTATTCAAATGCATGCGTTGTTTTGTTTTGTTTTTTTACTTTTATTTCTTTGGTTTTATGTTTTGTGCAGACGAACGATTTCTTGTGATGCAATAATGGCTATTTTCCCAGTATATGATCTTACGTTATGTCTGGACGCAATGTATAACATTTCTCGAAGGCTGAATCATAAACATTTTTTTTTTAAATTTTTTTATTTGATTGCTTTTAACTTAAATTTTTATGATAGAAATTCAGAATACTTTTTATGCCTTAAGAGAAGTGTCTAGAATGTTTTTTTTTTTGTTCTCTGATTGTATCCAGGATGCTGTAAAAAGCGATGATGGTTTCACATTATGTATTGATTTAGTGGGCCATTGATCTCATAATTTTGTTTTCCATAATTTATTTGATTATTTTTATAATTTTTCTGATATGCATTTTAGATTCAAAGGCGAGCATACCTAAAGCTGTGAAGGAGGAGGCCAAGGAAGTGTCTCCTTCCATCTTGGAGAAGGGGGAAGGGGAGACAGAGGCTGGTTTGAGGCCTAATCCTGATTCAGAGACTGATGGTTTTAAGGCGAGGAAATTCGCGTTGGCTGATTTGATAACCGCAACAGAGAATTTCAAGGCGGAACATTTTCTTGGCGAAGGAGGCTTCGGAAAAGTCTATAAAGGCCATCTGCAGGATACTGGTGAGGTTAGTTCCATAAATATGGAGTGATCCAATTGCTTTATGTTCTATGTAGGGTCATTTGTCACTTGGCTGTGTTTGTTTGTTTCTAGTGATTGAATTGCTTCGATTGTTGGAGAATTATGTTATGTAGACTCATTTATGGTGTTTTGGTGAATTTTCATGTTATAGATTGTGGCTATTAAGCAACTTGATCGGAATGGTTGTCAAGGGAGGAGAGAATTTGTTGTTGAAGTCTTGACATTGAGCAATGCTGAACACCCGAATCTTGTCAAGCTGATTGGTTATTGCGCTGAGGGCGATCAGAGGCTGTTGGTCTACGAGTACATGCCACTTGGTTCGTTGGAGGACCACTTACATAGTAAGTCGGAGAAAACCTCGTAGGTTTTTTCTTACACTGCTTTGTCCTTTTCACATGTTAAATGTTGCTAGATGAGATTCTTTGTCCCACTTTTTCTGTGCCGCCCCATTTTTTCTCTTAAAAGTACATAGCCTTAATGACGGGAAATCATTTGTCCTACCCGTTGTAGCTGACTGATATCAAAACCGTGTAGTTTGAAGAGTGTTATGTAAGTGGGACAGAGGATCTTGTGTTTGTGTTATTATATTTAAATAGCAAAGAGATTGGGAGGGCTTTACTTGATTTCTTTCTTCATACAGATCCCCGGCCTAATCGCAAGGTTCTTGATTGGAACACGAGAATGAAGATAGCGGCAGGTGCAGCGGAAGGCTTAGAGTATTTGCATAACAAGATGACACCACCAATTATATACCGTGATTTGAAGTGTTCCAACATTTTGCTTGGGGAGGGATATCATCCGAAATTATCAGATTTTGGTTTAGCTAAAGTAGGCCCCTCTGGCGATCAAACGCACGTTTCGACCAGAGTGATGGGCACATATGGATACTGCGCGCCTGACTACGCCATGACTGGCCAACTCACGTTCAAGTCAGATATTTATAGCTTCGGAGTAGTTCTTCTGGAGATTGTCACCGGCAGGAAAGCGATTGACTGTAGAAGACCCACTGGGGAGCAAAATCTAGTCGAATGGGTGAGTATCTTTGATTTTAACTTTGTTCTTTGTCAACATGTTATATGATCACTACAAGATATACGCTACACTGCATCGGACGTGCATCTCACTTCATATTACTTAGTCACAAACACACACACACACACAGGTGGGCATTTGCGTGTGTGTGAACTGTACGGAGAGATGCACGTTGAGCCCTCACCACTACTTTGCATGTACTCATACACCATTTATGTGACGGGCAGGTCACTATCTCAAGTACTATACTGATAATTTGACATATTAATCCCCCTCTCTTCCTGTCAAGAACTACTTGAAAAGCAACCCATCGAGAATCATTCCTTTGTGCTGATTTCCTAGAGTGGACAAAGTTTAATTACTTAGTACAGGGGATTGTCCTATTCAATTCAGGAAGCACGTTTTAGCTGAACTCAAAAGCCTGAGTGGTCCACTTGGATATGATGCTTTCCAATTAGGGCCATCTAAAATGGCTCCACTAAAGTCACATAGTTGATTTGCAGTTGGACCAATATGTGAAGCATCCAGTGATCATGATGCTATATTCTTTTCACAGTGATCAGCTTCCTTTCCATTCTTTTCATCATCTCTCTACTTATTTGTGAATATAATCAGCTCTGAATTGCTATTTGATTTGATGAATTTATTAACTGAGTACTGAAGAAATAGTGAAGATGCTTGGATTCCTATTCTTGTCATACCCATTTTATCATTTAAGTAAAATAAGAGATTTTTACTTATATGTAGTTTCTGATCTTGTGATTTGGGGAATACCACAACATGGCCCGGCACATAGTCGCGCAGTTGTCCTGGATCAACGTGTGTCTATGAGCGCGCGACCATTTTAAAGTCTTCTTTTTAATAAATTACGCTACATTGACATTTTTCTGACTAAAATTGTGGGAAAAAGAACGAAAAAAGAAACATGGGCCTCATCTCTTAACAACACTTCCCGTCTGGAATCTTAGCAGACATAAAGAAGAAAATATGTCAGTTGACTTGCTTTCCAAATAAGAATTCTTTGTGCCTTTTGGTTGATAGAAATAGGTATAATGAAATTAATTACATGACATTCCAAAATGGTAGAGATCCTATTTCTCTCCTTACGACACTAGTGAGTGATGATATTTTTCATTGGAATGGTGCATGTTATTGCCAATATCTGTTCCTTTTCCTTTTTTAGTTGCAATGCTAATATAAAGGAAATTTCTAAGAAGTATGAAGCAAAATTTGTAATTGTATGTTTGCAGGCAAGGCCATTGTTCAAGGACCGTAAGAAATTTCACCAAATGGCTGATCCAGCTCTGGAAGGTCAATACCCTGCTCGGGGCTTGTACCAAGCTCTCGCAATTGCTGCAATGTCGATCCAAGAGCAGCCTACCATGCGGCCTCTTATCTCTGACATTGTCAAAGCTTTGAAATATCTTGCTTCTCAGACGTACGATCCAAAGACCCATTCCATCCAAAGCCCGGGAACGAGCCCTTCTTCGGGCAGGATTAAAAAGGACCAATTTTTTGAAAAATGTGGTTCTGAAAATGGGAAGAATGGCAGATCGGAGGATGATTGATTCAAGGTGCATTTCATCCTGATCTGCTCTGTTCTCTTCGTGCAAATGAATCTTCATCGGTTTGGTCGTGGATCATCTACGTACGTTCGCTGGCCGACTGCAACATCAAGAGCGACGCTACTGCCATTGACCTAGATCTTTATTTTTATCTTCTAATGTTCATACATTTGTGTTTATAAGATAATTTAAGAATGATAACAGGAATAACGGTATGCACCATATGTGCATCGTATGGGATGTTACCCGGTACTCAGCATTTTGCTTTCCTGAATCCTGTTTGGAAGAAACAAAAACGATAACCAGGATTCAAGAACAGGCGGGAAAATGCATCGTTAACATTCTCAAACTATTATATTTTCGACATACTGTGAAGGAATAAAATGGCATTGATGAAATGAGCTACTTCGTGTGAAATATAAAATACAATAAAGGGTTAGTTATAAAAAATATAACACACGACCTTTGGTTATACTTGAAGCTAAGTAAAAAATGTAATGTTAACTACAACTAGTGCATTGAGGTCGATGGGACATAAGAATGAATGATTTTTTAATGATATATGGTTGTATTTGAGACGTTTATAGGCTTGACGCAACGAATTGATAAACTGTGAGACATGAATAAACTTTATGATTATGATTATAATTGGGCTAGCTCTTTTCAGTACGGAGTGGGTGGGTTAAAGGGTTGATAAAGTAAAAATATTCTTAAAGATATATTATGATTACATTGATATAAATGCCCAATTATTTTGGAACTCCAGTGAATCGTTACTACAAACATAAATATAATTTAAAGACAATTTTAATCATAGTCTTTAATAAACAGTTTAGAGTTTATATATATATATATATATATTTTTTTTTTTCTATTCAACTTCATTTTTTACTTTTAAAAGTTAGGAGTTTTTGATATATATTTATTATTTTTTTCTATTCAACTTCATTTTTTACTTTTAAAAGTTAGGAGTTTTTGATACAATAATGTACTGATCAATTAAATTTAGCAAAATAAGATATTTTTTTTAAATTTAAAATTTCAGGTGAAGTCGTGCCTTTTTCAGTGGTGACCTGCATATTTATTTTAGAAAAATAGTGTCGCCTTATTATTTTTAAAATTTGCAGAAATATATTGTCGCCACTAGGAAAGGCGTTGTGGCGACTTCACCTAAAATTTTAAAATATAAAAAAGTAACTTATTTTACTAACTTGAATTGAACTTAACATTATTGTATTAAAAAACTGATACACCCACCTTTATAAACCACAAAACATAGGTTACTTCTAACCTGGTTAAACCTGTACGTTTTTTTTTTGTTCTCTTTTTTTTTTTCACCTATGGACACCAATAACATATTTACGAGACACAATTATCTCCCAAACAAAGGCTCATTTATCCCCCAGCAACATCCACACCTGTAACAGATTTACATAAATACTCATCTATACCCATAAACAAGGATCCACAATAGATACAAAAGTAGATGCCACAACCACACCAATATTTATATGCCCAAAAAGATTAATATTATACAAGCCCAAACTAAATAATATAAATAGAACTCCAAAGCATAGTACACCCATGGTTTAGCCACAAAGGTCGTCATCCATGTACACCGATCCCAAAAGCTTGTTGAAGCACGAACATCATGCCCGATAAGCCGTAGGCTTACACATCATCAACATGCTCACCTACAATGCACAAACTAGGTGAGCTACAACCCAGTAAGCAGAAATCATGCATGTACGATAAATTAAAATGCTTGCAGAAACTTTAAACGAGATGTGAAATGCATTCTACTAAAACCCTAACCAATGTATTGGAATATTTTATCTTTATAGGGCCCGTGATCCACCTACTGTGCAACGGAAAGAGCTAGCTCAATAAATAACCATAATCATAGAGTCTATCCATTTCTCACATGCCACCGGCCCGACAAATCGAGCCTATTCATGTCTCACATGCCACCGGCTCAATATATCATAAAGCATATCCATGTCTCACATGTCACCGGCCTGACGAATCAAGCCTATCCATGTCTCACATGCCACCAGCCTCGGTACACTAGTAGTGGTCAACATCGCATTTTTTGTTTCTTTTATCATATAGTACATGAAGGCAGACTATGTACAACTTATGCATGCACATGCCCATGCTCATGCTCGTGAATATTATATTTATACAATACCAAATCAGTCATTCACACCACGAAATTCATATCTATCAATATCAAGAGGCACAAATCACAAATATTCCATAAGATAATATTCATATCTATTAATATCAAGAGGCATAAGTCACAAATATTCCATAAGATAATATTCATATCTATCAATATCAAAAGGCACAAGTCACCAATAATTCCATAAGATAATATTCATATATATCAATATCAAGAGGCACAAGTCACAAATATTCCATAAGATAATAAAAATAAGTACTATATCTGTTAGATCAGAATATGTGCGCGTGTGTATGTGTTCAACAGTAGTTCGAAGTGTAAATGAACATGCGGAAGCTTAAAATAAGATTTGATTTTAAGCGAGGAACAAATCCCTTCTTCCTCTCAAGTAATTTTATTAGAAGACATATTTGTTCCCACAAATGTTACAGTAGAACTTACACGTATTTGGCTCCCCCTAAATACTTGTCTACCCGTGTAACTAATTCTTCTAAAACACTTACTTGACCATCTAGTCCCCTAGATGGATTTGAATACAAACTCCCATTTGTATTGAGTTGAGATCTCCCGAAATCAACGTGTGGTGAATTTCCAAAGTAATCCAGACTCTGCGAGGTTCGCCTTCGGTTCGCCCTTGAGTTCTTCCCAGTCTGTTATATTCTTACGAATATAACAACACACGCATCAGCCTCTCACTTTCTCTCAGTGTATTTTAGTTCCTCAGTGTATTCTAGTTCTTCCTCAGTTCGAACAGCAGATGTGAGACATCCCAGGTCCTTGGGGTATTCTGTCTCTTGTTCGTCAGCTTCTTCTTCTCCTTCAGATTCAGATTCACTCTTGGTGGCTTTTAGTGCTTTGTTCTTTCTTAGAAAATTTGGACATTCTGCCTGATAGTGTCCGAATCCACTACACTCTCTGTATTTAGAGTCCTTTCGATTTACCTGCCTACTGTTTAAAAATTTGTTTCCACCTTTTCTGATGTTCTCTTCAGTGTTCGGACATTTGTTGAACTGCTGCCCCTGATTGTACTTTTTCATAAGCTTGCTGTAATTTTTCGTGAGAAGTGCCATTTTGTCAGCAACTGATGTCATATCATCCTCGAATTGTTTAGTTGTTGTCTCCGTCTTTAGGGCTATCCCTTTGCCTTTTGGTGTGTCCATGCGAATGTTCAACTCAAACGTCCTTAACTCTCCCATCAAGTCATCCAATGTCATCGGTGTGATTCTCATGAATGATTCTAGAACTGTGATTTTTTCTCTGAATCTAGGAGCTAATGTTCTCATGATTTTCATGATTTGGACATCTTCCTTGATAGCATCACCGAGGGTGTAACATTGATTTACAATGTCACTGAACCTAGCGTAGTACATCTCAATGTTTTCATCTTCATTCATTTGTATTCCATCAAATAATGTGGCCAATCTTTGCAATTTTGACTTTCTTACGGACTCATTTCCTTCAAATTGTTTTTGTAGGGCATCCCATGCATCTTTGGTGGTTTGGCAGTGTATAATCAACTTGTGTCTCATGACATCAACCGAAGCGAGAATAACATACAATGCTATGTAGTTTGCTTCTTCGGCACACTTTTCATCCTCCGTCCATAGTGTTCTTGGTTTGTCTACAACCTTCGTTATATCCGTTCCATCCTGCATCTTAGGCCACGTCCACTTTGTTTGGATTGCTTCTCCACATCGTTTAGATCTTAAATAGATAAACATCATTGATTTCCAGAATGGATAGTTTTGTCCATCAAGCGAAGGTGGGCGTAGCGTGGTCCCCTCTGTACCCATGTGTCTGTCCCTGGATCTACCTGTTTGAGAAAAAAACTGGAACCTGCTCTAGTGCCAATTGTTAGATCAGAATATATGCGCGTGTATATGTGTTCAACAATAGTTCGAACTGTAAATGAACATGCGGAAGCTTAAAATAAGATTTGATTTTAAGCGAGGAAGAAATCCCTTCTTCCTCTCAAGTAATTTTATTAGAAGACATATTTGTTCCCACAAATGTTACAGTAGAACTTACACGTATTTGGCTCCCCTTAAATACTTGTCTACCCGTGTAACTAATTCTTCTAAAACACTTACTTGACCATCTAGTCCCCTAGATGGATTTGAATACAAACTCCTGTTTGTATTGAGTTGAGATCTCCCGAAATCAACGTGTGGTGAATTTCCAAAGTAATCCAGACTCTGCGAGGTTCGTCTTCGGTTCACCCTTGAGCTCTTCCCAGTTTGTTGTATTCTTACGAATATAACAACACACTCATCAACCTCTCACTTTCTCTCTGCCCATATAAATGGTAATTGAATATTTTGAAGAGCTGTAGTCTCTACAGCTTGAGGTTGTATTTATAGTCTCTCATGTCCTCCACGAGATCTGCCGGTATCTTCTCATATTTTGGTGGTGATATGCATATCTTTGTATATATGGCCTGGATATGCATATCTTATATCTTCATCATATCTTTTAAAGATTTGTTCCTAGATTTACTCTTGATTCTCTTTATTTTTAGCCATGCCTTTCCTTCTTTTTCTCTTCTCATTCAACCTTGAATTTCTTCCAAGAATATCTCCACAATATCTTTTAAATCTGCAATCAATAATAAATCAATTAGAATTTTTGAATAATATTGACAATAATTACCTTATCAATCTCCCCCTTTGGCATTTTGTTCGAAAATTCCAGGACCATCTGCTACCTGCAAAAAGAAACAAGCAGGAGAACTGTATGCAGAAAAGAAGGATGTTCACATATAGCAGAAGCATCATTCATCATGTTCAGATAGTCAATAAAAACAACTAAACTACGGTTATTGTTGTTAGCATCCTAGCTACTGGAGATTGTAGTATCGATATTACAGACCCTTAGAAATTTGTTCAAATTGTTTAATAAAAACATCCCAAATTCAAACAGAATCACTCCCAGATTCCCATTCTTCTTCTTCCTCAGTATCATCCGCTTCAGTCTCCTCGGCCACCCTTTTTCTTTTTGTTGCTTTGCCTGACACCTTCCTCTTCCCCTTATCCGCGGCAGATGGTCTCTTCTCCCCCTTTTTCGAGCTGCCTGCCAAAGGTGTGGAACCTCTGTGTGGTGCGCCCTGAGAGGGAACATCTAGAGATTTCAAGACATTAGTAAAATAAAGCTTCTGGGCAGCTACCTCAGCAGCTAGAGTATCAAGAATCTCTAGTTACTGATGTAGAAAGAGCGGGAGATTGGCCACGACTTCCGAGGGAGGAAGTGTGGGTGCAATGGTGCGTGGCCTATAGACAACATTGGCCTCTCTGGAGGCCATGTTCAGCGGAGGGGCGGCTTTCTGAAGGACATCAGTGGACTGAGCCTGGATGCCCTAATGCGATAAGAGGCCCCAAATGAGGGTAGGGAACGGAAGCTTCTTGCGAGAGTTGGGCTTCTCAGCAAAACTTACGATGGCCTCAAATGCTATCCTCCCAAAGTCAATCGGTATGGCCTTCAGGACCTTAAAGATGACCTGACACTGGCCCGATGTTAGGTGAGACTTGTTGGACGTGGGTGTCCAATTTTGTCTCCCTATTTTATGGAGCCAGTTGGCCTCCTGTGTCAGTATTGATGGGGAAATCCCAGGCTTAGTCCAATGGGTGAGCTTTCCTTCGATGAGAAAGTCGACCACCTCTCCAAGGTCGACTTCAACCTCCTCTTCCTCATCCAGGCCAGTCAGTTCCAAATAATCATTAATGGCATCAGGACTGAAATTAACAATTTTATTTCGAACAAAAACTCTCCCGAACCAAGGGGATTCGGGATCCTGAATGCCAGTGACCAGATTAGCATAAAATTCATGAACAATGGAAATATAAAACCTACCCAAATTCATCAAAGTAACTTCTAACTCTGACTTTTTGATATAATCCATAATCGATGTTTTTGCAAAACGCTTAAGATCAAGGTTACGCTCAGGCCAGAAGTCCATACCAGAAAATAGCTTGTAGCGGTCGGAAGCTGCCTTTGTATAGAACGACTTGGAGAAGGCCTTTCCTCTGACTAGCACATCATTTTCATTGCGAAGACGCCCTGGAGATGACCCAGTGAAGGCAGCAGGGGACGACTTTTTGTGACGGTGCAAACGGCGAGGTGGAGAGCGTGTCAGTTCTTCATTGGATGAGGACTCATCAATGAGATGTCGACGCCGTGGTGTAGAAATTGGGATTTTGCCTATAGGGTTTACTTTGCGAGGAGCCTTGGACTTTGATGGTGGATTTGGGGATGTCCGGGAAGGGAGATCTTGATGAGGAAGTGGAGATTCTTCCATGGGTGAAGGATCCCCTTTCGGTGGAACTGCGGTAGCAGTAGGCGGAGTTGTGGCTCTAGGTGGTGGAACATCGGTTGGAGCGGTTGTAGTCGGCGGAGTATCAGTGCATTGTGGAGACGAAGGACCTGGAGAGGGCTGGTCCTTTCCCTGGTCGGCCGAGGGCTGCTCATCAAATTCAGGAGGGGAAATTGTCTCTAAGGGTTCTGGGTCCAAGAATGGAACCAGAATCCAGCTTGGTCGTCGCCCGCCGGGTGAGTTTTCTTGATCCGCCATGAAAAGTCTGTAAATAAATTTTAGAAAGAACACAAGAACACAGGAGCACAAGCGTGAAACTGAACTGTGAAGAGAGGGAACACCGTCAACTATAGGCAGACAATGACGTGAAGTGAGGGCGGCTGACGCCTCGATTTCTGTCAATTTCACAAGATTTTATGTGGGCTATTCAAACCCTTTTTCGGCGCCCACTCATTGCAGTTATATAGGCATTAAGGAACACGATCACACGTCCAGACGGTTGAAAAAGGGAAGACCACGTCCCCATTTTGACACGTGTTCCGAAAATAAGTCACGACTGGATAATCATTCAGGCCCATTTTGCATAAAATAATCCATAGAATCCCAGGAGAAAAATAAGAGAGGCTGATTTTTTTTTTGTTTTTTTTTATATTGGAGGAATGAAATCATAGATCACCATATTAAACACAAGTCTCAGTCAGGCAGCAATGTTTGAAAATGCACTAAGAAAAATCCGCAAGTCTTCTCTTCCAGTATATGTTCACCCCATTTTGATTGCTAAATGAGTTGTATGAATTTTTCTTATTGCTCCTTCTGCCAAATCCTTGTGTAGTAGCTCGCAAACTACACAATAAAGTACAACACTGGGAAAACCCTGTGTGACGAGCTCAGAACCTTGTAACCCCTATATTTGGTGCAACTTAGAGGTGAACATTATTAATGAAGCTTTCACAGACCTGTCATTTTATGTGCTTGGTGCTCTATCACATTGGTGACAGCATTCCACAGCATCATTTCAAGGTCGTAGCTCTTTTCCTTATACTGGGAGAAGAAATAATGGATTCAAAGTTCAAGACAAACAAAATTTTGAACCTGTGCGAGACTTATAGTTATCCTAGGCAATCCAAAACTTCCACCTCCCCTTTATTATTATTTTTTTTGATACAACATTTACATAGCACAGCAAATCCCTAGAGATTTTCTCAGGGATATGAATTTTTGCGCATCTAGGGCCTTTGTGAAAATATCAGCCAGTTGACTTATGGTAGGAACATGTTCAAGGGTAATGACTCCATCTTCAACTAACTCTCGGATGTAATGGTGTCTAATGTCTATATGTTTAGTTCTAGAGTGTTGCATAGGGTTTTTAGACATATTAATGGCACTCAAATTGTCACAAAACAGAGTGATGGAATTCAAGTTCATACCATAGTCGCACAATATGTGCATCATCCATACCAGTTGAGAGCATGAGCTCCCTGCAGCTATGTATTCAGCTTCTGCAGTTGATAGTGAGATGCTGTTTTACTTTTTGCTTAGCCAGGATACAAGATTATTTCCAGTAAAAAAAATCCTCCTGAAGTACTCTTTCTATCATCCACGTCACCGGCCCAATCGGCGTCACAGTAGCCTGCAATGAAAGATTTAGTCTCAAAGGAATATTTCAAGCCATAGTTAGTGGTACCTGCCACATATCGTATGATTCTTTTTACGGCCTTGAGGTGAGACTCCTTAGCGTTTGATTGGTATCTAGCGCATAGTCCAACACTAAATCTTATGTCAGGTCGACTAGCAGTGAGGTACAGGAGACTTTCTATCATGCTTCTGTAGAGTGTTGGATCAACACATGTTCCACCTTCGTCCTTGGATAATTTGGTATTTGTCCCCATGGGTGTGTGAGCTACTTTGCACCCTTCAAGTCCAAATTTCTTTACCAAGTTCTTGGCATACTTTTCTTGATGTATAGTGATTCCACTTTTGCATTGTTTGACCTGTAGACCAAGAAAGTAGGAAAGTTCACCAACCATGCTCATTTCAAATTCACGAGACATTACCTGGACGAAGTTATTCACTTTTTGTTTGGATGTGGATCCAAACACAATGTCATCTACATAGATTTGTGCAATAGTGATATCCTTGTTCGACCACTGGATGAACAGAGTCTGATCGACTCCTCCTCGTTTGTAACCTTGACCGATCAGAAACCTTGTCAGTATTTCATACCATGCTCTTGGAGCTTGCTTCAACCCATAAAGAGCCTTCTTCAGTTTGTAGACATGGTTCGGAAAGTGTGGATCTTCAAACCCCTTTGGTTGTTCAACATACGCTTCATCTTTCAAGAAACCATTCAAGAATGCATTTTTTACATCCATTTGATAAAGAATAAATTTCTTAAGACATGCAAATGAGAAAATGATTCTTACTGACTCCAGTCGTGCAATTGGAGCGAACATTTCATCAAAGTCAATTCCTTCTACCTGTGTGTATCCTTGGACCACGACTCTTGCTTTGTTTCGAGTGACGTTACCTTGTTCATCAGTTTTGTTCTTGAAGATCCATTTTGTTTCGATGATGTTCGCACTGTCAGGACTTGGTACAAGTGTCCAGACACCATTTCTGGCAAATTGTTCCAATTCCTCCTGCATTGCTAGTATCTAGTTATCATCCTTGAGCGCTTCTTTGACATTTTTGGGTTCAACCACAGAGGTGTAGCAAGCGTGGTGATCCAGTCCTTCCATTTTCCGATAGTCAAGTTTTGGTTTGCATCGTGTCTTTATCCCTTCATTGAGTTCTCCAATGATGAGTTTCTTGGGATGTTCTTTCTGAATCTTTGTTGAGGGTTCACCTTTATCACTGTTTTCATTCGTTAGTTCTTGGTCAGTTTCTGTGATGTTCTCACTATTCTGGTTTCCCATTGGTCGACCTGCTGATGAACCTGCTTCTTCCTAGTAAACTTCCTGTCTTATCAAAGAATCATCAAATACAATGTTAGTGCTTTCAATGAGTGTCTGAGTTCTTAGATTATAGACACGATAGGCTCTACTATTGGTCGAATATCCTAGGAACATACCAACATCACTTTTAGCATCAAATTTGCCTAACTGTTGTCTATCATTATATACATAACATTTACAACCAAACATATGGAGGTGACTTAAATTAGGAGTTTTTCCTTTCCAGATTTGATAAGAAGTCATTTCTAATCCTTTCCTAAGATATACCCTATTTGTAACATAGCATGCTGTATTTATGGCTTCAGCCCACCATTTTTGGGCTACTTCCTTCCCTATCATCATAGCTCTAGCCATTTCTTGCAATGTGCAATTTTTTCTTTCTTCTACTCTATTTTGTTGAGGTGTTTTTGGTGCAGAGAATTCATGAGCAATACCTCGAGAGGCACAAAAGTCAGTGAATGCAGTATTTTCAAATTCTCTACCATGGTCACTTCGTATTCGAACAACAGAATCCTGTTTTTCATTTTCTATCAGATGTATTAACTTTTCAAATTCATCAAAGGTGTCTGATTTATCATGAAGAAATCTTACCCATGTATATCTAGAGAAATCATCAACACAAACAAAAATATATCTCTTACCTCCCGCACTTTCAGTTTGAACAGGACCCATCAAGTCCATATGTAGCAAGGCCATGATTTGTTTAGTGCAAACGTCTTGTGTTACCTTGTGTGAGCTTTTTACCTGTTTACCGAGTTGGCATGGTCCACATATACCTTGATCTTTGCTTGGGAGTTTAGGCAGTCCTCGTACACATTGTGATTTAGACAAGGCAATGAGATGTTTGTATCCTATGTGTCCCAACTTTTGATGCTATATTTCTGTTGCTCCTGAGCTAGCATTGTAGCATCCATGACTCCTGTCAAGAAGATAACAGTTGTTAGTGGACCGAGTTCCGGTAAGCGTGCATTCATTATTGTTGTTTAACACCAAGCATTTGTCATGAGTGAAGTTTACTTCGAGTCCTTGGTCACAAATTTGGCTAATGCTCAACAGATTTGCCTTAAGATTTTCAACAAGATACACATTAGACAATTTAGGGATACCATTTATATTGAGAGTCCCTTTCCCAATGACTCGCTCACTCTTACCATCTCCAAAGGTTACTGACTCTCCTTTTATTGGGGTGATATCAGATAAGTATGTTGCATTACCTGTCATATGTCGTGAGCATCCACCGTCAAAGAACCATGTTCCAGTATTGTTCGCCCCGAGTGAGACTACTGATGACGTAAGGCACATGTTTTTCTTAACAACCCAAACCTTTTTCACATTTGTTTTACTATTTTTGAAATTTCTTACTTTCGAAGAGTCTAGAGGCCTATGATTTTTTATAGGAACATCATATAAATTCCAAGTTGAAATATTACCTGATTGTAGGTCACGTTTCATTCTGTAGCATCTTGGTCGGATGTGTCCAGGTGCATCACAGTAATGGCAGATAGGAATAAATTTTCTCATACCTTTTGTGTCTTGTTTCTCAGGTTGTCTCGTAGTGTTCTGTCCATCATGGTCGAACGTAGGAACTGTAGCTGGTATAAAGACTGTTGATCCCGATGTTCTTTCTTCAATATATCCTATTCCTATTTTATTGTTTTGTTGTCTTCCATATGCCAGGATTTCGTCAATTTTAGCTTTTCCCTTGTTCAGTCCTTGTATGGTTCGCACTGCTTTGTCCAGCTCAGCTCGTAACTCTGCTAACTCACGATCCTTATCCTGCAATTTTGAGGTGTAATCTGTTAGTTCATTAGTAAGGGAAAAGTTTACCTGGTAATCGCTTGTTGTAGTTGTCCGGGCTATTTCAGAGTTGGCCTTGAGTAACTCAATTTCCGTCTCGTAAAGCTGGACCTGATATTCGAGATTCCTCAAATTCTTTTGGGATATAATCAAGTCATCTCTCAGTCTTTCATTTATTTCCCTAGTGATGTGCAGTTCATGTTTCACTTGACTGAGTTCCTGATTTTCCATGCTTAGTGCGTCTTTACTTTTGTATTCCCTTGCTTGATTTTCCAATATGGTACATCTGGCAGATATGTCTAGAAACAATTTCTCTAGATCTTCCAGAGTTGGATCGTCAAAATCGAGTTCCTCAGTGTATTCTAGTTCCTCCTCAGTTCGAATAGCAGATGTGAGACATCCCAGGTCCTTGGGGTATTCTGTCTCTTGTTCGTCAGCTTCTTCTTCTCCTTCAGATTCAGATTCACTCCTGGTGGCTTTTAGTGCTTTGTTCTTTCTTAGAAAATTTGGACATTTTGCCTGATAGTGTCCGAATCCACTACACTCTCTGCATTTAGAGTCCTTTCGATCTACCTGCCTACTGTTTAAAAATTGTTTCCACCTTTTCTGATGTTCTCTTCAGTGTTCGGACCTTTGTTGAACTGCTTCCCCTGATTGTACTTTTTCACAAGCTTGCTGTAATTTTTCGTGAGAAGTGCCATTTTGTCAGCAACTGATGTCATATCATCCTCGAATTGTTCAGTTGTTGTCTCCGTCTTTAGGGCTATCCCTTTGCCTTTTGGTGTGTCCATGCGATTGTTCAACTCAAACGTCCTTAACTCTCCCATCAAGTCATCCAATGTCATCGGTGTGATTCTCATGAATGATTCTAGAACTGTGATTTTTTCTCTGAATCTAGGAGCTAATGTTCTCATGATTTTCATGATTTGGACATCTTCCTTGATAGCAACACCGAGGGTGTAACATTGATTTATAATGTCACTGAACCTAGCGTAGTACATCTCAATGTTTTCATCTTCATTCATTTGTATTCCATCAAATAATGTGGCCAATCTTTGCAATTTTGACTTTCTTACGGACTCATTTCCTTCAAATTGTTTTTGTAGGGCATCCCAAGCATCTTTGGCGGTTTGGCAGTGTATAATCAACTTGTGTCTCATGACATCAACCGAAGCGAGAATAGCATACAATGCTATGTAGTTTGCTTCTTCGGTACACTTTTCATCCTCCGTCTATAGTGTTCTTGGTTTGTCTACAACCTTCGTTATATCCATTCCATCCTGCATCTTAGGCCACGTCCACTTTGTTTGGATTGCTTCTCCACATCGTTTGGATCTTAAATAGATAAACATCATTGATTTCCAGAATGGTAGTTTTGTCCATCAAGCGAAGGTGGGAGTAGCGTGGTCCCCTCTGTACCCATGTGTCTGTCCCTGTATCTACCTGTTTGAGAAAAAAAACTGGAACCTGCTCTGGTGCCAATTGTTAGATCAGAATATGTGCACGTGTGTATGTGTTCAACAGTAGTTCGAACTGTAAATGAACATGCGGAAGCTTAAAATAAGATTTGATTTTAAGCGAGGAAGAAATCCCTTCTTCCTCTCAAGTAATTTTATTAGAAGACATATTTGTTCCCACAAATGTTACAGTAGAACTTATACGTATTTGGCTCCCCTTAAATACTTGTCTACCCGTGTAACTAATTCTTCTAAAATACTTACTTGACCATCTAGTCCCCTAGATGGATTTGAATACAAACTCCCATTTGTATTGAGTTGAGATCTCCCAAAATCAACATGTGGTGAATTTCCAAAGTAATCCAGACTCTGCGAGGTTCGCCTTCGGTTCGCCCTTGAGTTCTTCCCAGTCTGTTGTATTCTTACGAATATAACAACACACTCATCAACCTCTCACTTTCTCTCTGCCCATATAAATGGTAATTGGATATTTTGGAGAGGTGCAGTCACTACAGCTTGAGGTTGTATTTATAGTCTCTCATGTCCTCCACGAGATCTGCCGGTATCTTCTCATATTTTGGTGGTGATATGCATATCTTTGTATATATGGCCTGGATATGCATATCTTATATCTTCATCATATCTTTCAAAGATTTGTTCCTATATTTACTCTTGATTCTCCTTATTTTTAGCCATGCCTTTCCTTCTTTTTCTCTTCTCATTCAACCTTGACTTTCTTCCAAGAATATCTCCACAATATCTTTTAAATCTACAATCAATAATAAATCAATTAGAATTTTCGAATAATATTGACAATAATTACCTTATCAATATCTATGCATTGTAGGTGCAAATGGATTTCTACTTACATCTTTTCAAATAATATGTATCCGAGACCTCCTACCCGTATGGTTAAGCTAGTAATTTTCCCAGAACCGAAGCTTGCGTTCTCTCTCTCTCTCCCCCCACCGAACTCCCTCGTAACCTCTCTTCTCTCCCTTCTTTTTTCTTCTTCTTCGCTGGACTCTCCACCTCTAGAAATGAAACCCTCATCCCTTTTTCCTTTTCTTTTTCTTCCTTATGAGGTCACCGCCTCACTAATTATATATATATATATATATATGCACACACAACACACACACACACTTAATTATATGTATAAACACACGCACACACCTAATTAGGATTAGTATTATCTTATTGTTATTATTTATGTATCTACACTAATTATATATATATACACACACACACACCATCAGATGGATTATTACTTTTATCTATCATTATTATTATTATTATTATTATTATTATTATTATTATTATTATTATTATTATTAATGTTATATTATTATTATCATTCTTATTATTATTGCAAGCTCGTCACGTGTAATCATATTTTATTAGAACTTGACACCTTATCTCTTTCTTGACATTTGGCCTAAAGGGTTCCAACCTATAGTGTGAACCCTACAAAATTTAACAGCAATATACCAAGCATAATCAAATACGAACTGCGATACCAATAAATGCAATTTAAATAGCAAATAAAATTATAAAATGAATGCAATGCATGAACTATATTGGTCGGTGAGTAGTGAGAGGCTTGGGGTATCACATCCTCCTCTCCTTATAAAAATTTCGTCCTCGAAATTTACTTACTTGAAGAGTTCTGGGTATTTCGACTTCATTTCATATTCTTTTTCCCAAGTAGCTTCTTCTATCAACTGGTTTCTCCATAGAACTTTAACTAGTGGAATTTTCTTATTTCTTAGTTGTTTCAATTCTCGTATTAAAATTTCCACAGGCATTTCTTCATAACTTAAGTCTGTTTTTAACTCTGCAGGTTCATTGTTCAGAAAATGAGATGGATTCGCTACATACTTTTCTCAACACAGACACATGGAATACATTGTGTACCTGAGTCACTGATCCAGGCAGATCAAGTATGTAAGCAACATCACCAATTCTCTCAATAATAGGAAAGGGACCAATATACCTCGAACTGAGCTCTCATTTCTTACCAAACCACATTAGTTCTTTCATCGGAGAAACTTTCAAAAACTCCTGATCTCTTACTGCAAATTCTAATGTTCTCCTTATTTTATCTGCATAACTTTTTTGTCGACTCTGAGCAGTTTTCATTCTCTTTCGAATCCGTGCTACAACTTCTAACATTTCTATGATCATATCTGGACCCAAAAGCTTGCGTTCACCAACCTCATCCCAATGTACCGGTGATCGATATTTTCTACCGTATAGTGCTTCATATGGAGCCATTCCAATAGTTGACTGATAGATGTTATTATAAGACAACTCTATCAAAGGCATAAACTTGCTCCATTGTTCCTGAAAATCTAACACACAAGCCCTTAGCATGTCCTCCAATGTTTGTATGGTCCGCTCTAACTGCCCATTTGACTGAGGGTGATATGTAGTACTGAAGGACAACTGTGTCCCTAATGCCTTGTGCAGACTCTTTCAGAAGGTAGAAAGAAACCTTGAATCCTTATCAAAAACAATAGATAGTGGAACTCCATGAAGTCTGACTATCTCTTGTATATATAGTTGAGCATATCGATCCATTGAATAAGTAGAACAAATAACAAGAAAATGAGCAGATCTTGTAAATCGATCCACTATAACCCAGATAACATCATCACCTTTGACTATTTTTGGTAATCCTACGACAAAATCCATGGTAATGGTCTCCCATTTCCATTTTGGAATCAATAGGGGCTGCAAGGTTCCTGCTGACCTTTGATGTTCTGCCTTTACCTGTTGACATGTCAAACATTGTACCACGTACTGAGCAACATCTCTCATCATACCTGGCCACCAATAATGCAATTTCAAGTCTCTTTACATTTTAGTAGCTTCTGGATGTACTAAATACGGTGTCGAGTGTGCTTCTGCCATGATATTTTCATGTAAATTATCCACATTAGGTACACATAATCGATTTCTGAATTGAAGGACCCCATATTTTGATGTTAAAAAATCTGATGCTTTTCCGGAAGCAACATCTTCCTTTATTCATCAGTGAGTTGTCCTTGCTCAATTCGATTAAGTAAAGCAGGTCGAAGAGTTAAAGCTGCTAATTTTGCTTCCATTAATCCACGCATTACAACTTTGACGTTCATTTTCTGCAGGTCCAGTAACTCCTGTCTCTGAATTATAGCCATCGCAGTAGTATTATGAGTTGACTTTCTGCTTAATGCATCTGCTACAATATTTGCTTTACCAGGGTGATAGTTGATAACACAATCATAATCTTTCACTAGTTCCAACCATCTTCGTTGCCACATGTTCAGCTCTTTCTGCGTGAAGAAATACTTTAAGCTTTTATGATCACTATAGATCTCACATCGTTCTCCGTATAGATAATGTCTCCAAAATTTAAGTGCAAATGCTACTGCAGCAAGCTCTAAATCATGAGTAGGGTAATTCTTTTCATATTCCTTCAGATGTCTAGATGCATACGCTATTAGCTTCCCATTCTGCATTAATACACAACCCAAACCATTCTTCGAAGCATCAATGTAAACCACAAAACCTTTATTACCTGATGGAATTGCAAGGATGGGTGCTGATGTCAACCTCCTTTTTAGTTCTTGAAAACTTTGCTCACAGGCTTCTGTCCATCAAAAGGTTACATTCATTCTAGTCAACTGTGTCAGTGGAGATGCAATTTTTTAAAATCCTTCTACAAATTTGCGATAATACCCGGCTAGACCCAAAAAGCTACGTATCTCGGAAGGAGTAGTAGGCTGTGGCCAATTGTTGATTGCTTCAACTTTACTTGGGTCAACTGAAATTCCTTCTCCTGACACGACATGTCCCAGAAATACTACTCAATCTATCCAGAATTCACATTTTTTGAACTTAGAATACAACTGTTTCTCTTTCAAAATTTCTAATACTTTTCTCAAGTGGGTAGCATGCTCTTCTTTTATCTTCGAATAGATCAAGATATCATCAATAAACATAATAACAAACTTATCCAGGAGATCTTTAAATACTCGATTCATTAGATCCATAAAGGCAAATGGGGCATTTGTTAAACCAAATGGCATTACTAGAAACTCATAATGTCCTTACCTGGTACTGAATGCTGTCTTTGGAATGTCACCCTCTTTAATTTTCAGCTGATGATAACCCGATCGCAAATCAATCTTTGAAAATATTGCTGCACCCTGAAGCTGGTCAAGTAAATCATCGATTCTAGGCAAAGGATATTTGTTCTTGATTGTAACTTTGTTTAGTTCTCTATAATCTATACATATTCTCATACTGTCATCCTTCTTCCGAATAAACAAAATTGGTGTACCCCAAGGTGAAAAGCTGGGTCTGATAAAACCTTTGTCTAGTAAATCCTACAACTGTATCTTCAATTCTTTCAATTCAGTTGGTGCCATTCGATAAGGGGACTTTGATATCGGGGCAGTCCCTGGGTGTATATCAATTACAAATTCTATTTCTCGATCAGGTGGTAAGCTGAGAAGATCTTCTGGAAATACTTCAAGATATTCTTTAACTATCGGTACTTCATTCACACATAGACAATTTTGTTCTTCAGTAGTCACAATACTCATCAAATAGCCCTCACAACTACTTTCTAACAACCGTTGTGCTCTAACTGCAGATATGAGTGGGAATCTGAAGTTCTTCTTTACTCCAACAAAGATAAAAGGTTTCTCTCCAGGTGGCCGAAATGTAATTATCTTTTTTCTCACAGTCTATGGATGCATAATATTTTGATAGCCAATCCATCCCCAAAATTACATCATAATCATTCATGTTAAGTAAAATCAAATTAGCATAAAGTTCTCTACCATCAATCGGGATAACACATGCTCGTAATATTTGATTTGTTTGTTTCGACTCTCCAGAGGGAATTACTACATTGTATCCATTCTCTGCTATATCAAGTTCCCTACCTAGCCTTCTCACATACTCAGTGGATGCAGATGAATGCGTAGCTCCAGAATCAAATAATACGAATGCTGAAGTACCAAAGATAGAAAATTTACCTGTTACTACAGATGAGTTTGCCTCAGCATCTTCTCTAGTCATGGTGAAGACTCTAGCTAGTACTCTCCCTTGTGTCATGAGACACGTAGTAGAGATATGTCCTGGTTGTCCACACGAACAACAAGTTATGGTACCCACAAGACAGACACCACTGTGTTGTTTCCCACATTTAGAGCAAAGGGGTAATGGTCCTGGTGATTTACCCTGAACAGTTCTCAGACGCTTGCTTGAATCTCCTTGTTCCTGCCCCTGTCCCTGTCTAAGCTGGAAACTAGGTCTTGGGCCCTGAAATTGTTGTGGCCTCTTCCTTTCGTTTCCTACCCATCGTTGTCCCTATCTTTGTGTGAACTGACGTCGAATCTCCTGTGCGTGATGTATTCTTTGTTCAGCTTGCTCTACTACCAAGGCCCTCTCAGCAACCTGTGAGCAAGTAACTCCCTGCATACCAGCCATACAAACATCCCTATAAAGTTTCGGTCTCAGCCCTTCAACAAATCTTTCTACTTTCAGTGCATCCGTTCTAACCATGTGCTCAACAAACATTGAAAAATGCTTAAATTTGGAGATGTAGTCTGTTAAGGTCATAGGCCCTTGTCTCAACTGTATAAACTCATTCATTTTCATCGCATGGACTGGAACAGTAAAATATTTGTTTCTGAAAAGTTCTTTAAACCTGTTCCAAGTCATAGTGGCTACATTCTCGATGGCCTTCATTGTGTCCCACCAGTATCCTGCACTCCCCCGTAACATAAAAGACGCACACAATATCTTTTCTTCGTCTAGTACTCTGCTGTACATAAACATGTTTTCTATGGTTCTCAGCCAATCCTCTGCAGCTGTGGGATCCACTGTATTTTCAAATGTTGGCAGGTTGAGCTTTCTGAACCTTTCCCCAATCAGCTCCATTTGTTCTACCCGAGGATGTGGCTGGTTCATCTCATTTCTTTGTTGTCCACCAACATTTCTTTGTTCGATTAGCTGCTGAATTTGTTGTGACTGCCGTTCCACCAATCCTGTCAATCTTTCGATAAGTGCATCACGATCAGTGCCTGCAGCTTGTGCATTTTGTTCTGGAGTTCTATTTTCCCCGTTACATTCACCTCTGGTTCTTACCATTATATCACCAATTGTACTCGATGCTAGATCACAGGCCAATATAACTCACAAAATATATAATGCATAATAAAGATAAACAAAACTTACCAGCAAGGTTATGCTCCACAAGTTTTGAGCTCGTGTACATGGACAGTCTACAAGACATAAACCGAGCTCTGATACCACTCTGTGACACCCCACCCTTATAAACCACAAAATATAGGTTACTTCTAACCTGGTTAAACCTGCACGTTTTTTTTGTTCTTGTTTTTTTTCACCTATAGACACCAATAACATATTTACGAGACACAATTATCTCCCAAACAAAGACTCATTCATCCCCCAACAACATCCACACCTATAACAAATTTACATAAAGACTCATCTATACCCATAAGCAAGGATCCACAATAGATACAAAAGTAGCTGCCACAACCACACCAATATTTACATGCCCAAAAAGATTAATATTATACAAGCTCAAACTGAATAACATAAATAGAACCCCAAAGGCATAGTACGCCCATGGTTTAGCCCCAAAGGTCGTCATCCATGTACACCGATCCCAAAAGTTTATTGAAGCACGAACAACATACCCGGTAAGCCGTAAGCTTACACATCATCAACATTCTCACCTACAATGCACAAACTAGGTGAGCTACAACCCATTAAGCAGAAATAATGCATGTACAATAAATTAAAATGCTTGCAGAAACTTTAAACGAGATGTGAAATGCATTCTACTGAAACTCTGACCAATGTTTTGGAATATTTTATCTTTATAGGGTCCGTGACCCACCTACTGTGCACCGAAAAGAGCTAGCTCAATAAATAACCATAATCATAGAGTTTATTCATGTCTCACATGCCACCGGCCTGACAAATCGAGCCTATCCATGTCTCACATGCCACCGACTCAATATATCATAAAGCCTATCTATGTCTCACATGCCACCGACTCAATATATCATAAAGCCTATCCATGTCTCACATGCAACTAGCCTCGGTACACTAGTAATGGTCAACATCGCATTTTTTGTTTCTTTTATCATATAGTACATGAAGGCAGACTATGTACAATTTATGCATACAGATGCCTTGCTCATGAATATTATATTTTTACAATACCAAATCAGTCATTCACACCACAAAATTCATATATATCAATATCAAGATGCAAAAGTCACAAATATTCCATAAGATAATATTCATATCTATTAATATCAAAAGGCACAAGTCACCAATATTCCATAAGATAATATTCACATCTATCAATATCAAGAGGCACAAGTCACAAATATTCCATAAGATAATATTCATATCTATCAATATCAAAAGGCACAAGTCACCAATATTCCATAGGATAATATTCATAGCAATCAATATCAAGAGGCACAAATTACAAATATTCCATAAGATAATACAAACAAGTACTATGTTTATGCATTGTAGGTACAAATGGATTTCTACTTATCTCTTTTCCGATAATATGTATCCGAGACCCCCTACACGTATGGTTAAGCTAGTAATTTTCCCGAAACTGAAAGCTTGCGTTCTCTCTCTCTCTCTCTCTCTCTCTCTCTCTCTCGCCGCTGAACTCCCTCGTAACCTCTCTTCTCTCTCTTTTTTTTTTCTTCTTCGCTGGACTCTCCACCTCCATAAATGAACCCCCCACCCCTTTTCCTTTTTTTTTCTTCGTTATGAGGTCACCGCCTCACTAATTATATTTATATATATATATATATGCACACACAACACACACACACACTTAATTATATGTATAAACACACGCACACACCTAATTAGGATTAGTATTATCTTATTATTATTATTTATGTACCTACACTAATTATATATATATATATATATACACACCATCAGATGGATTATTACTTTTATCTATCATTATTATTATTATTATTATTATTATTATTATTATTATTATTATTATTATTATTATTATTATTAATGTTATATTATTATTATTATCATTCTTATTATTATTGCATGCTCGCCACGTGTAATCATATTTTATTAGAACTTGACACATTATCTTTTTCTTGACATTTGGCCTAAAGGGTTCCAACCTATAATGTGAATCCTACAAAATTTAACAGCAATATACCAAGCATAATTAAATACGAACTGCGATACCAATAAAATGCAATTTAAATAGCAAATAAAATTATAAAATGAATGTAATGCATGAACTATATTGGTCAGTGAGTAGTGAGAGGCTTGGGGTATCACAAAAATTCTAAAACTTAATATGATATAAATTAATATTGTATTTTATTGTTTTCATTTTTTAAATGTAAATATATGAATACACTATTGAATTATGTATAAATATTCAAAACAAAATACAAATAAAAAGGCATATTATGATCGAATATTTTTTTGGTGCGCTTATTTAGTGATGAGTGCTGAGAGATAAGTTTGTGTGTGCAACAAACTTTAGTGATTAACTTTCATACCCAAATCATGCCTATGGCTTGTCTCCCTGCTGCTTCAGATGGTGGGCTTCGTAGGGGTCCTTGCGCGGCCTATCGATAGGGGTCCCCGCTTTGATCAGCTGCCGCGTGCAATCTTCCCACCCCAAGCGTTTAACTCTGGCGTCGTAGATAAATTGTTGATTCTTATATGATGCAGATTGTGATTCAAACTTTTCATCCCCACTCGAAAAATAAAAGGAAAAAAATATTACAAATATACATAACATTGCAAGAGATTTTTATTCTTTTTTATATTTTATCTCTTCTTAGAGCATCGTCAATTCAATTTTAGAATATATTTGAAAATTTTCATTTTCATTTTGGTAGCGTCGTTTCTCCACAAAAAATAATCCGACCAGCGATCGGTATGCCCACACTGAAACAGAACAGTGGCAAGCAAGATCGTCTCCCAAAGGACCGGTGATAATTTTTCTAATCTTTTGATCTGCCAATTAACACGAAAATCAGTAGCAAATATTTGTAATTTGAAAAGAAAATTTAATAACGAAAATTGAGAGAAGGATTTCTATCAGATATGTAAAATATTTCGGGTTCCAATTAATTCCACTCTAGTTAACTATTTCAATTATCGATGCAAAATTGACTTTAATTCATGCAAATAAATCAGTTATAACCACCGAAGACGCTTCTGACGCGGTCTTATCTCTTCTTAATTTCTTGATAACCAGGAAGACGTTTCACCAATTATTTCCCTAATCGACTGACAACCCTACAGACGCTCTATGGATTTAATGAGCCGACAACATTAATAATTAGAGAGACCCGATTCAAAACCAATAAACTCTGATGCAGGATTACCGAATTAAGACTGATCTTCCCTTGATTCTGAAGAATCAATGTACCACTAATTAAATCTAAACCACAAGTACGGATGGCTGATTTAATTGGCTACTAATTAATCCTGAACTAATGAATATTTCGAACTACTCAATAGATCTGAAACAATTAACAACACTAAACACAGAGAATCACAGATACTTGCATAAAATGACCCAATTCAAAACCAATAAACTCTGACGCAGGATTACCGAAGTAAGACTGATCTTCCCTTAATTCTGAAGAATCAATGTACCACTAATTAAATCTAAACCACAATTATGGATGGCTGATTTAATTGGCTACTAATTAATCCCGAACTAATGAATATTTCGAACTACCCAATAGATCTGAAACAATTAACAAACTAAACACAGAGAATCACAGATACTTGCATAAAATAAAGTATACGAACAGATTTGATCTCATGAAATAGAATAGCTAAAGATTCCTTAATTGTTACTAGAATAAAAGAATTTAGCTACAACCCATAATAGAATCAAGAAACCAAAATAAGAAAATAGAATGATAAAATCGGACAGCTACTTGGAGAGAAGAACGGCTGCCTCACTTGGTTCCTTGAAGTAGGGCTAAATGTGATGATGTATTTAATGAACCCCAGTTCAACTATATATTTAAATCCAAAACTAAAAAGGTCATGTTTTTAATGTTAATGAAGCCCATAATTACAAGTTTAAACTGATATCTACTGTTCAATCCCATAGGAGCCCATATGTGTAGTGGACTTGGGCCTTTAAATTGATCTTGGGCTGCTGAAAAATACTCTGTTCAGTCCCGACTGGCTGGTATGGTCATACTGCCCGTCCACCAGGTAAATTCCCTGCTCGATTTTTCCGAAAATTCTGCTCCTTTTCCTCCAAAATTGAGTATTCACCTACAATTATTTATCAACTGGAATTAACTTGAAAATATATGTGTTGAAGGGATATTGATCATCAAAATTACACCAAAACTCTCCAAAAAGATGTATCAAATAATCACCCATCACATTTACATTTCAATTCACTCGTCTCAAATGTTAAAAATTATTATAGCAAATTAATAAATTATATAGATTAAATAATTTAATATTTTATTTCATAAATTTTATATTTATAAGTTAAATTCATGAAAAATAATTTATCTGCCATTTATTCAAATCTAATATATATATATATATATTAACCCATATCAAATGTATTCCATATTTCACATAAAATGTGATTCCAAAATAGTTGCTTCATAAATTCAGTTGATGTTCATATGAAGAAATAATTCCATAGCATAAGATACGCTCTCTTTTAAACTTCGACCAAAAATAATATATAGTTTTAGAAACAAACATGTTTAGCAATAGCCAACTAAAATTAATATAGTGGGTTCGAGTTTTTCCAAACATACTATTGTTTGGGTTTTTATAAAATTATAAAGTTCTAATATTATTATGTTTAAGTTGTTTGATTAATAGTTAAGTTCCTTTAGAACGAATTTTAATCGAGTCAAACACGGGACGAACTTGAATAATTTGATATTATTATACCTATTTTACTTAAAAATATGTTTAAGCCTATTAAAATTTTAGCTCTATTACATTAAATGTACTGGAATAGACTATTTGTCTTTAATTTGACAATTAAAAAAAAATTAAAGTTTGACTATTAGTGTTGAGTTTGAGCACCAAAATTCATCTACAGTATTAATTTCAAATTTATTATCTATCAAAGACATATTTGAAATAATACTAATATTAAAGAACATTTTTCTTCAAATTAATTTAAGTGAAACTCTAAGAATTCAAACGTTAAAGATCGAGTTCACATTAACATGTTGCTCGATATTGATTTTTTTAGAGAAAAATACACACAAAATCCAACAAAATTGCTGGTTTTTTACTAGAAAAAAATATTAAGGCTTTTTGCAATAAACAAAAGAAAATAAGTATTCATTTAAATAAATATTAGATGATTGTTCTAATCCTTCTATTATAATCATATGTGTCTACAGCCTTTTCTAATTAATCGTTTGCTTTAAAATATATATTTATATATAAATATATATGATATTGCCCTCTATTTTTAAATTTTCTTTAAAAAGAAATTTGATTTTCATTTCAAATATTATTTGGACATAGGATATGTAGAACTAAACCGCTACATTTCATGTGGGCTAATTTTGTATGGGCAAAAATTACTTGTAAAAGGGCCCAATTTTATTTGGGCTATTCTCTAATGAAATAAATATATCATATTCAGCCCACATTTTAATTAAAGCAAGGTTGAGTTGGGTTGGGTAAAGCCCAAATTAACCAAAAATTAACAAATAAGTTTATATTATTGAAAGAAATACAACCAAATATGCTAAAATTAAAGAGTTCAAATGTGTGGGAATATGCACTTATATATATATATATATATATATATAAGAAACATAATTTGTGTTTATGCATATATGTGTATGGGCGTGTGTGTGTATATATATATATAAATTAAATAATAAAAATATCGGTGGATCTAATGTTTTTATTGAAGGTTTGGCTTGCCCGAAAAACATCAATAGACGTGATGTATTACATTACTTTAAAATAAAATAAAAATCAACACATATAAAAGATAAATTTGTCATTAAATTTCCTATATTTTGATATATAAGAACATTCTTGCAACGTATTTATTTAAAAAATAAATGTTATTTGTGGTTATAGAAAAGTTGATGATCTTTTTCCTCTTTTCTTTACCCATAAAAGAAAAGGGAAGATATTTCCCCAGCTTTCTGAAAAATAAAATTCCAAATGCATCATATTCCTCAAAATAGGATTGGAATAGAAGGGTATGCCTATTTGATTGGAGGCTTTAAATTCATTCCAAAATCCTTATCCAGGTATAGGAATTTTATTCCTGCCATAGCTGATTTGCTCTGTCCAGCATCATTTAGAGTGTCTCAATCTGTGACCTAAAGCGGTGTGGGGCAGGGCGCCTCGACCTCCAACTTGGAGCGAGACAGGGCAGGTATAAGTACCTCTTCCGCCCTATATGTATATATTATATTTAACATATATGCAGAGATAAATAACATAAAATATATTTTTCTAAAATTTACTATATATAAAGCATAAATAACAATAATTCAATTTTACAGATACTAATATTTCTCACTTGCATTGCATTATTTATAGTATTTATAATGATATAATAGTAAATTATAATTAATAGTGATATAAGTATGAGATCGTGCATTTTGTTTCAATCATCAATTAGATCACCTCTGAGCTTGAATATGATATTTAATTCAAGGATTTGACGCTTTAATTTTGGAGACCTTCTCAAAGAACGTCTTCAATTGTGTAAAAAAGACATTGAGTTTGCAAAGAACACTATTTGATTTGATGAATTTTTAACTGAAAATTGCCGATAGGATGTACTGAACTCCTTAATATCAGATTGAATGTTGTTCCAGGTAGACATCTATGAAGAACGCAAAGAATATGGATGTAAATGAGTCAAGTCAAGTCGAATGTATTATTATTCAAGATTATTTGAAATGTTATGGAGCTTTAAATATTTTGTTTTGAATTGGATTGATTATTAATCGAGTTGAGCTTGAACAAGCTTTAATCAAACCAAACACGAATCGAGCTTAAGTAGTTTGATATGTTACACTTGTTTTAACGAATTTTGCTTAATAAGTTCGAGCTCGAGTTGAGTTTTAGATTTTATCAAACATAAAAATGTGTTCAAATTTGTTTGATAATATCATCAAATAGAGTTTAAACAAACTTTTAACGAACAAATACGAATCAAGTATGAAATAACTTGGTTTGATTTTCAACCCTAATAAAAAACAACTAAAACGGTGATGGACTTGTAGGAAATCTCTATAGCTACTTTGACTACGAAACCTCTATTTATACTTGTATAATAGGATTATTACCAAAACATTAATAATTTACTTTCATATTTTCATTATTTGATCTTGATTGTCAAAATATAAAACTTGATCACTTAAAAATATTTGATTGACTAAAACATATATATATATATATATATATATATATTAAAATATCAATTATTTATATATTTATTTTGGAGATCGAAATAATTTAATTTAATTAAAAAAATAATTAATTATAATAATTTTCATTTATTACTATTTGATCGGGTACAAAATTTACGTAGAGGAGTTAAATTGGTTAGGGGATGTTTGTGAGTCGGGATGAGACGTGGTTATTACAATTTTTACATGAATTCAAATTCGACCTGTTTAGCTTATCGTGTAAAAAATTGTAACTCGAACACGACTCATTTATTTTGCGATTTGACCCAACCAATCCGATTACACACGAATAATAAAAAATATTATAAAACTTATAAAAATAAATTATAATATTTTCAATCTACAGCTTTGAGTTCACAAAATAATAACTGAATTAATAATATATAATAACACTTGATAAAAAATTTCCTATATATATATTTTTTTTTATATTTAATTTTTCATTCTCCAAAAAAGTACAATAAGATATTATTTTTTTAAAAATAATAATCATTCAAGCTATCAGGTTGATCTAATATGATTTATTTTCTATTTGAATTTGACTCGTTTTTAAATTGTATCTATTAAAAATCAATCATAACCTGTTATATTTAAATTTATTTCACATTTAATTGTCAAATTATATCACAAATTAACACCTCTAAACATAGTAATGATGGGAGGAAGGGGAGATAATGTTGATGGGAGCAAACATAGAATTGGTAGTGTGTGTGTTGATTGGAACACGATGAGAAGAGCCCCCCGATGCGTCTTACACGACAAGATAAGATCAGACAGTTCAAAAGCCAATTCACGTGCCTCGGACCTACCACCTGTACCCTCAATCTTCTTAATCTCCAAAAATATATTTACATTTTTATACACTTTTATTTCCCTTTATACAAAATATAATTATTCCTTAATTATATATTATCTCATATAATGAAATTTGGTGAAATATAGTATTTAATATCAAATAAAAATATTTATATCTTGGAAATTTAACTAAATTTAAAATTATAAAAAGTATTTGATCTGAAAAAAAAAATTGCAAAATTTTCTCGTAACAATGTTTTTCAAATCAACAACAATTTTTCTTGAATTCCATATTGTTCTGCAGAGTGCTCTATAAATTAACGACGTTCGATATGAACCTAACAGAGGTCTCGAACCTCAACTCTACATTATCAAAGCCAAAATTCAAGTTTATTCAAAATTCAAAAAATAAAATTGCAATGAAATAGCCCTATTATTAATTATTATTAAAATTCCACCCACATGACTAACCCCACAAAATACAAAAACAGGTCTGATGTCCTGTGTGAAGAGCTGTTAATTCCTAAATTATCTCCCAATTATCCTTTTATCAGACCAAACATTATTGAGATCCCCCCAAGATCCAACCCCAAACTCACAAAAGTCTTTACATATCATTTATCTACTGCAATTTTGATTCCTTCACCGCTGGGGTGCGATCTTTTACCCTATTTTGTATTTTATTTTTTATTATTAAATAATTACAATATAAAATATATATAATAATATCATTAATTAATGCATATTGCTTATTAAATAAACAAAAAATAAAACACAAAAGAAAAAACGAGGATCCAACCTCCGGTATTAATATTTCTTAGAGGTAAATTTTCATATTATTCAATTAAAAACAAATACTGATTTTTCTTTTCTTTTACAAATTGCAATTTTCGCATGAAATTTTCAAATTTAACAAAATATATCACAAACTTAACATAAGTTTGCAATTCGAATCACGATCAAATTTTTCAGTAAAAGATTGTTGATTTTATACATTACATCCCTTGTTGCCCTAAAATTAGTAAAATAAAGAAAAATATATAAATATAACCACAAAAATGATGTCATTTTACCTCATTTCAATTATCTACCTAAAAAAAGAGCGCACACACGTTATTTTTATACTCCAAATTTTTATTATTCAACTATTTTAGATAAAAAAAAAAGGTGATTGTAATTATAATTACAAATCTTACTAAGTGATCGTTTATTTTGGTAAATTTATAAAGGCATTTTAAAATTGTAATTTCGTGAAACTTCATTATTTATTTGCAATTAAACTTTTCAAACATGAATAAGGATTGTGATCTTTTATATTATTTAGTGTTTTATTTTTTATTTCAAAATAATTACCATATGATACATATTTATAATATTATTATTTAATATATATTATGTATTAAATATTTTATAATAAAAAATGAAAGACTAGTAGATCCAAATCCTACGACCATTCCAAAAAAAATTAAGGGTATTATATATACACCCATAAATTATCTAAAAACTATACAACTTATTTTAAAAGTGAATAATATGGGCAGGAAGTTAGTAACATGATGTTGTGGCTGAGTGATCCAAAATTCAAGAAAATGATAATTAAGTGCAGATACAAACATGTTAATCAGTGCACTCCATATCCCCTCCATTTTCTACAATTGCTGGTCTATTTTGTCGCCAACCCTAATTTCCAGTCTGTAAACACATATTTTATCAGAAATCTAACCCCCACCAACCACAGATTCTGCTCAATTTTATACCATACTATTACTATATCAGGGTTGGTCCTGAATTTTTTGAGGTTTATGACACAATAAAAATATAAAAAATGTTAATATTTGATCCTATATGTTTATTATATGTATATATATCTATACTATAAGGGATAATATAAACTTATAGTTCCTTAGTGTTGGAATATATAGGTCTTAGATTATATATTATATACTGGGAAGTAATAATTAAATTTATTTTTACGATCTATGACTAAACTTGCATTTTTTCTGGTACATAATTCAATTAATAGTTTAGCTTATATCAATCTACGATCCCTCATTTTTAGAAAGGATCCATGGATCTTCGAATTTGAAAACCCCTATTTAAGTTTTTCACACCCAACATTCTAACAAGATGAATAATCTAAATTTAAAAATATAGTTGGAAATCATCAACCACTCTCTCTTGATATACGTGTGTGTGTTCCTCGATAAAATTTATTAAAATATTCTAATAAGATAAATAATCTAATTGCAAGATTAATTAATGACCTTTGAATTTCTCAATATTTAGGTACTTAAAACATTCATTTGTTCATGTTTGACACATATTACTAGAGGAACTCATAGACTCATAGGCAAAAGACAATTTAAGTGTGTGAACTTTTTATCCATAGTTACTGAGTATATACAGTTACTTCGCTCAGCTATCTGATTAATGTGTAAGGCTTGATCATTTTATACAAACTCATATTTTACATTAATAACTATAATGACTCTCACATACTCTATCGATCTGTTGACCCATGACGAGATCTAATCTCTCATGTTCTGGCGGGTGTCTTGGACAAGATCTTTATTGAATACAAGAAGTGTAGGAAAGATAGAGAAACAATCACAACAAATCACTCTCAGGCCAACGAATTCTGTTTTGCCACTACACTCATTTTAAACATAATTCCGGCGAAACCAATAGACCCTCGTGTGGCCTCTCAAAAGAGGTTTAAGGAGTTAGTCAAATATACGACTTCTCTCTTGTAAGACCACATGCATGCGTACATTCGAAGTACTACGTAAAACACCACAAAACTTAGAACCTCAATTTTTCTGTTGTCACTACGCCTATCAAATGATTTGAATTCTCATGCAGGATCAGTTCAATGTGATCGTTTGTGATGAATATGACATCCACTAACCTACGTGATGTCTCCACATCGATATTTATGAACAATATATCCACTCCCCAACTTATTCTATAACCACAAACCCTTGCGTGGCCAAGTATTCTAGTTATCAAGATCATACGATTTCAATATCATATAACATATGACACAAATGAATACAACAAAGAAGAAACGTCTTTATATTTTTATTTAAATTAATAAATATCGTTTTTGAAATATATCTTATAGATCAGCCTAACAGGTAACTTTGTCAGTGCAAATATTCCTACACTTAAAATTGGGGATCCAAGAGAGTCGATTGCCACCGATGCCTAATCTCGTAGCCGGGTCGGACTACACTAAGATGGTGTTTTTAGGGTTTTAGGGAATTACAAAAGAATAGGGATCAGTAGTGATGGAGGCATGTGAATTATAGGTGGACAGGCATGGGATGCCAAACCTTTTCGACAATTATTCTCCCTTCTTGTTTCCTAGGTTTTTTTATTTTTCTTTTTCCCATCTAAAAATGTACATTTTTCTCTTGAATTTGAAAAAGATTTTGTGTATATATATGTTCTTGGAATATCATCAGCACTTGTCACTTGCACCAATCTTTATGCTTCTTTTCTGAGCAGGCAAGTAGAGTTAGTTTGATATAGTAGGGCAATTTTGGTCCCCGGTTCTTACTTAAGGTACGTACATTTTGTATTATTTCTTCTTGGTTTTGCATCATCATGTCTTTTGTGATGTAATCAAGCGAGTCTCGTAAATGCTATATCTTGTATATGTATTTCATTACACATACATGCATGATTGTGTTGTTAAGTATCTATGCTATATTTTGTATACATGTTTCATTACACATACGGGTATAATAGTACCTTTATTTGTTAATAAATAGTAAATTTTGAATTAAATATATTTCATTCGGTGCAGCACTCGTCTACAAACTCGTACCCTCTGAGTGAAGATATTATTCTTGGTAGGGTTTTGAGTTCTTGTATGTGTGTACATTATCTGTTATAAACACTTGGTATGTGTATATATAGCTTTATTTTAATGTGGTATGTATCAAGTAGTGGTTAAAACATTATGGAGCTATTGATGGCAGGTTCTATATATCATCTCAAGTCATTGTCATCGACAACAAAGAACTTTAATTGCCAACAATTGTGGATTTTTAGATGGATATTTTAGATATTTCTACAAATATATATATATATATATATCTTTAGTATTTAATTTTATATTTCATTTTCCTTACTTATTGTATTCATATGTTAATATTCGATTATTCGTGTGGCATAAAATTATAAAATAATATAGAAAATAAAGAATTGAATTACGAGCCTTGAAATACATGTCATGATCTTTGAAAAAGTCATTTTGGATCCCACTATATTAGGATCCAATCATTTTTTGTTCTATTGTGATTTTTTTGTTCTTAATCTCATTTTATTTTTTTAGTTCCAACGACTAACAGTTGACTAATAGTTTATCACTTGAATTATTTAATATGATAATAAATAATTTATCCATGCAATCTTAATTTTCAGAATTGATTAATTAAATTATAATTTTATAATTTTATAAACACTTTTAAGATTTACATAAAAAAAAAGTATTTAGCGCGCGCACACACACACATATATATATATATTTAAAATTATTATTGTTGTTAATATATTATTTATTGCTTTTTGAATTTACAAGAAATTACTTAATGGTGAAACTATAATTGTTTATTAACGTCTCGGGCTTTTGCAATTGCTTTCTTCTTCTTCTTCTTCTTGTTTTTAAAAAAAATAAATAAATTAGAAGTTGCATTTTAAAATGCTCGTAAACAATTTTTCTAAGCTATAAATTGATAATTTCTCGAAAAAGTTATTAAAAAACACTTTCTAAGTTAAGTTATGGACAATCAGCCAACTATTAGGTATTTACACTAAAACTGAAATGTTTTTTTCAAAGTTTTGATACCAAAATTAATTTGAACATATTCTAGTGAAATGAATAGTGAGTTTTGATTCATTAATCTTGACGAAACTGCCCTAAAAATTTAGCGGTGCTGAGTGTTTTGTTGTGTGAAGGACAAGGAAATTGTGTGCTTGAAGAATGTGAAATCCCTATTGTGCCCTGGACGTTGTCTTTTTTACTCTCCCAGTCCCAGGCTTCTTATAATCCACAACTTTATTATGTTACCGTCACATGTGTGGCAGTGACAAAAACATCAATTTCATTATTTCATCCCTCTTCAGTCCAGCCATTTTCAAGACCATCATGCATGAAATTCATCTCTGATCAATCTTGAATGCCTGCACAGAGATGGAAAATTCCGATCAGAATTCACGCAACAAGCCCCTGATACCACCCCTACCTAGGGACCCCCGGGGCTCGCTGGAAGTGTTCAACCCATCAAGCTCCGCCCCCTCACGCCCCCCCAACCCCGTTTTCCGTTCACCGCCGCCGCCGTCGTGGCAGAGCTGGTCGAGCAACCCCGAGCCCGAACCAGAGAAAACCTTCTCTTCAAAATCAGGTCGAGCGACGAATGCTGACGGCACCATCACCTCATGGATGGCTCTCAAGGACCCAGCTCCTCCCACGGCGTCGCCGCCGCTGCCTTCCAAGACTATCGCTGAGATATTCAGTGATCCCCCGCCGGCGCAGGGGGAGGTTGGCGCCGCCGCTCAAAGGGCGGCTGAGTGGGGCCTCGTGCTGAAGACCGACGAAGAAACTGGTAAGCCGCAGGGGGTGAAGGTGAGGACCTCCGGCGAAGAGGCGAACAAGACGGGGAATACGAGGAGGGACTCCGGAAACTCTGTCCGGAGCTCCGGCGACCTGTCCGACGACGGAGCGGGTAAGAATCCATAATACGCTCATTTTATGAATTACAAATGGCTAAAAATGAGTTCATTTTTTGTACGAACAAATATTGTTGAATCTTTGATTAATTTTGTTGGTAGGAGCATAGATTATTGAATCTTTGATTAAATTTCAGGGAAAGAGAGGGGATTTCCAAGAGTGTCGGAGGATCTGAAGGATGCACTATCGACATTTCAACAAACATTTGTTGTGTCAGATGCTACAAAGCCTGATTATCCCATTATGTATGCAAGTGCTGGATTTTTCAACATGACTGGCTACACTTCCAAGGAGGTCATTGGCAGGAATTGGTAAATTTATTTTTTCTATTCAACATAATAGTCGATAAAGTAATAACATTTTTAATATATGATTTTTTTTTTTTAATTTCAATACCAGATTTATAAGCTAAATTAATATTTGATAAATTAATAATATTTTTTAATTAATTATTTTTACTAATTTTAAGATTATTAATTTTTTTTTTGAAAAAATTATTGTTTGAATTGTGAAAATTGAGTAATTATATCTTTTATTGTATTGAAACTGAGTTGTTGTCTACTTTTATTTGCATTAAAATTGAATGTATTTCCATTTGCATTCAAATTAAGTCTTTGTCACCTATATCTACAGTGTCTTACCTTAGAATCAAATTTTAATCTAAATAAAATTATACAAACGTAATTTGTATAATATACATATATATATATATATAATATCCCAATTTCTGTTATAAATTAAAGTACAAAGATTTTTTGTGTTTAAAACAAAAATCAGACATAAATTTATGTTAATATAATAACATAACCACTATTAAATAGTAAAATCCCATCAAAAACATTTTTTTTTACTTTTGAGAAATAAATATTACAATTTTTTGTAGAAAAAAGTGTCAGATTGAGATTGGTTTAAATACTTCAAAAAAATCAAATATTCAAAACAGAAATAACATTTTTCGTTTAGTATATCTTTTTTTTTTTTGTATAATCTATCAAATTAAGCATATTTTCACGATATTTAATTTGACATTCATATTTAAAATAAGATATTAGATTTAAAAATAACATTTATTTTCATTGATTATTTGAATTACATTTATGTCATTATGAGTTGAACTATCTGTATTGAATTTGGTTGCATCCAAAATAAATTAATTTTTACATGAAATGAAAATTTATTTAATTTTAATTATTTCATGCGTAAGTGGTTCGATCCACATTTTTTTCAAATTTTATATAAAAAATGGAATAAATTGATGATATGAAATAGGACTCTCAAATGAGTGTTAGTGATTGTAAATGGTGAATTCACGAAGAGAATTTGCAACGTGGAGGAGGGTATTTATGACATTTTTGGGTGTAGCCGGTTTATGCAGGGGAATGAAACAGACCCGGGTGACGTGGCAAAAATAAGGGAGGCATTAGAAACGGGGTCCACTTATTGTGGGAGGCTTCTCAATTACAAGAAAGATGGCACCCCCTTTTGGAATCTCCTCACTATTGCACCCATCAAGGATGAAGATGGAAAAGTCCTCAAATATATTGGGTAATATTTAAAGTCTTATGTCTCGTTTTATTAGTTAAAAAATTTATGATATCGTTTATAATTTTCTGTAAAATAAATATAAAAATAAAAAATAAATAAACTTATGTTGTATTAAATATTATTTTGATTTCGTGTACACTAGATATAAATAGTAAAAAATGAAATCTCTAAATACTAAAAAGTAATATATGTATTTTGATTTTAGTAGAATCGTGACGGAGATTAATTATCTATGATATCGTGTCATCAAATAATGGTTTACGTCAAATATTTTATTTTTAAATTATTAAAAATAAATAAATAATCTACAATCACAAATATTTCCTTTGCCAGTCCTTCCAGAAAAATGAAAAAATATCTTACATATATATATATATATATGTATTATTTGTGAATTAAATCTGGTCCCATATATTAAGGTGCATGGTCCATCAGAACATGCAAAAGTCTTTTCAGATTAAATTGTGCGGGAATATGCAACCAAACCCCGCCCCCACCTCCCCTTATCCAAAAATTATTCTTGCTTTTATTTTGGGCCCAATTGGGCTGCCTTCATATTGGATTTAAATTAAACCATTATCAAGATATAATATGGCCCAATGTTTGTAGTCCAATGGTCCAATTACACATATTATGATGCCTGATCAAAAAAGAATCTTATTTATAACGAGTATTCTTTTCCCCATAATTTTATCATTGATTTGATTTATTTAATTATATATAAAAAAATTAATTTATTGATTTTTTTAGATATAATTCCTTTTTCCATAATAATTTTTTACCACTTTATGTGAAACTGAATTTTTTTTTTTAAAGGAAAAATATAATATTTGTGTTTTTTTAAGGAAAAATATAATATTTGTTGAGTGTGATGCAGAATGCAAGTGGAAGTGAGCAAGCATACAGAAGGAATCAAGGAGAAAGTGACCCGGCCCAATGGGCTTCCCGAGTCACTCATCCGTTATGATGGTAATCTACTTTTATCTATACTAATTATTCTCTTTCGTTAAAAAAAAAAAAGAAAATTATTATTTATTATTTGTTTCAATTTATTGAAATAGAATTTTCTAAAAATTATAATTTTGTATCTATATTTTTTATTTATTAATTTGATTTATTTAACTAAATATATAATTTACATGTTAAAAAAATATTTAAATTTTGTATTGTGACTAATAAAATAAAATTTTTAATTTTTGAAACATAATTTTTTATTTGAAAAAATTAATTTTTAAACCTGATTCTTTCTTTAAAATGAGGAGTGTTTTTTCTAATATAAATAGTATTTTATTTTGCATTATATTATTTACTTTTGTATTTTTATTTGTTAATAATATTAACCATCTAACTGTATAATTTATATAAATAATACTCAATAAATAATATTTTTTACAATTAGTGATTTTCTGCTTATTTGACAAATTAATATATTCTATATATAATAATTTTTTTTTATGTTTTATTAAACTATCGAATTACCTTAAGAAAATATCTGAATTATTATTTTCTTCCTTTTTTTTTTTTTTTTTTTTTTTAAATAAAAAAGCTCGACAGAAGGAGTTGGCGTCAAGTACGGTAACAGAGCTACTGGAGGCAGTGAAGAAACCACGAGCAAGGGCACTCAGCGAATCAACCAATCGCCCGTACCTCAGGAAATCCGGCGACCATGAAATCTTCAACAGCCAGACGCGGCGGAGTTCTGATGACCAGCCGCCTGGTAGGCGCCATTCACATGCGGGTACCAGAACCTCCATGCAAAAAATCAGTGAGTTGCCGGAGAAGCCTCAGAAGAAAGCTGCTCGCCGTTCTTTCATGGCGTAATTCACTGGAAAACTTCTTCATTTTTTTTTTCTTCATGCAAATGTTTTCGGTGATTAAGGCTTTTTGTTTTTTTAATTAATGATGTGTAGAATTCTAAAGAAGGGGCGGCGGGGAAGTACTAATCAAGAGCTGGAGCCAGATTTCAGAATTGGGGACGATGACAATGATGATGAAAAAGAAAACGGTTTTTCTTCGGAGAGTGACGATGATGGAAGGCCGGATAGCGTTGATGATATAGTAAGGAAGAGAGAAATGAGAAAGGGTATAGATTTGGCTACCACTCTTGAACGTATAGAGAAGAATTTTGTCATTACCGATCCAAGGCTTCCCGATAATCCTATTGTAAGTAAATTAAGTAGCATTTTTCGTATACAGTGAGTGAGCTTCAGAGGTTTTAGTTTCCACTAATGAGAATATTAATTGATGTTTTTGCCAGATATTTGCTTCTGATAGTTTCTTGGAGTTGACAGAGTATAGTCGAGAAGAAATTTTGGGTAGAAATTGCAGGTAAATTTTATTTGCTTGTTTTAGTTTCATTGAACGCATTGAGCTCTGAAATTCCTAAATTGGATAGAATTATGAAAAATATGACCTCAAAATTGGAAATACTGGTGATTTGAAACTTATTATGCATTTTGCAGATTTCTTCAAGGGCCCGAAACTGATCCCGCAACTGTTAGGAAAATAAGACAAGCCATTGATAACCAAACGGAGGTCACAGTACAGCTCATCAATTACACTAAAAGTGGTATGGTTTCATGCAAACTTTTCTGGATTACTCTGGAAATTGGTTTACTATGATTCTCTGCTAGATGATTAATTGTACTATATTTTTTGTAAGAAATAGAACTTATGAGCATAGTTGATAAATTAAGCTCTATTATGTACAATTCTCACTGTGTTATAGTAACTCGATCTGCTAATTACTTTCCGTAATGTCTCTCCCTGTTTGTAATGAATTGACAGGCAAAAAGTTCTGGAATTTATTTCATCTGCAGCCTATGCGTGATCAAAAGGTATGCGATTGTGAGGAATTTCTGATTTCTATGACATTTTAGTAAATTATTGCTTGTGGATTTGACAACAGAAATGACAAATGGATTTGACTTGGGTTCTGTCTGTTTGAATAGGGAGAGGTGCAGTATTTTATCGGGGTTCAACTAGATGGAAGTGAACATGTTGAGCCGCTTCATAACTGTATCCCTGAAGCCACAGCAAATGAAAGTGCAAAACTGGTGATTACCTTTGTTCTACTATATTTGGTTTTCTTCTCTGATCTTAGTGCAGTGTTGTTTTGAAAACAGATTCTATTCACACAATTCCAGATCTAAGTCCATTTTTTTGCTTAAGTGAAGTGCATAAATTTACTACACAGAATAGTTTTGTGAAGTTTATGAAAAACTTAAGTTTGGATAAGACAATATTGGTTGGTTTGTTGTCAGGTAAAAGAAACTGCTGCAAACGTTGATGATGCTGTGAGAGAGCTTCCAGATGCCAATACGGTAATAACTGATAAGTTTGTATAGCTTTGAGTTTTCTTTTCCTACTCTTTTTTGGGTGTTAACTTCAACTAAGAACTCATAATTTATTTAACTTGACCTGCAGAAACCTGAGGACTTGTGGAAAAATCATTCCAAAGTTGTTCATCCAAAGCCCCATAGGAGGGATAGCCCTTCCTGGAAAGCTATTAAACAGGTGTAGTTCTTATGTTTTAACTAAGAATTTTGATTTCTTAAGTTGTATAAGCTTTGATAAGTGCAGGAGCAAATATTGAAATTATTCTAGAAAAAGTCAAAAAGTAATTTATTCTTGCTGACGGATCAGTTTTGTGTATTATTCTTGTAGTAAATGGCATATGGAAGTAGTCTGGTCAAAGATACTGTTTCGCCGATGCACATATTGATATGCATGTCTATTGTGCTCGATCCATTAATAAATTGATTTTTCCACGACTGATTATTTGGCAATTATCTTCGTAGATGCAATCATTTTCATGCCTGAAACTCTGAAGTCTGAACAAGCATGCTCTAATTCTCTAGCTGTTTTTTTTTTTTTTTTTTTCTTTTGGATGCTTTAATCAAAGTCTACTGCCTTCTTTATCTTATGGATCTACGTTATGCTTGCATTTCTTTCATTTGCAGATTCTCGATAGTGGGGAAGAGATAGGCTTGAAACATTTTAAGCCAATAAAACCTCTAGGATCTGGTGATACTGGAAGGTACGTGTTTTACTCTGATATGTTGGTAATAGTGTTTGACCAATCTGCTATTTATCATCACTCCTGAGTGTTTTGTATCTTGCAGAATGTCGTGATGATGCCTTATAAAACACATTTTTACATCAACACAAATATTTCTTTTTTTTTCTTTGGGGGGTGGGTGGGCTTTTCGGTCCTCATACAAACCATATTAATATCAGTTGAGGTATCTGCATTGGCTTACACAATTATATGCACTTAATCATTTTTCTGTAAAGTGAATTAGTTCCTTACTCTCCTCTTGTTGCCAGCACAACTTTTATAAAGTTTAAAGTAGAGGTGCTCAAGATTGGGTTTTCTCATGATTAGTTATGTCTGCGACACATCATTGCTCCAATCCGTTACTCGATATATGTGTTCTATAGCTGTCATAAGACAGATGTGGAAAATTTTCACCATAAATTTATATAGGCTATTGACTTGATTAAGTTAGGTAAACTGGTTGTTATCCTTGCAGTGTGCATCTGGTAGAGCTCTGTGGAACGGGCCAACACTTTGCTATGAAAGCAATGGACAAGGGTATAATGCTCAACAGAAACAAGGTACAAAGCTGAAATATATTCTTTGTTTATGATGAAGTACATTTGAATGATCAAAGGCCATGTGTGCTTCTATATCTTTCTGTTGGATTTTATAATTACACACACACACACACATATTGTTTTAACGATTAGAATTTCCATCATGATGCTTAACATCTTGAAATTACTTTCTTGATGAGCTTCTGGTTGCAAATAGTGATATTTGATTATGACAGCATAGTTTCTTCAATATCTAGTTTATGATAGTTCCTCGTGTATGATGGATAACTTAACACAAAGCAGATTAAATACTGAATTATGATTTTCTGTTACGTTGTGGTAAAAAGTGAACATTAATTGTGGCTGGGATCATAATGTCATTCACTTCCTGGCCTGCATTTTAAGATTCCATACTCATGTGATATTTGACGATGACAACTTAGTTTCTTCAATATCTAGTTCTGATAGTTCCTCGTGTGTGATGGATAACTTAACACAAAGCAGATTAAATACTGAATTATGATTTTCTGTTACATTGTGCTAAAAAGTGAACATTAAGTGTGGCTGGGAATGGATCATAATGTCATTCACTTCCTGGCCTGCATTTTAAGATTCCATACTCATTTGAATCTCCAGTCTATTTTGCTATATAATTAAATGTTAAAATGATACGTCTTCTACTAGATTAAGCTTTTAGATGAGCTGGTCATTCAAAAACTGGTATTCTTCTTCAAATCCTGCAGGTGCACAGAGCTTGCGCAGAAAGAGAAATCCTGGACATGTTGGATCATCCTTTTCTTCCTGCTTTATATGCTTCATTTCAGGTTAGATAAAGAAAGGAAATCTCTATACTTACATATATCTCTGTGTTGATTTAAGGAACTTCACTGGGTCGGGGAAACAAACTCTTCTCAAGAGAGTAAAATTTCTATTTATTCTATGGAATCTTTATACATTACAACTACTCCCTGTGTCCCAAAAAAGAGTCATGTTTTAATTGACGCTGTTCCTATGTTATAGAAACAAGACTCCTTTTTTGAGACAGAGGGAGTATAATGTATATATTTGCCCATAAATAAAAAAAATCATCATTTAGCGATGCATTCTGAGTACATGGATTTTCACATTGTCTTACAGACCAAAACTCATATCTGTTTGATTACTGATTACTGCCCTGGTGGAGAGCTTTTTCTCCTTCTCGAAAGGCAGCCAACAAAAGTTCTGAAAGAAGATGCAGTAAGGTACAGAATCATGTTTCCATAATTTGTATGAAAAGTGAAAAATCTGTCTCAAAGCCAACTTATACATAGTTGTTAGATCATTATGAAATAATCTATGATGGATTATTTCATTGTGTTCAAGAAGTGGAACCTTTTATGTTCCAATCTTCTCTAATATATATATACACACACACACACACACACACACACATATATTCAAATTTCATATATTATTGTTCTCGATTATTGACATACACATGTTTTAAACTTTTAATATCAGATGTATTTATGTTAATGTTTTTATACCTCTAGCTGGTATTCAAGATAGGTTATTATTTATTGTAGATTCTATGCTGCTGAAGTCATAGTGGCACTGGAGTATCTTCACTGTCAAGGTAAAGAATTACAATTTTACTTATGTAAATGAAAAATGTAATAAAGAACATGCAGATTAGAGACCCAAAATTCCAGTTTTATTGCTTGAGTATCTTGACGCTGTAAGCAATTCATAGAGATATATTGTAATTGTTCTTTTCTTGATGCAGGTATAATCTACAGGGATTTAAAGCCAGAAAATGTTTTACTTCAAAACAATGGACATGTTGCTTTAACGGATTTCGATTTGTCCTGTTTGACATCTTGCAAACCACAGGTGTGTCATCCATTATTGTTATCTACCTTGCGTCAGAGTATGACACATGATCAATTGACACTGAGCATAATGTGAAATTTGCAGCTTTTGATTCCAGAGGTAAGTGAAAAGAAAAAACATCTGAAAAGTCAACAGGCTCCAATCTTTATGGCAGAACCCATGAGAGCATCAAATTCTTTTGTTGGTACTGAAGAATACATAGCTCCGGTGAGTATATTATGCAATAGTTAATACATAATTTCATTTCTGTTTGTTTATTCCTTTGGTTGTTCTTCCTGGAGCTCTAGCCATTTACCATCATGCCATATATTTATATCATAGCTGGTATTGGAGTCTTTTTAACGTAACAAACTACCTTTCTTGACGAGCTTTTAATATTTTTAACTGTCCTACACCACAATATCTTCTTTTTTTTTATTGTTATTTTTTGTCATCTCGTCTTTTTCTTGTCGTCTATGTAAAATATCTTCCTATCAGAAGGTAAGAGGGGCCCGATATTTGTTTTGTGTTTACAATTTTTTGTTCAATTCAAAGCTAATGTTAAATCCAGTCTAGTGCTCAAGAATTTGATTGCCTAGCCGTAGCTTCTAATTTTTTTGGTAAATATGTGATTCCAGATCTGGTTAATATATAAAAAAAAATTATGGGATTGCTGAAATTGGAATTCTTTCTCTTTCCCTGTCCGTTTTTATGTTCTCCTTAATATAGAGCACTTTCACTACTGACTTGTTAGATGGTACATGGAAACAGGAAATCATTGCCGGGGCAGGTCATACTAGTGCAGTGGACTGGTGGGCTCTTGGTAATATTTATTTTTCTCTGATACTTGACGTTAAGGTTCTTTTTGAAATTGTTTTTGAATTAAATGTGCACTTTTCAGAACATACTACCTTTTAATCACTTTTCCTAGCTGATAGAACTTATGCTCTGTCTTAGTCTACTGCAAAAATCTTAAAATACACATATGGAATCAGTATTTAACATACTATTGAATGGCAACAACTTGGAAAATGAGAATACATGACCACAAAAAGTTAATTGAGGGACTTCTACTTGAATTGAAGTCTTCTGCTGTCAAAAGGAAGTACGTTATTGTCCATAATAGATGCTGAGGACCAACAAATTTGAGGTTCTTTTAAGATTTTCTTAGCTCAATGTATATGAACCTTGGTTGTCGCTTTGCATTGCAAGTGGGATTGAGCATTCAATACTACTCTGGTTGCTACTACAAATTGATATCTGTTTGCTTTTTTAGGAATCCTGCTATATGAAATGCTTTATGGATACACTCCATTCCGAGGAAAGACAAGGCAGAAGACATTTGCAAACATTCTTCACAAGGATCTGAAGTTCCCAAGAAGTAAAGAGGTGCCTTTCCAGAGCTACTTTGATTCTCGAATTTTTATATCATACTGACACATGTTGGCGAAGATATATATATGATTTTTAATTCTCTATCCAAGTAAAGGACCACACTTGTATGAATTTTCTTACAAATAGAAAACTTTTATGAAATAATGCGTCATGAAAGTAGAATAAAGTCAGCTATTAGAGCCACTTTTGTGTCATTCAACAATTTTGGAAATGATTTATCTACTGTATATCTGCATTTCTAGAAAAAGGTGTTCATATCTTATTTTACAATTGAAGCAATGTAACAGAATGTTAATGTACTTTCCCTGCTACAGGTTAGTCTCCAAGGAAAACAGTTAATGTATCGACTGCTACACAGAGATCCCAAAACAAGGCTAGGATCACGAGAAGGGGCGAACGAAGTTAAGCAGCATCCATTTTTTCGGGGCATCAATTGGGCCCTAGTTCGTTGCATGGTAATGTTTAGTAATTTTAGTTTATTTTATTAGAGAAACAGAATACGAGTTCCACTTCATAAAACAATTGAGGACCAGGACCTAAGAGCACTTATACTTTTTAAGGTATTAAGGGAATAGTGTGTCATAAATTATGCCAATCTGCCGAGTTACTGGAGAAGATGTTCTTGTTTCCTTTAGGTTCCTGGCTAGCATACTTGCTCTGCTAACCAAAACCCTATGCTTTGCCTTTTGTGTTTGCTCTTTATACTTCATATGGATAAAAAGTGGACTAATATGTCTACGAATCCTTCAGAACCCGCCTATGCTTGATGCTCCTCTTTTTGGGGAAAAAGAAACCGAGGTAGATCCTGGACTAGACGATTTGCAGAAGAATGTGTTCTGATTCTGCGAGGTACTTTTATAATCTTTTTCCATCTTTCTTTGAATTGCACACATGTTCTTGTGAAGAGAATTCAACATTTATCACTTATCCAAAAGTTTTTACATTCTCATGTAGGAGCCCAGTGAAATGATATCTGAAGTTGTGAGGCTGGATTGTTAGCATTTGGTGATTGCCACTTGCATCGGATCTGATCTTGTTGATCTTTCATGGAATCTTGAGGCCTTCCCCTTGTTCTGTTTTCTGCTATATCTGATCTTTTATTTTATTTGTTTTCTTAAATTTGAAAGTTGTGAAATAGTTGTGGCTTTTTTTAGTCCTATTCATTTTTGTCTTACATGTTAGTTTGAATTTTTGTAATCCAAGTTGTTTTTTTTGTACATTATAAAGATGTACAATAGTTTCAATGTTTCTTCACATTTTCAGCTCCTCTTATCCTCCTCTCTTTGTTTTGGCTACTTGTTTAACAATACTTGTTTTTCTTTATTTTTTGGCAATTGTATGAATTAAGAAGATCAGCTTTTCCAATTTATCGCATTTCTGTTTCTCAATTTAACTTTCTAAATCTAATCAACTCTATCAATTTAACTCATTTCACCTTCATCTCAAAAACACAGTTATATTGGACATCATTGGATGGGGTAATCTCATGTATTATTTATTTACAGGTAGTTTGAGTTGGACATTTTGGGTCCGTTAGTTTGTTTATGATTGGAGTGGTGCGTGTCAATCCGTCTGTGGAAGTTCTAGGATGTGTGGGTTCTAGTGAACAATGTAAATTTTGTATTTGTTTTTGAAATTAAATATGGTAGGGGGTGTTTCTATTTACACCACAATAACCTTTTTTCACACCACAAATATCTTTTAAACAAAAGTAATTTTATATTAAATGTCTAATTTATCCTTCTTCTCAAATCAGGAGAATTCTCCATTTTTTCATTAGCCTTCTTCTTTACCCAGCGACTTTTTTTCATTAACCTTCTTCTTTACCTAGCCACTGTTCTTTCTCAATCTTCTTCCGCACAAATTTGCTGTTAACATCACCTTCACCAATTCATGAAATTACGAAATCTCACCCTTGAACAAACACAAAAAGTCGAAATAATTTCTTCTATTAAAAACCCATTTGCTCCCAAATCCTAACTTGTGAATCTGAATTTCTTTTCTTTTATAATTTGTTGCTAAGAATTTTCAAATTCATATATTTAGCCTGAGATAAAAGAACGAAGAAGAAGAACCGCAGAAAATATATTTTAAATATGATTTTGAATAATTTTGAATTTGCAGAAAAAGAAGGAAGAAGAAGAACCGCAGAAAATTTATGGTATCACCATCACCAATCCATGAAATTACGAAATCTCACCCTTGAACAAACACAAAAAGTCAAAATAATTTCTTCTATTAAAAACCTATTTGCTCCCAAATCCTAACTCGTGAATTTGAATTTCTTTTCTTTTATTATTTGTTGCTAAGAATTTTCAAATTCATATATTTAGCCTGAGATAAAAGAAGGAAGAAGAAGAACTGCAGGAATTCATGGATTGGTGAAGGTGATGTTGGCAGCAAATTTGTGTAATTTCATGGATTGGTGAAGGTGATGTTGGCAGCAAATTTGTGCGGAAGAAGATTGAGAAAACAAATGTAGAACAGTCCCTGGATAAAGAAGTGATTTGAGAAGAAGGATAAATTAGACATTTAATATAAGATTATTTTTATTTAAAAAATATTTGCGGTGTGAAACGAGATTATTGTGGTGTAAATAGAAACACCCTATGGTAGGATGTATAAAGTAGGAAAAGTGATGAAAAACTGTTTTGTATTAACTGGATGATTGTGTAATCATAAGGTAGTTACTGAAATTTTGCCAGAAGGTAGTAGTTGTCTTTTTTGGTGAGAGAGAGAATGCAGCGTATGATTTGCCCAACATAAAATATAAGTCCTAATACAAATGCAGAAGTGGATCAGCACGCCCCCAAAAAAGGGGTTCTAATACAAACGCAAAAGTGGATCAACACGTTCCCATCGGGCGGGCGCCCATAAACCCAACATAGCCTTATTTTCTTGCCACACATATTTTCATGTTATTTTGGATCTTTTATCATGTGTCATGTGTCATGTGTCATGTGTGTCGTGTCCAATGTACATATATACTTGTTAGAACAGTCGAACTTGTCACAATATATAGGAGTAGTAATCCCACCTAACCTGAAATGTAATAGCCAAAGAAACAAGTGCCAAACTGATGGTGATCGTACAGAAAACTTGGGTGAGCAAAGTGATTAAGGGGCTTCATCATGCTCAAAATTCTTTGAAGGTTACAGGAAAATGTAGCTGATGCATAAATCGCCCTACTCTCTTCTACATTCAACGGTAAATCATATTCAAGGAACGCTAAGCATTCAAGAATCGCTGTCTGAAGCTCGACTACTTATCATCTGATTTCCAGGCCAGCAATTTTTCTGCAGCAGTTAATCCAGTGCTTTAGAAGTTCTCCTTGTGGAAATGGAATCGAGTAGACGAACTCATGCTGAATTCCTGGCAGAGCTTCTGGAGCGGTCTTGTTAGCGCGGGACTTCCGCAGTAGAACACACCTGGAAAACATGTAAGAGTTGGAGCATATTGATATGAACATATTATATCCCATGTTTTATGAACATATTGTTATGTTTCAATTTCCAGAATGCATGGCTTTTACCTATGCGAGTAGAAGGATGTGTACTGGTTAAACCAGTGAATACTTTTCTCCAGTTGGGCCGTGCAAAATGCGTCCGTATCTGCATCAATCATGAGTTCGATCATCATCCTCAAAATCAGTAAAACCTCATCTGTTAATTACCAGTGAGTGTGTTGTCTTACCCTGCTTTCCGAGACGACATCTACGCCATTTTTTGCGTGTTGCAGTGACTGCACCATTGCTATAAGCGCTGATCTAGCGTCTCCTTCCTCGTATACACTGGTCAAATAGTTGTGCATCTCTACTACATGCTGCAAAATTTAGCAACTCTTGTAAGAATTTTTTTAAAGATTAATACAAGGGAAGAGAGGATTCAATATTAAAGATTAATACAAGGGAAGAGAGGATTCAATATTTTAAGCCTACATTGTGATCGTATTCTGCAAGGTCGTCCATAACACCTTTAAACCAGTCGAACGATCCTTGTTCCCTTGTCACCCAATAGAAGTATGCTCTTTCTGGGCAACTCTTATCGCCCGGTACATCATCTGCTATTGCCTGTGGAAGTTTCAATCCGTTTAATACTTTCAACCCTCATATATGTTTATACATACTAGTAAAATGCACGCGCTCGGCTTGTACTTTTAGGTATAGGTTGCTTGACTAGAGATTGGAAATTGTACTTTACCGATCAGTGCTTACCGAACTAGCTTCGTTGTTCACTATGTCCTTGATAATACTTATGAATGGGGTTGCTCCAATGCCTAAACCGATGAGCAGAAGGACGTCGTATTTCTTGTAGTTCTGAGCTGGCGCTCCATACGGCCCCTTAACCACAATTCCTGGGAATCTGCTAAGAGAAATATATGAGATATATGCAAATATTAACAGTGATTAAAAACATAACTACATGCTAAGACTTCTCACTCTTGTGGAGTATCTGCGTATGCCTTAGTCTCCATTCTCACTAGATTTCCCCTGCTTGGTTTTGTAATTTGAGGTTCACAAGCCTGTGTAATTTTTTATAGAGCTCTGTTACACCCTTTACGGAGTACAAGAAAACACGACTGTGTGTTTATTAAAGCAAAAATACGCAACCTTAGCAAAACGGTTCTTAAGCTCCGTAGTCCAGTCTCCCAACGTGCGTATGTGGACACTTAGATAGTCATCGTCTGGAGCAGAAGTGATTGAAAACGGATGCCTGTAACGTTAAATTCATACATTTTATCAATATAGGACGTAATTCTTGGACAGGGGTAAAAATATCAGAAGATCGTTTTAAGTTACCACTCAAAATTTGATATATCAGGACACTTGACAAAGAGATACATCCCACTCTTGTATTTGAATCCAGGAGGTTTACTCATGTAAAGTGCTAAAACGTTTCCGGTGTATATGACAGCCTGCAGTTGCAGTGAAATGGAATTCGATTTCTTGTCTGATCTGTGTAAGAAACCAAGAAATGTTGTGAATAGTGGTTACCTTAATGATGTCAACTTTGTAGTTTCGATCATAAAGCGTGAGGATTCGTTCACTGGTGTAGACCAGCATTGGCGCTGCAACGTACATCCATGTCTGCTCAATGAAAACAGTCATAAACTCTCTGATGTAAGAAAAGAAAGGCGGAGAAGAAAACAAAAACTGGGGTCATTCAGAAACTTGTGCATACCGTCTTCTTATACCATTCTCGGGTGATGAAAATGAAGTAACCATGGATGATCAGAAGGATGTAAACTATAGCCAGCAAATGATGTGCGTACCAGAACGAATTAAACCCGGCCAAATGGTGAAAAGGCCAAGGCAACTTAACTACATTCCTCCTAAAGGAATGAGTGGCCAATGTGAAGGAATAAAGCATCATAATTATCATCAAGATCCCAGTAATTCCCACGGTAGTTCCTGCTAAATCCAAGTAACTAGGCTGGTGATAATTGAACGCTGGTCCAAAAATCGCGTTGAACTGATTATTGGGACAGGTTGTTAGCCTCACAAAGTTGCAGCTACAATGCATCAGTATATGAATAGCCGTTCCTACAAGAATCCCCAACGCGATCACTTTGTGGAAATTAATGTTGTCATCAAAAGGGATCACTTTTCCAAGAACTGTCTCTCTGAGCTTAGTTAGAGTTCTTCTGCATACAGGGAAGAGAATGAGAGCCATATTGAATTTAATCGTCTCGGCTGCAGCTTTGGCGAAGCATAGACAGTATCCCATGACCTGAAATGCAGCCCTGTGTTTGTACTGTTTGAATTTCCAGAAGAAGAGGGACAAGTTTATGCAGAGCCATAACAGTAGAACCCATATTCTTTTCCAGTTTTCATAGAATCTTTCCGTGTTTTTGGACAGGAATTTGCTGATTGGTGTTCTGTATTCTTTAGGGATCATAGTTCTTGCTAGTGTCTGTGTTTTCTTTTCTCTATTTTTGCCTTCTTCTGATCCCACCATCCCTCTTAGTAGCTCTTCAAGCTGCCACATCTGTTTTAGGCCACACGACCGAAGATTAGTTTTCTCTTGATACAGAGAGAGAGAGAGAGAGAGAGAGAGAGGAGAGAGATGAAAGTCTTACCTCAACATATCCTTGATGATCAGGGTCCAGCTCTTCCATGATCAAAGAAGCATATGTTGAAGCATGTTGCTTGAATTTGGACAGCTTGTTTGCAGAAGCACTCATTACTAAAACCTTAACAGAAAATAAGTTCAGACCATTTTGATCCATAAAGGAGACAAAGAAAGGTGTAATAACTTGATGTTCACCTCTTTCACTTCTTCCTCTGATAGCTTCCCATCACCATTTTTATCACACCTGCAAAAGTTATCAAAAATCGAATCAAGTCATCTTCAAAACATACACTAAAAGCTTCAGCAAGTCTCCCTATTTTCTAACTTTAAATTCTCCTACATGTCAAAGAATATATGCAGCCTAGCATCCAAATCCTGGTTTGTCATATCTTCCCAGAATCCCCTCACTTCTTGCAAACCAATCCCATTTTCCGTGCTCACGTTTCTTCGACGTGCCAGGGCCTCAAACAACTCCCCTGCAAATTCCTTGCTGTCTCCCATCCCTTTTCACAAGAGACACCATCAAATCACACAACCAAAACACACACACACACACACAAGAAAATATTAAAAAAAAAAAATACCAATGCAGACCCCAAATTTGTCCTTAAACAGTCTCCCATCAACAACATTCTGATGAAAACGCTTCTCGATCGCCTTCCACGCGTCCTCTTCCTTCCCCGTTGTCGTCCTATCGAGAAACCGGAGGCTCATAAGGCCTCTCTTTGCACCAGATTCTGTTCTGCCCATCCTAGGGGCGGAATCTCGAACTTGAATGTTCCTCTTCTTCAAACTGCTGGTCTTCTTCTGCAGATAGCTCTCGTTTGCAGCTTTCATGGGGGCACCCGGTTTCACGCCGTCTTCTTCCGTTGGCGCATCTTCCATGCTGTGAATCTCTATTTTCTCCAGAACCCATTTTTCAGAGTCGTCTTTTGGCGGGTCAGGCGCCATGATTTTAATTTTTTGTGTTCTTCCTATTTGTGTGCTAAGTTTAAATGATTCTCGGAATATGGGATTGCAGATATTTGGCGGAAAAGAGGGAAGAAGATCACACAGAGGTAAAGGAAAGGTGAAGGGACGAGTTAGTTAAATTAGTTATCTTATACTTTTTGTTTCCGACATTGAAAAGTAATGATTAGAGTTTTCTGTTTTTTTAGATTTTTTTGAAATAAAATTTGTTTCACAATTAAAATATTCTTTTTCGTTAGTTTCTCGTTCACATAAGATTCTCTGTTCACATAAGATTCTCTATTTTATATTGTGATTTAATTTTTATTTTATTTTATTAACTCAATTAACCAAATTTAAACTTTATAGAAAATTGAATTGTAGTTTCTTATATTCATCCATTCATATATGTACAACATTTCTTATTTATTTATTTCTGCGTGTCACAAAAAAAATTGAATATATATATATATATATATATATATATTCATTAACTTGTAATTTTACTTATTTATAATATATTTTAATAATTATTAAGTTAACTAATAAAAATTGAAAATTCGGTTTGACTTTTTGCTTAGCATTTTGGTCAAAAAGAATATGTTTGGTATATAGTTGAGTTTAATTAAACATGCATGTTAATATAACGCCATTATTATACATCTAAACCTATATTGTTATAATATTTATGGTTAAAAATATAATATTTTACATAACATAAAATATACAATTTTAGAAAAATATTTTTCACCCTAATTCAAAAAACTTTCGACAACATATCTAGAAGCTCATGAATATCGAGAATAATAATATTTGGATCAACTCCAATTCTTAAAGCAGGTATACATGTCTGAGTCTAGATAGGTTTAAGGTAAATGTTGGGATCAACAGTCAAGTAAGTATTAGAGAAACATGAGACTTACCAAATGTCTTTGAGGAAGGCGCACTGACACTCAAATAAAGTCAAGATAGATAGATAATTAGATTTTTATACAAAAAATGCTAAGAAAAAAATTGGTGAATAAAAGTTACTCGTTGATTAGTAATTAATTATATACTCCTTGGTATACATATCGATAATGACACATGTCACTCATCGATTGTGTTAGTAAGGTTAATGGTTCTATAATTGGACAAGATCAATGCCCCGAAATAGAAGACATGAATCCTAAACTTTATTGGATAATTTCTCAACTTTTAAGTGGTTGAGCTCTGGTGTTCGATCGTTACTGGACGTCTGGACCTATTAAATCATATTGGAGAAACTTATCCAACATTTTTTTATGTTTACAAATATCAGACGGACATTATATTTTAAAGATTATCAACTTTAATATATATATTTTTAAATAATGATTCTTATACGGTTGGATCCATTGTACAAGCTCCAAATTATATAATTTATAATTCTCAAAAAAGAATTACGCGTTGATTTTTATAATTATTTTTGGTCTAAATAATTAAGGGAAGAAAGTTTCCAATTTATTAGTGGAGAGCACGTAGTTGTTGAGAATTTGGTCAATGAATAAGCAAGGTTGACTTGGTTACATGAATAGTTTTATTACACTTGACAACGTGCATAGAACCTAGAGACAGAAAATTGTATTGCATGATTAAGTAGTGGTTCAGTACTTGTTTTGGATTAATTAGTTGTTTAATTATTCCATTAGTTTATTATGTGTTAAAATTATCCACAAATTTAGTTCGAATTTTTGTCATGTCGAAAACTTCAGAATTAATTAAAGTTTTTTTTTTTTTTTTTTTTTTTTGGTGAGAAAATTGAATTTTAACATAGATATAATTTTTATGAATAAGTAGTGCATGTTCCTTTAAGATGTACGATTTGTAAAAACTTGTATTAAGATATAATAAGAATCCATAAATTATTTATATGCTTCTTCTCTTTAAATACAATGCTTTGGTATTCTTGATTATAGATGGATCAATGTTAGGACAAGTGGGCAACCGACCTTGAAATTTCAAGAAAATATAAGGTTATATTACACGTGTCATACGATTTAAGGTATTATTTGTATAATTATAAATTATCACTTGTTTAACTATAAAATATCACTAATTTTTAAGGTAACTAATCATCAATAATACACTTAAAAAATAGTGATACTTTATAATTAAACAAGTAATATCTTAAACCGTGTCACACGTGCAATCATTTCACTGGAAGACTCCAAAATACTTGAAGACTCCAAAATATTCATTTATCTCTCTATCTCAATGAAATTGTTAAGATTTTAGGGTTTTAAAATCATAAATCTTGGAATTTCATACAAAAATTTAAGGTAAATTATTTATAATTTATTATAGTTTAGAATTTGTTTTAGTATTTCAACTTTGGGGATTAAGAATTAAAAATCTTTCTTTTGGCTATAGGAAGAATGTGTTAAAGAAATGAAGAAAAAAATGAGAGAGATATACACGTTGTTGCTAAAAATGAGGAAAATAAAAGTTCAAAGTCATCGTTGGTATAAAGAAAAAGAAGTTGGTGTAACATTTATTTGAATTATTATTGTTATTGTTGTTGTAACAATTTATTATGTTATAATATAATGATTATAATTTTATTGCATTATTTGTAGATAACAAAATGATATTATCAAACAACATCACTTATTGTTACATTTAATAATAAATAAATAAGTGGCACTCCGAAATTGAAGAAACGAGATTATAAGCAAGTGGAACCCATTTTAAAGAAGTCTTTAATTTATATAACATTATATTTATTTTATAACATATTTAACTTACATTGAATAATAAAATAAAATAATACTATTATTTTAGTACCACATTAATAGCTCTATAAATTAATAATTTGGGACCAAACAAAATCTATTATTTATAAACGAGTTTAATTGACTAATAAATTAATGAATTATTAATTTATGAAGTTCATTTTATTAAATTTTATCAATTCAAACACAATATTCATAAAACATATTGGAATGATACTAGATAGCATAAATGATAGTCGTAAATTAAGTATTGTAAATAAGTTCTTTTTTTTTTAATAACGAAAATTACTGAGAAATCAATTTTAGAGAACCTTGCTACTGTTTCAAGTACTAATAAGTTTATACTTAACTATATTTTAATAAAATTTATATGTAACTAGATGAAAGTATGATTTTACAATTGGTATTCGTCTTTTGGAAGTCTCTTAATTGAAATTTATTTATTTTTAATTGGGAAAACTTTGAATCTTCAATTTCAAATTGTTCTACATCGTAAAACACAAATATTTTTATCAAGTCATTCTTTATTTTTTTTATTAATTCAGTAGTAGTTGAGAATATTTGAATTTTGATTAGGTTCTAAAAATGTCTTGAATCATTCTGCACCATATTCATCCTAGTAAAGTTGATAAAGCATTGCCTTATTGGTAAAAATGAGAATTCTAAATGTTGGAAAATTTTATTCTAATCTCACCAAATATTTGTGGATTTAAAAAAGAATTAAAAAATTCTATAGGTATTTAATATTTTATTTTTATTTTTAAATCTGAAGCTTCTCCTTGAACTAATGTTTTGTTTCCCTCCCTCTCTTGTGCCCATTTTTGTCATTTCCCCTACAACCGCAATCAGACGGCTCACGCTCTTCGTCTTCTTTCTTCTTCTCCTTCCACCCAACTCCAAGTGTGCCGTCTCTCTCACAAGCACACACTCAGATACACACCCTTTCTCTCACACGCACTCATATGTACGTTGCAAGGTTTTTGCGTCACTTCTCTATGCCTACTTGGGGTTTTTACTTCCCAAGCTACAAGGCCGCAGTCTTGATCGCCCACTAAATTCCTGTGAGCGTTTTGCCTCGTTTTATCCCATCAACGAATTTCAGGTGCTCTTACTTATAATTCTTCATGCATCTGGACACTTGTAGAATGTTGTTAATGTCAATGGCATTGTTTTTTTCCTTTCCGTTTTCTTTGGTTTATTAGCTGACACTGTGATTGTCTTTGCTTGTAAATTGTAATCATGGCCTTTCTTTTATGGTTTGGTTAGGGTTTCGAATTTGAGAAGGAGCTTGTTCGTATTGCATTTTGAGCTCTTGAAAGGGGTTTCTTGTCTCGCTGTTTGTACATTCTGTTTGTCTCGGTCTATTTTATACCGTTGAATTTTGCATGGGTTTGATATTTGTTTTATGGGGCTTTGAATTGGAGAGAAGATGTTTCTGGAATCCGGTTCTGCAACACTGTTAAGTTGGTGAGTTGTTTCTTTGATTTTATCTTGTGGGATATTGATTCTGTATGGCGATTGAAAAGAATACCTTCAAGGTGGCTAGTTTGGGCCCGGTGTATAATTTGGTGCAAAGTGGCAACTCACATATCCCTAGAAAAAATGAAGATTTTCAAGGACGAAGCTCTCTTTCAGCTCTTGAATCAGACAGCGGCGATGTTGATGACTGTGATTCTGGAGCTGGCTCTGACTTTGATTTGCTGGAGTCAGGTGAAACTGGTGAGGAGTTTTGTCAGTTTGGAGATCAAACTTGTATCGTTCCCTGTGAATTGTACGATCTTCCGGGTTTAAAAGATTTGCTATCTATGGAGGTCTGGAATGAGATTCTAACTGAAGGGGAGAGATTTAGACTTGTCCAGTATTTACCTGATATGGATCAAGAAGATTTCATGTTCACACTGAAAGAACTTTTTTCCGGTGATAATTTGCATTTTGGGAGTCCGCTTGATAAGTTATTTGAGATGTTGAAAGGAGGGTTGTGTGAGCCAAGGGTGGCAGTTTATAGGCAAGGTTTATGTTTCTTCCATAGGCAACAACATTATCATAACTTAAGAAAACATCAGAATACTTTGGTAAATAATCTTTTTCAGATAAGGGATGCGTGGCTAAGTTACAGGGGCTATAGTGTTGAGGAGAAGCTTCGCGTGTTGAATATTCTGAAGAGTCAGGAGAGTTTGTGGAATGAGAATATGGAAGCAACAATATATCAAGTGGCTGTGTGCAGAGATCAGAATTTCCCTCAAGTTGTGGAAAAGAGTAAACCTGGGGTTTCCAAGATTTGGAAGAAACATCAATGCGTAAGAGATGACAGAGACATAGATAGTTTCAGAGGAATACCGGTCTCAGAAAGGAATGATTTGTATTTTCTTGGGTGGAATAAGGTCATTAATCAGTTATCTGATATCAAGGTATTAACTGCGAAGCCATCTAGTGCAAGAAATATATATGATGCAGGGAAGAGAGTAAAGCATGCTGAGAATCTTCAGCAGTTTAGTGCTGAGAATCAGATGAGACTTGTTAAGGCTCAGAACTCGAACTTGATCTTCAAAGGGAATGAAGTAGATATTTCAGATGAAATTGATTCAGCATGGCTCAGTGGACAACATGGTGGGCTATTTACCTCCAATTTATCACCCAATCCTAGTATTTTGAATGCCAAAAATAAGATGCGAAAGGAAGCTGTTGAACTCCCAGAGAATGATAAACTATTGCATGCTGAGTATAGAGTCAAGCCTTCAAAGGATAAGCTCCATGCTAGTTCTCTGCAAAATGGACATAGCGATGCGGTGGAAAACCAAAGTATGAGGGCTTTTCCAGAAAATGAAGAAACGGAGTCAGGTTCATCAGAACAAATGGATGAAGATGAGGATGACGATCCTTTGATGAGGAGCAGGTTGGCTACTCATGGCTGCATGCCAGATTTAAAATATGGCCAACATACAAAGAAGGCTAAACTTTCTGTTAGAGATAAAAAGGGCAGTCATCTGACCATCAATGGTGCATCAGAGTCTTCACAAATGATTGAGGGTTATAGCAACGACCTAGAGATGATGAAAGAAGAGCAGAAGTGTAAGATGAATGATATACGCTACTCAAACATTTTTCCCACCAAAGGTCTGGATGAAAACAGTTGTGATTGGCAAAAATGTTACCAGTTGGGATGGAATGATAATGTTGTTGGGAACCATGGTGACAGTCTCCCCATTCCGTCAATGAAAAGGGTGAAAGATGATGTTTGTCATGGATTTGGTTCTCCCCTGTTTAATTATATGCATGACTATAAATTTCAAGATGATTCATTGTGGATGCGACAGGTGAAGGCAGATAATGGAATTCCTGTGAAGTCGGATAAGAAAGGCCAAATGGGTGCACTTCCCACTGTCCGTCATCCTCAAAGATCTGACATACCATCAATTGAGTGCAACAATCTTCCAAGAAAGTCAAAAATGAAACGTGACTTGACATATATGGACCTGCAAGACAATAATGTTCACCTTCATGCTGACGCTCTGCTGCAACTTGATGATATGAGTTCCTTGAGGAAACATGGAAAAAATAAGCTGGAGGATTTTCCAGGTTCTCTAAAAAATGGAATGTCTAAGCCACCTATCGTGGAAATGGAAGATGTCGAGGCAGAACGTAAACCACAGAGAAAGCCATTTCCTTTAATTACACCAACTGTTTTTTCTGGCTTCTCCTTTTCTATCATTCATCTTCTTTCAGCAGTTCGCATGGCACTGATCACTCTGCTTCCAGAGGATTCCTCAGAAGCCGCAAAGCATATTGTTAAATACAGTGACACTTCTTCGCCTTCTGCTCAAACAATTGTTCCTTCTCTCTCGTTTCAGGAAATTGTTAACCGTGTTAGGTCAAATCCTGGGGATCCCTGTATTCTCGAAACCCAAGAACCACTTCAGGACTTGGTAAGAGGCGTGCTAAAAGTATTTTCATCCAGAGCCACACCCCTGGGAGCAAAAAGGTGGAAACCCCTAATTGTATTAGAAAGATCTTCAAAGTGTTGGTCATGGATAGGTCCCGTGCCTGTGTATCCTGATTTATCCGATTATGAGCCAGTTGAAGAGGTGACATCTCCAGATTCATGGGGACTGCCTCATCTAATGCTTGTGAAGGTAGTTGACACATATGCTAACTGGCTGAAAAATTGTCAGGATGCACTTCAGCAACTCGGAAGTCTTCCTTCCCCTCCTTTAACAATGATGCAAACGAACTTGGATGAGAAAGAAAGGTTCAAGGACATGAGAGCTCAAAAAAGTCCAAGTACCATTAGCCCAAGCTCTGAAGAAGTAAAAGCTTATTTTCGTAAGGAAGAGTTTCTTAGGTATCTAATACCAGACAGGACTTTTTCTTATACAGCTGTTGATGGCAAAAAATCTGTTGTTGCTCCTTTGAGATGGGGCAGTGGCAAGCTTACATCAAAAGCCCGGGACCATTTTATGCTAAAATTCAATAGACCACCACATGTTACAATTCTCTGTCTAGTGAGAGATGCTGCTGCTAGATTGCCTGGAAGCATTGGAACCAGAGCAGATGTTTGCACATTGATTAGAGATTCACAATATGTTGTGGAAGATGTGTCTGAGGCACAGGTCAATCAAGTAGTTAGCGGAGCATTGGATCGTTTGCATTATGAGCGCGATCCTTGCGTGCAATTTGATGGAGAGAGAAAATTGTGGGTGTATTTACATAGAGAAAGAGAAGAAGAAGATTTTGAGGATAACGGAACTTCATCCACAAAGAGATGGAGAAGACAAAAGAAAGAAACTACTGAGCTGTCAAATGCGGGACATGTTGGGCAATCATCATGCATAAACAATGATAAAAGATCAGAGCCTGATTACTACAATACTAATGATCAGGAGGAGGACAATGTTGAAATCAGTCATTGTTTTGATCAAGGTCTGCATCGTAGTCCTGTTTGGAATGGATTTCGATTGAATAATATGGAAGAAAATAAATTGATCTGCCATGAGAATCCCAACGATGAAGACTTTTATTGACGAAACTTTGAGTGGAGAGCCACCACTATGATTGTTCTATGAGGTAATTTGAAACTAATTCTTGATGCTCGATTTGTCCTCTTTTCTTAGTTAAAACCTTCTCATTTTTTCTCTCTTTCTCTGAGATTTAAAAGGGTTAGCATGTTTTAATAGCATTAAGAGGGAACAAAAAGTAATTGTTGCTTTACTTCAATAAACTGACTGAAATGTGTGCTCATAGATTGTTGGTAATTTATTTTTCCTTTTCTTTATTCTTTTGGGCTCTACCCTGTATTCTGCTAAATTTTGCTCTTTATAAATTCAGCCAACAATCTATAATATTCAAATATATTTTGGTCTTACTTTCACTTTTACAGAAGAATTTTATGAATTAAAGCATTTCCTTCAATATTTGTTTTTATGAATATTGAATTCAAGTCAGATTCATTTGGTTATTAGTGAGTGTTTCTTTTTTGCCATGGCAATTTTATAGATTACTTTTGCTAGCCTCAATTGAAAATTTAATTAGAATGATGTAAGCTTCTGCAATAAAATTTGAGAAAAGTCTATTGCATAGAGTGGTCAAATTATTCCTCCTTTTTACAACTATCAATCTTTTCTTCTGATTTCATTTGTTCTATTTGCTAGGAATTAGTTTTCACAAAGTTGGAGATGCTGAAGTATGAAGTTGCGGTCAGAATTGCTATTTTGCCATAGATGAGGTAGACAGTGAGGTTGGTTTTTTTGTTGGCTCTGCTGATATTGGCTATGACACACAACTTGGTGTGCACCAGAGCTTTTGGAATGGTAACCCATATATACATGTATTTACTTGTTTTGGACACCCCCAATTGCAAGCTCGAGAACAAATTACTTCCATCTTTTCTTTCACTTACATGATAAGTTATGTGGGCTGTGTGGATCTTGATCCTTTTGTACCAAGAACACAAATGTCGATGAAATGTTTATGATGGTAACGGCGTTAACCTTTTGATTGTGGGGAGAACCAGCATTTTGACATGGGCATTCTTGAAATTGAGTTTTTTCTCTCTTAATATTGCCTGGCATTTAAATTGGAATTTGTGTACAATTCGTTGGTAAAATCATTGGCTGTGCTTGGATTCATTTCATTTGTTGTTTGCAAAAACATCTTCAGATGATTCTTTGGGGCAATACATGAAATGAAAATGTTTTTGGAGAGAGTAGTTGCATAGTTTGATACATTTAGTAGCCAAGTTCTTTTGACACTTCATTTTGGTCATACATAGTTTGATTGTTTTCAAATCCAGAGCATTTAGTGTGTTTTCCAGAAATGAGGTTTAGTCTTTGAAAATAGGGTTAGGGTTTTGGTTTGAGTTTTGAAGTAATATTATCTGAATATGTTTTCCTGTACTTATACATAGGTGTATATATATATATGTAGGGAAATGTTATCCTGCGCTCGTATTCAAGGAAATGTTACCTTACACACCTATAGTGAGCATCCCGGGGACACTTACTGATGTGGCAATGATGGTAGCATATGGGTAAAGTTGTTGCATTTTCATATGCTCACCATAGGTCTGTGTTTGTGTGTGTGTGGTTGTGGGGGGGGGGGGGGGCGGTGGAGAACGCTTTTTTTTTTTTTTTTTTGCTAATGCTGGGAGCTGGGACTCTTGGGAGAGCTGAACTTCAGATGAATTTCCATCCTTGGGATGTAAGCAGGGAAGGAAAGAATTTCTTCTGTGAGGAAAGAAACTGTGTACAGTTTTGTGGTCTTTATCGGAAATAACTGTTGCAGGAATGTTGCACATAGCTTGTTGCATGAAAGGCTGGTTGTCGGCCATACTTTGTTGCTAATTGAGCATTGTAGAACAGTGAAATAGTTTAATCCTGTCAAGATATTTCCCATTTACTCTATGTCCCAAGTTTATACTGGTTCTTTAGCGCAGATCGGGACAGTCTTATTGAGATTTGAGTTTGTTCGTGAGTCTGCCAATGTGTACATGGATAATTATATGGTGCTAATGATATATTTATATATATAAATATATATATATATATATATATATATATATTTAACTTGGATTATTCTAGTAGAGTGGATGTTGTCATGTTGGAACGAAATCATGAAAAGTTAACATTTCCTCACTTATTTGTTATTGTCAATTATTTTGTATTTGTATTATTTTGACAAGTCTCGTGTATTACACAAATACAAGTTGAGTAATCTTGTTTTTCATTAATACGTTTGAATAATCTTGTTTTTCATATAATAAAAATGATTTTTTCTATTCTATATTAGGTGCATTGTACTTAATGAATTCTTGATCATATTTATACATATAATTACACTTACATTCATATAAATATGTAGTAAAAAGCACCAGGTGCACTGCATAGGAGATAAATATCGTAATAAAAGGTCAGGCGACTAAATGTATGACTAAAGCTGCCAGTATTCATATTTTAAAGTATGATAATTAAAATAATATAATCACATGAGGGATACCAATCTATTTGGGGGATCACATGGATAATTTGCACCAATTATTTCTAATGGAAGGTTTCTTCTGGAACGAGGGATATGATTTCAGAAGAGGATTGATGGAAAACTCAAATGAATTTATGAAATTCCAAAATAATTGAAACTTAGATCTATTTATTTAAGTAAAGGCCTCAACTCATCTATAAATTAAGGTCATATTTTGACAAATGCCTACAGATCTCGTCGTGCTATTAACACAATTGTCATTACGAAAATATCAAAGATTCCAACAATTTTTATTTAAGATAACATATAAATATTATTAACTGTAAGAACCATCTTATACTATTATCTTAAATAAATTTAGCCAAACACCCTGTAATATTGTGGAAAGAAGAGGAAGCCAAGTGTACGATAATTACAATATATATATATATGTGTGTGTGTGTGTGTGTGTGTGTGGAAATACAAGATTGAGATTGTAATTTGGAATTTTTATTTGGGAAAAAATAAAATAATCAAACTCCACTCAAAACACACACAAACAGCTGCAGAGCATTGTTGTATGTTGAAAGCACTACTATATTTAGCTTTCAAAACTAAAAACCTAAGACCTGTATTGCTTATAAAGCACTAGAATACCCCCATTACAAAGTAAATCACGATTATGTCAAAAGTTATACATTATCATCGTAGAACAGGCGCCAAAAACCAAACCAACAATTTTTCTTTCTGGAGAATTTCAGATAACTGAAATTCTATTTTTTCCCTATTGAAATGCTTTCCACACCCAAAAAATTAATTGAAAAACCACTACGAGTTGTGGCAATCGACAATATTACCTATTCAAGCCATACTCTCTGTACATCTACCAACTGTAATCTTATTATAGCTAATATATTATATAGTGTTCTAGTCAAGCAATCCGCTCCCCTCAATTAATGGCAATAAGGGGTAGCCGGGAGTCTCTCAAAGAGACGGCAGCCTCTAAAATATGCTTTGCGTCTCCGTTTGCTTGCTTTGATGACCTTCCTTCCCAAAATGATTTAAGCAGTTCTTCAAAGGATGGTGTTCTCAGTTCCTCAATGGAGGCAATGCTCGGAGGGTTAATCGGTCTTTTTCTTGGAGTCGAACATGATGGTTGATCAACCTGAGAATGGACATGCATCAAACAGAAAATGAGTACTTATAATTCAGAAACGCTCCCCTGAGCTTAATGGGCCCACTGCTGATGTGGCATGAGGGATCAAATCTCAGATCATATGATGATCATGAAATACACCACATTGTGGGCTTGCCACATCAGTGGTGAGCCTGCAGTGGGTAGGGGATCAGTCCTGTTTCTGCATGATTGTCTTACCATATACTCTTCTAGAAGACAGTTTCCTGCATTTTCTGTTATTTCAACAATCTTGTGGTGATGCCCACTGTTCAGATCCCTCAATTCTCCACAACAAGGAACAATCATCGAATCAAGATTACCACATGCCTCATGGTCAAGTTGCAATGAACCTGCAGATTGTTTTAGTTTCAATAAACATGTTTGATCAATTCTGAAACACATTAAAAACAAGTAATCTTACGGTCAATGGATGAAAGGAGATTCTTGCTTCCACTATCTGCATCTTGCAGTGCAGAACTCACAGCAGAAGAGAAATGTCCACGTATGGCTTCAATAGTATCCATCCCTCCCCTACAACAAAGAACAGATTATTCACATAAGAAGAACAAGATGCGCAATGTAAGGAAATTGAAGCAGGACCGGTAATTTTAAGACTACCAACCTAACTACTTCATCTACTGAAGCAACATTCCTCTTCTCTAGATGAAGCAAGGACTCTTGAGCATTTTTCCATTGTTGTGCACCCAATTTCGCTTGTTCCATACTGCATATTTTTTATTTCCAGAGTAGAAGATTAGTTTGCAGCTAATGCAGTCCGGTGGTGTGGTAAAAAGTACATAGAAAATCAAGAATTAGAAGGCACGTATAGATCTATGTACAAGTAAACTAACCATTTATGAAGGACATGTTCCATATCTTCTTTCCCACTTTCCACTGAAGCTGTATCCTCAAGATAGTGAGATTCAGCACTCTGGGTGTAACTTGTCCATTCAGCTTTGATAGAACCGGTCGTCTCTTGCATAATTGACATCTCTAGCTGTAATTTGTCGGTTCTACTAGCTGCACTCTCTCGAAGTCCATCAACTGCACATTTAACCTGATGCAAGAGCCCCAAAAAGTCAAATTTAATAAAAATGAAGTTCAAAGATCTAAACTTGTTTGCTTTGAGCACTAGCGAAAAAGAGGGAAAATTATTATTTTAGGGTGAGGCAAACCAGTTTCATCTTCCGAGCATTTGAACCAGCAAGCAGCTCTGCTACTTTTGCAAGTAGTTGTTTTTCTTCATGGGCAGCACACTCCTGGAGTGAAATCATGAGACCATGAAAAAAAAAGGGTAATATATAGGCCATTCAGGCCAAGATAGTGTCTTATGAAGAATATTGTTACCTCAAACTTCTTTTCAAGTTCAGATAATTTCTGATCATTAGTTGTCTGTGCCTCTTCAACAATTTGTCCCAACTTCGAAGCATGCGTATCTATCGTCTTAAAGAAGTTTACTGTAATTTGAGAAATTGATCTCGTAGTTTCGACTGTTCTGCTATGAGCCTGGATATTATGTCACACTGTCAATTTCCATCCTTGGTGAAAAGAAACCATAAATGACAGTAGTTATAAAAACAAGGGTTTTTTTTTCTTTTAAAGATGCCAACCTCACGTTGCTGTAGTGCATAGGCAGACAACTTTTTCTCCTGACTGTGCAGACTATCTTGAAGATCGTGAAGTAAAGTATCAGCCTCTGAAGTAATTCCTCTGAAAAGCTGCACAACATGAACTTACAATCAAATCTTGCTAAAGTAAACTCTCTAGTATTTTCCAATGCAATTCTGAAAACAAACCTCTTCTAAAGCGGAGGAATGTTTGGAAACTTCAGAGTTCAGCCGAACAAAAGTTGACTGAGAGTTAGAATCAAGTTCTCCAGCTAAATCATCTAAAGCCTTGATTCCTGACCCATACATGGTCTTCAATTTTTCTAGATGATTTCGAAGCTCTTCAGTAGCCTGCAAGTGCATGAGAAAGTTTATTGACAAAGCACCTACACCTACAACTATTGAAGGTGTCTAATATAGATGAATTATACCTCAGTTTTTGTGGATACAAATGAATGCATATCTTCTTCCATCTCTTTCAGTTGTTTTTCTTGTTGTGTTGTTGAAGATGCCACAGCTTTATGCAAGATTTCAAGTTGCTGCGTCAATTGAGATTGGAACTGTTGTACAAGAATTCTATTCCCGTCTTCTATTTTGTCCTTACGTTCTGGAACATTAGTAGACTCGAGATCAGGGACAGGTAAGTTACTAATTAAAAACTAAAATACCAATGTGATATCAGACTAAGGATGCAGACCAATCTTGGTGAACAGGTTAGTGACATCTGATGCAGCATCCTCCAATTCTGATCGAAGCTCTAGAGCCCGTTCAACGAGTGCTTTCTCTGGTGAAACACAATCACATTACGATGTCATAAGATGGATATTTCTTTTCCTTACCTAACATCAGAGTGTTTGTTCTCACAGTTGAAGATAATAATTTGCATGAAAATGTCATAAAATAGTGGAATTTCATTCCTAACCTAACATCAAAGTCATTTTGTTCAAACAAGTTAAAGAAGATATAATTTTATGTGGTGGAGATTGGACGAATACCAAAAGTCAAATGAATCACAGTAAAAGAAATGTCCCAACATTATTTGACAATTGTTAGACGACAGAAATATGGAAAATAGATTGGTATTCTAGTTTCAGCTCGAAATCCTCAAATTTGTGGGGCATTTGAGTCGCACACAAAACAGTTGTTGCAAAACCAAACATTATTCGAAAAACGAATGAGGTTATGAGGTCACAGACAAATTCGATGGAAGTGGGTGGATCACTTAAGTAAAGTCAAATGGATAGTAGTAGCATATTTGACTATTTGACAAATAGAAATTCTTGATAATGCCAACAAAGAGGGAGAGAGCAATTTGTAGAAAATTAAAGCAAAGTCCAAAAAGATGCCACTTACCAGACTTAAGAAGATTGCATATCAGAAACTCCTTTTCTTTTATTGTTGCATTTGCCTGCCTATGCCTTTCTTCAAGATCAAGCAAAGCATGCTCAGTTTCCTGAAGCTTTCTCTGAATTATAACAGAAAGCTGAGTTAGTACATGCCCGTAGTGCATGAAGGTTATTGTTTAATAAGGGTTCCAAACAATCATTACCTCGGTCTTGTCAAGCTTATCACTTAGTTCAACAGTCAACTGCTGCTGAGAATTGTACAAATCCTGGAGCTCTGCTAGTTGCTGTTCACAAAGCACATGATTATAATGGTTCATGTATCATTATGGTAACCAACCCCAAGATCCAGTGAGAAACTTTGTTAACTATACCTTGTCCCTGGAATCAAAATCAAGTTCCATACGCTCTATCTTCTCTGACATGGCCTGACAATACAGAAAATGAGACATATCTAGATTAATTGGAAAATCCTTGTATCTTCTTATATTAACTGCATTATATTGTTGCAGACACACCTTTTTCTCTGCCTCCTCTAGGAGATAACGATCTCTTGGTATGTATATCCCATTTTTCTCTCTTGCAGCATATACCTCTGAAAAACAAATTTTCTTGTTATTAAAATATGATTGAATGCAAATTATTAAAATCAAAGTTGACTTTTCGTTGCACAGTGACCAGAAGGGGGGGGAGCAGCGGAGAACCTTGCTTTAGTCGATCAATTTCGAAATACAAATCCTTGATCAGAGCAGATTTCATCATTTTCTGATTGATCTGTAATCACATTAAATGATAAACACTTTATATGTGAAGGAACAGAAGCAAAGCTGCTAAAACACAATATTATTGAAATATTTAAGGAGTACTAACCTCTGGTTTGTTCTTTATGTTTTTGGCTCGGTGGGCATAATCTAGAGTGCTGAGTGTTTCTTCCAAACAGTGGATGGAAGGTGATATTGTGGCAATTATACATGTTTTTGTTTTCCCTCCCAGAGAATCTCTCAGCAACCTTGTCAACTTACTATCCCTGAGATTTCAGTCACATTGTTTAAACTTCCTGAAACATGCCTGCCCAAGGTACACATCAACATTGATGGGATCCATACCTGTACGGTACATGACCAGAATGCTCAACCAAAGCATTTATAACTCGACCAAGTGTCAGCAAGCTCTTGTTAATCTCACCTGCTTCTCTTGCTCTGCCCTGCAAAAGTAAATAAACATTTAAAACATAATAGAGTTTAACTCTGGCATTACGAAGAAAAAATTCATCAGGTAATGCTGTCTAATAAGTCTTCTTACTAACTACGCAGTGACCACAAATTCAACATTATGCAAATTATGTCACTCTTTTCTCTAAAAATGTCTCAAGTGGAAGAGGGCAAAGGTGCAAAAGCTTAAAACTGAGAGATCATTTAGAATTTATAACCTCTTTGGCACCAGAGCGTGAAATATTCTCTGAGCCAGCAAGGTCGACAAGATTCAGCTTCCCGCATTTGATCATTTCCTCTCCTTCTGGAGTACACTCCTTGATGTGAATAGTGATGGAAAAAATAGAGTGAGAGCGACTACTCTGTTTGTTGAGAAGAGTCTCAGCTGTTCTTCTTTTAGCAGAACCTTTCTCTAAGATCTTATATATTTCATTAGCAGTAGTCACAATCTCTTCTTCCAATCCCCTGACAAACACTCCACCTTTTCCATCCTCCATGAGCGCAATCGGTTTCTTCGACTTGTCGTCAGGGAATTTTGAACATTCTTCTGGTGCCAAAAGATCTGATATTTCCTCATTATATAGCTCCAAGAATGTAACCTTCATGCTATACTCAGCATGCTGCGCCTCTAAAATGTCAAAAATTTGTCGAACAGCTCTTGGTATAACACCAGCATCACTTGGAAACTCACCATTCTAAGCAGGACGAACAGCCAAATACAAAAATGAAGTTAAAAATGTAATAGTGAAAAGGCATTACGAATATAAGATTGCCCATCAATAGCAGCAGATGAAACCTTTTTTCTTGATCCACCCTCCATTGTATAAGTCTTTCCAGTTCCTGTTTGCCCATAGGCAAAAATGGTGCAATTATAGCCCTCTAGAACTTCAAACACAATAGGGCAGACAGCTTGTTCATACAAATCCTTTTGCTGGGATGATGGACCAAAGACCTAAAGAAACACAAGTACTGAAATGCATTATCTGTTTTAAACATAACACCTTTGAAGTTAAGGAAGAAAATTCAGAACTTTGACGGAATTGGAATACAACTATACGTTGCATCAATGTTATTCCTACAACTTAATTTCCAACAACGACAACTCTTTTCCTAATAAATCATCAGAAACCATGAATTTGTGGTATTGGTCTTAATAGCAAACATGAGCTCCAAGAGCTATGGAACACTCTCCCCCAAGGCCCAGGACCACAAATTATTATTTCTACAACCCAGACAATTAGATCAGGAAACATAAGCAGGCACGCAAAAATATAGCAAACCTTGTCAAAGAGGAAAGTCCTATCAATCTGCTTATTAGCAATAGTCTGAACAGCACAAACTTCTCTTTTGTTGTCGCTACAAGATACCACCGCAGGCGTACGTAATCTCATCTCATCCTCACTCAATGGCCTATAAGAATACGAAAAAGAACACAATTAAAACCCCAAAGTATCATTTTTTTTTAAAAGATAATCCCTAAATATACCAAGAAAATAAAATAGTAGAGAATTCATTTACCTGCATCGGACAATGACCTGTACATTAACACCTTTTTCCTTATCTTGCTTTCCGCTGAAGCTCCCTTCCCCCGATCGCAGATCCCTCGCCACCTTATCACTCGAACGAGGCGTTTGTGAAGGTGAAATCGGCACCATTCCTCCGCCACCTCCTCCTCCTCTTCTCTGCGAACTCTCCATCCTTTACACTAGTTCACCCACTCCAAAGAGCTATAACTAATTAACGAATTAATAAATCGTATCCCCTTCTGTACTGCGCTACAAGTGAAATGATCTCAACTCAGTCAACTCAAGTACATTCTTCCAAATCTCAAAAAATAAACTATAAATCAGAGCAAACCACCGTAACAAATCCACACCAAATGCGGAACCTTTTCCTATTTTTGGTGAACAAAAAAATTAAATAAAAAATAATCGAGATATAAATGAAGAAGGACGGCCGATCAATGCTCATATATTGACAAATGACAAGGCACCTTTAAAAAAAAAAAAAAAAAAAAAAAAAAAAGAAGGACCGACATGTCATCTGCCTTAGTGTACAGAAACAATACACTTACATCTATACGTATATACAAGGAATAATACTTACAGTGAAGCAGAAAAGCCGGCAATCTGGAAATGCAGTTGCTGAATGTAAGTACAAATGGCGATGCTATAGAGACAATATAGTAGCCAGAGACTGTGTCTATAAAAGTTGTCGATTATTTTATCTTAAAATGAGAGAGAGAGAGAGAGAGAGAGAGAGAGAGAGAGAGTGAATATGGCCGTTACGGAGAAGGGTGTTTGAATTTTTAGAGAGCTGATATGTCAGTGACGGTGTTAAGAGAAGAGGTCCCCCGTTTGCAAAAGCTTATTTAATACTTTAATTCTTTTTGGACAAAATTTAATACTTTATATTTTTTTTTAAAATACACATGTTGATAATATTATTTTTTAGGTCAATATATATTGAAATCATTTTCTTGCGCACAACTATATTAATGAAATTGTATCACATAGGTGTTGTTTGTATACTGATATAAAAAATTAAAAGTAACATATCTCGTTTTATTCACGGTATAAAACTCTAATTTAAGTGAATGATTTTCTCAAAAAATTAGAGAGAAAATTTGTGGTATCGAATAATTGGATATTGATTTCTGTTTTTATAAACTAAATAAATATATAGATAGATCTAATCCTTTCGAAACAAATCCGGATAAACACATAAACTTGTTATAATAAAGCATAATTGAAAATTCAGAAGATCATATCATTAATTGATTTTAGAATGAATTTTTATTGAAAGTGGTTTTTTTTTTTACATATTGGATACATTTTAGTATGTGAAATTACATATTTTTATGCAAATCTTGATCAGATTGATCGATTTACGCAAATTTAAATTCACAAAATTGAAACAGCCGAAACTCACTATTATATTAGAATAATAATTGATAATTAAATAACCTTTATTTAATGATCACCAAACAATTCTAACATTAAAAGCTATTTTCTAATTTGATAAAGTTAAAATGACTTAACAACTTGCCCTAAATTAGGATCGTCCAAAAGGAAAGATTTTAGCTTGGTCCCTAACCATCATCTACTAAGATCCATTAATGTCCACTGTAATAAATTCATACATACTTATTTTAAATAAATGTTCCATTATGCAAAAATTATGCTCCATGGTTTATTCCGGTATACACTTTCAGAAATGGTTCTTAGACACCGATGACCGGCTTTACCTTTGCAATCAATTGGCAGGGACACTGGCGATAAGACATACTCGGGACGAGGCGAGACCGCGCTAGCAACTAAAGACAAGAGCCTAGCCGAGATAGTGCTTTTATCCTTAACTATTTCCATAAGTGTCTATATTTTCTCTTCTTTATTTATATTTAAACTAATATAATAATAAAATAGTCAAATAATAATAATTTTTTGTCCAATTTTAGTTTCTAAAAATAGAAATATTTTTGAAAAATAATGTGTCAGGATTTTATTCGTTGAATTTTTTTTCTTTTTCTTTTTCAAAAGTATATTTTCAATTTCTTAATATACAAATAATTTTTTTGTTTATGATAATTTTTTTTACATATAATATATTAAATTAATTATGGTCTTCAATCTTACATGTACATCACATATATTATAATGAAATTTTAAGTTCAAAAAATACAAATATCATTATGGATTATTTGGATTATAATTGAATATTTATTATGTATTGAATTTGAGTTGCGAATAAATATTAATTAATATTTTAAAAAAACTTATTAAATAATTTAGTTTGCAATACAACTAATTAATTTATTAAGAAACAAAGATTTTTATTTTAGAATGTAAGGAATTATTTTATATACAAAATTATATTTCTTACAACTTTTTATCAATAAAATAATAAAATACTTATATATATATATATATTGTAGTAAGTTGTTTAGGCTATGTTCATGCAACACATGGATCGAGTATATTTCTTAATAAAGTTTGAATTCGCCATTAAAAACAAAATAAAATTTGTGTTATTGGAAAATATATAAATATATATATATATATATATATTATTTTTTTCATTTTATAATTTTGAGAGAAGTGTAATTAAATTAGGTGAAATTTATCGAATCATTGAAGGAAAAGTGGGCTCCTAATTTTGGAATTGCTTACAAAATATTAAAAGTGTTTGGGATATTATTTTAGTATTTTCTGTTGAAGATATATTGCTTTACCTTCTCTTTACGATTTGTTTATCAGGCTGACAATTTTCCAGGTAAATGGGGACAAAATAATTGAGTCCTCGGATGTGTGCAAACTGTCTCTGTGCCCGATTTTCTCGCGTGACGTGGAATTTTATATCTTTTTTATTAATTTATTATGTAAGAAAATTAATATGCAATATTTTCCTTTAAAGAAATAATAAAATTGGGCCGTAGTTTTATTTAATTTGTTTGTTTCTTTCTTTTTACTTCATTAGAATTCGAAAAATATTTAGTATATGTATGAGAGCATTTCAGATTAATTTAAATTATTGTAAGAAAAAATATTATCTCTTATATGCTACTATTAAATTGGAGTAGGTTTAAAAATCATTAAGTATTTGTAAAATAATAATATGTAAACAAGAAAGAAAATAGACATCGAAGTAGTATTATGAGTATATGTGAATTAAAGTTATCACATTTATATACGCATATATATTTTTTCGAACCACTAAATACTGCTCACTCCATCTAAAAAATAGTTATAAACAGAAGATTATGTTTCTATAAAGAAGGATGTGCAATATACGAATCGAATTATCATAAGCTATGATTAAATTTAGATGTACATACAAAATTAGAGTTAAACACAATCTAAAAAACAAGAAAAAATGAAACGAACACGTAAGCGAGGAAGTTCTTGTCCTGATTGTAAGGAGGAGGTACTAGAATCTCGAGGTCCCAAATTTAAATCCCACTTAAAGTGTAAATTTTAACACACTTGGATGTCTTCCAATATTGACTCAGTTCGTTTGTATCACCACACGCCTTTAAAATAGGGACGTACTGTTTAGTTTAGTATGAACAGCTGGTGAAATAGAGGATTTGAATTCTATGTCATGAGGACACCATATTATATTGTGTTACGCTTCAAAACAATATTGTTTAATTACAAATCAAAATAACATTATTGTTAATAAAAAAAGATCATTTTAGAGACATAATACAAGAGCATATGGTGCCCCATGAGAGAGAATATATTTCCATGAAATATCATTTATGTAGAAATGAATAAGTAATGAAGAAGTGTTGGGGGGAAATGTGGAAATGTAAGGTAAAACATCACAATAATGATGGCTAAGTTAGGAGACAGGAGGTAGTCTCTAGGTGATATTGAATGTGCCCCCATGTGCTAAAGTGTTATGTGACCCCTCACAAGACCATACTACCCCCCAATTATTTCTACCTTATATTTGTTTCACTATTCACATGCACTTATAGTTTGAAGTCTTAAAATATTATTTATGGATATTCAAGAATTAAAATAGAGTTTTGCTTATTTTTTGGGCCTTTTGGGATAAGTATTTGAAATAAAAGAAATAAAAAATATTAGAAATATTGATTATTAAGAAAAAAAAATGTGTTTCTTTATTTTATCAAATATAACATTCACTTTTAAGTTTGTACATTATTCAAACAATTAATTGGTACAAGAGAAGTTGATATTTTTATTTTACATCAATAAATAAATAAAAAAATTAACATAAATATGTTTAGTTTAATTTTCAATCATTTTTTATTTTTTTTGCAGAAAAAATGTATCTTTTTAGTAGTAGTGGTTGAATTTGAAGATTTGGTATAGTCAAACACATCGAAGTATACCCAATATACAAGAAATTGATTAGTCCTATCAAATAAGGTTTTTTCCTAAATCAACTTACCGTATAAAGAGTGATTCGCCTAATTTACACTCGGTTCTTTCAATATTTCAGTGTGGAACGATTAGTAGATAAAACTTTCTTTATTTCAGAGACAAGAAGAGATATATTTTTGAGAAATAATTCACATGACAACATTATTGTTATATACATAAGCTCTAAAAGTGTTTTATCAGTATTATTTTGTTATAATTAGGGAGTTATATTATTTAAATATTACAATGAATGAAAGTAAACTAATAATATAGTGTCATGATATTGCACCAACCTTATCCTATTCGAACAGTATATTTATTTATATTAAAGAAAAATGACAGTGTGAAGTCATGTGACAGTGTGATTGCTTAGACACTACTCTACGTATCTGCTACGTATGCTTTACTTCTTTTCTCACACCCTTGGCCCTCCCAATTAATGCATACCTTTCGATTCTTGTAAAATCTTTATTAATTAATATTAAATAATTTTTTAATATAATATTTTTTGTCAATTCCAAATTGAAGATTAAATTAATATTTTTAATAAATTAAATTAAATATTCTTATCAAAAAATTATCAAATATATTTTTTAATAATAGAACTTATCTAAGCATAAGTATTAATAACTTATCCAAGCATAAGTTTATATTTGAATTAGAGTGATTTAACTATGAATATGCGAGTTATATCCTCTCAAGTTATCTAACGATGGATGAATCAATTCTTTTAAAAATATTATCTTTTGTTTTTCGTCTGTGAATACTTCTATTATTAGTATGTATCTATAATTTCTTAAAAAATATTATCTTTGGTTTTTTTATCTATGAATACTTCCGTAATTAGTATGTATCTAGAATGTCAGTTACGTTTAATAATTAAACAATGTGTGTTGTCCATAATAACTTATGAAACAATGTTTAAAATACAAACAATAATTTACTTCTTCTAAGTTTTGACGTATAATATATCAAATTATTCATCTTTTTATAATTTTTAATTTAACATTATATTGCATATGTTCAAATAAGGTATTAGGTTAAAAAAATATTTATTTGAATTAAATTTGTGTATTTAAGGTAGGTTAGACTATTTGTATTGAATTTGAGCTGCATAAAAAAATATTATATTCCATTATAAATAAAAATCTATTGAATAATTTGCAATTTTAAAAAAAACAAAATAGCTAATTAACTTTATTTATTATTTAATTATATTTTTGGTAAATAAATATATCACAAAACATGTTTTTTTTTTAAATTAATTTGAAATAAAACTCAAATCTATAAATTCAAGATACTTTCTAAAATTTTGGTAGTTTTTTATGAATTTAAAATTATTTCTACAACTTAATCATTAGTCATTCATCATTTCTCTTATACATATTGCACCAACACATTACACACATACGCACCATCATCGTCATCATCATTATTATTATTATAATAAAATAAGATGAAAAAATATTAAATTACATATTTAAAATCCAAATATCCAACTAAAATATTTAAAATAAGTTGATTTTTCAATTCAAAAAAATTAAAGCAATTACTTGAAACTTCTCTGTTTTTCAAATTCATTCTTTCCAATGACTATAAAATTATTAATTTAAAGAGATTTAATAGTTGCTTTCTTTAAAAAAAAAAACACATATACAACAACAACAACAAAATAATAATAAATAAATAAATAAATAAATAATAAAAATTGATAGGCTTAGCATGCAGCAAGCACGTGGTGAGTCGGTTGTAAAGTGCGTGGAATGGCCAGGTTGACCAAATTTGATCTCAATTTATCCCTACATATTATAATAATAAAAGTGTTTATTCTGTGCCTAAAGCTGTCATTTTGCACATGACTTTGACACATAATCAAAATTGGATGTTGCCATCTGTTACAAACTACAAGTGCTTTGTAGGTTGGAGTCATTTTTGGGGATCCGTTTGTAATATTTATGATAATATATATATTAATAAATTAATAATAATAATAATAATAAATTAATTATAATTTATGTTGATAAAGTAATCTTAAATATTTTTAGTAATTTCTTAAAAGATTATATCTAATTCTTTAATAATAAAATTGATAAATTGTGTTATTTGCTATACGTTTTTAGCTTAATTATTAAATTAGGATGGTAAATCTATTTTTTTTGTAAACAAAATCAGTTGATTGGTGGATTTTTTAACAACATTTTTTATTATTATTTTAATTGTAATACGAGATTATTATAATATATATAATAATAAATTAATAATAATATAATTATAATTTATGTTGACAAAGTAATCTTAAATATTTTTAGTAATTTCTTAAAAGATTATATCTAATTCTTTAATAATAAAATTGATAAATTGTGTTATTTGTGTTGTGACAGAATAGGATTATAAAGCATGAACAAGAAACAGGAAACGTAAAGAAGATACAAGATTTACGTGGTTCACCAATAAATTGGCTACATCCACGGGCAGAGAGGAGAACGGATTTTATTATGCGGTATATGTTACAGATCTCAAATACCATATATATAGTACTGAGGAAAACCTAAAACACCGAAATTGGGCTTAAGGCCCAATACTGCATACCGTCGGGCCGGGGGTGTCTCCGCCCCCCCGGACCCCAGGCAAGGGGGACGTCGCCTGCGAAGTGTGTGATTCAAGACATATCAACAATTTGCTATACGTTTTTAGCTTAATTATTAAATTAGGATGGTAAATCTATTTTTTGTAAACAAAATCAGTTGATTGGTGAATTTTTTTAACAACATTTTTTTATTATTATTTTAATTGTAATACGAGATTATATCGATATGTGATCAATACAATTAGTATAGGAATTCGAATTAAATCTCTCAGTTATAAATTAGGCTCAATTAAATATGTTCTTAATTCACATAAATCAATAGTTAAATATACGAATTAAAAAGACCCTGAATTGTTCTGAGCAGAAAAAAAATAAATCTCTCTATTCAAAGAAAAATGTTTTTTTTTTAAAAAAAAAAAAACAAAACAAAACGTTTCAAAGGAAGAGTTTTATTTCAAACTTTACATTTAGTTTAAGTTACGAATTAATTTATTTTCACAAAGTATATATAATAAGTTAAATCAATGCATAAATGAAGTTCCATACTTATAAATTTATAATTTTTTTTTAAAATTGTATCTTTTTATCTAATTAATTAGAATAATACTTTATGTTATGATTTATTAATGACAATATATCGTAAAAAATGTTAAAAAATGATGGACTAAAATATTGGTGGAGTATTCTTGTTCTGAAAAAAAACATACAACTATCCTCAAAACATGCCGAAGCATCGGTAGTTTCACCTGGGATCTTGTTTCATACTTTGTCTTAATTTGAGTGATTCAAATATATATATATATACACACACACACACATAACATTTAATTGAATTTTTTTAGGTTTTAGTTTGAGATTTCCCAGCAAGCCCGACATAGACCCATTGATCTATATCAACTTTACGCATTGTTGAAAAAAATTAGGAGTTGGTGTAATGTAATTATTAAAAAATTAAAATGATAAGACATAAATTAGTTGAATTATTATTAAAATAGAATGGAGTGGAGAGTGTAAACACTTTTTTGTAAGGTGTTATTGCTCTTCTTGATGTTCATGGTTCTACGACAACTAACATTCAACATCTCTCGATTACAGCATAATAAAACACAAGAATTGACTAATCAAATAGTACTATAAACTTTTTGTAAAAACTAATGGAGGAAAATAAATGAATTTGTCAATGATTTTTCAATTGTTTTTAAGTGTTATTTCAGGAATATGCAACGTAAAGTAAGAATGACTATTTATAATTTTTTAGGTGTTATTTTGTGAATGGGCGAACTCTTAGAAATAGGTCGAGCACAATCATTAAATCACACATATAGAGAACATGATCTTATGATTTGATTGTACCCTTATGCTAATGTTCACAACTTTTTGCTTTGCACCTATTTCACTTTAATAAATGTAGCATTTTATAATCATGTTTAAATCTCATAATATTTTTCCATTCACACCAAAATCTTTAACAATCCTCAACATAATGAGTTAAATTTTCAGACAAAAAGTTATTGCATTAGGATAGATAGTTTGCGGCTTTAAACCTTCCCTAATAGAGTACTATAAGATATAATATTGGTCTAGTGGACGTAATCCCTTGAACTTCTTGGTTCTTTGTACATACCAAGTTAATAATATCTACATAATAACTTCTTTAATAATTTTATGTTCTCACAATTGTGTCATTTTAGCCCTAGATTATTTTTTGATTTATAAGTGTTTCATTGAGGCGGACATGTCCTCACACATGTAAGACTCCACCTTATTAGTTATAGGTATCGTTGAAATATATTTAGAAATTTAAATTAATTATTATGATTTTACTTTTACATAAAAATTTGTTTCTTCTATGTTATGGCATCAAGGTCATATCATTTGAAATTAATCAATCTATTGATTTAGTCAATTATATTGAAGTATCACACATTTTTTAGTTTTAGACCATCAATTTGTTGGGACGAAATTTTGATCATAATTTTATAATTTGATAATATTTTTTTACGAATATTTGTAATTTCTTATTTTCTCATATGTATCTTTTAATAAACATATTTTTATTCACGTCAAAAATTTCAACATATCTATGTGTGTATATATATATATATATCTTTCAAAAAAAGAATTAATCATTTATAATTAAAAATAATAATAACCTTGTACCTTCTAGATTACTCGAATCGAAGACCGTTGATTCTAAATTATGGGTACTTTAGTGAGTTTGAAGACTTCAACGAAATTTAATAGTTATCAAAAGTTTACGAAAGTGGTGGTGTAACTGGAAGGTACCAACAAAAGCTGCAAGTAGATAATGGGAAATATGCTCAACCCAACTGCCCTTCATAGGAGGAAGATGTGTGTGTGTGTGTGTGTGTGAGAGAGAGAGAGAGAGAGAGAGAGAGAGCAACTGCCCTTCATAGGAGGAAAATGTGTGTGTGTGTGTGTGAGAGAGAGAGAGAGAGAGATGGTCCCAACATGCAGATGTGATCTGTGTACAAGAGTATTGTATTTCACGGTTTATGTATGATTCTTCCTAATTTCTTAAATAAATTTTATATAAATTCTAATTTAATCTTGAGTATAGTGGTAATATGAAAATTGAATCTTTTTAAACTAAAGAAAGAATATTTTGTTGGCAAATGAATATTAATTTTCTTTCATAAGTCACATATTAAATTTTATTTTGTGTATTTATATTTTCCCCCTAACATATATTTGTTCTTTACAATCTAAATGTTGATATGTCTTGAATCATACACTTCGCAGAGCTGTCACGGGGGTCTCGCTGTGAAGCCTCCTGTGCGGTATGGTTTTGAGGATATGGTGACTTACGCATTACAAGTCGCTGACGAGGTGGAAGAGGAAGAACCATCTGCAGGTGAACCATTCACATACAGAGAGGCTGTTTCAGGTAGTGAGTCGGCCCAATGGCTCGCTGCAATGAGAGAAGAGATGGAATCACTTGCCAAGAATGAGACTTGGGAGCTGGTCAAACGGCCTAAGGAGAGAAAGATTGTTACTTGCAAATGGATATTCAAGAAGAAGGAAGAAACCACACCTGGTGAGGGTGTGAGATACAAAGCTCGGCTAGTTGCAAGAGGGTTCACACAGAAGGAGGGGGTTGACTACAATGAGATATTCTCACCAGTGGTAAGACACACTTCCATCAGAGTGTTACTAGCAATGGTTGCACATCAAGATTTAGAACTTGAGCAACTAGATGTGAAGACAGCTTTTCTACATGGAAAGCTCGAAGACGATATCTACATGACTCAGCCAGAGGGGTTCCAGGTTCTGGGGAAGGAAGATTATGTTTGCAAGTTGATGAGGTCTTTATATGGGCTAAAGCAGTCTCCAAGGCAGTGGTATAAGAGGTTTGACAGTTACATGATCCAGTTGGGATACAACAGGAGTCCGTATGATTGTTGTGTGTATAACAACAAAGCTGATGATGGTTCCATGATCTATCTCGTCCTGTATGTGGATGATATGCTCATAGCTGCGAAGTCCAAGTCTGATATTCAAAAGTTGAAGGATCTGCTCAGTGCTGAGTTCGATATGAAGGATTTGGGTGCTGCCAAGAAAATTCTGGGTATGGAGATATATAGGGAAAGAGAGAAGAAGAAGCTTTTCTTGTCACAGAAGAGTTACATTCAGAAGATCTTGTCTAGATTTGGCATGTCTACCGCCAAGCCTATTGATACTCCAAGTGCTACAAATATTCATTTATCCACTGATTATGCACCGAAATCTGTAGCTGAGCAGGAGTACATGTCTCGAGTCCCATACTCTAATACAGTAGGGAGTTTGATGTATGCTATGGTCTGCACTAGACCAGATCTTGCACATGCTGTTAGTGTTGTCAGTAGGTTCATGGGACAACCTGGAAAGGAGCATTGGCAAGCTGTGAAGAGGATTTTCCGTTATCTCAGAGGTACTTCTGAAGTTGGTCTCATTTATGGAGGTGATGCTCACGTTTCTGTGACTGGTTATTCTGATTCTGACTATGCTGGAGATGTTGATAGTAGAAGATCTATGACTGGTTATATTTTCACTCTTGGTGGTTCTGTTGTTAGTTGGAAGGCAACTCTGCAGGCTACAGTTACTTTGTCTACAACCGAAGCAGAGTATATGGCACTGACAGAAGCTGCTAAAGAGGGAGTTTGGTTGAAAGGGCTTGTAGGTGATCTTGGTCTACATCATGATCAAGTTATTGTATTCTGTGACAGTCTGAGTGCAATCTGTTTGACCAAGGATCAGGTCCATCATGAGAGGACCAAACATATTGATGTGAGGTATCATTTTCTGAGGAGTGAGCAGAGAATCAAGGTGATGAAAGTAGGTACTGCTGATAATCCTGCTGACATGTTCACCAAGCCGGTCCCGCATAGCAAGTTTCGACATTGTTTGGACTTGCTAAATGTCACAAGCTGTTAGATGCCCAAGGAGGGCAAATCTGAGGCAGAAAGGAGGAGTCTGTTCATCTGGCATTGTAATTGTGCATCTGCAAGGAAGATTCAAGTCAAGGTGGAGATTTGTTGATATGTCTTGAATCACACACTTTGCAGAGCTGTCACGGGGGTCTCGCTGTATTAAGCCCAATTTCGGTGTTTTAGGTTTTCCTCAGTACTATATATATGGTCTTTGAGATCTGTAATCTGTAACACATACCGCATAATAAAATCCGTTCTCCTCTCTGCCCGTGGACGTAGCCAATTTATTGGTGAACCACGTAAATCTTGTGTCTTCTTTACGTTTTATGTTTCTTGTTTATGCTCTATAATCCTATTCTGTCACAACACTAAAGGTGTCCAAATTGGTTTTCCATGAGATGCAATAACTAAATTAAAACAGAAAATATAATTAAAGTGGTTCTCGACCCTTTTTTTTTTAAATGGGCTGAAAATATAAGTGTCATGCACTTAATCCAATGGGTTTGAATGTGTTCAGGTCCATCTTCGATTGGGCCAAATCAATACAAAAGCCCAAATCTACGAGGGCCAATATTAAATCGAGACACAGAAATCTGGGGTGATTTTTTTCACTGGATTTCTTGGATGAAAATATGATATATATTTTGCAAACATTTTCCACTATATATTGTTCATGTTCTCCTTCTCTATATATTCTTTTAACGTTTCAATTTGACGTAAGATATTTGTAAGACGATTTCATGAGATATCCGCTCTTATTTTGAAAGTATTACTTTGTTCGATAGCTTAACAGTTCGTTTTGATCTTGTCATTTCTTCATAGTTCTTGCACCCATCCTACCCATCAAAATCGACCCTAGCAATATTAACCGTCGTTGAAGCACAAAGTGACGATACACTAATAAAATGAACACAAAATCGAAATACAATAGAAACATAGGATGTAGCTACAATGTGAGTCTACATAACTCTTTCAAAATATTATACTTCATTAGTTCAAAAAAAAATATTCACAGTACAATTTTTTAGCTTTGGTCAATTTGAAAAAATATAATTTCCTTAGAAAACTATAAATTCATACGTATACAATTTCTTTTAGTTATTGATTTAAATCATTCAATTATATATAATTTATTTGTGAATTAAAATATGTCAATTATTGACTTTATCTAATAAAATGATATTTTAATTTTCGAAACTTTTGGCCATCTATACGTAGGGTTGAATATGTGTGAAAATATTTCGATATAAACACCTATAGCATGATCCAACTAGATTAACGTGCACACAAAATACAAATCTCCAAATTTCGTTTTTTATTATATTTTAGTCTCGTATTTTAGCATACTATACACCACACAACACAGGATAAAAGATACAAGAACTCGCGCAAGAACCAACTTGAGAAACTGAGATTTACAGTAGAACATATTTAAGTAGCCATATCCAGAGTATTAGATACAGTAGTTAATGAGAAATAGCAAGCAGTGACTGTGACTGTTTCTCATACTTGAATCCCAGGCCTTTAGAATCATCTGCACACCAAACAAAAATCCCATAAAGCTTCCCCTCACTCTTAAGCTTACTACAAGCTGTAAAAAACCCATCACCAGGTGCCAATCCCCCACTCCCATCACTGATGAAACTAGGCAACACTTTCCCCCCATCATAATTCGAACTCTGCGTCTCGAAATACTTCAAGAACTGCTCCACCGTTGTCCCCTGATCGTACGCGTAGAACTGGAAATTCACATAGTCGATCAGGTGTCCGTAGCTTCTCCACAGAGCCCTGTAATGGCTCTGCACCTGATCGTCGTCGTAAGGCGCGATCGACGCGAAAGAGATCACCCCGTTTTTCTTGAGAGACGATATCAGCTTCCCTATGCAGGTGGAGAAAGTGTTCGGATCAGTTTTGAAGTGTTCGTAGTCGATATCAATCCCGTCCAGGTTGTAATCCTGGATTATTTTTGTCAGGGAGGAGACAGCGTTGGAAATCCAGGATTCCGGGGAGGAGGGATTGAAGTACGCGTAGCCGTTTCCGACGCTGTCCCCTCCTAAGCTGAGTGCTACTCTGACGTTGGAATGCTTGCTTTTGATGGCGGAGACTTGCTCCGGCGAGAGGTTGTTCGTGTCCCAGAACACGTTGAAGTTCCCGTCCGTCGGCGATGCTGAGGACGAGGATGTGTAGTCGATGGCGAAGGAGAGTATGAAGTGGAACTCGACGTTAGAGTTTATGGGCACGTCGGAGAACCTGACGTTGTTGAAGTCGGCCCCGATGTATTCGCGGAATATGTTGGAGTTTCCGGGGGCGGCTCCGACGGATGAAAGAAGAATCAGGGCCTGGAAAATGTGTAGAGTGAGAGAGAGACTGGAAAACGGCCCCATTAGTCCTGGAAGAGTGTATTAATTTGGCTGAACGAGTTGTGACCAGTTAGGCCTGGAAAGATTCTGTTATATAGTGAATCTTGAAGCATGAGTGGAAGTGAAAAACTAAGTACGAGGTGGACAGGGAAATGCGGGCCGTTACAGATATTGTGTCGTATTTTGTATGTATTAAGGATTTGTAATTTGTCTGTATGAATTCAAATCTGACAGGTTCCTAAGCTGACAAGATTTTGTAGCAGAAAATCTGCAAGAATTTGCGTTGTATTATTTGTTTGTGACCTTAAACCTGGCTACCTGGAATAATGAGATTTGATATTCTATTATATTCTCTTGAATCTTGTATTCTAAAAATAAAATTAATAATATCACTAATAAACATATGATATGCATATCTTTTTTTAATATAAAATAAAATACATAATGAAATAGAAATTTCAAATCCATATATATAATTGTGAGCTCCCAATCTATGGATTAGATGTAATATGTTTGCTGCAAAGTTTGTGGCGCTACAAAGACTTTGCTTGCATTGTGGTTCTCTCGTCCAAAAAAAATCATATTTTGTAAGAGTATATCTATATATATATATATATATATATATTGATATTTTGATGATTATACAATATTTTATAAAATTATATATTTGTGATTATAATAGTTATATCTAATTTATGAAATTCAAAAAAATAAGTTTTTAACTTTAATTTATAAAATGAAACATTAACTTTAAAAATGCAAAACTCTTTTTTATGTGTGCACACTAATAGACATATTGTTAAAAATGTTGATCTTATCTATTTGATTTTCAAAGAACATTCATCAAATCATAATAGTTATAATCTCGTACAACACTTTCAATACAGAAAATAAAAAAATTATATTTATATCATAGTATGATAACTAAAACTATTTACAGGATTGTCATTTTTTGGCCTAAATTTTCTTTCTATTTTTAAAAAGTATACTATAAATTTTTTTTTTTTTTTTTTTTGTTCAAAGGCTTATAACTTTTTTATCTTAACTATAATTTTTGTAAAAGATATATCAAAATAATTATTTTTTATAATTTTCAATTTAATTTCCATATTGCATATACAAAAATTGAATATTAATTTTAAATATTTTTTATAAATTAATTAAGGTATATTTTAATAATGATATATTTTTATTTTAAATATTTTTTATAAAAAATATATTTTATATAATTATTTATTTTATTTTAAAAATTATATAATTATTTTTTTATTATATTATAAATTGTGGGCTTCAATGGGATACCTTTGGGCCAATAGATTTATGGATCCTCATAACTTTAGCCGACTTGGCCCACTTTTAAGCTAGTTCCTAAAATTTGTGCCAATTGTTCTTTTATATCCTTCTTTTTTTTTTTTTTTTAATCACTTTTACAAAATTCAAGCCATAATATATATATTTTTTAAGATCTAGATTATAATGGTACGAATGATGTAGATGATACGAGTAGAAATACAAAAATAAAAATTTCTAACAAATTAAAATAATTTTTATATTATGATAGATTTTAAAAATTAATAATAATAATAATAATAATAATAATAATAATAATAATAATAATAATACTAACAAAATTTTACAATTTGGACACTTAACACTAATCTACAAGTTAGTTCCCCAAACTATTCTCTTGTACAATTGAGTAATCACCTCCTTCAAAATCGAACAAATAAACCCCAAACCTATTAAAAGTGAAACAAATTGGTATTTAATCAAAATTAAATCAATGTATGATTTTAGTTTACTTTATAATTAATGTTCACCCATGGAATGCAAGGGACAAAATATATTTTATTATATTAATAATATATTATAAAATTATATTATTGTTATATAAGATTATAAAATATATAAGTGATATGAAAAAAATTAAAGCATATAATTATATAACAACGCAAATAAATCATGATGCAAACAAATACATATGAAACATACAATATAAAGAAAAAAATTAATAAATTTCGTGTGTGACTGACACATATTTGTAGATAATTTTTTTACATGATTCAAAAAGAAATTAAAATATCGCATTTTCAAAAACTATTTTGTTTGTATTTATATTTCTTTATAATTTAAGTTTTTTTTATTCTTGTAAAATCAAATATTAATAGTATTCGTACACAGTAGATATAAAAAATTAAAAATCTTAAATTTTCACTAAATCAATTTGAAGTATAATTTCATATATATAATGAATTATCATTCTCAATAAGTTTCTCTAACAAATAAAAAAAAAATTAGAAAAAAATTCAAATCCAACCTACAATAATTCTAAAAGGCAATTCAATTTTTTAAAATTAGAAAAAAATAAAATGAAACAAGTAAATATATACTTGAATAATATATTTATGAAAATATTTACTATTATTATTCTATAAAAATATTTTAAAAATATTTATTACTTTTTATTTGTCTTAAATTTATATAAGAATTTAACCATATTTTATTCAAATTTAACACATATTTCAAATAAAATTAAATAGTCAAACTCATAAAAAGATTATTTCATATTTTAAATATAATATTTTATTTTAATATATATATTATTGATATCAAATTAAGAATTGTAAGAAGACAATTAATTTAATATATCACATGTCAAAAACGGATTTGTAACAAAAAGATTATTTGAATTTTAAAATTTTAATTAAAAAAAAAACTATTTTCTTACATTAAACTTTTTTATAACAATTTAATTTTTCTTACTATAATTTTTAAGTAAAAAATGCATAAATTTTTTAAGAGTGACATGTGCCTTTTTAGTATATTTTTAGAGAGTTTTTAAATTTACAATAAAACATAAATATTTTGTAGTGATGACACATGATAGACTCTTACCTTTCAGTGTTCCTACTTTCTAGCGTTCTTACTTTTATATTAAGGATAATCTCAATATGTATTACATTAGTTAAGTCTTAGTCTAAAATTAAATTAAGTTGTTCACAAGCAATATCATTTTCTTTGATATACTTGACGGGTTTATCACATTAAATCTCTCGAACAATGCATTTTTTCACATTTTGCTTGCCCGACGTCTTTTTATGGCACTAATTAGTATTGTCATGTGTGATGTGCAATTTGTAATATATTTTATAAAATTAAATATATTTATAATATATTTTAAGTAATTAAGTATATATATTTTTTGAAATATTTGAATATTTTATTATATTATTAACAAATAAATTTGTATATAAAATTACATATTCACTCCATCTTAAAATAATTGTCTTGTCTCTATAATAAATTAAGTAATTGTATTAAAAACCATTTTATTTAATAAGTTTGATAAAAGATATTAGTTAATATTTATTTACAACACTAATGAAATACACAATGAATATTTAATATAACTTAATTGTATATTTTTTTATTTAATATTTTGTTTCACTATATGCGATCTGCGTGTAAATTAAAGATTATGAAAAGAATCAATATGATATATTTTACGTCAACAACAAATTAGAAACGAAAAAAGTTATTTATACATTAATGAATTGAAATAACTCCACCACATCGATATCTATAATTCATGAGATTAACTCCTATTCGTTTCAATGTATATGGATTGTCACTTGTCCAAGTGCATTCACATTTATGAATGAATGAAAAAATTAGCTACACTGAATCGAGCCAATCAAGGTTCAAGGCACACGGCCAAGGCCATGAGTGCACACGTATGAATTCCTTAGATGATCCGTTGTAGGTGAATATCATTAAAAAACATTACAATTATTCTAACATTTGATATGATAGATTGTGCATCAATTTTTCATTAATACTCTAAAATTATGTACTCGATACGTAAATTAATTCTACGTAATATTTTTCTTATGTCATTAATGAAGATATTCAAAATTTATTATTCTTACTTATTTTTAGAAGAAGAAAAAAAGAATAAATTGAAAAAGATATCTTCATGGGAAGATTTTCATGTGTTAGTAGTTTGACTAATTTGTGGCCCACGTGAGCGTTGTGCTGTACTTGCGTGCACAGTCGGGACACGTCACGCGCTCTGAATTTTTTGCCTATTCTCATCCAGAAAAAAAAAAGAAATAAAGTAATAAATAAATAAGACACTAAACCAAAATGGAAGATGAGATGGTTCGCGACAAAAAAGGAGAAATCATCTCATGATTCCTTCTTAGTCGAATTTCTCATTTTCAGCTTCGCATTGAGCTGATGGGTAGCACTGCATTGTCGTTGTCCTGCTGTGGCGGCGCAGCTAATTGGGGTCAGAGGAGAGGGGGGCGGAAATTGCATCCGCCCCGGGCGGCGCTGGTGGAGGCGAAGCCCAGACCGGTGCCAGCTCTCAGGGGCGACGGCGGCGGAGGCGATGAGAATGGTGCTGCTGTAACTCTTTCATCCATCTCTGTGCCGTCATCTTATAGAGACCGAGCGGATGATATGCAAGCAGAAGTGGCGGCCATGGGGCGTGCCGCTAACGCCTCTGTGTACAGCGCTGAACTTCTGGCAAGGGAATACGGGACGCGCCCAATCAGGGTGGCGCGTAGGGCGCTTGAGATATTTGCGGGCTTGGGCTCATTTGCCTTCAATTTGTGGCTCGACAAAGTTAACGGGCAGCTCGAACAGAACCAAAGACAGCGGGCAATTCTTCTGAGGAAGACGTTCACTAGATTGGGACCTACTTTTGTCAAAATTGGCCAAGGTTTATCCACCAGGCCTGATTTATGCCCACCCCAATACCTCGAGGAGCTTTCTCAGTTGCAGGTACTTCTCTACCTTATAATCATGAATTTGGTTTGTTTTTTCTACTTATATCAGTAGCTCATTTGGTAATGGCTGTTCATGGATAGAGGAGGAAAATTGGATTACTGGACTGAGATTTTCATGTGCGGTTCTAGATTGCCTTTGCTTTAAAACATAAGTGAAGTGCAATACTCCATAAGAAAATAGCCTCATATAATAAAAAATGATCGAATACTACCCTTTTTGTAACAAGGTATTATATAGTGAAGTGATTCAAGTGAAGAGTTGGGTAGATTATTCATCACAGTCTAATCCTTGGAAGGAGAAACGGATTCATTTATATGCCACGAAATGACAAGAACATAGAGTAGAAGTGGAAAATAAATAAACATAAGGCTGGGGAATCTATAGATCCGGACAATTGTACAAGGTTGAAAAAGATGCTAAATCTGTTGAAAAGTTAAGTGTGCATGTTCCTTGCCTTAATTCTTGAAATTAACATGCAGCAAGAAAAAATTGAGGGGAAGTTGGTGTGTGCTTTATCAATTAATTACCAAATTGAACTTAAGTTACAACACCATTAAGAGTATCTATTAATTTAATGAAAAGTTCAAGGTTCTATGCATAATGGTGTTCTTTATTGTTATGTTGGAAAAGGATGCCTTGCCAACATTTCCAGATGCAGAAGCATTTTCATGTATTGAGAGAGAATTGGGATATCCACTTGATTCTATTTATTCATCAATATCCGCATCTCCAATTGCTGCTGCCAGTCTTGGTCAAGTTTACAAAGCACAGTTGAAGTACTCTGGGAAGGTTGTTGCTGTGAAGGTGCAAAGACCTGGTATTGAAGAAGCTATTGGGCTAGATTTTTATCTAATTAGAGGTGTAGGTTTCCTCATAAACAAATATGTTGACATTGTTACAAGCGATGTTGTTGCTCTTATTGATGAATTCGCACGAAGAGTTTTTCAGGAGCTCAATTATGTACAGGTTAGTTTTGGACTTTGTTTTTAAATAATTTCCCACTTTTGTATCAAACATTGTGTTATGAGGTCTGATAATTGTGGTTTTAATTTCTTATGCAGGAGGGGCAAAATGCAAGGAGATTTAAAAAGTTGTATGCAGATAAAGAAGATGTACTGGTTCCAGATATTTTCTGGGACTACACAAGTGGAAAGGTGCTAACAATGGAGTGGGTTGAAGGAGTTAAATTAAATGAGCAAGATGCCATTGAGAGACAAGGGCTCAAAGTCCTGGATCTGGTGAACACTGGCATACAGTGCAGTCTTAGACAGTTACTTGAGTATGGCTACTTTCATGCAGATCCTCATCCAGGGAATCTCTTAGCAACATCCGATGGGAAGCTTGCTTTTCTTGATTTTGGAATGATGAGTGAGACACCCGAACAAGCAAGGTCTGCCATAATTGGTCATGTTGTACACATGGTTAATCGGGACTATGAAGCCATGGCTCGTGATTACTATGCTTTAGACTTTTTGTCTCCAGATGTAGATGTAACTCCCATTGTGCCAGCTTTGAAGAACTTCTTCGATGATGCCCTCAATTCTACTGTGAGCGAGCTCAACTTTAAAACCATTGTGGATGGCTTGGGTGCTGTTTTGTACCAATATCCATTCAACGGTGAGCATCTATTTTCCATCACATCATATACATGTTGACTGCAAATGAGAGGACTACTTTGTCTCTAAATACTCTGCAATTATTAATTGTAGAGAAACAATTGTTCTGTGGTGATGATGTGTGATTGATAACTTGGTGATGAATATTATTTGAAGATTAAAATATAGGAAAAGAGAGAAGAAGGATTGAGCACGATATGATGTGTAGCCGTGTTCTTATTGCTTTTGAACGATGTCCTAGAAAAGACTATAGAAATCTAAGACTGCTGGCTGTTTAATGTTTAATGTTTAATGTTAAAACTTTTGAGCTTGTTGAATTTTAAGGAAAAGAAATCAATATACGCTTCATTGCTGGAAGATAGGCCAACGCTACTAGGAAACTGAGCATAAGACTGAATGTCTTTACTTATATGCAAACAAGACTCACATGGAAGTATATTATCTGTTTCCATTGCGTTTATGTTTAAGAAGCTAGCAGGCATGGCAATTTGTGATACTGTTACACACCATTAAATCTCGTCTGTTTTCTTCACTGTCTCACGATTGCTACTTGATTCTTGCAGTGCCTGCATATTATGCGTTGATCTTAAGGTCTCTCACTGTTCTAGAAGGTTTAGCTCTGTATGCCGACCCTAATTTTAAAGTGCTCGCTGCATCGTATCCATATTTCGCTAAAAGGCTTCTTACTGATCCTAATCCATATCTCAGAGATGCACTCATCGAGCTCCTTTTCAAGGATGGGAGATTCAGGCATGTAAATGGCTAAATTAATTCATCACTTAATGTGTAATGAGTTATCAATTCATTACTTTTTGTGTGAAGAGTTATTCTCCTGGGACATTTCCTGAATGTAGAGGCGTGAATAAATTGTTTTCCACAGGTGGAACAGGCTTGAAAACTTGCTAGCCCAAGGTAGAAAAGACAGAGATTTCAATGCCAAAGAAGCTTTGCAACCAGTCCTCAAACTACTGTTGGGGCAAGATGGTGAAGCACTTAGGGGTTTAGTAATTAAAGAGGCTATTTGTGTTACTGAAGCTATTATCCTGGGCTCAGTGATTGAATCATACAATTCAATTCCTGATTTTCTGCGGAATTTCGTCAATGCAACTGGTCCATTTGTAATGAACAGCACTGAACAGGAAAGCATGTTGGTGCTTAGGGCTCAAGTATTCAGAATATGGGATCTTCTACGATCCTCAGATAGCTTCGATCCAAGTGTTTTGCAGCCTATTCTGCAGGTAAGAATCTAATACATTTGTTTGTGTAAGATCTATGTTTTGTTCATAAGGCTAATGGCAAGATGCTTGAACTTCTATCTCCACAGCTCTTATATTTTAAAAGGATTCTGTTAATACACATAAAGGTCATCAAATTTTCTTGATCTTTAAAAACTGTCTAGTAAGTTCCATTTGGAAAAAGCAGTGGAGGTTAGTTATAAAGAACTTAAAACCAGTAGCACTCTTGTTTCATAATGGAGAATTCAACAATAAACCACCATGAAGCATCTCCCTTAAAGTTGGAGCTCCTGACTTCTCCTCGACAGGCATCTCAATTTTTCCAACATCAAAAGTTAACTCTTTTCCACAATAGACGTCTAATTGGGCTGAGAAATAAAATGTTTAAAGCCGTTGCTTCTCATTCGTCATTTTATACTGCATGAAACCAGCTATCAGCCAGAAATAATAAGGGACTTCTTCATTGTGCTTTCCTGAGAAATTAGTCCTAAATGCTGCAGTTACACACACAGAGAGACACAGAGACACATACACACAGACACACACACACACACACACTCATATATAATTTTCTGTGGATTCCCTTATTAAACTATTAATTGAGCAGTAATTATCACCTTATATGAAGTAAGGACTAATAATTGGTCCCCAAAGGAATTTGATATTCGGTCATTACCTGACCTTTTGTGGTCCTTGCTTGTCTAAACATATGTTTGTGCATGTCTGAGGCTATAAGGGAGAAAAAATGTGTAATCAGATAGTTGTGTTGCTACCTCTCATTTCACACTTCCCCAGAATTTAGCTTCTTTAGCTTATAACATTTTCTTCAATCCATTATGTGGCTTTCTATGGATATCCTCTTTAGGCATCCATCATTCTGTTCTTTAGGATATGCTTTTGGTCTTCTCTCTCTCTCCCTTTTAGTTACTATTGAATAGGCTACATATTTTTTGCCCTCAATTTGTCTTTGAAGGAAGAATGTTCGCGCAAATATATCTTTTATGCCCATGATTCACTCACTGTTCTCCAATAAAGAATGAAATGTACTAGCTAAATAAGCTCAAATCAACAGGTTCTGCAAGAACCTGAAGCACGACAGCTTGGTGGGCGTTTGGTTGGTGGAATTACTCAACGGCTTGCTGCGCGCTTACTGCAGCAAGTTCTCCGGGACCCACCAGCAGCTTCTTCTCCAACGTTGTAACAGTTCATTTCATCTCATGTAAGTGGCTCTTTATTTTTATACTCAGTTTAGGGAGCGCAATTGATTGTGGGCGTAACTGATACATTTACCATCTAATAGGGAAAGTGAGAAGAAAGAAAATCTGGGTCCCTTGTTTGGGATCCTAATTGTTTGGGTGGACTTCAACCCCATTCACATCAATATAGATTTATTTTTTGGCCTTTTATCTTCTTAATCTGAATAAGCTCTGTTTCTTAGCCTAATGCATTAAGGCATGATCATATCATTTTTTCAATTCCCGAGGCAACTATGTAAATTTTCAGAATCAGGGGTCTTTCTGGTATTTCAATTACAATAGACCAACATGTAAGATAAACGTAGGTATTCTTAAGTGTACATTCTTCTCATTTTTCAACCCATTTCTGTGCTTGTAGAATTTATGAACTTTCTATGGTAAGTGCATTGGATATGAAATGGCTGAACATAAACGAAATTGCAAGTCTTGGAGAAGTTCTATTCGATTGAAGCATACATGATTTAATAAGAATTATTGAGCCTAGAAACTGGAATAGAAAATAAAACCAGATACGAGAAAAGAAGTTGCTCGGGTGGTGGAGTGTTTTATGATTGCTTTTATTTTTGAAGAAGTGATTTAACAAAGATTGTTTATTTTAAAACGGAGTGTTTGTTATTGAAAAATGGATTTAATAAAGAACTAGAAGTGGGAGTATTTAATTGTTCGTACTAAAATATTCCTAGATGACTGAAATGTTCGCCTACCTACAAAGCCACCAATGGTGGATTATGTTCAAAGTTTTATAAAAGTTTTCTTCTCTAAAATTTGAAGATATAATTGTGGGCAGATTAATATGTGTGCATCGTGTACGTGTGAATATGGATGCTCTAAATGAAGTAGCACTTTTATATTTGTAAACTAATGTATATTAGTCACACTTTTAAAATGGTGTTATTTTTTCATATTTCATGTTTTATTTCTTATTTTAAAATAATTATGTATATGGCAACATCATTAATTAATATATCTTCTTTCTTTAGGGGGAGAGAGCAGTCAAAGAATTCAATGTACCAGGAAAGGTACATTGTGAATCAGAATAGAGAATGCTGATATGCCGCTAACCACTCTACTAATCGAGATTGTATGATAGAATATTGAATGAAATAGTGGATCAAAATTAATTATTCATTCAGACTCTTAAATGACGTTCTTCGATTCGACAACTTAAGTGTAAAGGTTGAATGAAAAAAAAAAAAAAAAAAAACTAGAATCAGGGGGGTGGGGACGGGGTTGGGGGTGGAATTTTGGCTTCAAAAATGTCTTTATCCAAAATCATGTCAATGCTGGAACACAAAATTACTTTTTTAATAGCCAAAAGCACTAAAGTGCTATAAAAAAAAATATCTTTTAGAAAGTGTATATAAGAAAGACAGAAACAGAAGTTTAATCCACTCCACTCATTGACTGAAGATGTCAAAATTAGCCTGGTCCGATGAAGCCCATGTTAGGCATTGGTTGGGCTCTATGAGTACTGGCCCAAAATAAGCCTAGGCCTATTTGGTATGGGCCAACAAGTCAGTGGACATTATTGGCCCAATGAGTCCAGACTTGCCCAAAAGCCCTTTAGTATTATATAGGGTGAATGGGCTGACCCAGCTCAATTATTCACGACCCGGCTCGCTAATTGGCACCTCTAACATTGACACACATATGCAATAATATCTGTATTTAAAAAATAATAGAACTATGTATATGAGTTTGGGGAATCTTGATTCAAGTGTTGGGATCCAACAAGATTCTCAAAGCTCGTACAAACTTGCAGTGTTGATGCCGGTGAATACAATAATCAACGGGCCGAAGCCAGCCCGGTTCCATCGAGCCGGGTCCACAACAAGCATGCAAACACCCTTGTCTGATAGAGGTAGCAAATCTAGCTGCTTAGCATAAATCTTAATGATATCACTTAGTAATCCTAAGAAAACTATTGGGGCTTCTTTTATTTGAGAGCACAGCAGAGGCCTTCACAAGCTCCTCCTTCACCATGAAAAGAACAGATGCAGCAAAAACACTCTGTACAATCTTTGTGCTCATCCCTTTGTAGAAGCTGCTCAGTCCTTCGTACCGTATCATCTTAACGATGGCGTCGAGTGTACCTGTTGTATCACAAAACCTGCCTAATCAACACATTTTAAAACAAACAGGGGACACTTCTTTCTCTTGCAAACAACATACTTGTGTCCCTCATCCAGCAGTGTCAGAATGTGAAATATATGATGAATCTCATATATAAACAAATAGGCGTAAAACTTTTGAAGAGCTTGAATGTTATGAAGCCTTCAACTCAACATGAAAACCTCAGCCACAGGAAATGTGGAACCTACTTGATAAGTAATCCAATGCATGGATTACTTATTAGATGGATAGGGTAGGTTGCTTAAAGACAAAGCAACCACTTCATATCTACTCTATGGAACAAATTCAAGAAGAAATATAATTCATCTTTGGAGAGTTAACTGTATCAACTCATTTGTCATGACACCAGGAATACATTGAATATTGTAATAGAAAGAAAGATCTAATGGCAAATAGACACCAAAGATATGACAGATACTTATACAAACCTGAATATCTTAGTGAGAGATTTCCACCAATTTCCTGCTTTGCTTGAAGCCTTGACTGCATAATTACCAACCTTTGTGTTAATGCACAAATAATTAATCCCTCCGTCCCAAAAAAAGAGTCTTAATAGGACTCTTATTTTCGGACGGAGGAAATAAAAAAAATGCTGTTGCAAGCCATAATTGTACATCCCCAAAACAAAAACATAATTGCTTTCTTAAATAATTAAGTAAACTCCAGTAAGAGGACCAACTACAACTTGCAAATAGCTATTCCACTTGATTCCCAGCTCATAATAATATTAAGATGTATGCTTACAACATAGCCACTAGCATGCTCCATTTTAAGTTGATCTTTCTTGTGCAGTTGAGTCATCTATTTACATTGCATATTACTGACCGAAAGGCTTCAAATGATTAGAGATCCATATGCTAAACAAAAAAGTGGATAGTTTTCAGTCAATTGTTCCATTTTGTTGAGAATCATTTGTGTCGGCATCTCGTATTTTTAAGGACATAAATACTCATGCTAGTAATATTTCAGTCACTTCAACAATCATCAGTGTTATGGCATGCAAGAACAGATTGGTAGCAAATTAAGATTTACAAAAATGTTTCAGCCACAAATAAAATAAATAAATCATTTTTACCTTAACTACCAAGAGAGGGTATGTACAAACAGTTGCTCCAAGTTTAGCAATGGCTCCCACTAAAAAAATCTGTTTGCATGAAAGTAATAAAGTAAACAATTTTACCGTGGATGCCCATAGAAGGACAGTGAATGTAACTTGTTTCACAAAGGGAAAAAAAGTGAACCCAGTGGAAATAAATTGGAAAAAAAGTTCTACAACCAGCAGAAATTAGACTACAAAATTGAAATGCATCCATACAGTGGACCTTTTTATGAGCATTATAAGGACCAGTTAAAAGATCTTTACAAAATATAAATATCATTTAAAAATAATAGGAATTCCAATGCACCATAATGTTTCTATCTATCGATTCCAGTTTCATCCATACAGTGGACCTTTTTATGAGTATTATAAGGACCATTTAAAAGATCTTTACAAAATATAAATATCATTTAAAAAAATAGGAATTCCAATGCACAATAATGTTTCTACCTATCGATTCCAGTTTCATTGCAACCCAACAAAGCTGCCATATTCAGGCCACCCAATTGATTTTGTGATGAGGTGGTTTCATATCACAAATCTAAAATACAGTATAGGTGGTTCTAAGAATTTAATGAGATTCTACGAGACTGAAACATAGAAATTCCAAATACTAGAAGCTGATTGCTAAAAAATTGGCGAGAAATATGATACTAGAAACCATAAAGTTCATCAGGTTTTCAGTTTATATATGCACAATTCATTGCCTTTTTGACAAAATGTCATCAGTTTTTAACTCTGAAGTGATACTGGCAAGTTATGGCACATAACTACTACTGGAGAACAAAATATGAACAATAAAACTTATCCAAAAGTATCAAGATAAAATTTATGAAGGATTGCCTACATATCAATTGGTAAACTAGCTCAAATTAGCATAGATGACAGTAGAATCCGTATTTTGTTGAGAGACCAGACCTATATTAGTTTGTTCGGAATAATGCTCATGGTTTGTACTAGAAAGAGACTTAACCACATAAGACATTTCTGAGTAAAGTAGCTTGTTGTATTTTAATATGTGTATCTGTCTGAATGAGTATAAAATGTCACACTCTTCTATGAGCGTGTGCTTGTGCTTTACATGTCTAGCCACACACCTGTGGTCGTGCATGCATAAATGTGATCCTATGTATAATAGTACATATGTATGTGTGTAGCCCTGTATGAGTGTGCATGCTTGAATGTCATATACTTGTGTGAATATACAGTCACGGTTCAATGATGTTAATCAAATGGCAAGTGGTGGGATACTTGAAAATTTCTATACATTTCTAAGTATAAATTTATTTTCTAATATTCAATTCTGGGCAATAGCAAATGGATATGGCTTATGGGGATGTCTATCTAACCATGTTCCATTCATATTATTTTCAAAACTCAATCCAGATATAAAAAAGCACTTTCTCAATCACCCTGCAAATATATCGATGTGAACCATATGTGATTTAGCTTTCGTACACATTGTGCAACATCAAGAGGATTTTTTAGCTAAACGAAGAGAGCTCAACATACTTGACCTAACAAAAATTGGAAAAGGAATTAATGCCAGGCCACAAGCAGATATACCTCCAAAGCTTTTATGTCCACTGAACCTTGTTTCTTAGCAGATTTCTTAGTCCTCAGACGTTTTAACAAACTCTCATAAATCATGAACTGAATTGATGGATTGCACACCTGGGAAGCCAAAATCAAACAGAATTAGCAGGAACCAGTATAACCTTTGAAGTTTATTTTAATAGATAATAAAAGTGCAAACTTGCCATTATTAGTGTTGGAATGATGCCTTTCCAGTAACCAGCAATTCCAGATTCATTGTAAACTTCGCATGCCTACTAAAGTATCCAAATAGAGGTTTATTAACCGAGACGTCAAATTAGTGAAGAAGTAAGACATTCAATGACTAGAACTATACTTCAAACATTTCTAAAGAATAAGACAAGTAAATGCATTCCAGTTCTGGATAATAAATTTTATTCAGGAACTAACAATATAATGAAAATTCTGATCCTACAAGAAATCAATAATGTAGAAGTATTTGTCAGCAATTTTACACACTAAGTTGTGCAATAATGTGTTTAGCATATCAAGAAGTATGGCAAAAATTAGGCAATATAGAAGCCTAATTTGAATAACTTAAGCTGCATAAATGGAGTTTTGGTCAAAAGGATTGTCTTTGGTGATTTGTGTCTTTCTTTATTTTCTTTAAGATTCAAGATTGAAGGCAGTTTCGTAATTTTCACTTTTCAGGAATCTTTGCACCATCACATAATATGAAGTTCCATTTGCTAATTCAAGCAATATTAGGTAACTGTCTGGTGCCTTCACCTATGTTATACAAGGTGGAAGAAAAGAAAAAAGAGCGTGAGATAATGCATATCATCTTATGTAAGGAGCAAAATCTCTTGCATAACTGTAAATTAAGTGCTGCTAAATATCACCAACAAACTTTATCCCTATTTAATCCCATGAATTCGCACTACATTGCTATTGTAAGAGATGATGCTGTTCATAGTAGTATATAACCTGGGACAATGTTTTCCCTAAGTTGGTCATTTCTAATTGCTCCTCTAATAGAGAGTACGGCTATTACTTTTGTGCATTTAGTCGGACTTTCTAAAAATAGGTCAGGTAACAGATTGGAGTTGACATTTTAAATAATGGGTAAGATTTAGAAATTTAAAAAATCAGCAATTTTATGATGTTCAGTTCAGTTAATACTTACTCAATTTTAATCTTAATAGCAGCCCTATATCATATTCGTTTACATCTAGAAAAATAATTGACCACAGAAAAGAAAGCTATCCAGTATCCAGCCCTACAAACAACTCAGTCTCAAAAAGGAAGATGGTAAGCTATCATGTACAAATATGTCTCATTAAAGCTGAAGAAATAAGAATAAAGTTAGCATTATTCACCGCTTGAAATGTTCCATAAGGACGAGGCTTTATTGAATCAAGTGCTGCCAATTGGCCCGACAAAGAAGAGCGTAATGTTTCATTTTCTGATGCCTCCTTTAATAGAGCCTCTTTTTTTGCCTCCACAATTTTTCGTTCTGCTTGAGTGTGAGTCTAAAAGGTGAAAAAATAATTGTCAGGCAACATATCCTCAGAGCTCATTATATCACTTAAGATCATCTAAGCAGATGATATACTGATATAGACATTCAAAAGTTATCTATGTTGACAAAGAAGATGTCCAAGTTGATTAATGCATTAGCTCTCCGCTGAACGCACTCTATTTTGGAACCTTAGCAGACCAGCAAAAAAAGTGTTGGTTTTTCCCAATATACTCTTTTATAATACTATGTAAATTGAGCATTTCCACAAGATTTCGAGAGAGTCCATGGCAACAGTTTCTGCCAATTATATGAAATGGTATGGTGTTCTATTTTGAATGTGAAAGTATTTGGATGCCTTAACAATTTTAACTTCAAAAGCAGTAAAAGGGGGTAGAATAGGGTTAAGATGTAACTCGAGAGTAAATGTGTTTTCAGAGAGAAAATTGTAATCTAAGGAAAAAACAGCATTCTTCATGGAAACATGCGCACAAACAAACACACATAAGATGAAAGAAGAACCATTAAAGAAAAGAATCAATGATCTGTTGACAGAAATAATGACAAATTTCTTACTGAAGAACATAATGAGCTCTGCTATTAATTAACACTTCCAAATGACGCAGAAGCATCGCAAACATTTTGTAAAATGACCAAGGAAATAGCGACCTAAGTAAAACATAAATTATTTCTTGCATTTCCAATATTTTATGTCGTTAGGGAAACTTCTTTCATTTTCCTCTTCAGTGTATATAATGATACCTGCATACGCGTTACAAGAACCCATATAGGGTTGGTCAGCAGTACATTTAGTGCCCTGCGATGCATGAATTAGAAATCTCTGGTAAGAGTCCAAAAATAATCATGATTCTATATTGCAAGCATGCCAATGGTGAGGCAAAGAATCAAATATCATCAGTACATCATTCTCATTATTCTTAAAAAAAAATCGAATCAAATAAATATTATTATTGTACAGAATTTTTAAAAAACCTGAGAACTTCATGGGGTTTGCTCTAGCAATAGCTATAATAGAGCCACCAAATCATATAAAAAGAGAAAATTACCCAGCAAGAGCAGCTACAATAAGCCAAGAAAGCATTCCTGGAGAACCATCTCCTCGTCCTTTTTGTTTATTTGCACGCGCAATAGCCTCAGCCTTGTTCTTGAAAGCCTGGTAAAAAGAGTAATAGATACCCTGGCAGCTTCAAGAGGAGAAAATTAATTAGAAAGAAATTGTGAAACTGCATATAGCAGAATAACAAACTAACTGATCAACAGAAATATTCATGGCCACCTGAGAAGCAGCAGTGCCAAGCAGAGACGGCCTGAGGCCGCTGTAAAGCCCTCCCAGGCCTTCACTTTTAATGACCTGCAACTTTCACTCTTAAAAATTTACACACTCACACGCACGCAGCTTGTGCCATTGATCAATAAGGCTAACCTGGAAAATGTGAACAAGCGTGCTTCGAGTCGCAGCAGGTTGAGTGGGTATTGAGTCCTTAGCAATTCTCTCTGTTTGCTGGCGTGTATTCACCTGCAGGTGTTTGATGGAAAAATTAATCAAAATCATAAGCTTTAGCCCATTAATGATCTCAAGAAAATTCGAAGATCTAACAGCATAAAGAAGCCAATTCATGAAGATACAAAATAACATTCGACGAAGAGCTGAACTTGGAGCAACATAGGGGAGAAGGGTAAGGAGATAATATAGTAAAGGTACACTACCGTCTGCAGAGGGTAAGTAATTATCTGCGCGACAATACCTCCACCGGCTCCGGCCAATCCATTCACTATGGCGTTCGACATACCTACAGTTACAACTATAGATACAGATTTCCTTCACAGTGATGAGAGGTAATAGTAAGCTCCTCAGCTTACACACTCCATTGCTACTACTGATAAGCAAGACAGAGACAAGAGGAATCTTATCCTCAAGTCAATATATTTTTTTTAAAGAAATAAAAAGAAAAAGAAAATGACACTCTAGCCCATACGTTCTTAAGATATTTGAAGCTGTAGGTCTGTTTACGCAATTCCCCCCAACCCCACCACCGCCATAACACAAGAACTGAGACCTTTACACAATCTTGCAAGAAAAGAAAGCAAAGCCCACCAAAAAATTTCTCAGAAAAAAATCGAATGGAAGACAATTCGAGGAGAGAGAAAGTTATAACAGCGTCGGACCGTTTCGTTGTCGGGTCGGTGCCAACTGTCTTTTACATCCCCGAATTCGTCTCCGCCGCTGAAGAAGACCAGCTCTTGAAAAATGTAAGCGAATTGATTGTACTACAAAGAAGTTGGGAGAGTTTATTGTTCAGTATTATTTCTTGACATACCTTTTTGTCTACGATTTGCAGATTTATGAAGCTCCGATTTCTAAGTGGAAGTCTTTGAAGAATAGGAGACTACAGAATTGGGGTACGTCACTTGAATACACTGTCTACTATTCTGGAGGAATGCTAATCTCTACTTTGCTGTAATGATTGATCCTGACAGGAGGAGTTGTGCACGAAAAGGGTCTTCTCGCCCAAGATTGTAAGTGGCCCAATCCAACATTATACTTATTTTCCTATCTTTGTTTTTGCATGCTTCTCCATGTGTATTTTCTGGATGTAATTTGCAACTCCTGATCGCTTTTTGTCTCGAATTCTTTGATTTTGGGAGTCCGGAATTCTGATTTTCTTGGTGCAAGACATGTAACAGCAACTTCATTATTGACAATCTAACCTTATCCATCATAAGGGAGCGTTTCTAATACTAATATAAATGCTTTGTTGCCTCAGAATATGCAACTTCATCTAGTCAATAAAACCAAATTTAATTGTACCTTTAACGATTTACTTTCTTGAATGAGGAATTATAGCATTATTTTCCCAGATGGATAAGCTTCTCTCTTGGGCATAATAGGAGAGGTTTGCAGTGTGCATCAAGCTTCTTCTGTGATACCAAATTTCAGAAGTCAGTTTCTTATTTGGACTTAAAGAAAAATACTCCCTCATCCCAAAAAATGAGTCCTCTTTCATAAAAGGTGCGACTTTATATTTTTTGTCAATTTGACGAATGTACAACCTGTAAAAAACCATAAATTTGCACTTATACGTCTTTTTCTATTTGTTGATTAGACTTATTCAATCATTTATAACTTGTTTGTGAAATAAAAAAAAATCAATTTTTTACTTTGACTAATAAAATGAGACATTAACTTCCGAAACAAAACTCATTTTTTTGGACAATTTTTTTTTTTTTAAATAGGACTCTTTTTTTGGGACGGAGGAAGCACTATTTAGAGGGAGCTTCAAGATCCAAAAGTGGTTTGATTTCTGTTCCATCATCTTACACAGGATAAGTAGTGGAGGATTCAACACAGAGGATGATGGTGTTTGCAATCCATGGGGTTTAGCACATAAATCCAATAGGTTCCCGTTATTATATATGTGTCCATCTATCTATATATGTGTGTGAGTCTGTGTGTGTGTGGAATTTTGTGATGCACAAGTCATGTAATCTATACATAGACAACTGGAGGCAAGTTAATGCAGACAGCTATAGAAAGTTAATTCTGGTCTGACATTTGAAGATGATTATATTGTGGATCCTTGAAATAGTCCATGGATATAAAATTTTGGGTTACAGAAGGTCAATAACTATGTCCTTTGTGTTATGCAGTGCCACCTTGGCTAAAAAATGTTACAAATAGGATTTACGAGGAATCAGGGTTGTTTCCATCAGCAATTAATCATGTGCTTATCAATGAATATTTGCCAGACCAAGGGATTATGGTGGGTATTTAACTTAACTGCATTGTATAGTTCTAAGATTTATATTGCTCTTATGTAATTTTTTTCTCCATTGTGATCTAGCGGGGTGGCATTGCTTTTACTGTTGTACAAGGGAAGGGGCATAAAAAATAGTTCAACTCTTAAAAATATTGTGTAGTTTTTCCTACTCGATGCCCTTGATTGCATCTTCTCGTAATTCTTTTTTTGTAAACAGCCTCATCAGGATGGGCCTGCTTATACGCCAGTGGTGGCTATTCTATCGCTTGGATCGCCTGTTGTTATGGACTTTGTTCCCCACCCTAATTTGGAAAAAACTATGGACACATCTGGATACAATAATGAAGATATGATTTCCGAACCATCACATATGGAGACGAGTTCTGGTGCGAGTTCCAGCAAATACCGTCCCTTTTCTGTGGTACTGATGCCTCGCAGTTTGCTGATATTTAAAGATTTGGTGTACTCAGGTTGATCTTTATTTTGTGCCTGTTTCTTATAGTGTATGTCCTACTCCCTACTGTTTAACTTCAAACATGAACATCCAATGTTTTCTTCCAGACTACTTGCATGGCATTAAAGACTCTGAGAATCAGCGATATGACAAGGTAAGATGAGATGTGAATATCCACGTTGTGAGTACTGTTAAGATACAACAAGGTTGTTTTGGGTTGTACAGAGTTTCTATACTCTAATCAATTGGTCTTCCTTCTCTTGCAGGCTGTAAATATTGTCAATAGTCTGAATCATAATGGCCAAGTGGAAACCTTCTCAGGCTTGAAGATTGATAGAGATGACAGGGTGATTCACAGGACTACTGCGAGAGTTTCTCTCACATGCAGGCTAGTGACAAAAGTTCGCAAAAATTTAATAAAGCTTTAGAGCAAATAGACGAACTAGTAGCCTTTCTGATGGATCAGGTACACTCCAGCAAGCTCTTCGCTTAGCCAGTTTAAGATTGTTATTCCTACTATTGTCATCTGTTTTCTCTTTACTGAAATGTTTTTCTCAATGAGATTAAAGAACTATGAATTATAATCAATACAGTCAAGTTTACGACTGGGAAAAAATGACATCTTATAATTAATATGGTGAAGTTAAATGCATAGATTTGATTCCAATTGGACAATCTTATAAATTGTTCAGCAAATATGTATTTGTTTACATTTAAGATAATGCTGAGAATTATTACAAAGTTAAGACTCTATACAACTTGGAGAAACAATAATATTGAATCTTCAAGTTATAAAAGTAACACTTAGTTGTGCATTCTGAAAGGAATCTGTTTGGACATTCAAGTGGTATAATATAATTTAGATAATAAAGATTACAGAAGCCATTCATTATTAATTAGGCAGCAGCAAGCATCTCCATCTTCTTCAAATGTATTTAGCAGTCTTCGGCAGACCCTGGACAATTCCGCAGAGTTCTTCAAAAGCAGGAATGTTGTATTCATCCCTCAATGAGAGTGCTGGTGAGAGAACACTGAAGTAGAATTGTTGTCCCAAATATGTCCTCTCCCACATATCCGACCTTAGGTTCCACATACCAGCATTGTCCAATGTGGTCATAATTGCAGCCCATGAGCCGGGGTAGACCTGAATGGTGTGCCTGCTCACGGCGTCCAAAAGGTTGTAGTTCTTCCTCTTCTCCGGGCTCCACCTCCCTGGCTCTATTGCCACTGCGAAGAAGGAGTAGCCGTCCAAGTGATATGTCTGGATGGTCTTCTCATGGTTCTCAAAGATGATCTCAATGAAGTTCCTGAATGTTGCATTCTTCACGCTGGGGGCGACAACAACTTTGTCCCCTTGTTCAGGCTCGTCCTTCACAAGATCATATTTGAACACCTTGTCCACAATATCGTAGTACTCAGCCAGCTTCAATGGGGTTTCTTTGTCCACGTGGGAGACACCGTTGATGGCGAAGCGGAGCTTTCCATTGACTAGGTGGCGGGAGTTGACGACCTTGATGGTGCGTGTGATATTGATCTGGCCATAGTGGTAAGAGCCCTGTGGGTTGGGGCGGGCAGCACTAGCTGTGAGATTCCACCTGAAGGAGCGGAACTGGTTGATGGACCAGGCAATGCCCACAGAGTTCTCGGGTGGGGGTAATGGGAGCTTGGGGGATGCTGGCCCGTTGCCGTTTGTGTAACGGATTACTGCCACAGATGCAACGACCTTCTTGAAGAACCTGCTAGAAGCCACAAAATAGTAGTCCTTGGGGGTTTGGTCAGCAGTCACCAACACAGACAGGCATTGCCCGACATGGAGATCCAACGAGTCGTACAAATTTTGGACGGTGTGGGATCCCTCCATTTCGACCAATTTCATGGTGTGGCCCTGAATCCTGAAGTTGACAGAGAGCCTGAGACCCACGTTACAGACCCTGTACCTGTAGGTCTTGGCGGGCTCCATGGTGACAAGGGGCTCTGCACCAACATCTCCGACCTTGTTGGACATGCCATTGATCTGGATACCATCGGGCTTGCCAATGGATCGGCCCGAATCGAGAATGTGCTGGAGGGTCTTGTGGTCTTTGTTGTACCAGTCACCAAGGAGGATAGGATACTCATCGGCAGGGTTATCGAAGGGGACGGGAATGAGGTCACGGCTGTGGATCTTAAGCATGCCAATGCCGCCGCCGGCCCTCTGGAGGCCGGTGGTGGGGAAGTATATGTAACTGCCAATCTGGTCCTTAACCTGGAAGTGATAGGTATAGTTGTGTCCCGGGAGGATGGGGCACATGGTTCCAGGGGTACCGTCCTGCCAGGAGTTCTTCCTGTGCTGGACCCCAGCCCAGGTGAGGAGGAAAGGCTCGTCGAGGTGGTTGAAGACGTTGACAACAATGTTGTTGTTGGAGGTGCAGTTGATCGATGGGCCTGGGAATTGGCCGTTGATAAGAATACCCTGCTTGGGGACGCCAAGAGGCGCAATGGTGCCGTATGTAACGTGCCATTCGAAGAAGTGGTAAGGGTCTTCTGCTATGGCAACTGCCATGAGGCAGAGAGAGAATGCAATAAAGATCTGGCTCCTGCTGGAACCCATGGCTGTAATCTTTTTTCTTTTTTTTTTCTTTTTTTTCTTTTTTTTAGGGGGTTGCCAAGAAGAAGAAGAGGAATGTCCAGGAATTTCTTCTTCTGGCAAGAGAAGACTGAATGGTATTATTCCCAATGAATGAGAGGTCCTTTTATAGTAAGAGAAGAATGGAAGTTAAGTTAGTTATCAGAAGAACCATTGGCTGTTGAATGCTGTCTGTCTCTGATCTCCTCCTTTTGAGCTGATTCTTTCCTTCCATTCATTCCCCGTACCTGACTCCTCATTCTACTCTTGTCCAATATCACAATTTCATTCAAAAAAAAAATATTGTTTTTACAAATTGGAAATAATCTTTAATTACAATATGATATTATATATCATGTTATATTTTATCAATATGTTGGATTAAAAACATTTATAAAATTGAATTATTGTTATTTATTCTATAAATAGGAAGCCTAGAAAAACACATTGATATATGATATTTATTTACTAGAATTGCTCATGTGCGTTATGCGGTTTGTATAATATTTCAAAAATAAAATGAATATATTTATAACATAATTTTGGGTAAATTAATATTTAAGAGTATTTAAAAGTAATATATTATTTTATTAGTAAAAACATATAAAAATATAGTTATTTTCTTCCTCCCCAAAATAGTCTTGCTTCTAAAATAAATGCATTAATTGTATTAAAAGTTAAATTATTTAATAAGTTTTTCAAAATATATTATTAATATTTATATGCAGCCCAAATTCAATACACAATATATATTCAGAATTAAATCAAATGACGAACCAAAAAATAATCATATTTTTTTCATATCTCATTTTAATATATGTGATTTGGGTGTAGTATTAAAGATTATGAAAAGAGAATTAATTTGATATATTATAACTTTAAAATACATTAGAAACAAAAAAAATTGTATTTTTAAAAATTGAAATAAATATTCTCCAAAAAATATTCTACTAATAAAAAATTGATACTTCATTTTCTATAAATATATCTACTTTTAAAAATAAAATAAAAATGAAAAAATTATATTTAGATTTATTGACGAAAGAGTCGGAATATAAGAGGGTGAATGAAGTGTCCAATCCGTCTCACCTCATTATTGCAACGATCAAAATTGAAAAATAAAGAACATAGTTTCTGGATGCGATTTTAGCAGTAGTATCCACAAAAACTCTATTAAACTTCATATATAAATTTAGGACCTCAACGATTTGTAAGAATTCCAATTGAATTTTGGGTTGCGAGTATGGTGGCGCAAATTAGGGTTTATGGCTTTGGTTTTGATGAATTTTGATAATGAAATGGAAGAATTTTGTAATTGATGGGTTTTAGACTTAGGTATCAATAATTATGGTCGAATTTGTGTTGTTTTAAAAATATTAAATGAATTTGATGAAATATACATGAATATGAAGCCCAATTTTCTTTCAAGTTGGAGAATTAAGGATTTTTTTGCCCTAATTCATACAAAAAGATGTCGCAAGAATTACCAATAAACTCTCATGTTCTCTACTTCTCTCCTTTCCAATATAGGTTATAGTATGTTTGAATATCTAAATATTGAAAACTAAGATTTCTGTAAATTTCTTAGAGAAAAAGAATGGCTTTCCAGAAAAGTTTCAGCATGATCATGACTTATATCTTTCAATGAATTATCTGAATTAAATTCAATAAATGTATATATATGTTGTTACCTTCGGAAAATGGATAAAAATACGTGTTTGTATATATTTGGCTAAAAATACACCATAATAAATTACAGCACAAATTGGTTAGTGCATGAGAAGCAGAGATAAATATTCTAAGGAAGCAGCAGCGTACTGCCTACTGCCTACAGCTTCAAGTGTACTTAGCAGTCTTCGGCAGACCCTGGACAATGCCGCAGAGCTCTTCAAAAGCAGGAATGTTGTATTCATCCCTCAACGAGAGCGCCGGCGAGAGGACGCTGAAGTACAATTGCTGCCCCAAATATGCCCTCTCCATCATACCCGACCTCAGGTTCCACATTCCGGCATTGTCCAGTGTGGTCATCACCGCCGCCCACGACCCGGGGTACACCTGAATGGTGTGCCTGCTCACGCCGTCGAGCAAGTTGTAGTTCTTCCTCTTCTCTGGGCTCCACCTCCCCGGCTCTATCGCCACCGCAAAGAACGAGTACCCGTCCAAGTGCCATGTCTGAATGGTCTTCTCACGGTTCTCGAAGATGATCTCCACGAAGTTCCTGAACGTCACGTTCTTCACGCTGGGAGCGACGACGACTCTGTCCCCTTCTGGCTCGTCCTTCACAAGATCGTACTCGAACACTTTATCCGCCATGTCATAGTACTCGGCCAGCTTCAATGGGGTTTCCTTGTCCACGTGGGAGACCCCGTTGATGGCGAAGCGGAGCTTGCCGTCGACCACGTAGCGGGAGTTGACGACCTTGATGGTGCGGGTGATGTTGATCTTTCCGTAGTGATAGGAGCCCTGTGGGTTGGGGCGGGCGGCGCTAGCGGTGAGGTTCCACCGGAAGGAGCGGAACTGGTTGATGGACCAGGCAATGCCCATGGAGTTCTCGGGAGGGGGTAGTGGGAGCTTAGGGGATGCTGGTCCATTGCCGTTGATGTAGCGGATCACAGCCACGGATGCGACGACCTTCTTGAAGAACCGGCTAGAAGCTACGAAATAGTAGTCCTTGGGGGTTTGGTCGGCCGTCACCAATACTGACAGGCATTGTCCGACGTGGAGATCCAATGAGTCGTACACATTCTGTACGGTGTGGGAGCCCTCCATTTCGACGAGCTTCAAGGTGTGGCCCTGAACCCTGAAGTTGACAGAGAGCCTGAGACCGACATTACAGACCCTGTACCTGTAGGTCTTGCCGGGCTCCATGGTGACAAGGGGCTCGGCAGCAGCGTCCCCGACCTTGTTGGACATGCCATTGATCTGGATACCGTCGGGCCTGCCAATGGACCGGCCCGAATCAAGAATGCGCTTGAGGGTCTTGTGATCCTTGTTGTACCAGTCGCCGAGGAGGATGGGGTACTCTTCAGCAGGGTTGTCGAAGGGGACAGGAATGAGATCGCGGCTGTGGATCTTAAGCATGCCAATACCGCCGGAGGCCCTCTGGAGGCCGGTGGTGGGGAAGTATATGTAACTGCCAATCTGGTCCTTAACCTGGAAGTGATAGGTGTAGTTCTGCCCCGGAAGGATGGGGCACATGGTTCCGGGGGTACCATCCTGCCACGAGTTCTTCCGGTGCTGGATCCCAGCCCAGGTGAGGAGGAAAGGCTCGTCGAGGTGGTTGAAGACGTTGACAACAATGTTGTTGTTGGAGGTGCAGTTGATCGATGGGCCTGGGAATTGGCCATTGATAAGAATACCCTGCTTGGGGACACCAAGAGGCGCAATGGTGCCGTATGTAACGTGCCAGTCGAAGAAGTGGTAAGGGTCCTCCGCCATGGCGACCGTCAGGAGGAAGAGAGAGAAAATAGTAAGTATCTGGCTCCGGGGGGAACCCATGCCTGTTTCTCTATTTTTTTTTATTTTTTTGGTTTTCTTTTTGCCAAGAAGAAGAGAAAGGTGAGGGAATGTCTTCTTCTGGCAAATGGGAAGACGGTTGGAATGACATTAAAGAGTGAATGAATGTTGTGACTGTATATATACGGAGGATATAGGGAATTCGGATATTTTGTGTTTCATCTTTAATTTTATTTGTGGTAAAAAGGTTGGTTGTCGAAATTATCGGGTCTCCTCTCATCTTTGTTGGAATGATTTTAACTGCTCATTGAACTCCTCTCTCTCATCCATTCACTTGATCAATCATACAGTGTGTTTCAATTATGATCATTCCAATGTGACAGATTACACTTGTTATTTTATTTTATATTTTATTATTTTTAATAAATAATATTTGTTAATTAGTATAGAGGTTATTACCTCAGCAGTGTCTCTACCCATGATGAACTAAAAAAATTTGTGCCAAAAACTTGGAAAATTGGATATCTACGGAATCTTCTCGGCCGGCAAATCGGAGACGGACGACCACAGTCCCCTATTGGTTCCCTTGATCAGCCAACGGCTTTCAAGATCTGGAACGACCAGCGAATAGATCGGGGCAAATCGTTTTTTGAAAGGTTCACTGAGCTGGTTTTGGAGATTGCTTTCGTTCATAAACGGAATAGGGAATAGCGGGCCGAAGAAGACATGCAGAGAAGCTTAGTGCTAAAGTGAGGTGATAGGCCCGATCATTTTCACCGATTATACATGTTACATACAATAATTATCATATAATATCATATGAAACACATAATATAACGGCAAATTTTTGGCACATAAAATCTTCAGATGTAATTAAAAATAATTAAAATTTATTTATTTATGAGCTTGCATGGCATATTCTTGCTATTAATGTCAACCTTCTACTTTTTCTTTCTTTCTTTTTTCTCCCTTGGCACCGAATCATATTACAAATTAACCCTACTATTATTAGTTAGCAAACAAATTTTAAACATTCCACCATAATTTTGCAACTTTCATTTATTAAAATTTAAAATATTATATTATTTATTTGAATTCAAACAACTCCAAATTTGCATGCAGATTTATCACGCACCTCCTTTCACCATTTGAGAATTGGGAGGATTGTTTTCTAAACAATAGTGTGAGTTTTTGTTTGTTGTATAACTGAAGAAGTTAGCTTAAATGTAGAAATAAAATCATGACAAAAATTATATTATTACATTAGATTAAATAATAATTAATTATAATATATAAAATACGTTCTTAAATTATTCACAAAGAAGCCTCCTGAATTTTATAAAATTTCTCAACCATGTACAAATATTTAAAAAAATCATTTATTTATTCATAATTATGTAAAAAGGTCCCTAAATTATTAACTAAAATTTGAAAATTTCTATTAACTATAAGAAAATGTATTAATTACAAATTCTTCCTTAACATACACAAACACTCAAGAAGGTGCAAGTAACAATATTCCATAATTCAAAAACCTTTTCAAATAACACTTCACTCATCGCAGTGTCCAAAAACAAATGATATGGAGATTACAATTCAAAATTATTGGATAACTCGATCAAAATTTCAACATTGTACATGCTGGAATCTAAAGTTATGCTCACTAGGAAATTGCGAAAGGAAACAGCCTCCTATGGAAAATTCTATGCAACCCTCAATTGTAGTGTCTGCTGGCGTTGCACATCTTGAAAAAGTTCGAAAAGACAGACAATTGATTTTTTTAGATGTGCCACATGTCATACATAGTACGGAGTGAAGGCAGTGCCCACACAGGCAGCAATAGCAGACAAATATTTGGCAACGGAGTGCAGTTAAACAAACTCATTTACTAAAATTAGAAACATCTAAACAGAAAGTATGCATTCAAATGAATGAAGGGGTGACAAGGCACACAGGAGAGCATCCATTCCATAGGGCTGATTACAGAAAATAAAGGACTGCAATATTCAGGCAGTAGACAAGCAGCACACACACTTGCAATCTATACGAAGAAGAGATCCGAAACAAGAATGCCATTCTTCTGGCACAAAATGTGCTTATTAATTGATTTATGTATCAAGCTGATTAAATTTCACAGATGATCACTGATTGACCAAGTAGAGGGCAGACTTATTCGGATGTAATTGAAAGATGAATGAAGCAAAGCACTTTACAAGCAGCACACCAATGCACCCACCCAATCAACCACAACAATTGGTGCTAAGAACCACAATTGATATAGACATACAAACGGGTTGATGACCTGAAACTCAGCCACTTTCACCTTTGAGGAGGGTCCACTGTCCTAACATTTGCACCAGTCATCCCCTCAATTCTATCTTTAGTAATCTCCACAAAATGACCCACCATTTCATAGAACTGCTTCAGTCCGGACAGTGGGAGAATTATGGAGGAACGATCTGAGCCCGTGACCTGCATTTTGTTTACAATAATTTATAAATTTTAAGAGAATGTGCGATGAGACAAACTTAATTTACCATAGCACTGAGATTTTCCAATATGTACCTCTGATATTCTCAGGAAATGACCTCGGTTGTTGCTGCCAAGATCAAAGAAAAATTTCTTTTGATCAGCTCTTATCACTTTTGAGACTCCCAAATTACCTATGTCATCAGGCGGTGGCAGATCAGAAGAGCGATCTACATTCAAGTCAGCTGCTGGGGCAGGTTGAGAACTATGACTGGATATAAAACCAGCCCCCACATCATCTGAAAGCCCAACAAGACGTTCTGGGGCTTCAGAGTTCTGCTGATGCTTACACACAACCACAAATACATGAAGGCTTCCTTTCTGAGGCACCTTAATAGTAATTACGGCTAGAAGATGATTGAATGATTCAATATTACCTGATTGGGCATGATGAAAAGCCCGGATGCTTCATTAATTTCACCCAAAATATTTCTGAAGGCTGCCCAACCTTCATCATGTGCGCTTCCTGCCGGGACAATTATTGTACTGCGGTTCCGGCTGACAGAAGCTTCAGATATCTGCATGCATGAATATAATCTGTGAAAATTGAGGCTTTTGAGGTGTTATTTATCTAATAAAAACAGCTTAACATTGAAAAGGTCTGTATAAAAACATGCAAGGAGAGTTTTCATTTCAATTAAACAGACACCATAAGAATGCATATGGGCAGTAGTTGCCTACTCCAACTGGCTTCACCAAATTCAGGAAAGTGTTTCTTGTAATGGATTTAACAATTAGATCCACAAGCATATAAGCTGAAAAAGGCAAAATGAATAACAAAAAAAAAGTGGTTGACAAATTACTGAATTAGCACAGAAAACAATCAGTGTCACTATATTTGCAAGTACAGCAGAACAATTAAAAAAAAAAACACTTTCAATGAACTTCAAGTAAATAATGTCAGGAATCCATTTTATGGTGTTCACAGATATGTTATCTTAAGACTACACAGCCTGCATCTTGTTATTCAAAAACATAGAAATGGACGTGAGCTACTCACAATCACTAATCTAGAAAATTGGAAGCTGAAAGAGCTCTATATGTGTCTGCTAAGCAGATGGGGAACCACACAGTTAAAATAGTGTTTAGAAAACACAGCTCATCACTGATAGACACAGATAACAGTGATGGCTTCAGTTATTTCGAAAGAAAACAGAAACAAAACATCCCAATCTCTAATGCAAATAGGTCCAAGGGTTTGACTATATTTATGCCTGTCAATACATCAACTGCAGAAATTAATCGACATCATTGCTTATGAAAACCAAAACTCAAGCGTCTTAGTTACCTACATTCATTTCTCTGACCAAATTTTCTGTAGTCTTGTCAGCAGAACTACAAAGAGATGCTTGCTTCTTATTACAGACATCTTTTACCGAATCATGTTGGTGAAATATTATAGAGATCAGTAGTCCAGATCAGAAATTCTGTTAATATTTATCTGTAGTTTCATCATCAATTACACAAATTGATGTTTTTGTGGTATTTAATGAGTTCTTTCCTAGACTGGCACAGGAATGCAGCTTTAGGTGTTTCAGTCAACGGATTGCATGTTGCCCCAAATACCAAAGAAACCCATCTTTGAACAGCTTGATTCAATAAAAAGTAAAACTTTGTGCTGGATTTCACAAAAGTTCGTGGTAAGATAAACAAAAACCTTCAAATCCACAGTTTCATTTGATAAAGAAATGCAATTACTAATTAGAACTCGTTAAAGCAGACTGCCAATTAAAGCTGTGATTGCCGACACATTAAAGCACATACATTTGTGTGTGTGTGTGTGTGGGGGGGGGGGGGGGGCAAAAAAGGCAGAAATGAGCTACTAACTTTGAGAAAGCGCCCCCTCCTGTTCTCCCCAACATCAAAATAGAAAACCTGCACACAGATATCAGCAAACCCTTAAAATAAAATAGATAAAGTTCATATCGGTTAGACCATAAAGAATAAAGCAAATGAGAGTATGGTGCGTGGGTGTATCAAAGGTGCCTTGGTATCGAGCTGGAGTTCTTTGCTAAAGACATCCTGGTCATCGGAATTGACATAGTAATTGAAGAGATCGAGGAACCAGGCGATGCCGTTGGAAGGTACTATGATGGTGGACCTTGTCGCCGAAGTCTTTTCAGAGATCTTGAGGTAACGCCCTCGGGGGTTCTCCTTGAGGTCGAAGTAGAACAGCTTGTGCTCGACCTGGAGAGTCTTGCACAGCAATTCCACATCATTCCCCCCTCCGCCGCCTCCGCCTCCGCCTCCGCCGCCTGAAGAATTCCCCTCCATCTGCAATTGAGTCTGGAAACAATAACCAGCGACTTATTCCCCAAACGCAAGTCCAGAAAATAATTAATAGGTGCGAATTATCACAGTGGTGCGTCCGGCGACAACCCGTGAATCGAAAATTCAGAATAATTCAAGCAGGGGAGGAGACCAACGAATCAACGGCTGTGCTGGAGATCCATTTCTTCTGGGCTTGGTTAGGGTTTTGAAGGAGAGAAGGAATGAATTGAGTAAAAATGATGGGAGGAGGAAAACAATTGTAGCGTTAGCCTACTGGTTTGGGTTTGTGAGTTGCGTTATCTATTGCTGGGGAAGACTTACCGCACCAGTCCGCCCGCCCTTGAATCGAATGTCATCGCCTATTTCATAATTCCAGTTGTGCCCTCCGCCTCTACTTTAACGCGCCAGAGATGGTAATTGGTAGCTTCAAGTATTTTGACTTTAATTTTTCAATAATTTAATAGTTTTTTTTAATAAATATTTTTATTGGAATTATTATAATATGTATTATAAAGATAAAAATTTGATTTGCAGACAAATTCACATATTTTAAAATTCAATTTTCAACGATTTTAGTTATAAAACGTGGAATAAGCAACACTTCAAGTAAATTAGTCTGCAATTTAAGAGGATCCCCTCGATGAGAGGCACCATATGAAGAAGAAGTTTGCACACGTGCATACAAAGAAGAAAATTTGCACACGAGAAGCGACGCCATGAGTTGGTCAAATTAAAGTATTTCGAAGGGTTTTGACATACTTAAGTTTGTCTTGATGGGGTCTTATTGAAAAAAAATACACAAATATTATTTTGACACTAGTAAAATTATTGGAGCGGTGGTAATCTATTAAAAACATGTGCAGTTCACTAATATAATTTAGAACTGAGGGCTTCATCATTTGATTGCCTAATACAAAACTGTTATATACATTTGTAGAGAGACTGGGAACCAAAACATGATGATTGTCATTGTATTGTATCGAATTGTCTTATTTCACCGTTGTTAGCTTTATACGTTGCTGAATTGTTTTGTTTCTTGATGTAAACTTGTAATTATCTACTTAATAAGAAGGAACATAATGACACATGTTGGCCATATTAATCAGAGGCCCAATTCATGTACCTTAAATTTTCCATAATAGCAAAAAAATATCATCTAACAATTCAACGAATAAAATATATTTTAAGGTTCTTCAGTTATCCGTGAATATTTTAAAAGGTATTTTAGTTATAACAAATGTAAAAGTCCCTCCAGTGTACAAATTAATTTTCAAAGTTCTTTCAATTATTAAAAAGTAATATTTTGGTGGCAAAACATAATGAAAATCGTCATATTTGTCAAATTTACCTTCAGAAACTTTTACGTTTAAAATGTTTATTTAATATCCCTTCATTTATTTGTTTCACCTCATATAAAGACCTTAGGGGTACATCAACATTGAATATTTAAAAAAAAAAAAATCATACAAAAATTGATTTTGAATGACACATTAATATATATTTTTTAAATAATTGAGAGACCTATATAAATATTTTCACAACTAAAAGAACTTTACAAATACTCACAAATAGTTGAGGGATCTTATTACGCATTTTGCCACAATTCAAACAATTATCAAGATTGTCTGTAGCACTATTTTTGAAGGATGTATTAAGATAACTTTTTAACAACTGAATAATTTATACAAATTTCTACTGTGACACATTTACAAATCACAGATAATTTATGGACCTTAAAATGCATTTTCCCACAGTTCAAACAATTATCAAGACTGCCTCCAACATCATTATATCTTAAACAAGTAGCCCTCTATTTACCGGATGTATTTCCATCTATAATCACCTAATTTACTTTTCAATATTACAATATAATCCCGGAGAGTATTTCCATTTGAACTAACCGTATTCTCTATTTTGTTCACAAACCAAAAGCACCTAAGGTTTTGTCTTATTATCCACTATGCTTCACCTCTTCGATATCATCATAATGTGATGTTTTCTTTTTGTATTACGTACTTCCTAGATAATTCTACATGAGAATAACAAAATTTCATATGTACTAAACAAATAATTGTAGTTTACAATATCTATAAAAGTGTGCGGTTCCTGTATATAAACATGTTTGGTTCCTAGTTGGAATAAGAAAAAATATCAATAACAATTATACCCAACGTGAGGCAATTGAACATTGTTGATAAACGTTTGAGTGAAACCAATCGAACACAACACAACAATTGTTCGACTATAACTAACTAGATATTGTAGCAACGTTCTCGTGAAGTCGCTCAAATACCTTACAATTTTAAAATTATACCAATCGAACATCTTAAAATTTAAATAACAACCTACAATTTTAACATGACAATTATTTAAACAAATATAAAAAGTAACAACAAAAATCCAAAAGTTACCATAAAATAACAATATTATAAGTCTAAAAATTATAACTCATGTTTGGAAATTATTTGAAAGACTATGCTAGAACCACTAAATAAACATGTAACCCTTTGACTTAAAAAAAAAAAAAAACCATCCATTGAAATATAATTTTGAGCAACATATAAATGTGAATAAATCAAAATATACATAGTTATTTAAATAAAAGAAATTATAGCTAAAAAGTATTAACGTTAATATTAATTAAACATTTCAAAAATATTTAATTGACATAAATTGATGTTTATAAAATGTTCAATTGAATCTAATTAAATATGAATATATTTTTTAAATAATGATATTTTATTCTAAAAATTATTAAGATAAGCGTTTTTCTTAAAAAAAAAACAGAAAAAAAAAAGGAAAAAAAGATGTATAGGTATATTTGGTCCCTTTCCCAAACATTTAAAAGAAACTCCGGAAATCTTTGCCGACTTCACTGATTTGATGAACAAGTTCTTAAAACAGAACAAATCACCAGAGCAGGGCTGAATTTATTTATTTCTTCACGGCTGATTACAGTCCTCCGCGACGGTGCTAGCGCAGGAGTTTGCGTGCTAGGGTACCATCCTCAAAACCTTCCCGCCCATAGCAGGATTAAACAGGAGCCATCGCCTCCAGCTCTGCTTCTCTCTCCGCATTTTCTCTCATTTCTCTCCATTTCATTTTCAATTGCAGACATTCTTTTGGAGTCAATGACAGTTGCTCCGCCACCTGAGTTCACCACCGATGTCGGTGCCCTCGTCGAATTGGATGAGGAAAATGAAGCAGAGGAACTCGGTTCCAGAAATTACCGCTTCATCAAAATTGGAGAACCCGTTCCTCTAAAGTCCGACGGCGCCTCCGAGTTCGAACCCCAGTCTCCTCCCTCTCAAGCTTTGGCCGTCTCTGAACGGTTTCGCCTCCTCTTTGTGGCTCATCCCGAAGGTAGATTACCGACCCCCTCTCTGTCTCCAATTCAAATATCCTTCCGTTGCATATTATTTGTATTTTTTGGGCTTAGGGTTTTATGTTGCGAGGACCAAGGACGTGATGGCATCTGCCGAGGAGATTAAAGAGAAAAGGACAGGCTCGTCTATACAAGAGTTGAGCCTCGTCGATGTTCCTATTGGAAAGGTTTCAATATTGGTCCTGTCAGCTGATGACTCCTTACTCGCTGCTACTGTGTCCAGCCATGTCCATTTCTTTGCTGTTAGCGCTTTGCTCCATAAGGTATGTCATTCCGGTCCTATGAGCTCTAATGTAAGAAAGTGATATGTTGCTTGTTTTCGAATCTCCAAATGTTATCTCTCCTTCCTTATGCAGAAACTTAACTTGTTATTCAATAAGATAGAGACCATTTTACTTATCTTGCAAATAGTGAGTGAGTTCTATTGTACTCGTTTCTCTCTTGGTGCACATATAATCAAGAATAACTCACGAAAGAAATTATATCTATGTGAATTTTGAATTAATTATCATATCAGATTCTTTTAATGCTGGTAGAGAAGTTAAGTCATAATGGTTGTTGAACAGGAACAGAAGCCTTCATATTCAGTCTCACCTGATGAGTCTATTTGCATCAAGGATGTACGTTGGAGCAAAAGAGTTGCAAAGTCTTATCTTATTCTGACATCCAATGGAAAGTTATACCACGGATCTGGTCAAGGCCCCCTTATTAATGTGATGGAAAGTGTTGATTCTGGTATGCTCTACCTCTTTGTGCATGTGTTTTGTCGTCTCAACTGATACCAGACTGCTCTTATAAAAATCATATCATTGTCTGATTTCACTGGATATGCTATTTACCTATATTGGAAATTGTTGGTGGTTGGTTTCAATCACTATATCACAACATTTCTCTTTGTTAGAAGAAAATAATTCTTGGTGCAACCCCCTCCCCTGCTATGTAAGCACATTCTTCTAGTGACATTAATGGATTAATAGCCATCTGCATCATTTTATCATAAATTTTGTGAACTCGTTGCATCTAATATGGTGCATTTTCCCCTTATATGATTCTTTTTTTCTCATTAAATTCATTTGTTGGTATAGTTGACTGGAGTATTAATGGCAATTTTATTGCTGTGGCAAAAAAGAAAGTTGTCAGCATTTTGTCGTCCCAGTTTAAGGAAAAAATAAGATTTCTGCTATCATTCCAGTCGGTGATTGGTGATTCTGATGCTAACCAAGTTATTAGAGGTATTGCTGCTTCTCTATAAAGTTTTGTTGCATTGATCATCTTTCTTCCTGTATTTGGCATCCCTTACTGAGATTCTTGTGTTGAATATATTTTCACCGTACAATTGTACACATGCTTGATAAATGTGTGTAACATAATCAAGCTGCATAATCTTATTTTTCTGGTGGATTTAGTCCTTCCAGCTCCTCCTGTTTTAATGCATGTAGTATATGGATTATGGTGGTGTACTTCACTTATTTTTTTGGGAACTGGAGTTGAATGTCAAATGCTGTATAACTCCTTTGTTAGGTCTTTAGATGTAAATTTGCAATTTGCTCTGTGAATCTGTGATGAAGTTGGAAACAGTTCTCTCAGACTGTAATGAGGTGATAGTTGTGGGTGAATATGTTCAGTATCGTTTAATCTCTAGTTCAACTATTATGTAATTAATGTGAATGGATTGTAAAGTGTACTAGTTCCAAAGCTAATGACTTTGTAAGATATAGGTAGAATATTCAGTTAAATGATCTTCAGGCACATTCTATAATTTAAATGTGTTGGGAACAATGAGTAAAAAAGCGAAAGGCGCCCCAAGGCACCAAACCTACCTCACTGCCTAGGTGTGAGGCGCTAGGCGAGGTGCGTGCCTCACTGAAGCGAGGCGCCCAAACTAAAAAAAATATGTATACATATAAAAACATTTCACCATAAGAAAACATAATAGATTCATTTAAACACGATCAAATATAGAAGTCCAAAACATATAGTTGTCCGAATTCCATATATAGTAGTTATATCCAAGCATTAGGCATCATCTTCGGTCGCTGCTGCCAGAAAAGGTGGTGGTTGCTGGAGTGGGACGGGCAGCAGGTGTGTGGAGAGGCAGTAGGTGTGTGTGTGTGAGATGAAAGGGGTTTTGAACTTATGTTTTATAATTTTAAGTGAAGAAAGGGGTTGAGTGTTCTGAAATAGGGTTTTAAATATTAAGTTTTAAGCCTATTTACCATAAAATATTTTGTTAAAAATAAACATTGCAGCCTTGGAAGAGGCGCACCTTTTTGGTGCCTGAGCCTTCTCATGGCGCCTCAGCCAAGCCCGCCTCGCCTTGGTGGTATGAGGCCCTAAACCCTAAATCCTAAGCACGCTAGGCACCTTTTCTCTCTGGTTGGAAGCCAGAGAGTCAGAGAATTGTCCTGATGCAGCAGTGATTATATAAAGAATGTTACGTGTTAGGTCTCTTTTTTATAAAGAAACATTTTTTTTTAGATTATGATAAACTGGAAGGGATGAGAGATCCCATTTAAAATAAAAAAAATATTGCAAAACATAACTCCAATCCCTAAACATATCTGAGACATAAAAATATTGAAACTTTTTATGGTCTTACACCCACGACGCTACCCTAGATTTGATTCTGTCCCAAACTTCCTCTATGGATTCTTTAGAGTCCTAGAAACTTCTATTCATCTCTAACCAAATGGACCAACAGATTGCTGGCAAGACCACTGCCAATAATTCTATACCTTTTTATTGATTAAAAACCTCTCAGGTTAGATGAAGACAAGTCAGGAATGGGTTGTTGTAATATCTATTAGATCACTCAGCTGGCTGTCTTATGGATAAAGGGATCTTTTTCCAGTGCATGGTTGGCGTTGGGGGTATTGGTTGCTCTTTATTTTTGCAGTGTGAACTGTGAAGGCTGTCTAGTTGTGCCTTTTTACTGTAATTTTTCATATTTCTACCGGATTCAACCTGATAAGGTTAAAGAATGGCAGCTTATTGGCGATCTATGCCATGAAAGGTTTTGCTCATGTGTCTCTGATGCTGACCTTTTGGGTGAAATTAAATGCTAAATATTCAACTTGGAGATTATAAGAATTCTTGTCCTGTTTAGGAATTCTTATTCAATTCATAGCCATTTGTTGAGGGGTTTTTCTGGTCAAGTATGTAAGCGAATAATGTCTTATTTTATTTGTTTAGTGAGATCAAAGTTTGGTAGATACCCCCAGCTCCTCACCCCCAGCCCAAAAAAAAAGATGGGGTGGGGGGAGAGGGGGTTCGCTTTTGTGCCATTACTATTGCTGCAACACCGGGAATTATTTAAATGATGGAAAATTAGGTTTTCAAGTCATAAACCTCAAGTGGCAAGGTCCCTCAATGACACTAATTAGAATGGGTTGCACATCTATTTATTAAATTCCGTGGTTACCATCAATCTAATAGTACTCTGAATCTTGTTTCAGTGGATTCTGTCCGATGGATCCGTCCAGATAGTATAGCTGTTGGATTATTCCTATTGAATGACGATGGGGAGGAAGAGAATTACGTAGTCCAAGTCATCACAAGCAGGGGCAGAAGAATTACTGATGTCGGTTATGCATTCTTCAAATTTTCTTTATTTAATTGGAAGCTTTCTATGCGCGTGTTTGAATGGTATATTTATGAGTTAATAGTAAGCAACGTTTGCCTTTTAATAATTGAAAGCATTTCATTTCTTATATATTATGGTGATGTAGATAACCAATTTTAATCCTTTCATCATATCATAATAATTGGTGCTACTTTCAACTATTATGGTGTACAAATATATGTTGTTAACTCTTGATGATCATCAACTTGTGTGGTAGTGCTCAGAGGCTGTTAAGCTATTTAGTGATGAGACGCTAACACTCCCATAAACAGGTCTCATATTACTGCAACCCCTCCTTGCTCTGGATCTATGATAGATTCTTATTTTCTAGTCATCTAGTTTTGCTAAATGAAGTTTGTCTTCATAGTATCTGACCTATTTAATTGTGCTTTTCAAATTCATCACTGGGTAGCTCGCCAGGAAGCTAAGCTGGATGATGGTTTTCTTCCCAGTGAGGCCTTTAAACTGTGAAGGTTGCTCTTGTATTCTTCCACGGATAGATTTTGTAACCTTTATTTTGTTATTGGTATTTTGTCCTTTGCTATAGGTAATTCCTTAATTATAAACTAAATAATAAAAGTTGTCTGAGTGTTAAGTGCACCATAGTAGAATTCTTTACTCTCTTTGATGTCCACCACCACCCCTCTGTAGCATGGGATCCATTTGATTAATTTACATACGGACCTAAAGATATATGTATTATTCATTTGATTTTGAGAAAGGATGGTTCCTATTATTTGCTTTATATTTCATGTTTTATCTCTTGCTGGATTACATAATTATTTTCTTATTGCTTTCAGGAAGCTTCGAAACCAATAGTACTGTCTTTCAATAATGTATTCATGGATTTCTGTTCTGATACTGTGCCCCCTCGAAATGGACCACATCTGTTTCTCAACTATCTGGATCTCTAGTACGTCTTCTTCGTTACCTTCTTTTAACAATTTTATGTCATGTGTTTACTTTTGTTGCTTCCAAAAAGTTTTAGAAAAAGAGGTCTCTTTCTCTTAGTCAATAATATCAGCATTACACACACATGTATACATATAGGACGTGTTTACTTTGAAATATGGGATTAGGTTATATTGATAAAAATATGGGATAAAAGGTAGGATAGAGATAAATTCAGATAATCTATCCCGTGTGTACTGTGGATTATTACAGAGGGAAAAGAAACATTATGTATCCCTATTTGTTGTTTACTTTGAAAGATATCGATTGGGATTGATGTCAGATTACCATATTGTCCAAATTTTTTGTTGAAATAAAAGGCTTAAGCTGTCCTTGGTTATTAAAAAAATTCTCCATTTTTTATTTTCATGAAAAAAATCCACATTAGTAATATCAATATATATTTTGTAGACATTTTTTATGACATTATACTTTTTATTTATAAATATAATATATAATATATATATATTCAATAATTTTGACAAATATGAATATAGAAATACAAATATAATATTAATTTTAGAATTATACATATATATTCAATTTTGTTTTTGAAAATATATAAGTATTTGTAAGTATAGTTATGTGATAGAATTCTTTTTAATAGTTATAAACAAGTATTTTTAATTTTTAAAATATACTTTAAGGATATATTTAGATATAAATATTTATATTTATATAAACATAAATATATTATATTGTATTTCATAAAAATATTTTAATTTAAAAAGTTTATAATGTGTATTATTATTAAGTATATTTATTTTCATATAAATAAATATATGTTATATAAGTATATTTATTATCTTGATATATAGATACATGTAAGTATCTCTATATATTAATGTTTATATATAACTATTCATTTATTAATAAAGATTTATTAGTATATATAAACATAAAAATATAACTATATGTAATGTATTTATATTTATAAAACTGATATTTAGATATTTATAATTTATATCGTTATTAAATGTATATTTGTATTTATGTAAATATGTAATTATATATAATTAATGAAATATAGATATATAAATATTTTATTTGAAAACGTATAAGTATTTATAAGCATATTTATGTGATAGAAATACTTTTTTTTATATTTACGAAACGAATATTTATAATTTTCTATAATATATTTAAGTATATAATTAATTATAAATATTTATATTTTTATAAACATATATATATTATACTATATTTCATAAAAATATATTTATTCAGAATATGTATAATGTGTAATAATATTAAGAATATTTATTTTGATATAAATAAATTTATGTTATATAAATATATTTGTTCTCTGCATATAGATGCGTATTAATATATTATATATTAACATATATATATATTACTATTCATGTATTTAGTAGTATCTATAAACATATAAATATAACTATTTACAATATATTTATATTTATATAACTTATATTTAGATATTTATAATATAAATTATTATTAAATATATATTTGTGTTTACGTACTTGTATATAAATATAGATATATAATATATATACTAATTAGGAATTATATAAGTATTTATAAGTATATTAATGTGATATAACTATTTTTTATTGTTATAAAATGAATATTTAATTTTTAAAATATATTTTTAGTATATATTTAGATATAAACATTTATATAAATATCAATATGTATGACTATATTTATGGATTTAAATGTATTTTCAAAACTGGCAAAGGGCAAAGAAGGAATTGCAATTTGAATAGTAAATATGGATTATTAATCCCAGGGGGGAGGTGGGATTAATAATCCCACCTTTTATCCCAAATTCATGTTTTATCCCGGGTCTTCTGGATAACCTGTGGTGGCGCATCTGACTCAGTAAATGCAGGATTAGGTTGGATTATCAATCCTTATCCAACCAAATCCATGAAACCAAACGAGCCCATAGGGTAACCATTATCCTGCAGATAAGAACTAACCAGTTGATAGGTTGGAAACAAATCTATCATAATTTTTTAAATACTAAACTATTGTTTTTTTTTTTGGTTCTTTTTAAGAAAAAAGAAACAGAATAAGTTAATCATAACCAATACTCCCCCTGAAGTTGGTCTGCAGAGCTCTATCAATCACAAACTTGTTGATTAGGAGTTTGATGTTTGAAGAATCCTTTCGTAAGAATATCTTTTAGCAGTAATGTTAGAACAAATGGCATGAAGACAATTTCGGCCTCAAGTTTCTCTTTTTACACCGTGTCTATCAATCTTAGTGCGCTTAGTTATATCACATCGAACAGGATTGTCATCTATACTTATGGCTGGTTTGTTTAACATACACTTTATAGGTTTATAGGTTGCTCAATGGCTTCTTTAATTCTCCTAGAACTGTTGCAGCACAACTCGATAGCTCTAAGCTTCATCTCTACACTGCTCCACGCTAAGAAATTTTGCTTTTGCTTCTCCATTAGCCCACACATGGGTCTTCTATCAGGAACTTCACTATAACAAGTGCCCGATTAACATCATTGTGAACTTCACTATCTTTTTCCATTTTTTTAAAAACTATGTTCTCTTTTGTCTATTTGAAACTTTATATTTGGATCTGAGGCAATCAAGGGTCAACAACTGCTTTACCTGGTAACTGGGACCATCCTGCAGGAGGAAGAGCCTGTTTAACTTTTCAATGGTCTGCTTCTTTCAAGGAGAAGATCTTTTCGGCATTGTAGATCAACAACCAAGATTAAATGGTTGTATTTGTCACGATCATTATATGTGTTTGTGTGTGGGCATGTATATACGTGGGCTTTAAGTCCTCTCATCTTAAAGAGTGTATGCAGCCAACTTAAATTTAAGTTCAAGACTCTTTTACACTTAGTGATTTTGTTTTCTTAAATTAAGCTTTTCCATTTTGAATGATAGCTTCTGATTAAGTTAAAATAAAAATTTATCAATAGAATTGATGTTTAATTATGGAGTGACCAAGGCATCATATAATTGATAATAGAGGGGGTAAAGTGAATTAACTTTATGTTATTTATGGGCATTTTTGTCAATCAATGTAATTTCTGTAGGTATTAATTTTTTTTCCCAGTCGGGGAGAGGGGGGGGGGGGTATTTGAAGATATTATTAGCAGACTGGGGGAATTGATGCAAAACCATCTTATATTGTTAGGAAAGTGAGTTTCATTGTTTATACTCGCCGTGCCAAGAAGAATTAGTATTTTAGTATTTCAGTGTTTCCTTTATTAAGTTGAGTCAGTTAATTTAGATATTTATTTTATTTTGGGTCCGGATTGTTAAGGCCGGTGGTTCTGATTACTAGTACTAGGAATCCTACTAGTTGTTAATTATGTTGAGTCAGTGTTTAGGGTATTGAATTTTGGTTTATAGTTTTTGGCCATAGGGCTTGGGCAGATTGCATCTTGCAATGCTGTGAACTATATAATAGCTAGCATATAATTTTAAGAGTTAATTTTTCCTTGCTATCGCCTTCTACTTCAATCATATACAGGATGAACCAATACAATGGAACAAATAAAAGGAAATAAATAGAGAGTGAGGGTGGGTTACCACTAAAATATACTATCAATTCACATTTATGACGTGTTAACTCATCGACATTCACGACCCAATACATTCCATGAACATCTGTCACTTGCAACTATAATTTTACTTATTGTAGGCGTGGTTTTCTGTTCATTGCAGTGGGCTGGCATTTGTTGCTAGTAGGAACCTGTCCTCTCAAGTTGCATTGTTCAGTTGGCAGGAGAGTGGGAACAGTGAAGCTGCAATGGTTGAGATTCTTGATGATGCATGGACTCTTTATATTGATTCTCAAGGTATGGAAGCTGAAATAGAAAATTTTGTGACTAATATTTTACATTCCTTCTTCTTGTGGAGATACCATTTATTTATCTCTCTTCTATTTATGCACTATAACATCCCATGCATTTTTTACTTGGAAGTCGGGTTTTTTCATGCCTGATAGATAGCACAGTCCCAGCTAATTGCAGTTATTTTGAGGCTCTAGATTGCAACTGCAATTTGTGTAACACTAAAATCTCCTTTTTGGATGGTTTGGTGGTGGGGGGGGGGGGGCGTCAAGGAAGAGAGGTCCCAATAAGCCTTCTAAATGATAATGCACTTGAAAACTGCAAAACCCTGATTCAAAGTTTAGAAGATCTCAGCGGTTCATCAGTTCATCAGTTCATCTTAGTAAATTAGATATATCTGATTTCCACATATCATGGTTTGGTACGATCAGATCTCTTATGTCATAATTGTTTGATCTCAGGCAATGGTGATGAAAACGTGATTGTCGGACTCTCGGTTGACAAGGTTTCACAAAATCAGAATGTCACATTCCCAGTGGGGAACGAGGAAAGAACAGTCTCACCCTGTTGTGTGATTATATGCGAAACCATTGATGGAAAAGTTTCAGTTTTCCACTTCGCAAGGTAATTTACCATATTGTGAATTGCTTTCATTCAGAATTGATTCTGATAATTATTCTAGGCTGCACTTCAGTGGAAGATAGATGTCAAAGTTATCTACTTTCCTGTAGTACTGCAGGTGCTTTACCATCACCTGAAAGTTATGATTCTGGTGAGGAAGATGATGCTTCTCAGGCAACAGTGAAGCCTGTGCTGTCCCAGATTTCTTCTGCAGGTGCTGAGGAAAGTGGAGAGCCAACCTTTTCGACTTCCCAATCTTATGATCTTAGCAGAATTGTAGTTGCAGAGGCCAGTAGTAAGGCCACTTCTGCAATTGACCCATCACGTTCTTTAAATGTAGACATCAGATCACTTGAGAAAGATGCACCAGAAAGCATGGGACAGAAACCTCTTGTTAACTCAGAGACATTGAAAATGGATAATCCAGAAAAAGCCCTCTCTGTAGTGCTAAACCAAGATAATAATGCAGAGGATCAATCAACATCAGAACTCAAACATGGCAAAGGTTTTTCCTCAGGGAAAATAACAGGTGACGTTTCTCGTCAGTCCGTAAGCAACTATCCACTGTTGGGATCAAATGCTGGGCCATTACATAAAGTGTCTCCACCTGCAACCAGTCCAAGTGCATGGTCTTTTACTATGTCAAATGCAAAAGTTGATGCGATCGCATCAACAACTTCTGATGGAAGGTTGTTGTCGCTCCCTTCTAATGAAGTTGCCAAATCGGATAAACATACATTTCGATCTGCTGGAGGTGTACAGCAACATCCAACAGAATTAAAGGAGAAACCTTCTGTCAGTTTTACTTCTCCTGGACATACGGGGTTGGCTACACCTGGGAATAGAATCTCACAGACGGCATATGTTGGTTCACATGTGCCTGGCGGGAACAATGTTGCTTCAGCTAAGTCTTTCCAGTCTGACTTCAAGAAGGAATCAAATGCAGCTTCCTATCCAGCATCAGTTACGCACTTTTCACAAAATGCATCAAAACAGTTTGGAAATGTAACGTACTTTACTAGTTCAATACTTCAATTCAGATGGATTTTGTCATATTAGCTCATTCTTTGGTATTCTGTTTCTGGCAACATATATTCCTCGAGCACCCCACCCCTCAATGCTATTCTGGCTTCTCATAACTAGTTGGTGGTGTTAGGTGTCTCCATTTTTAGAACATTGCTAAAAATTGCTTCAATGAGCCTTGATATTTGTAATAATGTCATGGGGGAGTATCAATTCAATTACATGAATTATTTGTAATAATGTCATGGCTCTCAGAATATCTTGTCCATGTTGCTGTATCTTCAGGTTGAAGACATGGCCAAGAAACTGGATATTCTTCTTGAAGGTATTGAAAGAAAGGGTGGTTTCAGAGATGCATCCATAACCTCTCAAACAGACTCTGTTAGAGAGTTGGAGGAAGGAATATGGGCTCTTTCTGACCGATGCAAAATGCAGAGGGTTTGTTCTCCTTCTATGTACATTTCCCTTTTAACTGCATATATGAAGCACTTTATGGTTTTTTTTTTTTTTTTATTTTTTTTTTATTTTGTACTTTTCAAAGAGCACACTTACTTTTACTCGAACAACTTCCCAGGGATGACCTTTCCCCCCTCAAGACTGTATGAAATAATCCTCAAGGTGGCTGCCTAGGCCTTGTGAAGGTGCCAGGCAACCCTTGGCCAACCTGTTTTTGCCCAAATTGGCCCCATCTAGGTGCTGGGCTTTAGTCTGCCGCCTGGCATCTTTTAGTACGCTGCCTTCACATATTTGGTCGCGTCTGTCCCTGTTCAAGTGGAGTTGCCTCCTTTTTATGAAGAAATTACTTGAAGGAAAACTTTACTGCATGTTCAAGTAGCTGGCAGGGAAAATATGCTCAATGCCAGCTTAAATCAACACAAGAACCAGAAGAATAACTTCTCCAGTGAACCCTACTAGCTTTTGTTTGTTTATGATCGCCCATAAAAGATTTTTTTCTGAATTCATTCTCCGAAACACATTCATGTATTTCATTGCATCTTACAACTACATCACACTTCAGTATTCATCATAGTAAAATTTTCTCTCAGAAACCCCTGAAACATATCCAAAGAAACCAATGTAACTGTCCTCCTTATTTGGTTTGCTAAGACTTGGGTCCTACAGTTACAGTTTTATTTACCTTATATGTGCTGTGGATTTCTGGTAGTGGTTTTTGGTGGAATATTATTTTTAGGAGAGTGTCTTGTCGGCCATGATTACTGGGGAGGGAATCTAGGAAATCTTGGTGGCTTGGTAGCTGCCTTTCTTTTCGTGTAATTTGTTGATACCTTCAGAGAGTATTTACTAGAAGTGCCAAGTTTCTGTCAGTTAATCCTCCCTAAGTTATTGCTTCTAAACATTGTATGGTACGTTTGAGATTAACACTCCATAAAACCATGGTAAAACATCAACTGGAAAAGACTTTTTCCTGAAGAAAGGAGATGAAATATCATGTCAAAGACTGACTTCATAAAACTTTTGTCTGACTACAGATCCCAATGAGATAAAATGATTCTAAGCTGGGGCAGTATATGTTGTGTGATGGAGAAAGAATTTTTAAATGTATTGGAGTCCCCATTTATATTTTGGTTCAAGGGTGGGTATTGCTTTTAATGCACACAACTTGATGATATCAGCTTATGATAATTCATTCTAGTACATCTGCAACACTCGTTAGATTTTTCTCTTACTCATTGTTTGTTTTGTCATGACTATGTAGGGTGTAATGAATGAACAACAAGGGGAGCTTCAACTTCTGCTTGATAAGACAGTAGAAGGTCCGTTCCTACTTTTAAATGATAAAGCTTGTAATGCTAAATTAATTTGTACAGTCTCTTCTTGAAATGGAGAGATAGGTTATGATTCATGCACTCAACATTCATGCTTCTAATTATTTTCTGGTGCTCTCTTCTTTTTATTTATATTTATTTTTTGTTTTTTATGTGTATGTTGGTGGGGTGTGGGGGTATTAAGGAATGAATGTTCTCCTTACAACATATGGTAATGGCATAGGGAAGAAATAGGTTGCAGAAAGGTGGCTGGAGAAGAATAGGGAAGACACAAGATGGCCAACTTCTTGCAAGGCCTGGATTTTTATGTGCTATATTTAGGGGATTGGGGACTAAGGGTTGACCTAGAAAGACTCTTCATGGAAAGAAAAGGATTAAGTAGAAGGGAAAAAAGCAACTGCCATTAATTAATATTGATTGCTACCCCAGCAATAGATTGATTCAAGTCTGTATTATCTGTTGGATGATACATATGTATTAACACATTCTAGAATTATTGAATTAAATTTCTTTCTGCTCAAATTTCTTACTCTTGCAAGTTGAAAAGATTCATATACGATGACGTGGGATCATTGGCCTTCCTGTTAATTAATACCATCTCGTTAGGTTTATATTTTACTTTGTTTGCCGGTGTGAGTTCTAATTCCACTGGTGTTTCATGTTGGTGGTGGTGATGCATTTAATGGACTAAATCACTGGTTAACTCTGGCATGGTTTTCTTGAGGCGAAATTATGGATATTGTTTATTTTTTAAATGTTTTTGCTCATGTTGCAGAAGGAAATTTAAAAAAAAAGCTTTCCTGGGAATATGTTACTGTCACTTTTGTATAGCGTCAGTGAAGCATATTTCCTACTGCATGTTTTCTTATTTTTTTAGGGGTTTCAATAGGATTTGATTTTAGGGGCTATGAGATTTATCTCTTTTGAAAACATGATTTATCCAACTGCACATAAAAATACTAAGATGCCCTCTCTCCACCACTGATACAACCACAGGACGAATTTGGTCCCGACCATTTGACCATTTTGAATGTGGTCCAACGGTGACTATTTGGTCTGACCATCGGTACTGGATTGAATTGTTATGTGACATGCTGATGCACATTTTCTTTTTATCATCGGGAATGTTGGTCCTGACTCCTGACCATCAGGACCAAGTTGTCCCATTGCTTCTTGACACATTTGTCTCCAGAGTGTGGTGGGAACTCATTAAGAGCATCTTAATCTTGTTATTGGTCAAAGTGTGTCTGAATCATATGCTTTATGATTTTTCTTTTGTAAAAACATTTTAAAAAGTGGGTTCAAACCCAGATTCTTACTTTTATTTTATGTAAGTTCCAGGTTGAGAGTTTGTTTAATCCGTCATGATAGTTATTGGTCTCTGTTTCTCTATTTTTTTTTTGTTACTCCTTGAATGCGTGAAGTGGTGTTTATTCTTTTTTTAGTTAATGGGTTCTCCATTGTATGCCAGTTTTGGTCAGGAAAGTATACATGGAAGGGATCTTCAAGCAAGCAACAGATAGTAAATATTGGGAAATCTGGAATCGTCAAAAGTTGAGTTCTGAGCTGGAACTGAAGCGAAGACGTATATTAGAACTAAATCAGGTGCGTTATGGTTGACCTAAATAGCTGATTATTTTTATCATTTTTCTATTTTCCGGCATCAAACCAGATTCTCTTTTCCGTGAAAAAAATCTAGGATTTGACCAATAAGTTGATTGAGCTGGAGAGACATTTCAATTCTTTGGAGTTTAATAAGTTCCGTTCAAGTGAAGGAATACAAAAAAATCAGAGAGCTTTGCAGAATTGGCACGGGCATTCAAGGTATTGCATGATGCTGTTTGGTTTCTTGTATCTTGTATCTACAATATTAGACTCTTTTCCAGATTACAATCGTATGGGTCTTACATGCTGTTTGTTTCCATGTTCATATAGACATCAGTAGTTATGGTAGTGAATCAGCTACTTTAGACCCATGACTGGAATGTACCTTTTCATAACAGATTAAAATGGAACTGTCTTCCTTGACAGGCAAATTCAATCCATACGCAGTCTACATAACACTACGACTGCACAATTAGCAGCTGCTGAGCACCTTTCTGGATGCCTCTCAAAGCAGATGGCTGCTTTGAAAATTGAGTCTTCTGGAAAACATGATGTGAAAAGACAGCTATTTGAATCCATTGGCCTTGCTTATGATGGTGAAACTGAAATATCTCCAGCTAGGAAGATGATCTCTGACACTCCTGCAAACAAAGAACACTTGATCGCTTCAGGCTCTATTGCTGCTAAAGGACGGTCTAGAAGAAACCAAGCCAGCTTTGCCAAGGGCTGTGAGTCAGAAACTGCAAGGCAGCGCAGAGACTCTTTTGATCGGGTAATGTTGCTTTCTGGTCTGTTAATGCTTCATCTTGTGTTAATTATACTATGTGCATATTTATTTGCTTGATTGCTTAATGGCATTGTACTGTTGGTGGAAGAAAATATATTCCTGTGCCATAGCATAGTAGTGGCTAGTGATCCGCTGTTCCAATCTATGGTGTAGGTTTTATGGCCAAGTTGGCATGTTACGTGCATCTTATAAAGGTTTTGGTTCACGGACCAGACATTATATCTTTTGTTTTCCTGCTTAATCCATTATACTAGGATTATATTAGTTGACATAAATCAATTCTATGAGGTCCTTTTAAAAAAAAATCTATTTGTAAGCATTTATAAATTTCATGACGTGCAAATGTTGGACGCATGTGATAGAAACAAAAATATATTAGAAGATCATGTTTTAGCATTTATATCACTGGGGAAAAACTATGGAATAGAGTATTAAAAATTAAAGCTTTCTTTCGAAAGGTGGAAGATAACCTTGATTCAATGGGTTCTAGATGCTGTCCCGACATATTTCTTATCCCTATTGCACATTCCCAAAGGAATCACCAACATTTTGGAAAAAAAAAGATGAAGGATTTTCTGTGAGAAGGATACAGTGGAGATAATCATGTGCATTTGGTATCATGGGAATCAATAAAGCCTAAGGTGGCCGGGGGACTGGGTGTTGGGAGTCTGATTTTAAGAAATAAAGCATTGTTGGGCAAGTGGTAGTGCAGATTCAATAAGGAAAAAAATTCTCTTTGGGGAGAAGTTATTATTAGCAAGTATAGGTGAACGGGTGAGATGCGGGTCTTGCACTAAGATCAACCTTCAGGAGTCCATCGAAATTCATATCCAGAGCACATTCAGATTTTGTGAAATTGGTAAAAGTCCAGGTTGGGAGAGGTAATGTCGCAAGGTTCTGGTAAGATATATGATTAGGAGAACAACCACGAGAAGTTCCCCTCATTGTTTTGGATATCTAATATACACAAAAAACCTATATTTTGTTTCTTTTCCGTGAATACCAATACCCAGACTCACCTTCCGTCACTTGGGACTTGCACCTTTACTGAAACCTCAAAGATGCTGAAATCTCTGATTTTTGTGTGGGCAAATTTTCTTCTAAATTATTCTTTGAATCCCTCATCTCCAAGAATAACCAACCATCCTTCCCAGTCTTTAATCTCGTTTGAAAAGTTCAAGTGCCTAAAAAAAGATTCAGTTTTTCTCATGGTAGTTGGCATTAGGAAGAGTACTTACCTGTGATTCAATTCAAAAATGCTTTCCAAAAGTTCTTTTATCTCTTGGTGTGTGCTCTGTAAAAGTGATTCCGATAACTTGGATCATATCTTTCTGCACTGTCCATTTTCTATATCATTGTGGAACAGGGCAATAATGGAACTGAACTTGTCATGGTCATACTCCAATCTGTTAGAGAATGCTATCGGCTAAATATGGGAAGCTATATCGGTGAAAAGGCTAAGATTCTTTGAGGAATCATTGTACAAGCTATTTGCTCGTCTATTTGGCTGGAAAGAAATAAGAGAATTTTTGAAAAGATAGAGGAGACTGTAGAAAAAGTATCGGACAAACTACATATTATAACTTTATGGTGGATTTCAAATTACAAGTTATTTAGGGGCATTCACGTTCTTGATGCTTTTAGAGACTTGAAACTTGTAATGCAATATTTGAGTTCACTTTAGATTGGGGATTCCATCCCTTGTAATTACTATTGTTATCAATAAAGTTTTGTTTCTTATTAGAAAAAAAATAGAGAATGCATTTTCCTTCACCTCCTTAAACTAGAGGAATGTAGTCAACAGATATGCATAATTTCTTGTCCCTTTACACCCCCAGGCCCTCACCCCCCGACGAAAATGTTGTTAATATTATTCTTTGTTGTTATTTATTTATTTTTTATTTTGGCGGATAGAACCCTTTGGAAATAGTGTTATCCAAGAATTTGTTTGTGTATTTTGTGATGCGTTACTTTTCACAACTGAATGCAGAGTTGGGCAAGCTTTGACCCTCCAAAAACAACTCTTAAAAGGATGCTAAAAGAAGATACTGAGAAAGGGAGTTCAAGTCGGTCATTCTTAAAAATTAGTAAACAATATCTGAGTCCTCAGTCGCAGAGGAAATCAGAGGTTGCCCATACAGCACGTCTGAATACCTCTGGAGCCTCTCAGAACCATTACAAAAGCGAAGGTTAGTGAAGTTTTATCTGGAATATAATGCGGTTCTGTGAAAGTTGGTCCTTGATAACAGTTTATTCACAAATGAGACTGTTTTGTGAACCTGCACAGGCTTTGCTGAAGCATCAGCAGAACAGTTCACTGAAGGCCCGTCAACATCTTTGTACCATAGGACAGCTGAATTTCAAGACCGTGTAGTCCAAATGTCATCTGAAAAAAGTTTTCCTGCATTGCCACCACCATCCTTGCTGGAGACAAGGACAGCTCAAAATAGTGAAGTGGGTGCTTTCAGGCTGCCCGATAAATCAAAGAGCAGTCTTATCTCTACTGGAAATAATCAATTTTTTTCTACAAGTGGGTCTAAACTTGGGCAGCAGTCCAATACAAGCTTCCATCCATTACCATCCATGTCTGCCCAGGTGCCTGAGCAATCTCTGACGTCCACCTCTGATTCCACTGAGAATTCAGATAGCTTTAAGATTGGGTTTACCGAGTCCACATCCTGGGATCAGAAGAACACAAAAATAGGGTCTCAGACTCCCATATCTGCTTTTAGTTCAGGTCCTAATGTATCAGAGAAGGGTTTGTTCAATAAAAACTCAGAAAATACCAGCCGTCCTAATGATAGTCTGTCAGCTTCTAGCCCATGGCAATCTGTTCCGGGGTCGTCATTACTTTCACGTAACAATTATCTATCACCTGCTTTGGAGTCAAAACCAAATTCATCTACCTTATTCCCTGCAAATCTTAAGAGCTCCGAATCCAGTGCAGTCACAAAGCAGGAGGGAACACAGTCTCAGCCAACAGTTACTTCCTCTGTGAATTTTCCTTCTACGTTGCCTTTCTTGACTCATGGGAGCAGTTCTTCATCTGTGTCCTCTTCTTCTAGTATTGTTAAGTCAGAGTCACTGACTTCTTCATCTCTTCCTGCTGGTGTGATATATGGCTCAAAACCAGAAGCTATCTCAGAGATGCAGACTAAAGTTGATAATATGCCTTCAAAAACTGAAACAGGTGTTGAGATAGAGACTTCAAATTCACAACCTGACTTGCCAACTTCTACATCCAGTTTGCAATTTGGGCCGTCAGCATTGCTCACTCTGACAGAATTGTCAACCCATTCAAAATCTGTGAGTCAAGATGATATAGGTGACTCATCAAAGAATTCCTCTGCTGTTACATCAGATATTAAGCTAGAAATGCCTTCCGCACCTGAAGTTCTTCCAACAGCTGCAGTGTCAAGTGGAGGGATCAATGGAAGTATTAATAGTGTTGTTTTGAATCCTTCTCATGAGGAGGAAATGGAGGAGGAAGCCCCTGAGACAAATCAGGCAACCGAATTTGGGTTTGCGAACCTTGTTGGTTTTGGGATTGGGTCAGCACAAAATTCAACCACTCCAAAATCAAATCCATTTGGTGTAGGAGTCCTTAACAAAAATACAACTTTTTCCACTTCTCCATTTACAATGTCTGCTTCCAGTGGTGAGCTGTTCCCCCCTGCATCGTTTAACTTCCAATCACTCCAACCTCTCCAATCTTTGCAGCCAACAACTGTCAACTCTTCCAGTGGATTTAGTTCTGGAGTTCCTGGTCAAGTTTCAGGTGCAGCTGGATTTGGTCGGCCTGCACAAATAGGAGCAGGCCAACAAGCACTAGGCTCAGTGCTTGGTACTTTTGGACAGTCTAGGCAGTTTGGGACTGGCCTACCTGGAAATAGTGCTGCATCTGCAAGTGGGTTTAGTGGTGGTTTCACTGGTATTTCCAGCGGTGGTTTTGGAGGTGGATTTGCTACTGCTGCTTCGGGTGGTGGATTCGCAGGGCTTGCAGCAGGAGGTGGTGGTGGTGGTTTTGCTTCTGCAGCAACAGGTGGGGGTGGATTTGCAGCTGCTGCAACAGCTGGAGGAGGATTTGCTGCCGCAGCACCTGCTGGGGGTGGATTTGCTGCTGCTGCACCTGCAGGTGGTGGATTTGCTGCTGCTGCCATTTCAGGTAATTACTACATCATTAATAAATCTAATGCAAGATTGTCATTTTTTAGTTGGATTTATTGTTAAGCCCCTTGAGAAAGTGCAATCTATGTGAGAATTGTGAATTTCATGAGAAGTATTTAGTTGCTCGATGCTCTTTACAATAGGAAAATATACTGGATTTATGCTTAAGACCCTGTGGTTTCACAAAATTGCCGGAAATTACGTCAGTTAGTTGTGGTTGGAGTACATGATTCTTTGGCCTAACGGGTTATGTTTTGCAAAACTTGAAGGTGGCAGCGGGTTTGGAGTTTTCGGCAACCAGCCAGGTAGTGGTGGTTTCCCTGCGTTCGGTAGCGGTTCAGTAGCTGGAAGACCTCCGTCTGAACTCTTTACACAGATGAGGAAATAGTTGAGAGCAGTGTGTATTTGGGAATGACATAACCTCAACAGAATGACCTGAGTTAGGCCTTCCTTGAGTGACCAAATTTATTTACTTGGCTTTTACGACTTCTGCTCTGTCATCCAAATTGAGTTCTTTTTCTGATAGGTCTCACTGTTATTGTGCCCGTCGATTTTCGTATGCTGCTATGCTAGACTGGTGCCTGGCGACATGCTCCATCTTTGATTCACTGAAAATGTGAAGGCAAGATTAAAATTATGGCCACCGAGATCAGTGGAATTTGCTGACAATTTCTGAATTATACATTTGGGACTTGGCCTTCTAATTTCCCAGGCCTCTACAGTAACAGTGATGGAATGTTATTATAAATCGGTATGCAAAATCAATTTGTTAACTGTAGTAGTTGTACTTATGTCTTTTCAATTGTACAAGTATTATCGATTTGTAATATATTTTTTTTTTTAAAAATTACTCAAGTAAATTAATATTTTAAAATATTTGAAGTATTTATTATTTTATTGGTAAATAAATATAAAAAAAAGTTGTACGCCAAAAAATGCAGAATCAATATCTAAAGTACAATCTAAATTATCAACTGAAAAAATAATTATATTTTTTAAAGTTAATCTTATTTTTAATATATACAATATAGGTATAAGATTAAAGATTATAAAAAATAATTTGATATATTGTACATTAAAAAAATTGATTAATATAATAACGCACATTAAAAATTAAGTAAAATGGAAAAAAAAAATTAACAAATTAAAAATTATATTTTGAAAAAAGGAAAAAGAAAATCTATTAATCAGATTTGACAATTTTTTTTTAATCATTTACTTTTGAAACTAAAAATTGACAGAAAATTATTTTTTTTAGACTACTCTGGTCATTATAATTTAAAGGGTGAAATAACAACTCATTTCAGTTCGTATGCACGCTACTAATCACAAAACCATAATGTTAGATTTTTATTCAATGTAATAAAAGACATAAACCCTCACACAGAGAGAAGCACTTGAGAAAACTTCCTAATAGCGCGAAACATCACTGCAAGAGTTGGTGATATTAATTAGCGCGCTTTATTCCATGATTCGAATTCAACATCAACTTCAATGGTAGCAGACGAAGGGGGAACTTCTTCCGCATGAATATTTAAGGATTTCTTGCTCCTTACGGAATCATATCAATCCGATGCATCCAAGACCTATGGGAAGTGGTTTTCAACATTGTAAAGCTCAATAAAGGTTTAATCTATAGACTGCACCTCTCACCAGGCACAGGCAAGTGAGATTTAACACAAGCACAGCATCAAATTTTACATGTTTGTCTTGTGCTATTTGTGGGACGCTCCCTCTAAACAGGAGTGGCTCAAGATTCTCCCAGCACCAATAACAAGCTAAATTTGACTTAGAGAAACTGGGTCACAAGTTTTAAACGGGAACGCCCAACTCAGATATCTTCAAGATTCTTTTATCCATTGCTGACCTTTGTTGCCGCAGATGTGATGCCATAGAAGCAACCTGGTGCAAATATAAAATATTAACAGAAAAATATGCACCACCATTTGAAGGGTCTAAACAAGATAGAAAAAGAACAAAACAGATCCAGAAACTTGTGACGATAAATTTGTGCATTTATGGGATTTACCTCAGCCCGCAGCTTCAAAGCCTCCCTGCTAGGAATTTCTCTTAATAGTTCCATCAGATCTAAGCAGGAAATATAAGGAAATAAGAAACCAGTGAAGAATCAGGTATATAAAAAGTGTGATATTCAATACGCTCCAATCTAGTGATTCACAGTTTAAACAAATTTTCAAGAGTCCCCATGAACTAACTGCTTGGTTTGGTTTGTCAATAATATTATTTTGATATAGTTAGCCTAAGATGCAAGACAAAAATTAGGTCTTCGGAAATCACAAAGGGAAACATGAAGGTTTACATCTGATGCAGTAATGGTTCTTTTCCTTCAAAGCTGATTTCGTTTGTAGAGGTCCTAGAGGGTAAAAAAGCCACCTTCATTAAGCATTTTGGCCATCTCTTATATAAGCGCTCTTGACACTATAGTAATAAGTGGATTTGGCCCAACTTTTTCAACAGATAGGAGTTTATGGGCTTCTAAGTACTACTCCGCTTCGATGAAGGCTTCAACTCGGGAAGGAGGTAATATCCTATTTAAATTTAGTATTTAGTTATTGGTACTGGAACTAGAACCTTCTTTCTATGGGGGACAGCCCTAGGGCATTCAGGAATTTGTATACCCATAGTGGAGTTTAGAACATGCTGGAATGAGGAGGGATATGAAAAGTTCAACCAGTAATCTTAGGATACAGAAATTCTTTTAGAAGCGTATGGTGCATCTTTTTGTCCTATTACATAAGTTTTTAATTTTTATTCCAAGCACACTTCCGGTTAGGAATTCTTGAAAGGTTGTCAAAGAAAATATAGATTTGCTTCAGTACATCATTTTTAGGATATACATATGTTATTCCAAAAACGAGGGATTATAGTGCAGGTTAAAGGTGGCAACAAATTACCCAGTAGATGATTATTGAGGCCTGTGGAAATCATATTAAGCCATTCAGTTGACTTATGCAAAGAGATAATCAAAGACAATCATAATAGGTTCCAGTCAAACACCCCTCAACCCAAACCAATACAGTTTTGGCTGGGTTGTGGGTTTCATTTTTCTAGACCTTGATAGAGTAAGGAGCATTCTTATACTGTGTAGGAGAAATAATGTAATAAATTTACTTATTGCTAAATGATTCTGCAAAATGAAAAAATAAAGAAAAATTCTGGGATTGCTCCTGCCAGGCCAATTGCTACAAAAGGTGACACAAGGCTGAGACAAGCAAAATCCCCATCCACCCTCTCTTGTGCCTTTACTTAATTTTATAGCTAAGGTATTTATTCTACCCTCCCAATCATGCCTAAAATAGTTAAGTCATAGAAAGAAATGATCCTCCCAATTACACCTAAAATAAACACAAACGGATTAATTAATCAACATTGCAGATACTTCTTCCCCCACCAAGTGTAAGCACACAGTGAAGGAGTATTACCTCTAACAGACCTACATTGCTTCAGCATGTGTTACAAGTGTGGAAGAGATACATATGTATGTATTCTGTTAAGATTATCACTTTTAGAGACTCTTCTAACTAATCAATCAGACATTTCTTTACATGTCAGGCAAATTACCCAGTGGCATAACTCAAGGCTGCATCAGGAATTGTCTTTGTGGAACTAGGTACTAATGCGAACTCTCAGTAAGATTCAACTCAGCAGCTTTCTCTGAAATCCCTATGTCCTACATTTTTTTCTCTCTCCTGAAATCTCAATTTAATCTCCTAGCCTGGAAAGTCCATACAAACTGCACTTTGTGTGCTTTGAGGTGACGCAGGGAACAGATTTAGAAAGTGAACAAAAGTTTGGCCGTGTTTGAACAAGATTATTTAATGTAGATGTTTTGCCTAGTAAGATTGTTTTAGTGTTGTCACATTAATCTTGCAGAATAGTAACTTTTAGTGTAAAATAAAAAGATGTTACATATATATACTATAAGTATCGAATGGGCGAACAGGTCCAATAGGTTATTCTGGTTAGATTAGTTTAATTTTCGTGCGGTAGTGGCTAAAGAGATGGTGAGATCACTGAGATGGAAGGTCACTTGTCTGCTCAGAAATAAACAAGTAGTTGTGATTTTTTTAAAGCCCTCCTGAAGCATCCCTATCATTGATGTAAATTGTCAATTCAGAATATAATTCAGTTTTCATCTGCTAATTTTTTTATACCCGGACCTCTAAAAAGCAAGTCTTGTAGCCCTATGATCACACCCAAGCAATTTTTATTTCAAAGGGCCTGGATAAATCAATGGGAAGTATTTTCCTTGCCTATATTTTAATAAAGTAGCATCTCAATGAGTTGGTCGACCTACACGCCTACTTTTAAGGCTATATTGAAGAGCTTCCACATATTAAAGGGCCTTCAATAAAACACTCTTGCATAATAGGGCAGAGATCAGTTTTTCAAGCTTCTGATCATGCAAAGGAAGATTCCAATGGAAATTGTGTTTTAGTGGGTTGTCAGCTTGCCTCTATTCATGTTTCCATTTGGATTCTCTATATGAAGTTTCTGGAGACATGTGTCTAACCATTCCTAGTGATATGCACTCCAAAACCTTTCTAACTCGCCTGAGACTTCTACAATAGGTAGTAAGTTTCATCCACAATCAAACCTTTGGCTTTGTAGAGAATGGGATTTCCTCGGATCAGGATATTTTTGGAGTAGGTTTCTTCACCTTTGCTTTAATCTAGTTTCTAGGGCTTCACCAAGATGATATTTATTACAGTGTACTCATTTGGGTCACTAGACTTAGATTATACCCAACATACACTTTATAGAAACTATGGAGCCTGATACCAGGAAAAAGTAATGTTCTTATTCTCCTCGACTTGTAACTAGCATAGTTTAAAATAAAGGTACAGTAAAAACCAGGACAAACAAAGGGAGCAGAAAGAAGAAGCCATTATGAATATACCAGCAGCAGCTGCTTCTGCCTTATAAACTGATTTTGCAAGGCTCTGAATCTGATTTCCAGCATCCCTACTTATCATTTCATACATCAGTTTCAAACAGAAAAGTTAATCTATACACACATCAAAATGCTTGAAATAGTGTTCTACCTAAGGCTGGAATGGCCACGTTTCATATCTTTTTCAGCAAGCACAGATCGTTCAAGCAATTTCTTGCTCTCCTTTTTCATTAAATCCACAGATAGAATCAACTCTTTGACATTTTTCTCAGCTCTGATAAATTGTGCCTGCATACAACCACATTACGATGTGCACTCAGCACATTTTCTACATACTTCAACAAACATACTTCCAACAGGCTTAGACAAGATTGAGCAATAAGAGCACACATAAAGCATTATATGAGTTCCAGTTTATCTATAGTCATATGATGATAAAACAAATAACTGGGGTATTAGATTACCTCTTCACTCTGAAGTCGGCCCAATGTTTGCCGAAACAAAAATCTTCGAGGCCCTAACAGACCACATGCAAAATAAAGAAGCATATGTTAAAACAAAATGCATGGGACAGAGAAGTCTCACTAATCCAAAGTGCATCTTTTATTTAAACAATATACCATTGGTCCGGGAAACATAATCCGTATCATACCTCTGATCTCAAATATTCAAAACTCATTTCTGGTGTGACTATACATGCATATAATCTCGATCATCTTCCCTAATTCCTCTTCTATTCCTTTCCACTTCCCCTTTTCCTTTGTGCAAGTTAAGTGAGTAGTATTCTCGCCCAACAACATAAAACTCAATGGTTTGATAAATGTGATTGATTCATAACAATTTGAACAAATCAACTTAAAAAAGCCAAAGCAACAGAACAATGATCAGGCCAACAGCTTCACAGCATTAAGACAATAAAGAGAATTTTGAGACAGGATCTAAAAACACATCCGTGGCACAAAATAAGGGGATGTAAGTCCATCATGAGTTTCTGGTATGTAGTCTGGAGTCTTAGGATTGCGTCTTCTCACTAGTTCCCCCAGAAAATCATACTAAAACAATCAATATGTTAAAAGTTCTACTGGAGATGTTAGATCTGAACACTATAATATTTATTCGCCTGTATAATGATCAAGAATGGAGAAGACAAGTACATAATAGCATTCACTAAACCTCCAGACAAGTTAGGACCATGACCTAAGACTATCTGACTCAACTCATTTCTGACTTAGAAAACGAAATGACAAGGCATACCAGGTATAAGGAGGAGGCAAGTAGTGACAGCAACTCCAGCAGCCACAGCAGGATGTTCTCTTATATTCGCCAACTCATCTGTATAGGAAATAAAGCGGGTGGGCAAATTAACTAGGCCATTACATAATGTTGGTTAGAAGTTTCTTCAGGTTAAAGCAGATGTCATGGCATGGATGATGATGATCTCCTGGATGATAATTTCCACAAGTATTAACATTCATAGGAGCAGATATTACATGAGGGAGGCACAGGCACCTTTAACTTTGCCGAAGAAAGCCTCTTCATAGTATGCATATCGAGTTCCGATTTGGGGAACAAAATCCTGCAACCGGATGTCACTATTGTATGTAGTGTTCTAAGGCGAAAAAAGAGAGGAGGATTAAGGTGTGGTGTGGCGAATGTTACCCGGAGGGAGCGGAGATGAGTGGAGGAGGATTGCTGGAGAGAGCGGGCAGAGCGAATGGCGGAGTCGGCCGATTCCTGGACGCTGCGGGGAATATCTTCCGATATGTAAGTGCTCCACGCCTTCGTCGGCGACGGAGACGGTGCATCTTGGGGCGGCGACGGAAGTGCTTCTTCTTCTCCCATTTTTCCTTCTTTTAATTAATCTAATCGCTGATGAAATGATTTTCTTCTTGTTGTTCGAGTTACAATAACATCAAACAATATTCTTATTTAACAATATTATTAGAATAATAATTTTTTTTTAAGTGCCGTTATTCATACCTAAATTTTTTAAACATACTTTATAATAATTATGATAAAATTAAATATAAATAAATTGATTGAAATATTTTTATATATTTATATATTTTAAAGTGATTTAATTTTATTCTTTTTTTATTATTTTCTTTCTTCTAAACGGCAGAAACTCTCATCTTTGCAAATTGTAGCCATAAAAAATATTCTGATGCACTTTTTCTCTCACTTCGGTGGATAACTATTTAACAAAAAGTAATTAAACTTCTTTTCACGTTTCTTACTTGTTTTACTTTTAATGTCTTCTTTTTTTATATGATTTTTTGAATATAAAGATATAAAGCTAGAATTGCAAATTCATTCATGGCTTTCTTGAGATTGGACTATAAATCTGAAGCATTTAACCCAAAGGTCAAACTTGATAAACAAACACACACTAAACACTTTTTTCTAAACGTCATTTTTCGAACTTGATTTTGTTGCACAGTGAGTTTTTAATGCATCAGATACACATCATATTATTCAACAAATAATATTTTTTAAATAAATCAGTAATATTTTATAGGTTAACAGATAATATTGTTAAAAGATTAACAATAATACATTTTAAGTAACAAATATTACTTTTTAAAGATAATAAATAATGTGCTCTAATAATAATATTTTTTAAGTAACTAATTAAATTTATTTTTTAATTATTAATAATGTAAATTAAATTATACGAGACACTTGATACATGTAAGTTTTTGTCATTTTCAAATATAGTCAAAATAATTAACCAACACACAATTGTAACTTTTTAATCTATTATCTTAGCTTAATTTTTGTAATATTAATTGTAAAACTAACATTCATTTATTATATTATACAATAAAAATATATTAAAAATAAATAAATTATTTAAAATTTGAAAAGATGGTAACAAAATTATGAAAATAAATAAATTGATGAATCATAATGCATCGAGTGTTCTTCATTATAACTAAAATAAGGCATAAAATTGCAAAAGATATTTTTGAGATTGAGAACTAAGTTATGATGAATTTTTACTAAAATAAATAGTTTCACAATCTCTGCACATATGAGAATTGTTATAATAGATAGCTGGAAGAGAAGTTAGTTAGTTATTAATTTGTTATAATTATACAAAATTAGTTAGTTGGTTATTATTTTTTAATTCTTAATTCTGTTATAAGCATATAAAGTTAGTTACGCAATCAGTTGATATGAATTATAATTTATGTACATATTTATAGTAATAATAATATAATTTAATCATATATTATAATTAATAAAAGAGCGAGTCTTTTGATGATGTACCTCATCCATAATATTATTTGTTTAGTTTAAAAATATTACTACTTTCTTCAAGGTAACAATAATAATATTTTTTAAATAAACACACAATTAACTTTAGTTTAGTAAATAATACTCTATATCGTGTTACATGGTGTACCTAATGCACATAAATTTGTGCATTGATAAAATATATTTTATCTCTTTCATTACACAGGTGACTATCTTGTCTAATTATAAATAAAAATAGGAATTCAATATTAATGTACGTATAAATAAGGTTCGATTATTCGTACTCCTAAATCATCTAAATACACTTAAGTGGCTAAATATACTCCACTTAAAGTTAATTTTTTTTTTTTTTTACTAAATATACCCCATTTATGAAAATTTTATCCTTTTAATTAAAAAAATAAAAATAGCAAAATAAAGAACAAAAAGAAAACAAAAAGAAGAGAAGAAGAAAGAGAGAACAAGCTTGTCGTCCAAATCAGTCGAATCATTTTGAAAGTTCATATTTTTGTATATTTTATAAGCTTTTTAGATGAAATTTTAGTCAATTCTTAAATTTTGGTGTGTTTTGTAAGTGTTTATGAAAATATATATTAAAGAAAGGATTTGATATAAAAATTGTGTTTTTGTTCGTTTTTCATACTTTCTATTTTGATTCAGTGGCAATTGCTCGTATGTGTTTAGATCTAATCTGTTGAATACATTAGTTTGTGCTCCACATGCCAGGTCGAACAGGAAGAAGTATGATATAGGTCAAGACTCATTTGAAGTATCCTACCAAATAATTGAAGTAGTGTTCGGCAGCATCTGAATATTACTTCGCCATTTTGACTGAATATTTTGAACGAGCCTTACATAAATTAGACAATTATTTTAAATATAAATATATATAAATATAAAGATCTAATTTTCTTTGTGAGGTGTATTAGATGATTCACCCACAAACAAAATAGAAAAAAGTGAAAGTGTGACCCAATCATCCAATCCCTCGTGAAAACAAATTGCTGCCTCTTCCTAAAACCGTAATCAACGATATAAATCACATCGAATCGAAATCTTTACTCTGCGTCTGCGATCGAAAGAGAGGGAAGGGGTGGGCGATGAGTTTGGATGCAGAGCCACTTCTCCGGCGACGGAAACTCGCTCATACTCAGCTCCAGAACTGCAACACTTCTTCTTCCCCAATACTGTAATCGTAGAATAATCTAGTATAGTATAGCAGTGGTGGATAATTTTGGCATATGATGTGTTGTTGTGGATTGAGGTGGACAGATATAGCAACCTGGATTCGAGGCTACGAAAACCTTCAGCGATTCGCTCTCAAACTCCTCTACGCTCAGATTGCCTGCGCATTGATTGGATCGCTCGCTCCGCTCTACAATGGCGTATTGCTCCTTCATTTGGGGATTTCCTTGTTCGCGCTCGTCGCCATTGAGAGCAGCAATCAGTACCTCGCCAGAACATACGCTTTCCTCCTCTTCTGCTCCGTTTTGCTTGACATCTTATGGTTCTTTCTCTACTGTCATCATATCTGGTACTACTCTGCACCTTTCTCATCTTCCTACTGTCGTACTGCATCATCGCATGTTCTGTGTTCTTGGATTACTTTTTGAAACTTGCTTTTGTTTATGTGCCTATGTCTTATTTGCTCGCAGTCCGTAGGTTTAGGACCGAATAATTAGATAGAATGTGAAGTTTCTTAATGCATTGTTTGTTTGTTTGTTTAGTGATTGTTTTTTTCCTGCCTGATAGGCGTGCTGCTTTAAGTGTATAGCTACACGATTAGGAAAGACACCTCTTGAATTGTGGAGATCTGTTCTCAGTAGGACATGAGAGAATTGGGATGGTGAAGATTGTCTTTCAACTGTAACGAACTTCCATTTGTTAATGCAGGCACATTCCATCTGATATGTACGGATACTTTGCTAGCTATTCTGTGAAGCTCATGCTCGCCATGCAAATAATTGGATTTTCAGCGAGGTTATCATCATCTTTAATATGGATACAGATGTACAGGCTGGGTGTTTCTCACATAGAAAACTCAGCTGTTAGAGATACAGATGTAGATTTGAGAAATAATTTCAGCAATCCTGCTACTCCTTCTCTTATTCGAGCTCCCTCTGGTAGTGATGATGTTGAAGGCTCATTGTATGATGGTGGATATTACTCATCTCTTCTTGGAGACGGAAGGGATGGCACTTCTCAGTACAGGGTATGCTCCTCCACTAGGTCTTCACTTAATCCAAATTCATAATTTCCCCCGTTAACCCCCCAAAAACAGAAGTATGTATACACACACATATGCCCCACGCAGAGAATGTTTGAACATGCAAGGTTACCTACTATGCACCTGGCAGTGCTCATTCTTCTATTCTTGTGGGCCTTGAAAAGGTCGGACAAGTTTATTGGAGTGGCAATATCAATGGATCTCTTTCTCATAAGAAAATGGATGTTTTGCCACAACCATATAGTTATGAGTCTTCAGGAAGTTATCTATTTTGTGCAAGTAATTAAAATGGAAAGGTGTCATTAAGGGTCACAAGGAATAGACCTAGGATAGACGGTAGTGGAAGAGGTTTCCTGGTAATGATTTACTAGTAAGACTTTTTAGAGAAGGGTGGGAAGAGATGTCAAGAGCAGTTTTTGGTGGCAAGAAAGATAGAGGATACACTCTCTTAATATGAGTTGCGAAGTTCCTAAATAGCACCACTAGGAGACATGCGATAACAAAAACTAAGCAGTTTATCTGAAGCCAGCTAAGATTATGGTAACTGGGAATTTTCTTAAACTATGCATATAATAGTGTTGTAACATTAGGTTGCATTTGGATTGAAGGATTTGAAATGAAGGTGTTGAAATGAAAAGGATTTCAAAGTCATCCAAGTTAGAGTGGATTTGAACTCCACCCAAATCCTTTGAAATTTATTTCAAAATGAAAGTTGATGGATTACAAGTCCATGCCAATCCAACCAACCATCAAGGGATTTGCTATTATGGATTTCAAATCCACCATCAAATCCTTCACTCCAAATGAACCCTTATTGATTTTCTGTCAAAATTTCTTTGATATTTGCTGCTTGATGATTAGTTCCTGCTATATCAGTTTCCTTTTCAAAGAAATCCATTTAAACATATATTGTTTGTATGTTTTGTTGTTTTCATTACTCATTCATTTCCAGTGCCACTGCTTCGACCTGCTTTAAATTCGGTCTCTCATGTTTTCATTACTAGACAATGATCCTAGCCTTTCGAAATCTGTGAAAGTCCTGATGGAGGTGTGCCATTGAAATAAACATGAAAATTGAAAACATTACAGTTCTCGTTCCTAGTTTGAACTTTCATACTTTGATCCATTAACTTTTTACATTTTCAGCTCCTGCCCGCTTTGAAACTCTGTTAGTAAATTATAACAACAGTGACCAGATTTGTTAAAAAATACGAACATGGGGGACAAATTCTGATAAGTGCTAAAATGGAATAACTGAATATGATTTGGGACAAATTCATTGAGAGTTTGAGACCAAGTACGTAATGCCCCTTCCCAGTTTGAGCTGTGACCTTAAAACTGTATGGACAGGCTTGCTTATGAATTAGATGATGTAAAAACATTAACCTTTGTTCAATCACATGAAAAGAGGATGGAGTACAGTGCTTCAAACTTTACATCTTGTCTTGCTTTTTAGCTTCCTGTCCTATTTTTGCACTTTCCTCCCTTCTTTACCCCTAGAAAGATATAAACAGAAAAACTGCTTGTCATCAGCTATCAGCCCTCCCACTTTGGCAATTCTCAACACAATTTTCATTGGTTTTTATACCTCCAGCTGCCTCCAACCTAGCAATGAGCCACAACCATCTCTACCTGTTATCCTCTTAGTTATATGTGAATTTTCTTAAGTAACGATAACTTGGATTTATAACATTTTATAGCCAAGTATGTTGAACATAATATTTAATATCTCTTGTTGCACTGCTGGGTTGGAAGTTGAGATGTAAATGCTTGAGGAATGAACTTTTTCCTAGTCTGCTTGGGTTTGAGAAGCTTCCCTCTATCACTAGCTGCAAGTAATGTAGTATAATCATGAACTATAGATATTGTGCTAGGCAATAAGGATAGCAGTTATGTAGCGATGATGTTTGGTCCAGTTATCCTGTGCCGGCTTGTGGCATTGGAATTGGAAGAAGTGGGCTAGACTGGCAGTGGGATATTCAATTCTGATATGAAATCAATGCATAAAAAGGTTCCCCATTTTGACTCTTATCAGCCATCACCGTTTTCTAAATATCACTCATAAATCTGTTTATCATGCTCTAAATCTGATCAATCATATTTAAGGTGGTTCTTCTGACTGGAGATGAAGCTCACAGTAGCCTTGGTTTTCTTTTTTTCTTTTTTTAAATTTATTTTTTATTGCAGACTAGTCCAAATGCGGGCCCTTCTGTTGTGGACTCTGTCTCCACTGCTGAAACTTCTCAACTCAATCCATCCAAGTGCTCATCTTTTCATCTTAAAGATGTAAGTTATCTTTGCAGCAACTTACTCATGCCATGCAAACATTTGTATCAAAGTGAATCACAAATTTGAAATCTCGAGTAGGACCTTGCAACAGTAAATAACACGGGATCTAGTGTATTACAGAAGGAGAACAAATTAAAAACGGTAAAGCATGATGTTCATCATTTTGGAAGGTACTCTATTAGCCGGAGTATTCTAATGGTACCAATTCATGGTACTGAAGACATTTTTTCTTGGTTCAACTATTCTTGGTTTGTTCGGCCTGCTATTCTCGTTGGTAAAATTCGAAAGTTGCCTTCTCATGGAGCCTTGATTTGAATAATGCAGGCAGATATATTTGAGTTTTCTGATTCTTAATTGCTGGTTATTGAGTATGATAAGTAGGATACTGTCTTCTTCTTCACACACAGCATAACACACACTGATTAATATTTCAGGACGAGAATGTTTTGCGAAGGCTGCAGAGCGTCTGAACTGGGTGATGGTTACTTTGTTAGATTCCTTTGTTCTTTCTTTCTTCGGAGGACTATTTTTTCATTCAATTAGATATGGCTGTCAGAGGTAGCAAGATTTGTACAGTTATCCCTTCTTGTATTCTTTTTGCAGGTGAAATATGATAATAGCATCCAAGGATCTTTCTTTCTTTCTATCTTTGTAAAGATTGCTAAAAATGGCTCCCCGTTTTATCTTCTTAGAATCCAAATCATAATCATCTCATGATCCTTCTTTATCACTTCTCTTCGTTTAAAAAAAAAATATATGTTTAAAAAAAATTGTTAAAAAAAAGTCATCTCCAAAGTCGAGTTTTTGTTTTATTAGTCAAAGCTTAAAGTTGAAATATTTTATTTCACAAATAAAATATTTGTGATTGAATAAGTCAAATTTATGATACAAGATTTCGTATAAATGCTTTATGATTTTTAAAAAGTTGTATTTTCATATATTTGACAAAAAACAAAAGATGTCTTATTTGTGATTTTTTGTATATTTCTCTCGAAAAATTTATGGTAAAAAAAAAAATTATTAGAAAAAATTAGATTTCAGGGATCATCTAATTATTGTTATGAGTGGAATCAAAGTAAATTTGTTTAATTAATGATGACACTAATTACAATTCTACAAAAGTAGGATATTAATTCTGTAGCAGTGGAGGATGGTCATTGCTAGTAGAAATCCACTTTAGAACAAAAGAAGTGGACATTTTGGCCTTATTGTGTTTTTTAATTAAGTTTGCACTTCATAATTACCTACCAACGCGTTCTTGACCTTGCATCCACGTAAATGAGAGTTGAAGGAACAACCAATGGAACACTATTTAGATACCTTTGTTATTTTTAAAAGTATTCCTCCGTCCAATTTTATTTTATTAATTAAATTCAATTTTAATTATATATTATATAAATTAAGATTTAATTATTCAAATTCAAGCTTTTTTTTTCAAATAGTTGTCAAATATTATTTTATCTCTCTCTCTCTCTCTCTCTCTCTCTTTCTTTTTTCCAGATCTCAATTATTTTATAAATCATAATAACTCTTTTTACTTAATTAATTTTTAAAATTATTTTCTAATATTTTTTTATATAATTTATTACGTACTTTACAAAATTTATGGTACCGTCGAAACAAATATAAAAACTACATTTGGAAGTAAAAATTGAGCGCACCACTGTGTCCATAAATACATATTCCATAAATGATTGAGAGTAAAGAGAATCAGATCCATAGCCACTCAGGGCATCACAACTTTCTTTGGGGGGACAATCTTTGGAGAGTGAACAACACGTGGCCCAAGAAAGCATACAAATATTTATTGGAAACCAAATATTTGCATACAAAGCATATATTTATTTATTTATTTATTGACCCAACAAAACATACAATTTACAGGGAACGTGCCTTCCCTAATAACATTGACCATTGCTTAAACTATATATATTTAAAATATTCATTTTGTAACATAAACTTGCTTACAAGGTACTTTATAAATAGGGTATTAAAAAGCTCAATCTTTTGTATTTAATTATAATGTTAGTCTAAGTCCTTTTATGATTTATCAATTAAGACATTATTTTGAGACTAGCCATAATTATAACAAAAATAACAATTAATAATGATATTTTCATACTCGTAATTAAAAAGATATCACTAAAACAATAAAACAATATTTCTCATAGAGTATTCATTTTTCACATCTTTAATTTTTTAATGTAACTGTAATTGTTGTTAGCTTTTTAAAATTCTGACTTAATCCATAATTTCTTAAGTTTTTACTGACTTTTTATAGTTGGTAGGTTTTATAAATATTATTAGATGTTTAATTAAAAAAGACACTTTAATATTAAATTCTATAGCTACAAAATTACATTTTTATCAGATGAAATCATAAAAAATCTTATTTTAAAAATTAATTTGTTGGATGTATAATCTTTTATAAGGACAACACAAGATGGAAGAAAATTCCATCTCAAAATGAGTCATATCAGATAAATAAGTTGAAATTACAATTTTATTCAGAACAAAAATAAAAAAGAGTCAAGAAACCTCAAGTTCAAATAGTTATATACAATAAGCACGTTGAAACTATATTTTTACTCTAAATCAACAAAAGAGCTAAGAAGATCCTATCTCAAAATTACTCATAACAAATAAACAAATTAAAATTACAATTTTATTCAGAATCAACAAAACAACGAAGAGATCCTTACTCAAAATTAATCATACCCAATAAGCATGTCGAAACTACAATTTTATTCAAAATCAACAAAAGAGCAAAGAAAACTCTATCCCCAAATTAGGTTTACCAAACAACCTAATTGAAACTACAATTTTATTCAAACATTAATAATAACAAAAAAAGTTATATCACAAAATTAATTATACAAAATAAGTTAGTCGAAACTACAATTTTATTCAAACACTAATAATAACAAAAAAAATTATATCACAAAATTAATTATACAAAATATGTTAGTCGAAACTATAATTTTATTCAGAACAAGCAAAAATAAACCACATCTCAAAATTAGTCATTGAACTCCAATCTTATTATTATTATTATTATTATTATTATTATTATTATTATTATTATTATTATTATTATATTTTTGTAGGCGCGTGGAATTTTGAAAATTATAAAAGAATAACAGTAAAAGTGTTAAAAAAAGAAAAAAGAAGAAAAGAAAGAGAATTTAATTAGAGAAAGAATACGCGGGTTGAGGTTGTTGTCTCTTGTTCTGTTTTTTTGGTCTTATCCTTAAAAATTGTTGTGAGCAAGAAATGTTTTTTGCTTCTTTCCTTCCTTCCTTCCTCTGCCATTCTTTTTAATACTATTATTACATCTGCATACATTAATTACTATTCTTGTAATTAATTAATCATTCTGCAACAAATGGTGATGCCTGAAGAAGAAGATGGTCCATCATTTCTAAAAAACTAGACAATAAATACCAGTGCTGAAACGCAGCTGGAGACAGAAATTTCAACGTCAAAATCCGCGATGGAGAAATCTCGCCACAATTCTGCGAACCCGAGAAGATAAGAACAAACCCCAGAAGAGCGCCAACAAAGACAGACAGAATCAATTTCTTGCCCCCCTTCCCTGGTAGATCATTCGTATTTTATGTTCTGGTATTTCATTGGAAATGGTGGTTGTTGGATGGTAGAAACTGCAATGCCTCCCTGATTAAATATTCCTTTTCTGGGCTGAGCTGATTTTAATTGTTTGTTCTGGATAATCGATAACCCAGGGCTTGGGATTCATTGTGTTTAAATGCATGGAATTTCAGTTGTACGCCATTTTCAGCTACAGCCCACCTGATTTTCAGTACCCTTCTTACCTAACTTTAATTTTTCATATTATTTATCGCAACCTTCAAACCGCAAAAGCTTCATTCTTTACGATCTGCAACCTATTCTTCTGTTTGGATCTGCCAAATTCGGGGTTTCCCTTATTAATTTTTTTTTTCTTCTGCGCTTCAGAAGGGTAAAGATTAGTTGATATTTCTCATCTTCATTGGTTTTCAATTTTTTTTTTTTTTTGTAAATTTTCTTTCTCTAAATTTGTTAAGTAGATGCATAATTTTGTTGCTTTTTGATAAACAGATTTAGATATCTTTCAGAAGGAGTTTGATTCAGATCGTTGACGAAGTAGGACTCTTTGTTCGATGGCTTTATAATTTTTTTTTTCCGTGAACAGGGGAAAATAGTAAGTCAAAAAAGCAGGCCAAACTTGCTGCAACAACAATGGCGGAAGGAGAGGCGCCACGGTATTGGTGCCATATGTGTTCACAAAGAGTGGATCCGATAATGGAGATCGATTCAATAAACTGCCCAATCTGCCAAAGCGGCTTCGTAGAAGAAATGACATCTTCAAACCCTCCAGGAAATGATGCCCCTCTCGACTTCGATCTTGGGGGGACGGATTCCGATCGTGCCCTCTCTCTGTGGGCCCCAATCCTGCTCGGTATGATGGACAACCCACGGCGTCGTCGTCGTCTCAGGCGCATGGCATTCGAGGAGGCTGAAAATGAGGATGAATACGAGAGCTACCGGCGGCAACGTGATGGAGGAGACACGGAGCTTGACCGTGAACTGGAGTCTATATTAAGGAGGAGGAGGAGCTCCGCCACGATTCTCCAGCTCCTCCAGGGCATGAGGGCTGGAATACTATCCGACAGATCGGAGAATCCCGAGACCGGTCAACTGACTACCACGGATAGAGAAAATGACAGGGACAGAGAGCCGGTGATTCTGATTAATCCCTTTAATCAGACTATCATTGTTCAGGGCTCGTACGACCCCAATAACGAGTCCATAAACCGGGCCCCGATTGGTTCGCTGGGTGATTACTTTGTTGGGCCAGGTCTGGACTTGTTGCTCCAGCATTTGTCAGAGAATGATCCAAACAGGTATGGAACGCCACCAGCCCAGAAAGAGGCAGTGGAAGCTCTACCCAATGTGAAAATTGACAAGGCGCTGCAGTGCTCTGTTTGTTTGGATGATTGTGAAATCGGGGATGAACTCAAGGAAATGCCTTGTAAGCATAAGTTTCACCGCAAGTGCATTTTGCCATGGCTGGAGCTGCACAGTTCTTGCCCCGTATGCAGGCATCAGTTGCCTTGTGATGAGTCAAAGCTGGATTCAGACGGGTTGAGAAATAACAATAGCAATGTCGGGAATAATAACAATGCGGGTGGTAGTGGGGATGAGAGAAACGATAGAGGGAGGCAGTTTTCAGTTCCTCTACCATGGCCTTTCAGCAGTTTGTTTTCATCCTCCAATTCCCGATCATCCACCAGTGGGAACTCGTCTTCGAATGCCAACCCGAGCACTTCACACCAGGACGAGGACTGATTGTATTTGCAAGAGTGAGTTTGAATACCCGTTTCCATTGCGCTTGGGTGTTGAATAGTTTGCCTTTGTAAATAATGGTGTCCTTCCTTCGTAACCCACTGCAATAACTAGAAAGAGCGAGTTGTGTTTCATGTGTCCGTATTCGGACAGGATTTTTAACGTTGCTGCCGGCTGCTGATTGAAGCAACAACTGCTCTGGCTTTTGTGTATTTTGTATAGTAACTCATTTCAGAGGTCTTCATGTACATTATTATACTTTATCCTATTTTCTGGAATTACTGAGCTTTGTCAACCATTGAGTTTTTAATTAAAGAACTATTCTTCTGGGTTCTTCACATGATCTAAATCACAGGTTGCTGATTTGCAAGAAAATTTCATTAGCTGTGTGTGTTGGGGGGTGGGGGGGGGGGGTGGAGGAGAGAGAGGGCAACAACATATGTTATGAATGTGCTGTATCACCATGGATACAGACAGGATAAGTTTATATGAAAGGTCCAGATCAATAATATGGTGGACAACACAAAAGGTCCTGAGCACAACAAAAAGTGAAATTAAAGCAGGCAGAGCATACAAAGCTTAGGTCCTCCAACGGGCAAAACTGATAAGCAAGAATAAAAAAGCATCCTTTCTTGCTTATCCCCAAAACGAATTAATCATCGTCACTTGACAGTGACAATCTTTATGATAGATGAAGTCCCAATTCGGTGGAGGGCCACAACAGCATCTCCCACCTTGCACAGTCCTTTTGTTTTAGCATGCTGAAGAGCGAATTCCAGGGCTTCCTCTGTTGACTCCTCGTGAGAAGCCCGTGCAGATCCTGCACACAGGATAGGAACCAAACCCCTGAATATCAGGCTGTGCCGAGCCGGAGATTCATCGCTGCATGACCAATCAAACGAATCAGTCTTGATTTCTGGAACCACAACGGAGAGTATGGGCATCCCTGGCCTGTATTTAGCCACCAGCTTTGCAGTGCTTCCTCCTCTGGTTAGGACCAAAATGAGAGATGCTTTGGACGAGTTAGCTGTGCGAACTGCACATGATGCAAGACTCTCCAATGGACTCATGGGGACGGGGGCATTTAACATAATCCTTTTAAACACATCAGCATAGTCAATGGTGCTTTCAGCTTCTATACAAATCTTGGCCATTGTACGCACTGCAAGTTCTGGATAAGCCCCTGCAGCTGTTTCACCGCTGAGCATCACACAGTCTGTTCCATCAAGGACAGCATTGGCAACATCCGTGGCTTCTGCTCGAGTTGGTCTCGGAGACTTAATCATGGACTCCAACATCTGTGTTGCAGTGACAACAGGTTTTCCGTGGATATTACACTTGTAAATCATCACCTTCTGAGCCAAAAATATCTTCTCAATAGGAATTTCCATTCCAAGGTCACCTCTTGCCACCATGAAGGCATCTGAGTTGGCCAGGATTTCATCAAAATTTGCCACCCCCTCTTGATTTTCAACCTAATATTGAAAGCCAAAAATGAGATGAGAATATGTACATCATTTGGATCACCAAAGCAGGTGACGATCAAGACAAAATCAAATAAAATTCGTGGATTTGCTTCCACAATTATGCAGATTAAAATCATAAACACTAAATAGGTATAGTACATCATAAATAAAATGGAAGCTAACTAGAATGCCGACAGTCGATCATCACATTAGATTCAGACATTCAAGTCTTCTGTAGAAGTATTACTCAAAAACAACTAGACCATCAACTCAACGAATTAAATCAAATTTCAGGTATATAATGCTAGCTATGGCAGATAACTTGAAAAGTAGCTTTAATGAACATCTTAATTCTCCAATCTAAAAGGCCCTATGAAAATGCAAACCAAACCATTTCTTTCTCTAATAGGATAAAGACCAAGTTTCTTAAGTTTCACAAAAGAGTTCTCATAGAAAGAGCTGAGGAACTGGGGATAAAGAAAAAGTAGCTGACCTTGGACATGAGAAGGATGGTTCTTGCATGCTGACCCAGCAACTTCCGAACCTCCACCAAGTCGGAACCTTTGCGAACAAAAGAAAGAGCAATCATGTCTATTTGATTAGGAACCCCCCATTTTAGGATATCTTCCTTGTCCTTGTCTGTCAAAGTTGGGAGGTCCACTACAACCCCAGGAAGATTGACATTCTTTCTCTCACCAATAACTGCAGTGTTCTCACAACGGCACCGTACCAAGCCCTTTTCCTTGTCACAAGCTACAACAGTGAAAGTGATTGTGCCATCAGCACAGAGTATCACACTTCCAGGCTTCACGTCCTCAGCAAGTTTTTTGTAACTCATGCAGATCATGTTCTTATCACCCTTGATGCTGTAGTCAGTAGATATTGTTATCTCCTGACCCTGTTTCAGCTGGACAGGCTTGCCATCTTTCAAGAACCCAGTTCGGATTTCGGGACCCTGCACATGAATGAAATGCTCAATTGATGCTTACACAACAAGGTCTCCAGCAATTACCGGTAAAGATCAGAACAAGTAGTGCAATTATTCGAATCGCAAATAACAGGGGCAAATCACATGGAGGAAACTAAATGATCCACATTTATGAGAAATTAATATCAAATCGACAGGGTTTACATTTTAGATCACAGAAAGGGGGCTTTGGTTCGCTGTAAAAGTACGGCGAGAAGATGCTATACAATTCTTTTTTTTCCTTCTTCTTCTTCTTTCCATACAAATATATTGGAGTTAATCGAAAAAAATTAAAAAAGCCCTAAAAATTCCACAAATTCACCTTCTACGTTCCACCTATCAGTTTCTAAATGGAAAGAGAACGGAAACTGATGAAATGAGAGATCAGTGAAATAGGAAATGAGAGAGCCCGCCAGATCGAGAAATTTAAAAAATGGGTAAAAAACAACAGAGCACGGGAGAGAGAGTACCTTGGTGTCGAGCATGACAGCGCAGAGGATGCCTGTATTCTCCATAGCCTTGCGGAGATTGTCGAGGGTCTCCTGATGGTACTCATGCGATCCGTGTGAGAAATTGAATCGGGCGACGTTCATACCGGCAAGGAGGAGCTTTTCGACCATCGGAACAGAGCGTGAAGCAGGGCCGAGAGTGCAGACGATCTTCGTCTTCGGACGCTTATCGCCGACGGCAAGCTTCTCTCCATTAGGGACGCAGTAGGTGTTCATCTCTCTCTACAACTTTCTCTCTCTTAGTAGGGAATATGGAAGGAAGTTATTGCGGAAAAGAATATTATACTTATATATATAGAAGAGAGGGGAGGGGGCAAGGTAACGCTAACTTTTCGAACAAGGCAGCAGCCTGTCCTTTCTCAATTTTCTTTAATTAATTAATTAATTACTTTTATAAGTAGATAAAGCTTACAGCACAAATATATATATGTTTTCTGGTGAGTGGATTTACAAGTTTTTTTTTTTTTTTTTTTTTTTAATTTGTTAATATGTTATTTTTTACTGGTTATACACAAAAATAATATGTGAGTATTAAATATATATTTTATAACTTGAAAAAATATTTTATTAAAATAAAATATGACAATATATTTTGTAAGTATCAAATTAGTAGGTTGGAATGTATTTATATATTATTATACAAAGTAATGTGCTTCATAATTGGTTTATTAAATAATAATTAAAATTTTGTTGATTTAAAATATTGCATTGTAAAATATTATTTGAATAATAGGAATTTGATGTGAGTTTAATTTCAATTCATTCTCGTTCCTCGTAAATAATGATTGGTCGATAGAATAATGATTAAATTTTTTTTGATAAAATTTGTGGAAGAAATGAACACATTTTCATCTACATCCTTCGAATAAATATTGTAAATTGGACGAGCTTATTCCCGTATTCAAACACATTCGAGGGTATACTGTATACTCCCTTCGTCCATAAAGACAAAAACAAAATTGGTAAGAGTATACTTTTATATTTTTGATAAATCTGATAAATATACAATTTTTAAATCGTAATTCATACTTATATAATTTCTTTTATTTATTAATTAAACTTATTTTGCAATCATATATAATTATTTTTTGCAAAATACAAAATTATTTGACTAAATCAAAACTTTAACTTTAAAATAGAACTATTATTTTAGATAAAAAAAAAGGATTAAAAAATAATTATTTTGAGACGGAAAATATTATATTATTGATTAAGTGAGTAATTTAAGATGGATGGTTTTGCTTGTCACACATAAACTTAGGGAACAACTCAAATTCAAAGCTACACTTCTTCTAAATATCTTTGTTGCTAAATTTCAAATCTACCTTTTTTTTTTGTTAATTAAAAAAGAAAATAATAATAATAATATATGGTCAACGCTATGTCTAGTCTAAAAACTTGAAAAGTCAAATATAATTTTTGTACAATTTTATTATAAAAAATGATTGACTGAGTCATGATTTAACTAATAAGGTGTAATAATATACAATTAAATTAAAATTTTGGTAAAAATAATAATTCGATAGATGAGTAGGTAGACAATTAAGAGCGATTATTTCCAATTTATAAATAAGAAAATATCACTTAATAGAAAAATATCCATTATAAATATCAACATTTCCACGTCACCAATTTTGGCAAGATTGAACAATTGCATCTAAATTTTCATAATCATAACTTAATTGATATTTTTAGGAGCGAATCTTTTATGAATCAGGTCTACCCCATACAAATCAATAAGTAATATTTTTTAGATAAATAATATATATATATATATATATATATATTTTATTTTTTTAATTTTTTTAAGACAGGCGAAGTATATAATAAACTAGTAGTGAGTTCCCACAGAATAGATGGCAGAGCAGGCAGGTTTTGTGGTTAAGTAAACCCATTTGCGTAGCTGTTCCCCACTTGATTCCCTATTTTTTGGTTTGTTTCAATATTATTCTTCTTTTAAGAAAATAGATTATACCCATCTTTTATGCTAAACCACTTTTCGTTTCCTTTTTCTCATTTAAAAGATGGTGCTGCAATGAAATATTGAAACAACTTTATATTAAAATGTTGTTTTAATTTTTAATGAGATAACGTCAATTTAAATAAAATAATATTATTTTAAAGGTATAACAGTTGAATTTGAATTTTAATATAATCCTAAAATAATATTTTAATGTTTAATAAAATAACATCGTTTTCAAGATACCACACAGCATATTGAAGCGGATTCTGGTACAAGTTTACAACCCACCACACGGTACCCCTTGTTTGAAATTATTCTGTTCATACAAATTGTGGGAAAGATGTATGGTCAACAGGCATGATATGTGTTGTCCTTTTCATGACATATATGTATATGTGTGTCTGTATATATATATATATATATATATGAAGGAGGTATAGATAGACAAGGTCAATTGAGACAGACAGAGTTTTGTCATGTGATGACATCCGCCAATAAACGAAGCCATGTCGGCATGCAGCGTCTCGCCGCCGCAGTTCCTTCTTACATACAACAATAGCCATGTTTTTCACCGCCCATTGTGATTGTTAAAATCTTTTTTTTTTTTTTTTTTTTCAAATATTGTTTCGTTTAGAGTATATTTATTTATTGACCTGCATGGATGGTGACGTTCCATCTAATTTTGTGATTCTAATAGATTTTTTTTTTTTGATTTGCTGTATTTAATTTTATACTGTCTTTCGTCCAAAAATGTAACATTTAATATTTTCTCTTTCTTCTTTTATCATTATCTCTTCCTATCATCCAATTATTTTATAAATTTTAATTACTATCTCGTGACTATTCAATCATCTTATTGTTATAAAACAATATATAATTACATTTTTATAATCATGATTTGTTCTCATACAAATTATACCTTATTCTATGAACAAATATAAAGTTTTTTTTTTTTTTTTTTAATTAAAACTCAAACGATCAAAATTTCTAGGAACAAACTTCACACATGTGGGATCATGTTTTGTGATTCAAGTTTATGATCAAGGAATTTAATGAGTTCATAGTTGTAGTTTAGATTTACAATATATGGTTTGGACTTTGAGATTAGGATATATAATTTTATAAATGGTTTATGGAAAATTTATGAATTCATGATCCAAAGTTCATGAATTCATGATTAGACATTTAACTTTTTAATGGACAAGTTGAATATGAAAAAATATGGGACAAGAGATTTGATGCAAAAGATATTACAAACGGAGAAATGCATCTTATATAGTATAAATGACTCCGCTTTAGATTATGCGCTTGCTGGCACTTTTTACCTTTTAAATATGACTTTTTAAAAAAAAACAATATATATATATATACATATATATACACACACACACACACACAATTTTCTTGTTGAATACACCACAATTTATCTCTTTCATATAAAAAAGAAGAAGAGAGGAAAAGATTGACCAATCCTACCAACCAACATATTAGTCTTTTTATTACTTAAATGAATAGGGTTCTTTTAAGAAAAAAAATTTGCATAGATTCAACATCAATATTTTTCATTAAGTTATTTTTGTGTACACACATTTTGGAGTGGATTTAGAGGGTTGTAGGGTGTGAATAACGAACCCCCCCCCCCCCCCAACAAAAAAAAAAAAAAAAACCCTTTGTTCATATTCATTTTGTACAAAATGTCAAAAAAATAAATTATTGTTTTGAAAACCTTCTGTCCTACCTTCACACAGCAGAGAGAATTTAGTGAAAGTGAATGAAGTAGAACCCACAAACTTGTGTTCACTAAACCAAACTCAGCAGACTGGTGCCTAGCTGGCTCAGATTTGGACCCTTAAAAAAGAACTGGCGTGTAGGTGCATTGCTTTTATTAGTACGTTCTTTGCAACATTTTACACACCTCCATGTGGATGTGTATGTGTAACTGTGTAAAAATGTGATAAATAACACACCAAGCAGGTAAAGGAAGCCCTTTCCCACTCTGCTCCACCATATGCCACATTACATAACTTCAAATGCTCTCTCTCTCTCTCTCTCGTATAAATAAACCCCAAACAAAATGGAAAATTTAAAATAATTCTCAACTAAAAATAGCAAGGCAACATGAATTTTAATGATACTTGATAGTTCTCTAATTTCGACTTACTGGCCTAGTCCCACTTTCTTCTTCTCTTTGAGAGGAAAGAAGAAAAAAAAAAAAATCCTCAATCCCTTAACATTTTCATGTGAAGTGAATACAGCAACAAATTATGCAAGAGGAACCATCCTATTTTTAGCTTCTACTCTTTCTCGGTACCTATGCCGGAGCAACTGAGATATTCCATAATTGAGCTCAGGCGGAAGCATCCTCCACGAAACGGTTAAACCTACAAAGGCTCATAGCTCATCGTGTCCGTTCGGTTGCTCCTGGTTAAGCGACTCCAATTTATCTTGCAGTTCCTATATCACGCATTTCATCAACAGTTATTATTAGTTTCAGTAACGACCAACGAATGGTACAGCAGCACTGGTTGGAAAAAAATACATAAAAGGGTAGCAGCTAGAAAAGCAACCTTGAGTTTACTCTCATGACACAGAGCAGGGGTAGATAACAAGGCCAAGTATCTGAAAATAAAGACAAAGTCAGAAGACAGATCCGAGGAAAAAAACACTCACTCAATAAATACAGAACACAGATAAGAGGGAGGAGACTCTTACTCGCAACGACTTGGTTCATCAACATCTGCAAGTTCATTTTTCAAACCACACCTTAACCTGACCTGCACAAATTAATCAATACATTACACAAAGGAGTTTGCGTAGATAGACAAACATGTTGAAATTGGGGAAAATATGGTCAAGCAAATGATGAAGGCTATTATTCCATTCACTTGTCACAGATTAATTTGACTTTCTTTAGTAAGTATGTTATTTGCAGGTTCGTCATTCAGTTTCTTTAGAAAGATAGTTTGACTATTCCATCAGGTGGTCGTCCACGGGCACACAAACAGCCATAGTTGTGATTCTGCTACACGAAGTCATTTAGCACATGCTAATAATGTATTTTCGAAGGAATGAAAGAAAAATGATGCGAGATGTCATGATCATATTTAAGATAGATGATCTACCTTTAAGCTTCTGTCCGGGCCATTCCAGCACTTATCTCCATTCAAAAACTCCATAACTCTGTAAGATTCCTCAAATTTCTCCCAGCTCCTAAATAATTACATTAAAAATATGAAGCAAGGAATTTGAAAAGAAAAAATACATATTTGGAGATATGAGCAAGAAACAAAGCATATTGGCAGTGTAAATCCTAAAGAGACACTGAACTATAGCTCTAAACCTATATGAAGATAAAGTGCTCTTGGCCTCTTGTCACAAAAACTTCTTACCCCAAACGAGTTATACTGTGGCCCTCCTCTTGTGTAGCTTGTTTGAAAGGGCAGACTTTGTAAACATACCTGAAACAGTAATCAGTCCTCAGAATAAGATAAATATAAGCATTCGTTGTAATGGAACTGAAAGGCTTGAAAAAGGTGGTGAGAAAAGAAATGAGAAATTCCAACTTATTCTGCTTGCTCTCGAAACATTTGCCATAGAATGAATAGAATTCCTTTTCGGGACCTGCAGTGTTAAAAGCAAAGACACTGAAATCCTACAGAAATTTCACACCACACAATAGACGTATACAAAACAACAATAGATAAGGTTTTTGCGCATCTCTTGGACATACCAAAATCTTGTTTCAGTTTCTGCTTCAGACTCGATATCCTTGACTGTATTTTGGATAATTTGGCACTGGATTCATCATATTCTTTGCGCACATGTGCAGCTTCTGAAACATCATTCGCAAAAAAAAAAAAAAAAAAAAATGATTACCTTCTAATTTATACCCATTAATGCTAAAAAATGAAAACCCTCTTTACCAGTTAAGTTAACAGGTTTCTGGAAAAACCTGACGGCCTGAAAGATGCTCTTCACTCTTTTCTGTATCTTATCCAACCAAGATGAGCCACTTGTGCCAGTTATATCTGACAAATTTGTATCATATAACAGGTAAGATTTTCTAAGCAGGCTGTAAAAGAGGAATTTCTAATAGAGAACTATCTTACCTGACAAGTCTGATTCGTCATCAGATTCAGTTATTTGTGAAGAACTTGAATCATAATGATCCTCCGGGACAAAATCATCAACCTGCTCTTCATTCTCTTCATTCTCATCATCCTCATACCTATGCTCATCATCCTCTGAGACATAACCATTGTCTTCCTCATCACTGGCTTCATTCGGTGTCTCATCGGGATATTGATGATCCTTGTTTTCAGAAGCATCAATCTCCTCCTTTTGCTGCTCGGACTTCTCCCCGGTCCATCGAGATGCAACAAGACGCCCTAACTCTTCCCTTGATAATGATTCAGTATCTTCAGCTATATTTTCATCCTGGAAACACAAGCCAGAGTTACACTGTTGCTTTGAAACAGGCTTGATGAGGATTCAAGCAATTGGGATCTCTGAACAAGTACTCAAGACAAAAAAGCAACTCGAATTACTGTAAGGACCACTTACTAGCTATTATCAGTATAGGGTGAGAACATAAACCATCAAAACTGGTGCAGAGCATTCACAAAATTATACCTGATATCCAGCATCGAGAGAATCCTTGCCATCAAAAGTGGAGTCTTTGCCTACCTGTCCAGCATTCTAAGCAAGATAGTAGTAGATTGTAAATGTCAACAACTGAAAAAAGTTATTACAGGATTATTTCAGTAATGTTTTTACATTAAAAGAAAGCTAAACCTGGAGAGAGCCTTCGTTAGTCCCTTCATTTGAAAGTCCATCTTGGATCGAATGATCAACAAGCTCAGGTTCACTGATAGGTGGTTCATGATTTTCCACAGAATCCTATTAAGCGCAGCATGCAAAACTGAGATATTAATTTGTTTTTTTTTTTGGGGGGGGGGGGGGGGGGGGAGGTTGTGTGCAAAGATAGTAAATTCAGGGATGTGAGTAATCTGTTCCTAATGTGCAAATAGGACAATATAGCGTCTAATAGAGGCGAATATTAAATATTACTCATGGGTTGGCTGTTGGGCAAGCTCTATACTTCTTTCTATTCATACAGATTCATCCATTACTATATGAGATTATGATTTAGACCTTGCTAGGAAAGAATCTGCAAAACAAGGGAGGGGCATTGGCTAGTCATATTACATGCTTTTCTAATGCAAAAAAGTTACATATAGTCGAGGTTCCTCGGTTAAAGGGATTTTCTACAAGGGACGCCTCAGTATCTTCATATTGTAAAACTGAGTGATCCATGCTTTAGCTCTCAAGACTTAATGTTAAGGTCTAACATCTTTATTTCACAATACGCACTTCAATTTTGTCACTCTCTTAAAAAAAAAAGTTCACGCTAAACTAATAAAGGAACATACATAAAGGCAAATACGTAAGTAATTATTTGGCAAAACTGGAATGCAAGTATAAAATGGTGAAATGTCACATATTTTCTTTTAACAAGCAAAAGGCATGCAATCTTAGAATTGACATCAATAATGATATACATCATACTTATAATTTAGTACCCTTATGATGTACAATATAACTAAAGTCTTTGGGTTTCACTGGCAAGCTCAAATAAGTTCTAGAAAATGAAAAAGGAAAGGTCAAGTTAGTAAAACCTGAAGAGGTTGATCTACTTTCACAATATCGTCATGGATATCATTCTTCTTAAGTTCAATATCTTCAGTTTTGATTCCACCCTCTTTAGCCTCTTGAGCTTCTTTTCTTTCCTTCTCTTCCTTTTCTTTTTGAAGCCGTTCTTCCTCCTCAGCCTTTTCGATTTGTTCCTTACGCTCTTGACAAAATTACAGCAGAAAGCAGACAATTTGGTAAGTAACCAATATAATTTATCTATTTGAAACATATACATCAGAAGAAAGGATGAGAAATTTGACCCAGTGGAGTCCCCATATTTCCATTTCAGAAAAGCAAACTTGAATGTTCTTGCATGCTCGTTACAACCACTGTTAAATCTAATACGCCTAATTTTATATAGCTCTTCAAACATACCAGCAGAGGAGATGCATGCATAAACTACAGAAAAATTAGCATTGTAGTAAAACATGATCAAATGTTCTCAGCACAGATACATATGCAATAAAATGACATGCTGATTTCTACACACATAACTTAACCCCTTTTAAAATCCCTCAGGAGGTTTCACGTATGTCTACATGACTTCATTAATTTACATTAACTACAGAAGTATAATTAATCACAAACGAATGATCTATTTAGGCCCAACAGATCACATTGAAGTGGCATATCTTTTCTGGTTTTATTACTTTTTAGGCCTTTGTGGTGGCGGTTGGGGGGGGGGGGGGGGCACTGACTATTCCACTTATAGAAAATAAGGTAAGGGAAAATGTACCTTTGAGCTGGTCAACCAATGGCTTCAGTATTTTCTCCTCATCTTTTAGCTTCGATAGTTCTCCTTCCTCCTTTTCTATGGCCAATTTTGCTTTCTCGATTTCCTTCCTGCGTATAATAACACCTTCCTGGTATGTGGCTATCTTTTTCTTCAACTTTTCTCGTGCTACTTTTCCAGCCTCCCAGCATGTATTTGGGCACTTAGCTTTACCATCATACTCATCACTCCCATCACAGCAATCTGCCCAGTTGTGCAAGTTCATAAATTAAGCCCTAAAGGTCAAAAAATGTGCTAAAAACAGCTAACATAACACTATTAACAGAAATATAACGGGTAGGATATGTAGTTTTCTGCCATTTTGCGTACATGTGATACAATACGAAAAAGTGATTTCAGACCTTGAACAAGCCGCCCCCCACCCCCGCCCCCCCAAACAACCACCCAAACAGAGAAAAGAAAAGGAAAATAGTAATATGCATTTCTGCAAATAGAAAATTAATTGCTCAATAAATTTAAGCAAGAAGTGGCTGCCAAATTATGATTAAGCTCTCCTCCGTAAATATGCAATATCAGAAATTGATTAACGCTGTAAAATTTAAGCGTACAACACATTACAATCCACTTATACGTCTCATCCCACATATAGATGATCATTCACAAACTAGTGAATGCCACAAGCAAAAAATTAACCTGATGAAACAGATATCCAAGAAACAAATGATATGAACAACTCTATGTCAGATTTGCTAATACAAAGTGAAATTATTTAATATTCATATAAATGATCATTCCCAAACTAGTGAATGCCACAAGCGAAAAATTAACCTGATGAAACAGATATCCAAGAAACAAATGATATGAACAAATCTATGTCAAATTTTCTAATGCAAAGTGAAATTATTTAATATTCTGATTAATTTTTTTGTTTGAATTTTTACAACTTTGATATCATAAACAATTTGGATTGTAGAAATTCTGATGTTATTTGATATTATTAATATTCTAGAGAAAATCAAAATAAAATGCTAATTTCGTAGTTGAAAAGCAGCCAAATTTACTGGTTTGAGTTGCTAACTACTCGACATTATCATGGATGGAGACTGTAGCATACTACATCATACATGGGGAGTCCACATAATAGTAGTATAGAGGGGACAGAACTTATTAAGGAACATGTTGACCATATCAATGAATTGAAATGAAACCTCATACCTTGAACAACATTTACCCTCAATGTTAATAAAGTTGAAATTCCATATAATATGATTGGTTAGAACAATATGGATGCAAATCCATTCCAAATTAAATATCAATCATGTTTTTTATGACTACATCTGAGTCTCAAGAAAAAACACAAACTACATCTCAACAACCATTAAAAAAAAAAAAAAAAAAAAGGGATCATATTCCAAGAGCCATGGTACAAGTTCCATCAAATTTGTCATAGTCTAGTAACTAGCAAGCAATGTACCACTCCAAACAGGTTTCGTACGGATAATCATCAAATTGGGCAAAAACTAGTTACTACAAATCTTTCGGTATTTTCAAATTTTGGAAAGCTTACAGCACAATGATTCCTAGCAGTTCAAAATAAACGTGACAAGTGTCATTACCGCAGATACCGTCATTGACCCGAGAAGAATATAAGAAGAGAGGAGCATGTCCAGCATTCTTGCAGTAGAATTTCCCATTGGGACAAGCTGATGTTCCTGAAAATTCCAGCGCAATAATAAATAGTCAAAACACTCTAACGTTGAATCTATAGTATGAGGCTGTAAGCTGATTTTAAACAGGCAATCAGTCAATATAATGCATAAAATTCATAATTGTTTTCATCAATAAAAGGGGCCACACAAGGGAGATAAATTATGGAAATAGAAGCGAGCAAAAGAATACCGGGCTCATCAGACCCATCAGGGCAGTCACAGAAGTCGTCATTGAACTGGGATTTGTTGAATTTCTTTGATCCATCTTTGCACTTAATCGTACTCGATGATGACAATCCCTTGTAGTAATTATCATCTGCACCACACCTACTTCTGTTAATAAAATTCTTAAACCAACATCACATGTAAGCTGCACACGCACACACACGAAAAGGGACATAGAGAGCGATCAAGCGAAAACACCTTCAGGGGAAACTCCGAGGAATGCGTCCGTGGGGGGAAGGGACGCCACCGATCTGGTGATGCCTTGTATCAATAGAATAATAATGCTGGAAAGAAACAGCAATCCATTTTGCTGTACAATGGTTTTCATCTTCCACCAAAATACGATGTTAGTAGAAGGAGCAAACAATCAAGAATGGGAGCGCTATTAGGGGTGCGGAGAGGTGATTTGAGTGCAGTTGCAGCTGCAAGGATAGATCGACGACGTCGTATCGATGGACATAAACCCTCTCTATTATTTTTCCTTTAATCAACCAGTAGTAAAGAAGAAACTGGTAATTTAGCTCATTTCCAAACTCTAAAAGGTAGACTTTTTGGAAATGCTTTTTTTTTTTCCCATGCATTATATCAAGGGGACAAAAATAGACATGAAGAAAATGCCAAAAATGCCCTTGAATCCATTCTTTCTTCCTTTTTTTTTTTTTTTTTTTTTTTTTTTTTTTTTTTTTAAATTTGTAAAAGGGTTAACATAGAAATTTTGTGTGATGTTTAAAAATATTGTGATAAAATTAAGTAAATGTAGTTTGAAGAAAATAATTTGTGGTGTGTAGTTTACACTTTTATAAAAAACTCCCTTCCATCCTCCATTCAAACATCGGCTAAAGTTTGCATTGCAGTTACTTTTTAATCTAATTCAAAAAGAAATTTTGATTCAACAATGATAATTCTCTGGATACATTATTTTAATGAACTATTTGGTTGAGGTTAAAATATTGTGTCTTCTCTTGTTACTAATGTTGTTAGTTTTTCTGCTACGACCGAACATAAATAATTAGCGACTGATGTTGGGTCATACTTTCGTCTAAATATTTGATGCAAATCTAACATCTTTAAGAATGAAGAAGAAATTGTAGGAGAATAAGAAGAAATGAATGCTAGGATATGAATTTGATTAAGAGATAATACTTGTGCATAAATTCATGCTAAAGCATATTGATATAGGATTCATCTAATAGGTCATTATTGGCTCATTACATTGAACCTTCAAAATACATTAAGGTCCAATCTAGTTAAAAAATCCAACTATCCTATCTAAAAATTACTTAACAAGACTGAAGATTTACATCTTGATCATAGGTCACTGATCTGATTCGATCATCTAGCCATCCACACAAATTATACATACTCTCAAATGACCGATACATAGCACTCTTGGCAGTGCACCGTAGGTATAAATATTCATCCCAAACATAAGTATGATCTCACACTATCTTTCCCTAAAGCATTTGTCCTAGACCATATTGTCATTCCCACTACCTTGACCAAACTTGAGCATCAAAGGGACTTTGTCAGATAACCCCAGCAAGCTTAGTGTTTCCTCTTTTGCAGGTCACTTATTGGTCAATCCTATTCATACTCTTACCACTCTCCATTCCAAAAGACCCAAGACTTAAGAGACCGTGGTTGGATTGACCCGAGCATCATTACATACAAAAAAAAAAAGCAGACTGGGTCCCTTGGGGAGGAAAATGAAGTGCAGTCAATCACAGATTTACATTAATTTTGTAGAAGCAGAGAAGGTAAAGATGAAGAAAAGACACAGCGATGACTACTTCTATTAATCTGGAAAGTATCTCGAGGATTGATACAGATTAAAAAGTAAAGATAAGGATTGAGTCGAGAGAGCCACTCTCCAGTACAATCAAGAATAACAGAAATCAGGTATAACCCCACGCACTCCTTGGCTATTCTTTTGTAATAAGTCCATACTTGTCATTCATACATTAGGGCTTAGTTTAGCTCTCAGCCAATGACCCCAAGGACCCATTGTCCTAGCTTCCTTCTGCTGGTTAATCGGCATCTTTGGTGGGCTCATATTCTCCTATGACGTGGTCCAGCCCAGAAGTCGCAACAAATTTACCCGTAAGCTTTTTGCTTCACAGTTTCCTTCACAAGAATACCAGAATTATCTGAGATAGCACAATCAACCATTTCATGCGTTTAATCTCCAGTGTTAATGGCATGAAACAGCAAAGTCGTTTCTATAACAGTAATCCTAAAAATCAATGGCAGCATTATGGCTACCTTTTATATAAGTTCAATATTCCACTCCCTTTATTAGTAAATGAACTGAAATAAATTGGTTTAGGAACCTTCAAGCAATTCTTGTCTTGTTGGGACAAAAATATAAGGTGCAGCAACCAATAAGCTTCAATCGAAATTTTCCTTCTTCCTTGATGATTGGTATATCCTTCTTTTACCACACTTACATTTCCATAGGACTAAGCTGCATTCTTGCTCCTAAATAGTTCGACAAAAAAGCACTAGACTTGCTCATGGATGTCCAGATACAGGTAAACAAAATATAGGCACTTTCAGTTAAAGAAGGCATGTTCTCCTTGTAACTAATAAGTATCCACAAGAGAGAGAGAGAGAGAGAGAGAGAGAGAGAGAGAGAGAGAGTACACAGGAACAACTCAACTTCATAAATGAAGCATGACATCATTTTTCAATTAATCTTTCTGATATACAAATTACACTGTGAGCAACATGGGCAGGTTGCCAAGCATACCATACTCGCACAAGAAACTGCATAAGATGATGTATTACCTCACCCCAGATACATGTCTTACTCCACAGGGTGTCTAATGAGGAGGCCTGCAGAGTTCGTCACATTTGACAGAAGCCACATCCTAGCTTATGAAAGTTTAATCAGTTCCCATGCTATATACTCCTAATCGCTTCACAATCTTTCAAGAGACATATAAATCGTCAAGAGTTTGATTTCCACTGCATTTCTCACTTTTGTCATATAGGCGAAAGAAAACTGAAGGCAAACCTAAAATACTGTAGATGATAAATAAGCAAAACGGTTCATATGACAGATAAATTTAGTCGTGGCCTACAAAGTTGAAAGTGTGTATCGATCACCTCTGTCCTCTCTTCAATTAGATGAGTGGTTACGTTATCGTGAAGCAAATATCTTTAGACCATCACCTTCCCAAACAGAGAGGAGCATTTTGAATTCTTTTTGCAATTTACAAGAATCAGAGGAAATTTATAATCGAGTTCTGAAATTGTTAAGTCCAATACATGAGCCTAAAGACCTTACAGACCAAACACACAGATTCCAATACAAATTTCCCATTGCTTCTGGAGATGCACAAGGGGGAAAACTTCATGAACAATTACAGATTATTCAGGTAGAGTAATCAAAACTTTATTGCACCACAAAGACAGCTCCTCTCACTAATGACAAAATATGAAATGCATGTTTCAAGCCACAAAATTGATGGTTACTATTGATTAACACGATCAATTTCAAGAACATGAAATTCATTTTATTCCTAAAACCACAATAAAGCATCACTTATTGTATATATGGTCTACAGATAGTCTCAAGATGACAGGTATATTTTTCTATGAACAAACATCTATTAAATATGCAAAAAAAGGCTGTTTATTTCTTAATTCTACGGATTTTCTTATGTCCCCAAACCTCCAATCTGCCAAGAGGACAGCCGCACGGAGCTCGGAATATCAGCACCGTCCTCCCGTTGAGGGGCGCCATTTTCTTCAATTCGGCCTCCAATTCTTTCCGATCCTCCCCCAATTCAAGCTGCGCCGCCCCATTACTGTGGAGATACGCATCCAAAGTAGGTGGGGAATGCTTAACGCATGCCTCTGTCTCCAGCTGAATGTCGTACTCCACGGCCCTTCTCAAGCCCTTGCAGTGAGGATTGCCGCATTTTCTCAGCCTGATGTCGATAAGCAATGCGAGGATGAGTCCAAGCACCACCACAAGGAAACCGACAACATACGGCAGCGGCTCATCGAGGATGAGGTCAACGACGAAACCATGAACAGCCGGCAAAAGCTCGCAGAAAAAGAATTTGAAGTAGGGAAGGGTCAGAAAGGCCAAGGCGGCAATCACTAACAGAAGTATGATGAGATCGACGGCAGCGAAGCGAGAGCGATCGCAGAGATGATCCGCCGAAAAGGGGTTTAGGGATTCAGTCGTAAAACGGCGCCGTCTGGAGCGACAATTGGAATTGATGAAATTGCTGCTGTTGTGAGGGGGGAAATCTCTACAAAACTGGATCAAACTCCGGCAATCCACCATGGGCAGCCTCATCTTGTCAAATCTTCTGTGAGGAAAAACCACCGTCAAGCATGGATTTAAAAGAGGAAGGATGAGTGGGATTGAGGATGTCTTTGTAATGGGATTTTGATCACAACAATCAGATTTTCCAAACTGAATTCGAAGAATAGTAACAGTTGAATACGGTGACTGATTGACTTCTTGAGGTGTTGACGGCGACGGGGAAGAACGGCAATTAACAGAAGAAATGCATTGATTTTGGGTAAATTTCAGTTTACCCCCAAAAGTATATGAATTCCACACTTTGACCCCTCAAACTATGAATGTCGACCTTATCCATCCAGTTAAAAAACAAACTCCATAATAATTATTATAAAATTAGATATAAATAAGTTAACTAAAGTACCCTTATATATTTTAAAAGTAATTTTTTTCTTATTTTCAACTGCAGAACCCTCAATCCTCAATTACGCTCTATATTTTTTGAATATAAAAATACAAAATCGAATTATAGATTCATACTAGTTAGTTTTAATTTTCTTCTTCTTCTTCTTCTTCATGTTTCTTGAATATATAAAATCAAAGCTTTGCAGATCATTCATGTCTTTCTTGGGTCCCGAATTAATTTTGTTAAGAATAATATATACAAGAGTTAATATATATATATATATATATATATTCCTTCATCTGATTTGGATCCATGGCACATAGAATCTGGAATAGAAATTTGGAAAACTTTTTTCAGCATCAAGGGACGGCATTTAGATTTGAAAAACTGAAAGAATTCTAGAACTTCGAATTCATAATAATCATCAATTTCACCCTTTCATCTTCACAGACCTCTCCCTATTCTCCAATGATATTAACAAGTTGTTGGGAAACAATGTTAATTTCACAAAAGACAGATGTTGAAGGAAATTGATATTAAACTGAAGGAAATTTGTGGTTTTTATAGCCATTACAAAACAAAAGAAATGACAAACACACACATATTTAGCCCTAGTGCAGCATGGTGACTAAACAGAAAAATATTCCCAAAAGAATAGGACTTCTCAGTAGACTAGGATTTATTTAACAAACTAGACTAATAGACTAGTAGAATAATAAAGAAACTTGGCTATCATTTCTTCCCTTCAGCTAATGCCTCTTCATTTAGCTGATTCAGTTGCTTTAACCACTCTAAGTATCTCACGAAAATTTTCGAACTGCTCCAGCTTGAGTGGTTTTGTCATTATATCTGCAACTTGATTTTCAGAGCTACAAAAACTTAACTTCACAATTACGTCATTTACCAGATCTCTAAGGAAATGAAACCTTACTCCAATATGTTTACTTCTTCCATGGAAAACAAGATTTTCAGACAATTTAATAGTCGAACTATTGTCACAATAAAGCACAGTATCTCTCTTTTCTTCAGCTCTGATCTGCTTTAAAATTTTTCTAAGCCAGATGCATTGGCAAGCACAAGAAGCTGCTATAGTATATTCTGCTTCGGTGGTGAATAGACTCACAACAGGTTGTTTTTTCGAAGACTACGAGACAGCTCCATACCCCATCTTGAATACAAAATCAGAAGTGCTCTTTCGATCATTCAAGTCTCCAGCATAGTCACTATCTGTAAAAGCTATGAGACCTATGTTGCCTTCTCCTTTCTTGTAGAACACGCCGAACTCAGTAGTTCCCTTCAGATATCTTAAGATTCTCTTGGCTGCAATCCAATGTGATGACTTTAGACTTGCCATGAACCTGCTAATCAAACTCACCACACATCAAATCTAGCCGAGTCACAGTTAGATACATAAGGCTTTCAACTATTTACTTGAACATAGTAGCATCAACTCTAGTGCAATCTTTACTTTTGATAATCTTATCCCTGGAACAATAGGATTTTTTACTGGATTATTGTTTTCCATGCCAAGCCTTGCTATAACTTCTCAAGCATACCTTCTTTGACATATAAAAATTCCATTTGTACTTTTTATGACTTTTATCCCAAGAAAATATCTCATCATTCCCAAATTAGACATGTGAAATTCTAACATCATTGACCTTTTAAAGTCATCACACATGATTATGTTATTTCCAGTCAAGATTAAGCCATCAACATAAAGACTAACAATCAATATGTTACCTCCCTTTGATTTGGTGAATAAACTGTGCTCACTAAAACATCTTTCAAAACCTTCATGAATAAAATATGCTCCAATCTTGCTGTACCACGCCCTGGGTGCCTATTTAAGGCCATATAATGCATTTTTCAACCTGTAAACTTTGTATTCTTCTCCTTTCATGACAAATCCATCCGGTTGCTGGATAAACACTTTCTCTTTGAGTTCTCCGTGAAGGAAGGCACTTTTCACATCTAGTTGAAATATTTCCCAGCCATACTGGGCTGCCAAAGCAAGTATCACACGTACCGTATCTAATCTCGCCACTGGTGCAAACACTTCTGTATAATCTACTCCATATTGTTGTGCATACCCTTTCGCCACCAACCTTGCCTTGAATTTCTCCACATACCCATTTTCATTAAGTTTGGTTTTGAAAACCCACTTAACTCCGATAGGCTTAACTCCTTTCGGCAAGTCTATTAGTTCCCATGTATGATTCTTTTCTATGGCCTTTATCTCCACATCCCTTGCTTCTCTCCACTTTTTGTTTGTTACTGCATCCTCAAAGAGAAGAGGATCACCTTCACCTTCAGTCATCAACATCATTATATGTAAGTCTTCTTCTTCTTCAAACAGACCTACTGCAGTTTCATAATATGTCATCCAAACTGGCTCTCTTCTATTTCTTGCACCCCTCCCTTGAGCTAGAGCCTGTTGATCGATATTATTTTGCTCATTTGGAGGTGAATCGGTCTCACTTGAGCTACTGAAAGTACCTTGATGTACGCCACCGCCACCTACCTCAGTCTCTTGCTCTTCATCACTATCCTCTTCATCTTCCCATATTAGAACATCATATTTGTAATCTTCCTCATTTTTGTCCCATTCCCAACTTTTATCTTCTTCAAATATGACATATCGGCTTACAATGATCTTCTTTGTGACTGGATCAAACAGTCTGTAAGCTTTAGATTCATCACTAACACCCAACAATACACACCTTTTACTCTAATCATCCAGCTTGCTTCTCTTTTGATCTGGTATGTGAGCATGGGCTACACATCCAAAAATTCGAAAGTAGTCCACTATAGGCTTTATACCACTCCATGCTTCTTTTGGGGTTTATTTTCTACGGTTGTTGTTGGACTTCTATTCTGCACATGCACATGCACACACCGCCTTACTACCTCAGGCCAAAAAACTTTGGGAACTTGTCTTTTATTCAACATGGTTCTCACCGCATTCATGATCGTCATGTTCTTTCTCTTAGCAACTCCGTTCTGCTGAGGAGTATATGATGTTGTCAATTGCCTGCTAATCCCGTGAACCTTACAAAACTCTTCAAACTCATTTGAGGTGAATTCACCACCCCTATATGTTCTCAAACAGGTAATGTATGCACCAATTTCTTTTTCAACTCGAATCTTGAAATTTTTAAAATTGACAAATGCCTCTGATTTTTTATGTAAGAAATAAACCCAGGTTTTACGAGTAAAATCATCGATAAAACTTACGAAATACCTCTTATTGCTATTTGAATTTGGCCCGAAAGGACCACATATGTCGACATGCACCAATTGAAGTTGCTTTGACGCCCTCCACAAACTCCCTCATGGTATTGATTCTCAATGTTGTTTTCCAATTAAGCAGGTAGTACATAGCTCCTTCGAGGATTGTAGAGAGGGTAAACCGTCCACCATCTTCTTATGTGAGAGTGTTCTGAGTCCCTTGTGATTAAGATGCCCGAAACAGCAATGCCACAAGTGAGCCTCTTTCTCTAACACTATCTTAGCTTGTAAACTGATTGAATCTTTTGGTGCCATAGAGTTCTTTGGTGCCATAGTTGCTAACAAATGAAACATTCTATTTCCACTCATGTTGGCCTGCATGATTAACCCTCTTCTGGTGTGAAATATTTTGCAAGTTCTATGTTGGAACAAAATTGTTAGCCCTTTCTCTTGAAGTTGTCCAATGCTAAGCAAGTTGTTCTTAAGCTCGTGAACAACATAAACGTCTGATATTACCTGAATCATATTATCCACTTGTATCCTTATGCTTTCTTTTGCTACAACCTCTATTCTCATATCGTTCCTGAGTTTCACGGTTCGATAAAATCCTTCTTCCAATTCCAAGAACCATTCTCTATTCCTCGTCAGGTGATTGCTGCATCTGGAGTCGAGAAACCAGACCTCTTCTTGAGTGGCTTGATGTGACTCTTCATAGGACAATAACAAAAGCTCCTCTTTTTCCTCCACCTCAGCTTAATTTGCTTCCTTTCCCAATTGGGACACTCACACTAAAAGTGTCCCAACTTATTACACTTAAAACACTCAATTAATTCCTTGTTGAAAGACTGTCTTCCTCTTCCTCTTCCTCGATCTCCTTTGGACAAAGCTCGACCTCCTCTTCATTTCCCTGGCCTATCATTATAGGTTATTTTCAATGCTTGTTCATCTGCCTGGTACCCCTGCATCATTTGTTCATGAACAAGGAGACTTCCATGCAATTCATCAATACCTAATTTACTTATATCATTTGACTCCTCTATTGAACAAACAACATAAGCAAATTTGGATGATAGTGATCTAAGTATCTTGCTAATTACTGTGCTTTGTTCCATTACTTCACCATTTAATTTCATCTTGTTCACCACAGTCCGTGTCCATCCCAAGTAACTGTCTACTTTCGCTCCTTCTCTCATGGCAAGTAACAACTTCTCTGTCAATAGCTTGAAACAGTTGCTTCTCAGGAAAATTTCCATCGTCATCGACCAATAATCATAATGGCCATCGAACCTCAGAATGGATGGTTGTACAAACTTTTCTGAAGTTGTCATCTTAAACTCTCTGTGTTTTGCTTACACTCACAAACTCTCATGTTTGCTCTCAATTTCACACTCTCACACAAACTCTCGTGTTTGCTCTCAATTTCACACTCTACTAGGCCCCTTTCGAAGTTATGAAACCAGATGTTGAGAAACAATGCTAATTTCACAAAAGACAGATGTGGAAGGAAATTGATATTAAACTGAAGGAAACTTATGGCTTTTATAGCCATTACAAAACAAAAGAAATAACAAACCCACACTATTAAGCCCTACAGCAACATGGTGACTAAACAGAAAACTATTCCCAAAAGAATAGGACTTCTCTAGGACTTATTTAACAAACTAGACTAACAGACTAGTAGACTAATAAAGAAACTTTGGCTATCACAAGCAACACAAATTTAAACAATATTTTCAACATTTCCTCTTCATCGTGTCTTTGGGTTCTTAAACGTATCATGGTTACAACCTGCAACAAAGTATCAAAGCTATTCATCTTACTAAATCTTTTCTGATGTGACGTAGGGTTCTGCAACAAAATAGCCAGAATCTCAGAAGCATATATATATATATATATATAGTGCTAGAATGTGATCGAATTATTCCATAAGAAATATAATTTTTCCTGCTAGTCTTCTTGTGTTATACTAATATATTTTAGAAAATACTGACGTACAGGTTAAAAGGGAGATACATTTATTGTACATTAAAGGATAGATAAATTGCATAGAGAAAAACTTTTTTAGAATTTTTCTGGGAAGGGCAGAACATTTTTCATTGTATTACAATTACAGGTAGAACAGTAGCATTGAGATACTGATTTGTTTTTTGTTTTTATTTTTTATTAAAAAGAGTATAATGAGTATAAGGTTGTTTCTATTTACACCACAATAACCTCTTTTTACGCCACATATTTTTTTTGGACAAAAATATTGTAACATCAAATGTCTAATTTATCCTTCTTGAATCAAGAAAAATTCACCATTTTCTCATCAGCCTTCTTCTTCACTCAACAAATGTTCGAATTTGTTTTCATCAATTCTTTCTATTGCAAATAATTTGATCCCCCACTTTAATATATTTATTATTTAGCGCTTTCAAAAATTAGAATTTATTTTTTACTGAAACTTTTGAAAGTGTTGTCTAAACTTGATAAATGATAATTCCAATTTGTATTTTATTTTCACCTTGGTATCTATATAATAATCAAAATCAAAATTAAAATAAAAAAATAATTACTTCCCGTAGCCATTGTGTGGTTCCGCCATTTTTGGAACCAATGGGTGGAATCAGAATTGAATCAACATTTAGACGGTTTCTATTAACATTTCAAACCCGTCAAATTCCTAATTTTCCACTTTTTATAAATAATGTTTATTTTGATTTCTTATTTTTAATTTTTTTAATGTTCTTATATATTTATAGATTCAACCATTATTTAAAATTATAATAGGTATTTTGTATTTATTTAAAGAGATTGCAAGAGATTGGGGTGGACATATTTATAGGAATTATTTGAAAATAAAAATAATGGAACAGTTGTTGGAAGCTTGGGTTCCTGGTTTCAGTTTGAACCATTGCTTTCCAACCGCTAGCTGATCTGAATCGTTGAAAGAAAAAAAAAATTCAACTTGAAACTTCTGGTTACCTGAACCAATTATTTTAAAATTAAAATCAAATCGAAAAATAATTATAATAAGGTTTGACCAATAGAATTTTAAACTAGTTTCTCAATCACATCTTTTTATTGAAAAATAATTATAATAAAGTTTGATCGATAGAATTTTAAACTAGTTTCTCGATCACATTTTTTATTGAAAAATAATTTTAATAAATTTTGAAAAACTACTGCACACACGAAAATAAAACAAAATCTTCACATTCAAACCATCGAATGGTGTTTGCCATTTTTATGATGAATTGTAATTATTAGTAGTATTTTGAATATAGGATTGGGATTGAGGTGATGCAAATTTGGGATTTTGTTTATTGATTTTGCGCAATTTCATTTATGAAATGAAATGATTTTCTTCAATTCAAAAGGGTTAAAAATCACAATATTTTTTACTTGATTTTTAATTACAATATATTTTTTTTTTAAAATTTATCAGTAATTGTTACACTTTTAATATCGTTCCATTGCAATATTAACACCTCATTACAATGCCCAACGAGTGACATCAATGGTGGAGTGTTTATCTAAAATCTAAACAATATCGTTCATTCAATAAATTATATCCAAAGTCAGTTGCAATAAAAAAGTTGACCAAATATTGTATTTGTTTGGTAATTAATTTTTTATTTTGGGTAAGTCATTTAAATAAGTTTGGATACGTGCTTGGCTATCCACATCATCAATGGACGATGGAATGAGACGGTCATGTTGTAATTAAAAAATTCAAAAAATATAATAAAGTTTTAAAAACCACATTGAAATTGATTATTAAACCAAAGATTGTAATTTTTTAATTTTTTAATTTTTTGTAATCAACCCTAAATAGAAAGGTGATGAATGTTAGTATTTTCATAAAGAATTGTAGTGATTAATATCAATTTCATATTGGGATGGGCCAGAACTTAACTAATAATAATAATAATAATAATAATAATAATAATAATAATAATAATAATAATAATAAAAGAGAGGAGGAGCCCAAATTGGACCATGGAAAATGATCATAATTTCTTTTGTTTAGATACCAAAGTAAAATGGCTTTGCAATTTGAAATTAACCCTAATATAATATACAACTTTATAAAATTAAAATATTTAATGATGAATATTTTATAATATTTCATGCAAATAAAATTAAATCTAATTAGTATATAATAGTATTTATTGAGCTTAATGAAATTATTTCCAGACTTGTTCGACATATTTTTATTGTTTAGAGAATTTATTGTTATTTAATATTTACTAAATAACTGCCTCAATTTTCATTATAAAATATTTATTTATCTTCACAGTCTTATTTAATTTCACAATTTTTTTTAAAATTTAAAATCGCTTTAAATTATATTATTATTACTTTCATATTTTACTTATACTGAACTAAAATTTTAAATGAACAGTATAGAATGGTAAAAATGAGAAAGAGTGTGACTAAATTTTATATATTATAAAGGTATTTATGATATGGTCGAATTTACATAGAATTTTATTTAACTATATCACACAAATTACACGAAAATATTAACGAAAGATATAATTGTAAATATTTTGATAGGGCGTAATTTAGAAAAATTAGAAATGAGGAGGTTGACGGAGTCAAGTTGACGCGTTATTAAGTCCATTCACTTTAACTCATGCATAAAAACTAAGCATAAGTTGAAAAGGAATCTGGAATCTGCTTCCTATAATTAATTAAACATAATTTAAATATCTTTTACAGTTTCCAAGAGTTAACTACTCCCTTTTCACTAAACAAAGTTTTTTTTATTTAATTATATCGAGCTGATCATATTTTATATCATATACAGTATATTTTTAATAGTTCATTGAAATATGAAATTATTTCTGCACTAAATAAAAATTTATTAAAACTAACTTAAATGATATTATTACAGCTACATTTCAAAGGGTGAACCAAGAATGAGTGTGGGAATCGTTTTGCTACGTTCTTTACTTAATATAAATGATTAGTTTTTCTAAATCTTTTATATTTAGATAAGGATGTCCAATTATTTTGACAAAAATGTGTACAAAAATCGAAATTGAAGAACTCAAGGTGGCTGTATAAAATACAAGAACTTAATAGAATAAATTATAAACATTTCAAGGCTCGATAATGAGTTATATATATATTGGGTATGCATAGAAATATATATGAAATGAAATGATCTATAGTTTTAGGAGTTGATCTCGCGTCAACTAAAGGATAAAGTAACTTAGCTCCTCAAATAGATATATACTTAGGGAAAGATATGGTTACAATTGATTCACAAAAAAATGGTACTTTGAAGGAGGCCACACAAGGAGAGCCACAAAGTGGAGCACCAAAGAAGGACTATATTGTAGACTATATTTGAGGGAAGTGCAATCTTGTTTTGTCTTTGAAAGATATTGGAGAAAGTGGGACTCAATAATATCTTGACTACTTGGACAAACTGGGTTGCAAATATTGAATAATTCCTAGCAAGATTTTCAAAGTCAAGAGATTTGCAATAACCTCCACTTGCTTCCAAATCATACAAGCCTGCACTATTTTATTTTATTATATTTTTATTCCGTAGGGACCAACTTTGATTCTATCCTTAAGATTGACAAGCAATTATTACACTCAACTCCCATAAAATAAACTTTTTAAACACAAATATTTATGTGCATCGATTGCATTATATAATTCAATTTATAATATTATTTATTTAATTTAAAAGTATTATTTATTTAAAAATATTACTGCTAATTTATTATCACAAAAAAATAATATAATATTTTTAGTTAAACAAGTAATACAGTAAATTGGGTGCACAGTGCACCGATACACAATAGATTCGATCATTCTTTATTACTATTTCTCAAAATAAATATTTTTTATCATATTGGGGGAAATTTGCAAAGTACTTACGGGTTGTCTTAAAATTTATCTTGTATTTTTTAATTTTGCAATTTTATCATATGTTGCTCTAATTGTATGAATTTAGTTATATTTCATTAAAATCTTGAATTTCTCGTCAGATAATACATATTTAATTTCCACCATTTTTATATTCAACCAACACAAAAGTTTGTAAGTAGAAATCATTTCCATCCTAATAAATTCAAGTTTTCAATGAAATGAAACTAAATTTGTGTAATTAAAAAAACAAATATTAAAAAATAAATACACACAGAATAAGTTTTGAGACCAACAAAATTATTGGACGTGTTTTGCAAATTTGTGAAACTTGAGATCTCAGCCATCCGTTACTTTATTTAGTGTTACCTAAAGCTTCTTCTTCTTCTTAGATGTGATGGTCAAAAGTCCAATCTTGCAGGCAACTCCATAGTCATATATATATATATATATATATATATATCATATAAATAACACACAAAATTGTCAAGTAGTTCATCTCATATTTCAACTACTAATATACATAATTAATAGAAATTTATATTATTATTAAAAACATGATTATGAATATAAAAAATTTAAATAATTGTGATTTGATGCATGTTTCAAATCGAATACAAATACACATATATTTCAATAGTATTTTATTTAAATATTCGATTTAAATAATATGGTAAATGTCATCGTTACTACATAGGTTTTGAATTTTTAATTAATATTACAATTAAATACTTTTTTGCAAAAAAAATAAATTCAGGCTCTAAAATACCAAATATGAATATTTTTTTCAAATCGAATTTGAATCATAATACATATTTAAAGATTATTCTAAATAAAAATACAAAAAAAAATTAATTCATCAAATACAAATCGAATTTTCTGATATTCAATTTGATTCTCTTTTTACATCTCTATATATAATGTGTATTAATAAAATAAAAAAATGCTATAAAACACAAGATAATATAGAATTATAGAAATTAAAAGAAAAGTAATTTTTTGTGCATCAATTGTATTGTATATTTTATTACAGTATTATTTTATTTAATTAAAAATATTACTTATTTAAAAAAAAATTATTATTACTTTTTAAAATAATAAATTATTAATTATATTTTTAAATAAACAAATAATATTATAAATCAAATATTACTTCCACCTAAAACAATACCCAAGAAATAGAAACCCATAAAAAGAAAAAAAAAGTGCAGGATGCCACCTAAAGACACACAAGATAGAGAGAGAGAGGATAAAGTGAAATTTACCAAATCCAGAGTATTATATGGTAAATGATTTACATAGACAGCACCTCTCTCTCTCTCTCTCTCTCTCTCTCTCTCTCTCTCTCATATCCATGATAACGCTAACTCTAAGCTTCATCTTTCTTCTGCTCTCTTTACTTGATCAAAATGCAGTTTGCTGCAACCAACACGAACGTGATTCCTTGCTCTCATTCCACCACAACCTCTCTTCTCCTCCATCTCTCAACTGGCAGCAATCCACCGATTGCTGCCGTTGGGAAGGCGTATCCTGCACTCGCGGCCGTGTTACGCGTTTATGGCTACCGGAGAAACGTCTCTCCGGTGCCCTAAATCTCTCTCTACTTTCCAACCTTACCTTTCTCTCTCACCTGAATCTCTCCCACAACCACTTCTCCGGGCCCTTCCCCCTCCCTATTCCTCACTCTCTCCGAACACTCGACTTGAGCTACAACCATCTCTCCGGCCAACTTCCATCGCACGTCAACTTCTCCGTTCCCATCCGAGCTTTGGATTTGTCCAGCAACAGCTTTAACGGCAGCATTCATCCTTCTTTGCTTCAATACACGTCGGATTTGATCGCCTTCAATGTCAGCAACAACAGCTTTACCGGTTCTATTCCTTCGTCGATTTGCAGAGGCTCCCCACTTATCAGAGTCCTCGATTTCTCCACGAATCAATTCTCTGGCAGTTTGTTTCCCGGATTCGGTGAATGTGCTAATCTGCAAGTTTTTAGGGCAGGTTCCAACTCTCTCTCCGGATCGCTGCCGTCCGATCTTTATCGTGTTCGAACATTGATGGAAATCTCTCTGCCCAACAATCACCTTTCAGGATTCATCACCAGTAGCATTGCTCGTCTTTCTAATCTCATCAAATTAGAGCTTCATGTGAATGAATTGAGTGGGGAGATACCTCCTGAATTCGGGCTGCTCTCGAATCTGGAGCAGCTTCAGCTTCACTCCAACAGCTTCAATGGCTCTTTACCACCCTCTTTAATGAACTGTACCAAGCTCTCAACTCTGCTCTTGCGGAACAACCACTTCGGAGGAGAAATCTCCGCTCTTGATTTCTCCAAACTCCGGCGGCTACAAGCCATTGATCTTGGCAACAACAGCTTCGTCGGAACAATCCCGGATAACCTCTGGTTGTGCAGGTCCCTGACTGCAGTCCGGTTGGCCTACAACCAGCTAGCCGGAGAAATCCCACCTTGCATGGCTTCCCTAACATCTCTGACACACCTTTCGCTTTCAGACAACAACCTGTCGAATGCGGTTGGAGCTCTGAAGATTCTTAGGCATTGCGAAAAACTCGCGGTTTTGTTCTTGTCGAGGTGCTTCCATGACGAGACGATGCCCGATGACAACGACCTGTTGCATACAAGTGGCTTCCAGAATCTGCAGGTTCTGACCCTGGGAGGATGCAAGCTCAAAGGCCAAATCCCTTCCTGGATTTCCAAACTCAAGAAACTCAAAGTGTTGAATCTTTCTTACAACAAATTATCAGGACCAATCCCAACCTGGCTAGGAGCTATGCCGAGCCTGTTCGTCCTCAACCTGACTGAAAACTACCTCTCCGGACAACTTCCGAAAGAAATCTGTCGGATGCGGGCTTTGATTGCAGACAACACCAGTTCAGACTTGAGTTCTCTAGCATTACCATTCTTATTCGATAGTCTCCAGTACAACCGGCTGTTCAACCTCCCGCAAGGACTGAAAGTCGGCAACAACAATCTCAGTGGGAACATTCCGGAAGAAATAGGACAGCTGAAGCTTCTTCGTGTATTGGAGCTTAAGAACAACAGCTTCAATGGCAGCATTCCAGTTCAGCTGTCAAACTTGACTAATTTGGAGAAGTTGGATATGTCGGGGAACCATCTGTCAGGGAAGATCCCGGAATCACTCACAGAACTTCACTTCTTGTCTTCGTTCAGCGTGGCAAACAATGATCTTGAAGGCGAAATCCCAAGGGGAAAACAGTTTGAGACATTCTCTGTGGATTCATATGAGGGGAATCCTAAACTTTGTGGGTGGGTAGTAAGACGAAGCTGCGAAGTTATTACACAAGTGGAGACGGAAGGTGATGAGAAAGAAGATAATGAGAGTTCTTGGTTATACATTGATATGCCTTTTGGTTTGGGATTCTTTGTAGGACTTGTTGCAGTTACTATTACTTTGTTATGCAGGAAGTCCTCCTAGAGAATTGATTGCAGAATGTACATTGATGAGTGATCCAGAAACATTGACGACAACACATGTATATTTGTGAAGTCGTTATACAAGCATTACTCGTGTTGGTAACATTGAAATAAAAAATGAAATATGCTGATATCTGTTGTAAATCAAGTATCTAAACTTGACGTTTCTTAGGTCTAAGCAACAGAAAATGAGGTCAAAGTGTTCGGAATGTAACAAATCAGAAGACAAGAGTTAAGGCAAGGAACAGTAGAGTTTATTATGCCCTTTTGGTAATAAAGTTGTTTGCTACAACGCTCCCCTCCCGGGATTTATACTCCAGAAACACAAGCTCACATTCTACAACTAGGAAATATAATGAACAAAAACATTGTTTGGAGGGAAATTTTCCACTTTTAGTCTCCAATGCTTCAAAACAGTAACAGGACATAAATTAAACATTCTTACTCCAAAAAGAAACTGTATTTGATCAAAGAATAAAGCTCCAAGTTGTTAGAGTCTTGCAAGTACAAATATAAAAGCCTAAAAAAACTATACTTTATTAGCCTCCATCTCTCAATACACACAGTTGATATGCGTTACAATTGCGGTTCAAAAGGCCGGGTGAAAATTGCCAACTCCTTCCTTCATTTAAAACTTACCATTAACACTATCTAGGCAGGCTGTCTAAATACTACAAGTATCTACAGGCAGACCCCACACCAGCAGAGGCCCGAGCTCTTCACGATCCAATAGAAACAGCACCCGACATCTCTGTAATCTACAATAAGATTAAGGATTTCATAAATTAAGGAAAGTGTAGCAAAAGGCAAGGAAAATGAGTATCCAGATCTATAACAGATATTCAATTTATCAGTAATTGTTACACTTTTAATATCGTTCCACTGCAATATTAACACCTCATTACAATGCCCAACGAGTGACATCAATGGTGGAATGTTTATCTAAAATCTAAACAATATCGTTCATTCAATAAATTATATCCAAAGTTAGTTGCAATAAAGAAGTTGACCAAATATTGTATTTGTTTGGTAATTAATTTTTTATTTTGGGTTAGTCATTTAAATTGAACGGTATCATCCGAAGTTTGGATACGTGCTTGGCTATCCACATCAGCAATGGACGATGGAATGAGACGGTCATGTTGTAATTAAAAAATTCAAAAAATGTGACAAATATAATAAGTTTTAAAAACCACATTGGAATTGAATATTAAACCAAAGATTGTAATTTTTTTATTTTTTATTTTTTTGTAATCAACCCTAAATATAAAGGTGATGAATGTTGTTAGTATTTTCATAAAGAATTGTAGTGATTAATATCAATTTCATAATGGGATGGGCCACAACTTTAAAATAATAATAATAATAATAATAATAATAATAATAATAATAATAATAATAATAATAATAATAATAATAATAATAATAATAATAATAATAATAATAATAATAATAATAATAATAATAATAATAATAATAATAATAATAATAAAAGAGAGGAGGAGCCCTAATTGGACCATGGAAAATGATCATAATTTCTTTTGTTTAGATACCAAAGTAAAATGGCTTTGCAATTTGAAATTAACCCTAATATAATATACAACTTTATAAAATTAAAATATTTAATGATGACTATTTTATAATATTTTATGCAAATAAAATTAAATCTAATTAGTATATAATAGTATTTATTGAGCTTAATGAAATTATTTCCAGACTTGTTCGACATATTTTTATTTTTTAGAGAATTTATGGTTATTTAATTTTACTAAATAACTGCCTCAATTTTCATTATAAATTTTTTATTTATCTTCACAGTCTTATTTAATTTCACAATATTTTAATATTTTAAATCGCTTTAAATTATATTATTATTACTTTCATATTTTACTTATACTGAACTAAAATTTTAAATGAACAGTATAGAATGGTAAAAATGAGAAAGAGTGTGACTAGATTTTATATATTATAAAGGTATTTATGATATGGTCGAATTTACGTAGAATTTTATTTAACTATATCACACATGTAGAGAAAATATTCTCTTATTTTCTGATTGAATGATTACAAAGTGAATGTACAATAATATATACATCAAAGAGAAGATCTTTCCTAAAATATGTACAAGGAAAGAATCAAAACAATCCCTAAATTGTAGGATCTAAATTGCCAAGAATCATGCATAAAATCCGTGAATTATTTTATGCTATCATCCCCCCTCAAGCAAGACGTGGGATGAGGTCCAACGCGTAGCTTGACGTGAAAGAATTCGAAGAGAGGACGATGTAAGGCTTTGGTGAAGATGTCCGCCACCTGTAAGTCAGAAGAGATGAACGCAGTTGCAAGTCGACCGGCAGAAATAAGCTCACGAACAAAATGGAAGTCAATGTCAATATGTTTGGCATGACGATGAGAACTCGGATTCTGACTTAAAAACACTGCACTATTGTTATCAGAGTAAAGAGTCGGACAAGAAGGAAGCGGCACATGAAGCTCCTTAAGAAGTTGAGTGACACAGACAATTTCGGAAGCAGCGTTGGCTAAGGCACGATACTCGGATTCACAGCTGGAGCGAGAAACGGTAGGCTGCTTTTTCGCACTCCAAGAGATGAGGTTACCCCCAAGATAAATGGAATAGCCATAGGTAGAGCGACGTGTTTCAACGCAGCGAGCCCAATCAGCGTCGGAGTAGGCAATGAGGGAGGAGGAGCCATTGCGAGTAAAAGAGAGGCCGTAGGCAGGCGTACTCTTGACATACCGATGGATTCGCTTTACCACTTGAAAGTGATCAACAGTAGGATGGTGGAGATGCTGACTCACAAGATTCACGGCAAAAGATAAGTCCGGGCGCGTGATTGTGAGATATTGGAGAGCACCAACCAAAGAGCGATAGAACGTCGGATCATCAAAGGGTTGACCATCCGCAGAAAGCTGACACCCAGCCACTAAGGGAGTCGAAACGGGTTTGGACTCCTCAAGACTTGCCCGCTGCAGAATATCTCGCGCATACTTCGCCTGATTCAAGAAGAGACCGGTAGATGTATAAGTGACTTTGAGACCAAGAAAGTAACTCAACCGGCCCATATCTTTGATTGCAAATTCCTGACGAAGGCGAGTAATGAAAGCCTGCAGACTTGTTGAGGAGTTTCCTGTGAGAATAAAATCATCCACATATACCAAAAGATATAAGGTAGTAGAACCGTGAAAATAGATGAATAAGGAAGAGTCAGAGCGACTGCAAGTAAAACCGATGCTTAGGAGAAAGTCACTAAGACGTTGAAACCAAGCCCGGGGAGCTTGCTTGAGACCGTACAACGCCTTTTTGAGGCGACAAACATGAGTCGGAAACTGAGTGCTTGTGAAACCAGGCGGTTGTTACATATAGACAGGCTTGGACAGAACTCCATTCAGAAAAGCATTTTTCACATTCAACTGATGGAGAGGCCAGTTCTGAAGAACAACAAGAGAAAGCACAATGCGGACTGTAGAAGCTCGAACAACCGGACTGAAGGTATGAGAGTAATCAAAACCCGGAAGCTGAGTAAACCCTTGAGCAACAAGTCTGGCCTTATGACGATCAATAGAGCCATCTGCCAAGAACTTAGTACGGAAGACCCATTTGGACCCCATGACATTCGTATCGGGAGGTCGAGGAACGAGATCCCAAGTGTGATTAGAATAGAGAGCAGAAAGTTCTTCGTTCATGGTGGCAACCCATTCGGGACGCTTTAAGGCAGATTTAATCCCACGAGGCTCATGAACTGATGTGAGAGCATGAAACAGAGTAGTACAAGCATAATTAGCCACATACTTAGGTTTAAAGATACCTGATTTAGCTCTAGTCTGCATTGGATGACCAGAAACAAGGGCAGGTGGTAAGTTCGGAAGAGAGGCCGGAGCCGACGAAGATGAGCCTGTAGAATTTGAAACTGACGGAGAGACAGGAGCCTCGAGCTCAGAGATGACGGCAGGCACAGAAGAAGGAGAGGGGTCGTCACATAAAGTGCAAGGACGGGGGACATCCGGTGCTGCAGCCGCAGGACAAGAAGGCTCTTGAAACTCCGAAATGGGCAGAGTGGACGAACTGGACCTGTTCAAAGAGCTAGAGAATGGAAAACAGTGTTCATCAAATTTAGCATGATGAGAGACATAAGTGCAGAATGAACTAGGATCGAAACAACGAAACCCTTTGTGAGAACTTCTGTAGCCCAAAAAAACACATGCCAAGCTCCGTGGTTCAAACTTATTAGCGGTGTAGTCCCGAAGGCACGGATAAACACGACAACCAAATGGATGAAAGTTGTCGTAATTCGGTGTAGTAGAGTAGAGAATTTCAAAAGGCAACTTTCCATCAAGGACCTTCGAAAGGAGCCGATTTATGACATAGACGGCACTGCTAAAAGCATCAACCTAAAACCTCAGTGGGGTATGAGAGTGGGAAAGCATGGACAAGCCCGTCTCGGTAACATGTCTGTGCTTGCGTTCGGCCCTGCCATTTTGAGCAGGGGTGTATGGACAAGACAAAGTGGGACGTATACCCTTTTCCTTAAAAAACAATTGCAGTTTATGATTTGTAAACTCAGTGCCCCCATCACTGTGGAATTGTTTTATGCGAGTAGAAAATTGATTTTCAGCAAAGGCAGTAAATTGCAACATAACATCGTAGAAATCAGATTTGTGACGTAAGGGATATAACCATGTAAAGCTAGAATAATCATCCACAAAAATGACATAAAATCGAAATCCAGAATCAGACATCACAGGGGCAGATCCCCACAGATCACAGTGAATAATATCTAAAACCGATAAAGAACGTTTCATATCCAAAACATAAGGCAAACGTTTACTCTTAGCCTTCTCACAAGAGTCACAGACAATCGGTTTAGGAAGCAATGCAGTAACATATATACTACCTAATTTATTTAACAAAGCAATTGTATCAAAGGAAACATGTCCAAGGCGGGAGTGCCACAACTCAAACGAAGCTTTAGGTCTGCAAGCTGCAATCAAAGCCAACTGAGTATCATCCAAAATATAAAGGCCATGTCTACGTCTGCCTCGAGCTAGAATGTCCCGAGTTACCCGATGCTAAACCGTAAAACAAATATAAAAAAAACCACATCAACGGGTAAATCACGAGTTAATTTGCTGATGGATAACAAATTTTTAGTTAAGCCCGGGACTACCAAGACATCGGATAATTTAATAGATGTATTCAAAAGGCAAGAACCAACTGCAGAAATAGGCAACAGATTACCATTACCGACGATGACAGAATCCGAACTTGTGTAAGGCTGTGACGTCTCCAAAGTGGTGAGGGAAGGAGTCATGTGAGACGAGGCCCCGGTGTCCAAGTACCAATTAGAAGCAGGCGCATCCGATATCCGACAAGACGCTGAGAAAGCCTCGACAATATTGGCAGAGGGTGCAACAGACTGATCGAACCGTTCCGGACAGACATTCGCATAGTGACCAGCAGTACGACAAATTTGGCATTGGGGCAGGCGTTTCTGCCAAGACCCGCATCTACCAGATTTTGGACCACGACCTCCTGAGTTTGAGGAATCATTTCGACCACCAGGGGCTGAGGAAGAATGAGAGGGAGGCTGAGAGACTTCTTGGACAGCAAACGCGGTCTGAGGGACTGGAGGAGGTTCCAGATTCTGCTGGAAAAGATCCCAGGCTTCTGCATTATTCAAGAGATTAGAGAAGGTGGGCGACATCGCCATTTGCGTCGCGCTGAAACTGGAGAAGGTCGAACCCAAACCCTTCATGAATAGATGCGTCTTGTCCGTGTCACTAACGGAGACACCAATGGCGGACAATTGATCGCAAATGGCCTTGAACTCACGGCCAAATTCAGCGACAGATTTGTCCCCCTTACGAAGGGACTGCAATTGACCCTTAAGACGAAATTCGCGGGCCTTGGACTGATGGCTGAAGGTATTCTCGAGAGTGACCCAAACATCACGTGCGGTGGCACACCCAACGACCACGGACATAGCCTCTTCGGTGAGGGAGGAGTAGAGAAGAGAAACGAGGCGTTGATCCTCCACCCGCCAATATTGGTAAGCAGAGTTCGGGACAAACTTACCATCGGCGAGGACTTCAGGCGCGGGTGCTGGACGCATTCCATCAATAAGGCCGATTAAACCTTGGCCAACGAGAAGTGGAGAAACCTGACTACGCCAAAGAAGATAGTTGGACGAAGTCAGTTTGATCGTAAGCATGTGGATGAGCGTGGCATAAGGAAGAGAGTCCGATGGAGTAGAGGAGGTGGGAGACGTGGAAGGCGCCATGAAGAGAAAGGAGAAAACCGGCGGTTGAAGAAGAGAGAAGCCGGCAATTTTAGGGTGAGAGAAATTAGGGTTTCAGTTGAGAATGGCTGATACCATGTAGAGAAAGTATTCTCTTATTTTCTGATTGAATGATTACAAAGTGAAAGTACAATAATATATACATCAAAGAGAAGATCTTTCCTAAAATATGTACAAGGAAAGAATCAAAACAATCCCTAAATTGTAGGATCTAAATTGCCAAGAATCATGCATAAAATTCGTGAATTATTTTATGCTATCAACAAAAATTACACGAAAATATTAACAAAGTAAATATTTTGATAGGACGTAATTTAGAAAAATTAGAAATGAGGACGTTGACGGAGTCAAGTTGACGCGTTATTAAGTCCATTCACTTTAAGTTATGCATAAAAACTATGCATAAGTTGAAAAGGAATCTGGAATCTGCTTCTATAATTAATTAAACATAATCTAAATATCTTTTACAGTTTCCAAGCCTCAACTACTCCCTTTTCACTAAATAAAGTCTTTTTTTTTATTGAATTATATCGAGTTTATCATATTTTATTTCATATACCGTGTATTTTTAATAGTCCATTAAAATATGAAATTATTCTAGCACTAAATTAAAATTTATTAAAACAAACTTAAATTATATTATTACAGCTACATTTCAAAAAGTGAACCAAGAATGAGTGTGGGAATCGTTTTGCTCTGTTCTTTACTTAACATAAATTATTAGTTTTTCTAAATTTTTTATATTTACAATAGGATGTCCAATTATTTTGACAAAAATGTGTACAAAAATCGAAATTGAAGAACTCAAGGTGGTTGTATAAAATACAAGAACTTAATAGAACAAATTATAAACATTTCAAGGCTCGATAATGAGTTATATATATATTGGGTATGCATAGGAATATATATGAAATGAAATGATCTATAGTTTTAGGAGTCGATCTCGTGTCAACTAAAGGATAAAGAAACTTACCTCCTCAAATAGATATATAGTAAGGGAAAGATATGGTTACAATTGATTCACAAAAAAATGGTACTTTGGAGGAGGCCACACAAGGAGAGGCACAAAGTGGAGCACCAAAGAAGGACTATATTGTAGACTATATTTGAGGGAAGTGCAATCTTGTTTTGTCTTTGAAAGATATTGGAGAAAGTGGGACTCAATAATATCTTGACTACTTGGACAAACTGGGTTGCAAATATTGAATAATTCCTAGCAAGATTTTCAAAGTCATGAGATTTGCAATAACCTCCCCTTGCTTCCAAATCATACAAGCCTGCACTATTTTATTTTATTATATTTTTATTCCGTAGGGACCAACTTTGATTCTATCCTTAAGATTGACAAGCAATTATTACACTCAACTCCCATAAAATAAACTTTTTAAACACAAATATTTATGTGCATCGATTGCATTATATAATTCAATTTATAATATTATTTATTTAATTTAAAAGTATTATTTATTTAAAAATATTACTGCTAATTTATTATCACAAAAAAATAATATAATATTTTTAGTTAAACAAGTAATACAGTAAATTGGGTGCACAGTGCACCGATACACAATAGATTCGATCATTCTTTATTACTATTTCTCAAAATAAATATTTTTTATCATATTGGGGGAAATTTGCAAAGTACTTACGGGTTGTCTTAAAATTTATCTTGTATTTTTTAATTTTGCAATTTTATCATATGTTGCTCTAATTGTATGAATTTAGTTATATTTCATTAAAATCTTGAATTTCTCGTCAGATAATACATATTTAATTTCCACCATTTTTATATTCAACCAACACAAAAGTTTGTAAGTAGAAATCATTTCCATCCTAATAAATTCAAGTTTTCAATGAAATGAAACTAAATTTGTGTAATTAAAAAAACAAATATTAAAAAATAAATACACACAGAATAAGTTTTGAGACCAACAAAATTATTGGACGTGTTTTGCAAATTTGTGAAACTTGAGATCTCAGCCATCCGTTACTTTATTTAGTGTTACCTAAAGCTTCTTCTTCTTCTTAGATGTGATGGTCAAAAGTCCAATCTTGCAGGCAACTCCATAGTCATATATATATATATATATATATATATATATATCATATAAATAACACACAAAATTGTCAAGTAGTTCATCTCATATTTCAACTACTAATATACATAATTAATAGAAATTTATATTATTATTAAAAACATGATTATGAATATAAAAAATTTAAATAATTGTGATTTGATGCATGTTTCAAATCGAATACAGATACACATATATTTCAATAGTATTTTATTTAAATATTCGATTTAAATAATATGGTAAATGTCATCGTTACTACATAGGTTTTGAATTTTTAATTAATATTACAATTAAATACTTTTTTGCAAAAAAAATAAATTCAGGCTCTAAAATACCAAATATGAATATTTTTTTCAAATCGAATTTGAATCATAATACATATTTAAAGATTATTCTAAATAAAAATACAAAAAAAAATTAATTCATCAAATACAAATCGAATTTTCTGATATTCAATTTGATTCTCTTTTTACATCTCTATATATAATGTGTATTAATAAAATAAAAAAATGCTATAAAACACAAGATAATATAGAATTATAGAAATTAAAAGAAAAGTAATTTTTTGTGCATCAATTGTATTGTATATTTTATTACAGTATTATTTTATTTAATTAAAAATATTACTTATTTAAAAAAATTATTATTACTTTTTAAAATAATAAATTATTAATTATATTTTTAAATAAACAAATAATATTATAAATCAAATATTACTTTCACCTAAAACAATACCCAAGAAATAGAAACCCATAAAAAGAAAAAAAAAAAAAAAAAAGTGCAGGATGCCACCTAAAGACACACAAGATAGAGAGAGAGGATAAAGTGAAATTTACCAAATCCAGAGTCTATTATATGGTAATGATTTACATAGACAGCACCTCTCTCTCTCTCTCTCTCTCTCTCTCTCTCTCATATCCATGATAATGCTAACTCTAAGCTTCATCTTTCTTCTGCTCTCTTTACTTGATCAAAATGCAGTTTGCTGCAACCAACACGAACGTGATTCCTTGCTCTCATTCCACCACAACCTCTCTTCTCCTCCATCTCTCAACTGGCAGCAATCCACCGATTGCTGCCGTTGGGAAGGCGTATCCTGCACTCGCGGCCGTGTTACGCGTTTATGGCTACCGGAGAAACGTCTCTCCGGTGCCCTAAATCTCTCTCTACTTTCCAACCTTACCTTTCTCTCACACCTGAATCTCTCCCACAACCACTTCTCCGGGCCCTTCCCCCTCCCTATTCCTCACTCTTTTAATCGTCTCCGAACACTCGACTTGAGCTACAACCATCTCTCCGGCCAACTTCCATCGCGCGTCAACTTCTCCGTTCCCATCCGAGCTTTGGATTTGTCCAGCAACAGCTTTAACGGCAGCATTCATCCTTCTTTGCTTCAATACACGTCGGATTTGATCGCCTTCAATGTCAGCAACAACAGCTTTACCGGTTCTATTCCTTCGTCGATTTGCAAAGGCTCCCCACTTATCAGAGTCCTCGATTTCTCCATGAATCAATTCTCTGGCCGTTTGTTTCCCGGATTCGGTGAATGTGCTAATCTGCAAGTTTTTAGGGCAGGTTCCAACTCTCTCTCCGGATCGCTGCCGTCCGATCTTTATCGTGTTCTAACATTGATGGAAATCTCTCTGCCCAACAATCACCTTTCAGGATTCATCACCAGTAGCATTGCTCGTCTTTCTAATCTCATCAAATTAGAGCTTCATGTGAATGAATTGAGTGGGGATATACCTCCTGAATTCGGGCTGCTCTCGAATCTGGAGCAGCTTCAGCTTCACTCCAACAGCTTCAGTGGCTCTTTACCACCCTCTTTAATGAACTGTACCAAGCTCTCAACTCTGCTCCTGCGGAACAACCACTTCGGAGGAGAAATCTCCGCTCTTGATTTCTCCAAACTCCGGCGGCTACAAGCCATTGATCTTGGCAACAACAGCTTCGTCGGAACAATCCCGGATAGCCTCTGCTTGTGCAGGTCCCTGACTGCAGTCCGGTTGGCCTACAACCAGCTAGCCGGAGAAATCCCACCTTGCATGGCTTCCCTAACATCTCTGACACACCTTTCGCTTTCAGACAACAACCTGTCGAATGCGGTTGGAGCTCTGAAGATTCTTAGGCATTGCGAAAACCTCGCGGTTTTGTTCTTGTCGAGGTGCTTCCATGACGAGACGATGCCCGATGACAACGACCTGTTGCATACAAGTGGCTTCCAGAATCTGCAGATTCTGACCCTGGGAGGATGCAACCTCAAAGGCCAAATCCCTTCCTGGATTTCCAAACTCAAGAAACTCAAACTGTTGAATCTTTCTTACAACAAAATATCAGGACCAATCCCAACCTGGCTAGGAGCTATGCCGAGCCTGTTCGTCCTCAACCTGACTGAAAACTACCTCTCCGGACAACTTCCGAAAGAAATCTGTCGGATGCGGGCTTTGATTGCAGACAACACCAGTTCAGACTTGAGTTCTCTAGCATTGCCATTCTTATTCGATAGTCTCCAGTACAACCGGCTGTTCAACCTCCCGCGAGGACTGAAAGTCGGCAACAACAATCTCAGTGGGAACATTCCGGAAGAAATAGGACAGCTGAAGCTTCTTCGTGTATTGGAGCTTAAGAACAACAGCTTCAATGGCAGCATTCCAGTTCAGCTGTCAAACTTGACTAATTTGGAGAAGTTGGATATGTCGGGGAACCATCTGTCGGGGAAGATCCCGGAATCACTCACAGAACTTCACTTCTTGTCTTCGTTCAGCGTGGCGAACAACGATCTTGAAGGCGAAATCCCAAGGGGTGAACAGTTTGAGACATTCTCTGCGTATTCATATGAGGGGAATCCTAAACTTTGTGGGTGGGTAGTAAGAAGAAGCTGCGAAGTTATTACACAAGTGGAGACGGGAGGTGAAGAGGAAGAAGATAATGAGAGCTCTTGGTTATACATTGATATGCCTTTTGGGTTGGGGTTCTTTGTAGGACTTGTTGCAGTTACTATTACTTCGTTATGCAGGAAGTCCTCCTAGAGAATTGATTGCAGGATGTACATTGATGAGTGATCCAGAAACATTGACGACGACACATGTATATTTGTGAAGTCGTTATACAAGCATTACTCGTGTTGGTAACATTGAAATAGAAAATGAAATACGCTGATATCTGTTGTAAATCGAGTATCTAAACATGAGGTTTCTTAGGTCTAAGTAACAGAAAATGAGGTCAAAGTGTTCGGAATGTAACAAATCAGAAGGCAAGAGTTAAGGCAAGGAACAATAGAGTTTATAATGCCCTTTTGGTAATAAAGTTGTTTGCTAGCTCGAAATTGAACTGATATTACAGTACTTAAACTATGTTGAGTCGGTTAGTTACATGAACACCTCACGGTTCACATGGTAGACACTAATCGTGTCTTGATAATGACGACTATCCACGTCATCGCTTAGTTGTTGGGACTTCACCTCGGACGTGTGCCCATGTTGGCTTTGCTCCACCATAGCAAGTGGTTCATTCGACTGTAACTCAATTGAGTAAGCCCCTGTAAACCTCAGCCAATGGCTTGGGATCAGTTCCTACAACGCTCCCCTCCCGGGATTTATACTCCAGAAACACAAGCTCACATTCTACAACTAGGAAATATAATGAACAAAAACATTGTTTGGAGGGAAATTTTCCACTTTTAGTCTCCAATGCTTCAAAACAGTAACAGGACATAAATTAAACATTCTTACTCCAAAAAGAAACTGTATTTGATCAAAGAATAAAGCTCCAAGTTGTTAGAGTCTTGCAAGTACAAATATAAAAGCCTAAAAAAACTATACTTTATTAGCCTCCATCTCTCAATACACACAGTTGATATGCGTTACAATTGCGGTTCAAAAGGCCGGGTGAAAATTGCCAACTCCTTCCTTCATTTAAAACTTACCATTAACACTATCTAGGCAGGCTGTCTAAATACTACAAGTATCTACAGGCAGACCCCACACCAGCAGAGGCCCGAGCTCTTCACGATCCAATAGAAACAGCACCCAACATCTCTGTAATCTACAATAAGATTAAGGATTTCATAAATTAAGGAAAGTGTAGCAAAAGGCAAGGAAAATGAGTATCCAGATCTATAACAGATATTCAATTATCTGTGATACTTATATACATTATATAATTTCTTCTTTTGAACATGCCTCAACCTTACGAGGAATTATTTTATCAGAAGAATGATGGAAATAATTAGAAAACTTCCTAATTCTCAACAAAAACACTAGAACCCTCACTTTGCTTTCGTGTTGATCTTAAAATTCCAGCTGTTCGCTCTCACTCAACATCAATTTAATTTTTAGGTGCTAACATCAACACATCTTCTGTTGATTACCATAACAATCAATGCAACAATATGTCCCGAGTAGGCCCTAATGCACCAGGTAATTTCCCAACAGATAATTAGAATTCTTAAATCTACTCATCAACCAATGAATGCAAATAGCGATTTCATATAAATTAGTGCATGCAGAGCAGGAACCAAAACCCTTCCGTACCACTGCTGAACTTTCCGAAATTCAGTTAGCACCGGGTATATATTCTCAAAGGCAGTATACGTCTCGTCCCTGACCTGAAAATGTCAAATAGAATGGTATTACACCATTTGTATATAATATATCCTCAGATTAGCATTAGGAGATAAAACTGCCCCCGAAGAATCAAGCTACCTTTGCACCAGTGAGAACAATCTTCCCAGAGACAAAAATTAGCAGCACTATCTTGGGCTGTTTCATCCGGTATATTAATCCAGGGAAGAGTTCTGGCTCATACTATAACAGCAAAATTCTTACATTAAATACTATAAAAGTCTATGAAACAATTCTTTTGTTTAATAAAACTTTTCACCAAAATTTGACAACGAAACAAAGAGAAGACAGTAAATCACTCACACTTGAAAAAGCACCATGAGCATAGGCAAGCCCTTCAAGTCGAATGGGGAATTTCACATCACAGGAGCCAACTATGTTCTGAATCTTGAAATCCTACATTGAGTCAAGGAAAAGAAATGTGAAACAAAAGCGAACCAAACTCAATTCTGAAAATGAAAATATCAGCTGATATAGATTCAGATAGTCAAGAGGGCAGGGATTGATACCTTAAACTTAGCTGGGAAACCAAGCTTTTGAATGATTCTAGCATACTGAAGAAAAAGGGAGTTAAACAAAAGAAAAGGAGAGGTTCTAATAAAAGTTACCAAATATTCCCAGATGATAGGGAAACTCATGAAACTCTTAGTCGATTCTCGCCTTAAATTCCCTTAGTAAATAATTTACTAAAGCAAGTATGCAAATCTTATTGAACGTTATACCTTCCGAGCAGCCAATTTTGACTGTTGTTCACTTTTCGCCCCTGTACAAACCTGAAGCAGCAAAGAGACGACATAATTCAATAGGAATCGTCAGCATTAAACTCATTAATTCCAGGAATGAAAAGTATCATTTGACATCAACCAAAATAATTACAATAATCAACAAGTTTAATCTAGAAGTCATCCAACTGTTAACAACAAATAATTTGCACTTACCATCTTTCCAGATGCAAAAATTAAAGCCGTTGTTTTTGGTTCTCTAATCCGCATAATCACAGCAGCAAAACGCTGAAATCCCATTAAAGAGTAAGTATACATGGCATACAGTAAGACGTGTCCACAAACATTATACCAGCAGATCTTATGAGAAATTGTCAATTCTACTTTTGCTAAGTTACTAGACGTTCTGCTTTAGTCACACTGGAAGTACAATTGTAAAATGCAATGTAAAGCAAACTACAGCGTCGACTGAGCACTAAGGAAGAGCAGAAAGAATTTTAGCAAATGCCATAGTTTCAGATTGATTTCCTGAAACAATACCAGTAAAAATGACTGAGAATTAAAAATTTAATCATGAATATGCATCCTTTACCTGAGTACCTAAGAAGAAAAATTCTCTTTTCATTCTAATCTAGAATCATTTTACAATTTTTTTATAGAAGCTCATTCTTTCTGAAAAACATTAATTTTTATTTAAAAAAAAAAAGAAAAGAGAGCTTTCTAACATTCATGCACACTTTTATCACAAATAACATGGCACAATGAGATTACAAGAAGTCTAGCACATCATAGGATCAGTAAAAGCAGACACTATGAAGTCCCATACCTTGGGATTGTATTCTGCATTGCGAGCTTGTAGCGCTATAGCTTTAAGATCCAATTTGCAGTCCAAATTGACCGTTGAAACAATATTCCTGCATTAACAACAAAGTATGAGAGTTTGGCCCGTCAGATTACTTCTGCATTTAACAAGTGAATTCGACAAATTTTAATCGAGCTGATAAAGGTAACAGACTGATTTAATCGTATTTCCAGAAGCATCAATTGCTTCGCCGGTAGTTAAATGAAAAGGAACAGGTCAATACGTATTGCCAGCATACACAATGCACCATCGCTTGTATAATTACAAGCCCAATAAAAGTTCTCAGTCACACAGTGAGTAAAGAAGCGAAAGGCGCCTTTCACTGCCTAGGCGCAAGGCACAATGCGAGGTGCCCAAACTAAAAAAAATATGCATATACATATAAAAAGATTTCACCATAAGAAAACATAATAGATTCATTAAAACATGATCAAATATAGAAGTTCATAACATAGAGGCGGTCGCCGGTTGTTGGTCACTGTCACCGGTCATCATAATCACCAGTAAAGGTGGTCGCCGGAGTGGGGCGGGGGACAGCACGTGTGTGGAGACTGGAGAAGCACTAGGTGTGTGTGGGAGATGAAAGAGGTTTTGAATTAGGGTTTTAAATTATAAGTGAAGAAAAAGCTGAAGCGTACAGAAAAAAGGATTAAGTTTTTACGTTTAACCCTATTTACCCAAAAATACCATAAATTTAAAAAATTAGTAATAATAATTGCAGCCTTGGGTGATGCGCGCCTTTTTGGCACCTGCGCGTCCCCAAAAGGAGCATGATGCATGTGCCTAGGCAGTGCCTCAGCCAAGCCCGCCTCACCTCGGACACAAATCACACCGGACAGCATCTAGATAGAAATACAACACAGTTTGAAAGGAGGCATGCAGTTATCAATATTAAACAGTATCTCCTAGCATCAATAACAGATAAAGGAGTACAGAAATGACTGGTTTACACATGATCTTACTGAAGAGTTGGAACAATTCCAGAAGGATGCTTAGAGAGATCAACTGGTTGGCTTCCTTCCAATCCTTGGGGTTCTGCCATCAAAAGAATCACCCTTTGTATTGAATTTCTAGCAAAACTTAGTACCTGCCTAGGGCACCTATAGATAAAATGTTTCAAAGAAACCAAGTCAATATCATTGTAAGAATGAGTTAATTACATAAAAAATTATTAAAAAACGCATTGTTCAACTTATGATTACAAGTCCTTGTCTCTATCCCTCTCGTAGTGAAATTCCATTTAGATTTTCAATAGAGAACTACAAAAATGGAAAAAGAAAAAAGTACCAAACAGAACTCATCAACATAAGAACATATCTTTTGCTAAGATGGACAAAAACTCAACCTTTGACACAACCTAGTTCATGACTAAATCTTAGTGAGAAAATAGAAACATCACAACTCAAACCCAGCCCGGCCATTTCCAACATTGACATGTGGAATAAAACAAGAAATAGAACTGTATATAGAAAAATATGTAAAATTTTGAGATCCCGACATAGAAAAACAAATTGCAATCGTTGATGTGCGTAAAAAAAAAAATCAAGAACGAATTGCGAGATCTGACCTCAGATATTAATGAATTGGAAAGATCTAGGGTTTATAGAGAAGGAAATTTGAAGGGGGAAAAAGAAAGGAGAAATATAGCGGTAAGAATTTCAAAGGTTGAGTCTTTTATAGATGATAGTTGATTGATGATATATGTTGTGTCCTGAGGAAGGATTGAGAGATCTATATGAGAGAGAGAGAGAGAGAGAGAGAGAGAGAGAGAGAGAGAGATGAATGTGTATATATATGTATGCGTGTATATATATGAGACTCAGAGAAGAGACGATATATAGACGGATTGGAGTATTTATACTGCTCCCTGCCCTTATTATCTTATTACCAAAAAGGCCCAAAACTGACCTTCCCCCTGCCGAAGAGGTCTGGGCATTTTCGTAAATCAATCAACCAATTTTGGCCCACTGGGCCGGCCAAATTTCTCCACTCGTTCCTATATTGAAATTTTTTTTTCCTTCTCTTCTTCTCCTTTTTTTTTGCTCTTTTTACTGGTTTTTTTCAAAATAATGCGAAAAAAAAATTAAAAAATAGGTATATTTTAAAACAGTTTTTTAAAATAGGTAAAACGTCAGCTGCACTGACGTTTTTTTGAAAAAATATCAGCGGAACTGACAATGCTAAAATTGAAAGAAAAGAACGTCAACTTAGTTGACGTTCTTATTATTCTTATATATATATATATATATATATATATATATATATATATATTAATAATATATAAATATATATATATAAGAATAAAAAAAATATAATGAAATAACGTCACCTTAATTGACGTTTTAAAAAAACGTCAATTAAGGTGACGTTTCTTTAATTTTTTTCTTTTATACAACATCTATATATATTATATATAGATATATATATATATATATTTATAAAATATATATTTATAATCTAAATATATATTTTGAATATATATATATATATATATTTTTATTAAGTAAATATATAAAAATATATATTAAATTATAATTTTAAAAAGTAAAATGTTATAATCTTATTTAAGATAATAAAAAAATTATTTAAATTAAAGAATAATTTTTAATTATTAATTCATATTCTGAAAATAAAATAATATATATAATAATATATAAATACATATATATATATTCGAATAAAAAAAAGAAAAAAACGAATAAACGTCAATTAAAGTGACGTTTTTTTATTTTTTTATAATATATATATTATATATAGATATATATATATTTATAAAATATATATTTATAATCTAAATATATATTTTGAATATGTATATATATATATATTTATTAAGTAAATATATAAAAATATATATTAAATTATAATTTTAAAATGTAAAATGTTAAATTTTTATTTAAGATAATAAAAAAATTATTTAAATGAAAGAATAATTTTAATTATTAATTCATATTCTGAAAATAAAATAATATATATATAATAATAATATATAAATATATATATATATACGAATAAAAAAAGAAAAAAAATGAATAAACGTCACCTTAATTGACGTTTTAAAAAAAGGTCAATTAAGGTGACTTTTTTTTTATAATATATATTATATATAGATATATATATATATTCTAAATATATATTTTGAATATATATATATATATTTTTTTTATTTATTAAGTAAATATATAAAAATATATATTAAATTATAATTTTAAAAAGTAAAATATTATAATTTTATTTAAGATAACAAAAAAAATTATTTAAATTAAAGAATAAATTTTTTATTATCAATTCATATTCTAAAAATAAAATAATATATATATTAATAATATAAATATATATATATAAGTATAAAAAAATATAATGAAATAACGTCACCTTAATTGACGTTTTAAAAAAACGTCAATTAAGGTGACTTTTTTTAATTTTTTTATATAATATATATTATATATAGATATATATATATATTTATAAAATATATATATATATATATTCAAAATATATATTTTGAATATGTGTATATATATATTTATTAAGTAAATATATAAAAATATATTTGAAAAAACATATTATCACTTTATATTAAATACCATAACATCATATTATATTTTTTACAAAATTTAGATTATTTATGAATAATTATAATTTAAAAATATAATTATAATATTTTATATATTATTATATATATATAATATATATATATATATATATATTTAATTAAAATAAATAATAATTTCTAAACTAATAAATGAAATGTCTTTCAATGTCAGATGATACTGTCATTCACCAATTTGTTTCATTCACCAATTTGTTACAGAGTCTCGTGAATTCAGATTACATTTTCTGCGTGCACGTCTTCTCAAATCCGAATAAAATTTGCACCGCATCGTGTAGTAAATTTCAATAATAATTATGTTGTTGAAGTAATATAAATAGGAATATGTTAGGATAATACATAAATGAATAAGGAGAATGAGTAAGGGAAAAGGGCGTGCTTTCACGAGTGATGAAGTGTACACCGATCTCTCGTCAATTCTGGATGAGAATAAACCTTATTTCAATATTACCTTGTCGAAATCACATTTTGCCCCGCATCATCTAATGGTAATTTTTGTTTAATAAGAATATTTGTGTATATTTTTTATTTAAAGGTTGATTTGTTTATATTTTAAAATTTTCATACAGTTATTACCTAAGGAGATGATCAAACCCTTGTCTAACACTGAAGTCCCAGTTATTTTATATTGTTTGGGAAAGTCTTGGACAATGCTATATCATGGAAACCACAAAAAATCGAAATTTGATAATGCAAGTTGGGGGCGCTTTGTGGAGGACACCAAATTAAATTTGGGTGATTTATGTATTTTCTCATTGGTTGAAAATACTGAAACGAAAATCACTTTTAAAATTGGTTTGGTTAAATTCAGTGCTTTTTTAATATCTGAAGACGTATCCGGTACAAGTGTTAGTTCATGTGGTTAATTATGCCCATGAAAAATTGGTAATAAAGATTTTATTTTGTTTGTTGTGTTTTTTTTAAAAAAGTTTATTTAGTTTGTTGTTATTTTATATATATGTTATTGTGTAATAAAAAAAGTTTATTTATTATAATTTTTCATAATATTGTTATTTAAATATAATTATTTGCCTTGAATAAGATGAAGAAATACACATTATATATAAAGCACGAAGCCATACTAACAGCGATTACAACAACTACTAACTTAACCTTAACATATAGTATAACTCGCAATACAATAAATAATACCCTAATATCATTACAATACTCATGCAAATATATAATTGAAATAGCAATCGTTGCTACACCAAATCATTTTATATTTGCCTTGGATCTCTTCATATTTGAGGAAGATGGTCCACCGACCACGTCATTATCTTCAAAATTGAAAAGCTTCTCTAGTTGGTCGAAGAATGGCTCATCATCCATTAAATATGCAATTATATTTGTCATTTTGGGATCACGATCCTATAAATGTAAGAATAATTAATATAAGTGTAAATAAAATATCTACAATCAAGAAAATGAATGCTTGTTTAATTTTTAGAGAAAATTACCCATAAATGCCAATAATACGGTGTAGCGTTTATATAACGTCGTTCACCAACCATACGAACACCCGCCGTCATTATCATTTTTTTGAACGTGTAGTGACGGGATTGTAGCAAATCAACGCGCCTTTTCACGTCAGCTTAAGAGAACTTACGCTCCTTGAAATGGTTCTTCAAAACATTTCTTATGTTCAACAAGCAGTTGTTATTATGGTTACCAATTTCCCAATCACCTGCTTCGACGTCCTTCACAAGAGTATCCACAAGCACGGTCTCCATTTTCTTTCTCCAGTCGGTGTTGGAGTAGAATTGAGCTTCAAACAAGTTATAGCATTTTGATTGTGGAGGAAAATGAGAGAATTCTAGTTGTTGATCCATATTTATATGTAAGTAAATTGAGTCGCCACACACGTATTTATAATATTTTCTTCGTGGGTCCCTTAAATTTTTTTTGCTTTTGGGCATAAAGTTAATAACATAGTTGATGGTACGTTTTTTTTTTTTTTTTGATATTAACATATTAAAAAAATGTAGAAACAATAGCTAAACGAAAGCAGATAATTCTTAAAACTAAATAAACATAGTCAAGCACATTTGTCCACATTTTTAGAAGAGTAATGAATATCAGTTTATAAGCAAAACAAGAATAACAGATTGACCACATACTTCAATATCGAATAAATTCATGGTCGATACGGAGTGTTTGATGGGTTGAAAGGTTGGTATGCAGGATATTCACGCTCTTCAAAATGCCCTTGCTGCACATGCCACTCGTACTGTTGTCTCTGCATATCAAGTGCAACTTGAGAATTATATGACTGACGATGCATATATTATTCAATGTTGGCAACCCGTGTGTCTAAGGCATTTCTCCATTCTGACCAATCGTTCCAACCTGTATGATGTGTATGTGGAGGGTGGGGCTGCTAGATGTTCCGGCCTCTCCCATCATCTCATCTTCAGTTTGTTGTTCGTTATCAAGCTCCATAGGTTCGGTTCTTGTATCTGTACCTCTTCTCCTCCTCTTCATTCTAATCTCTTCATTACTCAGTTCTCTCTCGCTCTCCTCGATGGCTTCATTGTGGATTGATCCATTAAGCAGAATATTCGGTACTTTTCCACCGGATACATTTGTCAGCCGAGAGTTGGGTAGAGCAAGTCTTTTCTTATCAGATAAAATAAGGTACAATTTTCTCGTGCTGGGATGCAACATACACATCTTCATGTTGATTAGAAGTTCGAGGTTGATGGTTGTTTCGCCTGGAGTTTCTTCCAACCCTTCCAAATTAATCCCGTAATAACGAGCAATTGGAGTAATCAAGCCTCCAATATGGTTGGCTACTTGCTGTTTACTTTGAACAAACTGTCGTAAAACCATCGGTGCTATATTGAATTTTTTCCCATTCAACAAACACCAGAGAATGAACAACTCGTCCAATGTAACAACCCTCGGTTCAGGTTTCGCCAAAATTGTGCTTGATAGGAAGCATTGGAAATATCGAATAACCGAGCTTCTTATACTTGATGTTTTTGATCGGCTTGGGTTGTAAGCGGATGCTTTGTCTGGGGAAGCCTCAGTTATATCCTTCCAAAACTGGATTGGATTGAATTCAGGGAAGTTGATCTTCGTATCCGGTAGATTGGATGGTTTGTTTCTTGGAAATCCATAAATTTCATTCAATGTTTCCGGCTCAATCGTATGGAACTCATTACCCAACTTGAAGTTTAAGGAGTTCGGCACAGTATCATCATATCCCACATACACTGTCGAGAATAATTCAAGTACCAACCGCTCGTATGTCTTCTCCCGTAAGGCAAAGAACTTAGACCATCCCATATTTTTGCACATTTTTTTTTAAAATCATCGTAAATTCCCAACTCTTTCATGTATTCTACATCTGCAAAACGGGTGGCCCGTCTTTTCTTATTATACACCTCGTACCATTGGTCACTCCCAGTATCCCAACCGAAAAATTCTATGCCGTATGCATCCGGCATAGTTGCTAGAATTCTTTCATACTCTTGTTGTTGTTCTTCCACCGAGTGTTGATTCCAATCGAATTCAGTACCAACAACTTCCATAGAATGAATTTGAGTTCTACGTCTTTCTTCCTCTTCAAATCGTCATCTATCCTCGATTTGTCGTTCCATATCATTGACGGTCCAACCACGAGCACCGAATTGGTAAGGATACATTTTCTCAACGGTTCCTACAAAAAACATCAATGTATATATGCACGATTTTATTCTTCACATTACTTAAAGCTTGCACATGTATAATAGTATTGTAACAAATTCAATAGTTTCAATATTAAACACTATGTTCATATGCAACTCCACTTATTAATTTTGCCAAAATTTTGCTAGTGTATGGGAATATAACAATGCATTATCAACTATCATCAACAATGTATAATTTTCAACACAATTAGTGTGATGCACACCAAGTGTTCGATGAAATATGCAAAAGAACATACACATATTTTCATAAACCGATTGATGCAACAATACTCCAAATAATAAGTATCACCAAGCCCTACACTCCAAATATACATACAATATCAATACTCTATGCCAATATAGTCAAATCCCTAATTACAATGATGAACACAAAGTGTTCGATGAAATTCTCCAATGAATATAACCAACATAACATAAACCAATTAGTACACAATACTCCAAATATGGTAGAATTAGCAACATATGACTACAAGAATATAGATTGTCATTGAAACATACCTTATTGGAGAATTATTATCACTCAATGTGGGAGGATGGCCAACCTTCAAATCTTCACAAAAAAATTCGTGAATGCAATTTCTTGGACGATTTAAGAGATATAATATGTTGGTATATCTTTGTCCACAATTGTACTTCAAAGTAGAGGAGCTTTGAGAGGATTTAGAAGAGATGGGTGAGACTGGGGTTTTTTGTTGGAGGAAATGAAGAATTTCTATCCGACTCGGCTGGGCAACTCGGCCCAACGTATGACTCGCTCGACCGAGTCCATCCCTAAACTCGGTCAAATGCCTTGGTCTGCGAAGCCACTCGATCGGCCGAGTGGCCAAATATTTCTGGACTACGTTTTTCTTTTCGCGGCACACACAATTTAGTTCGGTTCACTCGACCCCTCATGTGACTTGGTCGGCCAAGTCAGTTCCTTAACTCGGTCTGCACTTCCACTCGGTTGGCCGAGTGGCCAAAACTTTCTGGGCTACGCATTTCTTTTCGGGGCACACTCAACTCGATCTGGTTCACTCGACCCATCACGGGACTCGATCGGCTGAGTCAAACCCCTAACTCGGTCAAGTGCCTCAGTCTGTGCAGCCACTCGGTCGGCCGAGTATGAAATAGTTTTTGGAATTGGGAAGTTTTTGGGTGCACCATAAACTCGAGCCTTAACTCGGTCATTGCCTCAACTCGGCTGACCGAGTTGATACTTCAATAATATATATATATATATATAAATATTTTGGTTTGTTTTTGGGCATTTCAATTCGTGTAATTAAAACGTATTTTCTTGCAATTATTAATTAATGATTGAAATTGAAGTAAACAATGGTAAATAATACGGAAAAAAAATCAATATCAAACACACGAATTGTTAGGATCCAAATAATCTATATTCATGTATATTACAAATGACCTCCTGTACCACAACCTCGAATTCTTCTAGTTCGCCGACCTCTTCCTTGACCTTGCCCGTTATTTCCTGACGTTTCTTGTTATCTTCTTTGAATTCCACCTCTTCTATCTCTTGTGTGAACAACAGGTGGTTGTGGCTGTATGTCTTCTTCGACGTCATCTTCCTCCGAGGCTGGTGTCGAAGGAATTGTCATTCTGCTGGAGGATGACGTAGACTGGTCTGCTACATCCTTGAAAATAGCCACATCTGAGTACTGCAATTGAATAGAAGTAGGACGGACATAGTCGTAGTTTGGTTCATTCCTAGTTTTTCCTGCTCCGAGGTCAATGTTCATATAATGAAATGGCGAGGGAGTGGACATAGATGGATGGTATGGTGTCGGAGTATACGTCGTTGTATTCATTGAAGGCCTATGTACATTCGACATATTTCCTTCAGTTTGGCATCCTGGTCGTGAAGATGTTGATGCAAAGTTCCCAGGTGGTGGCATCCGATCTTCAGGGCTACTTTCACCAGCACCCCTATGACGCCTTCTACTTCTCAAAATTGTACCGGATTGACTTTGCGACTCTTGTTGATGTGCCGACTGGGTATACGTCATATACGGTGGCTCCGGGGACAGTCTCCCATTTGTTCGCTCTATATTTTTATACAATGAGAGCTGTTCATCTAACAAAGTATTCAGTTGCTCAATGTCGAACCTATTTCTATTTTTTATATTTCTCTTCATGGGTTCCAACTGTTCAATCTACAAATAAGATAACAGATGACATTAAAACACCAATCATATTGAATAGATGTAAAAATAATTGTGGAATTAGATATATGTTGCGTACCATGTAGTGCATCAATGAAGCATCTTCAGTTTTTTCCCCATTATTTCATGCGTATCTACAGGGGATATAAAACGACGTGCAATTGAGTTATACCAATCATAGTAATCTGGAGTTGTCGTTAGGTTCATAACAAATTGGGTTCCCGTGAGATATTCATGTCTTTGATTCTATTGATGAACATATTTCGCGTGTATGTCCATCCAATTGGCATTTTTATGCCCTTTACGATCAATATGATGCACGTTCGTCTTCCAATCATCAAGATGGTCGATCCAATTAGGTATGTCTTGCAACATTCGGAACTGACGTAAGACTCTCTCTGGATGATGAAACTCCACAAATGAGAAGAAAATGAGAGGACATTGAGCTCGCACATTGTCCGATAAGCAGCGAAAAGATAAATGGAGTACTTCCGGTTGCAACCAATCATATGGATTCCACATAAACTGGTGAAACACAATAACCAAAAAAAAAGAAAACATATATATGTTTTTAATTATTACATATAAGAATTGTTAAAATGAAGTAAGAAATTGAACTTGGTCATGGATCAATTTATCCAAGATTTCTCGGAAAACCTTCACCTGACGCCTACCAGTGTGCACAAAACTGCTAGCATTATTCCAACTGTTACATATATTTTACTAATTAATTAGTAGATGCATTACACTTGGGTGTACATTGTAAATATTACCAATAATGATAAAATAACCAAAATAACAGGGAGTGCATTGTAAAAATTATCGGGCACCGAAAGGGGGGACAGGGAGTGTACCACCACCCAAATGTTCAGGTCTTTCAATTTCTAGCATATTTAATCTACTTGTCTTATATACAGGCATAATGGACGAGATTCACGACTATGCCCAAATCTATCAAATATTATGAACACGTAAAACATTAGTAATTAATGAGGTTACATATGGTAGATTCATAAATATTTCTTATAAAAAAGTACCTGTAATAGTTGAACTGGGCCACCGAGATTTTCGTTAGTTTTCAAAGTGCCATCGCACAAGTGACGGTATAGGGAAGATAGGACGGCACTGCCCCAACTGAATTCATTAACTGATTTTAAATCTTGGAGGCATTGTAAATATACTAGTGGTAACAAATTTTCACTAGCATTAGGGCACATTACACCGTATATCAGGAATAAAGTACATGCCCGTGCATATTGCTCAACATGTTCAACCGTGCTATCATCCGTCACCGGATGTGATCGCATATGATCTGCAAAAGAGCTGACTCTAAGCTTTCCACTTTTTGTGTGGGATAGTTCTGGCGTGTAACCTAACATCGCCTGACAGTAATTAACCCACTCATTGGGAGACAACGTAGGATCAAGTCCACACACCGGATCTCCTTCAACGGGCAAACCTCATATTAAGGCGACATCCAACAAAGTCACAGTTGCTTCACCCACAGGCAAGTGAAATGTGTGCGTTTCTGATCGCCACCTCTGCACCAAAGCGGTTATTAAGTGGTTGTCTGGGTAAAACCTCCCACACCTATGCACACCATAAAAACCCATCTGAAATAACAAATCCAGTACGTGTATGTGGTTCTCAGACCCTTCATCTTCAAATAATTCCCAAAAATCATTGTCGCACTGCCTAAAGCGAAAGAAAGAGTTCAAATCCGCGTCGGGCTTCAGTAGGCCCTCGAAAATGTGGTGAGATTGAAGGGTGAGAATTGTTGGTTCCCTGGGGCCATAGTGCTTCCGTGAATTGATATCCATCGATCACTGCAAATGAAAAAACAACATTAATGAATATAGGATAATTAAATTGTAAAATGCTTGAGGTCACATATATCAATACATGAAACTCCATATATAACAGGTTTTTTTCCCTATGACATAATCACTTACATTACACTGATTTCATAAGGTTTCTAGATGATATTAGAAATCTTCAGATTGTGAGCTTGCTTGTTCAGTTTTCTGTGTTTGCAATGTTTGAGAATGTCGACAACGTTCTTGACTGGTTCCTTCTCCATGTCGATGAGCCTGTCGTCTCCTAGCATGTTGCCTAGCTCGTGCTTGAGGCCAATCCATCTCATTCGGAATTTGCGAGCTTCGATTTCTTCCTCGGCGATACGTATTTCTTAAAGTGATGTCATGATATAACTGAAAATCAGGCTCATCCCAATATTCCTCCCCTAAATAGGGTTGGAATGCAGCATCATATGTTCACTTGTAGTTTACCAAGCGATAATACGGTTGCACAAATGAAGTAGCATTAATCCATAAATCAGCGCATACACTCATCACGTGCGAACATGGAATACCATATAAGGTCCACTTGCCGCAAGAACATTCTCTAGTAGAAAGCCTAACAGCATGTATGTGGCCCCCTTTGCCTGGTCTTGGTTTCGTAACCACCATAGCAGATTGCTCATGGTAATCAATCTGGGTAACTACATGACTCACAGACATTTGCGACCAATACTGATATTTTGAATGAGCAAAATCAGTATATGATTGTGCATTACTCTGCATTCTCCTAACAACTTTTTTTCGTTCTCTAAAATATGCAACGCATCGCTTGAACGTGATCTCCACTATAGCTGTTAAAGGGAGACATCGAGCACCTTTTAAAACACCGTTAAACGATTCAGACACATTAGAGGTCAAAATACCATGTCACCAGCCACCATCATGCGCGAAAGCCCATTGTTCTTTATTGATTTGATTGAGATACAAGTACGCAGCCGGATTCAGATTTCTTATTTCATTCATAATACTGTTATGCTTAATGATTTGGTGTTCAGATCCAGCCCGCCAACATAGGTCTTTCGATTGTACATCTTTAAAATGTGAATTGAAATTTGAACAAACATGTCTCAAACAAAAAACGACTCACTCCATGTAGGGAATTAAATGTTGGTAATGACTCGATTGCACTTAAAAGACCTGCATTTCTATCTGAAATAATGCACATATGAGCCCTCCCACCTATGACGTACTTGCAAATCAAATCCAAAAAACCACTTCCAAGATTCAAAATTCTCCTCGTCTACAATAGCAAATGCTAGAGGAAGTATCTGTTTGTTTCCGTCCACTGCAACGGCTATCAGCATTTTATATTTGTATTTTGTGTATAGATGTGTCCTATCAACACTGATAATCGGTGGACAGTACTTGAACCCAGTGTAACAAGGCTTAAACGCCCAAAAAACATATTTGATAATCTTTTTATGTGGGATGTTGGTGTCATGGTGTTTCCATTCAACAATGTTGCCCGAGTTCCACTTTTGTAATGCACCCAAAAACTTAGACAGCTTTCTTACGGAGCTCTTCCATGTCCCGTAAGTGTTCTGAATCGCCCGTCTAATGCCATACCATGCCTTCTGATATGAAATCGAGTATCCAGTTGCGTTTTTAATGTCTGCTTGTGCCTCACAGACGTTGATTACAGGATTAACCTGAACATTTTCCTTAATGAAGAAAGCTACGAAATTTTTGTCCAGATTTAGATGATCGGAAGATATATCATTCATATAACATCTATGATCTCCACCATATTTTATTATTTTGAACATCCCCAGTTTTTGCTTAAATGCTGCCCTAACATACCAATGACACTCTTGAGAAGGAGTACTGTGTTGACATTTGAGAACTAGAATGAGGGGTTTACTTTCGACAACTCGAAACTGACGTCTTGCATGTCGTATCGAGAAATCCTTAATCGCTGCAACGAAAGCATTTTTATCCTGAATAATATGTCCTTCTCAATTATCCCTCGGCTATGATCGTAAAACTTTCCCCACGAAGACGAAGGATTACGCATCAAGTCAGCTGCAACTTCGGGGCCACTCATAGTGTAAAATGGGATATTTGTGTTCGAGTCAATATTGATTGTTGCTTCAACACCGTCGAAATTTACATTAGCCGCAGTAACATCTTTTTCGTCTACTACTGCTTCATTGTCATCCAAATTTTTATCTGAATTTTCAACTTCCGTTTCAGATGAGGAAATTGGACCTAAAGAATCCGTACAAGGATCCGTGTCTTCTGTATTGTCCGTATTACTAGGACCAATTATATCTTCAGGTTCATTCCTAGTATTACTCCTACCAATTATATTTTGGACACTACATTCTCCCCTTAATAAAGTGTTTATGAAAGCAAGGTTCTCCAATCCCTGAGTGATTTCGGGCACATAATCACAAAGGTTACTTAAATCTTGGAATGATATCGTGGGCACATCTTGTTGGGATAGCAATGACATATAATATCCCTACTCTTGGCTCATAAGCATACCTTCTTGTTCCCTAAGATTTTGGCATGCTTCTTTCTCAACAAAAATGTCCATAGAGTTTAATCAATCATTAGGATCTAGGAAGAACATAAGATTATCGTCACTCTCAATCTGAACTACAGACTCTATAATATTATTCTGACCGTAAACTTCCCCCCATTTAGTGAAAAGTTTCAGATGAAACTGGTCTTTAGCGAAACCAAGAAATTGATAAATTAGATCTTTCAATGCAGATAAGTCTGTATTTCGATCAATTCGTGTGTATCCAATGGGTGCAGAACTATACAATACTTTTCCGCTTTCCTGTATAATTTCGCCTCCGCAATAAACTTTAATTGTAACTCGTCGTTTACTCGCCATTGATCGAAAGTGATATATATATATATAATTTTTCACTGTGAAATATATAAATTCAATACAAACATGAAGAACAAATAAATTATAATTAGTAAGTGTGGACCACATTGTAAATATGAAAAGCATCATAAATAATGTAGTACATTTCACAAATAAGATACGTATAAACATCAATGTTAAATAATGCATTACATTTCACAACCAATATATATTTACAAGGAATATACATCACTCTGTGAATGATCATTATCGGGTACATTTTCTACAACATTATTATCATCCACGACTTCTATATCAACATTTTCGTTATCTACTGGATCATGCCACATATTCAAGCCAGGGGTGACATCTATAAGATCTAGTATGCGTGATTGCATCATATTCACGTGATGAAAGTTAGTCGTACTCTCTTGTTGGATAATATCATTTTGGTGTCTCTCGTTATCCAATTGAGTACGTAACTCATTCACCTCGGTTTCTAGGGCGTTTATATACCCGTCTCTAGCCCCAAGCTGCTATATTATATTATTTTTTTCCGTTGTCATGGTACTTATAATACCACGTAGTAAGTTTATTTCATTCCCTATGACTTCTTCTTGTTGCCGAGCACGATCTTCTAAAACAGAAATACGGTTAGATGACCACTCCAATTCAACTCGGCACATCTTTACAAGTCGTCGTAATTTCTGTATTTCTTGGTCTTCTATGTTGGAAATCACATTTGCAGCAACATATTTTATCCTCAATCCCTCTATTTCTTTTTTTACTTGTTGATTACATATTCTTAATTGCACCAAACTTGTTGATTTTTTTACGATAGACCGATAAACTTTGTATGTAATTTTCCTATTGGCTCGTATGGAAGTTGATGCTGATGACCTTGATGTTGAAGTCATACCTATCAAATATAACTTATAAGGGTTATTATAGTTATTAATTTTTTTTAAATAACCTATAATAATATATTAATTATGCTAAACAAGATTTATTTAGTCAACATAACATACCGTAAATCAAAACAAGTTAAACATACAGTAAATACAACAATAAAAATATATTCATCATAATAAAAAAATAAAATTTAAATAACATCACATTCATAAATACAACAAAATAATTAAATTACACATAGAACAATACACAAATATTATTAAAAATTACAAATCATATGAATGTATATATCAAACCAAATAAACAGTCACTTATAGTAATATATTATGTAAAAATTAAATTATGTATATGTATACTAACCTTAGTTTAGTTTACGAAAATGTTTGTGGAAGTTGGAGTTTGTCTTCTTCAACACAATCTACACAATATAGCATAAAAATATAAAAATTGATGATTAGTGTTTAAGAAAAACATCATCTCATGCCAAAATTTATGAAGATATATCTATTGGTGATAAATAAAAAATGATTAGGTCACAAGTAGAACACAAACAAATTAAATCATGTGATAAAAAATATAAAGGAACTAAACATACCTTTTTATACAAAGAAAATCAAGACGGGATAGCACCCGCAAGAAATTCTCCAAATAAATAATAACAGCAGGAATAATGTTGAAGGAGAAAATTGAAGGAGGAAAATGAAGGATGAAGGAGACGTGAAGAGAAAGGAGAGGAAGTTGAGAGTGAAGCGAAGAGAGAGGGAATCTTGAAATTGTGAGTAAAGAGAGAAGAAGAGAGTGAGAGAGGGAGTCTAGAAATTGTGAGTGAAGGGAGAAGAAGAGAGTGATTTATAAGCATTCATGCAGGAAGTCTGCAAAAAGCCTGCAAATGATTTAATTTGACAAGATGCATGCATGCTTGCATTTCATCAATTTTGCAGATTCAATTTGACTTGCAAAAGCCTACAAATGATTTAATTTAACAAGATGCATGCATGCTTGCATTTCATAACTTTTGCAGATTCAATTTTGGATGCATTAGGTAGGTGTCTGCAAAAGTTTAATTGCAGATTCAATTTTGGATGCATTAGGTAGGTGTCTGCAAAAGTTTAATTGCAGATTCAATTTTGGATGCATTAGGTAGGTGTCTGCAAAAGTTTAATTTGAGTTGTGTAGGTGTAAAATAAGTTCATGCATGCATCACAGGTGTAGTGTAGGTGTAAAAATTGATTTAAAGTTTGATATGATTGTACATAAATAATAAATACGAGTACAACTTTTATCCGTTTTATTTTATTATAAATACATTTTAAATCACTTTTTATCTGTTTTATAATATATAAACATATATATATTTATATAGGAATAAATAAAAAAGAAAAATAAAATTAAAAACATCACCTTAATTGACGTTTTTTAAAACGTCAATTAAGGTGACGTTATTTCATTATATTTTTTTATTCTTATATATATATATTTATATATTATTAATATATATATTATTTTATTTTTAAAATATGAATTAATAATAAAAATTTATTCTTTAATTTAAATAATTTTTTTATTATCTTAAATAAAATTATAATATTTTACTTTTTAAAATTATAATTTAATATATATTCTTATATATTTACTTAATAAATATATATATATATATACATATTCAAAATATATATTTAGAATATGTATATTTTATAAATATATATATATATAATATATATATTATAAAAAAAATAAAAAACGTCACCTTATTGACGTTTTTTTAAAACGTCAATTAAGGTGACGTTTATTCATTTTTTTTCTTTTTTGTTATTCGGATATATATATATATATATATTATTTTATTTTCAGAATATGAATTAATAATTAAAAATTATTCTTTAATTTAAATATTTTTTTATTATCTTAAATAAAATTATAATATTTTACTTTTTAAAATTATAATTTAATATGTACTTTTATATATTTACTTAATAAATAAAAAATATATATATACATATTCAAAATATATATTTAGATTATAAATATATATTTTATAAATATATATATATCTATATATAATATATATATTAAAAAAAACGTCACCTTAGTTGACGTTTTCTTAAAACGTCAATTAAGGTGACGTTTATTCATTTTTTTCTTTTTTTATTTGGATATATATTATTTTATTTTGAGAATATGAATTAATAATTAAAAAATATTCTTTAATTTAAATAATTTTTTAATTATCTTAAATAAAATTATAACATTTTACTTTTTAAAATTGTAATTTAATATATATTTTTATATATTTACTTAATAAATAAAAAATATATATATTCAAAATATATATTTAGATTATAAATATATATTTTATAAATATATATATATATATATATATATATATATATTTATATATATATATATATATATCTATATATAATATATATTGTATAAAAGAAAAAAATTAAAGAAACGTCACCTTAATCGATGTTTTTTTAAAACATCAATTAAGGTGACGTTATTTCATTATATTTTTTTATTCTTATATATATTTATATATTATTAATATATATATTATTTTATTTTTAGAATGTGAATTAATAATTAAAATTTATTCTTTAATTTAAATAATTCTTTTTATTATCTTAAATAAAATTATAATATTTTACTTTTTAAAATTATAATTTAATCTATATTTTGATATATTTACTTAATAAAATATATATATATATATACATATTCAAAATATAGATTTAGAATATAAATATATATTTTATAAATATATATATTAATATAAAAATATATATATATATATATACATATTCAAAGAATATATATATATATAATATATTTGAGTACGAGAATATATATATATATGTGTGTGTGTGAGTATATATATATATATATGTTGTGGTATGTGTGTGTATATATATATATTATAATGCATGGATGCGTGTATGTGTAGTATATATATATATAAGAATAATAAGATTTCTTTCAATTTTAACATCGTCAGCTCTGCTGTCGTTTTTTCAAAAAAAGTCAGCGCGGCTGACGTTTTACCTATTTTAAAAAACTATTCCAAAACATACCTATTTCGTAATTTTTTTCGCATTATTTTGAAAAAAACCCCTCTTTACTTGAAAAGTTTTTTCCGGATCTAGATGGGGCAGCCCGGGGCTCCAAGATGTTCACAGATTGATTAATCGATCGAATTGATTCAAGGTCAAAAATTCGATTAGGATTAAAGTCGAGCAGAATTTTCTTTTTTATTTTTTTATTATAAAATTCTATAAATTTTGATTTCGATTCAATTTTAATTTTAAATATTTGTTAATTGACTTGAACGAAAAATCAATTTGTTTATTTATTTTTATCAAAATATCGTACGTAGTGATACAACAACATAGTCTCACTTTCAACTCAATTGGGACAATGGTAATTGATAAGTAATTTATTCTATATTCTATCAAATTTATATTTTAGTGGAACTTAAAGCATCGTACATTGTCGATTCCTTACTCTTAAATATATTTGAATCAAAGAAAGTTCTTGCACAGTTTCATTAATCCATGAATTGGATCTATGCATCTTGATCACTTTTTTGAGCATTATAGTTGTTATTTCTCGACTATCCGGCATTCATAAGATCCCATTTTCAAGGCCACCTTTTTTTTATTATGTATTGTTGAACACTATTCTAATATTGTATTGTATTTTTTTGAACTTTTAGTTATTTATTTTTGAATTATTACTTTATTAGGTGTTAATTTGAAAGTATTTCCGACATTTAATGAGTTATTTGAAGGCATTCAAGAAGTTATTCGTGAAAATTCACAAAAAACGACATTCAATACTAATGAATGTATTTTTCCTATTATGATCGAGTAATATTTTTTTCGCTATCAAGGCATTCAAGACATTTTTCTTGACACTCAAATGCACTCCTCATGAAGATCATTAGAATGAATCTTCAATTTGATATCAAGTTGTTTAGCATTTGAATTAATGTTAAAGAAGTCAAATCCAAACGAAAAAAATATCATACTATAAAGTTTAAAAGTCAACATTTCCTGCAGAGATCACTATAATTGTTCAATTTAAAATTAAACTATCAAGCCTTTAAATTAATATTGAAAAATAAAATATATTTGTACACCTGATAATGTTTTCACAAAATTTATTGTTATACTAACATTATTTCATATATCTCATATCCATATAAAATAATTAAATAATAAAAATATATAAAATGATAAATTATGTCTTCATATTATTAACCTTTTTTTTTTGTGCACTCATAGTAGATTTTTCCCAAAATTATAGTTTGATTAAGCTAATACTCAGGACATTTCATTTAGCAACCAAAATCTGTTGCAGTCGTTTCTATTATCACCACATTTTTTCACTTACCATACCACAAAAAATATATTGACAAAAATAAACAAAAACAAAATAACAAAAATGTCCTTAAACCTTAAGATTTCTTTTTCTCTTTTTACGGCAGAAAACAACAACCTCTTCTTCTGTTATTCTTCCTCCAGCGATTCTATAGACCTCGAGTTCCAACTCTGTTCCAACCCATCTCCATTAAAATATCTGAGAATAGTCAAATCAACTAGCAACAAGAAAAAAAATCATGCCCAACTTGATGAGCAACGAGGTTCCTAACCGGTTGAGGAGTGTTCGGTGCTTAGAAACTAAACACACAAGAAAATATTCAGTGGACAAAAATCAAACGCTTCACAGAGTGTTCGGTGCCCAAAAAACGAACAATGTATTTTGCATTTGATGTGCCAGATTTAGCCTAACGCACTTAATATTTTTTTTCCTGTCTTTCGTCTACAATTTTCCTTTCTTCTTTCTTTCAATCATTTGCTTTTTTTGTTTTTTTCTTCATCCGTTGTTCGGTGGTTAGAGAGGCATGTGTTATCGAAACAAAAGGAATAACTGTCGTTTGATTTTTGAGAGTTGATAATTATTCAGGGCTGTGCAAACATGGAGGATCTTCTTTTCCTTTCTATATTTTTTTCTATATTTTTTGTTAATGAATAAATATATGAATGTAAAATTGTGTGGTGTGTAAAGTTCAAATATTTTATTTTTTATTGGGTGCGGCTATATTTTTTATTGGTGTGTAAAGTTCAAATATGAATATATTACGGTTTCATTGTAAAAATATTTTCTTTTGAAGATATTTTTTGTTTAATCGTAAATGTATTATTGTTTAATCACAAATGTGTTGTTATTTGTGTTAAAAAAATATTATTTTAACCGTGAATAATTATTTGTTTATATAAAATATAATATTATTACTTGTTTAATAAAAAATTACATATCACATCGTGTGATGTTTGAAGTTTAAGAGAAAAAATGAACAAATATTTTATTATATCTACCAACAAAATAGATAAAAAAAATCATAAATTTAGAATGTATAAAAAAAAAAATAATCAATTAAAAACTAAGGCATATCTTGAATTTATTTATGTATTAATATAATAAATATGTCAAATAAAAAATAATTGCAAAATTAATCCAATAATATTTGATACATTTATATAAATTGATTTGGTCACTAAAATGATTGTTTATGTTAAAATAGTCCCAAATTGTTTGGTCTATGTGTAATTGGGGGTGACGAGCATTTGTCTTTCAAATGATTGCATTTCTAAATGTGTCTCATGAATTGTCTTTATAATATAAGTTATAAATTTTTTTGAGATATTAGACTCAATATTTGTCGATTATTTCTAAATAATTGAACTAAGGTGTTACGATTAATGAGAAAATTTTAGTAGACGACTCAATTTATCATAAAATCTTCAATATCAAATTTAAATATTAAAATTTTTTAACTTTTTTTTCTTCTTATTATTATTCTTAATTTAAGACCTGTCCCAAATTCGATTCTCCATTTAAGACTACAACAATACTGCAGTCCACTTTGTTGGATCATTACAATAGTAAAAAAATATAATAAAAAGATGCTACAAATAAAAGAAAATAATAGATATTAGGTTTAAGTTGACAATTAATTTTTGAAGTAGGTTTTAAATAAAAAAATTAAAGTGAGATTCTAAATTGAGAACATTGCGTATAATATTAAAACATCTGAAATAAATTGAATCTTCTATTGAAATTCTTCAACGGATCTAAAATAATCAAACAAACAATATTTTTTATTTATTTATTTATTTATTATTATTTTTTTTTTGGTGCGTTAAATAAAACTTACCGTGCCCATATTAAAATATTAAAATTCTGAGTTTGGTAAATATTTGTTCTTCCAAAATTTACCTTCCTCCATTTTTTTTGTGGGATAAGATATGGTGCCAAAGTTCTAGATTATTCCTCTTCGCGACAAAATAGCGAGACTATCAATCCGACGGCTGATATGAAGTGGAAACTTCAAGAACCAACCTGATCCCTTCATCTAAACACACTGTACACACTCGCACTCCCTCTACTAAAAACCTAATCAACAACCAGTATGCTTTCTAGATAAACCCTCTTCTCATCCGTTAGCTCTTCCACACCACGTCCGAGACGACTTCTTCTTTTTCTTCTTCTTCAATCATAGTCCGGTGAGCTATTGATAGAAATACGGGGTTTCTTTGCTTATTATTAATTACGATCTTTTTGTGGATTAATGCTGATTGATTGGGTTTCAGGGTACATTTTTCTACCGTTTTGATATGTAGTTAGTCTGTCTTATCATTATATATATGTATAAATAAGCAATTGTTTGACTTTCCGGATTGTATAGTTCTATGCTAGTGTTTTTGAGCTACCACTCTTCTTGATGGTGAACTTGAAACGCGACTTATGTGTGCCTTGTCTGCGGAAAGTGGAAGATTGTATTTTCGAGCTGGGTTTTAATTAAAGCGACTGCTTGTTAGTAAATGAAAATTTGTAGATTGTAGGTACTTTATTGGGATGGATGAACTTTAGTTCGGTCAAAATTATAGGGTGTATTTGGTGTACATATTCGAAAATGGGAAGCATTTTGTGTTTTAAAGAACTTCAGAATTCAGATATATTCAGAAAGTTGTTTTTTGTGCATGTCGAATGGGGTTTGATTGATTTGGAGACTTAGTGAGTGCTGAAAGCGATTTTTTCCTCGTATGTTTTGTCTATTATCTTCAGAATTAAATTTGCATTTCAAGCCAGACTAGCAGTAGTGTCTAAGAATCTTGGTCTTATAGCACTGTAAGCGAATAAATTTTGGTAAGAGAGCATTTGGTTTAAATTGAGGACAGTATTTCAGAATGACAAGTTTGGTTGGGCTGTCCAAGATAATTTCTGATTTTATTTGAAATTTGTATGTGACATCTTATATTTTGGAGATGATGACATTAACTACAACTACTTGTTCTGACATCAGGTGTAGGGAGTAAATGGCTTCAACATTTACTGGCATGTCCTCAGTAGGCTCCTTGGCTGCCGCTGGCAGCAGGGTGATGGATGATAAGTTTGCAGCTTCATCGAACAAGTTGTCATCTCTTGCTTCAATATCTTCCAGTTCGCTTGGCAGGAGAAAGAATGCTGTTCTCCGGAAAACACGTCCCTCTCAAATAACAGCTGCTGCAAAGGAACTGTACTTCAACAAGGATGGCTCTGCTATCAAGAAACTCCAGGTGTGTAATTGGAACTTTTGATTTCTTGTAAGTTGAGGAGATATTTCTCTAAGATGATTATTAATGGGTGATCCTCTTGGTATCAGAGTGGTGTTAACAAACTTGCAGATCTAGTTGGTGTCACCCTTGGACCCAAGGGAAGAAATGTGGTTCTTGAAAGCAAGTATGGTGCCCCAAAAATTGTCAATGATGGTGTTACTGTAGCCCGAGAGGTATGCTGAATCTCAAACATTTTGAACTGTCCTTGCGTGTGTGCTTATTGAGGCAATGCACAACTGCTTGATTTCATGAGCGTAGTGTTTGTCTTTGCTAATAACACAAAAGTCATGCAATTCAACACCTGCAATCGTCTCCTTGTGATAATATGAATTCTGTTCATTTCGATGTAGGTTGAGTTGGAGGACCCAGTTGAGAACATAGGAGCTAAATTGGTCAGACAAGCAGCTGCAAAGACTAATGACTTGGCTGGAGATGGGACAACAACATCTGTTGTTCTTGCACAAGGTCTTATTGCTGAAGGTGTCAAGGTATGTGCTTTTGTTATGCTGCTAACTACAATGTTTAAGATGGCAGATACATTATCTTACTATGCAATTACGGAATTACCATGTTTTCAGGTGGTTGCAGCTGGAGCAAATCCTGTTCTCATTACTAGAGGAATTGAAAAGACTACCAAAGCATTGGTGGCCGAGCTGAAAGCAATCTCAAAAGAGGTACCCACATCAATCTTAGTGTTTACAAGCTGCACAGCACGTGAACTTTCTTGTATTGTATCAGTTGGTTACTATGCAATGTTATGAAGGAATAACCAGTGTGAAATTACAGGTAGAAGATAGTGAACTAGCGGATGTTGCTGCTGTAAGTGCAGGGAACAACTATGAAGTGGGGAACATGATAGCTGAGGCTTTGAGCAAAGTCGGTAGGAAAGGTGTGGTAACTCTTGAAGAGGGCAGAAGTGCAGAAAACAATCTTTATGTTGTTGAAGGAATGCAGTTTGATCGTGGCTATATTTCTCCCTATTTTGTAACTGATAGTGAGAAAATGTCTGTCGAATACGAAAACTGCAAGGTAATCACACTTATTTCCCCCTAAGGAAGGATTTCAGACACGTAAAATAGGTGTGTGAGAAGTTGTTCTTTCTAACTAGTGGATTCCTTCTGTAGTTACTGCTGGTTGACAAGAAAATAATGAATGCAAGAGATCTTATTAATGTCCTGGAAGATGCTATTAGAGGCAGTTACCCTGTTCTAATAATAGCTGAAGATATCGAGCAAGAAGCTCTTGGAACTCTTGTTGTGAACAAGCTGAGGGGAGCACTGAAGGTTGCCGCTCTCAAAGCTCCTGGTTTTGGTGAAAGAAAGAGCCAATATCTTGATGACATTGCTATTTTGACCGGAGGTAATTTGTTGATTATCTTTGCTGATGGACCATAAGTTTGGTGCTGAGCGGCTGTACATGTTATTCTGGTCTTTGACCTGTTGTTTGGTTTACCTCTGTTCCTTTCATTTTCTTTGCAGTGATCTATCTCTTACCTTAAATATTTGTCTGTTACTTAGAGAACTTCCTTATTATGCAGGAACTGTGATCCGGGAGGAAGTTGGGCTAACCTTAGACAAGGCTGACAAGTCAGTCTTGGGCCATGCTGCCAAGGTGGTATTGACTAAGGACTCCACGACAATAGTTGGAGATGGAAGTACCCAGGAAGCTGTAAACAAACGTGTTACCCAAATAAAAAATCTTATTGAGGTCCGTGTCTTTTCCCTTTACATTAGCATATTAGGGGTAACCCCAAAATTCAGTGGTTTTCAAATTGACTGAGTGGTGCTTCACCTTTGAGCAGTCGGCCGACCAAGATTACGAAAAGGAAAAACTGAATGAAAGAATTGCTAAGCTATCGGGAGGTGTTGCTGTAATTCAGGTAATTTAATGTTCTGTTGGTTCCTGCAAAATGCATTAAGTGTGTGTAATAATTCTTGTTCTGAATGCATGAACCATTACACTTGTGAATTGTTAAGGTTGGGGCTCAAACGGAGACGGAGCTGAAGGAGAAGAAGCTTAGGGTAGAAGATGCTCTCAATGCCACTAAGGTGAGCTACAAGTTCAATTTTTGTAGGATTAATTTGTTCAGTTGCTGGTGGAAGGGCATGGTTTTAATAAAACAAAATTCTTACTGATTACAGGCTGCTGTTGAGGAAGGAATTGTTGTTGGAGGTGGATGCACACTATTGAGGCTTGCATCCAAAGTTGATGCTGTCAAGGAAACTCTTGAAAATGACGAGGAGAAGGTAAAGACTTATCTACAGTTCATTATTGAAATTGTTACTGGATGATGGTGAAATATTTTGAAGTGATTTGGTGATGCTGTCATAAGGAGTGAATGTTTCTTTGTTGTTCCAAAATGGAATTTGTTTTAGTAAAAATTCTGATTGAGCCGGTGATGGCCATGCAGGTTGGAGCAGACATTGTGAAAAGAGCTCTGAGTTATCCATTGAAACTGATAGCCAAGAATGCTGGTGTTAACGGAAGTGTTGTTAGTGAGAAGGTCCGTTGAATTCTGTTAATGGATTATATCCCTTTGGGGATTCCCATATCTCTCTCTATCTACATGTAAACATATATGAAATTTGGATGATGAGAAGCTATTACTGTAATTTATCTTGCAACTAATTAGTCATTCATATATACGAGCAGGTGCTATCAAGTGACAACCCAAAATATGGATACAATGCTGCTACCGGACAGTATGAGGATCTCATGGCTGCTGGAATAATAGATCCAACTAAGGTGAGATTATTTCTATAGTAAATTCCACCTGTCAAATCTTGTTTTTAGGTCAATTAAAGTTTGCTTCGGAAGATACTCGCCCATTATTTTATGGACACCAGAGATTTCTCTTTTTTCTTTTTCATTTTGTTGCTATTAGGTGGTAAGATGTTGCCTAGAGCATGCATCTTCAGTGGCGAAGACATTTTTGATGTCGGACTGTGTTGTCGTTGAGATTAAGGAGCCTGAACCTGTTGTCGCTGGAAACCCAATGGACAATTCAGGTATGAACACGTTATTGCTTATAATATTCTTTCAATGTGATTCTCAAGATGGGTTGCTCAAACTCTGCCTGTTTTATCAGGTTACGGTTACTAAGCAGAGCGTGGAGCGGTGGGACGAAGATGAATGAAAAAGGCAATCTGCCTGCAGAGACTAGACTAGACCCCCAATTTTTGGAATTTAGTTTGAGTTGATGGAAGGAGGAGGAGTAGATTGAATGAAATCCAGCAAGTTTAGCTTTGGTTGGATACGGCATTGGCATTGTTTGAACTCGCTATTTTTATACCTATTGTACAATAAAACTTTGTGCTCAAAATGTGGTTTTCCATATTATTTTTTGTGCCTTTTTTATATTTTGATTTTAAAGCTAGCATTATACATACATATACACGCACCTATGTGTGGGTGAGTGTGCCTATAAAACATAAAATTTGAATAACTTACAAAAGTATTATTTTTACCTAAATGCGTAAGAAAAAAATTAAAGTTATTCTATTTTCATTTTTTAAATAATCTTTATTTATGTGAATGGGTCAATGAATTTGATATAAATTGAAGATTATAAGGTTAAATTAAGTTTAAATGAATAGTAAAAAATTATGTTTGTATTGAAATGGAGAAAAGTAGAATATAAATAGAATGATATTCGATATTTTTAATTTAAAATAAATAAATATTTAGATTGAACCTATCATCTATTTAGATGGACTTAATTCAATACAATTGTATCCCTAAAGAATAAATTTTTATTTATATATGATTTATGAAGAAAACCTGTAATATATATTTTTATATATGTGAAAATATGTGGTTGTTAATCAAAAACTAAAATTCATGTATTTAAGGAATCGGTCGTTATTCATGTATTTGGAGCATCAACTTACAATTTATTTTTGTAATTTAGTTGTTAATCAATTTATTATGCAACTGAATTAATTAAATACATTAATATTAATGATCAGAATGACCTGAGATGCATTTTAAGCAGTGTTCGCAGTATCTTTACTGGATTCTTAAGAATGTCCTTCTTTTTCGTTTTCCTCATACCTCAATTCCATAACGTGCCACGTGGCTCCACAAAATTGAATTAATTTCAACGAGTTTCTACAGCCACTAATCTCCCTCCCGTATGCCATCTCTCTCCCTCTGCAATCTCTTTGCATTCTGATCTTAATTCAAGAAACACACACACACACTTCACTCTCACAGAGAGAGAGACAGAGAGAGAGTCCAATACTATGTCTATGGGTTCGAGTAGCTACACTTCCTTATGCTCTTCCCCTCCTCTGCCAACAAGAGTATCCCCAACTCCGAAGCAAATCCCATCTCTGTGCTGTCTGTTGAAGCTCAATCCCACCAAGAACATCACATTTCTCAGCACATCAAACACTTTCTGCAACTCCCATTTGCCAAAACCATCGATCTTGATCGTGAAAGCATCCGAGACTGAGGCCCAGACATCTAAATCAGACTCTGGAAAAGGTGATGAGGAAAAATATGAAGAGTATGAGGTAGAATTGATACAGCCTTACGGGCTGAAATTCGCAAAGGGGAGAGATGGAGGGACTTATATTGACGCCATTGCACCTGGAGGATCAGCTGATAAGACTGGTAAATTCACTGTTGGGGATAGGGTTCTTGCCACCAGGTATTTGCTCTTTCATTTTCATGTGCTTCAAGTTGTGCTTCAGAATCTTTTTCTTTTTGGGTTTCATCATAATTTAATTTTCAAGATTTGCTTGAATGTGTTGAGCTTTTTATGCAGTCTTTGATGACTTTCATAATGCTATAGTTGTTATGGCTATGGGCTTCTACTACTGTTTTATTCACCGCTGACTGCTTGGACTCTTTCTTTAGCTGAAGGGGAGAGAGAGAGAGAGAGAGAGAGAGATTAGTTTAATCCGGGCTTGTGTGTGTGTGTGTATTTATATATGATGTTATGCTAGTGTTGTTGGTTCGTGATTGGAATAAACAATTGCAGTGCAGTTTTTGGGGAGGATATATGGCCTGCTGCTGAGTATGGAAGAACAATGTACACCATCCGACAAAGAATCGGCCCTTTGCTCATGAAAATGCAAAAGAGATACGGTGAGTGGTTCTGGTGTTTCTTGTTCATTGCAGCGTCTTAACTTGCAACGAGGCATGTGGAATCCGTTGAACTTGCTTAAGAAACATCAATGGATTCTGAGATTAATTAAAAAAAGCAATGTACTTATTCGTCCGTTTAAATCAGTCGCAGTACAAATGACTTTTGTTGAATTACAGAAATGCGAATTAGTTTTCATGTGATCGTCATCTTATCAGGAAAGACGGATTACACGGGTGAGTTGACGGAAAAGGAAATTATCAGATTCGAAAGGAACTCTGGTGTTGTAAGCAATAGAGTGAGGGAAATCCAAGTAAGTCCTATAATTCTCCCCTATAAAACTACAAACGCGTTGTAGTTTTTTCCATCTCTTGCTTTAAAAGTCGTTATACTTGATGTGGAATTTGAATTTCAATGAACACAGATGCAAAACTACTTAAGGAAGAAAGAACAGAAGGAACAGAGAGAGAAAGACCTGCGTGAAGGATTGAAGCTTTACAAGTACGACTGCAGTTCATTTTGATCATGCTTTCGTACAAAATAACCATTAATGTTATTTTTCTCTGATAATTATTGAAGGAGTGGAAAGTACGAAGAGGCTCTGGAGAAGTTTGAGTCAGTATTAGGATCAAAACCGGATCCAAATGAAGCTGCAGTAGCTAGTTACAATGTCGCTTGCTGCTACTCAAAGCTTGATCGGGTAGTTCTACGTATACTGATATCATTTTCTAGTTTGCATCAAATCAGACACTGAAGAGCTGCCCCTTGTCCTAGCAAAATATTGTATCACTTGGAACGTAGGAGTGTGTAATCTTGGCTCGACTACATTTAATGACTTCGTTTCTAACTTCTTGCAGATACAAGCTGGACTTTCTGCCCTTGAGGATGCAATGGAAGCAGGATTTGAGGACTTTAAGGTTAGTTGAGTTGTCAAATTTCAACATATACCATGTTTGGATTAGCTTCTAACTCTATTTTACAATGCTTGCTACTTTTGACAGAGGATTCGGACAGATCCTGACCTTGACAACATCAGGAAGTCAGAGGAATTTGAGCCTGTGATGAAGAAATTTGATGAATCATTTATCAATGAGAATGCCATCAATGCTATCAAATCTCTATTTGGATTTAACAAGAAATAGTAGCTGGATTTAACTTTAAGTTTCATTAGAGAAACAAGGTTCCAACAGAATGCGCACGTTGCTGCATATAGAATTAGCCTGCTCATTGGAAAATTCAGTAACATTTTCATATTTTTTGAACAGTTGTTGTCACTGGTGTTTCAGTTGTCCATTGGAAAGTAGATAAATATATCAGTTTTCTGTTGATGAGGCAAATGCCCTCGTTCTGACAGTTGTTCATGTGTGCTCGTGCTATCATTTATTGCTCTCTTTGCACTACCAAAATGCTCGTAAGGGAATGATGCAAACTGGAGAACATGAAATTAATCGAAAACCCAAAGGGGTGGAGACACAAGAGTCCCATATTCCTTAAAAAGAATCGAGGATGGATGATCACAAATTGGCGATAGAAGATATCTTCATCCCATCAAATGTAAGCCTTAGTTGAAGTCTGAGTGCAGATTCTGGGTTGAAATTGTAAACGGGCCGAAGAGGCCTGCAAATAAATATCCGATTGAGGCGAAAATGAAGCCGATGATACTGAATCAACTGATTACAGCTCCCTTGACCACTTCTCATTTGAACCACACTCTCTTCAAGCTTTGAGTTGTAGCAGCATCAGAGAATAACACAAAGACAACGGCTGCTCTCTTCGTCATTAACCGTCTCCTCTGTGTCACTGAGACAAGAACTTTGGCATCAACAAGGCAGATCTCATGATCATAGAGAGAGAGAGAGAGAGAGAGAGAGAGAGAGAGAAGCTATGTTTAAGCATCTACGGTCTACCTACCTGGATTCAAACTCCTTGATCTCAGCAAGTTCTTGGCCCAGCTCATCCATCCACTGTACTCTTTTCTTCTTCGCCTCTTTGTTGGAATCGGGCCCACAAGCGATCTTTCTCATACAGCTCTTTGGCACAGTTCCAGTTTCATGCTTCCCAACACCCCCAGTCACACTCTCTTCATCGACCTCAGAAGATGACTCGTTACAGTCAGCAGAAACAGCATAGGCTGCCGAAGAAACAACCGAGTGTGGAGTGTTGTCCAATTTCAACGGCCCGGATGTGTACAGATGAGCAGCAGAAGGCTTATAGAAGCACATGAATGGACAGTGGATCTTGCAGATCAAAACCCTCATCAAAATCGTTCCGTTCATCAACCACTCAATCTTCATCATTGCCTATACAAACTCCATTTCTGCTTCATGAAGATATCTTCATGCTGTCAGCAACTCAAACCAAAATTTTCAAGAAATGACAACAAGTCTTTCATCAAACTCACAATCACAAGTATAGTTATGCAATATTCTGATACAAAATGCAGAAATATGTTTCAACTTTAAATAAAGACAGATGATTCACGTGTTTGCGAAAATCGACCCCATTATGAACAAACTGAAAACAAAGGACAGCAGAAAGTGTTCTGAGAATATTAGGACAAGAGCTTAGAAACAACTAAAGAAAAAAGAGGAATGCTTAGCCAGAAAGTGCAGCTACAGAGAGATGATACATCAATTTGCAAGGTACCAACTTCCATATGATGTTTTTTAACTGCTGTAGTAATCTCTTGTAGAGTTTCAATTGTTACCAACATATATTTTAGTATATATACATGTCTATATATATGCATGTATGTATATTATATTCTTACCAACCTTGGTAGAATTAAGGGTTCCTTTCTTTGCCAACCAACATATCACATTCTTGTCTACAACAACAAAACATCTTAATTTAATGATAATGTATCCAGTTCAATCAAGTTAGATTCTTACATTACATGGCTGATATAACTACAAAATATTTACCTTTAACATTACCTTATTAGGTAAGTTTGATTTATGGCATTTACCCTAAGGATGTTTCTTGTGTTTTGTTTATGACTAGTTGTTGGACCTCTTGATCGAGTGTATAACCCAGTCCATCAGTATAATATTGTTCGCTTTGCACGGTATTATTTTTGGGCTCACCTCCAGAAGATCTTGTACTGATAGAGATATTATCACATTTATAAAAGTTCTTATATCTAACCGATATGAGATTTTAGTTGTCCATTTAAAATAACACTAATAAACAAAAAGATCTTATTTCATCGAGGGACCCTGATATTCTTTTCCCCCCTTAATGATAAGGTATCAAATGCTTCTAAGTTGTCTCAAATTTGTGTTTATTCTAATCACCCTGGATTAAGTTGTTGGCATACCTAAGATGCCAAAGCAAACAATTGATTTCTTTTTTTTGTAAAGTGAAACATGAAAAGTAAATTTTTTACTGATGTTTGGTACCCCACACTAATTCCTCTTGATGTGGACAGCCCTTTCTCATACCTTTGGTCCTTGCTGGGCAAAACTATGACAATATTTGAGACGGTTTTTAATTACACTACAATATGCTCTTTTCACACCATATTTATTATCGGAACGATAGAAAAATTGTTTTAATGTTTCGATTACTTTACGCACCACACATTTTTGCTATTCTTCCCTTTTATAATAGAAACATCAAATTACATGCTACACCACACTCGTTCCTCTGGTTTCTTGTTACACCATACAAAATCCTCCCCCTTCACCACCAAATTGCTCCAACGCTTGACCCTAACGTTCGACGCAATCTGGCCGGAGAAGATATTTTCGAACACTTGTTTTGTGTTCTAGATATTTATTAAGAGCGTGTTTGCATGATTCTAAGTTTAAGAAATGAGTTATTGGTTGTATTGTGTACAAAAGGGGAAGGAAAAACTAAACTCCCACAACCAGCCTTCGACCCGATCTTGGTTGGCCAAATGTCGTGTCGCGTGTCGACTCTGATTGATTGAACATTGAATTTATGTGAAATAATAATAAATAAAATTTCACCGTGCAATACTTATGAAACACTCTCATTTTATATAATTTTGCATTTGTGTTGTTTATTGTTAATTTATTCTAGAATATTTCATCTTTTATGTTGAATTAGAGTTTCTCATGCGATGCACTATTTATAACATATTTCATTTTAAAATTAAATAATAAATAAAATAAATTCAATGATTTAATTTTTTTTTAAAAAAGAATGAATTATTAAATATTTTGTCTTATAATAAAAAGTTATATTTAATTATTTTGTTATATTCAACTCAAACCCGATGCACTTGGTCGAATATGCAATAAACATATTTCAGATTTAATATTTTATTTTAAGATATGTAAGTATAAATGTTAAATCAAAGATCGTAAAAAAAAAAACTTATTTTTCGTTTATTATACATGAAAAACGGATTATAAATGAAAAAGTTATTTACGCTTTTCTAAAAATGAAAACAGGCTAAAGTCTAGATTTCCTCCCGCCAACGTGGTTGAATTTTTTTACAGATGCCGATATTATTACCTAATTTAGAAACAAAAAATTGGAGGGATTTTGTCATTTATAGATAAATTTGTTATTATGTTAGCATAAATTCATGAAATTTTTTTAGGGTTTGTGTGTGTAAGTTCAGTCAGATAGTGAAGTGTGGAATGAAGAAGGAAGGAGAGAAATCAAATTTATTTTTAAGTATTTTAGTAAAAAATTATTATTTTATCATGAAAGTTGTGTGATGTGAATTGAGGATTTTACAATATTATTAGAAAGATCCATAATTGAAATTGAATGAACCAAAGATGGGAGCGTAGCACACGCCAACAAGGAAAGGGAACAACAGTGGTGGGGGTCTGCTGCTGAGAAGCATGAAATGTGGTTGGAGCCACATTATTATGGATGGAACCAAATAAACCAAAGCCCTAGCTAAAAGAGAAGTGCTATGATGGGAGTTTGACAATCTTTGTGCCCTTTTCCACCCAACTCTTTTAATTTTGGGAGGGGGGCAAAGATTCTTTTATGTTGCCTCTCTTGTCTCTCCATAGCCATACATCCAATATTAGCTTTATATCATGGGGGCTCTATGCAATCATGGCAGTAATTTTCTTGCACACATCTTGCACAATGACACCCTTAAAAATCACCCTCACCCCACCCTAGGTCGGGCCGGTTGGGGGCTAGACGATCTTCTTCTCTTCTTATCCTCCACAGCGAATCATAAATTGTCCACTTACATAGAGAGAATTGACGACAAATATCTGGATTCACCAGGTAGGTTACTATAATGCCAGATCCAGGTGAATTGTCTGAGAGTCGAGGATACAAACGGAAAATAGCATTGCTGCACATTATGCAACATCAGGTTGACGATGTCATCAAAGGCTAAAGAGTTGCAAAAAAAAAAAAATAATAATAAAAACAAAGATCAGAGAAGACGAGCAAGTGAAGTCCATAAATTATGTCTCGGCCATTCAATAAATATTGTACCCAATAAGGTGAAAACGTCAATTCACTTTTGAGATGATAATCAGTACTCAAAAAGGAAATTCGCTAATAGGAACACGACCAACAATCCAAGAATAACTTAGCCAAGACAACCTAACTAAGACATGACAGACACAATCCCATAGTTCTAAGTTGCACAGAGGTTTATTCAATCCACTTGCATTTCTTCATCACTATCTTGGTCCTGTGGAGCAGGCAAAGATGGTGACACTTCAGCCTATGCACTGTTCTGCCCGGGTCCACTAGCCCTTAGTTCTGGCAGTCCAGCCTCCGACGAGAATTCACTCAGCTTAGCCTGTGAAAAAATCGAAAGAATGTGGATGCAAGATTACTCACTGCACTTTAAAGCCTTGTTAAGACAGATGAGACTCAAATCTGAAGAATGTTTGTTTTGAGCAAAGAGAATTTATGATCAGTCGAGGAAATTATATTTCATTAGATATTAGTAAACATTAATCGGAATTGTAAGTTTCAATAAACTAAAAGAGACGAAGAGTGTATAAAAGAAAGGTAAATAGGCTCCAGAATTAACTTCATCTTTGTACAAATACATTTTATGCAGATAATTCAGAAGAACTGATGTCAGGAAATTGGACAAAATAGAAATGATCGTGAATGCACCCGCATATACTCAAGAATCTCTGGCATGGTAAGCATTTTTCCTTCTTGCATCTTCTCATGCATCCATTCCAGCATTTTTAACTGAAAAAAATAAAAGCAACGAATCTTCAGTGTGGAATCAAACTAAACTATCGCGTACATATAGTTTGAACTCTAAAGCCTTGTCAATTCCTTATGTGGAAATGGATTCATTAGACTAAAGAGAAAATTTTAAAAAAGTCCTGAATTATTAAGTCAGGAAATAAGATTCAACAAAGATATTGTTCAGAAGTCCGTTCCAACATGATCGCAAATTGTTCGATATGCAAGTTCCCTGATAAATGCTGAAATAAAAAGGCACTGCTTTTAAGCACAATACTAATGAAGACAAGCAAGCATTCATGGTAATTGGTAAACATACATGATGTGAAGGATTCAAGTAACCCTACACTGTTACAATCACTGCATCATGTAGTAATTCAACAGGATAATTTCAAATCCATAGTATTCACATCCACAAGGCAAGGTCTTTCCCAAATATGAACAACAAAGAGTTTTACACAATTTTTAACTGAAGGAACAAATGGATTACTGGCTCGATAGAGATGGGATTTGTACATTTCACATGTTTTAAAAAACGTTATTAGTACTTTCTTAGAAATATCAATACAGGCAATAGATTCATCTGTTAGTAAAATCAGTTCATTCATATCTCATCAACACGTGCAGTAATCACGATAAAAAACTTAACCGCAGCATCCTCATGGAGTCGATTCTTTAAATATTTTCTTCACGATACAAAATAAAGGATGCATAAAAGAACAATGGCTCACGATTACCAATGAATCCATACATTGACTTAAAAGATTCAACCGTTAAATTTAACCGCTTCAAAGCTATGATTTAGTGGCACGATATTTGCACACCTTTTGCAGATTGGGCGATAACCCTTAACGGTTAGAATATATTGTCGGAAGGATACATAAGCAAAATCAATTAGCATTAGTTTTAAACGTTTGAAGTTTTATTTTTGGAAAGGGGTACATAAGCAAATCAACTATCCAAAACGAACATCACATTATATCTACATGCAAATTGATGGCTGCCTACAATAAAATGTCATCATGGTTATGAATTCCATGTAACACAAGTATACACTTCATTTCTCCATCAGTAATTACTGCCGAAACAAATCTAGCAGGATAAACAATTAATTTTCCAGAAGCAACATGAGTTACTATAAAACAAGATAATACTAGGAAAATGGCTGAAGCTAATCACAGATAAGATTATTTGCATGCAATAGTAGAAAAGAAAGTTATAACCCAACCATACAAGGGGAAGCAAGATTTTCATTAAGTTTAACATACTTTTTCAAAAAATTTGACAGGAGGGAAAACAAATTAATTTCAGATGGGGATCTGATTTCTATTCAATTAACATATATTTCCTCAATTTGACAAAACAAACAAGATATGAAACAAGAATCATTCTCAGATAGTAGTCTATATATAATTATATGTTTTGTCACACACACACGCACAATGGCTTTGACATTAAGCACACGCAACAAAATCATCCATCAACAAGCATAGAAAAACCAAAATTTCCATGAGTTCAATCAAATTCTAGCAGATCCGTAATGAATATAGACAAGTAAATTGATAAGAACTCAAACAAAGAACCTGTGGTACAAAATTAAAATCACCAACTTGTCTGCAGCCCATAAATTAAATTGGTTAAAGGACAAACGAAAGGGGAAATTAGGGCCTAGGGTTCATACCATTGAGTAGTTCTGGCCAGCCTCAAACGCCAGTTTCTGATGACTGATAGATAGAGCATAGCATTGGGAAAGAGTGTTGGCGCTATTAAGAAATATCGACCGCATATTCCTTTCGTTCTCATTCATAGATGTGGTCTCCATCGTCCTCTTGGCCGCCATTTCTGGGTATTCTTCTCTCTTTGCGCAAATTTTTCCAAGAGGGTTTGGCACGAAACCCTCGACGCTGCTTGCCTTATAAACGGCATAAAGGGAAAGATGACAGAAAGGAGGGTACGAGGTTTTTCTTACACATTTAAGATAAGCGGGAACCAGCAAATTTAATGGATTACAGAGATGCAATGAATATCATGCATCTATTTTAAAGGACGTGTAAATTTTGAAACAACTCCATTCCTACTCACACTTTTGTACTTGCATGCAAATATCTCCCTTCTCTGCTAAAATAATACATACAAATGAGTGTATGCACACACACACACACACACACACATATAGAGAGAGAGAGATGAGTGTTGACGTCGTCGCTTATAAGAACTTAGGAAGCGGACAAGATGAAGATATGCAGAAGTTGAAGAAAGAAGCCGAAAAGCATATCAAAATTTCGTGAAATAAAATAATTACATTCTGACCCCGCAAAGTTTATTATTCTCACTTTGCTCCTTAAATACCTTAAAAGACTCACTTTTACATGTTTGTATATTATTTCATCTCAACAATATTTTGAAATTGATATTTTCATTAGATTTTTCTATATCAACCACAAAAAATAAGTTAATTATTTTGTGCAAAAAAATAATAAATGTTGTGCAAAAAATTGTGTTATTCTGTTAATCACTCGAGATGCATTGGATGGAGGAATTTGAATATATTTAAAAAATAAATTCTTAATCCACAATTAAATTTACTTTTTTCTTTTGACGATAAACTTAGATCATCGTATTTTAAATTTCTTCTAAATTTGTAATTAAGTTGTTATGAATATAAAATTATTTATATAACCTAGTCATTTAAAGTTTATATTACTCATTTATGGATATTAAATAAAAATAATCACATACATTGCACACACAACAAACGCATGACACACACAATGCACACAAGATATGCATTACACACATACAAAAACAATACATTACACGCACTGCATACGACACATTGCACACACACTGCACACAATCACTCGAGATGCATTGAATGGAGGAATTTGAATATATTTAGAAAATAAATACTTAATCCATAATTAAATTTACTTTTTCCTTTTGACGATAAACTTAGATCATCGTATTTTAAATTTCTTCTAAATTTGTAATTAAGTTGTTATGAATATAAAATTATTTATATAACCTAGTCATTTAAAGTTTATATTACTCATTTATGGATATTAAATAAAAATAATCACATACACTGCACACACAACAAACGCATTACACACACAAGATATGCATTACACACATACAAACACAATACATTACACGCACTGCATATGACACATTGCACACACACTACACACAATCACTCGAGATGCATTGGATGGAGGAATTTGAATATATTTAGAAAATAAATACTTAATCCACAATTAAATTTACTTTTTTCTTTTGGCGATAAACTTAGATCATTGTATTTTAAATTTCTTCTAAATTTGTAATTAAGTTCTTATGAATATAAAATTATTTATATAACCTAGTCATTTAAAGTTTATATTACTCATTTATGGATATTAAGTAAAAATAATCACATACACTGCACACACAACAAACGCATTACACACACAATGCACACAAGATATGCATTACACACATACAAAGACAATACATTATATGCACTGCATACGACACATTGCACACACACTGCACATAATCACTCGAGATGCATTGGATGGAGGAATTTGAATATATTTAAAAAATAAATACTTAATCCACAATTAAATTTACTTTTTTCTTTTGACAGTAAAATTAGATCATCGTATTTTAAATTTCTTCTAAATTTATATAACTTAGTTATTTAAAGTTCATATTTACTCATTTATATATATTAAATAAATAATCACATACACTGCACACACAACATACTCATTATACACACAATGCACACAATACAAGCACACACACATACAAGCACAATACATTACACGCACTAAACACGACACATTGCACACAAACTGTGCACGATGTGACATACAAACATAATACATTATGCAAACGACACACTGTGGACACACTATACACATTACTTATATTACCATATAATATATACACTCATATTTACGTTGAGATCAATATTTCTCTACATATAGACACGAAAACACATACTTTTAATACATATAAATACCTAAAAAAATATGAAAAATATAAAAAAAATAAAAAAAATTAAAATACTAAGATGAAAAACAATTCAAAATCACTTCTTTCAAATCAAAACATCCAAATAAAAAATTCAAAACGATTGAATTTTTAATTACAAATAATTTTAAATCAATTCATTAATAATAACTTTAATTTTCAAATCTCTCAATCTAAATAAAGCTCCAATATATTTCTCAAATAAAATGTTTGTACTAGAAGCAACATTATTCATAATATTTTCACAATAATCAGTATTTTATAAGATATAATAAATCTTTTTCTTTCTAAGTTTTGAGTGAGAGAGAGGACAAAGGCCTGTCGAGTAGAAATTTAATCGAACATACTCCCTCCATCCCAATAAATTAATTTTGATAAATTATATCGGATCAAATAAATTGAGATTTTCCTTGTTCTAATTTTGTGAGATACTTTTTTATCCATTCCCAAAAGATATATCTAAACTTGTACAAATTATGTTTCAAATATAACTAGTATGCATAAGTTTATTAAGTAATTTTACCATACAAAAGATATGCTCAAATATAATTATTTAATTAGCTTTCTTCGAGTTCAATGAATTTTTAGTAAATAATCTTCGTAGTGAATTGATCAAGTGCACATTGATAACGGCATCGTGTCATGCACAGTCGTGCATGGAAACATCGCGCATCTGATCAAAACTGCATCGTATAATCAACAAAATTGGTCTTCAAATCAGGAAGGAGACTCTCTCTCTCTCTCTCTCTCTCTCTCTCATAAATACATTCAAAGAATCAGCTCAAGGATTAAAAGCTATTCCATCTAGGAAAACTGAGGACTGAATGATGAACAACAGAACAAATTACAGCAGCAGTGAAATCCTTCACTGTATACCGGCAGAGTTCGTCAACAGCGTTACAAGCCTGTTAATGCCAATTCCCTGAGAATATAAATGTATATACGCGCTCTTCAGTCTTGGTTATATTTTTATACACCTGGGAAAAAGTAGTTTGCAAGCTAAATTTCAACAGTTCAATTGCAATTTCACTACAGCTCGCAGCTTGAACACAAAGTTCTTATCAGATGCTAATTGCAGAAAGATATCACGAGAGTACATACAGAAAGTTACAAAGGTTAAAACTGACAGCGAACCAAAAGTTATATTGCACTTAAACTAGTGCAATGTTTTTACTCGGTTCCTTCCTTTTCCTTAAGAGCGGGCAAATCTGGTGTGAGGAACATATTTTTAGAAATGACCGTATACAATCCCCAAAACAGTTTGTTTAAGTTAGTGTACTTGCTCGTGCAGTGTTTCATTATTAGATTTTCCTATTTCGCTTAGTTTAATAGAGGCGTACCATTCCAGAAGCAGGAGGCATCTGTAAGAAAGGGATTATGATCATCCATAATTTGGTGATTAGGCTTTCCACTATATATAATTAAAATACAGTTGGTTACAAAAGGAAAATACAATGAAATATACAATATAGCTAAGTCAACTATTTTCCTTATTAAAAGGAAAATAAATATGGACAATATACAATAGAATATACAATATAGCTAAGTCAACTATTTTCCTTATTAAAAGGAAAATAAATATGGACAATATACAATAGAATATACAATATAGCTAAGTCAACTATTTTCCTTATTATCCCCCCGCAAGCCTTGCGTGGCATGTGGATGGACACAAAGCTTGGATCGTAAGAAGGGAAACGCCGGACGAGGAAGAGCCTTCGTGAAGATATCTGCTAACTGAAGATGCGACGGGACAAATGGAGTAGATAGTTTGCCTGCAGAAACCAACTCCCGACCAAAGTGACAATCAATGTCAATGTGCTTAGCCCCCTTGTGAGCCACCGGATTCTGGCTCAAGAAAATGGCACTCTTTTTTTTTTTGGGTCGAAACTGCGGAAATTAAATAAAGTAAAAAAAAGTTTTGAGTACACCAATACTCGGACATACCCGAAGAAAAATAAAACTAGTCCCTAACCCCAGCACGGGGTCGGGAACAAGCAACCTAGAACACAACTATAAACATGGGGAAAAACCCCCAAGCAACGTAAAGGCTAACACAACAATCTAGAAGACAAAATTGCAGAAGCAACATATCATCCAAAATACTTATAATCAGGCCCCATTCGTGTCTTCAAAAAAACTGGTAGTAGCACTCCATTGTAGTAGCCAATACCAGTGAGCATCCAGATCAAACCAGCATAGAGACCGGAATTTGCTGGCAATAACCAGCAATGAAACAGTACCCAAAAATATGGAGCAAGTCGGCAAGGAAACTTCGCCCAATCAAACTCTAAATTCAGCATCAAATACAACAAATTCCAGCAACTAGCTCAAAGCTGCTAAAGACATGCTTTCAACCTGCAACTTTAGCAAATGTGTAGTAGCAGATAGGTAGGCTTCGGCAACAGGATCCAAGGAACAGCATCCAAGGAAAACAACAAATAGCAGCAGCAGCAACGAGACAGCAGCAACTAGCGAGCAACAAACTTCAGCATCAGCACCAATAAAATTCAGCAGCAACACAGCAGGTGGCAGCAGCAGGATCGAACACACACCCAGCAGCAGCAAAAAAATAGTATCCAGCGAACTCCAGGTTTCAGCAGCAAAACCTGATCCAGCAAATCTCAGCAGCAAGAAAGCTCTGAACCAGCATGATCCTACACGCATTTTTTCCTCCATTTTCGGCAGCAGGAATCAGCAAGCTCCAGTTCAATTTATCAACAAACGTAGCAGCAGCATAGCAGTTGCCACAGTATCATTTCAGCAGCAACGACGCACTGAGGACCAAAACAGCATCAGGACCAGGTAACCATATTGGGCAGCAGACATATCTTCACCCTGCAGCTATAACATATTGCAGTAGCAGGGAAATAGTGTTAGTGCATCAACGAAACATCAGCAACAGCGAGCAACAGAGTTCGGCATCAGCTACAAAAAGTGCAGCAGTTAATACAACAGATGGCAGCAGGAAATATCACCAAACTGCATCAGTAATCAACAGGGAAATGACTGGATCTGTAACTGAATTTTTTTTTTTTAGCAGCACAGACAGCCGGCTTCAATCAGGAGCATGCAGTACAACATCAACAAGAGAAAACAAAATTCCCCAGCAAATCAGAAACAGCAGCATCACTAGCACACCCAGTCCACAGGCAACTAATTGCCTTACACCCAGCTGCAGCAATTGATATCCGCAGGGTCGCAGGAATACTTCTCATCTATAAAATTTATCCAGTGCACCCCTACACCAACGCTGCAAAGAAGCGCAATATGCAGCAGGGTACCCCCTCATGACTCTGCATTTACAGCACATCCAATATCCAGCATGGATTTAGTTCTGTGATTTTTCCAGCAGGAATCCCCAGTAAATCAGAGAAAATGGCACTCTTGTTGTCACATAAGAGAATTGGACGAGCAGAGGAGGCGATCTTGAGTTCGCCCAAAAGGTTAGTCAACCACACCACCTCAGAAGCCGCATTGGCTAGGGCTCGGTATTCAGATTCACAACTAGAGCGGGCCACAGTAGATTGCTTCTTAGCACTCCAAAAGACAAGATTTCCACCCAGAAAAATAGAATAACCATATGTGGATCTTCGTGTCTCAACACAATGAACCCAGTCTGCATCTGAGTAGCCAATAATAGATGACTCTGGATGACGGCAAAAATCAAGACCAAAGTGAAGAGTACCCTTCACATAGCGCAAAATGCGCTTCACCGCAGAAAAATGATCGATTGTTGGAGTATGCGGAAACTGACTAACAAGATTGACTGCAAAGGCGAGGTCTAGACGTGTAATCGTCAAGTACTGTAAAGCTCCCACAAGAGACCGATATAGTGTCAGATTCGGAAATGGGTCACCTGTACTGACAAGAGTTTTACCATCAGCAAGAGGAGTAGCAACAGACTTTGAGTCGAGCATTTTCGCCCGATCTAAGATATCACGAGTATATTTGGCTCGCCCAATAAAGAGACCAGAAGGCAAATATGATAGTTCAAGCCCCAAAAAATTAATTCAAACGACCAAGATCCTTCACAGCAAATTCAGTATGAAGACGAGAGATGAATCGATGAAGTAATTGCTCATTATTTCCAGTAACAATGATATCATCCACATAAAGTAAGAGGTAGATAATAGAGGTACCTCGATGAAGATAAAAGAGAGATGAGTCCGAACGACTGGCACAGAACCCGAGGCTCATCAGAAATGAACTGAACCGATGAAACCAGGCAAGAGGGGCTTGACGAAGATCGTATAAAGCTTTCTTCAGCCGACACACATGATGAGGAAACTGTGGATCAACAAAGCCCAGAGGGTGAGCCATGTAAACTGGTTTCTGAAGAATACCATTCAGGAATGCATTCTTTACATCCAATTGATGAAGGGGCCAATTATGCTGAACTGAGATAGCTAAAATCACACGAACTGTGCTAGCCTTGACCATAGGACTGAATGTATGATGAAAGTCTAAACCTTGAACCTTAGTAAGTCCCTGGGCCACAAGTCTAGCTTTGTGAGGCTCAATAGAACCATCTGCATGATACTTGGTGCGAAACACCCATTTTGACCCAACAATATTAATATTTGGAGTTCTGGGAACCAAGTCCCAGGTAGCATTAGATCAAAGGGCATCAATCTCCTCCTGCATAGCGGAGACCCAAACAGGAGACTTCGAAGCAGATTTGAAGCCTCGGGGCTCAGAAGCTGCAGTCAAAGCAGAGAGGAAAGCTGTAAATGCAAGATTGGTTGGATAACGGGGTTTAAATATGCCAGATTTAGCCCGAGTCTGCATATGATGTGTTGGCACCACTGGAGGTGGTGAAGGACCCGGCACAAGAGAAGCGGTAGGAGCCGGATCAATTTGAGGAGCATCAGCAGGTGGCACAATAGGGCATGTGTCATCAGAACACACACGACAGGGTGAGACAGGCGGCAAGAGAGAAGTAGAAGCCGCGGGTGGTGTAGAAGATGGAACACCGACACATGAGCCATCATCCAAAAATGTAGACACCTCCAGAGAGGGTGTCGATGTTGTGTCAACAGAGCCTGAAAAAGGAAACTGAAACTCATCGAATTGAGCATGACGAGTTATGTAAACACGTGAGGTGTCAGGATCGAAGCACCGAAATCCCTTGTGAGAACTGCTATAACCCAAAAATACACAAGGATGACTGCGAGGAACCAACTTGTTAGCATAAAATCACGTAAATATGAATAAACACAGCACCCAAAGGGTCTGAAATTAGCATAATTAGGAACAGTACCATGAAGTAACTCAAAAGGAGACTTGTTACCCAAAACCGTGGATGGGAGACGATTAATGACATGAACCGCTGTGGTAAAGGCATCAGACCAAAAACATGCAGGAGCATGAGCATGAAATAACATAGATAGACCAGCCTCAGAAATATGACGATGCTTTCGTTTAGCATGACCGTTCTGCTGAGGAGTGTATGGACAAGACAAAGGATGATGAATATCATGTAAGGAAGTAAATTCTCGAACTCTATTGTTAACAAATTCAGTGCCCCCATCACTTTGGAAAACCTTAACAGAAGTAGAGAATAGAGTGCAGACAAATTTATGGAAGCATACAAACACCTCGAAGAAATCAGACTTAACATGCAACGGATATATCCAAGTAAAACGAGAGTAATCATTTACAAAAGCCACATAATAACGATATCCATCAGACGAATAAATGGGTGCCGGGCCCCACAGATCGTAATGAATTAAATCAAGTACTTTATTCGCACGCTTCTCGTTCAAATCAAAAGATAACCATTTGTTCTTTACTAACTGACAAGAACCACAAATACTAGGATTCGGTAATAAAGAAGTAACTGAAAAGTGTCCTAACTTATTCATAAGTGAGATAACAGAAAACGGGACATGCCCCAAGCGTAAATGCCATAAATCAAAACTGGCCTTCAACCCTTTTGAAAGAAGAGCAGCAACTAAAGTCGGATGCCCCCGTTCCAAAACATATAACCCTTGATCACATTTTCCTCGAGCTAGAACTGCCTTGGTCATGCGATTCTGAATTTCAAAGGACTTGTCAGAGAAAACAATATTAACTAGAAAATCATGTGTGAGCTTACTAATGGATAATAATTTTTTGGTTAAATGTGGAACCACCAAAACATCAAACAATTGAATACCATTAGATAAACTACGAGAACCAATATGAGATATTGAAAGAGAATTTCTGTTACCCACAACAACGTGACCATCACCATTATAAGGCTCAAAGGAATCTAAACTGGAAGTTTGAGCAGTTATGTGAGAGGAAGCACCCGAATCTACAAACCAATCAGAAGATGGCTGGGAGATGTTGCACGAAGCATTAAACGCTTGTGCAAGTTTAGCAGACTGGGAAGAGGTAGCACGGGCCTCCAAGAACTGAGGGCATTTATCCGCGTAATGCTCACCACGGCAAATTTGACAACGGGGAGGACGACGGCTACCACCGTGACCGTCGTTACTCTGACCACCGAATTTGAACCGGCCTCCAGAAATTTGCCCACGACCACCATATTTGTTTTGATAAGAGATGTTGCGAGAGGAGGTCGTAACGAAAGCCGCCGGAGTGGGAGCAGCAGGCTCCATGGAGCGAAGAAAGAGTTCATAACTCTGAGCTTTCGGCAGCAACTCAGGGAAGGTAGGTAAGGGTTGTAGCGCCATTTGAGAAGCGGAGAAATTTGCAAAATGAGAACCAAGATCGCGAAGAAACCAATGGGATTGGTCGGCGGCATCAAGCGAACGATCGATGGCAGTAAGACGGTCGCACAGCGTTTTGAACGCCCGGCCATACTCGGCAACAGATCGTGCCCCAATTTTAATAGAGTGCAATTCATCCTTAATCTGGAACTCACGCGATTTAGAATCATGACTAAAAGCCCGCTCCAAGGCTAGCCAGATTTCGCGCGGCGAGGAGCAGCCCACAACTAGGGCAAGAGGTTCCTCCGTGAGAGATGTGAGAAGGAGACTCGCGATGCGTTTATCTTTCTTCTTCCAGGCGAGAAATTCAGGATTTGTATCAGAGGAGGGTGAAGGGACGGCAAATGTGCCATCAAGAAATCCAAGCAAATCTTGACATTCAAAAACTGATGTAACTTGCATCCTCCAAATAAGGTAATTGGTAGAGGTAAGTTTAATATGGAGAAGATGGATAAGAGTGTTTATAGAGAGAGTTTCAGTGGTGAGGGAATCTGTGGTCACCATGGATGAGAGCTGCCGAGAAGAAGAAGAAAGGGATTACGATGTTAGGTTGATACCATGTAAGAAAGGGATTATGATCACCGATAATTTGCTGATTAGGCTTTCCACTATATATAATTAAGATACAGTTGGTTACAAAAGAAAAATACAATGAAATATACAATATAGCTAAGTCAACTATTTTCCTTATTAAAAGGAAAATAAATATGGACAATATACAATGGAATATACAATATGGCTAAGTCAACTATTTTCCTTATTAGCATCCCATACTCAAGAGCTGTTAAAAAATCTTAATCAAGACTCAAATCATATGCTTCATCATCATCGACTTTCTTGCTTTTATCTTTGCTATCAGATATTGTTTCTGAAACTAAAGATGCATTCTTCCTTTTATGGTGCCTCACAAGCTCCTCCAAGCGTTCACTATACAACCGTATCAAACTATTAGTATATCAGAGTACGTAAATGCATGCATATCATTCCGAGTAATGCCTGTGCTACTTGAAGGTCCCGTACCACAAAAATAAGTAAGATGAATTTTGAACAGAAATATGCTGAAAAAGTGTAGGATAGAGGATCCTTAAGCATTTCGAAGTTTAGCATGGGTACCTGGTCCAAAGGGTCGGTCAACTCAGAGAAAGCATTTGCCATCTCTCGACCACATACAAAGAGCTCAAATCTCTCTGTCAAGCCTGCATGCCTGAAAATCGTATGAAAAAGTTGTATTTCCAAATATTTTCTGAATTTGCACATACATACATTTATAAATTTTCGAATACATGTACTCTATTGTCGGCCATGCAGAGAAGCAGTTGAATATACATCATTAAAAGGTACACAAGAAGCTAGAAGCTATATCATTAAAGACAATTTAACTTCGAGTCAGAAATTTCTGATTTGAAAAGGATCCCTTTTTTTTTTTTTGTTACAACATTGAAACACAATCAATAAAGATTATCAATTGTAAGTTGCGCAAAATTAAGCATTATGAAAGCTTCAGCAACTTCTGTGTGGTTTGGCCAGCGGCGACCTTTCAACTGGGTAGTCCTAGACAAAATTGGGTTGCAGTAACTATGGTTCTACCACTAATTCAAATACCTGAAAAGTACAACAGAATCGATATTCAGAAACTCACCATACAATATTAGGAAACTGAATGCACATAATTTGCAGAATTGACCATTTTCAAATTTTCCTTTGTTAGAACCTAAACAGAATACTTTTATCATGGATACAGCAGGAATTAGTATTCAGTTAGTCAACTAATTTGGGCTGATCAACCTCATTAAGCACGTGGCCAACCAACGGGCACGATTCTATTGAACTTTTGTTTCGTTTATCACCACCGATATGTAGAGTTTGCAAAGCAACTGCTTTTGCAGTGGTAAGATCATCAACAAACTTGTTATAATCAATGCCCGTTGCTTCTTTCACAAGATTGTGCATCATCTCCCTCCTCCATGGTCTTTCTAAGCATATCTCCACACCTTGTAATAAATTACAGGGATATAGCAAATAAGACTTCTTTAAGAAATCAGGAAAGAAACATGTTTTAACATCGATCTTCGGTACTGAGTTTCTAATTGGAAGGTCAGGGAAAAAAAAAAAAAGAAGAAGAAATGTTAGCAGGAAGAGTATACCTGATAATCGAAGGTAAGTTTCCCGTTGACTGCTAGTACACAACGTGTTATAATATCTTATGCCATATTCATCATGCTTTTGTAGTCAATATGCTGCATACATCAAATCATGAATAAAGTATAATCAACTAGAGATCATCTGAATGGAACTAGAAATTTAGTACAGCTGAAACATAACATGCACAGCTGAAGGCAGGTGCAGAACTGTCATCCAAATGACTCAGTCATTTCCTCCAGAAAATACTAAAACAAAATTGAAGAATTCTTTACCTTAATGGTGGTAAATTCAGGATTCTGACGAGTCGAAAGGCCTTCATTTCGGAAAATTCTTCCAATCTCATATACCTTTTCAAACCCACCAACCTTTCAATTGTCAATCAGAGTTTAATGCAACAATGACAATTCACAGCGTAGTAATAGACAGAGGGAATACGTTTTGGTGATTGCAAATTTATTTATTCAATAGACAGACATAGGTATAGAAGCACGGATGCTTAAACCAGAAATTGAAGTGGAGATAATATACTTCCAATTATTATATCAGAATTTATTTTTCCTTTTTTTTTTTTTGGGTGGGGGGGGGGGGGGGGGGGGGGGACGTGAAGATACCATGATAGTAATCCAACTTTTTTTTTCATTGATAGGAAGTAATACAACTCAATTTATTGTGTTTGAAAATTTTCTTAGGTAACAAATGTATGTTCATGATATAAAAAGGCAACCTAGCAAACATACAAGAATTTGGTATCAACATAACCTCCTCCAAAAGAATGCTATATAAACAAAATCATCACTGCAAAACTAAGGAAGCACAAATTATATAATAAAATTGACGAGAAAAGCAGAACCTCGCCAGCATTCTCTTCAAGTGGAGCTCAATTGCAATTTGCAGATAAAGATCTTGCCCAAGAGAGTTATGGCATGTGATGAAGGGCCTGGCTTCAGCACCACCACCAGCACCCTATTAGACAAAACCAATAAAGTACGAAGTAGACTGAACAAAAAATGTTAGTTAATGTACTAAACCTATATTCTTTTTCCTCTGGGGGAAAAAAATGATATATATATATATGTATATATATAGTAAGCACGAACAAATTAATTTTTTTTTAAAAAAAATCTGGGGTTTCAAACAGATAAAAGAACTGTAAAACACAGACTTCCACGAAACCAGCAGATTCTACTGTCTTCAGTATTTCTGATATGATCTACTGAAGAAATGCAAAAATTAGCACCTCAACCAGTGCAATAACCACAACATGCAGGAAAAGAAAGTGCAGGCTTAAAATAAAAATAACCTTAGCTCTTTTCCAAGCTGAACTATTTCAGCTACCTCAGGATTTGCAATCATATATACGTACCTACAACCAGTAAACAGGGATATGCATAAGCAAATGAACTACATAAGTTATATGCTCATTAGGGATAGACATAGACAGATCATGAAATCAACTAATCTATTGTATTACAAGAGATGCCTTTCCCAGAAAGAAAGGGAAAAAAAAAAAAAAAAAAAAAAAAAAAACTTGGCAGAGTTCATTTACTTTGTCAATTACATACACACAGAAACACAAAGTATTTTATTGAGTTGTGTGCTGAGAATTGATTCTAACAAAAAAAAGAAAAAAAAATCACTAGCATGATGAGTGTCTCCCTAAACATTGCGGATGTTATTAGCAACCACATAATCTGTATGCATTAACATGGACATGATCAACTGAGGAGAGCAAGAGGCAATCCTACCTTTGGCGATACCGCTTGTCTATGTGCGTCAGGCCATGATATTTATCAGGCAGAGGAAGCAAGGATTTTGTAAGCATTGAGAATGAAGTCACACAAACAGATAATTCACCTACAAAAAAAAAAAAAAGAGTGAAACGACCCATCATACGATGAATGAGCTAATGAGATCGCTATAATAAAGCAAAAGAATCAAAAGAAAGTACCGAAAAAGTGTGCCTTGAAATGATAACTGTTTTCTACATGAAGCTCAACATAGACAACGTGATAGGAAGAACTGAAAAGAAATATTATCATTCTATTTGCTAATAATCACCTCATCTTAAAGCTAAAGCTATTCGAGGGGATTATCATTAAACATTCACTTGGCTATTTTTTTACATGCTCCCTCACATGCAGATGGGTTGCTTTGTATTAAAGCGTTGCACGTGGAAGTTTTAATAATTAGGTGGAGTAAGATTTTGTACACAGGTCTTACATTTGGCCCTACTCTAATACAATGTTAATGACCCACCTCATCTAAAAGCTTAAGCTATAGGGAGGAGTATCTTTTCACATTTAATTGATTAAATTCAACACCATGACATAATTTAATCTGTTTTCTGGCTTCACATTTCTGTTTCTGTATGTCATGCCTAACCAGATGAATTCTAACAGTTAAGCTTCAATTTATTTTAGAAGCTTATGAGTTTTAACATATGATGATGGTTTTGTTCTTCCAACAGCACCAACAGTCCTTCCTATACGACTAAGATATATAAACAAAAAAATGAGAACTGCAGCAACCGAAGGATATGTGCACAAATACATATATGTAAAACCATGGAACAAAAGAATAGAAGAAGCTTGCGTGGAAAAGAAAACTACTAAAATTCTATAAATAAGTTTTCAATCAAAATGAGATGAAGACTAACCATAACTCCCCTATTTATTCAAAACATAAATTAACAGATTGTCATGAGTTTGAACACAACATAATTTCGATGCAAGTTTTCTGGTATTGAATTGAGTAGGTTGGAAGAAACTGAAGACGAGCAAGTGAAGTCCATAAATTATGTCTAGGCCGTTCAATAGATATTATAAGCAATAAGGTAAAATTGCTAATTTCGTTTTGAGACGATAATCAGAACTCAAGAGGAAATTTTCCCAAAGTAACACGACCGACAAGTCCAAGAATAACTTAGCCAAGCAACATAGCTGAGACATGAAAGTCACAATCCCATAGTTCTAAACTGCAAACATAGTTCAATCCACTTGCATTTCTTCATCACTATGTTGGTCCTGTGGAGCCCGCGAAGATGGTGCCACCTCAGCCGATGCACTGTTCTGCCCGGGTCCACTAGCCCCTATTTCTGGCTGCCCAGCCTCAGACGCTGATTCACTCAGCTTAGCCTGTGAAAAAAATGAAAGAATGTGGAGGCAAGATTACTCACTGAACATTACAGCCTTGTTAAGACAGGTGAGACACAAAAATGAAGAATGTTTGCTTTGAGCAAAGAGAATTTATGATCAGTCAGAGGAAATTACATTTCATTAGATATTAGTAAACATTAATCGGTATTGTAAGTTTCAATAAACTAAAAGAGACGAAGAGTGTATAAAAGAAAGGTAAATAGGCTCCAGAATTAACTTCATCTTTGTACAAATACATTTTATGCAGATAATTCAGAAGAACCGATATCAGGAAATTGGACAAAATAGAAATGATCGTGAACGCACCTGCATATACTCCAGAATCTCTGGCATCGTAAGTATTTTCCCTTCCTGCATCTTCTCACGCATCCATTCCAGCATTTTCATCTGAAAAATTAAAAGGTCAACTAATCTTCAGCGCGGAATCAAACTAAACTATCGTGTACATATAGTTTGAACTCTTAAAACATTGTCAATTCCTTATGTGGAAATATGATTCATTAGACTAAAGAGAAAATCCAAAAACAGTCCTGAATAATTAAGTCAGGAAATAAGATTCAACAAAGGCATGGTTTAGAAGTCCATTCCAACGTGATCACCAAATTGTCTGAAATGCAAGTTCCCTGATCAATGCTGAAATAAAAGGCACATGCTTTTAAGCACAATACTAATGAAGACAAGCAAGCATTCATAGTAAGATAACATACATGCTGTAAAGGATTGAAGTTATCCATACACTGTTACAATTACTGTATCATGTGGTAATTCAACATGATAATTTCATACCTATAGGATTTACATCCACAAAGCATATTCTTTCCCTAACGTGAACAACAAAGAGTTTTACACGATTTTTAACTAAAGTAACAAAAGGATTACTGGCAGCGATTAGATGGATTTCGTACATTTCACATTTTTTAAAAGACATTATTTGTACTTTCTTAGAAATATCAATACACTTTTCAATGAAGGCAATAGATTCATCTGTTAGTAAAAAAAATTCGTTCATATCTGATCGACACGTGCAATAATCACAACAAAAAAACTTAATCGCAGCATCCTAATGGAGTCGGTCCTTTAAAATATTTTCTTCACAACGCTCATAAAATAAAGGATGCATAAAAGAACAATGGTTCACGATTACCAATGAATCCTTACATTGACTTAAAGATTCAGCCGGTAAATTTAACAGTTTCAAAGCTATGATTTAGTGGCACAATATTTGCACGCCTTTTGCAGATTGTGCGTTAACCGTTTACGGTTAGAATTTATTGTTGGAAGGACACATAAGTAAAATCAATGCATGAATTTAAAACGGTTAAGAGTTTTATTTTCGGAAAGGGGTATGTATAACCCAACCATACAAGGGGAAGCAAGATTTTCAGTAAGTTACCATACTTTTTCGAAAAATTTGACAGGAGGGAAAAACAAATTAATTTTAGATGGGGATCTGATTTCTATTGAAATAACATACATTTCCTATATTTGACAAAACAAACAAGATATGAAACAAGAATCATTCTTAGATAGTCGTCTAGCATATAAAATTAAATGTTGTATCACACACACAAACGCACAATGGCGTTGAAATTAAGCACATGCAACAAAATCATCCATCAACAAGCATAGAATAACCAAAATTTCCATGAATTCAATCAAATTCTAGCAGATCCGTAAAGTAAATTGATAAGAACTCAAACAAAGAACCTATGGTATAAATTAAAATCACCAACTTGTCTGCAGCCCATAAATAAATTGGTTAAAGGACAAACGAAATGGGAAATTAGGGCCTAGGGTTCATACCATTGCGTAGTTCTGGCCAGCCTCAAACGCCAATTTCTGTTGGCTGACGGATAGAGCATAGCACTGGGAAAGACTGTTCGCACTATTCAGAAATATCGAACGCATAGTCCTTTCGTTCTCATTCACAGTTGTGGTCTCCACCTCCCTCTTGGCCGCCATTTCTTGGTATTCTTCTCTCTTTGCGATAATTTTTCCAAGAGGGTTTGGCACGAAACACTCGACGCCGCTTGCCTTATAAACGGCATAAAGGGCAAAATGACAGAGAGGAAAGTACGAGGTTTTCTTACACATGTAAGATGATACAGATAAGCGGGAACCAGCAACTTTAATTGATTACAGAGATGCGATGAGAATCATGCATCTACTTTAAAGGACGTGTAATTTTGAAACAACTCCATTCCTACTCACACTTTGTCATTGCATGCATATATCTCCCTTCTCCGCCAAAAAAAATACATACAAATGAGTGTACACACACACACACACATATATATATATATATATAGAGAGAGAGAGAGAGAGAGACGAGTGTTTGCGCGTCGCTTAAAGAACTTAGAAACTGACAAGATGAAGATATGCAGTAGTTCAAGAAAGAAGCCAAAAGCATATCAAAATTTCGTGAAATAAATTAATTACATTCTGACCCCGCAAATTTTATTATTCTCACATTGCTCCTTAAATACCTTAAAAACTCACTTTGCTCCTTACATCCTTGTATATTATTTCATCTAAACAATATTTTGAAATTGAACATTTCATTAGATTTTTCTATATCAACCACCAAAAATAAGTTAATTATTTTGTGAAAAAAAAAATGTTGAGCAAAAAATTGTATTATTCCATTAATCACTCTAGATGCATTGGACAGAGAAATTTGACTATAAAATATAATCACATACACTGCACAAAAAATACGCTCATTGCACACACAATGCACACAATACATGCACGGCGCACAATATATGTATTAGATATATGTGCCACTTGCACGGTAGTTAGAAAATTAGTTGGACGGTTATGCCACTTGCATGGTAGTTACAAACTTGTTTCATAAGTTAAAAAATTAGTTAGATGGTTGTTAGATGGTTATGCCACTTTCATGGTAGTTACAACTTATTTCATAAGTTAGTTTTAAGCTTCCAATCTCTTGTATAAAAATGTGAGAACTGTTCTAGTTGTTCTTTGATGAATTCAACATATTTTCATTTTATATTTTGGTTTTGATATGGTATCCTGAGCTAGTATCATTCTCTCGTGCATATCTCATGGCACAAATTGTTCTTCCTACGCTTCATACGTTAACAATTCGTCTGGATCGTACCAATTTTGTGTACTGGAGGTCTCAAGTTCTTTCTACTGTACGTGCTCATGGTTTCAAAGATTTTTTTTTTTTTTTGCAACTCGAAAAGTGTTCCGTCTCAGTTTAGTTCTGCAAATGATGGCAATGATGTTGTGATTCCTAATACTGAATATGTTATATGGATTAGAAAGGATCAGTCATTATTGAGTTGACTTTTGAATTCAATAGGTGAAGCAAGTCATGTTACTATATGCATTTATTCTTTTGAAGTAAGGGGGATTTTTGAGTGTTTGTTTTGGTCTCAGTCTAAAGACAAAGTTATGAATCTTCAATTTCAACTACAAACATTGAAAAAATGTGATCTATCTATGTAGGAATATATCCTTAAGATGCGAGGAATAACTAATAATATTCGATCACAGAAGGGTGGACACTTTGGTCGAAATAGAGGAAGAGGTTGATTTTTTTTAGGCTCTCGAATGGTTTGTCAAATTTGTTGGACGGAATAATCATGTCGCGATCAAGTGTTATAAAAGGTTTGATGTGAACTATCAAGGTCTTAAGAATTCAGGTTCAGGACAAGACTATTATCCTTCTCCACGAGCAAATATGGTTTCTACTCAACAAAACTTTGCTTCTCAAACTACTCCTTTTTCACATCAACCAGGAAATTTTCATTCTAATGGAAGTCAGAATTCCACATCCGTTATACCTTCTCGTTAGTTCGAATTTGACGTGTATGGCTATGACTCTTTTTCCTCTCTTTCTGGGTATGGATCAGCCTCTGATTGGATTGCTGACAGTCTCCTTGTGCAGACTCCATATCAGGGTAAGAAACGGCTTGTTGTTGGTAATGGAAGTTCAATTCATATTTCTCATGTTGGTTCCTCTACTCTACCTAGCCTACATTCTTCTGTCTTATTTGATATTAATCATATTCTTCATGTTCCGCACATTACTAAAAACCTTCTAAGCATTACAATTCTTACAAGACAATTCAGTATATGTTGAATTTCATGTTGACTGTTATTTTTTCAAGGATATGAAAACACACTAAATTCTCTTGAGAGGACGAGCTATACCAACTTGATTTTCTCATATGCGAAAACACTTCAATCCTTCTATCTCGCACTCTACCACAGTTTCTCCAAGCACTCACAGAGTTTCTTTACACCATTTCACAGATTCTAAAGCAACAACTACAATAACTCTTTGGCATAAACGTCTGAGCCATTTTTATAGTAGAAATCTAAATAAAGTACATCAACATTTGAAGATATTCTATACTCATTCAGAATTTTCTTTTTGTGAAGCATGTAAACTTGGAAAATTACATGGATTTATCCTTTACTTTCAAAAATCTAATGTTGTAAAAGTCTTTCTTGTCATCCTTGCCATGGTTGAAAGACAGTTCTCAAATCCCTTAAAAATATTTCAATGTGATAATGGGAGTGAATTCCAATCCTTGTCAAATATATTAAAAACTAAAGGTATTACTTAACACTCTTATCTCTACACACACCCTCAAAATGGCTTAGTTGAAAGGAAACATCAACACATTACTGAGGTTGGCTCATCCTTACTTGCTCAAGCTTCCATGCCACCTAAATTTTGGTGGGATTCTTTTCTTACTACCATATATACAATTAATAGACTCCCTACCCCTGTTCTTCAAAATTCTTCTCCGTTTCAGGTCCTTTTTAAAAAGAGTCCTAATTAAATATTCCTTAAGATATTTGGGTGCACTTGCTTCCCATTTCTTAGACCTTATAATTCCTCCAAATTACAGTTCAGAAGTACCAAATGCATTTTTCTTCGTTACAATGCTTCACATAAAAAGGTTATAAGCGTTTGAGTTCAACAGACAGGATATATGTTGCTAAAGCTGTGGAATTTAATGAGTTTGATATCCCATATCAATCATGTTTTTCTAAAATCGTTCATTTTTCCTCACCCACACACATCAACTCTATACTTCCCGTTCTTCCGATTACCACACCTATTCCACTTACCAATATGTTCTACCTCCATCTCCTCAGTACTTACCTACTTCTAGTTCATCCACTTCCTCTTAGCCATCTCATGTACCATAACCTCACACGTCTAGTCATAATATGGTGACTAGATCTAAAAATGGGATATTCAAACCCAAAGTATACAATATGTCCTTGTCTCTCTCATATGTTGAACCTGTTACTGTCCAACAAGCTTTATCTTCTCCTGAGTGGAAATCTGCTATGGATTCTGAATACTCAGCTCTCATGAAGAATAATACATGGACTCTTGTTCATGCTCATCCTCACATGAATCTTATCACTAACAAGTGGATTTGCAGAATCAAGAGAAAGCTTGATGGCACTATTGATAAATACAAGGCTATGTTGCTTGCTAAGGGTTCAACAAAATGCATGAATTGATTACTTTGATACTTTTAGTTCGGTTGTTAAACCGATTACAATCAGACTTATTTTCACCATAGCTGTCACTGAGGGTTGGAAAATACAACAAGTCGATGTGAACAATGCTTTCTTAAATGGGGACTTAAGAGAGATTGTTTTCATAAAGTAGCCTGAAGGATATGAAGATTCTTCCAAACCAGATTATGTTGGCAGGTTAATAAAGTGCTTTATGGCTTAAAACAAGCTCTGAAAGCATGGTATGACAAGCTCAAAGGTTTCTTGCTTTCTAAAGGCCTCAAAATGTCTGATCATTCTTTTTTTGCATATTCATGTCAATGGTAAAATGTTAATTGTACTTGTGTATGTTGATGATATTTTGGTCACTAGTGATGATCCCTCTCAGATTCAACAATTTATCTCTAACCTCGAAAAGAAATTCTGCTTAAAATACTTAGGGAAAGTGAGTTATTTTCTTGGTCTGGAAGCTTATAGGATTGTTCAAGGCATTCATCTTACTCAGTCAAAGTACATTAGGGGTCTCCTTGTTGTTCTGGGATTAAATTACATTTGTGAGATAGTCTTCATTTTGATCAACCATCCAAATACAAAAGTTTTGTTGGTGCATTGCAATATCTTGTTATGAGTAGACCAGATATTTCTTATATTGTGAATAAACTGAGCCAATTTCTTCATGCTCCCACTGTCAATCATTGGAAAGCTGAAAAACGGGTATTGCGGTTTTTACAAGGCACTGTTTCCACTGATTTGTTTTTTAAACCTGTTTCTAGAATGGTGTTTGAAGGTTTTGCAGATGCCGATTTTGCGAGTTGTATTGATGATAAGAGGAGCACGGGTGGTTTCTGCGTATTTCTAGGATCTAATCCTATATCCTGATCTTCTAGGAAGCAGTATACTGTGGCAATGAGCAGCACCAAAGCTGAGTATCGGGCTCTTACCATGGCTACCACTGAAATGGTCTGGATTCGTAATATTTTTGCTGAACTTGGTCCGCCTATTATTAAACCTTCAGTTTTGTGGTGTGATAACTTGAGAGCAGTTAAATTGGGCTTTAATCCAGCTTTCCATGCTCGAACTCGACATATTGAAGTTGATGTTCATTTTCTTAGAAAGAATGTGCAAAGCAAGGATCTGGATATTAGATTTGTTATACATGAAGATCAAACAGCAGACATACTAACCAAAGCCTTGTCCTGTACTTGATTTCAATTCCTGAGTTCGAAGTTATCTGTCTATTTTGACGATTAGACAGTTATGCCACTTGCATGGTAGTTACAAACTTGTTTCATAAGTTAGAAATTTGTTAGATGGTTGTTAGATGGTTATGTCATTTGCACAATAGTTACAAATATAGTTTTTCTTTGATGAATTTAACATATTTTCATTTTATATTTTGGTTTTGATAACATACACGACGCACACACAAACACAATACACACACTGCAAACTGCATACGGCACATGCACACCTACTCATATTATCATATAATATAGTCATATTTATCAATATTTGTCTATATATATATATACATATACACATAAATATACACACAGAAGCATACATACATAAAGCTTATACATATACATACCACAGAAATATGAAAATTGTAAAATAAATATGATATTTTTTTAAAATATAAGATGAGAAACAATTCAAATACACTCCTTTCAAATTTCAACATTCAAAACAAGTGAATTTTTAAGTAAAATAAATTTAAATCAATTTATTTATAATAACTTGAAATTTCAAACCTCTCCATCTAAATAAAGCTCCAAGGTATTTCTCGATTATAATATTTTCCCCTCATTTGTAATGGAAGTAACATTATTCGTAATATTTTCACAATAATTAGTATTTTAATAAATATAATAAATCTTTTTATTTCTGAGTTTCAAGTGAGAGAGAGGACAAAAACCTCTCAAGTAGAAATTTAATCATATATATTTTCTCCGTCTCAATAAATTAATTTTAATAAATGATATCTCACCAAATAAATTGAGATTTAAGTTCAATTTTGTGAGATACTTTTTATCAATTCCCTAAAGATACATTTAAACTTGAACAAATTATGTTTCTTTTGCTCAAATACAATTATTTATTATCTTTCCTCAAGTTCAATGATTTTTTAGTAAATAATCTTTGTAGTGATTTGATAAGGTGCATGTTGATAGCCGCATCGTGCCATGCACAGTCGTGCATGGAAACATCGCACATCTGATCGAAACTGCATCATATAATTGACAAAATTGTTCTTCAAATCAGGAAGGAGACTCTCTCTCTCTCACCACACATAAATACATCCAACTCAAGGACTAAAAGCTATTCCATCTAGGAAACTGAGGACTGAATGATGAACAAGAGAACAAATTACAGCAGCAGTGAAATCCTTCACTGTTGTGGAGTCTTGAGGACAGGAAATGCAATAACATCACGTATACTGGCAGAGTTCGTCAACAGCATTACAAGCCTGTCTATGCCGATTCCCTGAAAATATAAATGTATATACGCGCTCTTCAGTCTTTAGATTTTCCTATTTCAGTTAATTTAATAGAGGCGTACCATTCCAGAAGCAGGAGGCATCCCATACTCGAGAGCTGTTAAAAAATCTTCATCAAGAGTCACATCATATGCTTCATCATCATCATCAATTTTCTTGCTTTTATCTTCGCTATCAGGTATTGTTTCTGAAACTAAAGATGCATTCTTTTTTTTATGCTGCCTCACTTGCTCCTCCAAGCGTTCTCTCTACAACCGTATCAAACTATTAGAATTTCCGACCACTTAACTGCATACATATCATAACGCGTAATGCCCTATGCTACTTGAAGATCCCGTACTCCAAAAATAAATAAGATATATTTTGAACAGAAATATGCTGAAAAAAGTGTAGGATGGTCCTTAAAGCATTTTAAGGCTTAGCATGGATACCTGGTCCAAAGGGTCGGTCAATTCAGAGAAAGCGTTTGCCATCTCTCGACCACATACGAAAAGCTCAAATCTCTCAGTCAAGCCTGCATGCCTGAACATCGTATGAAAAAGTTAGATTTCATATACTCTATGATCAGCCATGCAGATAAACAGTTGAATATCATCATTAAAAGGTACACAAGAAGCTAGAAGCTTATCATTAAAAGGTACACAATCAATTAAGGTTATAACTTGTAAGTCGCGAAAAATTAAGCATTATGAAAGCTTCAGCACCTTCTGTGTGGTTTGGCCAGCGGCGATACTTCAACTGGGTAGTCCAAGACAAAAGTGGGTTGCAGTAACTGTGGTTCTACCACTAATTCAAATACCTGTGAAGTACAACAGAATCGATATTCAGAAACTCTAGGAAACTGGAAGACACATAATTTGCAGAATTGACCATTTTCAAAATTTCCTTTGATAAATTTTCCTTTGATAGAACCTGAAGAGAATATTTTGATCATGAACACTGCAAGAATTAGTATTCATTTAGTCAACTAGGTTAGGAGATCAACCTCATTAAGCACATGGCCAACCGATGGGCATGATTCTATTGAACTTTTGTTTTGGTTATGACCGCCAATATGTAGAGTTTGCAAAGCAACTTCTTTTGCAGTGGCAAGATCATCACCAAACTTTTTATAATCAATGCCCGTTGCTTCTATCACAAGATTGTGCATCGTTTCCCTCCTCCATGGTCTTTCTAAGCATATCTCTATGCCCTGTAATAAAAAATGAGAAATCAACCATTTACAGGGATATAGCAAATAAGACTTCTTTAAGAAATCAGGAAAGAAACATGTTTTAACCATCAATATTTGGTGCTGTGTTTCTAATTGGAAAGTCGGGAAAGAAAAAAAATGTAAGCAGGAAGAATATACCTGATAATCAAGGGTAAGTTTCCCGTTGACTGCTAGTGCACAACGTGTTATAATATCTTCTGCCATATTCATCATGCTTTCGTAGTCTGTATATGCTTCATACATCTAATCATGTATAAACTATAATCAATTAGAGATCATCTGAATGGGACTGGAAATTTAGTACAGCTGAAACATGACATGCACAGCTGAAGGCAGGTGCACGAACTGTTATCCAAATGACTCATCATTTCCTCCAGAAAATACTAACACAAAATTGAAGAAATCTTTACCTCAATGGTGGTGAATTCAGGATTATGACGAGTCGAAAGGCCTTCATTTCGGAAAATTCTTCCTATCTCATATACCTTTTCAAATCCCCCAACCTGTCAATTGTCAATCAAATTTTAATGCAACATTGACAATTGACAGAATAGTAATAGACAGCAGGAATACGTTTTGGTGATTGCAAATGTATTTGCTCAATAGACAGACATAGTTATAGAAGCAAGGATGCTAAACAAGAATAGGAAGAGACCATATATACTTCCAATGATTATATCAGATTTTTTTTTTCTTTGGGGGGGGGGGGGGGGTGGGGAGGGTGATAGTAATCCATCTCAATTTATTGTGTATGAAAATTTTCTCAGGTAACAAATGTAAGTTCATGATATAAAAAGGCAATCTTGCATATATACAAGAATTAGGTATAAATATAACCTCCTCCAAAAGAATGTTATATAAACATAATCATTGCTGCAAAACTGAGGAAGCACAAATATAAAATAAAATTGATGAGAAAAGCAGAACCTCACCAGCATTCTCTTCAAGTGCAGCTCAGTTGCAATTCGCAGATAAAGATCTTGCCCTAGAGAGTTATGGTATGTTATGAAGGGCCTGGCTTCAGCACCACCAGCAGCACCCTATTAGACAAAGTCAATAAAGTACTAGGACTAAACAAAAAATGCTTAGTTAATGTACTAAACAAATATTCTTTTTCCTTCACCACTCTAAGGGGAAAAAATAAATAAATAAATAAAAAGAAGAAGAACTGGAGTTTCAAACAGAGAAAAGAACAGTAAAACATAGAGATGCACACAGTATATTGTCTAACCATTATTAGCATAAATTCTTAATTACCTGAAGAACTGGAGTTTCAACTTCCACAAAACCAGCAGATTCTACTGTCTTCCGTATTTCTGATATGATCTACTGAAGAAATGCAAAAATTAGCACCTCAACCAGTGCAATAACCAAACCTTGCAGTAAAAGAAAATAGAGGCTGAAAATAAAAATAACCTTAGCTCTTTTCCTAAATATTTCTGCTACCTCAGGATTTGCAATCATATCTACGTACCTACAACCAGTAAACAGGGATATGCATAAGAAATGAACTACAGAAGTTATATGCTCACTAGGGATAGCCATAGGCAGCTCATGAAATCAACTAATCTCTTGTATTAAAAGAGACACCGAAAAAAACAATTAAAAAAAATTAAAAGAAAGAAAACTATCTTGGTGGAGTTCATTTTGCTTTGTCAATTACACACACACAGAAACACAAAGCATTTGGTTGAGTTATGTGCTAAAAAATGATCCTAAGAAGAAAAACAAAACTAGCATGATGAGTATCTCACCAAACATTGTGGATATTATTAGCCACCACATAATCTATATGCATTTACATGGACATGATCAACTGAGGACAGCAAGAGTCAATCCTACCTTTGGCGATACCGCTTGTCTATGTCCGTCAGGCCATGATATTTATCAGGCAGAGGAAGCAAGGATTTGGTAAGGATTGAGAATGAAGTCACACAAACAGATAATTCACCTGCAAAAAAAGAGTGAAACAATCCATCATAGGATGATGGAGCTAATAAGATCACTATAATAAAGCAAAAGATCAATAGAAAGGACCGAAAAGGTGTGCCTTGAAATGATACCTATTTTCTACATGAAGCTAAACATAGACAACGTGATAGGAAGAACGGAAATATTATCATTCATTTGCTAATAACCACCTCATCTAAAAGTTTAAGCTGTTAGAGAGGATTATCATTAACATTCACTTGGCTATTTTTTACATGCTCCCTCACATGCAGATGGGTTGCTTCGTATTAAAGTGTTTCACAAGGATTTTTTATAAATGGGTGGAGTGAGATTTTGAACACAGGTCTTACATTACTCTAATACCATGTTAATGACCACCTCATCTAAAAGCTTAAGCTATTCGGAGGAGTAGCTTTTAACATTTAATTGATTAATTTCAATACCATGACATAATTAAATCTGTTTTCTGGCTCTAAATTTCTGTTTCTGTATCTGAAACCTAACCAGATGACTTCTAACAGTTAAGCTTGAATTTATTTTAAAAGCTTATGAGTTTTAACATATGATGGTGGCTTTGATCTTCCAACAGCACCAACAGTCCTTCCTATACGACTAGGATATATTAATAAAGAATTGAGAACTGCAGCAACCAAACGATATGTGCACAAACACATATATGTAAAAATATGGAACAAAGGAATAGAAGAAGCTTGCACGGAAAAGAAAATTACTAGTATCCTATATATCAGTTTTCCATCAAAATGAGGTGAGGTCTAACTAACTATAAACTCAGCTATATTTTCAAAACATAGACCTTTCTAGAACATAACAAATTGTCATGAGTTTGAACACAACATAATTTCAAAGCATATTTTATGATATTGAATTGAGTGAGTAGGAAGAAACTGAAGATGGTGAACTGTTTTTTGCTCTTTTCTCCTTCCCTGAAGGCCAAAAGTACCGGTCATGTGAAGGCACCCGATTTAAACACATTTAACGGAACACATTAATTAGATGGAATTGACCAGTTAATCCATCAAGAAAATTTATTCAACAAGATAAAATAGGATGGAGGAACTAACAAAAGCATACCTTTTTCAGTGCGCTTAATTGAGCCTCGTGCCCCCAAAATGTCACCTATATCAACTAGTGTCTTCAAGTGTTCAAATTCATCACTTTGTAGCCTTTCCTTCTCACAGTAAAGCTACGCGCCAAAAGAAATATCTTTACTAACTGCAATATTTCACACACTAACCAGAGACTTTGTATGAAGCAACTTAAACAAGAAACAAGCAAAGCAGATGAAAGCTAACATAAACGGACATTATAATTAAATTAAATAGTTGCTGTGTATCACTGAAATTTCAGACAAAAAAGTCCCGGTAAAAACTGCTGATAATAAAGTTTCAGTAGGTTCCTCAACCTGACTATTCTTACAACATGACCAAACAACTATGTATTGGCTAGAGCATGACAACTGAGGAGAATCAACTGGCATATCACAGAGGATTTGTTTAAAATTATGTTTTTATTATCAACAATAATTTTAGAACTATTCTTCTGCAGCTATTTATACAACTAAATTTGCATCTTCCTCTATAGATTTGCAAACCATCAGAGCTTCATTTGTAAAAACTGTAATTGCATTGATATTCATAAGCAGACCGCAAGGGTTGTTTTTAGCTTTGTGATATTCCAGACCTACTCTATTGTTTCTCTCTTATTAACAAAACTTAAAGTAGACGCGACCAAACTAGTTCAACTTGATATTTGATCATGAGAATATATAAAAACATCTTATTAAGGTAGTTCAATAAGAGTTCAAACCAAAAGGTGATCCAGTGAGAGTTAGCAAGTTGTATCAACCAACGCAAAGTAAGCAGTTAATACTTTGCATCACTTTGACCTTTGATCTAGCAATTTGTGCTCCTATATAGATATTTTATACTCCAGTACCTCACCATTATGTGAATTCCTGTCTACTACCCATATATCTATTTCATTTTTACTTACTATCTACTATTGATAAAATTGCACGCAACGCATAAATTCTGATAAGTTTTCACCTCAAGCTTCATACATTGCTCAGTTTTCTTAGGCACTGCGGACAAAAGTTTCAATTTTATAACATCACATAGCCTATAAGGGCGAGGATAAGGCAGTACAACGAGGGAATGCTTACCTGGATTGTTCCTGAGTCATCCCTCAAAGTTAAAAATGCAAGTTTTCCGAAAGCCCTGCGAGCCACTATTCTTCCAGCAATAGATACATTATCACTTTCATCTGTCAACTCTTCACCATTTCCTAGATTCTTGTAAATCTCTTGAAGCTCATTTGCTGTATGAGTACGTTCCCAATTGTAAGCATAGGAATCTAAGCCTTTGCTCCTTAGCTCTTGCACCTATAGGCAGGAAAACCGGTTACATCTGATAAAAAATAACAGAGTAATTCGACCCCTCAAAAAAATCTTCATATCACATTGTCCACAATAAATTGGTGCGGAAGTCATTTAAGGTTTTCGTACTAGGTTCCTTAACCATGCTCCACTTGAAACTGCAATGATATAGCTTCATTAATTCTCATAAGTTCACCATTAAACAGACTTACTTACAGAACTTTTCCCAAGCATAATTTGGTTGCTTTCCAGGATATACAGTCAAGAGCGTGAAACATGAATAAGTAACACGAAGCATACAAAACTACGATGCATCAATTAAACTTGTAATCCATGAATCATGCTCATCACAATCAGGGAGAAGATGTTCCTTCACTAAGCTCTTGAAAACACAATCTTTGCTAGTTCAGAAGGCCGTTCAATAGTCATAGTATAAAATCACCGGCAAAACTCATCATTCAAATAATAAGTATAAATTTCTCCAGCTTACAAATTCATCATCCATTTTTTTTCAAGTTACAAGCAGGCAGCACAGACCTCGTTGAATTAACGACATTACTAACACTAGCACGTCAAAGATTAGACCTTTTTAATTCGAATTGCTCGAATAGCTTCTCTGTCAGACGTGGAAGTCGGAGACGAAGAGGACCTGCGGCTGCGGCCACCAGCAACGACGGGGGCAGCGGCGGCGGAAGAAGAAGAAGAAGAAGAGCAGCGGACGATGGAACAGGGCCGGAGTTTTCCGGGTATAAAGTGGGTGTTGTTGAATTTGGGGAAAGTGGCAAGATGAAGCAGCTGCTTCAGTCCCATTGGGTGCAGTGCCACCTCCATTTTCGACGCTTCTACTCTGCTCAGTTCCAATTTTGTTATCTAAACATGTCCTCTTTCATTTTTCATTTTCCCCTTTATTTTGGGAAAATATATATTTGCCCAAGTTTTATTTTATTTATGTACTAAGTAGCGCTAGGATGCAATCATATTAAATTGGGCTGAATATTAATGTGCTACTCAAGCTCGATCAAATTTTAATATTTAGGCTTGAGTTCAATTTGTCATACGGATGTAAGCTCACAAAGATAACATATTAAATAATATAGTTTGAGCTCAAGTTCGTTAAAACATGCAATACAGCTTGACTCGAATTTGTATATCAGTTTTTTTATTTCCTTTAATTTGTTATACTAAAAATAATAATTTGTCAACAAAATCCTAGTGGTTTATTGTTACTAGTCTTATGTTTTGATGTTAATGGTTTTGTGTTCGAGTCCCATTAATTACATATGAGTGTATAACTTTTTTATTACCATATAAATTTTGATTATGTCCGCAAGCTCAGGCTCGTGAACTTTTCACAAGCTCGGGAGCTAACGAATAAAACAAGTAAGTACGAGTTCGATCCGATTAGATTATCAAGATGAGTTCGAGTTCAACTTGTCTAGATTAATGAACAATCTCAAACGAATATTTTTTTTAATCAAGATATAAATAGTTCGCAAACAACTTGATTTGAGAACATCCCTACTAAGTACTAGTATTTCTCGAATAGTTCAGGAACAACTTGTTTGATAACATCCCTATTAGTATTTTTCGTGTGATTTGCACGATTGTTACTATTGGGATAATATAATAATAAATTATTATAATTAGTGTATGGTTATTGAATACTATTTATCCTTTCGTTTCATGTCATTCTACCGTGTTATGTAGTGTTATAAAAATAATAGTATAAGAATTTTTCAAACAAAATAGTTATATAAAATTGTCAATAATATTTTTTCAAAATCAGTTATCTTAAAATTTTATTTAATATAAAAATATTTTAAATATTATATGTAACAATTAACTTAATATTTTTATTTAAGTATCAATACCTTATTTCTATATATGTAATATATATATATATATATATATCAAATTGAAGATCTTGAAAAGATAATTAATTACATATAATTTTTATAAAGATATAGTTGAAACGAAAAGGTTACAGACTTTTGAAATTTGGATGAAAAGTATAAAAAAAAAATAATAACCTAGTTCGCAAACATATTAGGTCATAATTATCAACTTTCCAGAAACGACAAGAATATTTTGCGGGAAAATTGTTATTTTCTATTTTTTAGTGTGATCCTCTAATTATATATATTGTTCTTTTAATAAAATAAAATATATTTATAATATAATTTAAAGTAAATTAATATTTAAGAATATCTTAAATATCTTACTATTTTATTGGTAAGTTATGTAAAATCATAGTTTTGTATAGAAAGATATATATATTTCGTTTTACCCAAAATAAAAACATTGTTTTTATACTAAAATGATTTCTTGTTTTAAAATTAAATTATGTAATATTATTAGTTAATATTTATTTGCTCCCAAAATTCATTACAAATAATGCGTACACAATAAATATTTAAATATAATCCAAGTTATCAAGCAAAATATAATCGTATTTTTTATATTTCATATTAATATATAATATAAGATATGAATGTAAAATAAAAAATAAAAAAGAATTAATTAGACATAAAAAAACAAATTAGAAACAAAAAATATATTTATATTTTAACAAATACTAAAAAACTATTTTTTTAAAAACATAAATAATAAAATTCAGCTGATCAAAGATTCCAAGAAACTTAAAATTTTAAAATTATTTTATTGTTATATTAGTATAGATATATACACACAAGAAAATTAGTAAGCTGTAATTGATTAAAATTATTTGAATTGTAAATTGTAATAAAATAAAATTAGAGATTTTGACTTTGTAAAACTGTTATATTTAAAAGATTATGAAATAATAATTTGTACGTATTGCCTTCAGCTTTACAATTAGACCAAAAATTAATCTTACAAAATAAACATCAATCATTGAATAACATTTAAAAACATCAATGGAATATGCTTTCAGCTTTAATATTAAACAACATATTGCAAAATGCAAAACTAAAATAGATAAATTAATAAATACTAAAGATTTTTTTTTTTCAGATTTTTGTGATATATAGTATGTCGTAATTTTGGAGATGACTTTAGTGTCAGAGTTAATAATATACACAAAAATTTACGTGCATCAGGTGTATCATACAATCCTATTTATAATATTAGTTGTGTAATTAAAAAATATTATTTATTTACTTAAAAAATATTACTACCAATTTGTTACTTCAAAAATATAGTAATACTTTTCAAGAAAACAAGTAATATTTTTTAGTTAAATAAATAATATTGAAGATCAATCGTATAATACATCCGATACACAAGAGACTCACTTAAAAATATATAATTTAATGGTCTAACCGCACGTACTAATAATTATAATAAGAATAATTTTATAATTTCAAAATTTATCTAACATACATTATGTCTAGCCTTTCTAAGAAATGGTAATAAGATTAACGAGAATATATATTGATAAATGTGTTAGTAAATATGATTTAGTGAAATGTTCTAGGATGTTCAACTTTATTTGTTAGGATCCTTTTCTATGTTATCTTCTGTATAATTGTACATTTATGATATAAAGAGAGGATGAATACAAGGAGTCAATTTACCCAAAATCTCAACACCTAACATGTTATCAGGCTTTTAAAGAAACTCTTACCTTGTGTTTTCCTTGTTCTCCAATCCACCAATGGCCAACGACAAATTGCCTCCCCCTCCTCTGGTACCACCATCAGCAACCTCGAGTTTTCACTTGAGCCAAGCTTTTTTGAATCACCGCTCGTGCAGACAACATCCTGGACGACATCGACGAATCTCCTTGTTCAGCTAATGTTGCTGAAGCTAAGTAGAAACAACTGGATGCTATCATCCATAGTTGGATCTATGACACTATTAGCGAAGATCTCCTCCTTACAGTCATCAAAATCAGATCAACCGCTCATGACACTTGGCTCCGCATCAAAGGCATATTTCATGACAACCACAATGCCCGGGCTGTCGATCTCAAAGATTGATTCATCAATGCCCATATTGCCTTGTTTTTCTTTATCTCTATGTAGTGCCAACACCTTGAATCACTGTCCCATACGTACGACCCCATTGGGAGTATTATCAGTCAGATGATGCAACCACCATCCTTCTCTGTCGCCCATAGCATGCTTACTCTGGAGGAATCCTGCTGGACACCCCAAACTGAAAGGTCACAAGCCCTCATTGCTACTGGTGTGCCTTCACACATGTCCAAGTCGGTACTGTCTCCTACCGACTCCAGTCAACAGTGCAACAGTAACAGCCACAGTCGTGGTGCGACTACCGTGACAACACCAACAACAGCAAATCAGATGAGCAGCATTAGCCACCTGCATACTGCAACCTCCAAGGTAACCCACGCCTCCGTAGTGGTACCCACCACCGCAAGGCTTCTATTGGCCACCTGATTGGACGTGCTCCTATCCATTTGTCTGACGCGACACTCCTATGCCCCACCGACACGTTGATGACAGTTGGTCAGGCCTTCTTCAATTTGCAATATTACTCAGCTGATTTTTCTCATGCATTTAGCACCAAGTCGCTCTAACAACCCTCTGAAACTTGGTACATGGACACTAGGGCGTCATCCCACATGACCGCGGATTCAGTAACCTGCGTACCTATTTTAATTCGAGAACTTTATCGCCTATTTACGTCTGTAATGGAACCACAATTCCAGTTGTTGGTAAATGTTCTGCAACCCTAAACACATCCCAACCATATTGTCTAAAGAATGTGTTACACGCTCCCAATATTATCAAAAATCTCGTCTCTATTTAAAATTCACCAGTGATAATAACATTAGTGTGGAATTTGACCCTGTTAGCTTTTCTGTGAAGGACCTTCAAATGAGGAAAACCAAAATGAGATGCAATAGCCTTGGGGATTTGTACTCGGTCACCTCCAACCAAACGTCCACCACCGTTGTTGCTTCCCAACCGCTGCCTTCGTATGCTTGTCTAGGTCATCCAAGAAACCATGTTTTGGATGTTTTGAAGTGTTTGGATGTTTATGTTATCCTAACACATTCACCACCGCCCCTCACGAATTGGCTCCCCACTCGGTCTCATGTCTTTACCTCGGTCCCTCTCTCGATCATAGGGGTTTATGTTGCTTGGTTCTTGGCTCTAACTAGGTTTTCACTTCTTAACATGTTGTTATTATGAGACAACGTTCCCGTTTGCCAACCAACATGGGTTCGGTTCAATATCCCAAAAATGGCATTCCCTCTTCCAATCCCTCTCATCTTCTTCTTGATCTTTTCCACAAAATTATCCCGCCACCTCCACAAAACCAGCCCTGCAACCTCCTCTCCAAACACCACCACCACCACTGACTGCTACACCCGTTCCACATTCACCACAAAAATTTTCAGATTCTCTCGCTCCACCACCACTAACTCATAATTCCATGTCCACTCGTTGTCAAGCCAGGATCATTAAACCTAATCTCCAGTACAATCTCCTGACGTCTTCTTCCACTATATCACATTTTCCTCCTACCTCTCCGTTAAGTGCCCTGTAGGACCCTAACTAGCAAGCCACCATGAAAGATGAATTTAGTGCTCTTATTAAAAATGGTACTTGAGACTTGGTTTCGAGGCCACCTGATACTAATATTATACGTTTCATGTGGTTTTTAAAGTATAAGTACAGGTCTGACAGCACTATGGAATGACATAAGGCCCAGTCTATTGTTAACCGTCGGCCCCAACATGTGGAGTTGATTGTGATGAGACCTTTAGCATCCGTCTGATTCTTAGCATTGCTTTGTCTAGTTCCTGGCCTATTCATCATTTCAATGTTAAGAATGCTTTCTTACATGGGCATTTGCATAAAATAGTGTACATGCATTAGTCACCCGATTTTTCAGATAAGCAAAAACATGGCCATGTGTGTCTACTCTGCAAGTCTCTTTACAGCTAAAAGCAGGCACTTCGCGCATGGTACCACCGTTTTGCTACTTTCTCTAAAAGATTAGGTTCAAGGGAAGTCAGAGTAATCACTCTTTGTTCATCTACAGGTCGCTCAGTGAGACTTGCTACTTGCTCGTATATGTCGATGACAGTATTCTCACTGCTTCATCCACTACTCTTGGCCGACTCATTACTATGCTTGGTAAAGAGTTTTCCATGACAAATCTTGGTCCATTAAGCTTTCCTTGTGTTTGTTATTGTCCCAACAGAAGTATGTTAGGGAAATCATTGATCGTGCTAAGATGTCTTCGTGCAAGTAAGGGTGGTATTGTATGGTATACCAAAAGTTTTAAACTGTATCGTATACTATACCAAAATATCGGTATATGAAAAATTCATACCGATATCGTACCAAACATTTCGGTATACTAAACTATCATTATACCTAAATTTTGGTATGACACAATACTCATACTGTACCGTATCGAAATTTTGGTATATCGTTTCATACCGGCATTTTGGTATACCATTTCATACTGAAACTGTTTTACAAAAATGTACTAACATTTCAATATATCAGGATTTTGGTACATATCCGAATACTAGTATACCAAATATTTTTTGGTATACCAGTATACCAAATATTTTTTTATAATGGCATACCAAAAGACTAGTATACCAAATATCGTTCAATATACTGGTATACCAAACATTACCGGTATACCGATACAACATTCGGTATATCGGCATACCTCAAATTTTATTTTTCATACTGTTACTATATCAAAAAAATTTGGTACGGTACCATATCATACCGAAAATCTCGGTATACCAAAAATTTTGATATTATTGATATTTTTTGGTAAGGTAAGTGTGGAATACTGGTATTTTTGATATTTTTCCCACCCCTACATGCACGCCTACTACTACATCGTTTGAAGCTTGCAGTCGGGGTCGGTCTCCCATTGTCTGATCCTTCTATATAACATAGCTTTGTCGAGGCACTTTAGTATCTCACATTCACAAGACCAGTCATTGTCTATGTCGTCCAGCAAATTTATCTCTTAATGCATGTCCGAGAGAGCCACGTTTCCAAGCTCTCAAGAAGATTATCCAGTATGTCCAAAGCACGATTGATCATGGTCTTCAGCTTCAACCATCCTTTACCTTCACTCTTACAACCTATTCTAATGTCGATTGGGTTGGGTGTCCCAAGACTTATTGCAGTATTTCTAGGCATTGTGTGTTCTTTGGTGACAATTTGATATCTTGGTCATCTAAATATCAACCCACAATTTCTAGATCTAGCGCCAGGGCCAAATATAGAGGTGTTATGAATGTCGTTGCCAAGACATGTTGGTTACGTAAACTGCTTTGTGAGCTATATGTTCCTCTCCAACGAGCTATTTTGTCTTCTATGACTACATCTCTGTCGTCTATCTCTCGTCTAAACCAGTGCAACATCAACGCACCAAAAATGTTGAGATTGACCTCCATTTTATTCGGAGAAGGTAGCTCTCTGCCAAGTTCAGTTACTTCACATTTTTTGGCTCACCAATATGTTAACATCTTCACTAAATGCCATTTTATTCTTGGATTTCAATGTGGTCTTTGCATCCGCCAAGCTCCCGCTTCGACTACGAGGGAGTGTTAGTAAATGTCGCACATCTAAAATAGCGCATGTCGTCAGCACAGTTGGATAAAGGATCGAAGTTGTGCACAGGGTCGTGAACTCCAAATTCACCTTCAGCTTAGCCGCTCGTAATTTTTCTGATATGTAGCATTTGTTATTATTGCGCAATCAGCATGATTATCTATCACATTCGTGCAGTCAAAAGACTTAATATGCATCATTCTAAAGAGAAGCTTGTTGAAAACCATCATTCTAGGATGGTTGTGAAGTGGAATGACACTTGTCAGGGACAAGCAAAAGATTCCAATAGAAAATTTGTCACTTTCATAGAGCCATAGATACGTTATGATTGGAGCGCGTTCTATGCAGAAAAACAGCATTATTGGCCATAGGCCAACATCTTCTTGAGTCATCCCATCCAAAACGACGGCAAGTTGTTGAACTTTATTAGGGGGTGGAACAATGGGGAGCTACAATCAGCAAATACTTCTTTGCAAGTTTCATTCAATCTTTAAACTGGAGCAATTTTATTCTGTCATTGTTTTCCCTTTCTCGATTCATTAATCACCTTTTCTTTGTTTCATCATTTTTGGACTCTTTTCTTGACCCAGATCAAGATTTTGCATTTTCCAAAAGTTTCTACAGTAACTTTTTTAAGGAAAGTATATTTCTTGTAGGCGTTTTCGTTGTGTTGTTAACCGGTGTCGATTGGAGGCAATGCCAACTTGGACGTGTGCGAAGACACACCAGCAGCAATGAGGGCTTCTAACCCTTCAGTTTGGCATATCCGGCAGGATTCCTCCCAAGTAAACATGATACGAGCGACAAAGAAGGATGGCAGCGGTGTCATCTGACTGATAATACTCCCAATGGCATCGTATGTAGGGGATTGTCCATTGATAAGTTGTAGGACAAGGTGTCACTCGCAGACAACACTCTCGACGTCTCCAAGTTGATTCGCCATTGATTTGAGGTGTTGGAAATAAAAGGAAATGGAGGAGAATAAGACAAGATGGGCATTAATGAACCAACTTTTGAGATTGGCGGCCCAGGCACTGTGGTTGTCCTGAAATATGTGAGGAGGAGATCTTCGCTAATAGAGTCATAGATCCAACCAAGGGTGATGTTATACAATTGTTTCCACTTGCCTTTGGAGACATCGGCTAGATGAGGAGATCCGTCGATGTGGTCCTGGACATTGTGTGCACGAGTGGTGATTTGGAAAAGCTCCCCAAGTGTGGTATTGCACCTTTTGGAGATCTATTTGTTCGTCATATCAGATTGCAAAACATAAAGGCTTCTTTTTTTTTTGCATTCTCATACTTTTGTGTTTGGACTTTTGATATCATTCACAATGATATTTGGACTTCACCTATTACTAGCACTAGTGGTTTCAAATACTACTTATTATTTTTGGATGACTTCTTTAATTTCATTTGGGTTTTTCCCTTAAAACATAAATCTGAAGCCTACTCCAAAATGGTGTTATTTCATGTCCTTATCCAAACACAATTCAATAGCAATATCAAAATGTTTCGATGTGATATGGGAGACAAAATTGACAATCAGCCCTTTCACGCATTTTGTGAACAAAGCGGAATGTTAATGCAGTTTGCTTGCCCTCAATCTTCCCCTCAAAATGGTGAAGTCGAACGAGCTCTTTGCACCACCCGCACATTGCTCACACATGCGTCTTTACCTCCTCGGTTTTGGGTTGAAGCACTTCATATGGCTACTTACCTCCACAATATATTACCCTCCAAAGCCATACGAAATAAGACCTCTACTTTCATTCTATACCAACAGGAACCCATATACTCTCATCTTCGGCTTTTTGGATGTTTATGTTATCCTAACACATTCACCACCGCCGCTCACAAATTGGATCCCCGCTTGATCTCGTGTCTTTTCCTCTGTCCATATCCCGATCATAGGGCTTTTCATTGCTTGGTTTGGCTTTGATACCATGTTAGACATATGAGACTTTGGTTAAAAAAACTCCTTGCATTCATCCTCTCTTAATAGTAGAATTGTACAATTATACAAGAGATAAAATAAGAAAGGATCCTAACCAGTAAAACTTAGCATCTTATAATACAATATTCACTCAAATATACAATATTCACTAAATCATATTAACTAACAAGTGAACTAACTTGAATCACAAAATTAGTTGTTGTAATCGAAATACATTGTTATGTGATTGTATTATAATATGTGTTGATATGTCTTGAATCACACACTTCGCAGAGCTGTCACGGGGGTCTGTAACATATACCGTATAATAAAATCCGTTCTCCTCTCTGCCCGTGGATGTAGCCAATTTATTGGTGAACCACGTAAATCTTGTATCTTCTTTACGTTTCCTGTTTCTTGTTCATGCTCTATAATCCTATTCTGTCACAACAAACTGGTATCAGAGCCTGGTCGTTTCGATCAGGGTATTTTCCGCACTGTTAGGGTTTTTTTGGAGCCGATCAAGAATGTCTGCTTTCAACGTAAAGGTTGACAAATTCACCGGGAGAAATAATTTTGGCTTATGGCAGATCAAGATGCGATCTCTGCTGAAGCAGCAGGGTTTGTGGGCGCCGCTATCAGGAAAACCTAAATCTGAGGATGCAGATGAAGAAGAGTGGAATACCCTAGAAGAAAAGTCCCACTCGACTATCATGCTATGTCTGTCTGACGATATTATCATCGAGGTTGCGGATCAGGAAACTGCCGATGGTCTCTGGAAGAAGTTAGAGAGTCTCTACATGACGAAGTCTCTAACCAACAAATTACTTCTGAAGCAACGTCTGTTCCGTTTACGCATGCAGGAAGGTACACCCCTTCGGGATCATCTAGATAAATTAAACAAAATTTTACTAGATTTGCGTAATATTGATGTTAAAGTAGAAGATGAGGACGCTGCTTTAATTCTGTTAGTATCTTTGCCTGAATCGTATGAGAATTTTGTTGAATCGTTTATTACTGGGAAAGATACTCTGTCTCTGGAAGATGTTCGATCTGCCCTCCACAGCAGAGAAGACCGTCAACAGGCAACTGGCTCGGCCACAGAAAATCAGGCATCTGGGTTGTTTGTCACGAGTAAGGGACAAAAGAAATCTGGAAAGAAAAGTGGGAAGCCGAATCAAAAAGGTTCAAAAGGTCCTAAACCCGATGACATCTGCAATTACTGTAAAGAACCAGGGCACTAGAAGAATGATTGTCCTAGGAAGAAGAGGAAACAGGAGAAGAAAGAGGGTGTCGGCGGTTCTGCAGCTGTTGCAGAAACTGATACAAATTCTGAAGATGATCTGGCCTTGATTGCAGCTGGACAGTCACATCGTAATGATGTGTGGGTTCTTGATTCTGGGGCATCATATCATATTTGTCCTAACAGGGAGTTCTTCTCGACCTATGAGCAGATAGATGGAGGAAATGTTACCATGGCTAACAGTGCTGCCTGCAAGGTGGTTGGGATTGGCTCAGTCAGGATACGGACACATGATGGGGTATTCTGCACCTTGAATGAAGTCAGGCATGTTCCACAGATGACGAAAAATCTGATATCACTGAGTCTCCTTGACAGCAAGGGTTTCAGTTTCAAAGGTGAAGGTGGAGTTATGTATGTCTGTCAAGGTTCAAAGGTGGTTCTGACAGGCTTGAAACGTGGTACCTTATATTATCTGCGAGGTTCCACTGTGACAGGTTCTGCTGATGTTGCATCATCTGAGGTTCAGACCATAGATATGACCAGGCTGTGGCATATGAGGCTTGGTCATATGGGAGAAAGAGGGATGCAGATTTTGTCAAAGCGGGATCTTCTTTCTGGGCATAAAGTGCAGAGTTTTGAATTCTGCGAACATTGTGTTTTTGGAAAGCTTCATCGCAGCAAGTTTCCAAAGAAGGCAGTTCATCAGACCAAGGGGACTCTTGACTACATTCATATGGATTGTTGGGGTCCGTCACGTGTTGAGTCTATTGGAGGCCACAGATATTTTGTGTCTATGATTGATGACTACTCTAGGATGACTTGGGTAATTATGATGAAACACAAAAGTGAAGCTTTCAAGAAATTCAAGCAGTGGAAAGCGTTGGTAGAAAATCAGACTGGGAAGAAGATCAAGCGACTGCGAACTGATAATGGCCTGGAGTTCTGTTCGTCTGAGTTCAACGAGTTCTGCAAGGATACAGGAATTGCTCGACACCACACTATTCGACATACACCGTAGCAGAATGGTGTGGCAGAGCGCATGAATCAGACATTGCTGGAGAGAGCGAGATGCATGCTCTCGAATGTTGGTTTAGCTAGAAAGTTCTGGGCAGAAGCAGTAAACACGGCGTGCTATCTGATCAACCGTGGTCCTCACACTGGCATTGATTGCAAGACACCTTATGAGGTATGGTCTAATAAACTTGCAGATTATTCACTGTTAAAGTTTTTGGTTGTAATGTTTACTATCATGTTAGTGAGGGTAAATTAGAGCCAAGAGCTAAGAAGGGTATATTTGTTAGTTTCGGGGATGGAGTTAAGGGATATAGAATCTGGTCACCTTTAGAGAATAGAGTTATATTCAGTAGGAATGTGATTTTTGATGAGAATTATATGCTTAACCCCACTGTGAAGTCCATTTGTACAGAAAATTGTAGTAGTGTTGATAAACAGGTGGAGCTGCAAGTCACTCTCGATGAGTGTAAATCACAACTCCAAGGTGGAGAAGATCAACATACTACAGCTGAAAGTGCAAGTTCAGATGTTCATCCAGAAGCTCGCCAGACAAGCATAGCGGTTGATAGAGCTAGGAGAACAGGTGTGAAGCCTCCTGTGCGGTATGGTTTTGAGGATATGGTGACTTACGCATTACAAGTCGCTGACGAGGTGGAAGAGGAAGAACCATCTGCAGGTGAACCATTCACATACAAAGAGGCTGTTTCAGGTAGTGAGTCGGCCCAATGGCTCGCTGTAATGAGAGAAGAGATGAAATCACTTGCCAAGAATGAGACTTGGGAGCTGGTCAAACGGCCTAAGGAGAGAAAGATTGTTACTTGCAAATGGATATTCAAGAAGAAGGAAGAAACCACACCTGGTGAGGGTGTGAGATACAAAGCTCGGCTAGTTGCAAGAGGGTTCACACAGAAGGAGGGGGTTGACTATAATGAGATATTCTCACCAGTGGTAAGACACACTTCCATCAGAGTGTTACTAGCAATGGTTGCACATTAAGATTTAGAACTTGAGCAACTAGATGTGAAGACAGCTTTTCTACATGGAAAGCTCGAAGACGATATCTACATGACTCAGCCAGAGGGGTTCCAAGTTCTAGGGAAGGAAGATTATGTTTGCAAGTTGATGAGGTCTTTATATGGGCTAAAGCAGTCTCCAAGGCAGTGGTATAAGAGGTTTGACAGTTACATGATCCAGTTGGGATACAACATGAGTCCGTATGATTGTTGTGTGTATCACAACAAAGCTGATGATGGTTCCATGATCTATCTCGTCCTGTATGTGGATGATATGCTCATAGCTGCGAAGTCCAAGTCTGATATTCAAAAGTTGAAGGATCTGCTCAGTGCTGAGTTCGATATGATGGATTTGGGTGCTGCCAAGAAAATTCTGGGTATGGAGATATATAGGGAAAGAGAGAAGAAGAAGCTTTTCTTGTCACAGAAGAGTTACATTCAGAAGATCTTGTCTAGATTTGGCATGTCTACCGCCAAGCCTATTGATACTCCAAGTGCTACAAATATTCATTTATCCACTGATTATGCACCGAAATCTGTAGCTGAGCAGGTGTACATGTCTCGAGTCCCATACTCTAATGCAGTAGGGAGCTTGATGTATGCTATGGTCTGCACTAGACCAGATCTTGCACATGTTGTTAGTGTTGTCAGCAGGTTCATGGGACAACCTGGAAAGGAGCATTGGCAAGCTGTGAAGAGGATTTTCCGTTATCTCAGAGGTACGTCTGATGTTGGTCTCATTTATGGAGGTGATGCTCACGTTTCTGTGACTGGTTATTCTGATTCTGACTATGCTGGAGATGTTGATAGTAGAAGATCTATGACTGATTATGTTTTCACTCTTGGTGGTTCTGTTGTTAGTTGGAAGGCAACTCTGCAGGCTACAGTTACTTTGTCTACAACTGAAGCAGAGTATATGGCACTGACAGAAGCTGCTAAAGAGGGAGTTTGGTTGAAAGGGCTTGTAGGTGATCTTGGTCTACATCATGAACAAGTTATTGTATTATGTGACAGTCTGAGTGCAATCTGTTTGACCAAGGATCAGGTCCATCATGAGAGGACCAAGCATATTGATGTGAGGTATCATTTTCTGAGGAATGAGCAGAGAATCAAGGTGATGAAAGTAGATAGTGCTGATAATCCTGCTGACATGTTCATCAAGCCGGTCCCACATAGCAAGTTTCGACATTGTTTGGACTTGCTAAACGTCACAAGCTGTTAGATGCCCAAGGAGGGCAAATATGAGGCAGAAAGGAGGAGTATGTTCATCTGGCATTGTAATGATGCATCTGCAAGGAAGATTCAAGTCAAGGTGGAGATTTGTTGATATGTCTTGAATCACACACTTCGCAGAGCTGTCACGGGGGTCTCGCTGCCCGGTCAGCGAGTCGGGGGGTCAAGGGGGGGCGACGTCCCCCTTGCCTGGGGTCCGGGGGGGGCGGAGACGCCCCCGGCCCGACGGTATGCAGTATTGGGCCTTAAGCCCAATTTCGGTGTTTTATCTCAGTTCTATATATATGGTCTTTGAGATCTGTAATCTGTAACATATACCGCATAATAAAATCCGTTCTCCTCTCTGCCCATGGATGTAGCCAATTTATTGGTGAACCACGTAAATATTGTATCTTATTTACGTTTTCTGTTTCTTGTTCATGCTCTATAATCCTATTCTGTCACAACAATATGTTCAAAAAGAAGTAATCAATCATATCACCTCTTGCATTATGCTCTAATAATTTTTTTTTTTTTAGTATTTTCCTACACTTCAAAATAGTGAGGTATCAGGCAACTCGACCACCCAAAAGGCCAATTTTATGTCGAGTTTTCATGGGGCGTGTTTATTTAAAAGCTTGAACTTACTTAGCTGCCCGTATGGCTCATTTGGGTCTGAGTGGACATGCACGAACCTACTCTATAAGTCTTAGTTGAGGCCCAATTACAATAAATAATCATAACATCCCCAAAGAGAGTTTTACTCCTTTATTTAATGGTCAATTTGATTGTTTCAAATTCATTTATTTAAAAAATATTATTATTATTGAAACTTTGACTATTTATTTGAAACATCATCTGATCAGATGCACCATATTTTACAAAATTATTTCCCGCATCTGATCAGAAATGTGGTTAGAATTTTTATTTTTTATTTGTTTTATTTGCTATAAATATGGTTAGTTGACTTTTTTTTGTAGATGGAAATATAATTGTGTCCGTGCCGGCAGGTAAAAGACGTGATTGGGCAGTTTTTATAATAATTCATAAACCCAACCCCCTGGGGCCCCACCCCCACCAAAAAAAAAAGAAAAAAGAAAAGAAAACCCCAGTAGCCCCAAACAAGAGGAACATGATCAACAAGAAAATAATTATCCTGAAAGGAATGAAAGAGATATAGAGATGCCGTTCAACGGTGTATTATTGGTGTCAACGGCGAACAAATCCGCGGAGCTATGGCAGCAGGCGGCGTGTTTGCCGGAGCGGATTAGCAGCGATGAGATGGTGGATTTGGTTCTCTGTTTCCCCCTGCAGCAGCTCGGCCGATGGGCGCTCTACATCTGGACTTACCTTTGTGTTTCTCCCTACCCTCACCGCCACAACTACGCCGCTTCATATTCCGGCGATGATTCTGACGACGACGATGACGCCGGCGGCAGCGATTCCTCTTCATCTGGTAATAACGAGTATCAGTACTACCGTTACAGCAACCAAAACAGCCGTGGCTACGACTCTTCCTCCCATTCCGATTAGCCTATCTTAGCCTGGTCTTCTTCTTCTCAAGTCAATTTGATCGATTGTTCTAGCTAGAATTTCGCTTTTCAATTTTTTTCTTTTTTTCTTTTTTTTTTAATTTCCTGGTTTCTTGTACGGATTTAGAGTAGAAGAAGTATAACAAATTTTTTTTTCAGACAATTTCAAATTATCGACTTAGAATAACTAATCTGAAAGACTAATTTCGTGTTTATGCTGTGTAATTTATAAAATTAAATAAATTCCTTAATTATTTATTTTAATTATGTATTTCATAAATTTCACAACATGGATTACGATATTTCAATCTTTCAGTCTTATGTTATAAGTTGCCAACTGAAGCAATATCATGAATTTCAGGAGTTCTAAACTTATTGAGCAATTTTGCATGCTTTAATTTAATTTTAAACGATACATATTATTCATTTTTATAATAAAATATAAAAATAAGATCAATTTTATATTTAAAATATGTTGCGTTCACTTGCTAGAATTATCGTCTGCACCACTTAGTCCAACTACGGATACGATGTAGCCACCAGCACCTAGCCTAGTCTTAAGAAGCCAAAGATAATGAAGGTAATTATGTTAGATCCGACTAAGGGTGAAAACCATGCTCGGGGAGAAGATAGTCCCCGTTCGGCTCCCAGCTCTTGTAGCCTCTTTGACGACAGAAATGGATCCTCTACATTTTCTTTCGTAAATTATCTTATAAAATTTGAAGAGAGAAAAACACATGAATATAAAAAGTGTGTGTGATTATATTTTAATCACTTTTTTTACTGTGTTACTCTGACTTTGAATTTCACCGTGAAATATTTTAGAGGATCCAAATCTCTTTTATGACTAACCCAAGTGTTTCAAATATCTTTTATTTCGTCGCATTATCTTGCTCGTATTATCAAACTTTGCAAAATTTAAATCATTTTTGTCTTCCAGTTTCCTTCTTAACTGACTTCAATTGCTTTGAAGGAAGCAAATCCAGCTCGTAAGCCATGATTATACATTTCTTTTGAGTTTTAAAGGAATCTTTAATTATTTTGAAAAAAAAAATTAATAAAATAAAATCCTATGACCTAAACCTAATTGCCCAATGTCTTGAACGACTATGGTCCGGTCCATGCTCCATAGCTTGAATAGTTTTCAGCCCAACATAATAATATTAGGCCCAACTGATCACATGGACCTAACAATGGGCTTTCCCAACCCACTTCTGCTCAAGAGACTTCTGTACATGGAAAATAACTTTCTCGATTTATTATTTCTTTTTTCCAAAAATAGGCCAAGAACAATTATTAGAGGGAAACTATGGAACACATTCTAATTTCATTTATTTCTATGTGGATCTGATCAAATTGGATTTATAATAGAAAAAAATTACTAATTTATTTAATATCTACTTTAAGTTTAATCCGATAAATTTAAACTAAAATTACACAATTCTATTTGGGTGAATAGAGTTGCATCGAGTGAATTGTATGTTTTGAGAAATTTTGAAATAGAAGTTTTGAGAATTATGTTTCAAAAACAATATTTATTCAAATAAGAGTTTTAATTCAAAAGAAAATATCTCGTTTTATTAGTTAAATTAAAAACTAAAATATTTAATTTCATAAATAAGTTAGACGTGATTGAATATGTCAAATTTAGAGGTGCGCAAAATCAAAACAAAACTAACATATCAAATCAATTCGAGGGCTTAGTTTGGCTATGTTTGTAATGATGTTCAACTTCAATTTGGTTGAAATATCAATAATTGAATTAAATTTTAGTTCGATAGATTTTCATATCGATAAGAAATGAACCAACGAAATTACGATGGCAATTCTTTTTGGGTCGATTTTGGATCGAATCAACTGAATGCTCATCTACAGTCAAATCAATATATAAATGATGTCGTATAAATAATAATTTTTTTTATTTTTAAAATTTAATATTTTCATCTAATTGATAAAAATTTAAAATTGTATTTTTAAGATGCATGCTTGGAATAAAAGTCATATATCAAAATTATATATGTCTGGTGGATAAATTATAATGGACCTTTGATTAATTAATCAATTTAGTCTTTCTTGTTTTTTTCCTTTTGGTGCTTCAAGGGAATGAGCCTTGAGGTTCAATTCAAACTTTTGGAGGTTGAAAAACATCTTGAAATTCAATTTTGTAAAAAAATCCATTTATTAAAAATACTTTTTTTTTCTCATTTTGTTCTTTGGGAAACCATATATTTTGTCTTTTACAATTAAAAATTTTGTACCTTTTCTTCTACTCATAATTAAATAATAAATGTTATTTTTACAAGACGCCTTCAATTGAGAATAAAATATTTATTTATAGAGTAACAACGAAATTCCATCAATTATACACTGAACTGAGTCCTCGCCTACTGCGGGGGCTAATCATGTGATTCATATATTTCTTTTGTGCTTGACTAAGACACGTATTTTCATTGAAGTATATATATTGAGTACAAATTTTAGTAGAAATACAAATAATCGATCTCATACTATTAGCTTATATTATAAGAGGCTCAACTAATTAAACTAAAATGGATTTTGTTACAGATAATATATACATTTTTTAATAAGTTTGAAAAAATGATCACACTATCAATGATGAGGCACCAATAATTGCGGACTGCGTTCGCTTAAATCACGACGATCATTCAGACTTGAGTTGTCCATTTATGTCTTTCAATATTTGTCAAAATCATTTAATCTTTTTATTCCTCCAACAAAAACAAAAATTATTTACATTGGTATTTCTTTTCGCATACAATTTATAAGATAATAATATAATAAAATAATTTAAAATAAAATATATCTCAATAAAAATATGATTAATTTAATATATTTTTCATAAAAAATGTAGTTGGTATGAAAAATTTATAAGCATTTCAAAATTGGAGTGAAAAAACAAAAAAAAATCTTAATGGATATCATATTTTCTAAAAATATAAATATAATTTGAGCGTAAAAATAACATTTATGTCAATTCTTCTAATTATCTTGCTTTTATATAGTTACAAATTTTTAATATTATTAATATACATTTGATGAAAAACGAGCGTCAACGATCAACATATTAAATAGATTGCATAAATATTTTACATATTCTTAAATTTACATAAATATTTTATGCAATATTTTCAATTAAAAAAAAACAATTGTGTGCAATAAACCCGTATTCATTAACTTTTGACACGACATAAGTAATGTTATATATATATATATATATATACACACACATATACACACTAGTTGTAGACTAGACCCGTGCAATGCACGGACGTGAGCTTTTATTAAAGATACTAATTATATTTTGAAATTATTGAATAATAATTTATTTCTATATTAATAAATATATACAGCAAAAGCACTATCATACGACGTGAGTCCCTCCTCAGGTCAACTTCATCTAAGGTTGAGTAGGAAAACTTATAATTCATATCAAAAGAAACTTCATTTTCCATATTTTTTTTCTTAAATTCAACTAACATTGATCAACAACCTAAGAGAAATATTTGTTGTTATGCAAATATTTATATTTACAACTTCACTATAAAGAGAATTAAACGGGAGTTATATCGATAGTTGGAAAGGCAAAACATGTCGACCAATTGATTTTAAATAATTACATTGCCATTTCCTAATTGAAATATTTCTAACTCTTTATTTATTTTTTATTTATTATTATTAGGGACACATGACAGCTTATTAAGAAGAATAAAATCTGATATGGCAAGTTTTCAGAGTATGAATTATACTTTTAAATATATAAATGTAAACTTTTTTAAAATATCCATCCAAATATCTACATCTCAAAATAAATATACCCGTAAAATTGTATTTAAAAAAAATACTTTAAAATATATTTTATGTGGAAACTTTATTAATATTACACTTTAAAATATGTCTAAACTAATATAAAGGAAATTATTTGTTATTGAACTATTTATGTAAGGTTTTAAGATAAAAATACAAAAACATTCTTTTTTTTTTTATTCAAGAAATTAGTTTATGTATAAAAAATTATTTGTATAAAATACGATTGCTTATTTATTTTTTATCTTGATTTTATTGGTTGAAAATTTCGTGTGCATGGTTTGGAGTATTTATAGAAGGTTAATTTAATTTGTTTTATATTATAAATATTTTTTTTTTAGATAATCTCATATTTTTTTGAAACATCAGAGTTATTTTGTTTATTTTTATTTCAAAATAATATTGTTATTTTTTTGTGGGTTGGAGCACTTGCATTAGATTTGAGTATTTATATAAACAATATAAATTTGTAATGAATTGAATTACATTTATAAAAAAATCTAAATTTTTAATATATTAGATTATGAAAAAAATTAATATTTTTTTCTAAAGATAATATTATTAATTTTATTTTATTATTTCATAATCTTAATATTTTTAACTTCAATAAATTTATTTTTAATTGAATTGTAACATTTTGTAACTCTTTTTTTGTACTTATTATTTATTATCATTAGGGTACATGTTAGTTATAAATAATGCAAAAATATGATGCGTCAAATCTTAAGAGTATGAACGGTACTTTTAAATATATATATATATATATATATATATGTATTTATTTTAATGCCACTTTAAATTTAAGCTTTATATATATGTTTTAAATAAAAATAACTTTAAGAATAAAGGTGGTGTAATTGATTGGGAAGAATGTAGGTTGCAAATTAATAAAGTTAGGATTTTTGAAGAATCTGGACCACAATAATTAAAGGACCAAAATTAAAAGTAGAATTTTTCTTGTTGTATGCCAATGCCACCAATCATGGAGATTAAAATCAAGCCGAAAAGGTTCCAACTGACTTTCCTAATTTCCCACTTAAAAAAGACAAAAAAGAAAAAATTAGGTTATGTTGACTTTTTGAACATTCAATTATATTATTTATTATAGTTTTTTTTTCTTCGAGCGAATTAACCTACGAGGCATGGTTTATAGTATATTTCAAAAATTAACCTCAAATAATTAATTAAAATAATTATATTTTTCATATCTAATATTTTACTTTAATATATGTATTAAAGGTGTGAAATTAAAGAATATAAAAATTTTAATTTAATATATTATACGTATAGAGCGGAGTAGAAACAAAGAAAACATTTGTAATTTACTAAATTAAAAAAAATGTTTAAAAAAGTAAAATATTTTTCGAAAAGGATGTGTCAACTTTTGATTAGATTTTTTTTTTAATATTTTTTTCACCATTTTTAATTAAATAATATTATATACAAAAGTACAGTTATTTTTTAAATTATTTGAGCTAAATTTTAATATTTATTATGTATTTGACTATTTATATCAGATTTGAACCGTAAATAAATATAACCAAATAATTTTTTTATAAAATTATTAAATAATTTAATTTTTATATATCTAATAAGTTTATTTTAGAACCAAAGACTCTTATTCTTTGACGTAGGGAATATCTATTTTCATACAAAAATATATTTTTATAGTAAAATAATAAAATATTTAGATAATTTTAAATTTAATTCTTAAATATTAATTAACAAAAATATATTTTAAATTATTTTATTTTGAAACATTTATAAATCATGCATTTCATACCAGTAACTCTTTAAAAAATTGATTTCCCATGATTTTCTCCTCATTACACTGCAGTTTACTTTGACATTAATAAAATTAGGCAAATTAGTTGAATACAGAAGTCAAAAAAGCCAATCATGGTTTATATTTTAAAATGTGCAGAACATAAATTAGGCACTTAGTCCAATCATTATATTATTTGCAAATCAGTTGAGCAAAGAGATTAGGACATTACCAAATTTTCTTTTCCTTTTTTTACTATTTTTAAAATTGTTTATTCCAAAATCCCACTAAATTTAGATAAATTTATAATTTGATATGTGTTCATAAACTCATTATAAATAATCCACACATTTGCATCGGCTTTTTTTTCTAATACTTGTTAAAAAAAACAAAAAATTATATTGCGCAAAAATTCGTATACATAGGGAACAACGTTCAACCTGATGTAGAGTATTATTTGTTTAATTAAAAAATATTATTTGCTTACTTGAAAAATATTACTAGTGATTTGTTATCTTAAAAAAAAAAAAGTAGTAATATTTTTCAGGTAAACAAATAAATTTTCTTTAATTAAACAAGTAATACTGTAAAACGGATGCACAAGCGACTCACTTTTTATGCTGATATAATTATAGAGATTGTTATTGATAATTTAATAGATTTATTAATTTGACACAAAAACTATGTACATCGAGTGCACATGCAGCACGATATAAAATATTACTTATTTAACTATAAATTATTACTTGTTACTTATAATGTATTATTTCTAAACAGTTGTCTTAAAATACTTTATAGTTAAACAAATAATAATTTAAATCATATTGCACATGCACGTAATGTACAAGAGACCCACTCTTAATTTAATTATTATAGTATAAATAATTTTATTTTATTATAAGTTTTTAATATTTCATAAATTTAATGGGGTCTAAACTAGTATAAAATTATTGTTTTGTTTTCTAAATTAGAGAAATTCTTCTTTCTTTCTTTTTTTTTTTTTTGGAATTTTTTTTTACTAATTAATAGTAATTTAAAAATTAATCCCCAATTATTTAATTTGTAGTTGGGACTACGCAGCTATCAAAATTATTCCAACCAATTTAAGTATAATGTTTTTAGGCCGACATAACTCCTCAAAAGTACCTACTCTGTTTCACGAATAATGATGTTACTGTCTTTTGTATCATTTTGGATATAATGTATATTAATAAAATAAAAATAAAAATAATCTGTAAATTCATTCAATATGTCAAATAACATAAAATCAGAGTATAATAAGTTTATTGTTTATATCACAAAATAAAACAAATTATATGTCATTCTTGATTTAATGTTATTATCTATATATAATAAATTAATTTAATATTATATATGAAAACATTAATTGATATTACTAACGATCATTTTTTTTTATTCTTTTATAAGATTGAAAATTAGTAATTATATGCATTATAAGTTTATCATTTAATTTATTAAGAATTAATTAGTAATTAAAACTGATGTGAAATGAAAAAATTATGTAATAGAACATTCAAAATTACTATGTAATTATTAGGATAGATTCTAAATCAAATATGTTTTTATTTTGTTTATTTTTTATATTTATTTGATTTATTCTCATTATAAACAAATCATATATATATATTCTCATAATCCACGTACTTGCATAATTTGTTATATTTAATTTAATTCAGTGTTATATTTAATTATAATTATATATATATATATATAATAAATTGAAGAGATTACAGTTAATGATCGAGTTAGTAGGTTCATTTAATATAATTATTATAATATATAAAAAAAATTATTACAATTTTTTAATATTTTGTGAAACCAACTAACTTGTATTTAGGAATAGGTAAACCCAAGAATCAGTAAATATCCGACAGACAGGGTTCACTGGTTTCAACAACCTCGAACCTTACCATCTTTTGTCAAAATGTTAAAAAGGATAAAAATAAAATAAACAATGAACAATAAATTATTTAATTAATTAATAATAAAATATATAATTGCAGTAATATTTTGTTGTGACATGGATTTACGTTTGTTGTTGCATGCACAAGTAGCCAAAAGGGCTGCATTAATGCCCACTCTAATGGACAAGAATGAGAGTTTCGAAGCACAAGATTGAGATTATTGTTTCTTACATTTTCTAGAAGGGGTTGAACTTCGGAATTAGAATATTATTTGGTGGGAAAATGTTATTTGAGTATTACAATTTTAATATTTTTTAGTGAAATTTGAAAAATATAAAATCGATAAATTTAATGTCGAAGTGAATTTGTTTGAACTATAATATATCAAAACGAATCAAAATCTATAATAATGTAATAACAAAAATTACCTACAAATAATAAAATTTCACGAAAACTCAATTTCTAATTTTAGATCTTTTTTTCTTTTTGACAAATCTTTGTAAAATATAAGTAAAGACAATAAATTGACACGAAAAACATCTTTGTTTCTTAAAAGTTGTTGACATATAATATATTTGAATTAAATATGTGGATTCTTGGATTATTTTTATGTGAGATACATATAAAAATAAAAATTTATTAGATATCATTATTTTTGAAAAAAATTAAAAATATTTAATTAAGTTAATTTTTTTAGAATAAAATTATTTATAAATAGGAGTGGGGCTAAAGTAGAATGATTGAAGGGGTCACATAGAATGAAATCTCTTTTGGAGGACTAATTAATAAATAATGTTGAAATAATAAAATATACTCGCAATATTTTTTTTGGGACCATTACCCCTACTTATATATTAAATATTATTTGATGCCCTCTAAATTTATCTCGACAGGTAGGTTCACTAATGTACTAAGATTTAGACGTAGGATAAAAAATAAAATTATTTTGAACGCCTAAATCGATTAAATTATAAGTTTATCGATTAAAATTTAATTATTATATTATTTTTAAAAATATATATAAGATTATTAAACCAAAACCTTAAAAAAGAATTAGTTTATAGGATGATATTCTTTATGAAAGTAAGATTGAGTGAAATGCACTCATGAAGTAAGTCTTCTTGAGCATAATTCGATTTTGAACCAAATTTAATGGCCATGTATTTAAAAGTCTTTCAAATAAAATAAAATAATAAAAATAAAAATAATTAATGGCAGCAGACAGACAACAAATTCTTAAAACTCAAGTAATGTTAGTGAATAAGTTCCGGGGAGCATTATTATATCTGGCTTTGACTATTGGAATATGAAATTGTTTATTGAAATAATTTAGAAAAGAAATACCAACAAGTTTCTAGGTTTAATGTCTTAACACCTAACTGACAAGACTTTCAATTTGTTACAACCACCAATGTCGTGTCAGCATAAATCGATACATCAACAATTTGCTTACCATTTACCAGATTATTAACAATTTTAAATCTAATGATGAGACAATATCACTCCACTATTAAAATTTGAATACTTTACAAATAATGTTACTAAAATAAAAATATGAATTCAGATATAGATTTTATTTAGAATATCCAAAAAAATATTACAATTTTTATACTTTTGTATATATATATATATATATTTTGCAAAATAGAAAAAAAATCATATTTGTATACTTCGAAGATATATTATTTTAGTGGATTCACTCTATTGCATAAGTGCTAAATCCATGGCAAGCTAAATATAACACAATTACTTTTTTACTATTTTAAAAATATTGAATTTGTTGTCTAAAAACAGGATTCATGTTTCAAAATATAATTTTTATCTTAAAATAAGTGTTTTAATTAAAGGATACGATTGAAAAATAAGTTTTTTGAGTAAATTTTATGTGATTGAATAAAATTTGTGATTGAATAAGTCAAATAAACGAAATTATGTACATGGAATTGTAGATTTTTAAAAAATTGTACTTTAATTTATAATTGCTTAAAAATAAGAAGTTGTATTATTATAAAATAAAAATTTTATTTTATAATAAAATGAGTATATTTCGATTCACTAAAATTGGAAATAAAAAACCAAAAATGTATTAGGCTGGTTCTATTCAGTTCGATTAAAACTATTTTTTTTTTCAATCTGATTTTCAATTAATCAGTCTTTTTTTCTTTTTCTTTTTTTAATATTGAATTACTCCATCGTCCACTTTGTTTGATGGTTTCAAAATTAAGATTATAATTTTTGTGAAACTACGTTATATATAAAAACATTAAATATAATGAAGTAATTATCCTAATTGGCTAATAAATTAATATTATTAAAATAAATAAATAAAAAAATTTACAAAAATATTTATCCGATACACACCCACCTTTTCACCTCCATACTTACACAACACAAACTTGTAAATAAAATAAAAAAATAATATATATATATATATATATGCATATATATAGAATTAGAATCGATTAATCAATACAAAAAATAAAAAATATAAATTTTATAGCAAAAAATTGAGCCAAAAATTTGATTTCGATCCAAATCGAACTTTCAATTTAAATTTCAGTTCAATTCAATGGGTTAACTAACACTCGTTGTATCTGAAAATTTACATTTATAAAAACTATATTTATTATTATTATTATTGTTGAAAAATACTTGATTTGAAAAATAGAGGGAGTAATTATTGCGTGAAAAGGAAGAGGGTAATTAATGTCGGAAGAAATAAAATGATTTTGGAGTGAGAGATTTGACCCATGATTGAGCATAGGATTCCTTTCCACAGTGAAGTAGGGTCCATTACATACAGTAGCAAATTCATCGGAGTTGGCGCCAGTCGAGTACGGGCTCACGGGCTGGGCCTAAAGCTGATGATGCTGGTGCACGTGCACCCCCACCCAATTTTTACTACTCCACTCTTAACGTTTCCCTGGTCACTCATCTCACAATGCCAAATTTGCCTTCAACATTAAAAACATTATGTAATTGTAAATTGAAACTATGTTTAAAATTGGTTTCGGCCTGGGTTTATTTAAAATATTATTAAAATTTTAATATAATTGATTATTAATTTATCTGAGCTTTAATTAAATAAAAATTGAGTTAACTTCAAATATTTTGATATTTTTTATATATTTTAATAAATTGTACTTATTGAACTTAAATATGTTCAATATTATTTAATACGATTATGAATTGGATTAGATAGGTCAATTTGTAGTTATACTTTTTTAAGATTTTGATGAATTATATAGTGATACAGTCTTCTAAAAATCATAATTCATATTTATAGAGCTTCTTGCATTCGTTTATTTGATTTATTCAAATATAAAACTTTTGCAAAATTAAAAAATTATTTTTTAAAAAATTAATTAATAAAACGAGAAATTAATTTTTAATCAAATCTTTTCCAATTTTACCCATCAAAGTACAAACATGATAGAGAGAGTATCCATGTTTATGACTCTAATAAGGTTCTAATTCTGTTTTCTTGTCAAAAACTAAGTAGAGATTTGTCCCATATCTTGTACTTTATATTAATTTAATCCTTACGAATTTTGGAAATTGTGACTTTGACCATCTACTGTACTCTACTAACAATTCAATTTTGACCACTCCAACCCTAAGTTCATACTACTTAGTTAAAACTAATAAATAAATATTAAATTTAATTAAAACATTTTAGTATTAAAAAGGGATAGAATCTTTGTCCAGAATATGTTGCAGTGATTCTCTGAAGTCTGACCATTTCTTGTTTTTAATTTTATCTTGGTTTATTGAAACTGGAAAACATTGGGTTTCTCCAAAATTATGTCCACATATGTCAAGTTTATTTAAAAGAATTATGTCCCACAAGGGTCAAACCTGTATTTCAGACTACATATTTTTATATAATAATAAAAATAAAAAAATTCAAAGTTTACCACCTTTTATAATATAATTATATTTATAAATATTACAACTTAATGTACGCACTTTTTATTTTACAATTCAACGTATATATTAATATTTGGAAGGTACTTTAATGCAATGATTATTCAACTAAACACACATTATTATGAAGAATTCACGCAAAATTTAATTTACGTTTGCTACTAAAAATACACAAATTTATGTTTGTTAGCTCTCTTTTTATTATAATTAAATATTTAAGTCGAGTTTTTTTAGGTTAAGTCATAAATCATGTATCGTGGAGGTGGATGTATAGCTCTACTAGCTATGCCATCAAAATTTTATGAAAAAATTATCTAAAGCATAAAATTGAAAGAAAAAATAACTCGTGCAATTAAATTGAAATCTTAAATATATAATTAGTTGCAAAGAACGGTATAAATTATATTATACAATTATACGTTTTTTCCACTAATATTGTATAATGTAATTTATATAAATCTACTAAATAATTATTAATTTGTTTAAAGTTGTTAGAACCTGCAGATCTTACCCTTGTCTAACATGGCCTGTAAACTACACGAGAGATGAACGTCATTGTGTAACATAGACTGCAAACTATACGAAAGATAAGTGTTCTTGTCTAATATACCCTACAAACTACAGAAGAGACGAGTGTCTTTATGGGATACAGACTGCAAACTACATGAAATAAGAATATTAACATAATATAGACATTTATATATTTATTTATTTTAGAATAAAGAAAAAGAAGAAGTTAGAAGGCAGTAGTAGTTAATTATATGAGAACAGATCAGGAAGTTGTCACGTGAATATGAATCACATCTTATCGCACACTAATGAGGAAATCCATTATTGATCAGTCAAAATCATGATAGTGTTGACTGCCCCTCAGAAAATTAAAAAGAAAAAAGTATTAAAAAAGAAAAATATATATATTTATATTTGTTTATGAGTGGAATAAATATTGCAATTATTGGTTGAGGAAAATAAGCCGTAATTAAAGCAAAACAACATGAACTTATTGCGATCTTATCTTTTGGAAATATTTTTTATAAAAATAATTAATAGTCATTGTTTTCAAATTATAATTATTTTTTTTAAAAGTTGCTTTATCCCATATTATTGTAACACATTAATTAAATTAAATATAATAATAATAAATCATGTGTTTGCAAAACTAATATGCTTTTTGATAAATTAAATTATCTTCACAAAAAAAAAAAAAAAAAAAAAAAAAGTCTAGACCCTTAAGCATTGGGACAAATTCATGGATCATTTAGATAAACATTAGGTTCGATCTTTAACTTACTTATTTTGCAGCGACGGATAACAAAATTTAAATCGTCAATGATAATTTAGTATTTTAATTGACAAAGATCGTTACATTTTCATCTATTTGAATAGGTGAGTATTTTTCTTATTTCCTTCTTATTTTTTATGAAGGAAATTGGTAAATACTAATTGGGTGTTTCTAAACGCACCACAAAAATTACTTTTTATACTATTTTTTATATGTACACCACAAAAAATATATTTAAAAAATCATATTTTCTTAATACACTACACTATTTATCTGTTATACCCTTGTTATTTAAAAAAAAAAAAAAAAAAAAAAAGAAAGAAGGAAAGGATTACACCCCAGCAACCTCTTTAACTCCCGCCCTCTCCCCGAAGGCCCCCTCCCCTCTCAATAGCACTTAAGGCCCCATTGCCTCCTAGAACCACACGACAACACTGGTTTTGTACCCTATTGATTTATTTGTAGAAGAAAGACAAACATAAAATACAAATTTTGTATATTCGGTTATGGTTAGAACACATTAATTATTATTCAGTTTGCAGACATCGAACGTTTTATGAGGCATTCGATTGTTGCCTACCGAACACAACCATACACATTTTGTTTATGGACAACGAACACATTTAATATTATTTTATAAGTATTTTCTGCATCACTTCAATTACTTATTTTCTTAAGGCATTTTTTCAAGAACAAGTTATATGTATTTTTGTAGGTGGGACTGAAGTTAAGGTTTATGTATGTTTCATCTAAGTCCTCTTGTATTTGTTGTTTGAAGAAGACATGGTTAATTTATTCTGGCCTTGTAATTTTTACTGATAAGAAATAAGAGAGAAATAATTCAAGAATAGTTTAGGTTAGTGAAACAATGACGTTCTGAACACATAATGAAGAAAAAGAAGAGTGTTAGTGGGTGAATATACAATTAGAAATTTTGTTTTTTCAAATATCTAAAATAAAAAATATTTATGTTATTTATATCATATCTAATTTTATCAAAAACATTAATATAGTGTGAAAAATAAATTTGATGATGTGATTAGCAACACCGATACTAATTTTATGTAAATTTACCTAATTTGATTTTGACAATGTTGTTATTAGTTGATGTTAGGCAAATTAGACATGAGAACATGGTTGAATTGAATATGGTATAATTTAAGCAATAATAATTATTCATCAATAAGGTGGTCCATAATTCTCTCTTATTCTTTACCCATATTATATCATTTTTTGACCAAGATTCATGTGTCATCATTGTTGGTATAGGTAAGTATTTTTTTCAAAATAGTCTCCTTTTAACCTGTCATCAAAACAATATTATTTTAAATAATATAATATTATTTCTGAAGCACAATATTATATATTAGGATGCCTCATAGTAGAGATTTTTTTGGTATAAATTTAATATTAACAAAAAATTATTTTGAATCTAATATATTTTCATTATAATTATACACAAATATTTATGTGTATTAGATGTACTGTATATCTAATTTATAATATTATTTATTTAATAAAATATTATTTAATAAAAAATAATAATGTAGATCAGGTTTCATAGTCAATCGAATAGGGTAAAGACACTCAATAATTACATATTAAACCTCCTTTATTGCTCGAAGGGCCTTAGGAGGTAAATAAGGAGAAAAGAAGGGGCAAATTGGGAATGAGAGGTGTAGCAATTTCAAATGCTAGGGGCAGAAGAGGGAATTCAGACGGCACTGCAATGACAGTTGAGTGGATGCCGTTCTCTCCACTTCCCCCCACTTTTCCACGGTCCCCTTTTTGCCCCTCATTCTGAAAAGGCAATACTAATTAAAACCAGTCCCAACACCGATCAATAAAAAAATCTTGAATAAAAACAGACATCTCTGCACTTCAATTGGATTTTTCGAAGCTATACATCAGAGAGAAGAGAGAGAAACGGGAGAGGGAGGGGTCGCTATCAGTAACATAACTGTACGACTCGGAAAGCAGCAGAAGGGCGAAGGGGTGCGTAGGATAAGCAGAAGTTGAGCTAGTCATGGTGGGTTAGTGTCGTTGAATCTTTGGGTGCTGCTGCGGCTCTAATCTAAGCCTTTGCTTGAGGGTCGAGTGTTTCTGGTTATTTCACTTGGGTTTTGGTTATTGGAGTCGAGTGGTTCATTACTACAATGGGCGGCGAGCAGTACAGCAATGGCCACCGGAGGAAGAAATTGGAAAAGCTGCTCCTCTTGGTATGTTTATGGGGTCTGATTTCGCTATCTTGCGCTGGGAGGCTCTCTGGTTCGAGGCAGAAGCTCGAAGTTCAGAAGCACTTGAACAGACTCAATAAACCACCCACTAAGACCATTCAGGTCCGCACCACTCCCTAAGCAAACAATTCATAATACACATTGCATCATTTGTAGCTGAGTACTCACAATTTTTTGTGACATATTTTTCCTTTCCTTTTCTTTTTTATGGTTTGCAGATGAGAGAATCAGGGAAAATGCTGGGGTGGGGTTGATTATTATTGTTATTTTGGGTTTATTTTTCGTGTTACTTTTAAGTGAGCATTCGCTTGCTAAGTTTAGGAGCAGTTCTGCTCTAGACATACTTTTGTTAAAAATCTGTCAATTTTTCTATTTTTTCTCCTCAACTTCCAAGTAATAGTTCTTAAATGCTGAGAGGGACTTCACTTTGTTCCATTTATGAGTTCCTGTTATTGAAGTTGTAATGGTTTTTCTGAATTCCTTTTCTAATGTTGTTCATTTAGTTCCTTTTCTGATTTCACTTCCATCTTTTCCTGTTCTGGGGTCTTACTATTGGAGATTTGTGTGTTTGAAGTGAAGATCTCATTATTTATTTATTGCATTGCAATTTGTTCTACATGTGATGGTTGACCAGAGCCCAGATGGGGATATCATTGACTGTGTCCACATCTCTCATCAGCCAGCTTTTGATCACCCTTTTCTCAAAGACCACAAAATACAGGTTCATTTCTTCTATTTTATGTCTTCTTCGTTTTCATCTCATTAGGTGTAGCATAATGTTTTGCCTTGTTATTCTGATGGTGGATATGACTGTTTCTTGATTCCATTTAGATGAGGCCTGATTACCACCCAGAAGGGATTTTTGACGAGAACAAAATGTCGAACGGAAGAAGGAATTCAATCACTCAGCTATGGCATATGAACGGCAAGTGCCCTGAGGATACCATTCCCATTAGAAGAACGAAGAAAGAAGATGTGTTGAGGGCAAGCTCCGTGAAGAGATATGGAAAGAAGAAGCACAGAAGCATCCCCAAACCCCGTTCTGCCGATCCCGACCTCATTAATCAAAGTGGTCATCAGGTAACTGAGTCACAAAATCTTTATAGTGCTTGTGGATAACATTGATTCTCCTTTTCTCAATTAACATTTTGTTTTGTTTATTTGTGTTGTGCAAAACCAGCATGCCATAGCATATGTTGAAGGAGACAAGTATTATGGTGCAAAAGCAACTATTAATGTTTGGGAACCTAAGATACAGCAGCCTAATGAGTTCAGCTTGTCCCAGATTTGGGTCTTAGGTGGTTCTTTTGGTGAAGATCTTAACAGCATTGAAGCTGGTTGGCAGGTATGTCTGAGTAAAGAAGTTGTCAAGAATTACGTAGACCATTATGTATTACATTATGGTGTAGGATAACCAGATGCGTGTTGGTGTTTCAGGTCAGCCCTGATCTCTATGGTGACAACAACACTAGGCTCTTCACTTATTGGACTGTAAGCTCACAATTCTTTTTCTGTAAATAGAGACCAGTTGTGAAAATTTTCAGTATGGATTTCTTATCTTCGCCGACTGTGATAATTGCAGAGCGATGCATATCAAGCAACAGGGTGCTACAACCTTCTCTGCTCTGGCTTCATTCAAGTCAACAGCGAAATAGCAATGGGTGCGAGCATCTCTCCCGTGTCCGCAGTTCGAAGTTCCCAGTATGATATTAGCATTCTTGTGTGGAAGGTAAAATCCAGTTTCACCCCATTCAGCCATCTTGATTATATAAAATGTATAGAATCTTGCATTGTTCTTTACCTAGATATTCTTTTTCTTTCACGGAGGCTGTTGTACTAGAAAAGTTGTATTAAAGTCTAATGTAGTTTTGATACCGCTTTCGCCATTGGCTACTCCATTATAGGATCCAAAAGAAGGGAACTGGTGGATGCAGTTTGGCAATGGCTACGTGTTGGGGTACTGGCCGTCGTTCTTGTTTTCGTACCTAGCAGACAGTGCATCGATGATCGAGTGGGGAGGAGAGGTAGTAAATTCACAGCCTGATGGGAAGCACACTTCAACCCAAATGGGGAGTGGACATTTCCCAGAAGAAGGGTTTGGGAAATCAAGCTATTTCAGGAACATTCAAGTAGTTGACAGCTCAAACAACCTTAAAGCCCCCAAAGGACTTGGCACTTTCACTGAGCAATCTAACTGCTATGATGTCCAAACAGGCAGTAATGAAGATTGGGGGCACTACTTCTACTATGGAGGCCCTGGAAGAAACCCCAATTGCCCATGAATGATAAGGAAGGACAGAAACAAATTACAGATGACCCGTCGAAGAAAGAGCACTGTATAATGAATGTAGTTAAGATCTCTCCCTCTCTCTCCTCTCCTCTCTCTCTCTCTCTCTCTCATTAGACCCCTTATTGTCTTTTTTTTTTTTTTTAGTGTTGCTAGGTTTGTTGAGTAAATATAAGCTCTGTAGGTGGAGATTTTTGACATTTTGTTTTCCTGGAAAAGGTGTGGATGTAAGTGGGAAAGTGGCCAAGTTTCTTGAAAAACAGGAGAGAGACAGGCCTTTGTCATTTTATATGTATTTTATTACTTATTTTACTCTCCACTCTTGGGAGTGCTTTATTACACGAATCAATCAGTCCCATGGGCCATGGAGCTTTCTGGCCTGCCAAAAAAGAGCCATTTTTATTATTTTTTGACAAAAAACAAAGGAATCAAATTTATTCAGGCACCATACTGTAATAAATTATAGCCTGAGCTATACATTGTAAAAGCTGTCCTATTTTACTAAACTTCTGTCAAAATTTGCTTTCAGTTTTTGGGGTTGAGGGATTGTAATAACTCATAAGAAAATTAGAAATTATAATTTGTTATGAATTCTAAAATTTTCTAATCCCCAAAAATGTAATTATATTTGAAAAAGACATCTTATTACATCATTTGCATGTGAGAAATGTTATTATAATGCTAATATACCCTTTGGATTCTTGGTGCATTGGCTTTCTGTAAAGTGCCCACCAATATCAAAACTTTGATATATTCGTCACCTTTTCATACGATAATATATTGTGCGTGCAGTTTCCTCCATAATGTCATTATGATACGACATAAAAAGTATTCATAGTATTGACATTTGGATTTCCCAACTCACTTTTATACTTTTATGTTCAAATCAAAAGAAAATAATTTTTTCATTCTACACACATTCTTTGCTTAGAAACAGGATAGATCTTGAGGGTAATAGTCGCGGTGATAGGATAGGACCCTCCATTTTAATAGATCCTAAATTTATAGATATAAAAATAAATGATAGTTGCAAGAACATGAGCCTAGTCAATTCAAATTTGATTGTGGGTGGAGTTGGGTATATGCTACATGTACTTGTCACTCACACTGATATATATAGATGTTTTTACTATAAATATTTAATGACAAATATTTGATATATGAGACACATCCTTGATTTTATGGAATCTTACTGTTATGCGTATTCTTGGATTTGGTGACAATGTGAATAAACAAGTTTACCTTTCCACCACACATGTATAAATAGTGCAGTGAATAGACATAATTTTATCACTTCCTCTCTCTCACAAAAAGGTTTTAACATTATTTACTCGATTCTTTATAACTTGAGCGTAGAAGTTCCCTAACCGAAACTCCATTCCATAAATTTTTGCAGGTCTGAACGTGCTTGATTTAACACAGATCTTACAAATGGCTCATTACTACCTTTCAGAATAACCAACTTAACCTCTTTCACCATCCCTCCTCACCCAAAATCTCAAGAAGCCAACGAAAATGTTTGAAGAGATCTTCATCAGCCTAAGTCCACATATTTCTGACATTCTAGGCAACCAATAGGATGCTACAATATATTCTATCCTTGCCTAGAAAAAAAGACTCTCTTCCCACCATAAACACATGCATTCATTGATCACAAACAATTTTCATTTCTTTTGGATTACAGAAATCGTTCCACAATTTAGCATTTGTAATCAGTACAAATTTGATACAAAAAGGGAAACAATTTCGATTTCTTTTGGATTAGAGACATTGTTCTACTGTTTAGTAATTGTCATCAAAACAACTTCCCTTGCATTTTTAGAAATTTGATAGAAAAAAGGGAAAGCAATGCCCTATATGAGCATGGAACACTTGATTATTATTACAACAAGAATACTAGTTAAATCCATCATAATGACATGATGGAGGAGCTTGCATATAATATAATATATGAAAAGCTAACAGAATATACCCTTTTTTTTTTTTTCACTTAGTGGCCTCTTTACAGAAAGGCAATGCACCAAGATTCCAGAGACTTAATAAAGTATATTATATAATATAATATTAATAAATAAAAAGTATATAATACTTTTATATCTATCACATGCAAATCTCATCCAAACAGTTCCAAGATATCTTTTTCAAACATATCACATTCAGAGAAGCAAATTTTGACAAGTTTGGTAAATAGGACAGCTTTTCCATTCTTTAGTTCATACTATAATTTATTATTGTATGGTGTGTCACTATGTTTTATTTTTTTTTGGGGTTGGGGGTGGGTAGGTGGGGTTGGGGAGTTGTAATAAAGCACTTCAAGAGTGGAGTAAAATCAGTAATAAAATACATAGAATGTGACAAAGGCCTGTCTCTCTCCTGTTTTTCAAGAAACTTAGGCCACTGTCCCACTTACACGGCCAACTTCTCGAGGCAAATAAAACGGTCAAAAATTCCCACCTCCAGAAGTTACATTACTCAACAAATTTGAGAAAAGGAAAATGAGTGGTATACACACAGAGAACGAGAGGGGGGGGGGGGGGATCTTAGATACATTTCATTATACAGTGCTCTTTCTTCAAAGGGTCATCTGTAAATTGTTTGTCCTTCCTTATCATCTTCATGGGCAATTGGGGTTTCTTCCAGGGCCTCCATAGTAGAAGTAGTGCCCCCAATCTTCATTACTGCCTGTTTGGACATCATAGCAGTTAGATTGCTCAGTGAAAGTGCCAAGTCCTTTGGGGGCTTTAAGGTTGTTTGAGCTGTCCACTACTTGAATGTTCCTGAAATAGCTTGATTTCCCAAACCCTTCTTCCGGGAAATGTCCACTCCCCATTTGGGTTGAAGTGTGCTGCCCATCGGGCTTTGAATTTACTACCTCTCCTCCCCACTCGATCATCGATGCACTGTCTGCTAGGTACGAAAACAAGAACGACGGCCAGTACCCCAACACGTAGCCATTGCCGAACTGCATCCACCAGTTCCCTTCTTTTGGATCCTATAATGGAGTAGCAAATGGCCAAAGAGGTATCAAAACTACTTTAGACTTTAATACAACTTTTCTAGTACAACAGCCTCCGTAAAAGAAAAAGAATATCTAGGTAAAGAACACTGCAAGATTCTATACATTTTATATAATCAAGATGGCTGAATGGGGTGAAACTGGATTTTACCTTCCACACAAGAATGCTAATATCATACTGGGAACTTCGAACTGCGGACACGGGAGAGATGCTCGCACCCATTGCTATTTCGCTGTTGACTTGAATGAAGCCAGAGCAGAGAAGGTTATAGCACCCTGTTGCTTGATATGCATCGCTCTGCAATTATCACAGTCGGCGAAGATAAGAAATCCTTACTGAAAATTTTCACAACTGGTCTCTATTTACAGAAAAAGAATTGTGAGCTTACAGTCCAATAAGTGAAGAGCCTAGTGTTGTTGTCACCATAGAGATCGGGGCTGGCCTGAAACACCAACACGCATCCATTTATCCTACACCATAATGTAATAGATAATGCTTCTACGTAATTCTTCACAATTTCGTTACTGGACATACCTGCCAACCAGCTTCAATGCTGTTAAGATCTTCACCAAAAGAACCACCTAAGACCCAAATCTGGGACAAGCTGAACTCATTAGGCTGCTGTATCTTAGGTTCCCAAACGTTAATAGTTGCTTTGGCACCATAATACTTGTCTCCTTCAACATATGCTATGGCATGCTGGTTTTGCACAACACAAATGACCGAAACAAGATATTACTTGAGAATATGAGAATCAATATTATCCACAACTACAATCAAGATTGTGTGCCTTAGTTACCTGATGACCACTTTGATTAATGAGGTCGGGATCGGCAGACCGGGGCTTGGGGATGCTTCTGTGCTTCTTCTTTCCATATCTCTTCACGGAGCTTGCCCTCAACACATCTTCTTTCTTTGTTCTTCTAATGGGAATGGTATCCTCAGGGCACCTGCCATTCATATGCCACAGCTGAGTGATTGAATTCCTTCTTTCGTTCGACATTTTGTTATCGTCAAAAATCCCTTCTGGATGGTAATTAGGCCTCGTCTAAATTGAATCAAGAAACAGCCATATCCACCATCAGAAAACGAGGCAAAACATATGCTACACCTAATGAGATGAAAAAGAAGAAGAAGACATAAAATAGAAGAAATGAACCTGGATTTTGTGGTCTTTGAGAAAAGGGTGATCAAAAGCTGGCTGATGAGAGATGTGGACACAGTCAATGATATCCCCATCTGGACTCTGTTCAATCATCACATGTAGAACAAATCGCAACAAATATATAAATAAACAACGATATCTTTACTTCAAACTCATAAATCTCTCCTTCAACAACACCCCAGAACATAAAAGGAAAGTAAAATCAGAAAAACAACAAAATGAACAACAGACGAAGACAAAATGTCACAAGAAATTGTGAATATAAAAAATGCACACACGAAATGAGCATCATTAATTGTGCAGGGTGGGCAGACCTGAATGGTCTTAATGGGAGGTTTATTGATTCTTTTCAAGTGCTTCTGAACTTCAAGCTTCTGCCTGGAACCAGACAGCCTCCCGGCGCAAGATAGCGAAACCAGAGCCCAAAAGCATACCAAGAAGAGCACAGTTTCCAGTTTCTTCCTCCGGCCTCCATTGCTATACTGCTCGGGGCCCATTACAGCAATCACCACCCCGACCCGAATAAGCAAAAACCCAAGTGAACTTAACTCAAAACGATTCGACCTTCACGCACGGAAGGCTTAGTTTAGAGGAGCAGCAGCAGTCCAAGATTCAGTGACACTAACCCACCATGAGAGTTGTACAGATTCACAGCTGAGAGCGACCCCTCCTCCCCTCTCTGTCTCTCTCTCCCTCACTTTCTATGTCTTTCTCCGTCCTCTTATTTATGGATAGCTGCGAAAATTCCAAATGAGTTGCAGAAATGTGCGTATTTATTCAAGATTATTATAGATAGCATTGGCCTTTTAGAACACGAGGGGTAAAAGGGAGCCGCTCGAAAGGTGAGGGAAAGACACTCAACTGAATTCTCTGTTTTGCCCTTGGTTTTTTAAATTGGTTCATTCTAAGTAATGCAGACAAAAAAAGTTGATTCTATTTACACCACTCTTTTTTCTTTACACATCATATAAATATATTAATAAAAATAAACATAAAGAAAATAATCAAAATATTCTTAAAGAATATATTTATTTGGTGGATTCTATTTACACCACATATTTCTCTTTTCACACCATATTTACTTAATACATTATAAATATTATTATTATTTTATTATAATTATTTTATACACCACCTAAAATTCTTGTGTTATCCTTTTAGGAAAACCATAAAAAAATTGAAGGAGCAGGGCCTGTTATCTTCTTGATCTAAAATCCAATGGATTTTCTAGCAACATCTCTTTTGTTAAGTGATTGACTAATCAGAAACCTCGCCCGTCTTCGAATCCTATCTACCTGCACATGAGCATCAACTTTCCATGGTTGACACAATCATCTCGCCCAAGTTGCCAAATGGTGGCACAAAAGCTCATGGCAGCAAAAGATGATTGAAAAGAACATAGTGTTGCATATCCATTATCACTGGTTAATTTATAATTCTTGCTCAGATCCAAAAAATTCAAAATAAATATATGAAATTTTACGGTTAAGAAAAAAAAAAGAATTTGGAAGAAGAGAAAGCTGCCCAAGCCAACATCACTTGAAATGAAGAAAGAGGAAAGAATTTGGAAGAGGAAAAAGCTATCCAAGCCAACATTACTGGAAATTCCTCCACAGCCTCGTGCAGTCCACTTCTCGCTTCCATTAGCCGGAATTTTCAGGAGGAGGAAATAGGAGAAGAAGGCCGGTGTTTGGTGTATGAGACAAGAAAAAGGAAAAAAAAGAAAAATAAATATATTCTTTAAGGATATTTGGGTCATTTTCTTTATGTCTATTTTTATTAATATATTTTTGTGGTGTGTAAAGAAAAAAGAGTGGTGTAAATAGAATCACCAAAAAAAAAATCACAAAATAGGGTAGTTTTTAAAAGTGTTCTCAAAATTGGGTAAAACGTCACGTTTGATGACGTTTGGTGATAAAAATATCACCGGATCTGACGTTTTAATTTTGAAAAATAAAAATGTCTGGTCCGCTGATGTTTTTATTATATATATATATATATATATATATATAGTATGCAATCATGATCCCCATCCATATATATATATATACACATATATGTCTGCCGCATATATATATATATACAAGTATGTATATACAAGTATATGTATCTATATATAAAGATATATAATTATATATATTTATAATTTGTATGTATATTTTTAATATTATTTATTAAGTGATATTTATATTATTAGAATTTAATGTTTTTTATATTTACTGAAACTAAATCAAATATCATATTAAATATATTTTTATATTTTTCATTATATAAATATATATTTATTTCAATACTATATCAAATAATAATATAGCTGTAAATCAATAAAAATTCTAAATTTTAAAAAAAATATTATAAAAAATATATTCAGAAATATTTTTAAATAATTTTGATATTTATATTAATAATTTAAATATATATATATGTAATAATAACTAAAAAAATATAATAAACGTCAAGCCCACTGACATTTCTTTAAAAAATATTTATTTTTAAAATTTTTTAAAATTTTATATATTATTTATATTTAATATATATTAGATGTTATTTATTATATTATGCTTATTATATAATACTATTTTTAATATAAATATTTTATTAGAAATATATGTATATAATTTTTCCATATAAAAAAATATATTATATAATTATTTATTAAGTGATATTTATTATTAGAATTATTAGAATTCAAATTTTTTGTATATCTATGAAACTAAATGAAACAAAATATTAAATATATTTATATATTTTTCATTATATAAATATATATTTATTTCTAAACTATATAAAATAATAATATAGTTGTAAATCAATAAAATTATAAATTTTAAAAAATTATATTACAAAAAAATATTCAGAAATATTTTTAATTAATTTTGATATTTATATTACTAATTATCGGAATAATTTAAATATATATATATATATATGTAATAATAATTAAAAAATGCAATAAACTTCAAGCCCACTGACGTTTTAAATAAATGTACGTGGGCCGCACATTTCTTTTAATTTTTAATTTTTTTTTAATTTTTAAAATTTTATATATTATTTATATTTAATATATATAAATTATATGTTATTTATTATATTATGCTTATCTATTTTTTAATATAAATATTTTATTAGAAATATATGCATATATATTATTTTTCTATATAAATATATATAATATATAATTATAAAAAATAAAAGTTTATATTGTTGTTTAAGATAATTAAATCATATAAATAATTTTAAAAAATCAAAGACTAATTAATAATAATTATTATATTTTTATTTAACTATTATTTGAATATTTAGAAATATATATATACATATTAATACATAAATATATTATAAAATATGTATATATATAAATATAGGATATAATTTTAAAGAAACGTGAGTGGGTCTTTAATTTACTTTTTATTTAATATTTATATTATATATATATTATATATTATAAATATATATATATATATATATTATTTTTTATTTATTTTGATTAAATAAAAATACCATTATTGTTTATATTTAAATTTTTTGTTATATAAATATAAATATATATATATATATAGAAATTTATATATATATATTTGTAATTTGTCTGTATTAATTTTTTTATATTATTTAAATAAATTATATCTATATTATTAGAATTTAATTTTTTTGTATAATTACTGAAACTAAATCAAATATAATATTAAATATATTTATATATTTCTCATTATATAAATATATATATATTTATTTCAATTCTATATAAAATAATAACATAATTATAAATCAATAAAAATTCTAAATTTAAAAAAAATCATATTATAAAAAAACATATTAAAAGAAATTAAGGAAGATTTTTAATTAACTTTAATATTTATATTACTAATTATTGGAAAATTTTAAATATATATATATATATATATTTATATAAATGTAGCAATAACTAAAAAAAAATACAGTAAACATCAAGCCCATTGACGTTTTAAAGAAACGTCAGTGGGCCTGACATTTCTTTTAAATATTTTATATTTCTTTTTAATTTTATACATTATTTATTTAATATATATGTAAATTATATGTTATTTATTATATTATGCTTATCTATTTTTTTAACATGAATATTTTATTAGAAATATATGTATATATTATTTTCCTATATATATATATATTATATAATTAAAAAAAATAAAAAGTTTATATTGTTATTTAAGATAATTAAATCATATAAATAATTTTAAAAAATTAAAGACTAATTAATCATAATTATTAAATTTTTATTTAACTATTATTTGAATAATTAGAAATATATATATATTAATACATAAATATATTATAAAATATGTATATATATAAATATAAAAAATATATATATATAACGTCAGGCCCACTGACGTGCCCACTGACGTTTTAAAGAAACGTCAGTGGGCCTGACATTTCTTTGATTTAATTTGAATTTAATATTTATATTATATATATTATAAATATACATATATATATATATTATTCCTTAAATATTTTGATTAAAGTAAATATAATTATTGTTTATTTTTTTATATAAATATATATATATATATATAGAATTTATATATATATATATTTTATAGAAATATATATTATATAATTGTAAATAATAAAATTTTATATTATTATTTAAGATAATTAAATTATATTATAATTTTTTTATATAATTTAAAGGATATTTTTTTAATAATTATTATACTTTTATTTTAAGTATAATTTGAATATTTGATATATATATATATATATATATATATAATAATAATAAAAATATAATGTGAGGCCCACTAACGTTTTAAGGAAACGTCACTGTGCTTGACGTTTCTTTTAATTTTTTATATTCTTTAATATTATATAATAAATATATTATTTATATTTAATATATATATATATATATATTATTTCTTATTTATTCTTTTGAAAATATATATGATTAACGTGTATATTATTTTTTTCTTATATAAATTTTTATTTAGAAATATATATATTTTCTATATAAATATAAATTATATATTTGTAAATAATTAAATTTTATATTTTTATTTAAGATAATTAAATCATAATATAAATAATTTTTTATAACATAAAGAATATTTATTAATAATTATAATAAATTTTCAAGTATAATTATAATATTTGATATATTATTATATATATAAATTATATATATATATATATAAATTTTATTAAATTAAATAATTATACCTATTATGAATAAATGAATTGTCTTTCAATCTCTTTTTACTTTTTAGAGAATTGTCAATCAATCTTTTCTTTTACAGAGAATCTGCACATTTTCTTTTACAGAGTCTGCACATTTTCTTTTACAGAGAGTCTCGTGTAGTGAAATGAGGTCAGTTTTTATAGCGTGCACGTCTTCTCAAATCCCACTGAAATTTGCATTGTATCGTGCAGTCAATTCAGTAATAATTTATATTCCTGAACTAATATAAATAGGAATGTCTTAGCATAATACACATTATGTGTTAAGAGAATGAGTAAGGGAAAAGCCTGTGCTTTCATGAGTGATGAAGTATACACCGATGATTTGCCAATTCTGGATAAAAATAAGCCTTATTTCGATATTACATTGTCTAAATCACATATTGCCCTGCACTATCTACTGGTAAATTTTCTATTAGAAGAATTATAGTAAAGTGTGTATATTATTTATTTAAAGGTTTTTTTTTATTATTATTTTTTTATAAATTTTCTTGCAGTCAATGCTTAAGGAGATGATCAAACTCTTGCCTAACATTGAAATACCAGTTGTTTTATTTTGTTTGGGAAAGTCATGGACAATACGATACCATGGAAACCACAAAAAACCGAAATTTGATAATGCAAGTTGGGGGCGCTTTGTGGAGGACACAAAATTGAATTTGGGCGATTTATGTATTTTCTCATTGGTTGAAAATACTCGAACGAAAGTCACTTTTAAAACTGGTTTGGTCATGCTGAGCGGTTTATTATTGTCTCGAGACGTATCAGGTACAAGTGGTGGCTCATATGGTTAATTGTGTCCATGAAAAATTGCTAATAAGGATTTTATTTTATTTGTTTGTGTTTTTTTAGGAAAATTTTATTCGGTGTAATAGTTTATTGTTGTTTTATGTTTATGTTATTGTGTAATAATTTAATTTATTATAATTTTTCATAATATTGGTATTTAAATATAATTCTTGGTGTTCAGTAAGATCAAGAAATAAATAATATATATAAAGATTAGCTAAGGTGAATTCACGGCGATTACAACACCTAGCCCCTTAACCTATACATATACTATAACACTCAATAAATAATAACCTAATACTATTACAATAGTCATGAAAATTCAACATCTAAAATGACAATCGTAGCTACACCAAATTATTTTTTCTTCGCCTTGGATCTCTCCATACTTGAGGAAGATGGTCCACTCACAACATCATTATCTTCAAACTTGAAAAGCTTCTCTAGTTGGTCGAAGAATGACTCGCCATCCAATAAGTATGCAATTGTATTTATTATTTTGGGATCACGATCCTAGAAATGTAAAAATAATTAATATAAGTGTAAATTGGATATTTACAATCAAGAAAATGAATGGTTGGTTAACTTTTAGAGAAAATTACCCATAAACGCCAATGATCCGGTGTAGCATTTATAAGCTGTTGTCCACCAACCATACAAACTCCAGCCGTAATTACCATTTTTTTTGTACATGTAGTGACAGGATTGCAGCATATCAATGTGGTTTTTCACGTCAGCATAACTAAATTTACGTTCCTTGAATTGGTTCTTCAAAACATTTCTTACATTCGGTAAGCAGTTGCTATTATGGTTACCGATTTCCCAATCACCTGCTTCGACGTCCTTGACAAGAGTATTCACAAGCATTATCTCTATCTCCTTTTGTCCAGTAGGTGTCCGAGTAGAACTCAAATTCTTGCAAGTTATGGCATTTTGATTGTGGAGGAAGAGGAGAGAATTCCAATGAGTGATCCATCTATGTATGTAAGTAAAATGAATGTCACCACACACATATTTATAATGCTAACATCTTGATGTGTCTGTACACATTTGTATTATGCATTAACTGTTTGGTATGTTGTTCATGGGACGTTTGATTTCATATATTATTAATATATTAAAATAAATAAATATACAAACCATTTTTTTGGTTAATGCAACAAATGATATCAGATAATTATTATAATAAATAAACATAGTCAAGATATGCTATCATTTTAACAATACTAATGAATATGAGTTTAGAGGCAAAACAAGAAGAACAGTTCGACCACCTATTTTTAGATAGAATAAATTCATGGTCGATACGGAGTGTTTGATGGGTTGAAAGGTTGATATGCAGGATATTCATGCTCCTCAAAATGGTTTTGCTGCACGTGCCACTCGTACTGTTGTTTTTGCATGTCAAGTGCAATTTGAGAATTATATACTTGGTGATGCATATATTCTTCGATGTTGGCAACCTGTGTATCCAAGGCATTTCTCCATTCTGACCAATCGTTCCAACCTGTATGAAGTTGATGTAAAGGGTGGGCCTGCTGGGAAGTCCCGACCTCATACTGTGGGAGATTTCTCTTCTTCTTCCATGTGCGTATGCAAGTTGTTCTGCTTCTCCCATCATCTCATCCTCATTTTGTTCTTCGATATCAACATCTATAGGTTGTGTTCTTGTATATGTACTTCTTCTCTTCTTCTTCCTTCTTTCTTCTTCATTATTCAGTTCTCCTTCGCTATCCTCGATGGCTTCAGTGTGGATTGAGCTATTAAGCAGAATATTCGATACTTTTCCACCAGAGACATTTGTCAGACGAGAGTTGGGCAGAGCAAGTCTTTTCTTATCAGATAAAATGAGATACAATTTTCTCATGCCGGGATGCAACATACACATCTTCATGTTGATTAGAAGTTCGAGGTTGATGGTTGTTTCGCCTGGAGTTTCTTTCAACCCTTCCAAATTAATCCCGACATATCTAGCAATTGGAGTAATCAACCCTCTGATATAGTTTGCTACTTGATGTTTTGTTCGAACAACCTGCCTTAAAAGCATCGGTGCTACATTGAATTTTTTCCCATTCATCAAACACCATAATATGAACAACTTGTCCAATATAACAACCCCCAGTTTAGACTTTGCCACAATTGTACTTGAGAGGAAGCATTGGAAATATCAAATCGTCGGGCTTCTTATACTTGATGCTTTTGATTGGCTAGGGTTGTAAATGGATGGTTTATTTGGGAAAGCCTCCGTTATTTCTTTCTAAGACATTATTGGATTGAATTCAGGGAAGTGTATCTTCGTATCTGGTAGATTGGATAATTTCTTCTTCAGAAATCCATAAATTTTATTTAACGTTTCCGGCGAAAGTATATAAAACTCATTGCCCAAATAGAAGTTTATGGCTCCCGGCACGGTATCATCGTATCCCACGTGAAGGATCGAGAAGAATTCAAGGACCAACCGCTCATATATCTTCTCTCGTAAGGTGAAGAACTTAGACCATCCCATATTTTTGCACAATTTTTTTAGATCCTCGTAAATTACAAGCTCTTTCATGCATTCTTCATCTGCAAAATGGGTGGCTCGTCTTTTCTTTCTGTACACCTCAAACCATCTCTCACTCAGAATATCCCAATCTTCAAATCTTCACAAATATATCTGTGAATGCAATTTAGTGGATGAATTGAAAGACTAAATATGTTGTATGATCTATGTCTTAATATTTTAGTAGAAATTCGAATGGTTTTAAGAGCCTCTAAGAGAGATGGGTGAGAGTAAGGTTTTGGGGGATGAGAAAAATGAGTGGAAAAAGGGGAAAAACCTATATATAAATCGAATTTTGCATCTGACTCGATCGATCGACTCAGTCTTACTGGTCACTCGGTCAACCAAGTCACCGATTTACACGTGGGCACAGCACTCAGACATCAAGCAAACTCGGTCAGCCAAGTGAAAAAAAATTCTGGAATTTTGCCGCTCGATCGCATCTCACTCAGTTGATGGACTCAGTAAACTGAGCATTGTACTCCACTCGGTCATTCAGTCAACTCGGTTGGCTGAGTGGGAAAAAAATCTAGAATTTTGATGCTCGATCGCATCTTACTCCACTCGGTCAACACACTCGATTATTCAGTCAACTCGATCAGCTGAGTGGAAAAATAATTTGGAATTTTGATGCTCGATCGCATCTCACTCTACTCGGTCATTCAGTCTACTCGATCAATCGAGTGGAAAAAAAATCTAGAATTTTAACGCTCGATTGTATTTCACTCGGTCGATGGATTGGGTAAACCGAGCGTTGTACTCCCCTCAGTCATTCTGTCAACTCGGTTGGTCGAGTGGAAAAAAAATCTGGAATGTTGCCTCCGAGCGGTGGATTCTTCCACTCGGTGAACCATTTAACTTGGTCGGCCGAGTTAAGATTCAATTTTTGTAATAAATTTTTAATTTTTTTTATAAATTCGTTTATTTTATATTTTTTTGCCATAATTATATCTTTTTAGTGATATTTTTTTTTTCTTTTTTTGGAAAATTGCAAGTGAAGTAAACAAATGAAATATAATAAATACCTAGAAGGTAAATGTTTAAACCACACGAATTTTTTCGACGTTACATAATATTGAAGCATATTACCCCCACATTAGAAATGTCCTCCTGTACCACAACCTCTACTTTTTCATGTTTGTCGAGCTTTTCCTTGACCTTGCACTTCATTTCCTGATGTTTCTTGTTGTCTTCTTCTAATTCCAGCTCTTCTAACTCTTGGGTCAAAGGCATTTACTTGTGCCTCTAAATTTTCTTCTACTTCTCTTCCTCAGAAATTGTCGTCGAAGGAATTGTCATTCTGCTAGAGGATGATGTGACTGTTCGGCTACATCCCAAAAATTGGCCATATCAGAGTACTGGAATGGAATAGGAGTATAATAGAAATACTCGTAGTTTGTCATATTGTAGTTTCTCTAGCTCCGAGGTCAAAGTTCATATGGTGATATTGTGAGGGAGTGGACAAAGATGGATAGTATGGTATCGGGGTATAAGTAGGTGTACTCATTGAAGGCCTATATACATCCTCCACATTTTCTTCAGTTGGACATGCTGGTCGTGAAGTGGTTGATGCAAAATTCCCAGGTGGTGGCATCCGATGTTCAGGGCTAAATTCATGATCAACCCTATGACTTCTTCTAGTTCTCAAAATTGCATCTGCTTGACTTTGAGACTCATGTTGATATGCATGCTGGGTATACGTCATGTATGTAGGTTCCGCAGACACCCTCTCAATTGTTCGCTCTAAATTTTTGTACAAAGAGAGATGTTCATCTAACAAAGAATTAAGTTGTTCAATGTCCAACCTGTTTCTATTTTTTATGTTCCTCTTCATAAGTTCCAACTGTTCAATCTACAAATACATAAATAATTTAACATATACACATTAAAACACATTGAATATATAGAAAAACTTAGATAGATATAGATGTATGTTGCATACCATGTAGTGTATCAATGAGGCATCTCTAGTTTTGATTCCTATTTCTTCATGTCGGTCGACAGGCGATATAAAACGATGTGTAATTGTGTTATACCAATCATAATAATCAGGAGTCGTCGTTGGCTTCATAAGAAATTGGGTGCCCCTGATATATTCATTTCTTCGCATCCATTGATGAACATATTTCTGGTGTATGTCCATCCAGTTAGCATTTCTATGCCCCTCACGATCGATTTGATGCACATTCATTTTCCATATATCAAGAGGGTCGAACTGAGTCGGAATGTCTTGCAACATTCGAAACTGACGTAAGACCCTTTCTGGATTATGAAACTCCACAAATGAAAAAAAGATGAGAGGACATTGAGATCGCACATTGTCCGAGAAATATTGGGAAAATAATTATAGTATTTTCGGCTGTGACCAATCATAAGGATCCCAAGTAAACTGGTAAAAAATAAAAAATAAACAAAAACATATTTTTTGAATGATTACATATAAGTATTCATAAAATGAACTAAGAAATCAAACCTATTCATGGGTCAATTTATCAAAGATTTCTTTGAAAACCTTCACCTGGCGTCTAACAGTGTGCCGAAACTGCTATCATTATTCCAAATGTTACATATAGTATACGAGTTGATTAGTAGATGCCAATTGAGATAACCATAAACATAAATTCACCAAAAATTTAAATGAATTGTAAACATTATCGTGCACCGAAAGGGGCGACAGGGAGTGTACCACCACCCAAATGTTGAGGTCTTTCAATTTCTAGCATATGTAATCTTTGTGCCTTAGATACAGACACAATGGATGAGATTTGTGACCAAGCCCAAATTTGTGTTATATTATAAAGGCGTAAAACATTAGTAATTAATAATGTTACTTCTGGAAGATTCATTAATAAATTTGTATGTAGTACCTGTAACAGTTGAACTGGTCCACCGAGATTTTCCTTTGCATTCAAGCTTCCATCGCACAAGTGACGGTACAGGGAAGATAGGATGGCACTACCCCAACTGTACTTATTACTGATTTCACATCTTACAAGCATTGTAAATATACTAGTGGTATTAAATTTCCACTAGCATAAGGGCACATCACACCGCGTAACAGGAATAACAAGAATGCCCGCACATATTGCTCAACATGTTCAACCATGCTATCATCCATCACCGGATGCGATCGCATATGAACTGCTAAAGAGCTCGCTCTAATTTTTCCACTTTTTGTGTGGGATACTTCTGGTGTGTAACCTAAGAGCACCTGACAGTAACCAACCCACTCATTAGGAGACATCGTAGGATCGACTCCACATACTGGCTTTCCTTCAACCGGCAAACCCCAAATTAAGGCAACATCCAACAAAGTGACAGTAGCTTCACCTACAAGAAAGTGAAATGTGTGGGTTTCTGGACGCCACATCTCCACCAAAGCGGTGATTAAGTGGTTATCTGGGTAAAACTTTCCGTACCTATATACACCGTAAAAATCCATTTCTAATAACAAGTCCAATATGCATGTGTGGGGATGAGACAATCCATCTTCAAATAATTCCCAAAATTTATTTTCACACCGCCTAAAGCGAAAAAAAGAGTTCAAATCCGTATCTGACTTTAGTAGGCCCTCGAAAATGTACTGAGATTGAAGTGTAAAAATTATCGGGTCCCTAGTGCCATAGTGGTTCCGTGAATTGATATCCATCAATCATTGCAAATGTAAAACAACATTAATTAATATAGGATTATTAAATTGAAACGCATACGGTCACAAAAAATTATAAAATAAAATTACAGACAATTATAAATACATATATACACATATAACCATTTTTCCCTATCACAGAAGTACGTACATTCCACAAATTTAAAAAAGGTTTTAAAATGATCTCAGAAATCTTCAGATTGTGAGCTTGCTTGTATAGTTGCATGTGTTTGCAAGGATTGAGAATTTGTACGACAATCTTGATTGGTTCCTTCTCCTTGTCCATGAGTCTGTCATCGTTTAGCATGTTGTCTAGCTCGTGCTTCAGGCCAATCCATCTCATTCAGAATTTGTGATGATCAATTTCTTCCCGGGCGATGCATAGTTTGTAAAGTGGTGTCATTATATAAATGAAAATCAGGCTCATCCCAATATTTCTCCCCTAAATATGGCTGGAATGCAGCAGCATATATTCGCTTGTAGTTTATCCAGTGATAATACGGTTGTATAAATGAAGTAGCATTAATCCGTAGATCAGTGCATACACTCATCACATGCGAACATGGAATACTATATAAGGTCCACTTGCTGCAAGAACATTCTCTCGTGGTAAGTCTAACAGCATGTACATGACCCACTTTGCCCGGGCGTGGTTTGGTGACCACCATAGCAGATTGCTCATGGTAATCGATTTGGGTAACTACATGACCCCACAGAGAGTTGTGACCAATGCTAATATTTGGAATGAGCATAGCTAGTATATGACTGTGCATTACTCTGCATTCTTCTAACAGCTTTTTTCTGTTCTCTAAAATATGCAACACATGGCTTGAACGTGATCTCCACTATAGCTGTTAAAGGGAGACGTCAAGCACCCTTTAAGACACCGTTAAACGATTCTGACAAATTGGTGGTTAGAATACCATGTCGCCACCCACCATCATGCATAAATGCCCATTGTTCTTTATTGATTTGATTGAGGTACAAGTACGCTGCCGGATTCAGACTTTTGATTTCACTCATAACACTATTATGCTTAATGATTTGGTGTTTAGATCCAGCCCACCAACACAGATCTTTCAATTGCACATCTTTAAAATGCGAATTGATACTCCATGTGGGGTATTAAAGGCTGGTATAGTCTGTATTACACTTAGAAGACCTGCATTTCTATCCGAAATTATGCACATCTGATCCCTCCCACATATGACGTACTTGCAAATCAATTCCAAAAACCACTTCCAAGATTCAAAATTCTCTTCGTCCACAATAGCAAATGCTAGGGGAAATATCTGTTTGTTTCTGTCCACTACAACGGCTATCAACATTTTATGTTTGTACTTCATGTATAGATGTGTCGCATCAACACTGATGATGGGTCGACAATACTTGAACCCTGCGTAACAAGGCTCGAATGACCAAAAAACATATCTGATAATCTTTTTATGTGGGACACTGGTGTCATGGTGTTTCCATTCAGCAATGGTGCCCGTGTTCTACTTTTGTAGTACACCTATAAAGTTAGATAGCTTTCTTACGGAGCTCTCCCATGTCCCATAAGTGTTCTCAATTGTCCGTCTAATGTCATGCCATGCCTTTTTATATAAAATCAAGTATCCAGTTGTGTTTTAACGTTTGCTTGTGCCTCAAAGACGCTGATTGCTGGATTAACCCGAACATTTTCCTTAATCAAGAAAGCTACAAAATTTTTATTCAGATTTCGATGATCAGAAAATATGTCATTCATATAACATCTATGATGTCCACCATATTTTGTTATTTTGAACATCCTCAATCTTCGCTTACATGTTGCTCTAACATACCAAGGACATTCTTCAAAAGGTGTACTATGTTCACATTTAACAACCCAAAGGAATGGTTTGCTTTCTGTAACTCGAAACTGATGTCTTGCATGTCGTATCAAGAAATTCTTAATCACTGCAATTAAAGCCTTCTTATCCCCAAATACCATGTCCTTCTCAATTATACCTCGACTAGGATCGTAAAACTTTTCCCACGAAGACGAAGGATTATGCATCGAGTCAGCAACAACTTCGAGGACAATTGTTGTGTAAAACAGGATGTTTGAGTCATAATTGATATGGATTGTTGTTTTTACACCGCCGGGGTCTACATTAGTTGCATCAACATCTTCTTCGTCTACTATTACTTCTATGTCATCCAAATTTCATTTTTTGTTTCACATGGGGAAATTGGACCTAATGAATCTGCACAAAGGTCAATTTCTTATGTATTCTCCGTATTACTAGGACCAATTATATCTTCAGGTTCATTCATAGTATTACTGGGACCAATTATAGTTTGGACACTACATGACCTGGAACCACTGAAAACAATGTTTCTTAAAGCAAGGTTCTCCAAGCCCTGAGTGATTTCGGGCACATAATCACAAAGGTTACTGAAATCTTAGACTGATGTGATGGACATATCTTGCTAGGACAACAACGACATATAATATCCCCAGTCTTGGCTCATAAGCATAACTTCATGCTCGCTAAGATTTTGACATGGTTTTTTCTCAACAAAAATGTCGATAGAGTTTAATCCATCATTAGGATCGAGAAATAATCTAAGATTATCGTCATTCTCAATCTGAACTACAGACTCTATAATATTATTGTGTCCGTAAACTTCCCCCCATTTTGTGAAAAGTTTAAGATGAAACTGGTTTTTAGGCACACCAAGAAATTGGTAAATTTGATCTTTCAATGCAGATAAGTCTGTATTTTGATCAATTCGTGTGTAACCATTGGGCGCAGAACTATACAATACTTTTCCATTTTTCTTTATAATTTTCCCTCCGCTATATATTCTAATTGCAACTCGTCTGTGACTCGTCATTACTTCAAAGTGATATTTATAATTTGTTTGACTGTGAAATATAAAAATTTCATAAAAACATGAAGAACAAATAAATTAGAATGAGTAAGTGTGGACCACATAGTACGTATGAAAATTATGATAAATAATGCATTACATTTCACAACAAAGATACAATTACATGAAATATACATCACTCTGTGAATGATCATTAGCGGGTAAATTTTCTACAACATTATTATCATTCACGACTTCTATATCAACATTTTCGTTCTCAACTGGATCTTGCCAAATATTTAAGCCAGGGGTGACATCTATAAGATCTAGTATGCGTGATCGCATCATATTCACGTGATGAAAGTTAGTCGTACTCTCTTGTTGGATAATTTCATTTTGGTGTCTCTCATTATCCAATTGAGCACGTAACTCATGAACCTCATTTTCAAGGGCGTTTATATGTCCGTCTCTAACCCCAAGCTGCTCTATCATATTATTCTTTTCCGTTGTCATGGTACTTAAAGTACCACGTAGAAAATTTATTTCCTGCCCTAAGACATCTTCTTGTTGCCGAACACAACCTTCTAAAGCAGATACATGGTTAGATGACCACTCCAATTTAACTTGACACATCTTTACACGCCACCGTAATTTTTGTATTTCTTGTTCTTTCATGTTGGATATAACATTTGCAGCAATATTCTTTCTCCTCAATCCCCCTATTTCTTCTTTTAGTTGTTGATTACGTATTCTTAATTGCACCAAACTTGTAGACTTTTTTACGATAGACTGATAACCTTTGTATGTGAAATTTTTATTGGGTCGTGTGGAAGTTGATGCTGATGATTTTGATGTTGAAGCCATACCTATCAAATATAATTTATAAGGGTCATTACAGTTATTAAATTTAAAAAAAAATTAAGTATCATATAATAATATATTAACAATACTAAACAAGTTTTAATTAGTCAACATAACAAATCGTAAAGCAAAATAACTTAAACATATAACACATGCAACACTAAAAAATATTCATAATAATAAATAAATTAAATTGAAATAAATACAACAAAATAATTAAAGAACACATAAAACAATACACTCATATAATAAATTTTTAAGAACATGTTCACGTAAATATACATATGAAATCAAACAAACATCCACAGAAATAAATAATAATAAAATAAATGATGTATATATACTACTTACCTTAGCTTAGGTTACGGAGACACTTGAAGATGTCTCTGAAAAATGATGATTTTCTTATTGAAGACAATCTAGGTGATATAGCATCAAAAAATAAAAAATTTGATGATTAGTGTTTGAAAAAAAAATTCTGTCATATCATGTAAAAATTAGAAGATATAAGCTTATTTTAATTTGGTGATAAATAAAGAAAAAATGGTCAAAATTATAAACAAAAAAATAGATGTTAAAGGAACAAATAAAAGAAATAATGATATCTAATATATATATATATATATATATATTATCATATAAATTAAAATTTAAATAAATAACACATACTTTGGAACATATAGTAAAAATAGTTGCAACAGAATGCAGAATAATTGGGGAAGATAATCTGATAAGAAGAGAAGAAGTGAAATGGGGGTACAGCAGCAGCATAAAAAATAAACCTCCAGAAGAAATCTCAAGAAGAAGAAGAACGAAAAGTGGAGGAGTTAACAAGATTTTGAAATGGAATGAAAAGAAAGAGAAAGTGACGTGCATAAGTGAAGAGAGTGAAGAGAGAGAGAATGGCTTTGCTATGAAAACATGTGAAATTTTGACAGAACATGTGAAATGGCAGTGAGTGTCAATCATTATTGTCATTTACTGCTGAATGTATGCAGTAAATTTTGCAAGATGGCATGTGAAATGGCAGTCAAAAGTATGAAATGTCATTTCTGCGGTAATGGTTACAGGTTAGTTCCTGCTTTTATTTCAGTATTGTTGCAATTTAAATGTCATTTCGTGCTTTTATTTTTATAATGTGTGATGTAATTTTGTTGTAAAAATATTTAACATGTGATATATTTTTGTTATAAAAATATATAATATGATATTATCATGTTATAAAAATATATGGTGTGATATTATTTTTGAAAAAAAATATATATGATAATGCGATATTTTTAATTAGTTTATTTGTATACAAAACAGAATTATTTTAATTTAATAAATTGTTTGTGTATAATTTATATAATTTTTGTTAATTTATGTTCATTTTTTATGTTTCTTTAGAAATAATTTAATAATTAAATATTAAATATATTATTAAAATATAAACGTATATATATATTTTTAAATTATTCAAATAATAATCAAAATAAATTATTAAAATATAAATGTAATAATTATTAAAACATATTCTTAAAATTTTTAAAGAGAACAAATAAGAAATAATATATATATTAAATATACATAATATATATAATATAATATTAAAAAAATTAAAAAAACTAAAAGAATTGTGAGGCCCACTGACGTTTCTTTAAAACGCCAGGGAGCCTGATGATATCTTTTTATTTTTTTTATATTTTATGTAAATATGTATATATATATATATATTAATATTTTTTAAATATTAAAATTATACTTAAAATATAAGTATTATAATTATTAAAAAAAATCCTTTAAATTATATAAAAAAATTATAATATGAGTTAATTATTTTAAATAATAATATAAATTTGTATGATTTACAATTATATAATATATATATATAAATTTCTTTATATATATATATATATATATATATTTATATAACAAAAAAACAATATATAAATGATAATTATATTTATTTTAATCAGAATAAATAAGAAATAATATATATATATATAATATTTAATATATAAATAATATAAATATTAAAAAAAATTTAATCAAAGAAACGTCGGCCCCCTAACGTTTACTGTATTTTTTTAATTACTATTACATTTATATATATATATATTTAAACTTTTCTAATAATTAGTAATATAAATATTAAAGTTAATTAAAAATATTCCTTAATTTCTTTTAATATGTTTTTTTATAATATGATTTTTTTAAATTTAGAATTTTTATTGATTTATAACTATATTATTGTTTTATATAGAATTGAAATAAATATATATTTATATAATGAAAAATATATAAATATATTTAATATTATATTTAATTTAGTTTCAGTAAATATACAAAAAAATTAAATTCTAATAATATAAATATAATTTATTAAATAATATAAAAAAATTAATACACATAAATTACAAAAATATATATAAATTTCTATATATATATTTATATAACAAAATATTTAAATATAAAAGATATTTGTATTTTTATTTACTCAGAATAAATAATAAATAATATATATATTTGTAATATAATATATATATATATAATATAAATATTAAATAAAAAGTAAATCAAAGAAACATCAGGCCCACTGACGTTTCTTTAAAACGTCAATGGGGTTGACGATTATATCCTATATTTATATGTATACATATTTTATAATATATTTATGTATTACTATGTATATATATTTCTAAATATTCAAATAATAGTTAAATAAAAATATAATAATTATTATTAGTTAGTCTTTAATTTTTTTAAATTATTTATATGATTTAATTATCTTAAATAACAATATAAAATTTTATTTTTTATAATTATATAATATATATATATATATATATATTTATATAAAAACTTATATATACATATATTTCTAATAAAATATTTATATTAAAAAATAGATAAGCATAATATAATAAATAACATATAATTTATATATTAAATATAAATAATATATAAAATTTAAATAAATTAAAAAATTAAAAGAAACGTGAGGCCCACAGACGTTTCTTTAAAACATCAGTGGGCTTGACGTTTATTGTATTTTTTTAATTATTATTATTATTATTATTATTATTATTATTATTATTATTATATATATATATTATTCTAAACCCTTCATCTTCAAATACCCAAATATCCTCCGAAAAATCCGAGTTCTTTCTAAAAAATTATTATACATACATAGTCACCAAAGAGAGAGAGAGTTCAACCATGCTAACCTGTTTGAATCTCTTCAAAAATATTTTGGTAAAGGATGGTTTTATAAACCCTGGGACAAAGAAAAAACTTCCTTTTTTTTTTATCAAAGCATACTTGATGCTACAAAATCCACTACTTTTTCTCACAAATACCTTCATAACTCACATCGAGAGCCTGCCTTTTCAACATGTAAAATCATTACAGTTTTATCCCCTACCCTATGGTGTGAACATTTTGCTGATAACTTATGTGATCCCTGTCACTTCTAAGGAAGATTTAAAGGTCTTCCATTTTATGATGTAACCTTCAATTACTGGGACTACACGCAAGCATGGTACAATTGTTTCTACATTCAAAACCCTGGATATCATCATACTTGGTTAGTCTATTTTGACAGAAATACTGATATTGCATCATACCTATCATGGTGGTCAAATTGGTGGGATATTTTTGGATCAATGCCTAATATACAAAAACCAGAAGTTCTACAATCCTTTCAGTTGTTTAAATCCAAATATCGTCCATCTGAACCTGAAAAATGTTTCCCAGCATTTGCTAACTTTTGTTCTAGATTCTATGTGCCATGGATTATGGCGTGGTTTCTAGAGTCCTCTGACCATATTAATCCCATTATAAATGTAACATTGTTGATAGCGTCAAACCGCACAAAGTGGAAGAATGACTGAAAATTAATAATTCCTCCAAGTTCTCAAAGCAAATCCAAAACCGACGAAGGAACAAATTGATTTTCTAGCTCAAAAAGTCACAAGATGCAGCTCTTCTTGCTGCTGCAAAATCAGAAGAAGAAGTTGGCCAAATACTGAAAAGAATTTTCCCCTCTGTTTCTATTGAAAGAGGTTTCTCTAGCTCGACTGCTGAATCCGGCGGTTCAATCAATCCTGATGATGATGAACTTTTGGGTTCTAGGAGTTTCTAATTTGTAAAATCCTAAAAAATCCTTTTGTATTCCATATGTATTTTAAATTCCGTTTGTATTCTTAAATTATGTATGTATCCTGTTTGTATTATTTTGTATGCCGATACTTGTAAACCCAGGATACTCCACTTGCTGAAAAGACACCACAGAGTAAGTGGCCACTACAATCTGCATCCACTAGATGTTCCGCATTGAAGAAGACATAGAGAGGTGGAAAAGGATCATGCCAACTATTCTGACAATTCACATGCTCCTTCGTGATCCTTTACCTGTTGAAGATTCCCCAAGAGTTCTATATAAACCCTAACATACTGCACAAGGAGGACGCAGCTCATTTCTGAGAATGAAGAAATTTTTAGATTTCAAGAATGTAGTTTTCTGAGAGTTCTGAGAGTTCAGAAGTGTTATTAGTTTGTTCTGCAAGAAAAAAAAAAGTACAAAAAACTTCAAAAATTGGTGAGGATAGAGTGAAGCCTCATTCTCTTCCCAGAATTCTGTATCTCCAAAAGTGTTCTTCAATATAAACTTTTAGAAGGTTCGTTTTACTTAGTGTTTTTTAATTTAAATTTATATATGTGGGAAGTCCCTTAAGGGAAATCCATAATTATATGTTTCTTTTTATACCTTTTGGTGAGGATAGAGTGATGAATTTCCTTTACAACCACAAAAGAAGTTTTTAATAAAGTATCATTATTCAAAATGATTGCATCAACTTTAGCAGATATACTTAATCTAGAGTTATTAGTAGCAGATATTTTTTCATGAGTATTTTCCTGAAATTTAGTAGGGACAAGACCAGATTTTATACAATTAAGATCAGCACCAGTATAAAAAAGAGCTATAGTTCGAGTTTAAAATCAGAATCAAAATAGATAGTAATTTTAATAATATACTTCCTGGATGTTTTGTATTTCTTGCGATGGCTCCTCATTGTCAGAGTCATCAACATTTTGGATTTTTATAACATCAATGATATGTTTAATAGCGTCAGAATCCTGTTTTTATTTTTCTTGTAATTCCTTTAATTCTCTTTTGACAAGCTTTATTTCCTTCTGTAGTTCTTGTAAAGGAGTATCCTTAACAATGACTTTTCCTTTATTAAGGATATTAGTTAAGTCATAGGTATTTTTGGAGGTGCTGGGTAAAACACTTTCTTTCTGTTTTAAAATGTCAGTATTTTGGAAAGAATGAAGGAATTGATCCAAATATTGTTTTTGAATATCAGGATTATCAATTTGTTTCAAAACATCAAAAAGAATCTGTTATTCTTTAGAAATAACATTTATAGAAGGGGAGTCGGATTCAGAATTAGAATTACTAATATGAGTGTCATCAATTTGAAGTAATTTTGATTCAGATTCTTCTACAGAAGAGTCTGATTCAGAGTTACTTTCAGAAGAATCAATAAGAAGATTAGAAATTTTATTCATAATATCTTCATCAATAGACAACTCATTAAGTTTTCTTTTAAGTTTACAAAATCTAGCAGTGTGATCAGGTTTATCACATTTAAAACATTTTATTTCTCATAAAGGTTTGTTAAACCGTTATTTATTGTTATTGAAATGTTTTTATAAAATGGTTCTTGTGAAGGTTTATAATTCTTCATATTTCCTTTTTGGTTATAGGAAGAGTGAGATTTTTGTTTATTAAAAGTCTTTTTACAATTATTAGGGCTTGAAGAAAAAGACCTATTAGGATTTATGTCAAATTGTTGACAAAATGATCCTAATTCCATATGAGTTTTCTTCATTCCTAGTTAAGATGTTTTTGAAGTTTGAGATCTAGGCAGATTTTTAATTCTTCTTGTTGGAGAACACTAACCAATTGGCCATACGTATATCCATCATAAGGGATAATTTGTTTGCCTGAAAGTTCTCTGATTTTGTTTATGACTTTCTCACCTAAGAGTGTGGGGAGGCCAGCAATGAATTTTTCTTTCCAAAAAGGTTGGTTTGAGTCATCCCGGAGCATGACTCGAGTAAGAAAAGTATTTTTATAATATTGAAAGTCACTGAGCTTTTTACATCCTAAGATAGAAAGAAGTTCAGTATTACGATCTTTTAATATGAGAAGGATCTCCAATAAAATGGAGTGAAATGGTTAATATAAGAGTCGAAACAGAATCTTGTTGTGGATTTCCATTATCATCATATATGTAATTATCATCATCGTCAGCTTCTAGAGCATTTAAAATGTCATTCTGTTGTTCTAGTGAAAGATAATAATCTCACCATCCCTTTAGCTGACCTGAGAAGCCAGCTATAAGGAGTTCAGTAATGGTTCTATCATGGACACCATTTTGGGTTTTGTAAGCATTGGCAGCCATTGTCATTTGTTGGCGAAGAGAAATAATCTAATATTCATTCATTCCATCAAGATTCGAACTATACACAGAAGAGGCATTAAAACGGGTTTGGATTTGAGGTTCAGCTGGAACAATATCAAGAGGCATAGTATGTGTTGGTTGGGAATTCCAAGATATTTTGTTAATTTCATGATTAGAGAGAATATCAGAATCTGAACATTTATCAATAGTGTTTATCTTATGGATGGAAGTAAGGGTATCAGGAGCAACTAGATTTTCAGAAGAAGAACTCACAACCATCTTTTGTAATTCTTTTATGAATTCAACTTTAGAATTTTGTATATTAGAAACAGTAGAATTATGTATATTAGAAACAGCAGAATTAGAGATTTGATATGGTTTAAGAATGGGATTTTTCAGAGATTTAGAAGACCTAGTAGATTCTTCTGTTTCAAAAGAAACAAGAGGTTGTTTATGAATATGTTTTTCAATACGATCAAGTTGTTTTCCAATGGTATTTAAATTGGTATTAGTATAATTATTCTGAAAATTTATATTTTTTATATTTCCCTTGTCGTCGTCACCAGGTGTTTTTAGAGGAGTTGCTTCAATAGTTTGATTTTAAATTTGAAACTTTATTCCTTGAAATGGAGGATGAACAGATTGAACATTTTTGGAGTCAGAAATAGTTTCCCATTCAGGATTTCTATTTCTGGTAATAATAGGATTTATAGTTTTCGAAAAAGGAAAATCAATTTGGTTTTCAGAAGAATAAATTTCAAACCATTCAAAGAAGAATATATTGACTCTATTTGTTTCAAGGAAATCATAATATTCTTTTTGAATATCTTTTCTTTTAGTAATGAATTTTTCAAAAAACCATTATCTTTTCCTAGTATTTTTTAAAGAATAAAATTCTTCATGAAGCATTTCTATGTTAATGTGAAATTCTTTTTCAATAACATTTAATTCATTAACAATATTTTCAGTAATTGCAGAAAAAGTTGGACTAGATGGTTCTTCTTCATTATTGCTCTCATAAACAGATTTAGGGATTCGTGATGTGTAATCAACATTTCGAATTATATTGTGAGGAATATCAGATGTAGAAAATCTAGATGGGAAGAAATTTATAACAGAAGGAATTTGTGAGACTCTTCCAAGGTTGATAGTATCAGGAATAGATAAAGAATCATCAGATCTAGATGTACTATTTCTCCTTTCAAATGACAATTTAACTCTACCATCAGTATATTGAGTAATATTTTAAAGATGAGAATTAGGTTTTGGAGGTTGAAGGGATTAGGAACAACATATTCAAGAATCCATCCTTCAGGGAGGTTAATATCTTTCCATTATATAGATCTAGTAACAACATCATTAGAACGAGAAATATCAGTTTGTAAAAGAAGGGTTTCACCTTTTTTACTATGATATCTAACTTTAGTAGAGAAAGCAGAAATCATAGCTTTATAATGAACTCTAAAGACAAGTGCAACAGGAATAGAACCTTCAATCATTTTATAATTATGAGTTTTAATTTGGAGTACAAGAGATTTTAGTATATTAGGATCATTTAAAGATATAGAGAAATTAGGCCAACAATCAAAAGATATCGGTCCCGTACAAAGACTAGATTCAACGGAGCTTAAAAGAGAGTCTTCAAAGTTTATAAATATAGTATCACGAAGAACAGCAAGTATGGAGGTGTTTAAACCTTCTTTCGTAAGGGGTTTGATACCAAATTGAATTAAGCCAATATGAATGTATTTGTAGGATTTATTACGGTGTTTGTCAAGAGAATTAGAAGAAAGTAGAGGAGTTGTTTCAAAGGGTTTAGAAAGTTGGATATCTCTTTCTTCAGTCTTAATAGTAAAATTAGATTTGAAACTAAGGAATCTGGAGGATTCATAAATTCTATTCATATTAACCTTAGGAATCTTCCAATCATCAAGAGATCTATCAAAATCTTCAATAATTATTTCTTCAGTATTTACAATCTTCTTAGATGATTCCATTGAGGTGCTGGAACAGATCCAATAGAAGTAGTTCTACAAAATATTGCATCCATATTTTTAGAGATATCTCTCCTATCTGATAAATTGCTTACGATCATGAGTCTTGTCAACAGGTTTTTACTGTCTTTCAAAGGACTTACTACCCAGTCTCAAGCAAGGCAACTCGGCAATTCTTTCAAATATGAAAAGATACCCTAGTTTATAGATACAATAAAAATATATAACTACCCCTTGCTGGTTGTGATACCAAGGGTTGCCCCAAGGATCAGCGAGGAGGATAAGTAAATAACTTAAGATATAATTAATAGAAGATTGTAATTCAGAAAAAAAAATGCAGAATTTAAAAGCGAAAAATAATTAAAAAGGCAGAATGTATCCTGTTTGTATATTCTTTATATATACTGCATTATATCAAGTATATATATAGACATGGGCACGGTTCCGGTTCCAAACCGGAACCGCCGGTTCGAACCGCCGGTCAACGGTTCGGTTCGAACCGTTGACCGATTCCGGTTCCGGTTTGGAACCGAAACCGTATTACATACGGTTCGGTTCCGATTCTCCTTTTTTGGAACCGGAACCGGCGGTTCCGAACCACCGGTTTGAACCGCCGGTTCCGAACCGGCGGTTCCGGTTCCCGGTTCTGAGCTTTCAAAAATATAGATCAACGGCCCAGATCATGTGGCCGTTGGGAACCGGCGGTTCCGAACCGGAACCGGGAACCGGCGGTTCCCAACAAATCTTTAAAAAAAGAAAAAAACAGAACCGGCGGAACTGGGAACCGAAACCGGAACCGTGTATATGGCGGTTCGGTTCCGGTTCCACCCTCCCCGGTTCCGAAACCGAAACCGGAACCGCCGAACCGTGCCCATGTCTATATATATATATATGCGGCAGACATATATGTATATATATATATGGATGGGGATCATGATTGCATACTTATATATATTGTGAAAATAAAAAAGTCAACGGGCCAGATGTTTTTATTTTCAAAATTAAAATGTCATTCCCGATGACATATTTACCATAAAACATCACCAAACGTGACGTTTTATCCTATTTTGGAAACATATTTTAAAACTATCCTATTTTATGAAGAAAAAAAAATATGCATTATTTGGGTAAATAACCCTTTTTAATATGTCCCTTCTTCTCTTCTCATTTTTAATTTTTAATTTTTAATATTTGAAGACTAGGGAAATTTTATTTTTAGAATTATTTTGAAAAACATGTAAAAGTTGACATATGATAATTAAAATTTTATTTATAAACTCATTTGTTATTTTAATTTTTTTTTAAACTTATAAATCTCTAGATTTTATTTTATTTATTAATTTTTAATTTATTTTCAAGAAAAGTTGCCGAAATTCTTTTTATCTTTTTGGTATGAAGTTGAAAATAATAATTAACTATATTTAGTATAATTAGATCCACCTAGAAATTAATAATATTTAAAAGAGAAAATGAAATTGAAATAGCAATGTTCCAAGCTAAGGATAGAAAATTGCATAAGCAGTAAGGGCCTGTAGAAAACCAATCGTTAGGCCCATATTTTCCGTTAGGGCCCTGGTTTAAAGAAATTGGGCCATACAATTTTATGTTGGGCCTAGTTGGACCTAATATGTACACATTCGAGGAGTTGGGCTAGTTGGTATTATTATTATTATTATTATTATTATTATTATTATTATTATTATTATTTATTTATTTATTTTTCTCTTAAAAGACAGGTGCATTTTTTCTATAGCTATGGATATTATATATATATATATATATATATAATTATATAAAAATAGGACAGTTTGAAGAAATTATTGAAATATTATTTTCCTGTCATAAAATACTTTCTATTTTTAAAAATTAATAGATGGCAGCCTGTGCAATGCACGGAATATAATATATATTTTTATATTAGTAATATATGATAAAATTATATCATTATTATTTATAAAAATCTACATAATAACTATTTATGTCAATTATATCTATATAAATATTATGCAATTTCTTTTTTATTATGTTACACTGCATTGTTATTCTCTAAAAATGTATTTTTATTAAATAATAAGTTGCACGACTTTCCAAACAAAATTTTAGAGTGTTCCAATTGCATACAAAATTTTCAAACGCTGTAAAACCTATTAAGGTGGAGAAATAAATTATAACCTCTACTATATATATATAAGGAGAATACTAAGATTCTTTCTTTTCTTGTGACATGTGTCTCACAATTAATTGACACATGTCTTCCACTTTTTTCTATCTCCTATTTTTTTCACTCAAATTTTAAAATTTAAATATTTTTTTTGTTTTAGATTTATTTTTAAAATATGATATATCAAATTAATATTCTTTTTGTGAACATTAATTTGACATCAATATTATATATATTGAAATAAATAATTACTTTTGAATATTGAGTATAGTTTTTATTGATGAAATATAATTTAGTATTAATTGAATTATAATATTTCAAATTTTGATAGATGTGTTGAATTTAAATAAATAATATATTGATTTTTATATAATTTAATCTACAATAATATAACAAACTATATTTTAAATTGAAATGTAGTTATATATAAAAATATAATTGATATGATATAATAGATTATGTACATTTTATTAATAAAAATATTACATCCCGTGCTGCACGAGCGGACAACTCGTATTATGTAAAATTATTAGTTTAATTTTTTTTACAAAAAATATTTATATTTGTAGATACATTATTTATTCAAATCCAACACATATATCAAAATAAAAATAATAGTTCTGTCCATAAAAATAATTATATTATATCCATAAAAAAAATATCACATTTAAATATAATTATTTATTTTGAAATATGCAATATTGATGTCAAATTAAAGATCACTAAAAAAAGATTAATTTGATATGTAATATATAACAAAATGGATTTAAAATGAAAATCTATTTGAAATTTTCAATTTTAGTTATAAATATAAAATATAAGAAAGATAGTTAAAATTAGGAGAAAGAAAAAAAAGTTAATGATATATGTCAATTAATTATGAGACATATGTCAAAGGAAGAGTAAAAATTTATAATCTTCTTCTTTTATATATAGTATAGATAATACACAATCATATTTTTCTCTTTTTTTGCTTTTTTCACTTTAATTTTTAAAAACTTATAACTTTTTCATCTCAACTCCGTTTTTTTAAAAAATATAATAATTTAATCATCTTTTTTTAATCTCAATTTAATATCCATATTGCATGTATAAAAATAAAAATGTTTGAAAATAAAATATTTTTTATACATTAATTTTGATATATTTTAATATTTAATATATTTTTATATTGTGAGATATTTTTATTTTAAATTATTTTTAAAAAGATATATTTTCTAAAATTATGTATTTTATTTTAAAAATTATATTACTATTTTATATTAACTTATTATATTATAAGTCGTGCAATGTATTGGAGAAATACTAGTTATCATAATAATTGCTTAGATTACGTTGTTTTAACGACGAGGATGTAGTTATATCTTAGTTCGAGATCCTTTTTATTATTGAATTAAAAAATTGCGACTCTTCCATATTTTTTCTTATTATTTAATAATATCTTCATTCTTGAAGGAAATGTGTTCCATTTCTCCAAAATCTTAGTCTAATAGGGTAGATTCAACGTGTGCAACATCACAAATATATTACACATACATATATGTAGAGTTGTCAATATCAGTTCGGTCTAAGTTGAAATGCAATAGGACTCATTTGGCCCAACTTTATTAATAAAATGTCCAAGGAACCGGTAGCCTTGTTCTATAAGTTTAGGTGTATTTTAAGAATATTGAAATAACTTAGACCAAACATTTAGCAGTCCAACTCATACCCATGCCAAAAACCCGTTTTAATGAATTTTAAGAATATTGGGATAACATAAACCCAACTTATACCGGGTCGGCCGCCTGAATTGCCAGCTATACTCATTAATGGGACTAGGGTAAGAAATGAGCCATGAAAGAAGCTGCGTGTGCCACGTTTTGATGTTCCATTTTGATGAAATGCTTTCAGAACTATGCTACACTAGGTGTTGATGTGGGGTGAATTTCACCTCATGCCTACATACATGTGCAAATCTTGAGGAGAAAAACACCGAGTGCGCGGTGCAACAGGTGTAGCAGGGGTGAATTTCATCTCATGCCTGCACACATTGGCAAAACTTGAGGTGAAAAAAGCCGAGTGCACTGTGCAACGGGTGTAGCAGGGCTGAATTTCACATCATGCCTGCACATGTGTAAAACTTGAGGTGAAAAACACCGAGTGCACAGTGCAACGGGTGTAGCAGGGCTGAATTTCACCTCATGTCTGCACACATGTGCAAAACTTGAGGTGAAAAACACCGAGTGCACGGTGCAACGGGTGTAGCAGGTGTGAATTTCACCTCATCCTGCACACATGTGCAAAACTTGAGGTGAAAAACACCGAGTGCACGGTGCAATGGGTGTAGCATGGTTAAAACCCTTGTAATGCCTCACCTCAATCCATCTACACAACAAATCCATTTTCCATAAGCAAGTAGGAATTATTTCAAAGAGATTGTATATCACCACTGATAAATCTGTACATAATTCATCTGAATCCATTTGAAGACAATCAAGAAACTGGAATTTCAAAGAGAGAATTGCTATTGTAGTCATCGTGTGAAAGCACGGGTATTACAACAAGAGATACAATTCCAATGGGAGCATGCATAACAAAGAATGTGGTTAAACATCACTACGAAAACCTTATCCTCAAAATGATACATACGAAAGAGCCTGCCTCCAAATCCTACTGTATCTGTGCATATTCCAAAAATGAAACCGAAAATTGTATGGTTCTTTGCCTCTGCATTGCCCTCAGCAAACCCGTCATTCTGAATCACTTTCCATGGTTCCCATAGCTTTCAATCCTCTAGGTTTCTGTTAGAAACCAAACCCAACACAGTTACATTCTTGATCATCGATTTTGAAAGGGCAGAGACCAGACAGGATAAAGCAAATGTTGAGATAAAACTATTACCTTCTTAGAAGTTTTCTTCTCTCTCACTTCATACCTCTCTTGACACAAGTCTGTTAACCATGCACCAGGACTTACCAACTACAGAAAACAAAGACGCAGGTGCTATATTATCCCGATGCATAACTTAGACAAACTATAATCAAACACAATACATAGAATTAAACTTTTGCATCGATTGAGAGACTTACTAATATGGTTCTTTGGATCAGTTTGGCTCTTTTCTTGGGCCTTTGAGGCGGTTTACAACCTTTCATCGCCATAAAATCTTCCTCCTTTTCTTTACTTGATAGTGTAATCAGCAACTTTGGCCAAACGACTTTCTTGTTTTCCTCCTTTGGATTACTAAACAATGCCTTGCTACTATCATCAAATGCACAAGATCCCCTCGTTGTGTAATACCTGTCTTCCTTCTCAGGCGATAATAATGTCAGCGCTTTCCGGCTATCATTTGCACTACATTTACTCACCCCCAACTCCCTGAAAGTATAAAGTTTGTCATAAGGTTACTTCACTTTAAAAATCTGTTGAAAAAGATTGAATACTACACAGTTCTTAACCTAGATAATCTCCATCCAAGAAAACCTGATTGATCAGTATCATCTGTGTTTTCGACTTCTTCACAAAGAGTAGCTGTGTGGATCTGATAATAACCAACATCCCAACAAACTCCACAAGAGCTCTCAAATTTAACAATCACAACAGCTCCTCTTACCAGAAAATTCACAAATCTAATCTATGTTAACAACAATTGTTGAAAGAAACATAAATTACAAAGTTTTCGAAAGTATAGTAAAAGAACCAATATTATTACCAGCAGAAATCAAATATAAAATTTCATCTTACTTTGCTACAATATCAATAATATTTAAGGGAAAAAAAAAAGAGATAATGAAGCCAAAAAACATTCCCATTAAAGATAAAAGCTAGTAATCAGAATATGAAACCTGAAAAAACCGAAAGATTCAATATTTCCCTCATTTCAGCGCCTAAATCTTGTGTACCTTTGAGGGCGATGAGGAGATGGAACTGGAGGAAGAGCAAGTCCATTATTACTGCAGCTATTAACATTGTTGCTGTGATTAGTCTCCACCACTCTTGAGGTGATTTTCTTCTTCACAACACCGGCGGCGGCGGCGCCGTCTGATTTTCCATTCAAAGATGAGTCCTTTACTTTCATACACCTCAGCCTCTTTCTGTTCCCCCACTGCAACTTATCCATGATTGCAATTGAGAAATCTGCAGCACCAACACAAATTTGGAGGAACCCATCTGAGATCTTGACACATGAAATGCGTATGAACAAAAAAAAATGTGGTGGAGAAAGAGAAGAGGAGAAAAAGTCAAACCCACCTCAAGATCTGTGGTGGATGACAGTATCTATTAAGATTATTTGAAGCCTCCTGTATTCAAAAATCGAGCAATTATATACGTAATAGCCAGCAGAAATCCATGCAGCAGTAGCGAAGTAGGTGAAATGTATGTGTTTATGTATATGTTGAAGGAGAGGGAGAGAGAGGAGGGAGGGAGAGAGAAAGAGAGAGAGAAAGAGGTTGCAAGAATGATGAGCACCTCATGGGAACTAAGTTTAAAACTTAGACCAAAAAAGAAAAGATAATTATGTCTAAAGGTAAGATTGTGTCTATGCTATAGATTTATTCTTTTCCGAAGTAAGGATTGGTATCATTGTGTATTTGTAATATATTAAAAAATATAATATAATTATAATATAATATTAAGTTAGTCAATAATAAAAAATATAAAAAATATTTAATTAATTTTACAAGTAAAAATATATAACAATATATAAGTTTGTATACAAATATATATTTCTTTCATTTGAAAACAAAAATCTTGTTTCTACAAAAATTAATTCAATGTATAATAATTAAATTATTTAATATTTTCTACAAAATATCATGGATTAATATTTATTTGCCATCCAAATCTAATACAAATAATCAAATCTATAATAAATATTGAAATACAATCCTAAATAATCAACTAAAATAGTTATATATTTTTGTATCTAATATTTTATTTTAACATATGTGATATGAGTGTAAGATTTATGATTGTAAAAAATGAATGAATGCAATATATTATATGTAAAAAATATAGAAAAAATAAAAAAAAATTATTGTATTTAACAAATATTTATTTTTTTATTTTAATCCAAAAAAATTATTATAAAAAATAAGCGAGCAAACTTATATATATTAATTAAAAAATTAAATAAGAAATATAAAATATTATTTTGAAAAATCTTTTTAAAAAAAAAAAAACTAAACCTACGCCATCTGAAGTTATTTATCGCCAATTTGCATTATTTAAATGTTACATCCACTATATTATATATATATATATATAAATAATTAAAAAATAAATATATTGTGTACCAAGTGTATCATATAATTAACAAGTGAGTTTTATTATACTTAGAAGAAGAGGATGTTTGAATGGAGTGAGATTAAGAGCCGTTAAATCTTAAATGGACATATGGGAGTCACGTGACTGTCACGCTCTCCATTACTGGTTAAAAGCCCATGTCTAAATGGGCCTATTTCAAATTTAGTAACGGACCCCCGAATATTGTTAATGTCCATATGATGAAGCTCAGCAAGAATTGAACCAAAAAAAATAAGGAGCACTTCACTGTATTCAAGTTTTATTTTACTATCCAGGGCCAAGTCCATATCACAGGCCCATAAATGGCCCATGTAAATTCCATATAATTAAATATAATTAACTTGACCTTCTTTTTAACTCTTCTCAGAAAAAATAAATAAATAAATAAATTGTTGGATTCGTAGCTATGATTTTGCAAGCAATCGAAGATAAGAACACAAGAATATAACGTGGTTCGATCACAAAAGGATCTACATCCACGGCCAAGAGAGAAAACTTCTTATTACTGCAGTTTGCACTCGCAATTACAAACTCACTCAATCATTAACTCAAAACCAAGAACAAATTACTCAGAAAATCAAGAAGAAAACTAGCACTCAAGACTTATAATTGATATGTATGTTTGCTCTCTTACTTTTTTTCTGCATTCTTTCTCTCTCGACTTCTTTTATTTCTAGCTGCAAATCACAACTTATGCTCCAAGCTTCATGCATGCAATAATCGCATCAACCGATCAGTTAATCCACATGGCACAAAGCAACTGAAAGACTCAACTAACTCCAACTCCCCTTCAACTGAAACATAAAGCTTTCTATCTGCTGAGATGCAGCTACATGGACCAAGATGCTAACTCTCAATCTTGACCACAAACAACTATTAACCTCCATCTGATGGCTGAGAATCATGAGCTCAAACTGAAGCTCCAGATTCCATCAATTCTCCACCTTGAGCTCACTGATGAACTTAATCAGTAACTCAAGATTACAAAACTTCAAACTGCAACTTCTGTTTTTCTTGACCACTTCTGAGAATAGCTCCACCTTGAGCTAAACTCCTTCACTTGTCTGCCATTCAAGTCATCCCAATCAGTCCCAAGCTCAAATTGAACTTAGGGGCTGGCAAAGCTTTTGTAAAGCAATCTGCTGGATTGACAGAAGTGTCAATCTTCTTTACAACTACAGAACCCTTCTCCACCATATCTCTAATATAATAAAGCTTCACATCAATGTGCTTGGTGCGTTCATGATACCCCTGATGCCTTGTCAAGTGAATGGCACTCTGATTATCACAGTGGACAATCACCTGCTTCTGTTCAAAACCAAACTCTGACAGAATGCCTCTGAGTCAAATACCATCCTTAATTGCATCAGTTAGTGCCATAAACTCTGATTTTGTGGTTGAAAGTGCCACAACTGACTGGTGAGTGGCTCTCCAGTTGACTGCTGTTCCAAAGAGAGTGTAGACATAGCCACTCAAAGATTTCCTTGTGTCTACATTTGCAGCATAATCTGCATCAGCATATCCCTGTAGGACTTCCTCATCTCCTGTACTTTGTTGAAACAGTAATCCTTTGCAAGCTGTTCCATTCAAGTACCTCATTGCCCACTTAACTGATTCCCAATGTGTTTTACCAGGTTCACACATAAACCTGCTGACAACACTCATCACATATGCAAGATCAGGTCTGCAGCAGACCATTGCATACATTAAACTTCCAACCGAGCTAGCATATGGCTTCAAAGCCATCTCTTTCCTAGCTCCATCATTCTGCGGACTTTGGCTCTTACTCAGCTTCAATCCTTGCTTGATAGGTGTTGATACAGATTTAGATAAGTTCATGTTGTATCTGCACAACACCTTCTCAATATATGACTGCTGAGTTAGAGTCATCTTCTTCTCAAGCCTGCTTCTCTTAATTTCCATCCCCAGTATGACTCTTGCTTCACCAAGATCCTTCATAGCAAACTCAGCATTCAACATCTTCTTAGTGCTTACAATGCCAGCTACAGAGCTGCTAGCTATCAGCATATCATCCACATAGAGCAGTAGATATACACTGTAGCTCTTTCCAACTCTGAAGTAAACACAGTTGTCATATTCACTTCTGCTGAATCCATTTGAAACTATGTAGTCATCAAAGCGAAGGTACCACTGTCTGGGACTTTGCTTCAGCCCATACAGTGACCTCTCAAGCTTACAAGCCTTGCTCCCTGCATTTTCAACATGAACTCCTTCTGGAATTTGCATATAAATGTTCTCTATCAGTTTTCCATGTAAGAATGCAGTTGTTACATCCATTTGATGCAACTCCCAATCAAACTGATTCACCAATGCAAGCATCAATCTTATTGAACAATGTTTAACTACAGGAGAGAATATATCATTGTAGTCAATACCTTCTTTTTGTGAATACCCTTTCGCCACGAGTCTGGCTTTATACCTTATTCCAGCTCCTTCTGTGGCACCAGGTTTCTTTTTGAATAGCCACTTGCATCCCACTAGCTTCTGAACTCTAGGTCTTGCTACTATCTTCCATGTATTATTCTTACTCAGTGACTGCAGCTCTTCTTCTATTGCAACAATCCACTTATCACACTCTGAGCTAGTTATAGCTTCTGCATAACTTCTTGGCTCACTTGACTCCACCTCGAGTGCAGTGTATAGAGCAAATGAAACCATGTCAGTGTTCCTGTATCTTATAGGTTGTCTGATTTCTCTTCTCTGTCTATCCCTAGCTAGTTGATATGAGCTTATTTATTGTTTTCCCTTATCAGCTGGATCATCTGGTGGTTCCTGTCTGTGCTCATCATCATCACCATCATCATCACTGTCTTCATAGCGGTGATGAGTTATCTCCACTGAAGTGCTTGTTCCCTCACCTGTCTGTTTCAAAGGGAATTGAGATTCATCAAAAGTTACATCTCTACTCACTATGAATTTCTGAGTTTCCAAGCACCACAGTTTATACCCCTTGACTCCATGAGGGTAACCAATAAAAATACACTTTAGTGCCCTTGGTTCAAGCTTGTCTTGCTTGACATGGGCATATGCCAGACAACCAACAATCCTTAGTGAGATGTACAGTGCTGGAGTTCCACACCACATTTCTTGTGGAGTTTTATAGTTGATGGTAGAGCTGGGGCTGCGATTGATTAGGTAAGCTGCTGTTGTGACCAACTCACCCCAGAAGCTCTTCTCCAGCCCAGAGCTGCTCAACATACACCTCACTCTCTCTAAGAGTGTTTGATTCATCCTTTCTGCAATGCCATTCTGCTGGGGAGTTCCTGGCACAGTCCTGTGTCTAGTAATCCCTCTCTTTCTGCAGAATGTTAAGAACTCATCTGATAGGTATTCTAGCCCGTTGTCAGTTCTGAAGTTCTTAAGCTTCTTTCCTGTCTTGTTCTCCACCACAGCTAGCCACTCTTTAAATTTCTGGAATACCTCATCCTTGCTCTTCAGAATATATATCCAAACCCTTCTTGAATAGTCATCTATTATGGTCATGAAATATTTTCCACCTCCTTTAGTAATCACTTTGGATGGACCCCATAAATCTGAATGAGCATATTCAAGAATTCCTGTTGAGCTGTGAGTTCCAGTAGTGAACTTCTTCCTCTTAGCTTTACCAAAAATACAGTGTTCACAAACCTCTAGCTTAGAGATTTTGGAACCAACCAGTAAGCCCTGCTTTTCCAACTCTTGTAAACCTTTCTCACCAATGTGAGCAAGTCTACTGTGCCACATATATGTGTTGACATCACCAGATGCTGTGTCAACTCTCCCAACTACAGTTTTGCCAACAAGGTAGTATAAATCATTCAATCTTCTACCCTTCATGACCACTGTGTCTCCCTTATAAATTCTCATCCTGCCAGCTCGAGATTCAAACCTGAAACCCATGGAATCAAACATTCCAAGTGACAGTAGATTCCTCTTCAAATCAGGTACATATCTAACATTGTTGACAACTCTAACAACACCATCATGCATTCTAAATCTCACTGCTCCTTGGCCTTCAATTCTACAGATGTGATCATTCCCAAGCAATACAGTACCACTTCTCTTTAAGATCAAGCTGGAGAACCAGTCCTTTGTAGGTGTCATATGATAAGTGCACCCAGAATCTAGCACCCAATCCTTGCTAATTTCCTCATCTACAACACTTAGGGCCTCAAGAGCTACTGCTTCCTCTTTTTGATGTTCATCTTCTCTTATAGTAATGCATAGAGATTCACAGGGATCATAGCTAGTTTCAGGTAAAATTGTGGTTTGATTTACCTGATTTCTTCCTGCCTTCTTAGCATCTTCTTGAGCATACTTGGCCATCATCTGTTGCCACTTGATGCATTGTTTCTTGAAGTGACCAGGTTCTTGACAGTGGAAGCACTTCAAGTCTGGGTTGCTTGGCCCTTCACCACTCTTCTTTTCATACTTCTTGTTTCCGTTTGGTTGGGATTTCTTTGGCTGCTTCTTTTGGTTATTGCCTTTCTTGATGTGTAGGCCTTCACCATCTTTGGAAGGCAGCCCTGCTTCTGTATTCTTTTGCAATTCCTTGCACTTCAAAGCCATCTGAACATCTTCAAGGCTTATAGTTTCCCTACTACCAAATAGCAGGGTGTCCTTGAAATTCTCTATGGATTTTGGTAGGGCTGCAAGCAGGATTAGAGCCCTATCCTCTTCTGATAATTCCACTTCAATATTTTCAAGGTCATCAATTATTTTGTTGTAATCATCCAGCTGCTTCATAATTGACTTGTCTTCACTCATCTTAAATGAGTAAAGCTTTTGCTTCATATACAGCCGATTGGCTAATGTCTTGACTGCATACAAGCTGTCCAATTTCTCCAAGACTTCAATGGTTGTGGTTTCTTTTGAAACCTCTCTCAAGGCTTTGTCACCAAGGCATAAGATGATCATTGAGTGTGCCTTCTCATTGATCGATGTCTGTTCTTCAATCTTTTCTTCCTTCTCCTTCCCTGTCTTCTTCACCAATGCAGAGCCTAGACCTTGTTGGATTAACAAGGCTTTCATTTTCACTTTCCATAGCCCAAAATTGATTTTCTCAGTGAGTTTTTCCAGATCGAATGGGGCAGATCCCATCTTGATTGATTGCTCTTCCCACAGACGGCGCCACTCGTTGGATTCGTAGCTATGATTTTGCAAGCAATCGAAGATAAGAACACAAGAATATAACGTGGTTCGATCACAAAAGGATCTACATCCACGGCCAAGAGAGAAAACTTCTTATTACTGCAGTTTGCACTCGCAATTACAAACTCACTCAATCATTAACTCAAAACCAAGAACAAATTACTCAGAAAATTAAGAAGAAAACTAGCACTCAAGAATTATAATTGATATGTATTTTTGCTCTCTTACTTTTTTTCTGCATTCTTTCTCTCTCGACTTCTTTTATTTCTAGCTGCAAATCACAACTTATGCTCCAAGCTTCATGCATGCAATAACCGCATCAACCGATCAGTTAATCCACATGGCACAAAGCAACTGAAAGACTCAACTAACTCCAACTCTCCTTCAACTGAAACATAGAGCTTTCTATCTGCTGAGATGCGGCTACATGGACCAAGATGCTAACTCTCAATCTTGACCACAAACAACTATTAACCTCCATCTGATGGCTGAGAATCATGAGCTCAAACTGAAGCTCCAGATTCCATCATAAATCTTTTTAAAAAAGAGAGTGAAAAGGAAGTGAAAATTCCAAAATTTTGGATGATGCCCCATTTAGATGGTCATTGTGTTCGACGACTCAATAATACGAAAACATACAAAAAACCGGGGCGTACATTAGTTGATCAAAGGATGAAATATTAATGTTAAAGTTCATATGCTTATAAGTTGAAAATATAAGTTATAAGCTAACCTAACTAAAGAAAAGGGAAAACATAACTTTAATTTAAAACGAGGTTTAAATATAAATACATTATGGGGTTCTTTTTTTGCAAAATTAATTTGAGGGACACTTTTACATTAAATAAGGGTTATTGCAGGAACATTTGAAATGAAGAAAATGATAATCACTAATGGTTCGGATCTTTTATATATATATATATATATATATATAATATTTACTGGTAAAGTTGTGATATAATTAAAATATAAAATAAAATAAAGAATTTGTTTATTGTACGAGTTAATACATAAAAATATAATAGCGTTGGTATAAAAACGCGTGTCTTACGCCAGATGATTTTTTCTTTAATAAATAAATAAAGCATAGTGAAAAGTAATATGCCCCAAAAAAAATGCAAAAGAACGAAAGGGTGGTTGAGGAAACAGCCTAAGCTTTGTAGATTTTGCTTCGAAGACAGTTGTGTCTTTTTTACAAATCATGGACACTCTGTCAATTCATATTTTATACTTAAAAAAAAAAATTACAAAAAATATTTTTATGAATACTTTGGAAATATATCATGCTTTTAAGAAAGATAATTTTATCTATGATAATGTATGTTTATACAAATATCAACACTTAGGTGTTTGATCTTTAACAAAATCGCACGAGACATTTGGTCCTGGCGCAATAAAGATGTCTTTGATCCTGATGAAGACCCCATCCGTATTTTGTTCTCGTAGACAAAGTTGTTAGAAAAGCGAGAGAACTACAGTAACCTTGATAAAATAAAAAGTAGTCGAAGTACATATAGTTGATAGTAGAGCCTAGTATGATTTTTTGTAAAATTGAATATTTATTGTTATATATATATAAATTGATCTATTTAAAAAAGCACTTGCCTAACACAGTCCTACAGAAAATTATTTTTTTATAAAATAAAAATATCAAATATAAAAACTGAAAAAAATTACGAACCTAAGAAAAAAATGAAAATTATGATTAAAGAAATAGAAACCCCGATGATTATATTTTTAAATGATAATTAAAAATCAGGACAAAAAATTCCTTATTTTAATGTATCTTATTCAATTTTCTATTTATTTGATAAATAATTAGACGTACGGGTATAATTTACATCTTCTTGAAAATGAAAATAATATAAATTTTTATTATTTGTTTCAAAAATAAAAATTGGTGAAAGAAGCAACGGTATAACATTGATGTGGGACCCGCATAAGAAACTTACCGTTGTTTTCAGGCTGTCTTCTTCTGTATATAAACCCCACACACTGTCCGTTTTCAAAAGCCCCCAAACACCCATTTCAAAACTCTGAAAACACACACAAACACCTTTTTGTGTGTGTATTCATACAGCATCTATATACATACAGATTCGCTCTTGTATTCACACCAGACATGGAGGCCATGAAGATGTTAGTTCTTTCACTCATGATCGTCGGGCTGATGGCACTCTCCGCCGTTAGCGGCGTCGCCGCCGCCGAAGCTCCGGCTCCCGCACCCTCCTCCGACGCCGCCGTGTTCGTCCCCACTTTTGTTGCATCCTTTGTTGCCATGGCTTTCGCTCTTCTTTTCTAAACAATGATCGTCGTTACATCTTCAGATCTACTTTTTTTTATTATTATTATTTGTATAAATGAAATCTTTTTATTTTTCGATTTAATTGACACAAAAATGTATTCCTGATCATCAAGTTTCTGGAGGAGATTACTGTATTTAAGTGTGAATTCCTTAAAAATTCAAATAATTATTAATATTGATCTTATACTTAAATCATTATTGTTCCACTTTCTAATTTAAAATATTGCTAATATTATATAAATTAAAATAAAACTTGAGGAAATGACAACTGAGTCATGAAAATTGAGTTTTAGGCCGAATGTGGATTAATTTTTAATCTAGGGTGTTTTTAAAACACACCACATAAATTACTATTAACACCATTTTAATTTTTTGAATAAATTTAAATATAATATAAATGACAAATATAACCTTATATATATTTTAAACAAAATTATAATATTGTTATTATTGTTATTCTTTATTCTTGACTATACCCTATATTCAAATTAATAAAATAAAATTAAAATATTTTATAAGTAATCAATAATAGACCATACAATATAAATTATATACAAAATATAATTATTATAAGAATTACACAATTAAATAATAATTATATTTTCTATATCATTTGTATTGCAATTTTTCATTATGAATTATTTACAAATATTTCAACTTTTATTTTGATTCGTTTGAATATAAGGTTAATGTAGTAGTGTGTTTGAGCAAAGAATAAATAATATCAATAATAAAAATATTAATGTTTATTTTGTTTAAAGAAAATTATATAAGGATATATATATCATTTACATTTTATTTATTTTATTCACTAAAATAAAGTGGTGTGTAAAGTAATTTTTGTGGTGTGTTTAGCAACACCCTTAATTTATTATGAAGGGAAGATCCATATAAATTTGACTATTTTTATTTTATGTTATGATATTAGCAATAGAATAGAATGAAAAACTATTAATCCCAAATTATTGGACGACGAAATATTTGAACAGAGCTTATATATATATATATTATTTATTCCATGATAATACTGAAACAGATACATGTGTAGATTGAGGGTCCAACAACCTTTGAAATGAACAAAATGGTGGAAACATAATAGTGTGTTGGTATAAAAAAACGCATTTCACGCGACATTAGTTTTTCTTTCATTGTGACAATTAATTTGTTGGAAAAAAGGTAAGATGGAAAAGAACAAAACAGTGGTTAAGGAGGAAACAGCCTAAGCTTCATGGGTTTTGCTTAGAAGACAGCTATGTGTTCTTACAACTGTTGGACACTCTGTAAAAGTCATATATTATACTTATTAGAACAGGTATTTTAAGAATAATATCATGCTTCTAAGATGGATAATTTTAACACTTATGTGAGATCGTCTTGTGTATAACCAAATTTTTTTAGAAATAATAAAATAAATTGAAGAAAAAGACTGAAATTCTGAAAAAAGTTTATATTTAAAAATAATATTTTTCCAAAAAGAAAAAATATTGTGGTTTATAATATTTGTTGAAAGAAGCAACGGTAAAACATTGATGTGGGGCCCGCATAAAGAGCTGGCCGTTGTTTCAGGCTCTCTTCTTCTGTATATAAACCCTCCCACCCTGCCCATTTCAAAGCCACTCCAAACACCTAATTCCTCTGAAAACACACACAAAACACTTTTTTGTGTGTGTATTCATACAGCATATATACATATATATATATATATATATATTCGTCTTTGTACTCACACCAGAAATGGAGGCCGTGAAGATGTTCCTTGTTTCACTCATGATCGTCATGTTGATGGCACTCTCCGCCGTCAGCGGCGTCGCCGCCGCCGAAGCTCCGGCTCCCGCCCCCTCCTCCGACGCCGCCGTGTTCGTGCCCACTGTCGTGGCGTCCTTTGTTGCCATGGCTTTTGCTCTTCTTTTCTAAACAATGATCGTCCTTACATCTTACATCCTCGGATCTATTATTTAAAAAAACATAAAAAATATTTGTATAATTTATTCTGGGTTTCATTTTATTATCATTTGTATTATTGATGTGGGAATTGTTTGGGGTGATTATTGTTGATGTAGTGTTTGATGTATAAGAGATCTTGTTTGATCCTCAATTCTTGAATTTCCAACTTTTAATTTCATACGAGCTTATGACATTACTTGCTGTATTAGTCATTTGGGGTTCGTTTTCTTCGTCCCGACTCTTGACTCTATCACAGCTTATCGAACATCAAAATCATACCATGAGAGATTGTACCATAGGATTGAAGATTGGGCAAGCCCAAATTTGAGGCAACACCTAACTGGGAAACATATGACATCTCAACCTACACAAGTCATGATAGGTTTTATTCAAAAAAAATGAAATCGAAGAAATTGAAAAAATAATGCCCAATCATTTCAATTAGTCAAATTATTCGAAAGAAAATTGATTTGAATATGTCAAAGTAAATCATAAATATTATTTTGATTTGTATTAATTATCCTAAGTTTAAATATAATTTATCTTACAAGTAATCTACATTTATCAATTAAAATAATTTAATATAGTTACTTTAATTCTATACTTCTTATTTAAAATAAGTGTCGTTTTCAATGTTTTTATACATATTAACGAATAAATTAAATATCTAGTATATCCTTAATTAAGAGAAATAAATATTAATGGTTAGTAGTAAAAAAATACATTATATTTACATTTACAAAAAAAAAATTAAAAAAATTACATTAATATTCACGTAGTAAAATGTTACTTTTGTGCAAAAAACTCAAAACTTTTAAAACATCATTTATATTAAGTAAAAGAGAGTATTATTCATTTTTAAGTTCTTTCTTTTTTTGTCCGCAAGTCCCAAAAAGTTAATAGGATCCCAAAACAATTGTATAGTCTGGAACATAATTAATATTAATTCTTAATAATCGTTATATTACTAAAATGTTTGAGACTGTATAATTAATTAATTAATTTCATTTTATTACATATTAGTTGTTTCTAGCTATTGTGTAATTATTTATAACTTATATATATATATATATACATAGTTATTGATTGTTTTAAACATATAGTTTTTAATTTAGTTGAAATTTTATTTTGTTGTCATATCAAATTTATTATTTTAAGGTAGTACATTTGTTTTAGTGTGTATTTCAACTAACACAGTAATATGTAAATTGAAAATTTACAAAAATATAAATATGAAATGAAAGATAAAAATAAATTTATATGAGATAATTTTATATTTATTGGGATATATTTGTATACATTGCTATAAATTAAAAATCATAGGTATTAATTATATTTTTTGTTTTTATTTAAATTTATGATAAATACTGAAAATTTTGAGTAAGAGTGGGGAATTTTGTTCCTATACTTCTCGTGGGACAGTGAAATAATATTCAAACTTTGGACACAGCATCACTTATCCAATGAAAATCAAATGGGTTATGATATAATTCACTAGATGGAGTTACTAGCAACCCCTTTAGTTTAAATAAATTAAGGTTAAGGAAGACTCTTTGTTTAGAACGAAGTTGATACAAATAAACAAGTCAGCTTCTTAAACAAAGGCTCAGCCGTACATCAAATAATTGTTAAAATTGATTCAAATAAAATTATAAATTGAAGTCCTATAGTAAAATTGTACAATATTCTCGTTGTCTTAGAAAATAGTTATATTGTATAACCAAACAACAAGACTCTTTAGGAACGGAGAGTAATTATTGATAGATATTTGAAGAAATTTGATCCAGAAATATCACCTTTAAGATGGCGGTGTCACATGGTTGGAGAAAGTTCAGGTTAAAATAAAGCTAAAGACAGGCCCACCTGCACTTAGGACATCTTTCTTTAATTTTCCCAAAGCTCGCTGATTAGCACCTTACACCAACATAATCTAAACTCAACCACCACATGTGCCATAAAATTAATGGGATTGTATTGTGTTTAAATATGTCTTAGCTATTATTGTAAGCACATGGATGAAGATGAAGGGTAATGAGACTATCATCATCAATAATTAGGAAGTTCTGGTGCTCTTTGTCTCTGAGCACCCTCCCATGTTACTCTCCCTTAGAGCTAACAACTCTGTGTCGGATCGGCCCAAAGACAAGGATTGGCAGACCTCAATTATATCTGGCTCGAATATTGCCCTGGTCTATTTGGGCTGATCTGAATGACTGGTGGTCTGAATTGCTCCAACCTGCCACCTAAGGAAATAACAAAAGGTTGAGTTGGGCTTATAAAATAGGGCTACAAGTAAGCTCAGCCACAGGCCAGCTCAACTCCACTCCCTCGCTAAATAAGGTCAGGGCCGTGCATCTGAATTTGCCTAGCTCAGATCCAACAAGTTTTAAACTCAACTCCATATTATGTCCAACAACATTGTCGTCGCCATTACCATCATAATTGAATGTCCAAGAGTGTACTACATCTCAGCATAGTCCGTACATGCACATACTTTGACTGTAATCATAAATTCATAATTAGACGACCATGAATGTTCATCTCAGATACACATCCCTGCGACTTATTTATCTTAATTGGATGTCCACAGATGCACATCTTACCATGCGGGTACTTAAGGGTTCTGCTCTTACCATGGATGCACATCTAACCATACAAGTAAATTGGTCTGGGAGAGAATGGTGAAAGCAAGGAAGAATGAATGGATCAAGAGAGAGAATGTATAAATGCATTACAGTAATGCATGAATGCAGAGAGAAGCTGTGAAAGCATTCCCAGTAAGCTTCCTGAACCCACATCACAGTTGGAATATTGCAAATTGCACACAATCGATAAAAAAGTGAATCCATGTAACAAAGTAATAAGTCTTTCCACAATCTCATGTCTCAATGGTACATAGAAATCTGCAAATAAGGTTACAGACGAGTCCAAGAGTAAAGCAAAACAGACAAGAGACAATCCCTTTGTATACGAAAAACTCGCTCAGTCAAAGCCTCAGGGTTGCTCCAGAGGCCCATCATGCTGGAAATTGCTTTACAAAATCAGATGAGGAGCTTCTCAATCGCATCCTGCATTAGAGGAAAATAATTAAAAAATTATCCTTGTGTACCATATAATTGAAATTTTCTTGTCATAGTTAAAAACCATTTGTATTTTACCTTCAGCTGCTGTATTTGAGTTTTCAACTGGCTTCCTTCATTGCTGGTCACTGAACAGGCAATAACTGGCCTGGTAACTCCACATGCTCGTCCAAGAGCTTGCTTAGATGGAACAAACACATAGGGCACATTCTGCAATAAGATGTCCCACATCAACTCATTTCCAATGAATAAATCAAGAAAAAGAAACATCAGACTAAAAAGCACAATATGAATAAATCAAGAAAATGAAACATCAGACTACAAAAGAACAATACTCGGGAGTTGTACTAATGCATACTATTATTTATCGACTGAAATCAATAAAACATTGAACTAGACTCCTACCAGCTGCGGGTAAAAAATGTGATGCAGCGGTTAACTAATAAGGAATGATACACATACATACACAAAAGTTACATATAATCAGATACTATTAAATATTAAAATGAGTACATTGAACTTATTTGCATTAGGAATGAAGCCAAGGTTTTCAAATCCATAATGTAATTAAAATCACTAATCAAATCACTTGTTTGGCAAAACACTAAAATCAATGGATTTTAAAACTTACGTCCAACTTTCAAATTCTTGAAATTCACTCTAGAACCTAGTCGTTTGAAATCAATCCGACTATCTTGCATGAAAATAGTCACATAATAACAGCCACACACAAGGGATTATATATGAGGGGATTTCGAATACAACAAATTACAAATACATTACACAGTCAACAAACCTAGTTTCGACTGCATCAAGTTACACAAATGGTCTTTCATTAGTCTAGCAGTTGGAGCCTAATTTAAGATACTCTATGTATATATTGGGAGACATTTTAAATTCTTAGGTCGAAACTACATATCCAAATCTAAAAATTATCAGATTGCAATATCCTAAAAATTCTATTTCGGCCTATAAGACATTCGCATCAAGAAAATTCGGTCAACCTCTCACAAATATCCCACATTATTCAGCACCAGCAAACAAATACCAAATTTCCACCAGATTATAATATAAAAACACAGAAGCACCACCTGTATACCATATAATTTAATTAAGGGAAAACCAATCATATGGAAAAAAGGAAAACTTTTATCACTAATAAACTAATACACCATATGCGATCAATCAAAATCATGATTTTCTCGATAAGGAAAAAAGATACCTTATCTTCAGCAAGAAGTGGAAGATGAAGAAGAATTTCAAGGGGCTCTGTATCAGCTGCCATCACAACGAACTCAGAAATCCCTCTGTTCAGCGTCTTAGTTGCTGCAACAAATTAATTAAATTCCAACGACTCTAAATTGGTCAGCAACTTAAAAATAAACTTTTTAAGATTTCTGAATCGTGAAAAAAAGATGGAATAAAAAAAACACTACAGCCCACCTTCATTAGCACCCTTCTTGAGTTGTTTGTAATTGGCAGCTTGTTGAACCAAGTCAAGAATGGTTATGGTGAGCTGAGCATCCGCCAAAGGGTATGCTTTCGGATTCACAGCTTCTGCAGTCTATACATACATAGAAATATACGCATACATTATTCGAAAAACTAAAGGGAAAAAGGCATTAAGAGAAGACAGTATACAACTCAAAACTTTGAACTCAGACTAGAGAGAAAATTACCATGATGGCGGAGAGCTCTGGCACGGATTGTGAGAGCCGAAGTCTCAAGAGAAAAGATATATAGGGTTTTGAGAGAGGACTGAGAGAATTAGGGTTTAGGGGTCGCTGGGATATAAGAAGGTTTTACAGTGAAACGCTGATCAGCCCATATTGACGAGGCCCACCTTTTATGGACCATATTGACGAGGCCCAACTTTTCTGGCCCAAAATCCTTCAAATTTCTAAATGCCAACATATTTCACAGCCGTGATCCTGCGGTTACAAATCTTCGATTACAATTGCGTTTGGAATGAGGAATGGATTTCAAATTCATCTGCCGCAAATTTATCTAAATTTAAAAATAAATAAATAATATTAATTACATTAATAATAATAAATAATATTAATCAAATATTCATTAATAAATTATGTATTATGAATTTTAGATAAATCATAAATAGTTAGATCCATATACAATTTGAGATCATTTTCACTTCTTATGTCATTATTATTATATGTTGACTGATACTCATATTTTCTTGAATATATATATATATATATAAGATTCATATTATTTGATAAAAAATTCAAATTCCAACCCACGTGCATTTGAGCAAAGTTACATGGTGTGAAGAGTCTCAAAATTAATTTATTATAAAAAAAAAAAAAAAAAAAAAAATTGTTGATATAATAAAACATTGCAGTGATGACAATAGCTCAAGAATGCAGTGAAGCTAAGAAAAGTAGTGTATCATAAAAATCTTGTTGCCAAAACAAACCATCTCGGCATTTCAGAGTTCATTGATTATTTTGCAAAAAAAGAAGAAACAATTTTCCCAAATTTCCAGTCAAATGATATCCTCAAAAGAGAAACACGCGAGAATTTTGGAGTAACTCGAATCCTACCCTAATCCGACTCACTTCAGTACAAAAGTTCAGTCCGTCCCTGTAAAATTATCCTCGACTTGGTTAATCACCAGAAACCAGATACCAGTACGACACAGCCATAACATTATTCTGAAATCAGAGCTCGACCCCGATGAGCACGTGATTCTCCAGTCTTACAACCCCACGGACTTTTCAAATTTCTGGATTTGGTTCAAGAATATCCAGGTCATCTGCAAGAACACATCCCGAGATTGAAAACATTAGCAAAATGAACATTGGGCAACACAAGATAAAACACGAGTGTGCGAGGAAAATACAGTGCGTGTGCGTGTGCGTGTGCGTGTGCGTGTGCGTGTGCGTGTGCGTGTGAGAGAGAGAGAGAGAGAGAGAGAGAGAGAGAGAAGACAGTACCATGACATGAGGAGCAATTCGGACACAATACACCGGAAATCCAGTATAAAACTTGAAAGGTCCTCCTGCCTTGAGTGTCTTCATGGCACAATCTAGAGAACCGGTGTAAGGATATTTCCCTTGAGCATCTGGCTGCATTTTCTGTATTTGGGTTTTGACATAATCGAACGGCAAACTACAGGCCGATGCAAAAAAACCCGATATGGTACTGGCTCCTGAAACAAAACAAAAAGATTTAACCTTCACATAAAAAATCAGTTGTAATCAAGTAAGTCATGAAAGGCTAATACAAGTGTCTATTTTAGAGAGCATCGTACCAACAATTGTAGCAGCTTCACCGAAACCAAGAGAATCCTTGAAGAACTCGACACTTTGGTCATAAGAAGCAAGCATACCCATGTTGAGTGCCATAGCCCTCACCACTGTAGGGCCCGCACCTTTCCAAAGTGCCAGCACTCCTTCATCTGCAATTATTCGATAAAGGGCATGAAATGCATTGGTGTAGTTCCTTCGTTGGGCCAAAGGTAATGTTGCATCAGCCTGCATGCGAATGAGTGCCAAATCTGCAGGACTTCCGACAGATGCTCCAATTGCTCCAGCAGTTAATCCACATAGAGCCTTCTGATAGAGTGGTAAGGGCTTCCCATCATTGGCCTCTACTGCTTTGTTTGTCAAAATCCTATTAAGGAAATAGAAATTGCATGTGTTATGGAATCTTTGGGAGTTTTCTATGTTCTAAAATGAGGACTGGTAACATGACTTATAAATTACATGATGAAGCAGCATCCATGTATCGCTATCTAACATAAGGAACATTGAAGGATGAAAAGATATGCAATAAGGCATAATGGTTTAATAATTAATATTGTACTTGGAAATTACTCACCTAAATGATCCAAGCCGAGCAGTAGTATATGTAGCTTGTCTTAGAAGCCCAGCTGACAAACCCTGTAGAAACAAGAATATATCAATTTACTTATTTATTTATAATATATATATATAATAAAAAAGCATGTTACTAAACTACAAGATATGATTGATAATTGAATATTGCTCGTAAATGACCACATAGACAGGTTAGAAAGATGATGTGCTCCATCTTACACCATTAAACTAAACCACAAATCAAAATGTGAAGATGAAAATAGTTTAGAGGTAATTAAGATCAGAATGCAGACACATCCAGCAATATGACAATTTACAATGAAAACTAGAATTCTCAGACCTCATTCAACCATAGTAGGCATGCTCAAACAATATCCACATCTTGTGGGTGCATATTAGCTAAGAAGTATGTTGAATCCACTAGAAGTGGCCCTTGAGAACAAGTTCAACATCAAAATATGCCTCTATTTGAAAAGGGAAATGTGATGCTCTCTGGAAGAGACAAATAGTTGGCATGAGAGAGTAGATATGACACATAAATCCCACAGCAGCTTGCAAACCAAATTTGTGGGTAGCATCTTTTTTATTATTAATATCAAATAAAGTTTCCGCACATTGTAATCTAACTAAGAAACATTTTGGTAAATAACAATGTATTGAAGTTAGTTTGTCAATCCTTTGAACAAATTGTGTGCATCACTCGAGTTCCACATTCATTACATTGAAAAAAAGTAAATAGCAAAATAATCAAGTAGCTGCTGCCTTCAACAAATTACAGCCTCTTCCAGTAGTACCAGTTACGATGAAGAGCAAGACCTTATAACACTAGCAGACCAATTTTTAACTGAATACCAAATTAAAATGACTCTCATATGCGGACACCCAAAACAACTTTGACTTCTTGATACCTTTAGTATTGATTAGTCAACATAGTTAAGTATAAAATGTCATAAGATCAAACGATCCCACAAGCAATTCAAATGTGCCTCCACAAGTTGCTGCAGCAAACTTATGATCCAAATCAACCAAAACTTAATCATCGAGCATATTCTAAAGCTAAAACATTGTAAAATTTCCTCTTGCCAAACAAACCTTGTAAAAAGCACCAATACCCTCATTTTTAAGCATGGTCTTGGTGACATCAACAGCTGATCCCTGGCCCAGCTGTATTCTAACCTGGAATTAAGAAAGAACCTCACAGATCAGGATCAGAACCCTTCAGTTGACACACACACACACACACACACACACACACAAAAACAGACTTCCAATGGATGATTTAGAAATTCAGTTTATAGCAATGGGATAATTAGATCTACCAAGAACCAGTATGAATCCACCTTCAAACCAAATTATACTCCACCAAACAGTTAATAAACAAATAAAACAGCAATATTTGTTAAAACCCCAAAAACAAGAAAGAGATCTAAATTCCATGACTTGAAGAATGAAGAAACCTAACAAACAAAAACCAACCCAACAATGCAAAAACCAAAAAGATTCATGTTTCAGATTAAAAAAAGGTAACCCATTTTCTAAGATCTGAAACCATGCCAAGAACCCAACATTCATCCACACAAAAATAAAATCTAAAATAAATAAACAAATCCCATCAAAATTCAATCGTTTTAAACTGAACAGCTCCAGATGGTAAATATTATCACAGCTGAAATTTGGCTACCTTGATCATGTCGATGGGCTGGATAACACAGGTTGCAAGCATACCAGACGCACCCCCATTAACAAACGGCTTCACCGTGGGCCAAACTCCAACTGATTTCGGTTTGTCTTCCGCCATTATTTTTCCTTTCCCTTTTCGTCTCCTTCTCCCTAGTTTTCTTCAAGAAAGATAGAACGACCAGAGAGAGGAAGAGCTCACTCTGTTGATTTGGTGGACAGTACGAGGGCTGGTGGTGTCTTGTGTGAATAAGAGGGCTTTTAATGCCGCCATTACCAATATAATATTAAAATATAATTTTTGTATCCATATATTCTCAGCAATGTCAACCAACACTATCAAATCTTTCTTCTTCTTTTTTTTTTTTTTTTTTAGATTATATAAATATAAATTTTATATTTATTTTATAATTGAATAATGTATATTTTATAAATTATATTTTAAACAATAAACACAAAATAGATGAATATATTTATCAATATAATAATAAAATGTTTCAATATTAATTAATTTAAAAAAATTATATTTTAATATATTATAAATTATGATCGCAAATAAAAAATTAAAAAAATTCACTTATCATATATTTTTTATACATCAAACATACCATAGTAAGTATTACTTATTTACTTAAAAATTAAAAATAATAATAATATTTTTAATAAATGAATAATAGATTATAGCTAAATAAGTAATACCGAATTAAAGAAAAGAAAAAAAGGAGACTCTTAATTTATTCCTTCGCATGTGGAATTTTATTGGACCACAACATTGCCTGTATATTCTTTCCCATTATTTATTATCTATTTTATTTAATTATTTTTATTTTTTCTTGTTAGCGGCCGTTGTCAATAATTAGTTTATGTGGTTTTGAGGCGAAACAAAAATAAAAAAGAATTTAGGGGGGCGATAATAAAAATGGGATTCAGGCGTGCCTTTCGAGAGGTCCAACCTGGCTGACCTGTCAACCTCAGTTATTTACATTATACTACCGAGTAACCCCTCAACTTCTTGAATTTGCAGTCTGACCCCTTGGACTTGAAAGGTTGGGAATGGATAGCTAGGTTGAGGTCAACTACTTTTACTCGGTCATTTTCATGAGTTTCAAAAAAAAAAAAAAATTATTCAAAGAGCAAGTGTTTTTTTAATGAGTAATATAAAATTAATTAATATTTTCATTTCATATTGAAGATAAATCTTGACCAATCACTTCTAATTTTTTTAAATAGAAAAAGTATTGTTACGATATTAAAAGATAAAACTTTTTGTTACTGTCTCAAATAACTTTACAGACTGAATTTTATAATTTTTATTATATTTAGTAAAACGCTTCTAAATAAAATATATTTGATGTATCATTTAGGAGTCGGTTTTATTGTTAATTCTTCTTATTTAAGTTAAATGTTAATAATCCTTAAAAAGAAAAAAGAAAAAGAGTGAGATAATAAAGGTTCCAACAAAAACCATTAGTTTATGTATTTTATATACAAAATAGTGTTTCCTTTCATATTTGAATTATAAAATTTATTTCTTACATATTTATAAATTGTGTGTTTTAATATGTATTTAATTGATTGATTAATTTTGTATACAAAACCAATTAAATTACCTTGTGAATAATATATTAACAGATCTCTCTTATGTAGATTGATGTTGTTCTAGTGCGATACATCATTTATAAACGTCACATGTTATGTAATAGAAATTGATAAATCATTTATATCACTGAATATATAATAAAGAGTGGATTTATGTATATAATAAAAGATGAAAATTTGTATAGAGCTGTTAAAAAAACATAAAAGTAATGATAAATATAATTAAGTAATGAAAATGGTTAATATTTTTGTATTCATTAAATGGACTAAAAGTTTTATGCTTCTTAAATCTCAATTTCAAGAGTTCTTTCATACTTGTGGATAAGATAATACTACTTAAATCTATTTTTCAGAGGCTGCCATACATCAAAATTCTATCAAAAAAATTATAAGCATGTAATAAGTTGACAAAATTAAGAAGTTCGTACATTAAATTGTAATGTTTAAAAAATGTGGTTAAATTGTAAAAAATGGTAAAAATTATGCTCTCTCTTTTTTTTTTTTTTTTTTTTTTTTTACAATTAAGCCTAAATTAAAAAATGATAAGTATCAATTATCATATTTTTGCTGAGTTGAGTGTCATTGTGGAGGAGTTGGATTTGTGTTCACGTTTGTGTGTTTCAAATATTTGGCTACTAATTGATACTCTGTATGTAATTAGTATATTAGATTTTAAATATGTTGGTAATTGAAAGTTTAAGGAATTGTTAGTAGCATTCAATCGACTTAAGAAGAAGATGAATTTACATGTGTCACATATCTTTAGAGATGGTAACAGATTAGTGGATGGATCGTCTTGCAAATACAGCCATTGAAACAAGATCAAATATATGATTTGATGACATAAATATTTGTAATAGAGTGAGGCATTTGTTATCTTTGAATGTTTGTGGATTACTTTACTTTAGATTTTCCTAAGTTTTGTTTGTATATTTCTTTTTGTTTATTAATAAAACTAGTATTTCTCCCGACAATTTATAATATATAATAAATTAATAAAAAAATAATATATAATATTTTAAAATAAAATACATAATTATATAAAATATATTTTTAATAAAAACTTGTTTAAAATAAAAATATCTCACAATATAAAATATATGAAATATTAAAATATACCACAATTAACCAATGAAAATTATTTTATATTTAAAAAACTAATTTTTTATTTTTATATATGCAATATGGATTTCAAATTAAAAATCATGAAAAGATATTTAATTTGATATATCTTTCTCTGTATAAAGAAAAAGTTTGAAAAGTTGGTTTTGCCGGGTACCACTTCAATAATAATTCTAAGTATTTTTCTGCAATGTGGTGCATTAAAGATTTTTTTATTCTTTTTTATTTTAAGTCTATTTTTAAAATATGATATATCATATTATTCTTCTTTTTGAGATCTTTAATTTAACACTAGTATTGTATACATTGAAATACATAATTGTATTTAAAATTATGAAATATAATTTTTATGAATGAAAAATAAAATTTTATATTAAGTTATTAATTTTAAAATATATACTTAATATACTAGAAGTATATTCTCTTCTCATTATATCTCTCTTTACAATTAATTCTCATATATGAGTCTCTCTCTTTTTCTCTCTTTCCTATTTTATTTTTTTACTAAAATAAAAAAATTTAGGTAACTTTTTTCGTTTTAAGTCCATTTTTAATATATGTTATATCAAATTAATCTTCTTTTTGTGATCTTTCATATGCCACCAATATTGTATATATTGAAATAAATAATAATATTTAAATATAATTTTATGGATGAAATATAAATTTTTTTATGCATTGAATTATTAATTTTAAAATTTTGATATATATGATGAATTTGAATAAATAGTATATCAAACTTTTATATGAATTTAACTTAAAAATACAAATAATTAAAAAAAATTGAAAAGTTAAAATATCTTTTCGGTTTTAAACTCATTTTTAACCGATGATATATTAAATTAATCTTCATTTTGTGATCTTTAATTTGACATCAATATTGTATATATTGAAATAAATAATCATATATAAAGTATGAAATATAGTTTTTTATGAATTGACTATTATTTCTTAAATTTTAATATATATGATGAATTTGAATAAATAGTGTATCAAATTTTGAAATGGATTTAAGCTAATATTATAATATTAAATTTATATAATATTATAATTTATTGTTTAACCTCATTAATTTTTAGTAAATTAAAATATTTATTTTCATTTCAGGGACAATTCAAAATTCACTTCAAAATATCATACAATTCATTATTTAATAAAATTAATTTTAAAGAAATAAAATATAATGTAATATAACAAACTATATTTTAAATTGAATAATATTTATATAATTGATATAAATAATAAGTTATGTACATTTTTATAATAACAATAATAATAATAATAATAAATATAAATATAAATTTTCAATAAATTCTTATTATAATAAAATATATAATATCTCATGCACTGCACAGACGAACATCTAATTTTTCATAAAAACTGAGTTGAGATGAAGAAATTATAAGTTTTTAAAAAATGAAGTAAAAAATAAAATAAAAAAATATAATTGTTTATCTGACTTTTTAAATATAGAAAAATATTTTGGGTGTAAGGAGCCGGAGCCTACTTTTTATTTTTAGATGTGTTTATGCTATAATATAAATATAGATTTCTCTCGTACGTTGCACGATTTAAAAAAAAAAATCTTGCTAAAAATATTATATCAAGCAAATGTTATACGTATTGCGGTAGGCTAGATGTGGTGATATCTAACCTAGTTCATTACTATTATTGAATCACTCAAAGCATAAAATAAGAAAAACTAGAATGTGATCAAAATTGTAATTAGCCTACAACAAATAAATTGAATTATATTTAATTAACTCTTTAATTGAAGTATATATAGGGGATATATTTAGGCAATATATATATATATATATATTTACGCCAAGTTAATATCCAAAATATTAAAATATTAACAAGCGAATGAAAATATGAGTATCGATCGATATAATGACAAAATACTCTATAATACCAATTCCAAAAAAACCATTTCACTATTTTTAAATTTGGTAATAATACATTATAATTATTACATTATTTATATTTATAATAATATAATAATAAGGTTGTCTAAAAATAATAATTCTAAGTCAATTTTTAGTTTAAAACATTGAAATACTTTTAAAAATTGACATGTCAACATTTTTGAGAAATATAATTGTCAATGTGTTATTATACGAATAATTATTTTATCTGTTTTTGCTGTATAATATGTTAAAATAATAATTTTTTCACCATCTTTAATTACACACCAATATCGCATAAATTAGAATGGAATATTAGAGTTGAAAATAAAATGATTTTTTGTGGATTATTTAAATTATATTTAAATATATATTGTGCATTTTACTATTTGTATTTTAGTTGGCTTGCAAATAATATTGACCGATAATTTTGTAAAAATCTTATTAAATAATTTAATTTTTAACATAATGAATCACTTTATTGTAAAAACAACACTAATTTTGGGCCAGAGGCAGTATTTTTACATAATACTATTGCTTTTTATGATCTTAATAAAATAATTAAAATATTTTTAAAATATTAATTTACTTAAAATTACATTATAACTATAATTTTAATTTATTTTTTTAATATATTATAAATGGTGCAACCAACATTAACCATACTAGTTTTCAACTATAATGAAATAATGTCAAAAAATATGTTCACCAATATTACCAAATTAAAATGAGAAATCGAATCAAATATCCCTATCCTAAGTGAGGGGTAGTTTTGACATTTCAAAATCGAGCCGACGGCGACCTGCAAAAGCCAGCCACAAGATGACGATATTTGGGGGTGGTTGGGTTGGGGGGGGGGGGGGACAGGGACCCCAGGTTGGCTGGGGCCAAATGGCGGGCCTGCGGATTCCAATCAAGTTATCAAATCCCACTTTCTCCATCCTTCTACGCCCACTCTCTCACTCACTCCAACTATTTTCAAATTCGTTTTCCAGTCAACAATAGATATTATAGGAGGGGAAGAGAGAGAAAGAAGGGAGGGGGAAAATCTCGTTATTTTCTTGGTGCAATCTCGAGAAGAGGTGCTACACGGAGAAGAAAGGGTTTTCTTGTTGCAGCAAGAATAATTTTTGACAGAAAATGAGAGAAATTATTAGCATTCATATAGGGCAAGCTGGTATTCAGGTGGGAAATTCTTGTTGGGAGCTCTATTGCCTTGAGCATGGCATTCAGCCCGATGGGATGATGCCTAGGTATTTTTTCAATTATTTTTTTCTGTATAGGTGTTCATATATGTGTACAGTTATTTATGTGCGGATTCTGTAATGTGCTTGTTTTGGAAATTTTGATATTTCTGGAAAAAAAAATTAATGTTTGGGATCATTTTGGATTCTCAGGGTCATTCTTTTTCCTTTTATGGAGAGTGAATTTGAAAATTTTATGGTATGTTTTGTTTGATCCAAGCTTAAATTGTTTTCGTACTAAGTTGCTGGGGGCGCCCAGCCGATCTGCCCTTTTTTACTGGCAATTGTGTGATGATTTTGAAGGGTTTGAAAAGACAATGTTAAGATGAAATTCTTCGCGACTCTGTTTGTTAATCAATCCACATCCACACACACAGAGAGTGAAATATGAAAAAAGGGTGGCTTGTATTTCAATTAACTTGAAGCCCTTACAAAGATGTGTGAGTGGTGAAAGATAGAAAATTGAAGTGATAATGCAATTAAGCTTTAGGTTCTACTTACCTCTGCCTAATTTTGAATTTCTTGAACTGTGAATACTGATGCATTAGTTTGCACCTGAACTTGCAGTGACACCACTGTGGGTGTGGGGCATGATGCTTTCAACACATTCTTTAGCGAGACTGGATCAGGGAAGCACGTGCCGAGAGCTATATTTGTTGATCTTGAACCTACTGTTATTGATGAAGTCAGGACAGGGGGCTATCGCCAGCTGTTCCATCCTGAACAGCTCATATCTGGAAAGGAAGATGCTGCAAACAACTTCGCCAGAGGCCATTATACAGGTTGATGTCATTATATTTGCAGAGTTTAAATGGTCCTTGTGTTTAATATTGTGGGTTAGGATGTTACAACTGTCGTTTGTGTTTTGTATGTGAACTTCTGTAATTTATTGCAACTTACAAGACTTTTAAAGTTAAGGTGTGGCAAACAATATTCCATGCATTGTGTGAACTTTATATGGGGAATGTTTTTTCTTTATACAGCATGCACTCGAGGGCTTGTTTCTTGTTAGATATTCAAATATTGCGCACTGGTCCCGTGTGATTCACTCTTCTGATTTATTGCAGTGGGAAAAGAGATAGTTGATTTATGCCTGGACCGAGTGAGGAAGTTGGCCGATAACTGCACTGGTTTGCAAGGGTTTTTGGTCTTCAATGCTGTAGGTGGTGGTACTGGTTCTGGATTGGGCTCATTGCTCCTGGAACGTTTGTCAGTCGATTATGGGAAAAAGTCAAAGCTTGGTTTTACTATCTATCCTTCTCCACAGGTGTAGAAACTTAAAACTTTCTAATTGTTGGTGTGATTGCTAGCCTCCAAATGCTAATGTCTGATTAAAATTTGAATTGTAACAAGGAGTGGCGTCTGTTCAATTTCAGGTATCCACTGCAGTTGTTGAGCCTTACAACAGTGTTCTTTCAACTCATTCCCTTCTTGAACACACTGATGTTGCAGTGCTGTTGGACAATGAGGCCATTTACGATATTTGCAGGAGGTCTCTAGACATTGAGAGGCCTACTTACACCAATTTGAACCGATTGATTTCTCAAATCATATCATCCCTAACTACTTCTCTACGGTTTGATGGAGCCATTAATGTGGATATTACAGAGTTCCAGACCAACCTTGTACCATATCCTCGTATCCATTTCATGCTCTCATCATATGCCCCTGTGATCTCAGCTGCAAAGGCATACCATGAGCAACTATCAGTCCCTGAAATTACAAATGCAGTATTTGAGCCCTCAAGTATGATGGCTAAATGTGATCCCAGACATGGGAAGTACATGGCTTGTTGCTTGATGTACCGTGGAGACGTTGTTCCTAAGGATGTAAATGCTGCTGTTGCTACAATCAAAACCAAAAGGACAGTTCAGTTTGTTGACTGGTAAGACTATCATTTACACATTTATCAATATATATCTGTTTAATTTCAAGAACTATATATTGATAACATCTTCATTTCATATTAGCTTTGGTTTGTAATGATTGATAGGGTTTTTTTGTGTGGCATGTGAACTTGCGTTGAACAATGACCCTTTGGTGGTTTGATCAAGTTCTTTTTAAAGTTATATGTCAAAGCAGTTAGGTAGAAAGATATATGTTAAAGTAGTTTGGTTTTGGCAGCCATGCCTGAGCCTGCATCAACCAATGAAAAATCGTTGAGGTTCTTGCAATAAAGATCCACTTTCTTCCATGTTCCAGTTGTTTCCATGTTCCTACAAAACTACCCTCTAGGTTTGGCCTCTTTCCGAGAAAACCCTGTTATATTCCAAACACTCCCTAAGCAGATGCAATTTGAGGAGAACTAATGTCTTAAATGGTATTTAAATGTTTTGAAAGAGAACTGGGCTTTTTGTAATTAGGCTAAACCTTAGGGATAGTTTTTATAACAATACCTTCTATATGGAATAGGTATCCATTCTTATTTCTTCCCATTACTATATCTACTCGTTCAAAATTCTCACAACACCTTGTGGGCCAAACAGGTGCCCAACTGGCTTTAAGTGTGGAATCAACTATCAACCTCCATCAGTGGTACCAGGAGGTGATCTTGCTAAAGTGCAACGCGCCGTGTGCATGATCAGCAACAACACTGCTGTTGCTGAAGTGTTTTCACGCATTGACCACAAATTCGATCTCATGTACTCCAAGAGAGCTTTTGTTCACTGGTATGTAGGTGAAGGGATGGAAGAAGGCGAGTTCAGTGAAGCTCGTGAAGATTTGGCTGCTCTTGAAAAAGACTATGAAGAAGTTGGTGCTGAGGGTGTCGATGAGGAAGAGGAACATGAAGACTATTAATGTTGTCCGAATACCACAACACTTTTGTCTGATTGACAAGAGTTGATCTCTATCATGTATTACTATTTTTCTTTTTTCTTTTTTTTTTTTTTTTCGGGTTGAGAAATTGTTGAATGTGTGTCCTGTGTGATCTCCTCAAAGTGGACTAAGTTTCTCATTGGAATGTCAAATTTAGTTATGGGTGCACAACTGATAGCTCTCTTGAAACATGTAACTTTTATGTTGTCCCATGTGATGTTTATACATTTGGTGGAATCCTTCCTCAAACCGCAGTTCTCGAAAATGAAAACATACAAGAATCCACATTGCCAGAATACGATTTTTGCACCATACGCATATGGGTATGTGCCCGTGCAAATATGCAACGCATATAGCATTTCAAGTAATCCCATCAGGACCGAGACAGATATTGAAATGAATATATGATTGAATACAGCAACAGGCAAAGTCGGTGAAAGGTGGACAGGAATAGAGCTTGTTAACAAAAAACACCACTTTTATGGCAAACAAAATGTACACAAACATTGCCCTATTTATACATCTTTAGCAGCATTATAAATTATACACCATTTCCATAAAATTGTAGGGTCAACCTAACAAAAGCATAACTAAACACCCAAAAATACAGAAGACAATCGGCTAAAGTTTGACTCCAACATCCAAGTACTTCTATTGAGATGCCCAAAAGTGAAGTAAGCAATTTGTATGTATAAGGCCAGATATACAAAAGCCTGCATCCCAACCTGTTGTTGGACCCTGCAGCATGATTATCAGATAGATACGAGCAGCCTAGCGAAACCACAAGAAATTCGGGAAATCACCAACGCGCAGAGAGAGAGAGATGTCCGCAAACTCCACGATGCAGTAAAAATGATAATACTTTCAAAGCATATACACATTATGTAACGTGGAAATTGAAAATGAACAGAAGAAAAAGGCGACAAATTACAGCATTCATTCAGGACAATCAGGTGGAAAATGAAAACCAGAAGCAATTTTTCATTTGTCATATCTATAAGCTCAGAAACGTACCAATAGAACTTTCAATCAGTCACCGCCAAAACATTGAAATCTCAGACTTTCCGAATCAGGGTCCAAACTATCGACATGCACTGGAAGTCAAAAGAGTAAAAAAATCATTTACATCAATTAATGACGATACAGTGCAAAATATTGAGATCGGTGATGGACCCACCATGGGGATTACCAAAGTTGTTGGCATCTGCTGGTAGGAAGGGAGGCCTACAGTAACTCTCCAGTAAATCTGACACAAAAGTCAAAAGACTCAAAACTACATTCTTTACATTACATTAGGCGCGAGAGAGAGAGAGAGAGAGAGAGAGAGAGAGAGGGGTCAGACCAGAACTGGTTGCGAAATCAGCAGCCAACTCAGGGAAACTTTGAGGAATTTGTGCCAAAAATCCGAAGGAGGAAGCGTCACCATCCAAGAGTGTCTCATTAAGATGCTGCGCGTTAGAATCTACACTACTGAAAGACGATACAGATGCATCACCCATCAGAGGACGTGATTCCAGAAAATTGCTAGGTGGACTGAAAGCGAAAGGTGAACTACCAGCATAACCAGCTTCTGTTTTGACACTCTTGCCATTGATTATCTGCGACAATCCCACGTTTGAGTTTTGAGGCAAGAACAAGTTCGGGGGAACATCATTTCTACTATGAAGAGGCCCATCAACAGTTCCTTGCACACATGACTGGATTGCGGGCCCACGATTATGAAACATATTCGCCTGCTGCACGTTCTCTGTTTTCAGAGGTCGGACAGTTTGTACTGGACAGGTTGTGGAGATATGCTGTGCTGTAAGATTAACATATTAATTTCTTCCAAACATGAGATGGTGGCAGCATTGCAGCTTCATAGTCTAGTAAAGTTAAGTACGCGTCATATTGATTTGCTAGCCTTTACCAACACAATACATTTAAACATTTTGCAGTAGAAAAATGACTGAAAATACTACAGAACCATAAAGATAAAAAATTACAAACAAGGTTTGTTACTAAAACGAAAATAAAGAAGTTGACACAATGAAATATCTACATAGATATGCTGTCTTACTTGGTGAAACATGTGATCCATGTGCGCCATTAGATGTGAAAGGAGTAATCCCACTTAATTCAATTTGACGCATCAAATCGACCTGTTCCGAAAGCAACCTGTTGAATTCCATTATCTGGTCCTTCACCAACAACTTGAGATAATAAGCCTTGAAAAATTGTTGATTTTCTTCCTCAAGCCTCTGCCAGACTGGAAATCAAGCACACACAGTATTAACAGGAGGGACATGCATATAGGCTGAAGATTGGATCAATCAATGCATCTTTATAACATGTGAATCTAATCTTGAAAATCTTAATTCCAGGCTTATATAACCTCCATCGCAAACTCAAGCACAACTAATCAAACTTTCCATTAATCAAGGATTTAAAAGAATGACAAAAATAAAATGCATCAATGAGCCTGTTATAGTGCCAAACCAGCAATTAGGATGTAGTAGATGTAGAGCAGCTAATTAGTTTTTAAAGATGAATAGTCAACAAACAGGTATTTAGTTCAGAATTCTCAATATATACAAAAAGTGATGATATTGTTGGTTTATCAAAATCTTCACATCTTTATTTAAAGCTGCAACAAATAATCAAATGAACCAAGAAAGGCAAACTTAAACTTAAAATTGTTAAAGCCATGGTTTATCACGATATTGTGGCCCAAAAACACATTTATTGAACAGAAAAATGTAGAAAGAGGAGAGACTTCAAGCCTTGCTTTTCAGAAAAAGCAAAATATTATAAAGCTACACCAAAGTCTAGAAGAGTTTATTTATATTTGTCAGTAGAATACTTAAAATCATATGTTAGCCTGGTCGTTAAATATTCAAGGCACTTTTAATGATATGGCTTTGCTCTTTGTTCTAAATAATATAAAAGTAAAGCAATGTGCTATGACGTATATTAAACCAGAGAAACCTCCTTCCCCCAGCTCTCCTAACTGAGATTTTCCACTACCACTGCGATTTTGAAAATAGAAAGTACCTTCAGCGAAAAAAATTCATTCTCGTAAACATTGAAAATAAAACAGACAAAGCCAAAATATCTCATCCATGTAAATATGATTCCTGCAGCAGAAGGGCCTGCAGAGTTTCCACCGCCTGCCAATCCTCTCCCTATACGTTTATTCTTCCAATTGTCGTACTCCAATATGGAAATATATCAGAAGTAAATGTGTCCTTCAAATCATTACTACATCCAAATCGAGTGGGACCAGTCATGCAGGCACAAAACTACCAGATAGGAGTAACATATGGCCAGTGTATTTGTAGAAGTAAATCCAGATACACTCATACACATGTGAATATTCTGGCGTAATTGCAAATAAAATCATGACCATTACCACAATTTTGCAATATTGGAAAGTAAACATCCAATTCTTCCATTTCTTTTGCAATTGGAATACATTTTACCAGCGTGCACTGCAAAACTTCCTCCCAAGCTTAGCAGGCATGCACGTAAATGAAGGTTAAAAGCATGTTGATTTAATCAAAATGCAGAACGAGCAAAAACTGCTATGGAAAACTATGCATTAATTTTCTGATACAATATTCATAATCACAAATGTAAGATCAGACATCAAATCAGAGACCCATTGGATTAATCACAGTGAAAATATATATACATATCCCGTTGGGGTTGATTTTAACGCAGTTCTACCATATATGAAGTTTTTTTCTGGTCTTGAAATAGTCAGTCTCCTCTTTCCTTCCTTTTCTATGTTTTCTTTTCCTCTTCTAATTTTGTTTTCTTTTTTTACACCCTCCATAAGAGAAGGGAAGGGTGGGAGGTGGGGAGATGCTTTCTGTATTTGAATGGTACCGAACTCTTATGCTAAATTACAATATTGATATATTGGGATTATTATTAACATCATAAATATTTGTATTTATATTCTCATTTGTTCTAAGTAATGACTTAATATATAACTGGTTTAGCATACTAATAGCAGCTCTGAGTTGTAAATGCTATTTAAATGTAAAAAAATGATAGTAGAGGTAAAGTAATATTCGATGAGTGTCGAGGGGACAAAAATATAATCTTCCTTCGTATTAAAACTGACCAGCAATTGGAATTGCAAAGAAATGGAAAATTCAAGTCTTTAATTGCCAAAACTGAAAAGTTGTGTTAAAATTGCCAAAAGCACTACATTGATTTCATTTATCATAAAATTATTTTCTTCCTCAAATAGTCATGATGAGAAAACAACTGTACAACGGTTGAAAGAAAAATAACTTTAAACAATATTTTAACACGTGTATTGGTGTTTCAAGATATATCAACCATAAACGAGATAACATAAATGAGATAATCATACCTAGTTCAGTAATAGATGGCTCAATGTTGTCCTGAATGATGAGGGCGTTTATAACTTCCTTTTTGTTCATGTAATGATGAAGACATTGGTGTATACGATTTTGCACCTAACATACAAATAAATCAGATGAAAAATACATGACACAATATATCTTGAAACTGATTCTAATTATTTCTCGAGTCACCACAGCACCATCTTAAACAATAAACAAAAAAGAATGTCCCTATTTACGAATGAGTTCATACAAACAAGAATCTCCACGCATTGTGTATGACAACTTTCTCTGTCATTCAAAAAATTCAACCATAAAAAAGCTTACCAGTTGTATAACTTCATTTGAGAGTTTTCTGCCCTCCCCACCAGACATTTTTCGTGATAGTGACCTTGAATGAAATTAGTTTAATGAGAAAAAATAAAAATAAAAAACATCTGCCACACTTAGCAGGATGATATCTAGGCCCCAGCTTTGCAAGAAGTGCAGCAGCCATATTTGGCGAAAGAAACAGATTACATGGAATACAGAAAACGAAAAGAACAATAAATTCATGGAACTGCAACGCCATAACCATCGAACATGGCTAAGCAATAATCATGATTCAAAATACAGTCTACTTACACCAAGTTTGCTATCTGTGTTTATTAATCAAACAAGAAACCTGCATTCCCGCCACTAATTCACCTATTAAAGTAATAAACAAATCAGAAAAAAAAAAAAAAAAAAAAAAAACAACCTTTCTTTCTTTCTTTAACCCCCCTCCTCCTCCCCCTCTCCCTCTCTCTTCAATTTGTTCTTTCAAGACCCAAGATTGCAACATTCCTCATAAATGACAGAAACAGCTGGACCATTAATCAACTATACCAGCTCAATTGAAGACTAAATTTCATTCTCTTTCCATAATATTACATTCTTCCACGAACACAAAGAAAAGGACTCGTGGCTTCACTCAGACAAAGAACTCTCAACGCATCAATTTCACATCTAAAAGTAAAACATAAAAACAGAGAGAATAGAAAATCAAGAACATAATAACAACTCAGAGAAGATCACAAGCGCATGCCAAAAGATAAGAAACACAAAAAAAAAAAACAAAAAAAACACAAACCCACGAACCCTATTTAACTTAACCAGCAAACAAAACAACAATCAACCAAAAATTCTCAGTAAAAACGTAAATTGAACAAAATCACAGCAATAAATGAAGTGGGCTACATTTTTTTCTCCCTTTCTTTAACTTACCGAGTTTATCTAAGCATTCAATAAATTGCAGCCGTAGTTAATGAAGAGAACAAAACTGAGAAAAGGGAAAGAAAGTAATACCAGTAAAATCAAATACTGAATTTCTAGAGTAACAGGAAGCAGTGAAGAGTGGTTTTTGAGGTTTGTATTAAGAGAATTTGATTCAAATGTTTCCTCTTTTTATTGTAGAAAGGGAAAGGTAGGGAGATGACGTGGCTACACTCCCATTACATGCCCTTCTTTGTGCTTTTCTTTCGTGTAATTCCACTTTCCTACTATTACTCTTTTTTCCTTTATTTCTTATTTTCTCTTACAAATATTTGTCTAACTAAATAAGATACTAAACTTTGATTATTAAAGGGGTGTTTATGTAATATTTAATCACATATTTTTTAATGCAATTATTAATTTTATTATGTCTATTAAATGTAATGTAATAATACATAAGTACATACTATCTCGAAATTTTAATCTTTCATAATTAACTATAATCCAATTATTTATTTAACTGTATTGATAAATTATTTAAATTAATTTCAATAAATTTAATATAGTTCAATGAACTTTTGACCAATTATAGTAACTTATTAATTATATTTCATAGCTCTAAAAGAATATGGATAGACTCTTAAATTCAGTCAAAATTATTGAAAAAAAAATTCATATTCTCTAATTGATCCACCCAACAAATTCATTAAGATCGATTTCAAGTTCCAATTGCTTATATGTAAACCAAAATTTATATTTTGACCTACATTATTATACACGAAAAATAATGTTTTTTTTAAACCTAAAGTATCAAAAATAATAAATTTTTTAGCTCTTTATGAGTAATTAGAGCCCGAACGAGCTTTCCTGCATTAATTAAAAAATAAAAATAAAATATAAATTTAAATCTCCTTAACAAAGAAATAAATATGTGAAGCTCATATTCCATATAAATATGATATGCTCAAACTACACATTTCTTAAAAATCTTGAATAATATAAATATATTATATTCGATATACAAATTTATCTCAAAAACATTTACAAAATTAAATGACTAGGCATGAAATGTGGCATGTGACGTATATGGACATGCCACGTGTTGTCTGTGGATTGCGTGATAGACATTTGGTTCAAATTCACTTACTACTTTTAGAAAAAAGTCAAATTGAAATTGGATTATGGGTTTCCAAATATAGGGTTTGTCCCTAGCCCATTTATTTCCAAATTATGAATTTAAATGGGCTTTCCTCCTGAAATCTTAAGTATGCTCCTCAAATGCCAACAGTAACATTTATTTTCCTTGTTTTTTTTTAATTATTTTTTGGGACAAAAGCATTTTTAATATTTATATTATCTTTGTTTTTGTACTTTACCCCCATAAACTTTTTCTGTGACACTTTACAATCCAAATTATTGTGTTTTTTTAATACTTTTTAGCTCATAAACTTTTCTTGAGACACTTTATTGATTTGGTATTTTTTTTTTCAATTTTATACTTTATGTCATAGGTGTGTATATATATATATGTGTATGTATATATATTGTCTTGGACTATTGTGTTTTGGAATATCACAGTATATAGTTATGCTATAGTTTGTACGATAAAATATACTAAAGAAAAGTTTAGGATGCATAGTGCTATTAAAATAATATTTCGATGATAGAGCGATGCATAAAAAAAAATAAAAAAATAAAGAGATATTTGTTGTCTCTTGCAAGTTGTTAAAGTTCATGTAGGAACTAAAATATCGAAAATCTAAATAAATTTAGCTGAGACAGAACATTTGGTTTAGAGTGGGAATATCCTATATGGATCACCTTGATTCCTTCAAAATTATGTTTTCCGAGCATTCGTTATGTTTATCAACCTTGATTCCTTCAAAATTAGGCAGTTGCACCTCACCCTCCCGTTTTCGCATGTAAAAATCATCTTTTTGAAGATTAATATTCATGTCAGAATTTATCACAATGTTAGCAGAATCTTGGCATGAATACTTAAAGTGAGGGGAAGAATACATTTTATATCCTCCAATGAAACATCCCAAATTGAGCTCATCCGCATCCGAGAAGTACACTTGATCCAAGGCATTGTTGATCGTGTTAAGACAAGAACCTCCATTGGTAGTAAATTGCTTTCCTTCAGTTTCTTGACCCCTAAATTTCCTAGTGTTGGTGTTGGTCGAGGATGAGAAGGTCCGCCTTATTTAGGCATCTTTTCTGACTAAGAAGGTTTCAGATTTTTAAAGAGAGCTCGGGCTTGCATGGCCTGTTGTTGAAGAAGTTGATTCGTGTGTTTGTGCCACGAAGGAGGCATGCAGCTTCATCATAAGCTCGAGCAGCCTCTTCAGCTGTATCGAATGTCCCTAGCCACATTATGATCTTTTGAGTTGTGTTCTTGATCTCTGCGATAGAGGGCCTCTGTGTCACCCCGACAAACTTGTTCTTGCTGGCATTTCGACTTGTTGATTTATAACCCTCGAACTGAATCTCCATACTTGGAACAATGTGTTAGGATTGTAGGGAAAGAAAGAAAGAAGTGAGGTTTTATAGGAGGGATGGCCATGTGTTATTTGTTTGTCCTATATTTATACAAAGTTGTCCCACATAAAATGGTTGCTAAACATGTTGCAACTTCTAAGGCTTTGGTTTAGGAATAATGATTGTTGGTTAGAGATTAAGGATTATTAATGACTGCCACTAATTGTGGGACCACTTTGTACTAGTATTGACAACAAATACAGACAGAGCAAAGTCAATTGAATACATTTGAAGAGAATATATACCCTTCTAATTCTTTTTATTTCTTTTGAGAAATGTTACATGTTCTTGATAAGTTTATTCTTGTCAGTGCTTCAATTGGTCAACGGAGGGTCGTGATCACGAAGGCCTGCCAATTTCCAATGTGGAAACAGAATTTGATCCGTCTAACTTGGTGGATCATTTTACTGTGGCTACTAGGAAACTTCGCGCTAATTTCTACCTTGCCAAAACTCGCACTTACTGTACCAATTCTTTATAGGTCAGGAATCCATATATTTTTGTCTTGCCACCATCATATAAAGAGATTTTTTTTTTTTTTACTAATTGTATATATAAAACATGTTGAGTAGTTATAAAAATAAATAACTTCATATTTCTTGACTCATATCAAGCGATTTAGACTTGAGAGTTGATACTTAATTGGGTTTATACTCAAATCGACTCAACTCGTTTACACCTGGTGGGTTGCAGCAGGTGGTGATACAGAATCTGAAGAAGCAACAGAGCTAGTAGTAACCAACATCACACTGGAAACAGAAACTATTAAGATATTCCTAACCCACTGTGTTGTTGGAACAATTGAACTCCAAGCATGCACCTGTCCATTCCAAGCAACATTGTTTTGTTTCATGTTGAGTTAATCAGAAATGAAACTCAAAGCTCTTCAATCATAAAATAAACATAAGCACAATAATAATGTTGGATAATTCTTTAAAATTAACAAAATAACCATGTATATCCAAATCATTCTGTGTCTTAAGACAGCATGATGAGACCAAAACTGCGACAGGTATTGCCCCTCTGGCAAACCCCCGGTACCACAATCGACCGACAACAAAAATCTCACGAATCACAATGAACCTCAATGCTTGGGTAATCCCTACCCCAACTCCCAATAAGGAAAGAAAAATAACCATTTTCCATTTTGTTCCAAGAAGCAGCTCAGAACTTTATACACATTTTACAGATAAGTCTTACCCAGGTGTGAAAGGCACTCACGCTCAACCATACGAACAACAGGTTGATTATGCAGATGAAAGCTGTCACATCTCTCTATCTGAAAGAATTGAGGAACAATGTATGAACGGCTGCTTACAAGCATGAACTCTACATGACCAAATTGCCCTTTATCAATCATAGCATCATGAAAGGAACGACTGCAATGCAAGCTGTTGCTGAGGCTGCAAGGACGACCATGTGGAGGCAAGGGTGGCCGGAGGCAGTGTCTGCTGTAGCTGTCTCAACAAACTAATCATTCGACTAGCAGTTTGCTCTGTAGCAAGATCTTTGCCTGCACATATCACCTGCAACAAGAGAGTATCTCAGTACTGATAAAGAAAGTCCAGAGCAAAAATGTGAATATTCCACTCACTGAGATATACTAAATATGTTCAAACTTAACTAACTATAACAAAGTCAGTCTGATGTCATAATGTGTACACACACTCGCATACTGGATAAGCATACTAATAGCATCATACAAGTTCTCAAATGGCTTACAAAACTAACCTCAGCAAATACGGAGACAATTTTAGGAAGATACTGATTGTTGGGACCCAAAAGTTCCCCATCAGACCTGATGGAAATGAGAAAAGAGAAAGGGAACCCAAAAAACAAAAAGGAACGATCAATGTACAAATAGATGGAGACATGACATAAATTTGTAAGCAGAATAGTATCAGGTACCCACCTCTCAACCATTGAGCAAAGCTGGTCATGAACAACTTTTGCTTCAATTAGATCCCCTTTAATTGGCAAGCAACTCAACCAGGCAGGAACCACCTATATATAAGCAACCTTTAGGTTTTGACCATTGCTTCAAAGAAAGAAAAGGTGCAGATTGCAAACAATTATATCATTTTGTACACAAGCCAGTTGAAAACCATCATTTAAAAAAAAAAAACAAACAAAAAAAAAATTTGGCAGGCTCTATGTCCTTCAAATTTGCAGTAGAAAATGCTCAAGCAAATCAATACTTCAAGCTATCAAGATAGCATGTGGATGATATGTTGTATTCACTGAAAAAATAAATTATTTAGCTAAGAAATATTGCTGGCATGCCGCAGGTGATGACATAGTCATAGTCAGATTATTGGCCTTCTATAACCAAGCCTATAAAGGTTTATTATAGCTTATTGTAATTTATGAAATGATGGTGATAAGATATATCAACTAGATGTTAAGATACCTTGGAGATAAGATATGTCAATTAGATGTTAATCTTATCTCCATCATGAAACAAATAACTGAACTTATACCTGAGCTGAATCAATGCTGTCACGATGGAATTGGCATATCTTTCCGAGAGCTGAAACAGCATTATCATATGCCATCACATTGTCTGGCTGCAAAGCATTGGGATGCCTGATAACAACATTGAGCCTTGAAAGAGCCTCTGAATGAAATAAGTAAAAAAGCTCAGAGTGAAAATTAATAAAAGACAAGGAAAATTTTAACAAGCCCATGTCCTAGCACATCTTACCTCCAACGAGTGGTTTAAATGCAGAACCACCAAATTCGGCACACACACCAAGCCCATATACAGCAGCCTGAGAATAGCAGTAGGGCAATTCAGAAATGCTCATATGGCAAAATCAACAACTGGTAAAAACAATTCTGATGTAAAATGTATGCTAACCTGACGGACATCTGGATTTTCATCATTGCATGCCTCCAAGAGGAAAGGAAGATATGTATCATAATACCTGGTTTGATTAAAAAGAAATGGATCAGAAATTCTACAAATAGAACCAAATCCCAAATTTGTAATCGCAAGCATGCATACTTGAGAGCTGTTTCACGGCATTGTTCTGCCACATCATCAAATATGCAAATAGCAATCCTTCTCTCTTCAGGTGTCTTATCCTTTCCCTGGTGGAAGAAAAAAGAGTTGCACGGCGATGGTCAATGAGCATATCAACTTCCAATATTTTTAAGTCTTCTCCCCAAGTCCTCACAATCCTCTTCAACATAAAAAAGAATAGGACTGATAAAGAGGCAATGTCAAGGGAATCGGGCAGGTAAGACTTACCCACATCGGCATCAGATATGAAGACAACTCCTCAAAGAAAGGTAAGAAGGAGGCCTTGAATGTCTTGATCAACGTTCCCAAGATTTCACCAACCTGAACCACCAAACAAACTTATAAATCCTCGAATTTGGATTTTGAGTCTTGACGTGATATAACTCGGAAGAACTCATATACAGGCAATCATGTTTGAGGACCAACAGAAAGAAACTAACTTGATCAAACACTTCTTCTTCTTGCTCATTTTCCTCTTTAAGCAATTCACCCTCTTCGGCATCAAAATCTTCGGCCTTGGCTCTCTCAGCTCTCTCTGTTTTTCTACTTGAGCTAGCTGTAATCACCATTTTTATCTCCTCTACTATGCTTCTAACCTGACTCTCATCTAGAAGTGGTCCAGCAATCTGAAAGGAGGGATGGAACGGTGAACGGTCAATTTAATGCCGGTAACAATGTAAGTTCACAAATAAATTCCTAAAACAATTGATACAATTAGTATTGCCACTTCAGATATGAGAAATAGTAATGCAAGATAAAATATACAACTAGCTCGAGTAAATATTGAGCAACAGGACTCCGAACATCTGTTCTTTATCAAACCTCACAAAGTTCAGATATTTCTTTTTCTAACCAGAAATCTAGCCGTTGGTTAGTTCATAATATTAAATTGATCTGGAGAATTCTACTGCTGAAGCTTTTGATAGACAAATCAAAGTGAAGCAAATGAGAAGAAAAGCTGCTATAATTACAATAGTAAAACAATAGAAACAGATTTTTGCAAAATATTTCACTACGCTCAGGAGCTCACGGACAAAACTACAAATTCACAGCATAAGCAAGCATCCGCTCAGAAACCGAAACCCTATATGGCATTAAATGAGTAGCCAAAATTAAGATCTGTGTATTTATGGAGACTTTTTGTGCAGGTAGAAGAAACAAAATACATAAATCAGACTCAGCATCTGTTTTGTATGTCTGCAGCTGATAGCAAGTATTTTAGGGTGAGGGGTACAGAAAGAACAGCTACAATTATGAAAACAATTGTCCATGCATGCTTGAAATTTCAGCAGTATATAGTTCAGTAAATTGTTAACCCTATATATGAAAGAACTAGTTTGACATTCATTGACAAGTCCTCATGAGAAGGTTAACAGTACATAATAATACACTACAAGTACACCCACCTGCACACATTCATTTAGCGCATCTAACATATTTGCACATATCTCTGTATCAGGCTCCTGCAAGACAAAATAACTTATATCACTACTCAACACATTAAGCATCACAATCAGAATTAGTTCATTCACAAATTAAGGATCAAAAAAAAAAAAACAAACTATGACCAGTACCTTATGTAGAGCTTCAACTAAAGCAGGGACTATATAGTCAGACAACTGCTTAACATATGTCTCATTACGGCCCTGGGCAATCCCTTTCTCCACAGCCAATTTTGCAGATCGCAATAGCTCCGGCATTGCTAGAAGAAAAACAGTTAAACATCCTTGAACATGCATAACTATGTATGCAACAAGGAACACAAACTAAAGCAAACTTATATTACCTGAAACAGCAGCTTTCCTGACTTCTTCATGGAAATAAAATTTCAAAAGGGGCACCATTGTTGGGGCAACCTAGAACAATTGCAATGAGTCATGACAATTAGGCATCATTCCAACTAACACACACAAAGCAAAACCCATGTACATTCACCAACCTGATCGATCCATGGGTAAAAACCTTCCTTCAACTCATCCGCATAGCAACACAGCATATTACAAGCAGTGGCCTTCTCTTCAAGGACACTAGTTTTAATCCCTATTCTTTTATCACCAAGGGTAATGGTTTCCATGCTGCAATATATATGAACCACACATTGCCATTCATTGTAATGAGAAAAATAAGAAAGAACGCATTATAGACATAGTGTCCTATTAGACTAATCCAATAGGGAAAGCAAAGTACAGGTGCATAAGTATAAATGACAGTGTAAGAAGTGATAATGGGAAACCCGAAAAACAAAATGTAATATTTAAGGTTGAATTCTCCCAGATATAATCCAGTTTAGTTTAAGCTCCTATTTAAAATCACATTACACCAAGAATAAACAAAAGAAAATGATATGTTCCTTCAAAATACTTTGAACAATAAAAGAGTTCTCTTAGAAATTATGGACACAAATCATTAACAAACATTTGCCATATATAAATGTGTCTTCATAAACAGTCACAAGCTTCAATCATTTTCCAAGATCAATCAGATAAATGCAAGCAGAACTTGAGAGGTCATCTCTCATGCATTTTAATAACAATATACAAAAGTGCGATTGTTTACTTCTGCTGCATGACCAGGAATATGCAAATGCATGTTGCTAATATAGGTTCATAACTTAAATTATATGGTATTATGAAGACCATTAATTGAAACAGTTTCATTGTAGACAAGATAGATAACAATATAGCAAGTGATACAACAACAGAAAAAAAAAAAAAAATTGTCGATACAAACACGAGGAATATAAGAAAAAAAATACCTTTCATCATCGGATTCATCAATTTCATTGTCTGAATCAGCAGATGTGATGGTCACGTCAGGCTTCAGCTGGGCAGATTGAAGCAAAGGAGGCATGACCACTCTCATGTAAGGTAAGAAGTCCTGTCCCAAGCACTTGCAAAGTCTGGCCCATGCCTACAGTAGAATAAAATATTTTCATTACAACTAAGATACAGACATATATAAAGATATTCAAACTCATCAGCTTCCAGGCGAACACTGCATACTTGTAACATGTAACTAGTAGTGGGATCGTCTGTCTCCATTTGTGATCCTTGCAGTGACATAAGCACTTCCATGACCTTCAATTAGAAACAGCAAAATAAATTAATATCATACTGGCAATTGAGGTGCCCAATATAGCATACACCTAAAGAAAGTATGAAAAAATAAGTCCAGTAACAACTCAGGAAATTAATATAAGGAGCAAAGTGGTAGATTCAAGAAACAAATAGCAGACAAACTTATTATTTTTTCATTTTGACTCTTTACCTGCTTAGCATCTTCCTTAAACATCTCCTTTCCAACAGCCATCCCAACCAAGCTGATGCACTCCATTGCTTTGGCACGAAGCATGCGGTTAGATTTGTCTGTTGCATTCACCAAGATAGTTTTCAAGTACGGCATAACTGCGTCATAGTATTTCTTGAAGAGTTCCTGCCAGATTCAATACACAGATTCAGTACACCCGCTGTGCAACAATTACTAAAAGAACTAAAACGTCTATGGCATACCTGAGATGAATCTGCAACTGAGGCCAAAGCAGTTAAGGCACCCTCCTGCACCATTTGTTTGGGGTTCTGAAGATAATACAACACAATAACTGTTTTAGATAATTTCACATGTGCTCTACCATAAGCCAAAATATCCATGTATGTTGTGTAGCGTATATTTTGTTCTCAGTTATTTGTACCTGAAGCAATTGAAGCAACTTGTGCACTATCCCATCTAAGTAAGGTGTCAAAATTTCTGGAGTACAATTTTCACTGAAGTTAAGCACAGCTGAAGCCGCATGCGCCTGCAAAAGCAAATGTAGAAAATGAATTGGTGCCACGACATTACGCCATTTGCAGATACAAAGAGTATGAAAACCAAAAATTAGGTTAATAAGAGAGTACAACCATAGAGAAGAATCTAAGTGATGAAGTGCAATACACACACAAATTAATCCAAGCTTGTCTATCTTCAAGAAAACTTCTAGAGTAAAAGCAGTTTCTATTATGTCTAACTGCAATTTTTCGTAATAGATATGTTAATATGGATACATCTTAAATTCTTTAATGGTCCCAAGTCTCAAATTAAAAATTATGACAACCATTACATATCATATATGGGATTCAGCAGAAAAACAGAGAGATTATGCCGGCCCGTATGCAAGCAAACATGTATGTCATGGTTTGAGCCCCATCCAAGTTTGTTGACTAGTTCTTGAAGGTAATGACATTATTAAAATCGAGATACCAAGTATTGGCGAAACTTTTTAGTTAATAAGAATTGTTCGAATTTTACAAACCTGTACTCGAGGATTTTGGAAATCATCCATAGATGCAGCTAGCGCTGGCAGCACACGCTGATGGTATTGAACTTGCAAATCTGGGCCCAAGTCAGTTGACAGTTGACCTATTGCATTAATAGCAGCCCATCTCACACGAGGATGAGGATGTTGAAAAGAATTCAATACCATATTCACCACTTGCTCCAAATTCTTGATCATTACCTATAATAAATAGATTATAAAAGGAAATAGGTTAAACAACAAAACATATTTGGTTCCTGAAAGCTAGAAGGTTAGTTTCCTTAGTGACCTAAAAGTACAATAGGCAAAAGAAGAGTCTACCAAATAAGAATTGATACCACAATCTTTTCCTGAAAAGGTCTACTCAAATTTGGCAATTCCTAAGAAACAGCAAAATTATTATTTTTTAAAATGATATCATGCTACCATGCAGCATAAATATTCTAGGCAGTTAATAAGACAATATTTCATTCAATAAAGCAATGTGCAGCTTTTCAGCCATCATGCATAATAGAAGGTGAAAATTAGTTAGAAATGATACTACGATGGAAATTAAATTGCTATCAAATTAAATGATAATGCGCTTTACACGTTAAAGAAACAGTTAATCAAAATCAAACTAACAAAAGAACATCTGAATTCGTGAAAAGTAAGAGCAAATCAAATTTGCAAAGCCAGCGATAATTATAATCAAAATTAAACTACTGAATAATAAGTGCTCCAGAAAGTGTGATTTAAGTTGAGCTGAGTGAGTCAGAAAGAACTCCAGTGATAGGACTGTAATTGCCTAAGGAACGACAAACAAATGCAGTAAACGGACGTCATCAAATCATACGCTAAACACGACAAAATTAACTTTATACCTTCGAACAACCCTCCGCAATTTGTGCAAGGGCAATGAGAGCAGCATGATGCTTCTCCCACTCAGGAGCAGACAGATAAGCTGGCAACTGCTCCGATGCCACTGGAACAATGGTGTTCCCACCAAGGGAAATTGCAAGCCTATCCAGACACTCCTGACCAACACTGTAATTACTTGTCTCCCCTGCATCTTCATCCTTCGTCTCTGCACTGTGCCACGCAGGATCATCCTCCACATCTGTCAGCATCTTCATTAATATAGCAAAGAGCCTGCTAATGAATTGGGGCAACTTGCGCATCATCCCCGGGGCTCTCTCCCGTGCTTCAGCAAGAGTGATCACGAATTCAATAGCCAAATGCCGTGTGCCTTCCTCCAAACTTTCAGCCTCGGCTACCTGCAGCATGGACCCCACAACATCGACAATCTGCCTCCGCAGAAACCTTGGCTCTGTCCCAGCCAACTCAATCAACAACTCCAAAGCCTCCTGAGCAGTGGCTTCCTGCCCCGAGTTCAGAGCTTCAGTCAACGTCCTCATCATAGACGGCAATAAGTCCTGGAACCTATCCCGATCAGTCGAACTGGATAAGCACTGGATAAAATTGATGACTGCGCTCAGAGCAGCAATCTTCACATCCGAATTGGGAGAATTATTCAATACATTGAGGAACACGGTATGCAAATCGGTAATATACGGAATCAATGTTTCTCCGATGAATTGAGCCAATTGAGAGAACATCAGGAAAGCAGATTCCTGCAATTTCGCGGAGCTGGACGTTACGCATTGAAACATGAAGGGCAAAATCTCGGGCCACTGATTATCGGGAACAAGCGAGGAGGCGAGCTCCGAAATAGTGTCGCAGAGCTTTTTAATGATAGATTTTGATTCCTCACTCTGGATGGCGGAGAGCAGGATGTTTTTAACAGTGGACTGAGTCGACTCGCTCAGTTGTGGCCAGATGAACGATTCGTCCCGTGTCAACTGCTTCCTGAGGAGGATGGTTGCCATAGCCCGCGACTCAAGGTTGACGGAAGAGGAGAGCAGGTGCGCGAGTTTCAGCGCGAGCGAGTTAGGATCGTTCTGCTTAATCAAATTAAAGATCGACTCGGCCTGGGACCGCTGCTCGTTGGCGGAGGACATCAAATGGGAGATTAGGGTTTCGAACGGCGCCGGGTCCGGCCCCAAAATCGCCATCAGCTGGGCTTGCTGGAGCTGAGTCGACTCGGCATCCATGGCGCTGAGTCACAGCGTTCTGAATTAGGGTTTTTGATTTTTGGGTGAAATGCTCCTGGAGGTGGCGCTCCTCAATATGATATCCCTTCTCTCTCTAAAAACGGTGGTCGGTGGTCCCTCACCCTATCTCTCACACACAGAAGCACACGCACTGAAGGTGTGTGTGATATATGCTTTATATATCAGGCGCGCGCACACACCGGGGATATCTTTGTCTATCCCAATATTGCCAATGAGCGAGAGAATGTACAAACTCTAGAAGCGCGTTGTACAAGTATCGAGAGCGGGTAAACTGGAGGGAAAATAAAGCGAACCAGGGTTAGGGTGGGGTGATAATTATAATGGTGGGGCTAATTAGGGCAAGGTGGGATTGATTTATGATTAGCTGTTCCGTGGGTGGCATAAAATATATAATATAATAATAATAACTAAATATTTATTTTTATTACTAATTGGGTATAAAATAAGGCATTAAAGGAAAATAATTAAAATTGTACATTGGCCATACATATTTTATTCAGCACAGACTATTTAAATATTAAATTTGGAATGATACTTTTAACCTAAAGCAATTGCCTACATTGGTCTTTTTTTATAGATTTAATATTATGATTATTAGTATTTAATTTCAAGTCTGGTTACTTAAATAATAATGTCCTTTTGCATTTGATTATTATAGTCATCAATATAGTATTTAATCTAAAGTCAGGTAACCCGAAGAATATATGATTAAAATGTACAACATTATTCGGGAACGTTGTTCAACTAATTATGCATAATCCCACAAATCTTCCATATATATATATATATATATATATATATATATGATCTGTTTTTCAATTTATTTATAATTAATAACAATAAAAATAATATCCATAATTTATCGAATAGTAAATCAAATAAAATATTTTAATAATTAAGATTTACCAAAAGTAGTGAATTGCAAACAAACATATCATAAATAATAGATAACAAATTACGTTATATAGATATATATATATATATATTAGCAATTTACAAAATATTTTTGTTATTAATTTGACTGTGTAATTGCTAATTTTTATGAAATCTGTACAAATTTTTATTTTTTTAATTTGCTAATATCGCTATATTTTTTTAATTTAATTTGATTTAACCTTTTATAAATTGTGGATAGCATGCTTATCAATTTGTGAACGAGACTAATTCTAATAGAAGAAAAGACAAATTATAAAATTACAACAAATTTCTACTCATTATACAAAATGATTATTGAATTACAAATTTACACCTTCTACAATATATCTTGGAAAAAATATCTTATGTATATCGCACAGGCTCACTCTAGTATATAATAAAATAAAAATCACTCTAAAATAGTAACAATAATTTTTTCCGCTTAAATTATTTTTTAAATTAAAAAAATATCTAATTTTCAGAAGAAAAAAAATCAAATATAATTATAATGTTATAAATAATATTCCTATTACATTCATCAAACCAAATAAATATTTCCATAAACAATAATTATGAAGATTAAAGTACAAAAATTTCGCCATGCTTCTATTTAGAATCATAATATTTTTATATTAAAATATTTGATTTTCTTTAAATCGTATTCATATTTTTTTGACACAATTGTACTTATTATTTTTATTAATTTTAATATATATATATATATATCAGTACCTCTATAAATAAAATTTTATAACATTTTTCCATCGTAACTATCTTACTAAATTTGATTTTTTTTATATGAAATAAATGAAATAATTAATTTTAGTAGTCAATCACTACCGCTATATGTATATGTATATAAAAAGATAGTAGCGTCTAGAAAACATTAAATTTTTCTACATAAACTACTTTCTAATTATCATATTTATTTTTCTATATATTTATATCAATATCTATTTGTGTATTAGATATATATATATATTATGCTTAACTAAAATAACTAAGTAGATATTGAACAAATCATTATCTAAATATTGAAGCAAGAAATTAATTTTATAAGATTATGTATATTTTTTTATATTTGTGTATCTAAAAAAATACGAAAAATCATATCCTATGGTGGTGATTTTTTTGTATTTTACTTATAATTTTGTTAAAAAATTTGAGATTTGCATGTTTAATGAAATTGAAGAATATGATTATAATTTGTAATTATTTGACACTATTAACTCTTTTTTAATATTACTAGTATGTTCTCCCATTTGATGCACGGATATTTATAGTATAATATTATTAGAATTTTGAAATTAATATTTTAAATATATATATATATTACGTTCAATAGTTTATATATGTACCATAATTATAATAAAGATATAAATATTATATATAAAATCGTACGTGAACATTAATTAATTTATGTATTATTTTTCAATTTTGATCAAATATCATAAAAGTTTTGATGCTTCAACGTACTTTTAAATTGTTATAAAATTGTATAATCATTGTCTATATCAAAAAACAAAAAAGGGGGAATTTTCCATATAAGTCCTGCTATATTTGGAAGGTTCAAAATTTTAGTAAAAGAAGGAAAAGGTCGCAAGTCCATGAATTAGTATATCTCAAATTTAAATTGGATTCTAAATTCTTTTTTTTTTTTTACAAATTGGACTTTAACTTTTAAAAATAATAAGTTTCTAAACTTTTAAAATAGGTAAAATAAGCTCCTAAAATTTTAAATATACGATATATGGGACCTCATAAATATTAAATTTACTAAACCAATTTTTAAATATTAAATAAATCTAAAAAACAACAAATTAAATAATAAATATATTTAAATTAATTAATAAAGTAAATGTATTTAATAATTTAAATATAAAAAAATGTTTGAGATTTAATGATTTGTTATGTTCTTAAGATATTCTATTTTTTATTATATTTAAATAATTTAAGATCTTTTGATATTTTTTATTTATTAAATAATTAGATTTTATCATGTTATTTTAAATATTTATTTTATTTATCTTAAAAATTATTTTAAATATCTAAATATTTTTTATAATTTATAAATATTTTTTAGATTTACTTCATTATTTTAATTTACTGAAATAACCTATTTATTTGTACGAAAAAATAATTTAAGGTTCAATTTGTATCTTTTCCCATCTATATATATATCTATATCTATATATATTAAAACAAAATAACTTTTTCCAATTTTGTTTTTCCGCCTAAACTTTATTACTTATTTAGAATAATTATATTATTATTAAATTAAAATTAGACATTTTTATTCTAGAAATTTTGATTTGATTTTAAAATCAAAATTATTCCACAAATTTAGGTGTTTCAAAATTAGGTGATATCAAGATGAATATACTGCAATATTTAATACATAATTTGAAATCTATATATTTTATCGTATATTAATCAAATCACTGAATTATGAAATTAAAAAAAATATATGAAATCTAACAAATATATGACTCAATTTTTTCGATTCATTTTATAAATTTTTATATATATATATACATATAAAAGTGAAATTACTTTTTAAATTTTGTTTTTTCGGCCTAAATATCAACCATATAAATGTAAAACTATATATATTTATGCAACTCTTTTAAGATACATTATTACAATTTAATTTATGACATTAATATCAACAATCTTCGGGATTTGCTTAGTTTCTGTTGTTCAACATAAATAAATTTGAATTTTAAAGAATTTTTGTTAACTCAGAATATTTTCAAAATAAGAAATAGATTTGTTAGGAACGTTAAATCATTGTAGTTTCATTATATTATGAAAAATTATTAACATTTTTTCTATAATTAAACTATCAATTATTTAAAATCACCCAATCACGTGAATAAAATCTGATTTTGTCAAATATGAAATTAAATTTTCAACAATCTTACTATAATTCAAAATCATTTATCATTTTTGTCTCTCTCTTCTTTCTATATATTTTATCAAGATTATTATTAAATATTTTAAGGTATCTCTTTTTTGTTCTCCTTCATCTTGAAGTGTTTTGCGTTTTCTGTTTTTAGAAACTAAAAATAGAAAAAAAAATTCAAATAACTAAAAGCCAACACATCTATCTATATATATATATATATATATATATAATCTTCTATAATATACTATATAGATTGAATATATGATTATATTACAAAATAAAAGAAAAAAATCGTTGATATAGTTTATATTACAAATAATTTAATCTGTTGATATGGCTATTTTTTTAATTTAATTTGATTCAACCTTCTATAAATCGTGGATATCATGCTTATCAATTTGTGAACGAGGCTAATTCTAATAGAAGAAAAGACGAAACATAAAATTACAACAATTTCTACTCATTATACATAAAAATAATAATTGAATTACAAATCTACACCTTTTATAATATTCTATATAACTTGAATATATGATTATATTACAAAATATAAGAAAAAAATTATCTTCTGTGCATCGCACATGTCTCACACTAATATATATAAAAACAAAATAACTTTTTTTCAATTTTGTTTTCCCGTCTAAACCTCATTACATAATTTAGAATAACTATATTATTATTAAATTAAAATTAGACATTTGTATTCTAGAAATATTAATTCAATTTCAAAATTTAAATTATTCCACAAATTTAATTGTTTCAAAATTAGATGATATCAAGATGAATATATTGCAACATTTAATATATCCTTTGAAATCTATATATTTTTATCAAATATTAATCAAATCACCGAATTATAAAATTCAAGAAGTATATATAAGTAAAATGACTTTTTTAAATTTTATTTTTTTTCCGCCTAAATTTCCACCATATAAATGTAAAACTATATATATTTATTGAACTATTTTAAGATACATTATTACAATTTAATTGAAGAGACTAATTTATCAACAATTTTCGGTATTTGCTTAATTTCTGTTGTTCAACATAAATAAATTCGAATTTTAAGGAATTTTTGTCAACTCATAATATATTCAAAATAAGAAATAAATTTGTTAGGAACGCTAAATCATTGTAGTTTCATTATATTGTGGAAAACCATTAACAATTTTTGTATAATTAAGCTATCAATTATTGAAAATCACCCAATCACATGGATAAAATATAATTTTGTCAAATATGAAATTAAATTTTCACTGATCTTATCATAATTCAAAATCATTTATCATTTTTGTCTCTCTCTTCTTTCTATATATTTTATCAAGATTATCACTAAATCTTTTAATGTCTCTTATTTGTTCTCCCTCCTCTTTAAGTCTTTTGCGTGTTCTTTTTTGAGAAAATAAATGGTAAGACATGTATGATAATACTACATATTTCAGTTGTTACCAAAGCTTACACTCTTCAAAATATTATTTTTAAATTTTTTTATTCATCTGTTGCTTCCAATTTATCATAAATATATTACATTTTCTTAATTATTTTTCTTTCTTATTTTTAAACGAAAAGTTCGTCTATCTCTTTCAGTTTTCGTTTTGATTATTCTTGTGATTTTCTGTTGAGATATTCTAATTATTTCGACGTACAAACACCGTGTGATTTTTCATTAGCTTTCAAAGTATTTGTTTCTATCTAATTTCAATTTTTTGTAATATCATTACATTTAACTAGCGTGAGATCTGTGTAATGCACAGAAGATTTTTTCATTATATTTTGTAATGTAAGTATGTACTTAAATGATATATATATATAGCGAATGAAATCATTCAAGCATATAAATTCAATACTAATATTGGATTTACAAAAAAAAAAAAATTTAAGAATCCAATTTTAATGTTGCTGTGGATAAAAAGAAAAAAATATAATTTACTTAATATCAAATTAAATGGATAAATAAAAATGTACCTACTGTTCAAGAATCAAACAATTGTACGTGAAAAAATTAGGGAGGACATACAAACATATCATAAATAATAGATAACAAATTATGTTAAATATATATATATATATATTAGCAATTTGCAAATTATTTTTGTCATTAATTTGACTGTGTAATTTGATAATTTTTACAAGATCTATACAAATCTTTATTATTTTTAATCTACTGATATCACTATTTTTTAATTTAATTTGATTCAACCTTTTATCAATCGTGGATATCATGCTTACCAATTTATGAACGAGACTAATTCTAATAGAAAAAAGGACGAAATATAAAATTACAACTAATTTCTACTCATTATACAAAAAAATAATCATTGAATTACAAATCAACACCTTCTATAATATATCATATAACTTGAATACATGCTTATATTACAAAATATAAAGAAAAAAATATCTTTTGTGCATCGCACAGGTCTCACACTAGTATATATAAAAACAAAATGATTTTTTCCCAATTTTTTTTCCCGCCTAAACTTTATTACTTAGTGTAGAATAAATATATTGTTATTAAATTAAATTTGAACATTTTTATTCTAAAAATTTTGATTCGATTTCGAAATCTAAAATTTTTCACAAATTTAGGTGTCTCAAAATAAGATAATATCAAGATGAATATACTACTGCATTTAATATATGAGTTGAAATCTAGATATTTAATCGAATATTAATTAAATCACTAAATTCTAAAATTTAAGAAATATATGAAATCTAATAAATATATGATTCGAACTTCTTGAATCATTTAATCAAACCAATTAAAATCCCACGATCTTATAAAATCTACTAAACAATAATCTATATATATATGTTTATAATATATATATGTTTATAATATATATATATATATATATATATATATATATATAAATATATATATATATATACAAAAGTAAATTTTTTTTTTAAATTTTTTTTCCAACCTAAATTTCCACCCTATAAATGTAAAACTATATTTATTTGTGGAACTCTTTTAAGATAAATTATTACAATTTAATTGGATAGATTAAGATAAAAAATCTTCGAGATTTGCTTAATTTATGTTGTTCAACATAAACAAATTCAAATTTTAAGAAAATTTTGTTAACTCATAATATATTCAAAATAATAAATAAACATTGGAATATTTGTTAGGAACTGTAAATCATTGTAGTTTCATTATATTGTGGAAAGTCATTAACAATTTTCATAAAATTTAAGCTATCAAAATCACCCAATCACGTAAATAGAATTTAATTTTATCAAATATGAAATTAAACTTTCACCGATCTTACCGTAATTCAAAATTATTTCTCATTTTTGTCTCTCTCTTCTTTCTATATATTTTATTAAGATTATAAATAGCAAGACAAGTATAACAATATATCCCCAATTTCAGTTGTCCCCAAAACCTACACTCTTTCAAATATTATTTTCAGGTTAATTTTATTTATAGATTTTTTATTTATATGTTGCTTTCAATTTATTATAAACATATTTTATTTTCTTAACTATTTTTCTTTCTTATTTTTAAACAAAAAGTTCCACCATCTCTTTCATTTTTCATTTGATTGTTCTTGTGATTTTCTGTTGAGATTTGCTAATTATCTCGACGTATAACCATTGTGCTATTATTATATTTAATTGGCGATTTGCTTAATATTTTTATCCCTAATTTAACTGTGTAATTGACAATTTTTACGAGATATGTACAAATTTTTATTTTCTTTATTTTGCTCACGTCTCTATTTAAAAAAAAAATTCATTCAACCTCCTATAAATCGTGGATATCATGCTTATTAATTTGTGAATGAGAACTGAATTACGAATCCTTTTACAATATATTATATAACTTGAATATATACTTATATTATAAAATATAAAAAAAAATATCTTTTGTGCATCGCACAGTCTCACACTAGCAAACAAAACAACAACAAAAAAAATCAGTTGGCGCGTGCAGCACAAATACTTCTTATATGAGTGAAGTGTAGTACTTTTAGCATACCAATTAATTTTTTTTTCCCTATAGCTTTATAGTATGTAGTCCCACCTTCATTTTTTATAAATAACATATCAAATTAACTATATTTTTATAATATTTAAATTGATATTTACGTTACTTATATAAATAATTACTTAATTCTTGCATATAATTTTTTTAGGTTAATCGTGATATGTTTTAATTGTTAAAATATTTTGATATAAAATATAATTCAAAGATATTTTTTAAAAACAAAATTACTAAAAAATATATTTTATATATTTATGAATTTTATTTTAAATTATATTATTTATTATTAACTTTATAAAATTATTAACTTATTATGTCATCACAAATATCAAGGTCGTGCAACATGATGAAGAAATACTAAATTTTTGTTTAAAAACAAAAACAATTGCCAACCCATCAGTTCATACTTGTTGGATCGGGCCCAGTAATTCAATGAGCCCATGGCCCATGCTTTTGGTAATGTTTTTGGACCTAGTACCAGAAGAAGGATATGGGCAAGTCCATCCCGTGTTGAGCTCCAAAATATAATTTGTTTCGGCCTAGCCCAAATATGTGGGCCGACGAGCCCGTTCCGGGTGATCCCTAATAATATATACCATGCCTTCTGTTTTTACCCTACCTTATCTTTTATTAAATATGAACATTAATTTTGTGTCTAATTACATATTTCATTTGATTTGTTATAATCTTTCATTCTATTTTAACACATCAATCTACCCTAATATAATAATAAATAATATAAATATTTTATTTTTAATTGTTTAAAAGTTTAACTATTTGTTGGAAAAAGCATGCATCAGTTTTCGATTAAACAATTTTCCTTCTAAGAAATATTTTTTAATTTGTTAAAATACACATTTTTACACCATGATATATCAAATTTAATATTTTTTTATAATCTTTAATTTTATACTCATTTCGCATAAAAATAAAATATTAGATCTAAAAAATATAATTATTTGTGGTTGATTAGTTGAGTTAATATTTACTTTGCATTGCATTGTTTGAAGTACATTTAAACTGCAAATAAATATTAACAGTTTCTTTTTCACAAATTATTAAATAATATAATTATATAGCATCAATCAATTTATTAAAAAAACAAGATTTCTATTGTACATCTATTGCAATATACAAAACTACAATATTATATATTTTTACCAGTAATATATCAAATATTTTAAATTTTTTAAAATAATCATTCTTAATTATTGATTAACTCAAAATTATATAATAAATATATTTCATTTTATTTTCAAATATATTAGAGACCATGCGTCGAACAGAACAATTCTAAACGAAAAAAGTGAGTGAAACACAATAAATTGCACTCTCAGGTCCTTGCATAAATAATAGCAACATAGAGAAGTATATAACAGTTCCATGAATGGAATCACAACTAAAATCAAAGTAAAGAAGCAAAAAATAACAAGATGAATGAATTTTCTTGATTCTATCTAGCATGTATTGATCCCATCCTTGCAATCTTTCGTCAAGTCGTAGAACGTCTCCACCCGTTTTTTTGCCCTGTAGAGCACCTCCGTGTCCACCTCGACTCTCATGTAACCATCAAAATCAACAGGACGACCCCCATTGACTTGACTCGTCTCATTGTACCATTCGCTCGTATTTCCCCACAAATCCCTGTAATCATCTAGCAAATGCACCTTATAGTGCGATCTCAGCTTGTCAAAGTAATTGGAAAACGGCTCATTGGTCGCAACATACACGTTTCTCCAGGGGGCAATAGCCCCTTGAAGCTTCGAAACTATGGCTTCTGGCGATGTGTCACCGTCTAAATGAGGCCATAGCTGCTTATTTTGAGCCTTAGGGCCTCTAACCACATGTACTGCATCAAAATCCCAGTCCATGCTCCCACTAATCGCTGAAACTATATTCATTAGTCTTTTCGATTTCCAAATGGCTTCCCATGGCCTCTGTATGTATTTGGCAGCCTCACCTTCGCACACGCGATACCAGTAGTTTTCAGGCTCGGGGGCGTCAAACTGTCGCCATATAATCGTGCTTTTATCTTTTTTCAGTTGCATTGGAGTCGTCTTATAACTAGAAACCTTTTTAACCGGAACTTTCCTCTTGTGATTCTTCTCCCATTTCTTCCAATCTTTATGAAACTCGTCTTCTTCAACAATCGAACCCACCTCTTTCAAATGCTCAAAATCGAAATAGAATCTAAAATCTTTTCCTTCCTCATCCTTATTGCTCTTAGTGTAAGTAGATGCCAAGCAAATACTCAAATCCATCACAAATGTCCGGTTCAAATACCGGGCCTCACCAAGTGCACACAAGAAGCTCCAAAGATATTGGTTCATTCCTTTGCAATAATCGCCTCCCCTCGAATAATACAAGTACCTTCCCTTCCTAAAAGCCGAATCTGATCCCAAAACAGGAATCGTATCATTGATCTCATCATCACGAACACCTGGAGAAAACTTTGCTCTCTGACCATTTCGAGTGGCATTCACTTTAGCAGCCCTAGGACGACGAGCATTCAGACCTGAATGCCAACGCCCTGGCCTAACAACCTTATAGCTACAATCATCCTTAACACCAATCTTAAACCTACGAAAATCCCTGTACTTCCTCCAAGACTTCTCCTTCTTGTTCCTAAACCTCCATGCCGCATCACACTCATCTGGATTTGATCCATTAACCGGAGTTTGGTAATCCAAAAACGCAATCGCCTTATACGTCTTCAAATTAAACCTCTGGATCGCAATCAAGACTCTAGGATCCGAACAATTGACCACAGACGAATCCTCACAACCCGATTTCAAGGTCCCATTTTCGATAAGGTCTTCTTCAGATTTCTCAATTGTGGATTCGGTTATAGGTGCTGGTGATCCGACAGGACTTGCCACTGGAGCAGTAGCAATGTCCTCACCGGTTTTCAGCACCGATGAATCGGTCTGAAAGGTGGCATTTTCGACTTCTGTGAAGACCTTAGTTAGGGCTCTGGCGGACTCCCATGGATCAGGGGGTTGATATGTGATAGCAATTACAGTACAAATAAGCACAGAGAATACAAACACTGAGAAACACACATTGCTTATGACCTTTATCACGTTTTGCCCAATGGGATCTGTTGGATTCAATTCTTTCATCTAAACAGACCCTGAACTTCCCAACACGCCCAAATTCAAATCATAAAACTAAAATCTGAATTTACAGCAAAGAAAATGAATCCTGGGCCTTGAAGAGACGCAGCAAATGCTCTGAAAATCGAAAGAATTGAATGAAAACCAATGCAGATAACGAAAAAACACTCACCGGTTATATGAAAACTGACTGACCCTTTACTTCCAGAGACTGAATTAATGAGAGAAGATTGGATCTTGGACTAGCTAGTAAGCAAAACAAACAAGAGAGAGCGACAAAATTGGAGATGAGGATAGAGAAAGTAACGTTTAGGGTTTTATTACCAGTCGACTACAAGATTTCTGGACGGAAATGTTAGTCGAGATTGGATCTTGAGGTGAAAATTAGGAGAAAATCTGCAAGAAGATCGAGTGAAAAAAAAAACCCTTTAACTGCAAAAACGTAATTATATCAAGAATATATTGCACATTGCTGCCAAAAAAAATTAGGTGAGATGAGATGATTATCTAATGCTTAAAGAAACAGCGATCCAGAAATTATGATAAAGCTAAACAAATTTCAGGTAAAGATTGCAAAAGATTTTGTTAATTAGTCTGGATTCAGTTTGAAGTAAGTATGAAGACTCTGTGGGTCCCCACTGAAGTTCAGTCAGCTGTCACCGTCGTCGGTCTGAATTCGGGAATCTTCCTTTATCTACAGGGTATACTCACACCAGAAAGAATAATTAGTGAAAGAAAAAGTACCAATTTGCAATTACCAAATTTATTGAAAAGAGTTATAAAATTAGCTGTTAAGTCCATCTCCATCAGTTAACAACCATAGTGCAAATTTCGCACTATCGTAAAATATACATTTTTTTAAATATTTTGTATTATTTTTTACACTAAAAATAATATTTTATTTATTTTAATTATTTAATATTTGTTAAAAACATAATATATAATTTATTAAAAATAGTTTGAATATATGTAATATTTTAATTTTTTTGTAAAATTAATTATATATGAAAAAAATACATATTGAATTAATCAATAATAATGCAAAATTAAAATATGACTTTATAAAATAGTACAATAAAAACACACATTTTTTAATTAGAATATTCTCCCCACAAATGATTAAATTTTAGTGTACTATTTTTATTTATGATTGTAATTTTACATTTTTATTATTTTAATTTTTATTAAATTTAATTAAAATATTATAATTAATTTAAATAAAGTATTTGTGATACATAAAATATAATATAAATATATATAAATTAATGAAAAATTTAAAAAAAGTAAAGATGAATAAATCAAAAAAATTGAGCGTCACCGCTTTTCTACAGTGCTGTTAGAGAAGCTCTAAATGGGCTCAAATTAGATATAAACAATTTTTTTTTAATTAGACTCTTTAGTTTTTAAAATCAATTAATTAAGTCTCTCTAAATTTTAAATATATAAAAAATCGGACCTTATAAATATTAAATTAACTAAATAAAATTTAAAAATATTTAATAAATTTAAATAATAATAAATTAAATCATAAATATATATAAATAAATCAATAAATAAATAGTTTTAATATATATTTTTAATAATTTAAATATAAAAATGGTCGAAATTTGGTGATTTGTTATTCTTTTTAGATATTCTAATTTTTATTATGTTTAAATAATGTAAGGTCATTTGATATATATATATATATATTTATATATATATTATTATTAAATCATTTTGGATTTCATCGTTTTATTTTAAATTTTCTAATCATTTTTTGATTTATTTAAATATATTTCTAATTAATAAATCTTTTTAGATTTATATTGTTATTTTAGTTTTTAAAAAACTTATTTATTTGATAATAAGAAGTTTAAGGGTTTATTTGATCCATTTTAAAAGCACTGATGCAAAAACTGGGTTAGGCTCCTGCTTTCCAATCCAATTTTGACTAAATCGAAGTGAATTTATGTTTTTTAGAAGTTGCCGCCTAGGTAGGTGCCCCTGAGGCGGGCAAAACATTTTTTAATTTGTTTGTCAAGATTTTCATATTTATTTATATTTTTTAAAATAATTATATGAGGTCTAATTTCTATTTATATTGCTTCATATGGCTAAAATTTTATTTTAATCTACTAATAGTTAATGTCATTTTTGAAATGAAAGTCAGTTACATCCAACTTCATTTAAAATGGGTATGGTTATTGTAGTAACCAGTTCAAGTAATGTTATCTATCTCACGAAGAATAAGTATATATGAAATTTTAGATGGTTATTCAAATTAAAGTTGAACTAATATTTAAACTATCGAAATCGAAGAGGTTGGCTGATTAACTAGAATTACCTAAAACAAATAAACCCAAAAAAAAAAATCTTATTCTCAACTAATGCTAGAAATAATTTTTGGATTTTCTTAATTAATTTAAAGGTGGTCTTGGGAAACTTACCTCTATGTTATATTCGGTTCAAATTTAGAGAAGGATTTGATAATAATTTTGCATTTACTTTCATATGGGGTCACTCGTGTTAAATATATTAATTATTTATAATCTCTCTAATCATATAGATTAAGATAAGATAAATTGATTTTTGGTCCTCATTACACAAACTTAACTTCAAAAGAATTTTAGGACCCAATAACTCATTATATTTAACAACATATCTTTCCATCATGAAATAAAATATACCATTTATTTCAAGACATGTGAAGAATCAACAACTATAACATACATTAATTCTACACCCTATAGATATGCAAAAATTAATCAAGTTCTTATACATCAATATTTAAAGCATGAAATAAATGCTTGAGAGCATAAACATCTATATATTGAATCATATCTAATATTAATCCATCAATAACATAAAAAAATTATCCCAACCAAAAAAGAAACTACTCACTAATTAGTATGATTATATCAATTAAAACATCCACAATACACATAATAAAGAGTAATAAAAATAAGAAGGAACTCGGATGAAGAAATCGGAATTTGAATATTGTCAAAATCTTCAAGGAATTCTTCTCTTTTCTTAAAATTCTTCTTTCTCCTCCGAACCCATTCTACTATGTGTAAATGTGTGTCTAAAAATGGTTATTGAAAAAGTGTGACCTTCTAAAATGAGACTCCTGACTGATCTAAGAGCAAATGAGAAAAACTGGTAAAATTAAAGTTTGACCTGAAAACCCGCAAAAAAAGAGAAAATAGGCACCACTCCGTGAGGTGACCACTCGGTTGCCCGAGTGGTGGTGGTGACTCAGTTGGCTCACTCCATCAGCCTCTTCACTCGGTTGACCGAGTGAGCTAAACTTTTTGGAATTCTTTACAGTTTCTTCACTCGGCTGGTCCATTCGGTTTGCACTCCACTCGGCTGGCTGAGAGTCTTATCGTTTTTTGCTCGTTCTTTCTTTTTCGTTCCTTCTCTTGTTTCTTCGGTTTGATCCATGAGTTTATTTTCTCCTACAATTTTCCTGCAAAACATGTGAAAATTGTGCACTAGTGTACACTTTCTGAAAGTTTTGAAATAAAGGTAAAAGAAGTAGAAACAGGTGAAATTTACCAACGAATGTTCGAGTAAAACATAATTTATGCCCTATATAAACTCCGTTTGTCAATTTTATAAGAGAAATGTATTAATTAAGAATATAATTCTTTTATATTTAATATTTTCTCCATCTCAAAAAAATAAAATAAAAATATTGACATTATCTATTTTTATCTATTAGTATCTCGTATTGTTTAATTATATCAGTATTCTTCTTAAAATCTATTAATATCATCTCTTTTCACAAAAAAATAAATAAATAATTCTTACACACATAAATTTTGTTTATACAATATATAACTAATTCAAACATATTTGTTATATATGAAATAAAAAGCAAGTTTGAAAATATTAATTTTGGTAAAAAATGATGTGAAATAAATTTTAGTAGTTCTAATTTTTCTATTGCAGCATTGCAATACTGTTTTCTACTCTCGATAAGCTTACTACCTATTTATAGATTTTAATATAATTATTTTATGAAAATTAACACTTTATACTATAAATAATACTTCATTACTTAATAGTTTTGTTTTTTTTTTTTGTTCCATTTTCTAAAAATTGTTGTTGTTGTTATTATCATGCCTTTTTTAAAAATTAATTGTTTTTGTTTGTTTTTCCCCCCTAAATATCTTTTTTGTTTTTTGACTTTTTTTTTAAAATTAATTGTTTTTGTTTGTTCCCCCCCCCCCCCCCCCAAAATCTTTAATGAATGTACCGTGCTTCCTTGTGTATTTCAGTGATTCAACCTTTGATCAATTTCCCATCGTACATTTTATATAGGACTGGCAAAGCTGGAATTGGGTCATATTATCAATTTATCACATATTATAGGGTTGAGAATATTTAAAGAGAAAAAAGTGGTCTATAATTGGCGCTTAGACCGCCTAGGCGTTAGGCGGTAATGTAGCACACACTACTGATTTCTGACTTCTACACTGTTGTTTAAAAATTAAAGGTCTCATTTATACGAAAAAATAATTTATGATTCAATTTAAACCTGAAATACTAATTTAGCAACCAATTTCCAAATTTTCCCTTTTTATTTACGCTTTAATATCGAGTCCTTAATGTTAGATATATTGCTACTTTATTAGTTCTAAATTTTAATATAAATAAAATATAGGCTACGTTTGTATTGGATTCGGTATGGGTGACAAGTCGATCCCGTCTAAATATCCTTTCTACTTTAGAAAGTATACTATTCAATAAGATTTTTTTTTTTCACTTTTAAAAGCTTATAATTCTTTCATCTCAATTCCATTTTTCATGAAGAATATATCAAATTAATCATCAAGTTGTTATCCATATTACATATGTAAAACTAAAATATTAATTTCAAATATACTTATCTCATAGATTAATTGTGGTATATTTTAATATTTAATATATTTTTATATTGTGAGATATTTTTATTTTAAATATTATTTTATAATTATGTATTTTATTTTAAAAATTATATTACTATTTCTATTATAATTTTATATTATAAATTGTGCAGCGCACAAGAGAAATACCAGTATTTATAATAATAGGACCACAACTAAAAATAAAAAGTAGTATTTTTTCGTCCAAATCACTTTTCTTTTTTAGAATGTCTAATATCCAATCAATTTTTTTTCTTTTTGTTTGTTTTTTCTTTCTAATTCTTATAATTTTCTTTATCTGAACTCTGTATTTTAAAAAAATATCAAATTAATCCTCTTTTCATGATTTTCATTTGATATCCATATTAAATATGTAAATATAAAATTTTAATTTCTAAATATAAAATATTTTTTGATAGATTAATTGTCTTCTATTTAAATATTTAATGTATTTTATATTGTAAAACATTTTTATTTCAAATAAATTTTTATTAAAAATAAATTTTATACAATTATATATTTTATTTAAAAAAATTATATTATTATTTTTATAATAACTTATTATATTATAAATTGTGATGAACCATGAAACAATAATAGAATATACTCATAATGGGCTTATTTTAAAATAAAGAAGGCCCAGCCCATATTAAATAACATCAAGAAGCTCACCTCGAAAGCTACTAGCCCATTTAATCAATCACTTTATAAAACTACAGCCCATTCAATAAATCACCTTTATACATAAGATAAAGGGCAGAGGGATGGGAGGAAGAAACCTTTTTGAGAATATATTCCTTAGAATCGAACATTTAATATGGAATAGTTCGAACATAAACCAGAATACGAGTAGCAAACATCAAACCCACATAACTTCAAATGATTTTTCAACGGCCGATATTTGTCTTAGTATCGAATATTATGATTTATTTTAAATTTTATAACAAAAAATATATTAAATTTGATGAAGTATTTAATAATCAATAGAGTCGACTATTGAATGTCTCTTTTTTATATTTGTATTAGCTGTTACATCAAAATTAGGGCTAAGTTTATTGTTATATTTTTCAATACATAATAATTATAATATTTATTTCTAAGTGTTAACTTATAAAATCATAGTTATTCCAGATTATAGGAACTATATAATTTTTCTTAAACTCATGAGGATATCGTTAAATTATATCATTGCATTTTATTTATTTTTATATATTCTAAATAAAAATTTTAGTTCCATCATTACCAGACACTAGTCTAAATGGCCTACAGAACTTTTGGGACCCATAAATTAAATGTTCAGCTCCTACGAGCCACGTTTTATTATCTTAAATTACTCTCTCGCTCTCACTAACAAGATGCGAGTTTACTCAAACTCGTATAAACTTAAGCACAATTAAAGTTCTTGGGAGAACCTTCTGGAAACAACTTGACCCCTACTCACAATTTATTTGTGTTATTTATGAGAAGGAATCCAAATTATTTATGAGGTAATTTAGGGTTGTCAGTTTTAACAGTTGGGTTTGATTATTTGATGGTTAATTGGGTAATAGGGTAGGGTGGGGTATTATTTTTTGGGTATAGGGTCGGTTACGGGTAATATTCGATAGGAACATAGTTGGGAATGGATAGAGCACGGGTTTAATTATTCACCTGTGTACTCGATCCTGTTGATCGATTTTATTTAATATATATATATATATATATATATATATATATAAAAGTAAAATGCATATTTTTAAATAAATTTTAATAAGCTGAAATATTTATATTGAGTTCGGGGATACTTTAAAATTTACTTAGAAATGTTGTGTAATTTATTATTTAATATAATATATTTAACAATACAATAAAACATAAAAAGCTATATTAAATAACATATATGTATATATTTAATATATGCAACATATTATATATATAGTAACATATATGTATATCATTATATCTACATACTACTATAAGTAAAATGTATGTTTTTCAATTTATTGAAAAATAAAAGAGACAATATTTATGTTATGGTTGTGGTTATAATATGTATATAGTTTTTAAATTTTATGACATATTTATTGCTAATTTTTACCTGTTTTGTGAAATTTATAAAATCTCAATATATAGGGTAGAGTAGGGTAGGATATGGTCGGATATGATAGGGTCGAATTTGGTCGGGTAAAATTTATTTGCTTAATTATTATATTGGTAGTGTGTTACTCGATTACCCGTGGGTAACTCGAATTAGAGGCAGGCATGATTCTGGTTTGTAACCGGAACCGTTGGTCAACGGTCCCGCGGATAACTCGAATTAGAGGAGGGCATGGTTCCGGTTTGGAACCGGAACCGCCGGTCAATGGTCCGGCCAAATCAGAACCACCGGTCAATGGTCCGGTTCAACCGTTTACCCGGTTCCAATTTCAAACTGAAATCAAAACCGTCTGACTCACGGTTCGGTTTTGGTTCTTTGCTTGCCAGTTTCAAAACCGTGAGAACCAGCGGTTCTAACCGCCTTTTTGAAAATTCTTGCCGTTGAAGGTCAACGGCTGAGATTAACTAGCCGTTGATCTCCAACGGCTGAGATTCTGTAACCATTGGGGAACAGCCAGTTCGAACCAAAATCAAGAACTGGCGGTTCCAACATATCTTTTACTTTTTTTTTTCTTCTATAAATACCCCCTCCCTACTCATTTTCTTTTACAAAATCTAATCTCTCTCATTATCTTGTGATCTCTCTCAATCTCCCTAAATCTCTCTCCAATTATCTTGTGATCTCTCTCAATCTCTCCCCAATTATCTTGTGATCTCAATCTCCCTCAATCTCTCTCGATTATCTTGTCATATTTCTCAATCTCCCTCATTCTCTCTCATTTATCTTTATTTGTTATCTTTCTCAATCTCTCTCAAAATGTCGAGTCAAGCTAAAGATGACGTGGAGCTAGAGGATCATCTTCTTAATCTCGACAAAAAAATAATCACCTATACCGACGAGTACAAGTGCCGGAGCAGGATTACCACCACCATCTCCTATGGGTCCAAGATATCTTCATCTTGATGGTGAAGATATTGAAATTCCGATCCAGTGGCAACAAGATTTTCAAGCTGAATTAGGTTTGTGTTTATTTTATAAGATATCTCTCTTAAATATTATTATATACCTTTTTTATTTTAAATATCTCTCTCAATTATCTATGATTAATAATTTATTATGATTATCAATTTAGGTGCACAAAACGAATCAACCGATGAAGAACGTCTTCCAACTCATGAGAGTCAAAGTCAAAGTACGCGACAAACTCAAAGTGGACGAGATGAGGCACTAAGATCAGATATCTTTGCTGTTCACTTCAAAATAGATTTGCAAAATAATAAAGCAATTTGCAACTATTTCGGGTTGGAATATGTTTTAAAAAAATGAGGAGCTTATGATACGTTCAAAAAACATTTGCAACGTCACCATTCGGACAAAGTCGGAAACGATCGGCATCAAACACATATACCTCGTGGAGGATTCACCGATAAATCACAAGGTAAATCTTCTTTATTTAAATATTTCGAACCAAAAATGAGAATTTTTTTATAAAAAATAGTTTGTGGCATGTCTTTTCCTTTTAATACTGCTGAAAATAATTTGTTCAAAAATTATGTGTCACTATCACTAAACCCTCAAGCGTTCGGTGTTTCACGTGAAACATTAGTTCGTGATATCAAAAAAATTGTAGGTGAATTTCAGTCATAAATTGATATATTTAATTCTTTACAACAAAAATTTCAATTTGTGTGGATATATGGGCGGATCATTGGAGAGAACACAGTTTTTTAGGACTTACTTGTCATTGGATAGATAATTCATGGACAATGCAAAAAAGATTACTTGCATATAGAGAATTTGATCAAACACACACAGCCGTAAATATTTCTCATAAAATTCATACAATTTTGCAAGAATATAATTTAGTTACAAAATTTTTTTCAATTTCATTTGACAATACTAGTGCTAATACTGCTAGTTTGCCATTATTAATTCAAATTTGTGAACCATTATTTAAGGGTAGAATTTTTCATATTAGAGGCATGTGTCATGTTTTAAATTTATGTGTACAAGATGGCATGGAACATTTTAAAGCACATATAGGTCCTATTAGATTAGCAATTGAATATTTAGCTAAACATGCAACTTTATGCAAAAACTAGAGAAGATTTTTAAATCATTTGGTATGAGTGCACCCAAAAAAATCACTAAAGATGTGCCTAATTGTTGGAATTCAACATATAAAATGTTGAATTCTTCTTATAAGGTTAGAATGAATTATGTACGTTTTTTTTTTCACAAGAACTATTAGACATTGCAAGCATGAGAAGTAAATGGTTAAAGTATTATCAAGAAATTTCCGATTTATTTTTAATTGCAAAACTTTTAGATCCTAGAATTAGAGAAGATGGTTTAGAAGAATTATTAAGAATATATTATAATGCATTATTTTCAGTTAAGGATGATGACATTTCTAATTCACATATAATTGTAGGTAACATAAAACAATTACTTTATGATTGTTTTAAAGAATATAAAATTTATTATGGTGATAATTTAAATAGTGAAAGCGGTCATAAAAATGAAGATATTGGTGGATGTAGTTCGGTTTCGGGTCAACCCGAACATCATCAAGATCTGAACTTTCAACACCCTAATCAATATTATAGGTTTTATGATATTAGAAAATTAAAAAATCCTAGGAGCAATAGTCTTTATCAAGAATTAGATAATTATTTATCTACTACTTTTGAGGAACTTGGATTTGACACACCCAACGAGCTTTTTGAGATGGTGATCCCGAAGAACAAAAAACTTTCTTATTTTATCACTAATTGCAAAGGAAATATTTGCGTGCCCGGCATCCACCGTCTCGGTTGAACAAGCATTTAGCACCGGCAGTTACATTTTGGATCTTCGAAAATCCAATTTAAAGGTGGAAAAATCTAGAAATCAAACTTTACTTAATGATTGGTCAAACACCGAGGTAAGAAAACAAGAAGTAAATTTTGATGAAGAGGATGAAGATGGAAACGAGTATTCGACCACGTCCGGGAGTGATTGAGTCACACCACTTCCCAAGCATCAATGTACGTTACAAGAAGGTAAGAGAACTATGTCGACTTTGATTCATCAACTATGAAGATACGTAGGCAACTCAATTTTAAATCAGAAATTAAATTTTAATTTCTAATTTATAATTAAGCTCAAGTCTTTGTTTTTTCTCTTCTACTTTTTTTTTTAATAAGTTGTAATTGAAAACTTGTAAAGTTGTAATCTCTTATTAAAAGAAGTAAATGTTTTTAGGTAAATTAATTTTTTGTTGTAACTTTTCTTTGTTTTTTGTAATTTTATTATAAGTTGTAAAGTTAAGTTTTGATTGTTGTAATTTTTTTTTTGTAAAATGTAATTGTTTTAGTTAAGTTAATTATATTCAATTCACTCTCTTGTGATAATCAAATTCAAAAGACCAAGAATTATTTTTGGAAGTTGTTAATAAAAAAAAGAAAAAAGAAATTGGGAAACCGGAATCGGAACTGGGGAACCGCTGGTTCCAAAACCGGAACCGAAACCATATATGGCGGTTCGCTTTTGGTTCCCCCTCCACGGTTCCAAGAACCGTCAGTTCCAGAATCAAAATCGAAACCAAAAATCCGTGCCCATGTCTAACTCGAATACCCGATGGGCATTACCCGTATCCTACTCGAATTTTTTTTAGGATAATAGGGTAGGATACAGGTAGGGGGTTATAGATAGACATGGGCACGGTTCCACGGTTCCGGTTTTGGTTCCGGAACCGCCGGTTTTTGGAACCGTGGAAGGCGAAACCAAAATCGTACCGCCATACATAAGGTTTCGGTTTCGGTTCCAGAATCGGTGGTTCCCCCGGTTCCGGTTCCACGGTTCTTTTTTTTTTTTTTTTTTTTTAACTAACAACTTTCAAAAATAATTTTGGTCTTTTAAATTTGATTATCACAAGAGATTGAATTGAATATATAGTTAACTTAACTAAAACAATTACATTTTACAAAAAAAAAATTACAACAATCAAAACTTAACTTTACAACTTATAATAAAATTACAAAAAAAAAAAGTTACAACAAAAAATTAAATTACCTAAAAACATTTACTTCTTTTAGCAAAAGATTACAACTTTATAAGTTTTCAATTACAATATATTAAAAAAATAAATAGAAGAGAGAGACAAAAAAAAAAAAAAAAGGAGTTCAGCTTAGCTATAAATTAGAAATTAAAATTTAATTTTTAATTTAGAATTAAGTTGCCTACGTATCCTCATAGTTGAGGAATCAAAGTCGACGTAGTTCTCTTACCTTCTTATAATATTAGTACCTTGATGCTTGAGAAGTGGCGTGACTCAATCACTCCCGGATGTGGTCGAATACTCGTTTACATCTTCATCCTCATCCTCTTCATCAAAATTTACTTCTTGTTTTCTTACCTCAGCGTTCGACCAATCATGAAGTAAAGCTGGATTTTTTAGATTTTCCACCTTTAAATTGGATCTTCGAAGATCCAAAATGTAACCGTTGGTGCTAAATGCTTGTTCAACCGAGACGGTGGATGCCTGGCACACAAATATTTTCTTTGCCATTAGTGATAAAATAGGAAAGTTTTCTGCTCTTCGAGACCAACATCTCAAAAGCTTGTTAGGTGTATCAAATCTAAGTTCTTCAAAAGTAGTAGATAGATAATTATCTAATTCTTGATAAATGCTATTACTCCTAGGTTTTTTTAATTTTCTAATATCATAAAATCTATAATATTAATTAAGGTGTTCAAAGTTCGGATCTTGATGATGATCGGGTTGATCCGAAACCGAACTACCTCCACCAATATCTTCATTTTCGTGACCGCTTTCACTATTTAAATTATCACCATAATAAATTTTATATTCTTTAAAACAATCATAAAGTAATTGTTTTGTGTTACCTACAATTATATGCGGATTGGGAGTGTCATCATCTTTAACCGGAAATAATGCATCATAATACATTCTTAGTAATTCTTCTAAACCATCTTCTCTAATTCTAGGATCTAAAAGTTTTGCAACTAAAAATAAATCGAAATTTCTTGATAATATTTTAACCATTTATTTCTCATGCTTGCAATGCAATTTTGTAAAGTGTCATGCGAATAATATGATTGTAAAATAAGTGCGATTTTAACACAATGATCTATAACTAAAGGAGAAGTGGGATAGTAACATCCAGATAATTCTTCCGTTGCAACTTTAAAAACTTTCAAAAGAGACATTACTTCAACACATGTATCCCATGAATTTGGAAATAAAGGAATGCCTAATTGTTCTTGTGAAAAAAATGTACATAATTCATTTCTAACCTCATAAGAAGAATTCAACATTTTATATGTTGAATTCCAACGATTAGGCACATATTTAGTGATTTTTTTGGATGCACTCATACCAAATGCTTTACAAAATCTTCTTCATTTTTTGCATAAAGTTTCATGTTTAGCTAAATGTCCAATTGCTAATCTAATAGGACCTATATGTGCTTTAAAATGTTCCATGCCATCTTGTACACACAAATTTAAAACATGACACATGCATCTAATGTGAAAAAATCTACCCTTAAATGATGGTTGACAAATTTGAATTAATAATAGCAAACTAGCAGTATTAGCACTAGCATTGTCAAATAAATTGAATTTTTTTTGTAACTAAATTATATTCTTGCAAAATAGTATGAATTTTATGGGAAATATTTGCGGCCATGTGTGTTTGATCAAATTTTCTATATGCAAGTAATCTTTTTTGCATTGTCCATGAATTATCTATCCAATGACAAGTAAGTCCTAAAAAACTATGTTCTCTCCAATGATCCGTTCATATATCCGCATAAATTAAACATATCAATTAAAGACAACTTAAATTCACCTACAATTTTTTTAATATCACGAACTAATATTCTACGTGAAACACCGGACACTTGAGGGTTCATTGATAATGACACAAGGTTTTTATACAAATCATTTTCAGCAAAATTAAAAGGTAAAGACATGCCACAAACCATTTTTGATAAATATTTTCTCATTGTTGGTTCGGAATATTTAAATAAAGAAGCCGTACCTTGTGATTTATCGGTGAATCTGGAGAATCCTCCACGAGGTATTTGTGTTTGACGCCGATTGTTTCCGACTTTGTCCGGATGGTGACGTTGCAAATGTTTTTTTGAGCGTGTCATAACCTCCTCTTTTTTGAAAAATATATTCCACCCCGCAATAGTTGCAAATTGCTTTATTATTTTGCATAACTATTTTGAAGTGAACGACAAAGATTTCCGATCTTAGTGCCTCATCTCGTCCACTTTGAGTTTGTCGCGTACTTTGACTTTGACTCTCTTGAGTTGGAAGACGTTCTTCTTCGGTAGATTCGTTTTGTGCACCTAAATTGATAATCATAATAAATTATTAACCATAGATAGTTGAGAGAGATATTTAAAATAAAAAAAATAAAATAATATTTAAGAGAGATATTTTATAAAATAAACACAACCCTAATTGAGCTTCAAAATCTTCTTGCCACTCGATCGGAATTTCAATATCTTCACCATCAAGATTGAGATACCTTGGAACCAAAGGAGATGGTGGTTGTAATCCGGTTCCGACACTTGTACTCGTTGGCATAGGTGATTTTCCTTTTGCTTGTTGAGATAAAGAAGATGATCCTCTACCTCCACGTCTTCTTTGGCTTGAGCTCGACATTTTGAGAAAGATTGAGAAAGATGACAAGATAAAGATAATTGAGAGAGATTGAGGGAGATTGAAAAAAATGACAAGAAAATCAGGAGAGATTAAGAAAGATAACAAGATAATCAGAAGAGATTGAGGGAGATCACAAGATAATTGAGAAAGATTTAGAAAGATGTCGGGAGAGATTGAGAGAGATCACAAGATAATTGAGAGAGATTGAGAGAAATTAGATATTGTGAAATAAAATGAGTATGAAGGGGTATTTATAGGAAAAAAAATCAAAAGAGCCGTTGGGAACCGCCGGTTCCTGATTCCGGTTCGGAACCGACGGTTCCCAACAGTTCTTTCATCTCGGCCATTGAAGATCAACAGTTATTTAATCTCAGCCGTTTATCTCTAACGGCTATAATTTTCAAATTCAATTTGGAATTGAACCGGAACCGAAATCGAAACCGGCTGTTCTGGTTTCAAAAAATTGAGAACCGGAACCGAACCATTACTCCGATGGTTTCAGTTCCGGTTTGGAACCAGAACCAGGCCAATGGTTGAACCGAACCGTTGACCGGCGGTTCCGGTTTGAAACTGTAACCATGCCCATGTCTAGTTACAGAGGCCGGGTAGGATATAGGGGAGACTTACCCGTGCCCGACCCTACCCGTTTACATCTCTAAGGTAATGAGAGGCCAAATGTGCATGGTATGTTGTAGTGTTAGGAACTTGGCTCTGTACCTTAGCCAGTCCTTTGTTTTGGAATTGCATGACACTACAACCTATATTATTACTAATAATTTCTTAGGACATGTTTTCTTGCCCTTGCATCACTCAACAAACTAATGACCAATAATTTAAACTAGGTTTCATTTGTCTTTCTTGTCTGAATTTCTTGAATAAAGATGCTTATTGCTTCCAAACCCTAACCATTATTAAGTAGAATATATATGGCCATCTACCCACTCTCTTTCTTTCTTTTGTGTTGTTGATAAGGAAATCTGCCGCCAATATTCGAAGGTGTGAATTGGGTAGAACCCAACCTGGTGTAATAGTCCGTATTACTTGGACCCACCAATAAAAATTGGAGAGTGTAAAATAGAAAACAATGAACAAAAGAACCCAAATGCACCTTGGTGCAATGTGCAATTTGATTGCAAATTCCGCAGATTATTGCTTGCTTAAGTAAAAAAGAATATATTTTGTGAAACGTATTACTTGGTCCCTAAAAAGTATTACTTGGTACCTAAAAAGTATTCAAGTGAGCCTATTGTTTCCTTAAAATGTATTACTTGTTATTTTCAAAAAGTATTATTTGTTTAACCAAAATTATTATCCACTCCATTTAAAAAAAAAAAGAATCATGTTTCTCAAAAGTACAACTTTTTATTTTTGATCAATTTAATGAAGTTACAACTTCAAATAATGATAGATTTACGTTTGTACGACTTCTTTTATTTCTTAATTTGACTTGTTCTTTCATGTATAACTTGTTAATGAAATACAAAATTTCAATTTGCTACTTTGACTAATAAAACAAGATTTCTACTTTTGAAACAAAATAACTTTTTTGAAAGAAAAAATATTTTTGAAACATAACACTCCCTTTAGAACGAAGGAAGTATTTGTTACTGGAATGATATTACTCTAAAATGTATGCATCCAAATATAATTTATTTTAATTTTTAAAAGGTATTATTTTTTATTCTAAAACTAATATTACTTCTATCTTTTTAAAATATTACTAATTCATTTAAAATATATTATTAACATTTAAAAAATACTATTTGGGAATTGACGTAGTAAAGGTCACAGAAGACTTAACCATTGACTGCTTCTTTACTCGATTTCTAAAACTTGCACTTCATGCTAAAAAAAAAAAAGCAGTAATTGAATTTGAGTTGGTTGTTGACCTGTTGAGGGCTTGTCCAAATTGCTGATGCACACACCTACTGACCAAACCAACACCAACCAACTAATGAGTTGTTAATTGAATCTTGAATTCTTGAATGTTGGTTTAAGAATGATTCAACAAGTCATAATCATTGCTAAAACCGGGGAAAATATGATGTAACCATCATCGCGGTGTTACTAATGCTACGCCGACAGAGTGTATCGCGATGCATGATCCACAACCCATGACACGAGGAGAAAAATGAATCTTTGACTTTGACTTGCAAGAAGGGTATCAACAACCCACAAAATTTTACAATGTTGTCACCCCATTCTATGGGATGGAAGGAACAAAAAAATGTCTTCCTGAATAAATAGCAAAATGATCTAATAATTCCTATTGAAAAAAAAGAAAAGAAAAAAGAATATGAATGAATGAATTCCTATTCTGTTATTCTTTCTATTCACAAGAAAAGAAAAAAGAATGGATTAATAAAAGAATCAAGTCTGCTTCACTAGTGATAAAAAACTGGAGCAAAGTCAGTGAAGTCCCTTTACAGGTTAGAACTGCATGCAAGACTGCAACTGCTTGTGCGAGAGAGATTACTGCTGCCACTTGGTGTTGATGCTCGAGACGAGAAGTCGAATCTCAGACGGCGTCTGCTTCTTGGGGATAGGTTTACTTGCTCCAATGCATGAGTTTGAAGCCCTGAAGGATAGTCTCTTAAGCAGCCGATTCTAGGTCCAGCCCCGGTGCTCCACTTGCAAGACAACTGCTTTCCCAGTTGGTAGGACTTCATTCCCTTGTGCGAATTGATGCGTTGGAAAATGCATTCTTCTGGGATAATCTCCTCCTTCGTCTCATCTTGTTCTTCAGACATGTTATTCTGTTCGAATGCGCTGTCTGGTTTTGAAGCAAGTGATTCTTCTGCTGTTAGATATCCATCCAAAGGTGATTCTAGGAGGAAATTTTGGGCTTCGGCTGTTTCGTTTTCACACATCAACGTGTCGAATAAGTCGTCTTTACTCGGAATCTGAAGAGTAAGTTTGCTTAAGTCAAGTGATTTCCTTAACTCAGACAACTCAATAGCGGCAACACTGTCTTCTTCTGAATTAACTTTCTCAGAATTGGAATCTTCGGCTTCTTTTTCTTCGATCTCCAGTTGATCTTTTACAATCAAGTCGTCTTCAGAAGAGTTGTTTCTCATGTGCTTTCGGACAGATTCTTTATCTTCATCATCAGTCGAATCAAGCTGAAAAATTGCAATTAACATTATTGAGCGCACAATTTTAAAATCCTGATAACAGAATCTCGATAACAAAGCACTATGAGATTCTACGTACCTCAACTTTGTTGAGATCCACATCGTTCTCCCTCAGAAAGGATATGAGGTCCTGAAAATTTTCAGGTGTTGGCCGATAATGACCACTGTGAGGCCACACTGCCTGTTGACATCCAAACAGAGCATTCATTAGTCATGAATTCCGCAAATATTTTCAAACAAAAAACACTGCAAGTGAAGAATGCACAAGAGCAAGTGCAAAACTTCATCATAAAAATATACCTTTAAGACGCCTTCTTCAGCTACAATCCTCCCAGCTGCCAGTGTAGCTCCTCCAGCCAAGAAACTAGAGTGCTGAAACGAGCCTTTCTTTTTCTTCCCGACATATAAGGTCCTAGAGGTGCTAAGGACAAAGATCCACTTAGAACCCTTTGGCTCATCTATGGTGTCAAGAAGCTCCCCCGTCTCCTTATAGAAGAGCTTCCCATCCTCCACTGCAACTTCATAAACCTCTCTCTCCATCTGCAATGAGAACTTATCACCACACGAATTCCCCCAAAATAATAAAATAAACTATTCCATTAACTTGCGCGTTTAAAGATGAGATATACAAGTACATACCGGACCAAGATACTTGATGCACTGCTGTTGAAGCTTTGACCGAGGGCACTTCTCTATAATATTAACCTCCTTTCCTTCCCCTATGTCTAGCCTGCGCCGATTGTAACCATTTAGTCAGTTTCATGAGACATAAAAAAGGTTCTCTAACTAAATACTTATCCAAGAAAAAATAAATAATTTAAAATCTTGAAGATGTATACCAATAGAAGAAGGGCTCTTTGCTTTGAGAATTTAGCCATTTCATATAATAGAAATGTAGATTGTGCCCGTAACGATGTCGTGGATCAATCTGTTTCAACACCAAATTGGCTAAATCAGTATTTGCTTCTCATTACTAATGAATATCTAAGCATGGTAACAACTAACAAATATACTTACAGCTTCAAGCCAGTGTTGTAAAGCTAGTTTCTGAGCTTTGCTGTTCTTCGATAAACCTTTTCCGACCTGCAAAAGGCAAAGCAAAACACATTCTTTCATCAGATTCCTTGTGAAAATACAAATTTGCAGATCCTTTTTATGGTTTTAATATTTTTTGTTACCTTTGCTGCCCTTGTTCTTGCTCGTGACCAGCGCGAAATTGCGGTCTCATGTTTCTCAATATCAAAAAAGGAAATCGAACTATGCTTGAGCTCCGCAAAATCTAACAACTTCCACCAGCTTTGCTCGATCAAAACAGCACAATCTGCAAGCTTTCGCCTAGTACGAAAGCTCTTGTAAACCTTCTGCAACTTCAAAGCGGCCTTATGTTTGGGGCTGCTCGGATCCAGAAGCGGGGAATGTGGGCTTCTCCCTATCAAGCTACCCGATCTAGACAACAGCCCGAGCGCTTCTCGGCCCACACAATTACCTTCAGCTTGAACTTCATTGAATCTCATGGTTTTTCTTGCTCTGAACCTAACAGATCCTTCCAATGATAGCTTCCCAGAACCAGATGCCTGCAATATCCTTGGTTCGACATCTTTACCCTTGAAGCTCGAAGGCGTAACATTCTCATCTTCATCGTCTAGGTTGATGGAATTTGCAACCACTGATTCAAAACCATTCTCTAAATCACAAAAAACAGCCAACGGGCATGAACAAGATACCCCCATGCAATTTTGAAATGGATGAAGACAGTCTGTAAAACCTGGATTGCAGCAAAGAAACAACTCTTTCAAAACCAATACTAAGTGTCGGATTCAGACAACAAAACAAGACCATATTACACATATGCATCACTCGCTAAACATATCAACATTCAAACAAAACAATAGAAAATGAACAAAAGATTTAACCATCAATCAAGATTCACAAAACGCATAACCCACCACCATTTTTCTAAACTCCCATCCAACCATAGAAGGATTAACAATCTTCCATATCAATTAGAAAAAAAAAAAAAAAAAAGCTGCATTGAAGAACCCACCATTCAAACTCGTTGATTCAGCTAATACAGATAAAAGTAGAAGAAGAGGATTCAAACACAATCAGACGAGGGTTTCTGTAAAAAACTTAAAAAATGTGGGGAAACGAAAATAAAAGAGAAGAGATGAAATATTTTACCTGAACGCTAATATAGCTTGAAAGAACAAAAGAATACAAATCAAGAAAGAGCAAAACAACTTGTAAAGTTGTAATGTCTGTGTATATTTCTCCGTATCTGACTTGTCGTCTTTCAAATGTAATGGAGCTTCTTCTTCCTCTGATTGCCTCTGTGAGTAAATGCGCGTGTGTATATATGGAGGAGGCTGAGCTGTACAGAAGGTGTGTCGAGGTGGGGTGGGGTGGGCTGGGAAAAGCACGTGGCATAGACTTTTGAAGGCCGATGCAGCTTTTCACTTTCACCCAAATCTTAAAAAAAAAAAAAAAAAAAAAAAAGAAAGAAAGAAAAAAATTGTAAATTCTTGTAGAAAAATTCAAACCCTAATTAAAAGATATTGAAGAACATTAGTCAGACTTCTCAAGTCTTCAGACAAATACAAAACCATAGCTTACCGTGCAAGAATCTTTCAAGTAGACCCAATTAGTATTTTATTATAGTGATTTTTGGCACCAATCCATTGACTTAGTTTGATGACATACTAGAGGATATGTATGTAAGTTGTTGAACACTGGCTATTCCCTACACTTAATCAGAATATAATAAATTTGTTTAATCATCAATCGAGTTAAAAACGAGTAAATTTAAAGTAGTGTAATCATTCTATACTTCTTTTATTGTTTTTTTTTTCCAATTTCAAAAAACTTCTCAAGACAAAAAAGCGTGAATCAAGTCTAAATAAATTTTAACAAATTATTTATACATGAGTCTCAAATAATTTAATTTGACATCCATGCCAAATAGTTTGAATTCCTCGCACCATGCAAATTGCTAAAAGATCAACAACTTTAATTCTTGTTTTCAAAATGAATAATTGTTTAATATCATACGCAAATTAATGAACAGAAAATATCGTACAAGTATACACAAAATACTTAAATGAAATTTTTCAAGAACATTAAAATTTCCTCTCAGAATCGTTCCACTAACCAAAACACCTAAAACTAACACAAAAAATATATTTTTTTTTATCAAATATACAAGTATTATATTCAAGTGTATTTTATTTATATATATCATTGTGTAAGAAATGTAATATATATATATATATATGTGTGTGTGTGTGTGTGTGTGTGTGTGTAGAAAGTAGAAACCATTGAAACTTCCATGTATTTGTGAAGAATGGCCCACAAGTTGACCAAAACCAGATAATCCCATATAGAAAGGGGGGTTTGCTGAGGTAATAAGAACAAACGGCAGCCTATATATATACACAAGTCCTAGGTGTCACTTTATTTTTTAATTGGAAGTGTCACATTATATTGTATTTTCCTACCATTGTAAAGATATTTGTCCCTCTTATATTAATCATTTTATTAAAACGTTCAAACTTAGTGTGTGGTGGCACTCACACACACATACACACACATATATAAATATAAATATATATATATATATATATATTACCTAATACTAATAAATAAGATTAATAATATTGTGGCTGCCAGCTTTATAAACCTCACTTTTCCCCAAAACAAACTACAAATTATAAATATTTTAATTAAGTGTTTTGGATTAATTTTTTATTGTTTAAATTTCTAGGCGAGTCTCCCAACAACTAAGAACCCTAAAATAAAATAATTGATACAAAACTACGATTGCCCATATGTTGTAGCGACTGAATAAACTTTTTAATTATATTTTAATTTCATTAATATATGTTTTGTATGTATATTCATTAGTTCATTGTGGGTGTTGGTTAAGATGGATAATCAAATTTTCTCATAGAATAGATATATAGATAAGTACGAATTTTTTTAAGATGAGCTTAAAAGTAATATTTTTATGTTTGAAAAGTGCAAAATAGATAATATCATAGTAATAGATTGAACTGTTGGTACGAACTCTCGAAATCTTAGGATTACAAAATGTAATATGAAATTGAAATAAAATGAATAATTGAGCAGATTGAACAAAATGTAATATAACGTTGAAATGAGATTAATAGTTAAAAATATTGTATAATAGTATTAAATTTTTAACTTTACCCTATCATTATATATGTATTTATTTTTTATTTGACTGAATGTATAGTTATTTAATTAAACATTTCGTCACTTCTCTTTTTCATTATTATTATTATTATTATTATTATTATTATTATGAGTATTATTATGATTATTATTATTATTATTATTATGAGTATTATTATATTTGATTGGGTGAAGCGATACGAATATTGGCATAAGATATGAACATAATTAGAATGGTCTTATCTCTTCTTCCTTTGCTCCAACACTATTAGTACATACATATCTATATTTTTATAAATTTCAACAAGAAGTGTCAATGAGCTAAGTTGCTATCGAGTTCGACTCAATTAAAACTCGATTAGGTTTGGCTCCAGTTCGAACTTAATTTAAAATATTGATCAATCAAATCGAACTTATTTAGATCTGACTCGAAAGCTTGTGAACAGACTATATTATTTTTGTAGTTAATTACTTTATATATTATTTCTAAAAATAAGTAATATGTAAAATTTAACTAATAAATAATAATTAGGTTAATAGAGTAATGAATATTGTTGTTTATTTTGTAACAAATTTTCACTTGTGAAAGTACCAAACATTGTTCATTGTGATATTTTTTAATGGTATAAAATTTGAACTTTTTTTTAATTGTGAGATGTGAGACAATTAACTTTAAACATTGTTTTCTTCAAATGTTAAGTTCATGTTCCCTTCTTCGGAGGTTGAAATTTGTATAAACTGTATAATATAGCACAAAAACCAACCTTTTAGTATAAACTCGACTCGAGCTTCAAACAAAGCTAAGCCGAGCTCGCAATCATGTGGAGCTCGAGCTTGACAACTCGAACTCAACAAGCTTCGAGCTTGAGCTCATCATTCTCCAACAAAACCGAGCCCAATTACAATATGGATCTTATTTTTCAACATCTAATGGTGATGTCACTACCATCAATTATTAGAAGTGCCTCAATTAGATCAGTTCACACAAATTACTTATTTCACGATTCATCATTATTCTTGCCGGAACCAGGACTGGAAGATCGGATAAATTATAACTTGCACCTTTCATATATAACAATAATAGAGAAAATGACAAATATATAGTGAATTTGGAACAAACTAGTTAAATCACATTTAATATATAGTAGTAACAATCTTATAATTAAGTTGTGGAAAAGATGATGAATGTTGTAATTAAAATATATATATAGTTCATCACAAATATCTTTAACCTATAAAACTTATATTGCAAGAAAAAACCTAGATAACCTTTTTTTTTTTTTTTTTTTTTTCCCAATTGAAAATTGCAGTAACACACAATTAAAGTCGATTCAGAGAAGAGACGCCAGATATTAGTACCATGAAATGGTATTGCATAAAATTATGGGACCGCATCTGAACACATTGTCACATACAACTGTCCGATTTGATTTGGGATCTCCACGGGCGTACGATGCGCCGTACAGGTCTCTTGCCCAGTTATCTTCTTCCACGTGTTAGTCACACATTGATCCATGTTTACCCTATCCTAATTAATTCATTTTTAGGACAGTCAAAGGACAACGAAATCTTGCATACACTCACGTTGTACTTTTGGGATGCCTCACCATAGTTACAAATAATTAATATATATATATATATATATATATATATATATTTAATCATAATTGGGGAAAAAAATTACTTAGGGAGTGTTTGTTTTTGTTTACAAAAATCTATTTTGAAATTCTGGCTTTTAAAAAGGGGAGTTTGTCATAAGTTTAGAAATATTATTTTTAAGCTGAAAGCTATAAACAATTATATGCTTCAAATTGATTTTGAATTTTTTTAATTAAATTAGTGAATAAAAGTAAATTTTTTTAGTAAATACTCCAACTTCAAATTTACATAATTTTAAAATTAATCACATCTTTAAAAGTAGAAACATTTGCAAATATTTTCCTAAACAATTACTGAAAGATTCCGACAGTATTGATTTAAAAGAATGAGATATGATGGTTGTTAAGTCAAGTATTATTAACACATTCATAGTGTACAATAGAAATCCATAATGTTTTACAATTTTAAAAACTTAGCTAAAATGTTTGGTTGCCTTTGAAATTTTGTGTGTGACTCGCCATATATATAGAGTAAGTTTCTTATGCCATTATCGTACAGATTCAGATTAGCACAATTGTGAATTTTGCATAAGTTGAATAATCAAAACATATATATATATATATATTTTTTACTTAAAACATTATCATTTTTTGTTGAAAAAAATATCAAGTTTAAAGTATGCACATGCATAAAAAGAATGCACGTACAATAGACATCTAATTCATACATTTTTGCACATATTCGAGTCAATTTTAATAAACTAGCATTCATGCAATTTTGCAACTTTCATGGTTGAATTCGATCCGTTCCATACATATTAGAATCCATATATAGAATGTATAAGAATTTTTGTGTTCAATATAAAATCATACACACCCTATCAAGTTAATATATTCTTCTAGAATAACAATGTCCGGATGACTTTTCTAATATAATTTTTGACGTTATGTGTATGTAATGACATTACTAATTAACACGTGATATATATATTATAAACAATAAAAAAATAAAAGATTCAAACTCCACCCGACCCAACCCTACTCCCCACGAAAAAAAACAATTAATGAACTAATAATAATAATAATAATAATAATAATAATAAATTTAATAAAGTAGAATTGAGTAAGCAGTGTGATGAGCGTAAAAAGCTTCAAAAATCTTCCAATTTTGGTTAACCGACAGGTGTGCGTAGCTGGAGAGCACGAGGGGGAGCAGTAGCAGTTGCACTTTGTTATTAAATGTTAGGTGATAAAAACGCGCTTTCTATTTTCCACAAGATAATGTCGCACTGCACCGACGACGCAGCCTACCTCTGCCGCCTGCGACGTACGCCAGGGGACAACCCCAGTCGCCACACCATAAATCTTTATTGCCGTTGATCATTGTACACTGCCGTACCTTTACTCTATGCTTAATATCTTAATTTTAATTGTTTTATCATATTTATTTTCATAATAAACATAAATATAATTTCAAAATATGCATTGTTCATCTTCTCAATATATTAATAACATATAATCTTACATATATATAATTCATCAGTCTTCGTATTTATTCAATTGTGAATTTAGATTTAAAACATGATTAATATATTTTACTAAAATTCGCACATAATTTTAATATCTCATCCTTCTTAAAAAAGGAGTCATGTATTATAAAAGCATAATTATTTATTTTTGGTAAACTTGTAAATGTACAATCTCATGATAATTGTGAATTTTTTGCACTTATATAATTCATTTTGTTCACTAATTTAATTTATTCAATCATATATATTTTATTTGTGAATTAAAAAAATTAATTATTTATCTGACTACAAAGATAAGATATTAATTTTTAACTTTTTTTTATTAAGACAAAAATATTTTTAAAATAATAATTTTAAGACGAGAAGGGTATTTGTTATGTATGAGATGAAATATATAGATTAAAAATATTATTTGTATTATGTCATATATTTTTGTATAAATAAAAAATAATAATAAGGTGAGAAACAAAGTTCAGTCTATGACTTTGACCAAACAAAAAAGCGAGTAAAGTGCAAAAAGGTTTGAAAAGGAGTTCTTTAGAATTTATTTATTTTATGAAAGAGGTTCCATCCCATCCACTCCAGTCATGACGTGTAAATATGTAATACAAGTCTTAGTTTGTATTATGAATATACCAATTTCTTTATTTTATTGTTATTAAGATATATATTTTCTATATAAACTAATATTGTTAATAAATATATTATATATATTAATAAAACTGATATATAGATAAAATAGAAAATGTAATAAAGAATCTGAATCATGGCATAAAAAGATTCAAATATTATAATCCAATTTCCAAACGATCTTATATAAATTTCATATTTATCGAATAAGAATTTTTTTATTGATTTTGTTTAAGTGATTTTTTTAAAAATAAAATATAAATTATGGAGCGATTCTAATTAGATGAGATGGTACCAGACCTTATTTAGTAGAGGCTGAATTAGAATGTTTCCCACATTTATTTTCCAACTTAAAAAGAGTATATATACGTTCAAAATTTTTAAAAATAAATAAATAAATAAATATATTAAGAAAACAATGAATCGAATATGGACTTAATAGAAGGAACTACGGAGTAAAACGAATCGTATATGGGGGCCCACCAGAGCTTTTAGGACAGGTCATCATCTTTTTTTTTTGAATTTATTTATTTGGCATTGCCAACATCGGCAATTGTTGGGAAAGGCAGCCACACCGTGAGAAAGAAGTGTACTTAGTTTTATAGACTTATTATATAAATCAAAGTTATGGTTGGTCAAAACATTAGATCTTGTCTGCCCACTTTCATGCCTCAACTTTCAACAAAGCCCAAGCCATAGCCAAATAATAATAATAATAATAATAATAATGGTGTAAAATTGTCCCATCAAATATTTTTTTTTACAAGACACAGAAAATAAAATTCCAGGCAGAAGCTATTGACTTTTGCTATATCTTTCGACATGTAATAGACCTTTTTCTATATTCTATTTATGACTTATGAGTAAGTATTATTAATTTTTAAATATAATAAATTAGTAGTGATATTTTTTAAGAAAATAAATATTAATTTAGTTAAATAAATAATATTGTAACTCAATGTGTACTGTGCACCCAATGCATAAAAAAATTTTGCGTTCATTTATATGTCTTAGTTGTATACTTAATTTCTTAAAAAAAATCAACTAGAGATTGAATCAACTAGTTATATGTCTTGTTGAATACTTAGCTTCATTATGGATATTCGATATGATTTTTGTCATATATATATATGTGTGTGTGTGTGTGTGTGAATGTATAATAAAAATAAATATGTAATGTTTGGGGAAGCCAAATTATATTTACCCTAAAAAGCTTGATTAGCCATGAAGATTGGTTTAAAATAAGATTAGGACACCCTTTTCAAAAAATGGAAATACGAATTTTTAGAAAATGTTGTTATATTGTCAATAATAAGCATTTATTTTAAATTTTTAAATTTTATTTTTTTAATATTTTTAATGTTACTAATTTTATCAAAACTAATTCAAAACAATTATATATCTTCATACTAGTTGATGTTAACAAATCAATAATGAATTTGTGGCAGATTTGATGTTATATATAATGATAAAAAATGTTCATATTGATATATTAGATTTTATTCAATTTTCTTGATTTGAACAAAAATACTATATATTTGGTATTTTAATAATTATATTTTATAAATAAAATTAATTAATGTTGCATATAATTTTATACATAATATTTACATCCTTATTATTATCACGTTACATATATAAATTATTGAACATAGTTATATATATATATATATATATATATTTAAAAATATTAATTTTATATATTTCTGAAATTTAATAATATTATAATATAATAATATATTTGTGTATCGTAAAAAAACATGCTAGTAATAATAATAATAAAACACCTATTAGCCTGCCTCAATTCACCAATTGGTGGTCTAATCTATGGGCTTGATATCCCGTTTTAAGATTTAATTTGATCAAACTTTATTTTTAAAAAATTCCACGTTATTTATAAGAAGAAAGAAATGTACAGACATATTAGAAAAAAATAGGCAACTATAAGAGAAAAATTAATATTGTTTTCAGCCAAACAAATTTTAACTTAAAGCTAAAAAGAGTTTCAATTTAAACGTCCGCCGATACATTATGAATAGTTAGTATTACAGCTTCCGATGTATGATTTGTAGTATATTTATAAGAACAAAATAAAATATATTTATAATATTATTTAAAGTAAATAAATATTTAAGAATATTTAAAATACTTTATTATTTTATTGGTAAGATATGTTGTAAAAATGTAGTTTTGTATAGAGAAAAACATTTCATCCGTTTGAAAACTAAAATGATGTTTCTACAATAAATTGATTAATTAAAAAAATTAACATACGCAAAATGTATATCAAATTAAAAATAAAAAATAGTATTAATTTAATATATTATACATAGCAATGAATTAAAAATAAAATTCAACCACTCAAATATTAACACATTATTTTTTGAAAATATTTTTACTTTTAAAAACTACAATAGACTAACAATTAATATTGTATTTTTATGTAAGTATAGATTACTCATTCTGTGCCCCCTAAAAATTGGTCACATTTGGGCCTAAACCCACGGTCAATCCAACCGCATTAAAGCCCACTTGTGTTAAAAAGCCCAATTAGAGTCGCAAACTCACAGTCCATGCATAATCGTAATATATATGTTCTTTTCTTAATAATTAATAAAATTAATTTTCGAAAATATGTTTTCCTTAATAAAATAAATTATTATTAAATTAAATTTATTCTTTTAAAAAAATTAAAAAATAATGGAACATATCAAGCGACACTGAATATTAAAAAATTAAAATTACAATATTGTATATTTACTAAATAATTAACGACAACAACAATGTGAGTCCGCCAATAAAACTAGTTATTGTTAATGAAATAATTTGATAAATGTGTAATTAATCATTATTTATAAATCTTGTAGAGAACAAACAACAATTTAATATTATTTAATATAATATGGTGTAACTTATTTATGTAAAATGATGCACTACACAAAATATATACAACCGAAAATTAGCCACAATTTAATATTTCAAGCGAATGTTTGTAACTTACACTCTATTTGTGACCCTAATTTGAACGATACATCCTTTTATTTTACGAAGCAAATGTGTTTTATAATTATCACGTATATGTAAAGAAGTGTGTGTATATATATATATAAATTTTTTTTTTAAATGTTTTGTATTTGCATGAGTATCTTGTGTAGTTATCCAATTATTTTTATAAAAATAATATATTATAAAATTTATAGATCACATAGTACATTACAAATTTGTGCATGACAAAGGCCATATCTAGTCACATAGATGACAAGTAACATCGTTTAAGTTTAGGAATGTTAAATTGGATAACCCTAATTATTTTGAGCTAGCTCGCAAATTTTGAGCTAATAAAATCTCGAACTAATCTCATATTACTTTAAAAAGACTTATAGTATGAAAATAAATTTCAGAATAATGTTCACGATCCTTCTTCTATATAAGAGAAGGAACAAATATAAAGATAAAGAATGTCAAATATGTATTTCATTATCTCATATAGTAGAATTTGTAATATATATTTTATATAAAAATAATTAAATTTTTAAAAATAAATTCCTCTCCATATTTTTAATTATTTTTAAAATAAAAACTTGTAAATTATCAAATAGGTTATGTTTCACAAATTTATTTTTATTTTTCATTTTTTCATTTTTTTTTTTGGTATGCAACTAATCTAATACTAATATTCCAATCCACGAATACGCAAATTTAATCCTAAAGAATTAACAAAGAAGCAATTACATTTTTTGAATTTATTTTTTTATTTTTAAAATATACAATATGGATATCAATTTAAAGATGGTGAATAATTGATTACTTTGATATATTTTATGTTAAAAACTTATAAATAAAATGTTGTATGTTTTATACATTTGAATAAAAATCAAAATAAAGAAAATAAAATTCTAAATCAATCATAAGCTGCAAACAATAATTTATTACAAATATTTGTCAAGATAAATTTATGAAATTGGAAACTATTTTTTTAACAATTTTTACTATTTATAGGTGATTATTAGTATATTTAAGTTGATTGTATATATATTTTATAATTCGTATCTTATTTAGTGTATGTTATAATATTATGTTATGCCTATTTGCACTTGTATTTTCTAATTTAAATAATATTATTTATAGTGTCTTAATGTAATTTTGTTATTATTAAATTTCATTTTTTCTTAAAATAATAAATACAAAGTTGTAGGAAGCCCTTCAGAAGTTTTATATAATATGACATCAAGTCCTCTAAGTTTTCCGTTATTATATTTAGACCCCGCACGTATTCATTAACTCAAACATGAGTACACCAGTGTTCTTGCAACAGTGAAGCTGCCGATTTCGGACTTATTCAGTTATTTGCAACTTTTCAGAATTCACTAAACGGGCGGAATTTGGGTTGAAGGATGAATAGCAGCAGCAGTAGCATGATGACGATGGCGGGGGCGGCCGCGGGCGCGGGCGGCGGCGGCGGCGGAAGGGGAGTCGGAGGGCGGTCGTGGCCGTCGACGACGTCGGTGTCGGCTTCCGGTAAGAGAATACAGAAGGAGATGTCGGAGCTTAGTACGGACCCTCCCCCCGACTGCTCCGCCGGCCCCAAAGGCGACAATCTGTACCATTGGGTCGCCACTCTCTTCGGTCCGCCCGGTATGCTACCCTTCTGCTTTAGCACTTGTACCTTTTGCAGTGACGGTTTCTTTGTGCACAGATTTTAATTTCATGCTCTTAAGTTGCTTACTTTGACGATTTAAGCGGTGGCTGTATTCATGACAACCTTCAATCGTGTATTTCCTTTCAATAGTTGGTTTAAATTTATGTGTTTCGTGGAATTTATAACTGATGTTGTCTTTAAAGCATGAAATTTGTTGAGGGAGAGTGCAAGGAGATGATTTGGTGGATTTAACTGAATTCCCTTTCGATTTATTTTGCAGGGACACCTTATGAAGGAGGCATATTTTTCCTTGATATAACATTTCCTAGTGATTATCCATTTAAGCCTCCCAAGGTAATGTTGCATAGCATTCGGTTCAGTACGATTCACTGCATATTCTAGATACGGTTTATACCCTTAAACGGATGAAATTGCCTCATCATGCCATAGTGGTATGGTTTCTGTTTTTAAGTAATGAAACTCATAGTTGAACTTTAAAACTCCAGATAATTCCCCTGCAGCTTGAGAATCTTACTAAAGATGGCTTTTGAGTTTTGCGATAGATATAACAAAAGGATTATGCTATGACAAACACAGCTAAGGGGTATTTGTATTCCACCTCAGTTGTGGAAGTGGCGACCGAGCCTTGTCTTTCTCTTAGACAAGCAGCAATTGGTTGTTGTCTTCTCCTGACCTCTTTCTATATCTCTTGGGGCTTGGTTCAAAGTATTGCTTCTATTAATTATATGATGCTTTTTGGAATACGAGCAGTCTTGTTATTAACTAGTTTCTGTTGGAAATAGTTTAGCGGATGCTATTGCTTCATTGGTTTGAGTTTCTACTATGTGGTTGGTTTATAGTTTTGAAAGTAACTAGACGAGGACTCATGTGATGCACGGGTTTCTATTGGAATTATAATTCCTAAAGCACATTCCATTAGAGGACCACTCACTACAACTCAGTTTGTATAAATCATAGGGACACGACCTTATTTTGTCCTTGTTTAGCTAATAAGGTCTAAACTAAAACTAATAACACACACAACCTAACTTTAGTTGTCTAACTTATATCTATTACCCAATTTAAATTGTTTGTAAAAAATGAATTTTAATGAGGTACATTTTTTCATGCCTTGGGTCTGTTCTAAGGTGCATGCCTTTGAGCCTAGGTGCATACCTTATTTAAGTGATGTGAAAGGCACGCGCCTTGTGCCTTACACTAGGTTTCTGGAACCCTTTCCGCGTTGATACACCGTTTGCTCTCATTTGCTATGATTGTTTAGTCTCATCATGGTGTTTCCTGACCACTCTCATGGAACTTTATATTCCAAGAACTTTTTATGTGTATTTCTAATGATATTGCTAGAACCATAGTTGTGCCGAGACAGAAATTGAGTTGGTATAGATATTGTTCAATAACACCTTTCGTATAATTCTAAAGAGCATGCTTATTTAGATGAATGACCCTGCCTATGAGCATGGAATCAGTGAAATTGCTCTTGCTGCAATTGATTCTTATTCATTACACTTATTTTCTCTCGTTTTATCTCCATTATTTCTGACTTTTGACTTCAGGCTTGCAGGTTGTTTTCAAAACCAGGATCTACCACTGCAACGTTGATTCTGCTGGCAATGTTAGTTTGGATATCCTGAAAGATGGGTGGAGTCCCGCCCTAACTATCTCAAAGGTGCTCGTTGCTCTCAGATCAATATTCACCAACCCCGACGCCTGTAAGCAACGATCTGATGTGCTATTAGACTGTCCTTTCTTTGCCAAATTGCATTGTTAATCTATATTCGCGTTGGTGATTTTCCTGACATTGTGGTTATTGCAGATAAACCCCTTGTTCCAGGTATCGCACACTTATACTTAGCGGACAGGGCGAAGCATGATGAAGTGGCAGCTGAGTGGACTATACGGTTTGCAAGGTAGTTATCATACAATTGATGAAACGGACGAATGACTCAGCTGCGTAGGCTGGGCGTTTAATTATTCTGAATGTGGTGCAAATTAGAGGGATCCAAGAAGACAACCGACTCCCAGCTTGTCTATTTAGTGCAAATTGCCACTGGCCTGTAAAATGGGACCTTTTCTTTATTGCAGAACTTTCGTCTATATAGGTTTATGTATCTATGTATAAACAGTGTGTAATAATGCAAAGACCTTTTGAAAATTGGATGGGCAGAGAGACTTCAGTTTAAAGGATGTAAGCTGCAGCATGCTTGTGGCAACTGGCGAACCCGGATGTTTATTTTATTTTGTGTTTTATTTCATATTTCAATATATATATATATATATAATAACAGGGCCATAACAAGAAATAGAAAGCAGACATTTTCTTGCCTGAAATTCTTGCTATTTATAAAAAGTAAGACATTCATGTCCGAAGAAAAAAAAAAAAAAAGCTCACGAGCATGAGCACACGTGCTTCTGGCGTGAGTGAGCGTAGCATGTTTACAGCGAACCAATATCTTTTTTTTTTTTTTTTGTTGATTTGTATTTTTCTTTTATCCATAAATTTCAAAAGTTTACAACTTTTTTGTCTTAATTTTTATTTTATAAAAATATATTAATTTTTTTATAATTTTTAATTTAATATCTACATTACATATATACAAGTACAACCTTACTTTAAATATAAAAATTTGTTTATCTTCAGTTAATTTTTGATATATTTGAATATTAAAAATAATATAATATAAATTAAAATTGTAAGATATTTTTATTTAAAACAAAATATTATTAAATATATATTTTATATATTTATGCATTTTATCTATAAAAAAATTATATTACTCTTTTATAAGATTATTAGCTTGTTATATTATCACAAATATAATAAACTTTACAACACACGAGAGAAATACTAATTTTTGTAATACACACTATATGTATAGAATGAAATCAATAATTGATTCGTAGTGTATATTGGTAAAGTTAGAACATTAAATAAATAAAAAAATATAATAGAACATCCTACCTCCTAGTTTTTTTATTTTTGCACATCTTAAATATTAAACAAATATATATATATATATATATATATTAAAGAGAGAGAAAGAGGGCCATTGCCAATTTATCACATTAGTACATATGTAAAATTAATTTACGTGTCAATAAAAATAGAGAATATATATATATATATATATATATATATAAGAGATTTCTCAGTAGAAATGGGGACCAAACAAGCATTCAAATTCTACCAAATATGATGCTATTATTTGATAAATCACTGTCTTCACTAAATTACGAGAAAATAGAAGTATTTTTGATAAGTAATAAATAATAGGAGATGCCAACATTTCCACAACGACCTGTTTGGTACCGTCTTCACTTCATCATCTGTGAATTCTTATTTTAGGATGACCAAAATATATTATATCTTTCACTTATATTTTATATTATTAAATATTTTGATTTATTAAACAATAAATTGAAAATATCTTTTGTGGGATTTTTTATTTTTCTCACCGATCCACAAAAATGATTGATCCTCTAAACAAATGAGATGTTTGTTGCATTCAAAAGACCATGCACTAGTCATATAACTATTATTAATTACATATATATATATATATATATATATATAATTTTCTTCTGTCAAAAAAAAGAAAAGAAAAAAAAGTTGACTCTTTATTTGAGACACAAAGAATGCAATATTTTTAAATGAAATAAGAATTCGAATAAAAGAAAAGAAAATTATTGGTAACAAAGTTCACAAACATTGAGACAATTTGCAAATTTTAAATAATGTCATAAAGTTATTAATTTTCATCACAAATTTAATTATTTATACAATTTAAATATCAGCAAAAAGTTTAAAAATATAATATGGTGAGCTCGCCAACGATTTGACAAGTTGGACAATATCTTTATCATTTTTTTTTAAACACCTGAACACAAGAATCACGAATTTGTGTTTTATATGTTCATTCACCATCTAAATTGATGAAAATAACTTTAAGAGTAATAAAAATAAAAAATAAATGCTGCCAAGAAAAAGTCTAATTCGAGCACTACAAAAATCCAAAATCAATTTATCAAGAACCTACCTCCTAATCCCATTAATGATATGTAATTACAAAAATAATTAATTTTATGATTAAAAAATAATTAATTTTATAAAAATTGCAAAATAGCTCAAAATTCTTAATATATTTTAATTTTTACCAAGAACCCAAGAAATAAATCCTTCAAAATAAACTAAAATAAAATAAAACATCAGCCCCTCCTAAATTCTTTGTTATTCCATGAATACCCCACAATATTCAAGAATTCAATACTGTTCCTGCAAGTTGCAACTGACAACTATTGGACTCGGTTGTAATTTCAAAAACTTGTTGAAATGCACCGGAGATGGTGATGACTGTTGTACCCTTCTGCTTTAGCATTTGTACCTTTTACAAGCTATCAGGTTGGGAATATTTAATTGATAATTAATTTGATTGCTAATTGATAATTAATTTGATGTCACTGTCCACAACTTACTTACCCTAAGCACCGGTCAAGCATCACTGAAATGAATTGAACTGGGCCCTACCTAATCACATCATGTGTCTGAATAAATTAGGAACATCATCAAATGTGTTCCAACTACCAACGCCATCCCTACTCGCCTCCACCTAAATGTTGCTAAAATTTATGGAACTACGTTACGTATCTCTCTAAAGTAAATACATCATATAAATTATATTAAATAATAAGAACAAAATTATGTAAATTTTAGATTCACTAATAATAGAATTATGTGAATCTTATATTAATTAATTATGTAAATTTTGTATTGACTAATAATCTAATTATGTGAATATTATACTGACCAATAATACAAATCTTGTATTTGTCAATGTGCAGGTACGATGGATCTGTCTCCATAAATTTTGTATATCAATCTTGTATGTAACATGCGAACAATATATAAATAACACAAAATTAAGAATATCTATGTTAATCTTGACTTTTCATACAAGTGTGGAAATTTCTTACAATGTAGGTCCTACTGTTCAAGTGTCACATTTTCACCGTTATCTTAATAAAAGTACGTGTATCTTAGTAGTTTAATATATGTACGAATCTTGATTGAATTACATATAAAAAGAAGTAAATACGAAATGTATGACTTAAAGATAATTTTAAAAAATAACAGAAAAAAATTTGAAAGAAAAAGACAACTTCTCGATGATATTTATTTACCGCACACTAGTGAATAATATTTAGGATCCCATAAAATATGAGGAGAAAAATTTCTGAATTTTCATTGTAGATAAACAATTTATATGGAAATATCATGTAAAAATTCATAAATTTTTAAGAAGTATATCTATGAATTTTAAATTTTTTAAATCAAATTAGTTAAAAGTGTAAATTCTATGCAGCGGTAAAAAAAATTTATAACTCACAAAATAAAATTTGGAATGATTTGAAAATTTTTATGAAAGCAGCACAGCCAGAGGAAGGATATATATTCTTTTATTCAATTTTACTAATGAAATGCTAAAATACTTTAAATATTAATTTATTTAAGATATTATAAATATAAGTAGTGCGAGACCTGCACAAAATATATTTTTTTCTTATATTTTGTAATATAATCATATATTCAAGTTGTATGGTATATTGTAGAAGGTGTAGATTTGTAATTCAGTGATTATTTTTTTTGTATAATGAGTAGAAATTTATTGTAAATTTATGTTTTGTCTTTTCTTCTATTAGAATTAGCCTCGTTCACAAATTAATAAGCATTATACCCACGATTTATAGAAGGTTGAATCAAATTAAATTAAAAAAATAGCAATGTCAGCAGATTAAAGAAAATAAATATTTGTACAGATCTCGTAAAATTTGTCAATTACATAGTCAAATTAAGGACAAAAATATTTTCCAAATTGCTAATTAAATGTAATAATTTTACAAAAATTTGAAATTTGATAGAAACAAATACTTTGAAAGCTAATGAAAAATCGCACGGTGCTTATACGTCGAAATAATTAGCAGATCTCAACAGAAAATCACAAGAATAATCAAAAGAAACATGAAAGAGATGAACGAACTTTTTGCTTAAAAATAAGAAAGAAAAATAGTTAAGAAAACTAAATATATTTATGATAAATTGAAAGCAACAGATGAATAAAAAAATCTAAAAATAAAATAAACCTAAAAATAATATTTTGAAGAGTGTAGTGTCACGAAATTGGGCCTCGTGGGCCATTTTTGCACTTCGACTTGGGAGGTTTACACCTTGCCAAGCCCAATTCTTAAGCCCAAATACTTAGCCTACACTTATACCCCTTTGTACATAGAATTCTTTAGAAAATTGTAATAAGATAGGAGCATTCTAGAGAGTATTCTAGAGAGTATGTAGAACTCTCCATTGTGTAATAACTTGTAAAGAATTCTGGAAACTTAATCTCCACCGTAGGATCAAATCGATCACCACCGTCCGTTGAGGAGGTGGAGTAGTATAAATAGGGGCATCCAATTCATTTGTAATCACTAATTTCTCATTAAGTAAGTTTGAGTGAATATAGCTTTCCTCCAAACACTTGCTCTCTTTACTTTCTTGCCAACACTTTTGCACACACTTCACTTTCAAGAGAGGCTGACTTAGCAACCGCGGGGGGCGGAAATAAGCTAAGGCTGCACGGTTCATTGTTGAGGGAACAAGTCCGTGACAGTAGGCTTTTGTGACTATTGAAATATGACACATATTATCATACCTGTCTTACCATTTATTTTCTTAAAACAGAAAACGCAAAAGACTTTAAAAGGAGAGAGAACAAAAAAGAGAGACCTTAAAATATTTAGTAATAATCTTGATAAAATATATAGAAAGAAGGGAGAGACAAAATGAGAAATGATTTTGAATTATGGTAAGATTGTTGAAAATTTAATTTCATATTTGACAAAATCAGATTTTATCCATGTGATTGTGTGATTTTAAATAATTGATAGCTTAAGTATAGGAAAATTGTTAATGATTTTTTTATAATATAATGAAACTACAATGATTTCACGTCCCTAACAAATTTATTTCTTATTTTAATATATTATGAGTTAACAAAAAAAAATTAAAATTCGAATTTATTTATGTTGAACAACACAAATTATGTAATCTCTTCAATTAAATTTTAATATTGTATCTTAAAAGAGTTCAAAAAATATATATAATTTTGCATTTATATGGTTGAAATTTAGGTCGAAAAAAATAAAATTTAAAAAAGTCATTTTAATTATATATATTATATATATTTTGTTTGATAAAATGAATCAAGAAAATTGAGTCATATATTTGTTAGAAAGTTGATTAATATTCGAAAAAATATTTAGATTTCGAATCATGTCTCAAATATTGTGATATATTCATCTTGATATCATCTAATTTTGAAACACCTAAATTTGTGGAATAATTTAAAATTTGAAATCGAATCAAAATCTCCAGAATAAAAAAGTCTAATTTTAATTTAATAATTATATAATTATTCTAAATAAGTAATGAAGTTTAGGCGGGAAAACGGAATTGGAAAAAAGTTATTTTAATATTATATATCTATATATTTTGTTTGATAAAATGAATCGAGAAAATAGAGTCATATATTTGTTGAATTTCATATATTTTTTTAATTTCATATTTCAGTTATTTGATTAATATTCAAAAAATATTTAGATTTCAAATCATGTATCAAATATTGCAGTATATTCATCTTGATATCATCTATTTTTCAACACCTAAATTTGTGAAATAATTTAAAATTTGAAATCGAATCAAAATCTCAATAATAAAAACATCTAATTTTAATATATATATATATATATATATTAAAACAAACTTTTTTCCAATTTTTTTCCTGTCTAAACTTTATTACTTAATGTAGAATAAATATATTGTTATTAACTTAAATTGAACGTTCTTATACTAAAAAATTTTGTGGAACTTTTTTAAGATAAATTATTACAATTTAATTGGATAGATTAATATAAAAAATCTTCGAGATTTGCTTAATTTATTTTGTTCAACATAAACAAATTCAAATTTTAAGGAAAATTTGTTAACTCATAATATATTCAAAATAAGAAATGAACATTGGAATATTTGTTAGGAACCTTAAATTATTGTAGTTTCATTATATTGTGGAAAGTCATTAACAATTTTCCTAAAATTTAAGCTATCAAAATCACCCAATCACGTGAATAGGATTTGATTTTGTCAAATATGAAATTAAACTTTCATTGATCTTATCGTAATTTGAAATTATTTATATTTTTTATTCATATGTTGCTTTCAATATATTATAAACATATTTTATCTTCTTAACTATTTTTCTTTTTTATTTTTAAACGAAAAGTTCGTCCATCTCTTTCATTTTTCGTTTGTTCTTGTGATTTTCTGTTGAGATCTGCTAATTATTTGACGTATAATCATTGTGCAATTATTCATTAGTTTTTTAAGTATTTGTTTCTATCTAATTTCAAATTTTGTGATATTATTATATTTAATTGGCGATTTGCTTAATATTTTTATCCCTAATTTGACCGTGTAATTGACAATTTTTACGAGATATGTAGAAATCTTTATTTTTTTTAATCTGCTCACGTCTCTATTAAAAAAAATTCATTCAATCTTCTATAAATCGTGGATATCATGCTTATCAATTGTGAACGAGTACTGAATTACAAATCCACACATTTTACAATATATTATATAAATTGAATATATGCTTATATTACAAAATATAAAAAAACATATCTTTTGTGCATCGCACAGGTCACACACTAGTATATATAAAAACAAAATGATTTTTTTCAATTATGTTTTCCCGCCTAAACTTCAATACTTATTTAGAATAATTATATTATTATTAAATTAAAATTAGACGTGTTTATTCTAAAATTTTTGATTCGATTTCAAAATCTAAATTATTCCACAAATTTAGGTGTTTCAAAATTAGATGATATCAAGATGAATATACTGCAATATTTAATACCTGATTCGAATCTATATATTTTATCGAATATTAATCAAATCACTGAATTGTGATTTTAAAAATATATGAAATATAACAAATATATGACTCAATTATCTCGATTTATTTTACAATATATATATATATATAAGTAAAAATACTTTTTAAAATTTTGTTTTTCGGCCTAAATTTCAACCATATAAATGTAAAAGTATATATATTTATGCAATTCTTTTAAGTTACATTATTACAATTTAATTGAAGAGATTAATATTAACAATCTTCGGAATTTGCTTAGTTTATGTTGTTCAACATAAATAAATTCGAATTTTAAAGAAATTTTTTTAACTCATAATATATTCAAAATAAGAAATAAATTTGTTAGGAACGTGAAACCATTGTAGTTTTATTATATTATGAAAAATCATTAACAATTTTCCTATAATTAAACTATCAATTATTTAAATCACCCAATCACGTGGATAAAATCTGATTTTGTCAAATATGAAATTAAATTTTCAACAATCTTACCATAATTCAAAATCATTTCTCTTTTTTGTCTGTCTCTTCTTTCTATATATTTTATCAAGATTATTACTAAATATTTTATGGTCACTCTTTTTTGTTTCCCTATTTTTGAAGTCTTATGCGTAATCTGTTTTGAGAAAATAAATGATAAGACATGTACGATAATATGTGTCATATTTCAATTATCACAAAAAGCCTACACTCTTCAAAATATTATTTTTAGATTTATTTTATTTTAAGAAAAAATTATTCACCTATTGCTTTCAATTTATCATAAACATATTTAATTTTTTTAACTATTTTTCTTTCTTATTTTTAAACAAAAAGTTCGTCAATCTCTTTCATGTTTCGTTAGATTATTTTTGTGATTTTCTGTTGAGATCTGCTAATTATTTCGACGTATAAGCACCATGCGATTTTTCATTAGCTTTAAAAGTATTTGTTTCTATCAAATTTCAATTTTTTGTAATATTATTACATTTAATTAGCAATTTGCAAAATATTTTTGTCCTTAATTTGACTATGTAATTGAAAAATTTTACGAGATCTGTACAAATTTATATTTTCTTTAATATATTGATATTGCTTTTTTTTTTTTATTCAACTTTTTATAAATCGTGGATATTAAATATTTTAAGGTCTCTCTTTTTTGTTCTCTCTCATTTTGAAGTGTTTTGCGTTTTCTATTTTGAGAAAATAAATGGTAAGACATGTACAATAATATGTGTAATACTTCAATTATCACAAAAGTCTACACGCTTCAAAATATTATTTTTAGGTTTATTTTATTTTAACAAGTTTTTATTCACATGTTGCTTTCAATTTATCATAAACATATTTAATTTTCTTAACTATTTTTCTTTCTTCTTTTTAAACAAAAAGTTCGTCCATCTCTTTCATGTTTCATTAGATTATTCTTGTGATTTTCTGTTGAGATCTGCTAATTATTTTGACGTATAAGCACCGTGCAATTTTTCATTAGCTTTCAAAGTATTTGTTTCTCAAATTTCAAATTTTTGTAAAATTATTACATTTAATTTGCAATTTGCAAAATATTTGTGTCCTTAATTTGACTATGTAATTGACAAATTTTACGAGATCTGTACAAATCTTTATTTTCTATAATCTGCTGATATGGCATATTTTTTTTATTTAATTTGATTCAACCTTCAATAAATCGTGGATATCATGCTTATCAATTTGTGAACGAGGCTAATTATAATAGAAGATAAGACGAAACATAAAATTACAACAAATTTACACTCATTATACAAAAAAATAATCACTGAATTACAAATCTACTCCTTCTATAATATACTATATAACTTGAATATATGATTATATTACAAAATATAAGAAAAAAATATCTTATGTGCATCGCACAAGTCTCACACTAGTTTAATGATAATATAATTATTCTAAATAAGTAATGAAATTTAGGCGGGAAAACGAACTTGAAAAAAAAAAGTCATTTTGTTTATATATATATATAATTTTTTTTTTAATATATTATAAATTGAGCATTTCATGGGAGCAATATGAACAATATGAAAGGTAAATAATTGAAACATTCTTATAATTACTAAATATTATAATTAAATAGCCCATCAGTGTTTGGGGGGCTTCACGAGAGAGTGAGATAGAGAGCGAGAGAGAGAGAGATGGGAAAGAGGATAAGCGAGGTGGGAGTGGAAGATTTGGTGAGAGCTGGGCTTGCAGGTGAAGAAGCCAAAAATTTGGGAAGCGAGCTCAAAAATGTAATCAATTATAATGGGTTTGGAGCCAAAGAGGTGTGGCGTGAGATTACAGCTCGCCAGCTCTTGAAGCCATGGCACCCACATTCCCTCCATCAGCTCCTCTACTACTCGGTTTACAATGATTATGATGACTCCATCAATGGCCCTCCTCCCTATTGGTTCCCTTCCCTGTAAGTCCTCTCTCTCTCTCTCTCACGCACACACACACAATATGATTACTGTGCAGTTGAAGATTTTCTTGTTCATCTTTAAGTTTGGAGGATCTGCAACCAAGTTATGATCGGATGAAACCTAATTGTATATCGCAAAATCATCAAATGTGGTTATGTTGGTTAGGTAACAGTAAACTTTAAGTGTAATCTGTATGACCGTCCTCTACTCCAAGTATCAGAAAATCACAATGGCATGAATAATTCTGATGGGCTGCTAGAATATCCACAATATGTGCTAATTCACCTCAATCACTGGTGATGGAGGCATAACTGAAGAAACTACACCTGCTTGTGTTCCTCTTTGGTTTGCAGAATCCATACCGATAATCATGTCGAAGTTATTTATGGAAAATAATCTTGCTGTTATGAATTCATCTAAAAGATCGAAACCTTCAACTGCGATGTGATCTTGACAAATGATACAACCAGGGGTTTGTTTTTCTTGATGTTATGTGATGATATCTTACCCTTTGATGATTTTTGAGGAAACTTACGCATTCCCTTCTTAATCATACGATGGCAATGTTTTGAGTACAGATCTCAGACCAAATGTACGAACTTGGGGCGTCTCATGGAATCTCACGGTCCAAGGGTATTAGGGGAATTATACAAGGACCCCATTACTAGTTTCAGGCTGTTTCAGCAGTTCTCTGTGCAGCATCCTGAGGCAAGGCTTTGTTCACCTACTTCAATTCTATCTGAAGAAATACAATTATCTTTTACATCAAACTACGTTTTTTTTTGTGCTCTTTTCAGATATATTGGCAACTTGTACTGAACGAGCTCTCTGTTCAATTTTCTGTTCCCCCAAGATGTATTCTGGATAAGTCCGACAAATCTAAGCATTGTGGAACATGGCTGCCTGGTGCAGTAATGAATATTGCAGATTGTTGTCTGCAATCAAGCTGTTTCTTGAAAAAGCATGATAATAGCTTAGCAATTGTATGGAGAGATGAAGGCCAAGATGACCATAGTGTAGAACATATGACGCTAAAGGAGCTTCGGGAACAAGTAATGTATGCTTTGAATCATCTAGCTCTATTGTCACAATTCATAATACAATGGTGATCTGAAATCCTCGATCATGATACCTTTAGGATTGTTGCACTTCTAAATATTATTTGATACTCCTTCATAAAAGACTGAATTTATTTGTAATCAAGAAGCATCTTGGCCTTGTGTTTCAGTACAAATTTCTCAGAAAGTCACTACACATTCTGAAAATATCACTTGAGTAGATGCAGTGTATTTTCATTTCCTATGTAAAATTCTTTTTTGTACCTTGAACAGGTTGGTTGCAAATGCACTAGACTTACAATTTTGCAAGGGAGATGCTATTGCCATTGACATGCCCATGACAGCTGCTGCAGTTATTATATACTTGGCAATTGTGCTTGCTGGATTTGTAGTTGTATCAATTGCTGATAGCTTTGCACCTAAGGAAATCGCAACTCGCCTACGCGTATCAAAGGCAAAGGCAATTTTCACGCAGGTTGTTACAACATGTACTTTGGCTTTTATGTAGGACAAGTTGACAGGTGGGAGTACTCTTACATGAGAAATTTCTTACCATAATGTGTTTTTCTTTTTCTTTGGAACCAGATTAACTACGGTTGGTGCATTAGAAAAGAAAAACGTTGATTTTAGTATTCCTTTTGTTTTTGGATCTGTCATATAATTTAAAGCTTGTTTTGAAAGATTAGGGCAGAATTTAAGTTCTCTAAAAATATGCAATTAGTGCAACAATTATATAAGAAGATAGAGGTCTGCAGGAGGAAATATGTAGAACATTTGCCTGAAGGCTGGGATTAGGGGAAAAATTGAGTTAGTTAAAATGGCCAGTTTTGTATCTTTTGATAAATAGTTGGGGTGGAGGAGAAAAAGTAGAGACGGAAGTTACGTGGATAACTGTTGCACACAATCAAACTCATATTAGTGAAAGTGATGAGGTAGAATGGTCCTTCCAGTCTTCAGTCCCTTGTTCAGTAACTAGAATACTTGGACTGATAGAGCTGATCTTGGCTAATAAATACCAGCTTATTATTGCATATTACTAACAAATGAATATCCAGGTTTGGGGGGAACTGATAGAGCTGATCTTGAAGAATAATTATCATCTTATTAATAGCCTATTAATGGCTTGATTTTTGAGGCTAGGTATTAGCCATCTTATATTATAAATAAAAATAATGGTTAAGTATGGAGATGGTAATAATTGCTGGTAATAAGCTGGTATTTATTAGCCAAGATTAGCTCTATCAAGCACTGCTGGAGCTTTCTTTCATGCTAATGCTATATCTGCTTTTCCTTATTTTGAAATTTTCTAACTTCAAGAAATTTTAGGATTTTATTGTACGAGGAGGGAGGAGGTTTCCGTTATACAGGTAATATGTGGAAACTGCGCACAACTAAAGAAATGCTTTTAATCATGGTTATTTTTGAGTACTCGTGTTAGATTGTAGAGCTCCCATTTATGCAGTATTTCCTTCCACTTTGAAAAATATATCTAAAGCTTGACAATTTTTAGGATATTCTAATATGGTTGCCCTCAACCCCCATCCCCCACCCCCTCTCTTTAAAACTATCTGAACTTAGTTTCATATTTGACATGCATGGGGTTATTCCTGTTGGAAAGCTTATATTTGGTTGCCAGTCAAATAATATTTGTTTTATGATCAGATGGATCAATTCTACGGCCCATTAATAACGAAATGATCTTTAGGCATAACTGTAAGTCTATGAAGGGTAGTGATTAAAACCTCTATTGTAGTTTCAGAGATTTTATCTGAGTTATGATTAATAGGCACGACAAATTTCCTTGCTTTTATATACACATCAGCATGCATCATAGATCCTGCATATTTATGGTTGAAAAATTTCAAATTACCCTCTTAATTCTTGGTGCAGTCGAGTGGTAGAAGCCGCACCAGATAAAATTATAGTCATTCCTGGAACAGGAAAAGATGTAGCTATTCAGATGAGAAACCACGACTCATCGTGGCAAACTTTCCTTTCAGGTGCACGGCGCTTACCAAGGTATGCAACAATCATTCAACAATCAATTACACATCTTTTACTAAAAAATGCCTTTTCCAAGATCTCTCCTTCTGGCAGATGGAATTATTACTTGCCAGCTTACCAAACCATGGACACTATCACCAATATCTTATTTTCATCGGGTACCACAGGTTGGCATTTTTTCTGCTTTTATTAGGTTCCATTGTTGCTTATTGAAATTTTATTCATGGATCTGATGCATGTCCACCCTCAACAGGAGACCCAAAAGCTATACCTTGGACACAGCTTTCTCCAATTCGTGCAGCAGCTGACTCATGGACACATCTCAGTGTTCAAAGTGGAGACGTCTTTTGCTGGCCAACAAATTTAGGATGGGTTATGGGTCCGATTTTACTATACTCATGCTTTCTATCTGGTGCAACTCTTGCTCTCTATCACGGTTCTCCTTTAGCCCGCGGTTTTGGAAAATTTGTCCAGGTAACATCCTGTTAACATGTTTAGCTACCAAGCATACCCTTCTTTTTCGGTCATTTAATTCCATCAGTTCTACAGGAATTGCTTGTTCTTTACATCTCAATCTTGAGAACATATACACATTTTGTTGCTAACTCATGTGTGACCATGGTTTGCATTTTACCACTTACAGGATGCAGGAGTCACTGTTTTAGGAACTGTTCCTAGCTTAGTAAAAACTTGGAAGAGTACACGTTGTATGGAAGGCCTAGATTGGACAAAGATAAAGTAATATTCAGCTTGATATTTCGACTTTTACATATAATTTATACTACTGGGGAATGACCAGAAGATCCCCGTTCTGCAGGACATTTGCGTCTACAGGAGAAACCTCCAGTGTGGACGATGACCTCTGGCTCTCCTCAAGGGCTTCTTACAAGCCAGTTATTGAATGTTGTGGAGGAACAGAACTTGCATCATGCTATATTTATGGAAACCATTTGCAACCACAGGCCTTTGGAGCATTTAGCTCAGCTGCAATGGGTTCAGGCTTTGTCCTTTTCGATGAAAATGGAATCCCTTTCGTAAGTTTTTTCTCTGTGGTTTGTTTGTGACCTGAATTCATCTTCTCATTGATTGTGAGATATGCAGTTAGCGTCCCAAAATTACATTTTTATTTCCTTTTCTCCTGGAGAATTGATTCTTTTGATAGGACAGTGTTATAAATACATCTTCATTGAACATGGAAATTCAAGTTCAGTTAGATTTTGTTTTCCTGACAGCCTGATGATGAACCTTGTGTGGGCGAAGTAGGTTTATTTCCTCTTCACATGGGTGCAACTGATAGATTGCTGAATGCTGATCACTACGAGGTTTACTTCAAGGGTATGCCGATGTACAAAGGACAGGTATGGTGTTCAAAATCTGTTTGATCTGTTGCATTACTTTACTGATCTTAATTTTATCACTAAAACCAATGATTCAGATCCCATTTTCTCGTCGCAGCAACTTAGGAGACATGGAGATGTCTTAAAGAGAACCGTAGGTGGATATTATATGGTGCAGGGAAGAGCTGATGATACCATGAACCTTGGGGGCATTAAGGTACGAAAAGTGAACAGAAACCTTTCGATTCAACAGATAAAACCTCATACTCGTCAACTTTCACTAGTCTAAGTAAGTTTTTACGTTGAAGAGCTGATTGAGATAGAGATTGTTGAATCAAATTTACTGCTCATCTGTACGCAGACAAGTTCAGTTGAAATCGAGCGCGTGTGCAACAACGCTGATGAGGGTGTCCTGGAAACTGCTGCCATCAGTGTGGCACCACCAAATGGTGGTCCAGAACAGTTGACCATATTTGTGGTGTTGAAGAAGGGATTCTCCATCAAACCAGATGTGCTGAGGATGAAGTTCTCAAAGAACATCCAGACCAATCTTAATCCTTTATTTAAGGTTTAGCGATTTTGATTGTGAAAATTGAATCATTGATTTTATATTGTTATCTTTATTATTCCATTCGTCCCAAAGAAAAGAGTCATATTTGTATAACTGAAAGAGTCGTATTATATTTTTGTTCGGTTGAGCAGGTGAGCTTGGTGAAGATAATCCCAGAATTTCCTCGGACCTCGTCGAATAAACTACTGCGGAGAGTGCTGAGGGATCAACTTAAGAAAGAGCTTTTGTTGCAAAGTAGAATTTAATTCAATTAACCCAACCATGGGAGAATGAATGCACAGGTCAAGCATAAAGGCTACCCTATTAAATTGTCTGGATAGTCTAAATTATTACATTTCCTTAGTTTATTATATAATTACTATGTTTTGTGAAACCTTGCATGAAATAATTTAAGACATCTTTCCTACAAAAAATAAGACACCGCTCGGATGCATCAAGCTTATTTGATTTGTTATCGAACTTCAAAATAGACATTGGCACGATTTGTCGGTTTCGATTTCGATTCCAGAACCGGCGGTTCTTGGAACCGTGGAGGGCGGAACCGAAACTAAACCGCCATATATATGGTTTCAGTTCCAGAACGTTCCACGATTCTGGTTCCGGTTCCCCAGTTCTTTTTTTTTTTTTTTTTAATTAACAACTTTCAAATCGGTTCCTTCCACGGTTCGGTTCCCTGGTTCCGGTTCGAACCGGCAGTTTGAACCGAAACTGTAACCGGCGGTTCCTGCAACCGAAAATTAGAGAACCAGAACCGAACCGTGAGTCAGACGGTTTCGGTTCCGGTTTGAAACTAGGACCGGGTCAACGGTTGAACCGAACCGTTGACCGGCGGTTCGAACAGGCGGTCCCGGTTTCAAACCGAAACCGTGCCCATGTCTACTTCAAAATATATATTTGTCGTCAAATAAGTTTAATATGAATAAAGGTTTTGGTTGGAGCTTAAGTTCAAGTCGTGTTTTCTCAATATTTTCAAGTTTGTACGATAGCTCATACAAAATAATCTTGAATGGAGGATCAAGTGATTTGATTTGACTTTCAAACTTACCAACTTATATATAATAAAAATGTATACAGACGTAACATCTTTACCATTAAATCTCTAATGTGAACTATATACATAGTACTACGTGCAATATTTTCAAAATTCTACCCAATGAGATCACGGATTTATAATGCAATACTGGATGTGGCAATTTGGGCCGCCCAGCTCGGCTCAAATCTGGCGGGTCAATGACCAACGCAGGGCCACCCCAAAGTTCTGTCGAGCAGCTTGTTGTTGAGCTTAGTCCAACCCCCTAAAATATATTAAGATTTATTGGACTGGCTCATTGCCCATCAGGTCAAACATTTCCAACCTATATACACTTACAACACAATCCACCTAATATCAGGCCCGCACGATTCAGCCAGCTCTACACAATGCTAGTCACCCTTTAGTTACAATTACAACAGCAGTTTCTTGATATAAGAAATTTCCTTTCTTATCTCAGATAATTTTGAGTTTCTCTAATTAGAAGAAAAATAATATACGTCAATAAAGAAAACGAAAATCAATGAATGAATAAAGCCATTGTGCTAAACAGGTAAACAAAAATAATGGATCAATTTCCCAGCGATTAAAAGCAAGGCTAAAAGGATCCATCCATGTATTAATCAACCCCATACCATTAACTGAATATACGGGTTTTATGCTGAAATGTTGGGTCAGACAGTATTTTACAGAACTTACAAGGGGCCAGAAGGTGATAAACCTTTTCCAAACTTATCCGGTGAGATTCAGACAGGTACTCGTTTTCCACGGTAGCGATCAAAAAACTGCAATGAAGAACAACTTCCGTTACAAACTATTAGCTGCTATAAGATGAATGTATGCACGAACGATTCATCACCGCATAGAGGAAAACAGGGGAACACAAGTACAGAACCTAAGTACACTAATCCTATTGTTTTGAAGTATCAAAAGTCTTCTATCCATTAGGTACGTTCTGCTTCAGAAAACAGATCAAATTGACAAATTGGGTTTGTTGATTAACTGCAAAAATTCTCTAGATCGAGTATGTTACGATCATCTCCAGATTCCAACTAACAAATTCAGCAATCCAATCGATGCGAAGAAATTCAATTCAATAAGCAGCAAAGAATAATCAGCCTATGGAAAAAACAAACCCAGAGCATCGAAAAATCTAGGCAATTTAGTCGTGTGAAATAAGCAACTTTTATTTTTTTGGCCCCTTTCCAGGCAGGGGAAAAAACATACATGTGATGGCTGTAATGTACAACAGAAATTTTGATATTCACCCGGACATAAAATGGTTTAGCTTAAAATTTTAAATTAATTCAACTAGCACAATTCTCTACATTAATGGAACTAAGAAAAAACACAAACATACATTGTATTAAGAACTCCAAGCACCTAAGAATGACACAGCATATATCTCCTTAAACCATCATTCAGAAATTCTACTAGGCTTTGGCCATGCACAAAGCTAAGCGACTCAGAGAATACATATATTGACAATAAAAGTTATTCACTTGTTTCCAGATTTTAACTTTTCTTACAGAGCTGGATATTATGGAATGAATCATAACAGATGTATCCAAATCTGTTGAATAATATATGCAAAAGTAACTCCCAAAGTATAAAAGATGCCAAAGCAACATTACCGATCTGATGAAAGGTTGCTGGAACAACCAGCCAACAACAGGCATCTTTTGCAAAAATACTGCCAGAGTCGGCCAGAAGCCACTGCAAAGAATAATTAATTAATTTAAACCACTGATGATAAGATGGAAGATAAACCTAAGTTGAACTAAAAAGCTTACAAGGATAAGCAGCATTATACCTAAAGAGCACAATAAATCCATAAGCCTCAACGATCATCCCAAGGATGGGCCATCCAATGATGACCAAGAGGAAGCCAACACCAAAGGAAACAGTCCCCTGCCATCAACATGAGAAAGTTAAAAATGAAGAAATAAAAATGGCAGAATTTAGAATTATAAAGAAATATTATGCCTTAAAATTAGAACGCTTCATGAAGAACTGGGCAGAGGATTTGAGTCCAATGGTTAATGTCACGCCTGAGAAGAAGAGGATCTGTTTAGAGTACCATGAAGCAATATTAGGAGGATCGTGGTTTCAAATGTAAATTTGAAGAATCAATCACCTCTCACAAAACAATACTTACATTTCCCATAGCAAGTAGCCCTTTGTCAAAAAAGAAAATGATGCCGAGAAATGAAAAAAACACTCCAAACCCCGTCAAACCGAGTCCAATTTCTGTTTCAGAGAAAAAAAGAAGTTTTTTATCAGCCACTTATAAATTTCTGTATAAAGCATTGAAGAGATAGCTAGATCAATGAAACATAACACATTATAACCGTAACAATACAACAGAATCATTCAAACACAAACAATTTACAGGGGATCCCCACATACAGAACCATGATAGATTCGAAGTTAGACGGGTTTAGAAATCTATCCACACCACAACAAAAATCCCACTCCTAATTCAGAACAAGACAATATCCACGAATACTCTCAATAATGCATTGCACAAAAAAGCAGATAAAATACTCCAAATTTAAGTGGAAAGAACAACGAGCGGTTAAAATGGGAGCGAACTTACTTTTACGGTCATTCATCTCGAAGGACATCATTTTCACGGATTCAGATTCAATCGAAATAAGCGAGATCTGTCAACTAACACTCGAATTGGAACCCTAAACCGCTGCATACGAAATAAACGATTATTAAACAATAATTACCCACCAAAAACAACGATATGTAATAAACTAAAAAGTTAATTGAAATTATTTGCTAGAAAAACAATCAATGGAAATTAAGATTTCAGCACAGTCAAAGAATTAACCGCTACGAGATCCGCTTAACTAACTTGATTCCAATCCACGAAAATGAAGCATTTAATTAAGGCACAATACATGCATATAAACATTTATATAGGCGCCAACTAAGATAAACAAACCTGTGATATATAACGAGCAGAGATGGAGTTTCGACTTTGAAGAGAAGCAAACGATCGTTATTAGCGCGATGACGTGATCTCAATCGAAAGCAAATTACTGGGCAATTTGTTGGACGCGGACGAGTTGACTCAGACTAGGCTGCTTTGCAGCTGCAAATATTATTCACTGCCCATTTTGAGTTGGAATTGGGCCTTGCTTATTAGTTGGCGAATTAAATGGGCTCTTACCTTTTCTAGTTCTTAATTATAAGTGGGCTTTTTCCCCTATCTGTTGGTGTTGGGCTACAACTATGTAATTTTTATTTGAACTGGTATGGCTCTTATAGTATGCAATATATTTAAAATTAAAATAAAATATATTTATAATATAATTTTGAGTTAATAGATATTTAATAATAAATTTGAAAGAATATTCAAAAAAATTTATTATTCTAGTGGTAAAGACATGTGAAAAAATATAATTTTGTGTAAAAATATATATTTATTTCATCCCAAAATAAAAGTCATGTTTCTATAAATTATTTAATTGTATAAAAATAAATTATTTAATATTTAACAAATATTATTTAATATTTATTTTCATTCCAAATCCAATATAAATAATCCAGTACACAATAACAATTAAAATATAATCTCAAATAATCAACCAAAAGTACTTATATTTTTCGCAGCTAATATCTCATTTTAATATGTATACTATGGATGTAAAATTACATAATTTTAAAAATATGATTAAATTAATATATTATACATAAAAAGCAGAATAGAAACGTGTATTTTAACAAAATAAAAAATATATTCACAAAAAAAAGAAAAAATTAAAATTCAACTATATTATTATATATTATGAATTTTCTTTTCAGAAATTTACTGTGCTAATTTTGAATCTAGCAAAAATAATGAAATCACTAATGGTTATAATAGCTCATATTAGTGTATTAAATTGTGCTCCAAATTTTAGTTTATATTGAAATTAATACTGAATTTTTATTTTTAGTCTACAATTTATTTTTATTTTAATTAAATTTCACGTAGCAATCAAAGCTGACGTGGATCGTCGCTCGTTGCTAATGTACGATATTATATGTATTATAGCGAATTGTAGATCAAATTTGATATAAATTAAAATATATGATACAACATATTTAGTTCAATATCTAATATGACAAAAGTTACTTGAGGTGGAAATTCGAGTAAAAATTCAATTGACATGTAGAATAAAATTGATCGGAAAATTGAATTAGAACCACCGGTGTTTTAAAAAGGTATACCTATTTTAATATAAATTATAGTTTCATACATAATCTATATATATATAATAGTAGAAATATTTAGAAACTCATGTATTTTTCCGTTTAAAGTTTTTACTAATATATATATATATGTATATATGATGAGTTTTTTTTTTTTTTTTTCAGTTTACACGACTGAATAAATTACTTTTATATAAATGTATCTACTTTATATAGTTGACATTATATTTGACATTTATTTTGGTAATAATTATTTATTACTTCAAATGTTTTATGAAAAAAAAATAGAAAATAATATTCACATAAACATACTTTCGATGATGGTGTTGTCTGTTTTAATATGTAAATTTCATAACAAAAAATAAAATAAAGTTAGTGGAAAAGTTACGAAGATTTCCTGCTCTTATGGAGATGAGCTAGATGGGAAAATTACGAAGATTTCTAATAATAGAATGATATGAACACCTTGATAGATTCATGAACTTAAAATGAATGAAAATATAAAAATAAAATCCACATGATTAATTCGTAATGAAGATAGATACAAAAGAAAAATAAGAAAAGAATTTGATTTTTTTTTGAGAATTTACTATTCACAAAAAACATACATTTATATGACGATGGTTTTTGCGTAGTGCGAAACATACAATAAACAAAACATAACAAAGTTAGTATCAATTGCTTTTATGGAGATGATTTAGATGGGTAAATTACGAAGATTTTTTAGGAATATAATGATCTAATATTATGAGCTCTTAGGAGATGATTTAGATGAGAAAATTAAGAAAATTTATGAGGAATAAGATGATATGATAAAAATAATTTTCTATTCATATAAGAACTCATAAAATAAAAGTTTGACATATTAATTCAATACATATGCATTCCTAATATTCCTAGCCATCCAATAATGGAGTGGACAGATCATAATGCAGAAATTAAGGAATTTAACATATTTTTTGTTTGCAAAGTTTGATTTCTTTTTCCCATATTTTTCGTTTGCAAATTAGGGATATGGCATACTTAACATTATAGTTAATATTTTTCCAATTCAGTTTGTATTGTTTTGGAAATATCAATAAATATAATTTATTTATAATTCTAATTAAAAAAATTAAGTAACATATAATCTGACATGCATATGTTTAAGCTTTTGTTAAAAAAAATAATAATAATAAATAAATTTTTTTTCTAAATTATTAAAATAAGAAAATAGAAAAATTTGCATGCAATTCCCATCCCAAAAAATTAGGGATTTTTTAAAATATGCTTCCTTTTTTATCTTGCTAATTGGAAGTAGTAAAAATTTAAACAAAAATACTTGTAAATATTCTAATTACAGTATAAAGATATTGTACATACTAACTATAATTATGTGCTCACAAATCTTACCTACAATTACTAACTATAATACTACATTAAATTAAAATAAAAAATAAATATGATAAATTTTTGCATGCATATTTTATATATTTTAAAAAAATTATGTTCTAAAATATTAAATTTAAATAATAAAATAATTCTACATGCAATAAAAATAGAATTATGTGATAAGAAAATTAATTTGAAAATGATAAATTAATAAAAAAATAATAAATTAAATAAATACTATATTAAAAATTTAATTAAGATAAGTAATTATTATCGAGAATAAGTTTATTTTATTTCATGCACACAATTTAAGGAACGTGTAACCTTTTAATTAAATAATAATCCTATATGATTTTATGCAAACAAAAGTGCACATTCTGCAAGTTATGAAGAGAGATTGTCCCACTCAAATCTCTCCACCCAATTATTTTCTATTTTATTAAAAGATCTTAAATTATTATTATTGGCTGAGATTAAGCCAAATTAATACTTATGGTAATTAATCTAAATCAATAAATGCAATCAAATCTAAATCAATATATGCAATTAGTACTTATGATAATTAATTCATAACTATTTTTAGTGATATAATTATAGCCATAAAATTGGCAATAGGATTTTCTTAAATCCAGCAGCATGTGTGGTTTGAAAATTAATAACCTATTTTATTAAAAAAATTTGTTTAATTTAATAATGAAGTTTGCTACACAAATTTATGAATATTTTCCTAAAATTCAGGAACATATAAATTTTCCATAATCAAAATTAAATAAATATTGTCTAGTAATTATTTTAACAAATAAATTTATTATATTGTATGCAAAGCTTATAAATTCAAAATGTTTCTAATAAATAAAATCTTTATATGTTTTTCATAAAATTAGGAACAAATGATCGAGGTACAATATGTATTTGCACATGTAAAAATTCAGTTTAATTTAAAGAAAAAGACATATACTACATACAAACAATATTATATTAAATGTTTTTCTAATAAATAAATTCTTTTAATTCTAATAAATAAAAATACATCCAACTATTAACATAGATGGAAAGTTTGACCAAGTATTTATGTGAAAATCCTATATTATGGTAGATTACCAATTTTTGTAATTTACACTGCTAAATGGAAGCAACAAAATTGGAAATCTATTTTTAATTATGATACAACAATTATTTACTTATTCATATATAAATATGTCAAATTAGATGTTGTTATGTGTCATTTCTGAAAATTTATATCCACATAATAACTCATATAAGGATATATAATGTATTAATAATTAAATGTCTAATATGCTAATTGTGTAAAAATATTTACGATGGATCCTAAAATTAACACTATTAATATGGCTAATAATTTAATAAATCTTTAAAATTTCAAAATAAATTTAGGGACATTGATTAGTAAACAATTAGGTATCTAATTGAAATCATTCTTCTTTCAAAACAAATATAGGCATCATTATTACCTTCAGTTAGTTACACACCTTCGACGGCCATATATATATATATATACATATATACATATATATATATAATTAAATAAGCTAATGATATGATAAACCTTAACATTTCCAAAACAAATATAGGATAACTAATTAGTAAAAATCATGTCTAAAATTTCAGGTGTCATCTTATTATCCATATAATATGCATATTTAAAATCCTATAATTAATTATATTGACCAATAAAATAATGCCACATGACACACTAAAAGTAGTAAGAAATTTATGCGGGAAAATAAAATAGTTACTAAAAATGTACTACTTCTGCTATTATATATATATAGATTATCCATATAATATGCGTATTTAAAATCCTATAATTAATTATATTGACCAATAAAATAATGTCACATGACACACTAAAAGTAGTAAGGAATTTATGCGGGAAAATAAAATAGTTACTAAAAATGTACTACTTCTGCTATTATATATATATAGATTATCCATATAATATGCATATTTAAAATCCTATAATAAATTATATTGACCAATAAAATAATGCCACATGACACACTAAAAGTAGTAAGGAATTTATGCGGGAAAATAAAATAGTTACTAAAAATGTACTACTTCTTCATATATATATATATAGATTATCCATATAATATGCATATTTAAAATTCTATAATTAATTATATTGACCAATAAAATAATGCCACATGACACACTAAAAGTAGTAAGGAATTTATGCAGGAAAATAAAATAGTTACTAAAAATGTACTACTTCTGCTATTATATATATATAGATTATCCATATAATATGCATATTTAAAATCCTATAATTAATTATATTGACCAATAAAATAATGTCACATGACACACTAAAAGTAGTAAGGAATTTATGCGGGAAAATAAAATAGTTACTAAAAATGTACTACTTCTGCTATTATATATATATAGATTATCCATATAATATGCATATTTAAAATCCTATAATTAATTATATTGACTAATAAAATAATGCCACATGACACACTAAAAGTAGTAAGGAATTTAGGCAGGAAAATAAAAGAGTTACTAAAAATGTACTACTTCTGCTATTTTATATATATATATATATATATATATATATATATATATATATATATATATATATATTTGGCAAACAAATTGTTTTTTTTTTTTGGGAAAATCAAATTGAACTTTGCAGACATAAATTTATTTGAAATCCTTATTAATTTAATAAGTAGACATATTAGGAATATATATGTATTTAATTAATAGGTCAAAATTTTCTTCTATGAGTTCTTATTAAATTATAAGTCAATCTTGACAACAACTAATTGGGCTATTTTCTATAATTAATTTTTATTTGAAGTATAAATCTTAAATAATGTGATAATTGATTGAAAATTTACAATTACTTTATTTGCATTTAATCATAATGATTTTCACTTAATTAAAAGGTCAAACTTTTCTTAGTTTCTTTTCATGAAAAATATCCAATTAATGTCTAATAAATTTAAACTTAATACTTTTATTGACTAGGTTAATGTTCACTTAATTTGATTGCATATAGTATTATCATTTTTTAATTTAATATTTTAGACCATTTTTTTTTAGTAAAATCTTAAAAATGGGCAGGTGAAAATATTTAATATATATACTTTTTAATTTGGATTATAGTTAATACTCCAGCAGTGTTCATTATTCTAGTGCAAATTATGCACCACTTTAGTGTAAAATTTACATACTCTCTCCAACAGTTTACACTACTTTCTCCACTAAAAAATAATATTACACAATAATCTTTATTTTCTTTATTTTTAATATTTATTTTTAGTACTAAATATTTGTTAAAAACATTATATATGTAATTTTATTTAACATTAGATTTTGAGATAATATTTATTTTACTTATATTCTTAAACTATCTTATTCAAAATATATATATGTAAAATTGAATGTCGGGTAATGTTATGCATTTCTATTTAAATTTGTATATAATATTTAAAATCTCATATACTTATTTAAATTATATTTATATTATTATTTAAATTACACATCATATAATTTTAAAAAAATTGATTTAATTTCAGTCTGGATAATTGAGTTTTAAATATTAAAAAATGTATATATAATTATATAAAAAAGAAAAGAAAAAAAGTAGCGCAATAAAAAATCTGCGCTAAAAGTAGTGCAAAGATTTCAAAAACTTCAAAATGGTGCAGAGAATGGAGCACTGCTGGAGGGTGAAAACTGACACCAAATGCCAAAATAGCTTCTTGTTGGAGAAGCTCTTAGCAACATTATACTTTTATTAGTATTTATGTTATATATTAGAAACATGTATTATGTATACGTTATAATACATATATATATATAATTATAAGTATTATTTTAACAATTACATATATAGACATTATTATTATATTAAAATTACAAAATTACATCATTAACTAACCGTTATATTATTAAATATGTGTGCATTTATGTATTATTATTATTATTTGTAAATACTCTTGTTATTGTTTGTAAATTAGATAATTATGGTAATTTTATATAATTTCTCATATTTATTTTTGTAAAGTCAAATATATATGCATAAATCACATTAATTCAATATGGGCATTTCTATACACACCACCCTTTTTACTTTACACACCACAATTACTATCCACACCACAATTATTTTTTTAAAATTCAAATTTACTAACCACACCCCCAAAATACCTATTATACCCTTAAAAAAAATTCAAAACAAAAAATCAGTCTCTCTCTCTCTCTCCCCAAACCCTCGTGACTCTCTCATCTTTTCCTGCCTGCCCGCCGAACACATACCCTTCCAACCCTATTGCGCTGAAAATCTGAATTTTCTTCCCTTCTCTCCACACCCCTCATCACGCGAAAACCATGGATGTAGAAGGCGACAATGTATCGAGTACTCCAGGTAATATATCTCGCAAAATACGCTGTTTATTTTTCCATCCATATCGCGACCTATGATGCGTTCGGCTCTGGTGCACCGAACTCATCCATAGGCGTTCGGCGTGCACAGGCCGAACTCAACCACAGGCGTTCGGCGGCCGAACGCTTCCCTGCATGTTCAGCATTTATCGACCGAACGTTATATGGCCTGTTCGGCAAGCACTGACCGAACGTAACTTGATATGTCTAGGGTTCTGAAATGTTTTTTTTTTAAGTAAGGGTATATTGGTCAATTATATCATGTTTATTTTTGTCCAAAAAAATTGTATGGTGTGTAAAGTAAAAAATGTGGTGTGTATAGAAACACCCATTCAATATTTGATTAAGAGTTTCTGTAGCTTTTATGTATTTTATTTATTTATTATGTCTATAAGTGTCATTCAATGTGTTAAATCCCTAATTTTTAGAATTATGATATGTCCCCTCCACTATTTAATTATTTGAAATGTTAAGAATACATATGTATTTAATTTTTTGGTCAGACTTTCATTCTATGAGTTTTTATATAAATATCAATTATTATGTTATGTAGCCCTACTCTTCATATTTTTTCATAATTTTTCCATTTAGCTCATCTCCGTAAGAGTATTTAACTTTTAAAATTTTGCCACTAACTTTGTTTTTGTTTATTGTTATGAATTTTCATATTAAACAGGCACTATTGTCAGACGAAGGTATGTTTTCTTAGATTATTATTTTTTCAATTTTTTCTTTGATAATTTTTTTATGTATCTTCTTAATTTTCCCATTTAGGTCATCTCCCTAAGAGCAAAAAATCTTCATACTTTTGCCACTAAGAGTAGGTAATCTTCGTAATTTTGCCACTAACTTTGTTTTGTTTATCCTTTTTTAAATCATGGATTTTTAATATCTTTGTGTGCAATAGATCTCATTCACATCATTCACACTTGAAGGTTTGTTTATATTCTACAAGAAATTTACAGGTTATGATAATGTTTTGTCGAAATATATTCTACAAGAAATGTTTAGTTTAATATGTTTAGAATCCGCTATTATTTTATTCTTAATTATGTAAAAAACATTTACTTTTTAAATGTATCAAACTACTATTATTGTTACTTTTACTTTTAGATGTTTATTAACAAAAGATTATTGTTATTAAATGTATTAATTTTATTTAGTATTAGATTAATAAAAAATAAAAAAATTACTATCCATAGTAATAATTACTAATTCGATTACTAAAATGGACTCAAAAAGTGTGTGTGTGTATATATATAATCTAAATAAATGAATGCAGTTAATTAAGTTAAATGTATTAATTTATTAATGTTGTTGATTCTTTATATATTTATATATATATATATTAACAATTTATTATTATATTATTATTTTTAAATTTAGTTGGATTAATAAAAAATTACTATCTGTATTCATAATTACTAATCCAATTACTATATTGCAAAGAAAAAAAATACAATTAATTATGTTAAATGTAACAATTTATTAAATGTATGAATTTTTTATTTTATTATTTATATAATTTAACATTCTTATTTATTTCGGATAATAGTTAGTTAAATTTATCAATGGATATTTTTTAAAATTCTATCTTTTAATTAAAATTAAATAAATTATATTACTAAGTAAAATATATAAAAAACGTAGAATATATTCTAAATTTAATTTGCACAGCTATCCTATTATTTATTAATTACATGATATGGATTGGTGATTTCATATTTTTCTTCTTTACAAAGGTAATTATAAATTATTTTGAATTTTATCTATTTTTAAAATATTATATTAAATTATTTAAATATATCTATATATATGTGAATATTTATTTGATTATATTTGATTATATTAAAAATTAAAAATTAATAAGCTTATTCAATTATAAATAAATATAATAATATTTTAATGTAAATATATTATTTTTAAAATTTAAAAATTATTATATGATATTACATTATTATTTTTAATTATTTGTATATTACAAATCGGGCAACGCACAGGTGCATTACTAGTTTGACATAAATTGTAGAATTTATTACATATTTATGCAATTTTTTTGCTTAACTACTTATAAATAACTATGCCTTGTAATAAGAATGGTTATTTAACTAAAACAAATTAGAAATTGAAAGATTATGAATGTTATATCGCATGTAAATAGTTTCGTCAAAATGAAAATCGAGTAAAACTTAGTTGTTATTTAAAGAATCAAAATTTGAAATCATGTAGGTAAGTTATAAATATTTTTTTGAAGATGGTGTGTGGTCAATTATGAAGCTAGTATTTCTGGAGTATTGATATAAATACATTATAAATATTTTTATTACTAGGAATCGTCCCAAACAACATTATCGATAAAGTTGAGAAGATCATAAAAAACAAGTGGACTAGCATACAATTTAATCATTTTGTAGATCATGAACGGTCAAATTTGTTTGACATCTAAAAAATTGTACCTTCTATCTAAGTTTCTCCGCCAAGAAACGACGATAAATAGATATAATTGATTCACTATTAATTACAATTTCAAAATATCAAACATTGACATCTATAAACTATACTCTAATATATTTAAATAATCGAAACTTTAATCTATACTATTATTTAATGAAACAATGTGGATCGAAATAATATCCACAATCCAAGTTTCTAGCCCAAAATCCCATCATATTTCCCACATTCAGAATTTTCAAACTGGATCCACATTCTCTCTCTACAAACCTCCATCAAGAAGTACCAAACCACACCAACAACACTCATCAAGGCACTCACCACAAGCACCCTCCAACTAGCAACCACCATAACATAAACCAAGAACCCCGACGGAACCAAGCACATTACCACCAGCCCCACCATCGGCAGCGGCACTTCATACGGCCGATCCGCCCCCGGCATCGTCATCCTCAGCCGCAAAAATGAGGCAAATTCCAGCAGCATCCCCAGACTATACAGGAAATTCACCGACGAGATTATGTCCGAAAAGTCCAAGTAGGAAACCGCCAGTGCAACTAGTGTTGAAATCAGAATCCCAACCCACGGCGTGCCAAACTGCTCGGACCGCGATCCGAGCAGTCGAGGCACAGCACCGATATCCGCCATGCCGACGATCTGATAAGCACAGCTGCTTAATTGGGCTTCGTATAGTCCAATCCCGGATAAAACTGCACCGATTTCAATCCAGATTTTCAACCAATTTCCAGCGATTGTTAGAGCTAGATCAGCAAAATAGCCATCGACCCACTTTTCTTGATCTAATGGGGTGGCCCCAGTTGCAGCCAGAAGTGGGATTAAGTAAGCTAAACATGTAAGAATCCCAGCAGAAAACAGTGCCTTAGGATATGTTTTTTGAGGTTGTTCTACTTCACCAGCTAAAGTACTTGCATTGTCCCAAAAATTCAAGTTCCAGAATAGGGTATTGAAGAACAGTCTCCAATCTTTTGTCACCCCCTTTTGGCCTAAACTGATCCATCTGGTAACATGAATTTTGGGAATCGAAACTAAAGACAGTACTAAAAATGGAGAAAGAGACATAATCCCTAAACAGACAGCGGTGTAACCTACGACTGATAAGCCTGTATAATTCAGGAAAGAGAGGAACAGAGTGGAAAACAGGATTGCAAGATACCTAGGATAACCCGAAGAAAAAATTGGGAAGACGAGTTTGAGATAATCTATACAGAGAACTGGATAGGAGGCTAGATTTATTACACCGCTTAGGAGTTTCCATGACCCCATCATTGAACCGCAAAAGGGGCCAAAGGCCTTGTGTGCCCATATGACGAAGCCGCCGTTTCCGGGAAAAGTGGTGGCGAGCTCCGCCGTGACGAGGGCTTCCGGGATGCTCCAGATGAATGGAAAAATCAGAAACCCAAGGATTGCGAACAGAGGGCCGGCGGCGCCGACGGCGGCTTCTTCGCCGTAAGGGCCGCCGGCGACTTCGAAGTATATGAGGAAAATCAGGGGGAGTAAGGCGAGTTTCTTGGAGCTTTTGACGGCGGCGGGGTTGGTTGATTGTTCTTCGTCGGCAAGGAGCGGAGGTGATGGAGTGTAGGATTGAGAAGCACCCATTTTGTTGTATCCTTTTCAAACGTTCATTATTGGAGACACCATGTGGCCTTTTCTAGGATGGGAATGCGACCGAATCTTTAATTTTTTTCCACCAAATTAAAAAATAAATAAATAATTCATTAATTTAATATATATATATATATATATATATATATATATGTTCGATTCGAAAATGAGACTCTTGTTTTTCAATAATATAACATTAATAAGTAATAACAATAATTATATGAATTTAACTTATATTTAAAATATGGTAAAGACTTTTATGTATCATAGTATTAATCTTTGAGTGAGTTTCTATGAAACAGTTGCACGTATGACTATAAAATATTATTTTTTAAAGATAATTAATCAGCAGTAATACACTTAAAAAATACTGATATTTTATAGTTAAACAAGTAATACTTTATAATTAAATAAGTACTACCTTAATTTGTGTCATATGTGCAACTGTTTCACATGAGTTTTTGCGTTAATCTTTTTATACACAATAGGTTGGATTAACTTAAAATAGGAAACAAGACATCTCAACCGATCTGATCTGAATAATATCCAACGTCTACTTTGTGAGTGTTCAAATATATTTGAACCTAATACTTTTTTATATAAAAAGTAATACTTTTGTATGAAAAAATATTAATGACTTTGGAGATTGGTAAGAGAAATATTATATTTTTTTATATAATATTACTTTTTTACTAATAAATATTATATTATACCTGTTAAAAATCTATATAAGATGCAACTCGTGATCTTTTTAATTTTGAAGAAGAATCAGCTCATTGCATGTGAAAAATTGTATACAGTTGGTGTACAAATAAGAGATGAACTTTTAGAAAAATATTTATAAGTTCTAATATGTTAGATATACTTTTAGATTAAATAGTTAATGCGTATACATGGATACGGTTCTAATTTAATTGTTGACTGATTTAATTTGGAATTAAAATTAAAACTTAAAACTAGCTCGTTCAGTTATGATTATGATTTAGCTGGTTCAGTTATGATTATGATTCCGAAGTAGCTGGTTTCAAGAAATGGTGGTTCTGCAGACTGCTTGTTTCAATTTTGATTTTGGTTCCGAAATGTGAAATTAAGGAATTAAAAACCAAAACCATGAAATCGACGGTTCTAGAACCAGAACTAAAATCGACCATATGGATGATTCAAATTTGGTTCCACCCCTCATAATTCTAAAATGAAAACCAAAATCAACAAATTCGTGTCAATTTAATTAAAGTGTTTGATTAAATAAGATTATAGTGGTTATATGATATTAGTAATATTTTTTAAATAAAAATAACGAAAATTGAAAAATTCATGTCAAAATAAATTTTATTCAAAAAATAAGTTGGGCCTCAGAGCTTTGTTATATGAAAATGTAAAATGTTTAATATATCATATGGTACGACCCTTGATTAAATCAAAGAGAAAGGGAATAAAAAATATAAGATTAAAATTTTAACAGAATTTTGATTAGTTGCAGGGAAAATGATACATCAGTTGCCTAAACAAGGTTGGAATCTATCCACTTCTATATATGGTAAGTACGATTGTTAAGTGTTTAAATAAACTGCGAATCTGAAATATGTTTTTTTATTCATTTATTTTCCCAAAAACTTTTTATTCAATTCGAGATTAGTTCTAGGTTTGATTCTGAGTTTTAAAAACGTGCACATTGTCCATTTTATTTCATACTTTAATTTTATTAATATATATTACACATTTTATATTTTACCATAAAAGTATTAATTTTGTTTGATACTTTTGAAATTTTTTTAGTTAAAACTATAATTATTTTTTATTTTTATTGAAAAAAATAAATAACTTTGAACAATGTATTATATAAAAATGTATTAAGTTCAAATAGATGCATAGGATGATGGATCCGCATATTTTCTACTTTTTATTAAAATTCGATAGGCTACAAAAAAAATATCATGTCTATGGTTCAAACTTAATATTTCTAATTCACCAGAATTTAATTTTTCCAAACAATAAATTGTATATTCTTGTTGAATTATTAAATTAATAATATAAGAACATATGACAACAAGAAGTTGCTTGCCTGGCCCCATACTCACATACAGCCAAACTCTTCCAATGTTTTTCTTACAAATAACACCTTCCCCTGTTCACAACCAAACTCATTTTTCTCTTCCTCTTCAAATTATGATTATTTCCATTATTTATTATTTTAATTCCAGTTCAACTCTTTCTAGCAAGCAGACACAAGTGGTATCAATAATTTGTAAACCAATTTCGACCAAATAAAAAAAAGAATGAATTTGTAAACCAATTTAAATCCACAGACAGGAGATAAAGATTAAAACTAATGCAAAAAATTTGTAACGAACATCATATTTCAATCTCGTATTTGAAATAGTAAACTGAAACATGAGGCGTCCCAACACTTATAAGATTCACTCCTCCTCACCAACAACCCTTTTGAAGTGCAGCCACCCTTTAGTCTTGCACAACTTCATCAGCCCAAACCACACCATCCCACCAACAGTCATACAAAAGCTCACCAAGAACACAGTCTTGGTGGCTATGGCCATTATATAAACCAGAAAACCAGATGGAATCAGACACATTATGACCAGCAGTGGGAACTTAAGAGGGACCTTGTAGGGCCTTTTCAGCTGAGGAAACTTGAACCGTAAATACAGAAACGATGCAAACTCCAGCAGCATCCCCAAGCTGTACAAGAAATTTGCTGAGGAAACTATGTCTGTGTAGCTCATGTAGGAAACACCAAGAGCAATCACTGTGGATACCAAGATCCCAATCCATGGAGTGTTGAACCATTTCGATCTCAGCCCGAAAAACTTGGGCAGAAGGGCTAAGTCAGCCATGCCAAGAATCTGGTAAGCACTGCTGCTTAACTGGGCTTCGAACAGCCCGACTGCTGATAGAACAGCCCCGATTTCGATCCAGATTTTTAGCCAGTTGCCGGAGATGGACCGGGCTGCATCCGCCATGAATCCGGCCTCCCATTGATCTTGATCCACTGAGACAGCCCCTGTTACAGCTACGAGAGGGATTATGTAGCCTAAACAAGTCAAGATTACAGAAAAAAAAAGGGCGGTAGGGAAGGTTTTTCCTGGGTTGTCAACTTCTCCAGCCATGGTGCTGACGTTATCCCAGAAATTGAGGTTCCAAAACAGAGTGTTGAAGAACAGGTTCCAGTCTTTTTTGACGCCTGCCTGGCCTAAACTGCGCCATCTATGGGGACGGATTTGGGGTATAGCGAATCCAGACATTAAAATGAATGGAGCTAGAGAGACAATCCCTAATACAACAGCAACATAGCCGACTATGGCTAAACCGGTGTAGTTCAGAAACGAGAGTAGCAGAGTTGAAAACAGGATTGCTAGAAATCTGGGCCGCCCAGAAGAGAAAATGGGGAAAAGCCTCTTCAAATAGTCGATACAGAGAGCAGGGAAAGCAGCGATGTTGATGACCCCACTGAGGAATTTCCATGTCCCCATCAATGAGCCGACAAAAGGGCCGAAGGCTTCCTCGGCCCATATCACGAATCCACCGTTGCCGGGGAATGTGGTGGAGAGCTCCGCCGTGATTAGGGCTTCGGGTATGCTCCATATGAATGGGAAAATGAGGAAACCGAGGATGGCGAGTAGAGGGCCGGCGGCTTTCACGGCGGGCTCTTCGCCGTAGGGGCCGCCAGCGACTTCGAAGTAGATAAGAAAGATGAGGGGGATGAGGGTTAGCTTCTTGGCCTTGGAGGTGGTGGCGGCGGCAGCGGTGGTTGTGGGAAGTAGGTCTTGCCCGAGGGGTGGTGGAGCTGGCGTTGCCATGGTGGTTGGCGGTGGTTGTGTTTCCATGGTGGTGGACTGATTATGAGTCAAAGTGGGAGAATAATCTTGGCAATAATTTTATTTATTGGGAAGAATGAAGATATCTTTTTATGTTTTTGTAATAATAATTTTGATTATTCAAAGAAACAATAAATATTCTGCATTATTAAATTTGAAGTATTTTGATTTGTATAGGGGTTGGTGAAGTATGAAGATACTGTGCCTGTATCTCATAAGATTTGAAGATACTCTGTCTGTATACACTGATTCTATCTCATAAGATTTGTATTATGATATAAGGTATTTTGTGTAATTTGATTTATAATTTATTAATTTGAAAAAATTATCATAATTTTTAATTAAATAAATAATATTATAAATTAAATTGATGTATAACAGATTAGTCTATGATTAATAAAATATAACAAAATGTCTCAATTGATCGTTTTAATATCATTTTCTTTTAATTAAATTTTTAAATATTTAAAATTATATTTTAAGTGGTCCCCAAAATATTGTTTGTTATAATCAGTCCACACATATTAAAATATTTACAATTGGTCCTTAGATTAATACAAACGCATATGAAAATGTTTCACCTAAAAATAGTATTATAGCTTAGATTTTAGTGAAGAAATAGTTGTTTAATGTTACGTTTATGATGTTATTATCTCTAAGAGATAAGAATTATACAAAAATATGGATCCAAAAGTAAGTTCAAAACGTAAACTTTTCAAGAAATTTATAAAAAAAATCGTTCGCAAAATTAGTACAATTGAGATAATTTTATTATTATCGAAAAAATATTGAACCAGATATTATCATAAAGGAGGTTGTGTATTTAAAATTTAACGTAAAATTAAATTTTAACAACAAAGGACTGTAAGACTTTAAAAATCTTCAAACATAAACCGTTTAAAAATGAATGCTAATACTTATAGATCATTTGAAATAAAATAATATTTTAAGAACTTTATGGAATAAAAGTTAGTAATTTAAGAATCAAAAGATACATTTTACCAATTTAAATTTTGGGATGACTTCTGATAACACATAAGTCATATGACTCAATACAAATTACAAAGATAAATTATACTATAACACATAATATAATAAAACACACATGACAACACAAAATTCCAAAATTTAATTGAAATAATAATTAATAATTAAAAGAAAAAGGTTAGTATAAGAAAGTTTCAGAAAAAAAAAAAAAGTAAGTAATAAAAATGATAAATTATAAAATGGAACTGCAATGGCAATCTCCGTGATCACATATTACAAATATAAAAAATTGTTGAGCTACCCTTAACATAAGGGAACTAACACTTTATACTTTTTCAAAATTTAGGAAATTTCTATGAATATAAAATCGTATATGGGATAAACGTGCGTGTCAATAAATAATTATATTTTGAGTATTTCCAGCTAACTATGACTCGTACCCACTTGTTACACCATTATATATATATATATATATATTATTTATTCTTGAATAAAACACTAATATGCATTTGAATAAAGATAAATATTAAAGTTTTTTCTTCTAATTTTCTATTTAACACTTTATATGTCGCTTGTCATGTTCTTCATTACTTAAACTTGTAATTGTCCTTTTGTGTGAAGCGTGATATAAATTAATTAAAATATAAAAATTGTAGAAAATTAATAGGAATAAAAATCAATAGAAGTTCAATCCCACATACACAGTAGTTTGTTATGAAAATTGCCGCTTACATTGATGCCGGTTGTTTTCTTTTCGGCACAAAATTGTTTACACAGGGTGTATAATGTAATTCGATGTATAAGATTATTTGTTAGTTTAAAAATATTATTTATTTATTTAAAAAATATTATTACTACTTTGTTGCTTTGAAAATATAGTAATATTTTTATAATAAATAAGTAAAATTTTGGATCGGATGCATGATGCAAGCTATGCACAAAAAAACTCACTTTTTATTATTTTTATTTTTTTATTTGTACTTATTTTAAGTATAATTCTATTGAACTCAATTTTTTAAATTTGGAATATTTTGTTTTAATTAAAAAAAATAAAAGTTCATGCACGTACAAGACATGCGTTGGTTGACTGGCACATGCTATGCACGTGTCCGTGAGGGACATATTCTAGCTATTTTTAGACGGTGATTAAATTCAGTTGGCGTGTGTTGATTGATCTAATTATTTGATGTTTTACTAAATTATTTCCCAACTTATTAAACATGAATAACTTTTTTGTTTGTAATTCAATTTTTCCATACAATATGTCAAATTAATATTTTTTCATATTTTTTTAATATGACATCCACAATGCATATAAAATGTGATATTATATAAAAAATATATAATTATTTGTTGGTCGATTATTTGAATTATATTTGAATATTAATTATGAACCGAACTATTCGCATTTAATTTGGGCTCCAAATAACAATTAGTTAAGTAGCGTTTTTAATTTTTTTGTTAAAACAATTGATCAATTTAGTTTATTAGTTATATTCTACAAATAAATATATGTACTAATGTAAGTAGAGCCTTACAATTAATTCCAAAGCTCACCCAAGATAATGAAAATAATTAAAAAACAATATATACACACACTACATTAATAATAATATAATTAAAAAAAAGGGTAATATTTGAAGTGGGGCCCTGTTTTTTTGAAGGCAAAGCAGATAGGAGAATCAAACAAAAAGAAACAACTAATGCGTCTGCCGGGAGTCGAACCCGGGTCTATTGCTTGGAAGGCAATTATCCTAACCGTTGGACTACAAACGCTAGCTGTTCAGGATCAGCTTTTCAATATAATAAGTTTTAAATTTTGGAATCAAGTTCACAAAAGCTTTAATAATTAATTTTGAACCTATCTTAAATAGTTGTGTTGGTATGATTATAAGATGATCATTTATACCGATGAATGTTTCAAACCAAAAAGAATACTTTAAATAACCTACTCACATATATATATATATATAATTTTGTTATATTTAATTTATATTTTGAAATGGGATTGTGGTTAATTTTGAAGTGTTTAAATTTAATTTAATTTTCATATTATAACTCAAATATTTTATATGTGTATTTTATTTTATCAAGATATCTAGTTTAATAAAATTAAAATACAAATTTAATATGTTGAAATAAATCATATTTCTCAATAAGTTTTTCTCATTAGAGAAAAACGAATGTTCAATAGATCGAACATCAAAAGAGCTATACTGAACTATAAATGTTCTTACATTGTATCAAATGAGACAACAAAGCAATGAAACACTAGTACAATAAAATCGACAACCGATCCCTATATACATGTAATATATATACGATATAATTTACATTGTATTTAGACACTATTTACATAATGGATCAAATAACATTCTCTTCATTATCTTATTTGTTGAGAGAATATCTCTTAACTTGGGTGTGTGACATAATCTCTTAGATATGGTAAGAGCCCCTCTTCATTTGGTAATAGAGTTCTCTCATTTTGCGTCAATTTGGAGCATATTTTGTGTGGTTGAATAACAAAATTTGTAAGGTTAGGTTTTCTATTTCAAAATAATTATCATATAACATTATTAAATGATATTATTAATTAAAATATAAGGTGTATTAAAAAAAAAAGAAGATAAAATATCGAATAAAATAAGAGATCAAAATCCTTTAATTCTCTTGACAACGATAATTTTAGACGGAAAATTTAATGGAAGAACCATATTTTAACTAAAAGGTTCATGTTACAGTGAATTTTTAATTAAAATATAATTGGGGGATAAAAAGTGATATTTTTTTTATTTATTATTTATAATTTAATAGATAAAATATCTAATTTTTTTTGGCTAGTTATCATCTAAAATAATTATCAATAAAATATTTGGTAGCGTCGTTTCTCCATCAAAAATAATCCGACCAACTGTCGGTATGCCCACACTGAAACAGGTTAGTGGCAAACAAGATCGTCTTCTAAAGAAACGGCGAGGATTTTTCTAATCTTTTGACCTGTCAATTAACACAAAAATCAGTAACAAATATTTGTAGTTTGAGAATGTAATTTAATAGCTAAAATTGAGAAAATAATTTTTATCAAATATGTAAAACATTTCGGTTTCCAATTAATTTCACTCTAGCTAACTATTTCAATCACTGATGCAAAATTGACTTTAATTTATGCAAATAAATAAGTTATAACCACCGAAGACGCTTGTGACGCGATCTTATCTCTCCTTAATTTCTTGATAACCAGGAAGACGCTTCACCAATTATTTCCCTAATCGACTGACAACCCGAGAGACGCTCTATGAATTTAATGAGCCGACAACATTAATAATTAGAGAGACCCGATTCAAAACCAATAAACTCTGAAGTAGGATTACCGAATTAAAATTGATTTTCCCTTGATTCTGAAGAATCAATGTACCACTAGTTATATCTAAACCACAATTACGGATGACCGATTTAATTGGCTACTAATTAATCCCGAACTAATGAATATTTTGAACTACCCAATAGACCCGAAATAATTAACAACACTAAACTCAGAAAATCACAGATACTTGCATAAAATAAAGTATAAGAACAAATTTGATCTCATAAAATAGATTAGCTAAAGCTTCCTTAATTGTCACTGGAATAAAAGAGTTTAGCTACAACCCATAATACGATCAAGAAGTTAAAATGAAAAATAGAAAAGATAAAACTGTGCAGCTGTTGTGGAGAGAAGAACGGCTGACTCCCTTGGTTCCTTGGAGAAGGGCTAATTGTGATGATGTTTCAAATCAAACCCTAATTAAACTATATGTACAAATTCAAAACTAAAAATGCCATATTTAAATGTTAATGAAGTACATAGTTACAAGTTTAAGTTGATATCCTGCTGTTTAGTCTCGTGGACAGCCCATATGTGTTGTGGAATTGGGCCTTTAAATTAATCTTAGGGCCGCTGAAAATCTGTTCAGACCCGACTGGCTGGTATGGTCATACTGTCCGTTCACCAGATAAATCCCCTGCTCGATTCTTCCAGAAATTCTGCTCTGTTTCCTCCAAAATTGAGTATTCACATACAATTATTCACCAACTGGAATTAGCTCGGAAACATATGTGGTGAAGGGATATTGATCATCAAAATTACACCAAAACTCTCCAAAAAGATGTACCAATTAATCATCCATCAATATTCATTGTTAATTCCTTCCTCTACTTTACAAACGAGTCTTACAAGATTAAAATGTATTTCACTCCATAATATAATTGAAAAATAGACATTAATAATACTTTGATTAAAAATTAGTCATCTCTTTTATATGTTTTAACTGAACATAAAACATATTTTTCATATTTTAAAATAAAATATTATACCCAATACATAAATATCGACTTAAAATTATTCCAACAAATAGATATAACCACATTTGACCATTACAAACATTCAAACAAAAAAGAGTTATAATTAATAATATATTTCAAGTAAAGTATCAAAATTAGAAGCTGGGCTTTTAGGGGAATATACATCATTTTTGTGGTGTTGAATTCATGGATCGGTTCACATCTTCAAGCAGCCAATTGAATAATTATTGGAATTTTTCAATTACGTTCGAGGAAATTTTATTTTTGCTGAAATAGTTGTATTGTAGAAAAAAAAGTAATAACTTTTTCAACAAAGAAACTTAAAATAGGAAAAATCGAAAAACCTATTTTAGACTGTTAATTTTGGGTATTGGCCCAAAACTTATTGGCAAATTGGGCTTGGCTTTTGTTTGCTGGGCCCAGGTCAAAGGCCAATGGGCCCAACCCATTTTCTGCCCTACTTCTCTTAACCCTTTCCCCCAGCCCCTTTGTTCACACAGTCGTGCCCCTTTTTTTTTTTTTTTTTTTTTCTGTGGAGCGCTGCTCTCCCCCTTTTCCCATCTTCCCCCTCTCGCCTCTTCATATCCGGTGAGTCTCTTCCCTTCCCAGGCAGTCTTCTCTCTTTAATGTAGTGATGAAACTGCATGACCCTTCGGTGGTTTTTTGGTTAGTGCATGCCTATAAGAACGACTTCGCTCGTTCGATTATTAGCATTGTGATAACAGTTTTCACACTGCTCCTCCTTCCACTTCTTTCCTCGTTTATAATGAGGGTCGATCTCTTTCGTGAGATTTACAGTGTATAGGTTGTGAGTTCTTGAGTGGGTAAGGATTAGGAAAAGAAGTGTTACCGGGAAGGGGATTTGGTGCTCTGTGTGGACGATTGTCTTGTGTGACTGGTCCTGTACATCCGATTGTTTTGTGTGTTCGAATCGGGATGAGCCCAGGCACCCTCTGAGCCCTCTGATGGCGACGCTAATACCCAACAGTGGTATCAGAGCCACGGTTACGCCGCCGTCTCCCGCTGCTGCCATCGCTGCTGCGACCCGCGACTTGGTGTCACTCCGCCGTTGCTTTCGTGCGACCTGTTGTCTGCACGCCGTCATTTTTGTGTGACTCTGCTGCCTGCTGACGGTGGATCTGCCCCTCGGTTATTGAATCGAGGCTGGTGGGCCGTCCGCTCTTCATCTCTCGCCCGTCGCGCCTTTGCCTGACGTGAACCATTTCACAGACAGGAGGTCAAAACCCGAGGTCCCCCAAAACCTCGCTCTGGTAAAGAGGCTAACCCCTCATCTCTAGTTGCCGATTGTACCGGATAGATCTGGGTGTGCTTGCAGGTAGATATCGGTTGCACCGGGCAGGATTACGTGCTGATTAATGCTATAACGTGCTGCTTTCTGATTTCTCATATATTATCTGATATTCTGTGGAATACATACATTCTGAAATATGTGATATTACTTGTGTGTAATATTCTGTCCACTTGAACATTTTCTAAAAAAAACGGACCTGAGTGGCCTCCTGCACAACTAATAAATCGGTGTGTTAACTTGGAAATCCTCAGCTTGCCGATTTGTGTGAGTAGTGTGAATATTGTTGTGCTTTTGTGTGCAATATGTCTTCTATGGGTTCCTATAACCTTGCACCATTTGATGGTCGCACTGATTTTGGCATTTGCCAACAAAAAATGAAGGGAATTTGGATACAGTAACGTGTATTCAAAAGTATCACCCTTGCATTTTCTGATGCCACGTCTGATGAGAAAAAGGAAGAGATGGATGAGATTGCACTCTCATCCATTATCCTACACCTCTCAGATTCTGTTATTCGAAAAGTCGGAGAACAAAAAAGTGCCAAGGATTTATGGGATAAATTGGAAGAATTATTCATTGAAACTTCACTGCCTTGTCAAATGTTCCTACTTGAGAGATTTTTTCGGTTTAAACTTGATATGTCTAAAGATATTGATGAAAATATGGACATTTTCCAAAAACTTGTGCAAGACATTAAGAAAACTGATGATAAATATATTGATGAATATACTGCTGTTGTACTTTTGAATGTTATACCTGATTCATTTAGTGATGTCAAATCTGCTATTAAGTATGGTAGATATCAGGTTAATCTTGACACTGTGATAAACGGTATTAAGAGTAAATAAATAGATTTAAAAGCAAATATGAGTATAAAGCATCAAAATCATGCCGAGGCCATGTTTGTTAAGGGAAAGAATTTTAAGAAAAATAAAAAGTTTCCTGAGAACAAAACTGGACAAGAAAAATCTAAGGATAAAAATGCAAAGGTGAATAATCCCTCTAATAAAAACAAGAAGTGTTTTAATTGTGAAGAACATGGTCACTTTGCTAATGCTTGTCCTCACCCTAAAAGGCCTAAGGCTAACACTGTGTCTGAAAAGGAAATGCATGAAGATGTTTTTATGGTAACTGATTTTTGTGGAACTTTTGTGGTAAATTCTGTGAATTCATCTTTCTTATGTGAAAATGAAAGGCTTATTGACTCTGGCTGCACATTTCACTTAGCTCCATTTAAAAATCTGTTTTACTCCTTTAAAGAAATAAAAGATGGTTTTGTATCCATGGCAAATGATAAAAAAATGTCCTATCCTAGGTATAGGTAATATTTCACTTATGTGTGAATCTTGACATGCTCTTAACCTGAAAAATGTAAGATATGTGCCTGCTTTAAGTAGTAATCTCATATCCTGTGTTGTATTAGAAGATGAAGGTTATGAGCGAAAATGGGAAAAGGGTGTTGTGTCTATCATGAAAGGGTCTTCTGTGGTTCTTAAAGCTGAAAAGCGTAACAACTTGTATATGTGCTTTACCAAACTTGTCTTACATGCAAATGTAGTAAAGGATGATAAGACTGCACTTTGGCATTGTAGACTAGGACACATGAGTAGTAAAGGTCTTGAACTATTACAAAAAGTAGGATCATTTGGTAATGATAAACTTTCATGCATGTCTTTCTATGAGTCTTGTGTTAAGGGTAAGCAACATAGGATAAGTTTCCCTATTTCCTCTCTCCCTAATCTGTCCAAAAGCACTGGCATACTTGAATACCTACATGCTGATGTGTGGGGTCCTGCCAGTACCCATACACATGGTAACAAAAAGTGGTTTCTGTCCATTATTGATGATTTTTCTCGAAAAGTTTGGGTTATGCTATTTAAAGATAAATCTGATGTTTTTGAAGCTTTTAAAAATTGAAAATCTTTAATTGAGAATCAAACTATCAAGAATATCAAGGAAACTAAGAACTGATAATGGACTTGAATTCTGTAATCACTTGCTTAATAACTTATGTGCTGATTCTGGAATTCAAAGACACAAAATCGTTCCTTACACACCACAGCAAAATGGTGTGGCAGAACGGATGAACGGAACCTTACTTGAGAAAGTAAAAAAGCATGTTGGCTGCTTCTGGACTTTCTAAGAAGTTCTGGGGTGAATCAGTTGTTACTTCTGCCTATTTGATTAATAGGTCCCCTTCTGTGCCTTTGAATGAGAAATATCCAGAACTTGTATGGTCTAGTAAAATTATGATTTTTCAAATTTAAAAATCTTTGGTTATGCTACTTTTGTGCATAAAAAACTAGACAAATTAGAACCAATGTCTAAAAAATGTGTTTTCCTTGGTTATTCTGAAGGTGTGAAAGGTTATAGATTGTGGTTAAGGAATGAACCTGATTTTAAAGTAACTATCAGCAGAGATGTTATCTTTAATGAAACTGAATTTCCCTTATTTATGTGCCTATTGTTGCTCATGACACGACTCTAAGTGAGGTGGAGCACACACCAAACTTACCTGTTTTGCCTGATCCAGAATCTGATAGCTTGCATGATAATTTAAGTTATGGTGAAAATATTGAAAATGATGATTATCAACTTGTTAGGGATAGACCTAGAAGAAACATTAGGCAGCCATCTAGACTTAATGATTATCACATGGATATACATGCTATGAATGTGTATGAATCTCCTATTGATCTTGAACCTAAGTCCTATAAGGAAGCTGTGAACTCCAGAAATTCTGTTGACTAGTTAAATGCTATGAACTCCCTGCATGTTAACCAAACTTGGACTCTTGTACCTAAGCATATAATTGCTCTATTGTTGCATGTAAATGGCCGTATAATGTAAAAGAGGAAAGTAACGGCACTAGGTTAAAAGCTAGACTTGTAGCAAAAGGTTTTATTCAATAAGAGGGGCTAGATTATATAGAAATCTTTGCTCCTATTGTTAAGTTTGTCACTGTGCGCATAATGCTTGCATTAGTTGCTAATTTTAACTGGGAATTAAAACAACTTGATGTAAAAACTGCATTCTTGCATGGTGAACTTGACAAACAAATATACATATGTCAACCTGATGGTTTTGTTGATCCTCAAAAGCCTGACCATGTATGCTTCCTCAAAAATTCCTTGTATGGTTTAAAACAATCTCCTAGGCAATGTAACAAAAAAATTGATTCGTGCATGAAAAACCTTAATTTCAAAAGAAGTGTGCATGACCATTGTCTTTACTTTAAGTGTGATGCCTCTGTTCCTACTTATTTGCTGATATATGTCGATGATATGCTACTTGTGAGTCCCTGCATTAAATCTATCGAATATGTGCAAAATTGCTTAAGTGAAAACTTTGATATGAAATATCTAGAAGATGCTAAATCAATACTAGGCATTGATATTGCTAGAGATAGAAAAAATACACTTTGCATTTGAATCAGATTTCTTATGTGAATAAGATTTTGAGTAAATTCTCTATGTCTAATGCTAAACCTACAAGTGTTTCCCTGGCTGCTCATTTTGTGCTAAGTAAGGATCAGTCTCCCAAAACAGATTCTGAAATTGATGAAATGTCTAAGGTGCCATATGCTAATGCTATAGACTCGATTATGTATCTTATGGTAAGCACTCGTCCGGATATTGCATACTCGGTAAGCTGCTTAAGTAGATATATGTCTAACCCTGGTATGCCTCATTGGGATGCATTGAAATGGTTTTTAAAGTATTTAAAAGGATATGTTAATACTTGCCTTAAATTTTCAAAATGTGCTCAAGCAGTGAATTTGATTGGTTACACTAACTCTAATTATGCCAATGATAGAGATAATAGGAAGTCTTCCACTTCATATGTGTTCACTCTATGTGGGTCTTGTATTAGTTGGAAATCCCAACTTCAATATGTTGTTGCTTTGTCCACCACTGAATTTGAATACATTGCTATTACTGATGCTTTAAAAGAAGCTATATGGTTAAAAAGCCTCTTATCTGAAATTGAATATTTAGAAGGTGATACTGTTGTATATTTTGATAGCCAATCTGGAATTCAACTCTGCAAAAATCCTGTCTTCCATGATCGCACTAAGCATATAGATGTTAGGTATTATTTCATTAGGGATATAGTTGAAAAGGAGACTGTTAAACTTGAAAAAATACCCTCACAATTTAACTCTGCTGATATGGGAACAAAATGCTTGTCTATTGAGAAAACTAATGACTACATGAATACTTTGAATTTTGATTCCTTGAATTAAAACTAATGACTGCATGAATACTTTTGCATTCTGACGGCGACGCTAATACCCAAACATAGACTTACTAAATTCAAAAGTTCATAATGAAAGGATAATTTCATCATCACGAAAGGACATACCATTCAAATGACGTAACTAAAACTAAGTCCTACATTTGTGTTGTTGAGATGTCACCTAACAATTTGAATGGTCTATATATTAATCACATAAAAAAATAGTTCATATAATAAATAAACAAAATTATGTGGGAAATAAAATTAATAATGCATACTTCCAATATTATTTTGAGGATTTTTCGTCGCTCTATATTATCTGAACAATTAAAAAATATTTTATGTTATAATGAGATTTTTTATTGGGAAAATATGTAGATTGATCTTTGAATTAATACCATGAGTTGAAATTAGATTTATACACTTTTTAAATATACGACAAATATAACTCTTCTAAATGTTTAATTAACTAAATAAATGATCACTTATTAAATCTAAATATTAACAAATTAAAATCATAAATATATTTAAATAAAACAATAGATTAATAAATTTAAATTTAAATGTGATTTAATATTAATATAAAAAGTGGTTGAGATTTGGTGATCTATTGTTTTTTAGATATTTTAATTTTTATTATATTTAAATAATTTAAGGTCATTTGATATTGTTATTTATTTATTAAATACTCTTAAATTTTATCATTTTATTTTTGAAGTTTCTAATAAGTTTAAAATTTTATCTTAATAAATACATTTCTAATTGAATACATATTATAAGATCTATCTATTATCTTATTTTATTGAAATTGTCTATTTATTTGGTAATAAGATGTTTAGGTGATTATTTTGCCATTTTAAAAAATTAAAGATCCTATTTATACGAAAATATAATTTAGGATCTAATCTAAACCTGGGGTAGTAATTGAAGGTGTAATTTACACATTTTTCCTTTTTAATTTATTGCTCATTGCTATTATAGAAAAGTTAATTGAGGTCATTAAATATTAATTATTCAAAGCCAAGAATTCTCTAACTAATACTTTTATCCATTTCAAAATATCATTATTATTATTATTATTATTATTATTATTATTATTATTATTATTATTATTATATTCACATGGATATATATTTTTTATGTTTATAATTTAAATTTATTTTGATGACTAGGAATCAAGTAGTAGGAAAAAATAGAACAAAATTTCTCCATCATCAGTCCATTAGATTTTGTAAATAGGTTTAACAAAATCTTTAATATATTATTGTACACATATACCAAATCCGATAAAATATATTAGATTTAACCATGAAATGCGGTACATCCACACATAAAAAAACACACACACACACACACACATATATATATATTGCATATTGTATATCTTAAACTAATATTTATTTTCTATGTGTCGTATAATTTATAATAATGATGATAATATAATAAATTATTTTATAATTAATGATATATTTTTGAAATACATACATATATATAAAATATATATTTTAAAAATAAATACATCTCATAATTTTTTTATGTATATAAAAATATTTTAAATATAAGAAAGCAAAAATAATTTAAGATAAAAATAAGTTATATTTAAAAATTATGATTTTATTTGTATATATATAATATCAATATCAAATTATAAATTATAAAAAAATAATTAATTTAATATATTTTTCAATACAAAAAAATCAACTACAAATCTTAAGTTATTATTCCTATCTATATAATCATAAAAGTACAAAATCATGTGATTTTTTTGGAGAATAAAAAATATATATTTATTATAGTTATATTGAGAGAATAAAGAAAAAAGGGAAACGGAAGGAGCCCCTAATATTCGTTCCATCGCTTATTAAGCAGAAACGCAAAACATCAAACACTATAAATACATGGAGTGAATTTTAGAGAGAAAAACAATAGACCTTTTTAGAGAGAGAAAGCAGAAATTCAACAGCGACGCACAAGATATTTACGCAACAGCGCCTCCGATCGCACATCCTCTTCCCAAAATTAGGGTTTCTTTATCCTTACCTTCCATTGTATGGTAGGTTCCTCTTGACTAAAAGATACGCACTCTCCCTATTTTCGTGCCTATACGTGTGCGCCTACCTTATGCCAACATCCAACTAATTTTCGTGAGCGGCTTGTTGTGTTTCAAGAAATTATATCATTTGATAACCTTTTTGGTGTGATTATTGCTGCATTTATGTGGATTTTTGTTCTGTTTTGTTAGTTTGTGTAGATGTGTGATTATCTCTATGCGTTAGAAAAAAATCTGCTTTAACAATTGGTATTTCATCTTTTGATGAAATTGCTAATGGTCAAGTTTGCTTCGAAATTCGTTTTCCGGGTTTCCATGTTCATTATGATTGCTTAAGGTCTGGTTGCGTTTTGCACGGGATTTTTTTTTTTTGTTGCGTCTTCTGAAATGCATGTTAGGGTGTCTAAATTTTTTTTGAAGGTTTGATGGTGACAAGAATTTTGAGATTTTATTTATTTATTTTGTTGCAATGCAGCGTTGAGAAGCTTATTTGCCTGAACAAAACTTGCACTTTTGGAGCAATTTTTGACCGAGTGGGATAGTGGGAACTCTGATAGGGGAGAGGAATTGCGGTATTTTGTATTCTTTTGAGCATGCCTACTGCGTGGTCTGATTCAGTTGAGAAGGCCCCAACCGGTGGTGGAACAGGGGCTACCTCTAATGCTTCTCGATCAACTTATGTTCCACCACATCTTAGGAACAGACCTCCCTCTGCAGACCCTCCCTCAGCTCAAGCTTCCTATGCTGGTACAGTGTTGGGAAATGACCATTATGGACAGGGAGGTATGGCTGGAGGAAGCCTTCAGTCAGTTGGTCCTAGAATGGATAGAGGTGGAGGTGGTATCAGCCGCGGTGGTGGTAGCGGTTGGAATAATAGAACTGGTGGTTGGGATCGTGGGAGGGAAAGAGAGGCTAATCCTTTTCAAGATGATGTAGATGCAGAACCAGCATTTGCAGCAGGGGAAAATACAGGGATCAACTTTGATGCTTACGAGGATATTCCTGTGGAGACGAGTGGGAAGGATGTTCCCCCTCCTGTGAATACATTTGCGGATATTGATTTGGGTGAAGCTTTAAATCTAAATATTAAGAGGTGCAAGTATGTGAAGCCTACACCTGTGCAGCGGCATGCCATACCAATATCTCTCGCTGGGCGGGATTTGATGGCTTGCGCTCAGACTGGTTCTGGAAAAACAGCAGCATTCTGTTTTCCAGTAATTAGTGGAATCATGAAAAGCAGCCAATCTGGTCCGAGACAGTCACGTATGCCACGCATGGCATTTCCTCTTGCTCTCATTCTCTCTCCAACTAGAGAGCTTTCTATCCAAGTGAGTGTTTATAAATCTATTTTGATGTCTGTGCATCTTTTGCCATCTAATTATACTTTGAGTCTCATACTGGTCTTGCCATACAGATTCATGAAGAAGCTAGGAAATTTGCGTATCAAACTGGTGTTAGGGTGGTTGTTGCTTATGGTGGTGCACCAATCAATCAACAGGTTTAAATTTTTTTGGTTGTTTCATTTGCAGTTTTTCCTTATCACAGACCCTGCTTACTCATTATGAACTTGATACCCTGTTCCAACCTGTTACATGTGTATGTTTTGAGTTTTTGAAGTAACAACTTGAATACAAGCCAGCCTTATCTGCAGTGTGAGAGTTTTCCTACAAGTGTTGCATCTGTTCTTCTCTTGACTTTTCTTGTTCGGACATACTATATATCCCTCCATTTATGGTTCAAGTTCAAATTACAACACTAGATTTGAATTCTGTAAACATATTGTTTTTAGTCTTATAATTTCCTCCTATTTTTTGGGTATTTTTGGTTGTTTGTGCAGCGTGCATGGAACTTTTCTTAATTTTTATTTTTTATTATTTTTTGTCTGAGCATATAACAAAAAGCTTATGAATAAGATCATTTTGTAAGTAATTAACTTTTGGTGCCTTTTCTTAAATAAAACTGAAAGATATGGAATTGGCAGTCTCTGTTTTTGTGGATAAGTTGCTTAGATAAAATATCTCTAAGAATACATGATTTTGCCTTTGTAAAGATTTTTTGTTGCTGTGTATTAAACGAACTGTATCTTAATTTATGGAGTCCCCTGCATTTTCGCAAGAATGTAGATCACCAAGCTTTGACCCTGAGATGGAACCATGATTTTATCTTGTGGTATTATTGTCAGTTCAATAAATAATTCCCTTTTTTTCTTTCTCTAAGCTGTTTCATATTACTTGCTTATGATTTTAGAACCTGAATTGCTACTGCATTCAAATTTCATTTACTTTATAGTTGATTGGATTTCAGTTTGCCAGCCGCAGGTGATATTCTTTCTTATAAAATCTTTTGCTTCATTTCCTATTTTTTGATTCTCTGCTTGATGGTTTCTTGGCAGCTTCGGGATCTTGAAAGAGGCGTTGATATACTTGTTGCAACTCCGGGACGGTTAGTCGATTTGCTGGAAAGAGCCAGAGTCTCATTACAAATGATTCAATATTTAGCTCTAGATGAAGCAGATAGAATGTTAGACATGGGTTTTGAACCTCAAATAAGGAGAATTGTGCAACAGATGGACATGCCTCCAGCTGGTGTAAGACAAACATTGCTATTCAGTGCCACGTTTCCAAAAGAGATTCAGGTTGTTTTCTATTTCATAGGCATCATTTATACATACTCAAGTAAGACGAGGCCTACAGTTGTTACTATCAACCCCCCACCTAATACAAGAGAGCTGGTTTTACAATTGAGAAATTCTAATCGAGTTACTAGAATGATTTAAAATTATTCACGTCTATTGCAATTTACAAGTTTGCTTTACTTATAGTCAATGCTGCTATTTGTTCAAGTTCAACTTAAAAGTGGCATACAATGTATTCTGCTCTGATACAAGTGGTGAGATAATTCATTTCCATGTTTCTCCCAATTATTTGTTTGTTATATTCTGCAAATTTCACTTGACATGCAGAGGCTAGCTGCAGATTTTCTCTCAAATTATGTGTTTCTGGCTGTTGGAAGAGTTGGTTCCAGCACTGACTTGATTGTCCAAAGAGTTGAATATGTGCTGGAGACCGACAAGAGAAGTCACCTGATGGACCTCCTTCATGCGCAGAGGGCAAATGGTATTCAAGCCAAGGTGAGAAGTTTGACCAATTTCTTGTGTGAGTTCGGAACTTTCCATGTAGAGAGGTGCTGCTCAATCATTGGCTGCTCAATTTTGCATCCTTGGCCTAATTTTGTTTTATTTATTTATTCTTTTTTGGTTTTTGGTCAAGAATACCAAAAATTAGGCCAAGAATAGCTATATTGAGCTAAAAATAATCTCCTGGTGTCTAATATTGAGCTATATCTCGAAGAAATATTCTCGAGTGAGTGCATTTTCATTTAGAAGAGAGGAGTCATGGAAAATTTTCCATTAGAACAAGGAAAAGCTTTTTGGTTATGTCCACACAGTTGTTGCATATGTCTTCTCTTTTCAACTTGGAACTTTTCTAGATTGCTGCTCTTTTGTTCAATATTTTTTGTGATCTTATTGATGGGAAAAAAACATGCCTCTTAGAAATTTGGAATTTGTATTTATAGTTTCTCGATATATTTATTTAGGAGGTGTCTCTCTCGTAATATATCTTCTCTTAGAAGTGCATTTGTATTTCTCGTTAGATTACTTACCCTGGTTTTTTTTGATCTAATTTGCTTGCAGCAAGCCCTTACTTTGGTTTTTGTTGAGACAAAGAAAGGAGCTGATTCACTTGAACACTGGCTTTTCATTAATGGCTTCCCTGCTACTTCCATTCATGGTGACAGGACACAACAGGTCTTTTTTTCTGTCTATTCAGCCGGGGCTGAAGCCTTTAAACTGTTATGTGGATGTTTAAATTTGACTTTAACCTGCCTATGTATGTGTGTCATTTAACAACTAAATTGGAATTTGACTAAATAGTTGATAACCCCGCTCTAAATTTTTAGTAACATGTAACTTCTCTCAGTTGCCGAGAACAAAAATGCATATACTGGTTGTACTGTTCTATTTGGAGTCTTTTTACAGTTTATTTGGGCTTTTAATTATTGTCAACTTTTAAGTTCCCTTCTGTTTGCTATTTCTTCAACTTTTTATATGTTGATGCTCGTGTATCAACCATGTAGTTTTTCCTTAGTTTGTGGATTTCATAAAATCCTGTAATATTTTGTCAATCTGTGAATGAAGATAGATGTATCTTGAATATGGCTTGAAATTAAAGTAAACAAGAAATAATGTATGTCATGATGTCAGGATGCGTCTTCTTGAAGATTCCACCGTAAAATCTGGTCTTTCTTTGAAAGAGTCCCAACACTTTCTCTAGATTATTCATCCTTAATTACGCATAAAATTGGGGCGGGGTATTTGACGAGCTATTAGCTAACAAGATCCATCAAAGTAGTCATTCTCTTTATCATGTATTTGTTGAGTTTACTGACACACTTATAAACATCATGGGACTCCCTTACAAGTAGTAAACAACATTAAAGTCAATGTTGAACGCAGTTTTCCAGCGTTACTGTTTAGTGCTTTCAAGAATACATCTGACTATATAATGTTTCTTCATAGTTCTTTCTAGTTTTTACTATATGGTACTTCATGAGATCTGTTGTATCAATGTAAAATCTCACCTGCCAACGTTTCCTCCATTATTTGTAATTTTGCCCCAGATTATGAAATTAAACCTCTCTCTCCTCAGTAATGCTGTTTCGTGGTTTCTCACTACAAATTCAAGTATATGTTTTTTTTTGGCCTGCAGGAGAGAGAGTATGCTTTGAGGTCCTTCAAAACTGGCAAAACTCCAATCCTCGTTGCAACTGATGTGGCAGCACGTGGCTTGGACATCCCGCATGTTGCACATGTCATCAACTTTGATCTTCCTAATGATATTGACGACTATGTCCACCGCATCGGACGCACAGGGCGTGCAGGTAAATCAGGACTTGCTACGGCATTTTTCAACGACAACAATGGCTCTCTGGCAAGGCCATTGGCTGATTTGATGCAAGAATCAAATCAAGAGGTCCCTGCTTGGCTGGCCCGCTTTGCGGCCCGATCCACCTTTGGCCGGACACGCCGTGGTGGAGGCGGCGGAGGAAGGTTTGGTGGCCGTGATTTTCGCAAGGAGTCATCTGCCTATAGAGGCGGAATGGACATGTATGGTGGGCCCAACGTCAATGGGTACGGCCAATCAGGTGGATATGGTGGTGGAGGCTACAGCCCTGCTGTGGCTAGCGCATGGGACTAACAACTTTGGTTTATCCCCACTTGATATGTTATTTCAAGTATGTGTTATAAAAACATCTCAACTTAGTCGTAATCACTTGTTTAGTCCTGGAATTCTTCGTTTTCACTAGGAATCGTAATGGTGTATCCAAGGTTGAGGGGGTTGGATGGGGATGTGTGTGGCCATGGATGATGTGGGATGTCGTAATGTTGGCTGGTGGTGTATCTTGGGCTTTACGCCACGCTCTGCTATGTGCTCTGCTTGTCGTATTTCCTTTTTTGCCCAACTAATTCTGTGTGCAATTTGTTACTGTCGATGAGTTTTACATGGGCAGCCAGCCAGCCAGCCACCAGACAGATTGTAGTTGTGTGCGTAAGTCACGCAGGATCATTCGTTTCGACCTTTTTGGTTGTAAATACCTTCTGCAGATCCATTTTCAGTGTTTGAACATTGAACCTTGGATGATGTATTATCCTAGGATCAGTATGTAGATTTTTTCTGAACCAAGTTCTCTTCAAATATCTGTCTAAGATTAGTTATAGCTTTGGGGGTTGATGTGTAATGTAAATATTCCCTTTAACTGCTGCTATTTGACTTGAGTTCTCACTGTTTATTATTACTACAAACTATCCTCAACCCTCTGATTAAATATATTTATATTAGACTTACTATATACTAGTCACACGCACACGCACATTTTTGTATGATGTATGGGAAGAATGCACAAACCAATTACTTATTATACGCGTCTGGTGTAGACGGACACTAAATTTTTGGACCGATAATTTTAGAAAACAGTTTTTTAAAATTTGCAATTGGTCGAATATGAGATTGTAGTCAAGATGAGAGATACAGTTATGGTCATGTGAATTATATTATTTAGTGAAACGGTAACGCTGCTCTCAGAGTTTGTGAATCGAGTTTCTGGGATGATATATAGCGCGCAAGGAAGCCAATCGTAATTTGAACTTAAAATTGTCAATCATTTAAAACATCACTAATTGTTTACATGGCACAATTTGTTTTTGTATCACAATTAATTTAATCAAAAATAATTTTATAAAAGATTTTAAAAATAAAATATGAAATTCATTAATTGAGCAGTTTTATCCAAAGTATTTTAATTAATCACATAACGTGCATTTTTGTTGTACTATTACTGTAAATTTGACTTTTTTAATTTTGCATTATTTTCATTTAATTTCACATGTGTTTCTCTTTAACTTTGATTAATTTTATAAATTAAAAAGTGAAACTGTTATATAAAAAAATGATATTATCGAAGACGGCATATTATGTGTTTAACAAAAATATAGTAATAAAAATAAATAAATTGTAAAAAGTAGGATGAAATATTTTTTTAGTGCACGATCTTCCAAATATGCACAGATTGAAAGTAGATCTTGAAAATGGGGAAGTATCAGTAAGATGGATATAGTAATTATAGTGAGTAGGATTTGAATGAGTAAGATTATGGATCTTTTATCTACAGTTCAAAATAAAACAAGTTATTGGGTTGAGCTCATTCCATTTCAGTTGGACCATGTGGACCCAACCCAAATCTTAACAAAATCTGACTTATTTTGAGATAGCGGGAGGAAGTGAATTTCATTTGAGAGAGAGAGAGAGAGAACAAATTTATATTTATGTAAAAAATGTGGTACGACATATTATTTATATGGGAATCATATCATAGTTTGATTCCTACAACGGGAATGGATCATTCCACGAAAGTAATTTTGAAAAAAAACTACGAATATATTTATATACATACATATGAATATGTATTTTTTAAATTTACATGAAATAACGATGAAAATTGCCAGCAATCCAAGTTGATTTGCCTAAAACAAAGGGCCCAGCACCAATCTTCTGTTAAGCTTTTCTGAGGAGTAACTGAATCCCGATAAGATTTCAAGATTATCAATTTCAGTGAGATCTCACTTTCTTGCGAGTAAAAAGGGCTGTGCGTGCGTGTGTGTGTGTATATATATATATATTGAGAGGCATCCAAATGCATACAAGGGTTACAAAGTTCATGCTCCAATGGTGAGTTCAACATAATCTTTTACATTTTCTATCGTAAATTTCTTGAATTCTTTTGTTTTTACGGCGCCCAGGTGAAATTCTTTGTAAATCTGCTATTCAATGAACCTTTTTACATAATTTGAGGATCAGAATATATATATATACACACACATATAATATAATATAATATATTGAGTTTTGCTCTGTTATCAATCAAGGTGCTTGTTTAAACCTTCATTCGACGTGAACCCTAATTTACTGTTTCTGCAATTTTGTTTTGGATTCAGCATAAGTAGATGGTTAATTGTTTTACAAATGGTTCTGTTTATTAAGTTTAAGACAAAAGGGAGGACCAATTTTCTTTAACCATTTTTTATGATAGTTTCTACCTTAGTATGGCTGTGATTTTTATTTTTTATGAATAATTCATAGTATATCAGTGATATTCAGTGTAATTGCACTTGAAAAATCCTTATGTATTGCAAACTAACGAACCATCAAAAAGTTGCTATTAGTATTAGCTCACTCTATTTCTTACCCTGATCACTATTTTTGCAGGTTGATTCGATATCATGCGATTGCTTAGTCGATTCAAGCTTAAGAACAGTAGTTGGAGCAAGAAAATTCATCCCAGGGTCCAAAATTTGCATCCAGCCCGTCCGGGGGGAACATTCCTGTGGAAGGAGTAGCATGGTGCAGCCACCTTTCCTACCCGGGCTTCCCGACGATGTAGCAATCTCTTGTCTAATCCGAGTCCCTCGTGTTGAGCACAACAAGTTAAGATCAGTCTGCAAGAGATGGTTCAAACTCCTAGCCAGCGATTTCTTCTACTCTCTCAGGAAGAGTCTCGGTATGGCGGAGGAATGGGTGTACATCATCAGAAGAGATTGTAATGGGAATCTTTCTTGGCATGCTTATGATCCAACTTACCAATTATGGAAAACTCTTCCTCCTATTCCAGGTGATTACAATGCAACTCATGGATTTGGTTGTGCTGTTCTTAGTGGTTGTTGTTTGTACTTGTTCGGAGGAAAAGACCCTCTAAGAGGATCTATGAGGCGAGTGGTTTTTTACAGCGCTAGGACGAACAAATGGCATTGGGCTCCAAATATGATTCAGAAAAGGCACTTTTCGGGTTCTTGTGTTATAAACAACCGTATTTATGTAGCTGGAGGGGAATGTGAAGAAGGGATTAAAAGAACTCTTGGATCAGTTGAGGTTTATGATCCGAATAGAAACCGGTGGAGTTCTATCACTGATATGAGAGCACCAATGATGCCGTTCAGTGGAGTAGTTTATGATGGTAAATGGTTTCTTAAAGGACTTGGTGCCAGCCAGGAGGTTCTGAGCGAAGCATACTCACCGGAAACCAATACGTGGGGTCCAGTAAACGATGGGTTGGATTCCAGTATGCGTAATCCTCTTATCTCGATGAATGGGAAGCTTTGTGCTTCATGTTGTCGAAATGGGTGTGGTCTAAGAGTGTATGATGATGGGACAGTATCTTTGAAGAGATTCAGTGATAGTAAGCTTCGTTTTGGCATTGCACATCCGCCTGAGGATGCTTCTCTTATTTCTCTCAACGGAAGGCTTTGTATAATACATAACTACGTTGCAAGTAAAGGTAGTGATCCGACATTCTCAAACTTGTGGTGTAGTATTGCTGGACGTGGATCGACGAGCGACATTGTGCATTGCCAGGTGCTTCAAGCCTGATGGAAATCTTTGAGGTGAGATTGCAGATAGCCTTTTAATTTCGCTACAATTTTGTTTATTTTTTACCAGCAAGCATTGGTTTTTGAAACTTTGGATTTGGATATTTCTGTATTTTTTCCGCCCTCTTTTGTTCTTGTCGTAGCAATTTGTTTCGTCATGTAGACAGTCGATTGTGGAATTGGACATCCTTTCGCACATACAAGTGTTCGAGTAAAGTTAGAACATTGGACAATACTTTTTGCAAGTTCATGTGCTTGGTTCTTACTTGAGATAGATTATATCAAGCATGGGAAGCTCAAGAAATCCACTATCTTGAGTTTCTGCATTCTATGAGCTCTCTCTCTCTCAAATCTGGTTTTCTCTTAGAAATCTGCTTACTGTGTTATGCGATTGAAGTGCTCAAGTAAGAGTTTAGAACACATTATTTGCAAGATCATGTACAAACAGAATATTATACTAACATAGTACTGACAATAATCAAAATGTGACTATCCTTGTCTGTTTCTGGGTGTGCGATGGCCTGTGCTTTGCGTTGTCCCCTGATCATTGATTTCCCTTCTCCGTTTAAGGGACTCTTCTCGCTCGAATTTCAGCTGCTTCCTGAAATTCTTGATGAAATCATCCGCTTTCTTGTTCACATCCTCGTCCACAAACTGCCTTCCCCCGCCTGTCTTTTGCTTGTGTTCCGCCTTTCTGCCACCATTCGAACAATCTTCTTGATGGTGATCATGTTCCATTGATGCTGTATAGCTATTCCTCTACGCTTGTTCAGCTCGGCGCCGTTGCAGGCGAGGAGGAGGAAATGGCTTGAGGATCTTATTATATGATATGATTGCTGAAGAACAAGAATGCATGTATATATATGTGTGTGTGTGTGTTGTGTGTTTATGCATAAGTTTGAAAGATGAAGTTAATTGTTGATCACGTTTTCGCGTGAAAGAACGCTAACGGAAAGAGAGGGAAGGAGTTGAGAAAGAGTGCAAGGAAAATGTATGCCGATGAGTAAAAGGCATTTCTGGTATGTGTCACAAGCACCTGCCAAGTCGGCCTTCCCGAAGACTGTGAAGCCAAGGTTCAAAGTTGGGCTGGACCAACTCAATTATTTTAAAATCTAATAAAACTTGTATCCAATCATATTTCGAAATATATAATAAATTTTCTAGTATGGTGGCAGTTTGGGCCTGGGTGGCCCAAATTTGCAGGCCCAAAAGAAGGTCAATTCGGCCCAGTCTGCAGTCCAGAATAGTTTTTAATAGGGCTGGATTGAGTGAGCCACAGAAATGTTATCCGGCCCAGACTGGTTTTTCTTTCCACTTGGGCTACGAATTGCCAGCTCCAGATTACCAATGGATTTGAAATATAACGACAAAAATAGTTCAACATATTTTTGTATTTAAAATGATTATTAAAAAAGTAATGATATTTAAAATGATAATTTTAGTTATTTTATCATAAAATACTTTGGTGGGTATTTATGTTGGCTTTAAATATTTGTAATGGATTGAATTATTTGTTCATAACGATTGAGCTACAAATATATAATTTAATTAAATAATTGATTTATAATAAAATAAAATATTAATGCGTGTTTCTAAAAATAGAATTATGAAGTTAATCTTATTACTTTATAATCACAATCTTTTTTATCAATAGATTTTGAGATTAAGTTTAATAATAATAATAATTATAAATTAATTACAGTTGTTTTAGGAACGTATTATTATTATTATTATTATTATTATTATTATTATTATTATTTATTTCTGCAATAAATCATATTTATTTTTTAATATCTTATTATATATGTACATTTTATGTAAATAATTTATATCTTTTTATTAAGCACTTGCATTCATTTTTGTCATAATATTCTTTATCATAAAAAAATATTTTTTATATTTTTATTATATACTCATTCTATATTTACAAACTCTTCGACAGAATGGGAAACCGTGCATGGCATTTGTAAGAGAAGAGCAGCTCAATCTTCTGTCACACATCATCAGAACTAATGGAAGAATGAGCTTCAGACATCATAAATTCCAGTTTTAAGACATTAAATCGATGCAAGAAATTCAGCAACCCTTTCATAGAAAAATCTGTACATGCAGTGCTACAAATCCGACCAAACTGGTATGCTATCCTTCTCAGTTTGTTTTAGGCTCCATATTCCATGGTAGTTTTACAGCTTATCCAATTCGGCTTGCATCTGCACAGAAAAAATCGAGGGATTTAATCAGGTCAATAGTGCTTTTGTAAACTTACAACTCTTTCAGATTGAAAACTTGTTCGATCCCAGACCAAGCCAAACAGCAGAAACGAGCTCTGAAAGATTTGTAGGTAAAATGCAGGTGGCATGCGAGAGGTATAAATAGTTACCCGTGATCCCCTCAAAATCAATTTTGCAGAACGAGGTCCTAATGGAAATGAAAGATGCAGCAAACAATCGCAAAGAAATTTGAAAGCTTCATTTTATGAAGCTGCAGCTCTGTTACAGGCTGGTATGTCGAATCCAGGAGCTGACATTTTCAGCTTGCAGCGTTATACATACAAACATACTGTTATACACAAACACGGGTGCGCAGGTGCGCACATTCTACAAAATTAATAGAATTAGGATTTAGGACACAGCATGACAAATTCAAACATAACGTCTTCAAAAGTTACCTAAATTTAAGGTAATAAGCCAAAAAACCTTTTCCATCAGACATAATGGCTTCCGAATTTTGGCTAATAACTCATAGCTAGACATTTGTGTAACAACATAAAAGCTGGTTGGTTTCTTAGGAAAAATCTAGATGGGACCACCAAAGCACACCAAGTCGCTACATTCACATTGTCGTAATTGTCTTGAGGCATGTGCTTAAAATGAGGTTTTTGCCCATAGCTTCACAAGTTAGTTTAAGGATCTTTCTGTCAGGTAATCAAGACAGCCTTCTGCCTTCGATTATCCAGTAAAAACCATATTTCTAAGATAATGTTTACTCAAAGTGATTATCACCACTGCAATAGAAATTAGCATACAAGGCAACAAGTTTTGCTTTCAGACAGCTCAACCCGGTTCTCCAAATATCTGCACATCTCGCGTACTTGGAAAAACAAAATCTTGGAACAATTATGACAATGCCGATACGAGGAGTAGATTTTCGTTGCTCCAAAATCTTACTCAGCATCTTACAGTGAACATGGTTCTATCTACCTTAATGCAACCATCAACAACTCAGAATTCCAAAACCATGAGCAATTTCGATATCCAATATAAGTCCATAAATCATGATTACCGTTGCAATGATAAAATGAAACTCTACATTTTTCCCAATTTAGTTGTCGTTCTTGAATAAGCAATAAACAATTTACGAACCATGTCAATGCTGGTCATTAGCATAGTTCTTTTCTTACTATGTGACTCGAACAGGACCGTCGATTCCAGCTAAAATGCTCTCACTACTAGATCCAACCCACTTCGTCTTGATCAATAGCATCATAACACAGTCTATTAGAGTTGGAAGCCACATAAAGGAATCTACATAGATCTCTTGAATTCAACAAGAGTTTAGTCAATGAGATCCCATTATCGGGAAATATTACTCTGCGCACCGCCCAAAAGTACCTGCTTATGCAATAGGTACGTGATGACGATTGTCACATGAGCGCTCACGAGAGGAGGTGTGGAGGTAATAACCCTTATTCATTATTTATCTTCAAAATCTATGCACATATGCCACCGTCACCAAGCAATCAACACATCAAACCGATAACAAATTAAATCAATAACTGGCAGAAATAACACCACAAATTCTAAAGGCTCAAATGTCGGCAAAAAGTATGCATAATCAAAGCTATTTTACCTCAGATTAGAGTTTCCAATTCCAGAAAAGAAAAGGGCCTCTGCAGTCCTTTCGCCTTGCAACTATGAACAGCCTCAAAATCCTTCGCGGGCAGCTTTTCAGACAGAGCGCCGACGTGAAATTTGTTATGCACCTTTGCTCAAGATCCAGCTGGGAGAAGCACTTCGCACATCAAGTGGTTATTTTGTAGCCGTTAGAGTCAGGAATAAGGATGGGACACGTGGCGTGGGACCGGGAGCTGGAAGGCGCATTCCACTTATCCAATTAATAGAGTCGCACTTCGGATATTACGTTTTCTCCACCCAGGGCACTGTTCATTCACCACCTTCCTTCTCTCTGTTTTGCAGCGTATAAATAGGGGGTCTTAGCTCAATTCATGCATGCGGTTAGAGTCCATCGTTTTAGTCGAGTCTTGTGAGTTTTAGGATCGATCTCGGAATCTCCTTCTTCCCCTGAGAATCCCAGTCGATTGTTATGAACCTTTCCTATCATTGTAACGTTGCAGTTTTGATTCAATAAAATCTCATTTCAATTGTGTTGCTATTGTTGAATTGTGTAATTGGTTTAGATACCTATCAATTGGTATCAGAGCCATCGATCCTCGGCGGCTTGAGATCCATTGTTGGAGTTGTAGCTATGGCGGAGGGGACACGATCGGCGGACATGAGGAAGGAACTCGATGTAGTAAAAGAAGGGATGAATGAGATGAGAACCATGATGGCCCTGATGATGGAGAAAATGCAGACAATGAATGCCGATGGTGGTAGAAACTCACAGATCGGAGAAGGAAGCCACAGTGATGCCCGAAGAGAATTGCTCCCAGGTAATGAATATGCTATTCCCACTAAGTTCTCTAAAATTGAGTTTCCTAAATTCGATGGGTCCGATTTGAGGGGTTGGGTATACCGTTGTGAGCAGTTTTTTGAGATAGATGAAACTCCTTTGAGCTCTAAAGTTAAAATAGCAGCCGTTCACTTAGAGGGTAAGGCTCTCCAATGGCACCAAATGTTCATCAAGTCTAGGATTACAAGGGAGCTACCAGATTGGGAGAGCTATGTCAGAGCTCTTAATGATCGGTTTGGTACCTTGATGTTTGAAGACCCGATGGCTGAGTTGGTGAATTTGAAACAGGAAGGGACTGTACTGGATTATCTGGACAGGTTTGATGAGTTGGTCAATTGTTTGGAGCTACCTGAGAATTATGCTATCAGTTGTTTTTTGGGGGGATTGAAGCCTGAAATAGCTGTTCATGTACGCATGTTCAAACCCAAGACACTCCAAGATGCTATATGTTTAGCTAAGTTGCAGGAGCAAGTTCTGCACATAGGTGGTAAGAGGTTTCCAGTGTCCACTTCCGTTGTCCCTACCAATAGAATTTCCTTCCCTACACAGAGGAATTCTTATGGAAATCAGAAACCATATGCTAACACTGCAGCTCCTTCTATGAGTGTTAACAATAGGGGAATTATCAACAATGCTAGACCTGCTACCAATTTGTCTGGAAGGGGATCCACAAATTCCTTGATTCCCTCTAGACGAGTGTCTACACAGGAGATGGATGAGAGAAGGGCCAAGGGGCAGTGTTTTTGGTGTGATGAGAAGTATACTAGGGACCACCAGTGTGCTAAGAGGAAGCAGATATATATAATGGAGGTGTTGGAGGAAGAGGAAGGCAAGAATGAGGAGACTACTGACTCACCACACGAGGTTACTGAGATCGGGGAGGAGTGGGAGTTTGAGGAGCCACAATCACACATTTCTGTGAGTGCAATGACTGGGGTACCAAATTTCAAGACTATGAGAATCACTGGATCAGCTAAGGGAAAGGCCATTAACATTCTTATTGATTGTGGAAGTACACATAACTTTGTGGATGAAGGAATAGCTAAATACCTTGGTTGTCGTTTGGAAGGAACTGAGCCATTTCCAGTGGCTATTGCAGATGGGCACAAGGTTATCAGTAAATTCATATGCAAGGATTTCTGTTGGAGGATGCAAGGGGTCCAGTTCTCCACTGATGTGATGTTATTACCTCTTGGAGGCTGTGACATGGTGCTTGGTATTCAATGGTTGGTAACCCTTGGAGATATCAAATGGAATTTCAGTGAACTTAAGATGGTTTTCTCTATAGCAGGAAAAAGTGTGGTATTAAGGGGTAAGCAACCTAATGGCATCAAGTTAGTATCCAATAAGAAGATCAACAAGATCTTAGACAAATCAGCTCAAATATCCACCAGCTATGTTGGCATTTTTCAAGATAAAGACCCTCCAGTAGGTGACACTCAGGCTGATTCTTTTGTGGGCAGTTTGTGTAATCTGGAAGGGGCTGTTGACAACGGGTTAGAGGGGCTACTGGACGAGTATGGTGAATTATTTCAGGAACCTACTACCCTACCTCCCAGAAGAAGCTACGACCATAAAATACCTTTGAAGGAAGGGATTGAAGCAGTGAATATTAGACCTTATAGATACCCCACTCTTCAGAAGAATGAGATTGAGAGGTTAGTCAAAGAGATGCTGGATTCTGGAGTGATTAGGGAAAGTAATAGCCCCTACTCCTCTCCAGTGGTTATGGTTAAGAAGAAGGACGGAAGTTGGAGGATGTGCATAGACTATAGAGAGTTGAACAAACATACCATCAAAGACAAGTTTCCCATTCCTGTTATTGAAGAACTTCTAGATGAACTATATGGAGCTAAGGTGTTTTCTAAATTGGATCTGAGATCTGGTTACCACCAGATTAGGATGTATGAAGATGACATTGATAAAACAGCTTTTAGAACTCACCATGGACATTTCGAATTCATGGTAATGCCCTTCGGACTTACTAATGCTCCGTCTACATTCCAAGGGTTGATGAACAAGGTTTTCCAACCTTTCTTAAGGAGGTTCATTTTGGTATTCTTTGATGACATTTTGGTGTACAGTCGAGACATGGATTCTCATAGACAACACCTGTTTCAAACCTTTGAAACACTAAGGCAGAATCAGTTATATGTGAAGAAGAGTAAGTGTGTCTTTGGCAGCAGTTCAGTGGACTATCTTGGGCATATTATTACTGGTGATGGGGTTAGCACTGATCCTAGCAAGATTGAAGCAGTTAAGAAGTGGCCACTTCCACAGAATATCAAAGAATTGAGGGGCTTCCTTGGCTTAACAGGGTACTATAGGAGATTTGTAAGGGGTTATGGCAAGTTGGCTTACCCTCTAACTCAGCTGCTCAGGAAAGATAAGTTCCAGTGGAATGAGGATGCTACTTTGGCTTTTGAAGCTCTCAAGGAAGCTATGACAAATACACCAGTCCTAGCCTTACCAGATTTCACTCAAGAATTTGTCGTAGAAACTGATGCATGTGGAAAAGGTTTGGGGGCTGTTCTTATGCAGAAGGGAAGGCCTATAGCATACATGAGCAAGTCCATATCCACTCTACAGGAAGGGATGTCAGTCTATGAGAAGGAGTTGTTAGCTTTGGTTACTGCTATTCAGAAGTGGAGGCCTTACCTAATTGGCCAACATTTCATTATCAAGACTGATCACCAAAGTCTCAAGTATCTTCTGGAACAAAGGATTTCTACTCCCTCACAACAAAAATGGTTAGTTAAACTCATGGGATATGACTACTCAGTGGAATACAAGAAGGGGAAGGAGAACGTAGTAGCAGATGGCTTGTCTAGAAGGAACTCTCATCTTGACCCTACAACAGCTGCTATTAATGTCATTACAGGACCTCACAGTACCCTACTCTCAGATATTCAAGGATTTTATGAGCAGGATCCTAAACTAAAGAAGATCATCACAGGCTTGCAACAGAACAGTGGTAAGTTTGCAAAGTATGAATGGCAACATGGTATTTTAACTAGGAAGAGGAAGTGGGTGGTTGCAGCTAATGACAATCTTAAGCAGAAAATCTTATCACACTTCCACACCTCCTCTGAGGGAGGGCATTCTGGAATAAGAAACACCTTGCATAGATTGAAGCAAAACATGTTTTGGAAGGGTATGAAAAATGATGTTTACAAGTTTATCCAAGAATGTGACATTTGTCAAATGAATAAAGGTGAGAATGTTGCTACTCCTGGATTACTACAGCCTTTACCAGTGCCAAATAGGGTGTGGGAAGAGATCTCCATGGACTTCATTGTTGGGTTGCCAAAGTCAGATGGAAAGGAAGCAATATTTGTGGTGGTCGATAGGTTGAGCAAAATGGCTCACTTCTCAGCCCTTACTCATCCTTATACTGCTAGTGCCGTGGCTCAGAACTTCATGGCTAACGTCTATAAATTGCATGGGATGCCTAAGGTGATTGTAAGTGATAGGGACACTATATTTATGAGTTCATTCTGGAAGGAATTTTTCAAGTTACAACAGGTGCAGCTTCATTACTCTACTACCTATCATCCACAGACGGATGGACAAAGTGAAGTGGTGAATAGATGCCTAGAATGCTATTTGAGGTGCATGACAGGGGAGAGACCAAAGGAATGGGTGCAGTGGCTACCTCTGGCAGAATGGTGGTACAACACCACTTACCACTCTTCTCTCAAACTTACACCATATGAAGTAGTCTATGGACAACCACCTCCTGCACACACATCTTACACACCTTTTGACTCTAAATTGGATCTGGTGGATCGTAGTCTACAGCATAGAGAGTCTACTATAAGGTTGATCAAACACCATCTCATGCAAGCACAAAACAGAATGAAACAGCAAGCAGATAAACACAGATCAGAAAGGAATCTTTCAGTGGGGGAATGGGTGTTTGTCAAGCTTCAACCATATAAACAAATTTCAGCAAGATCACAACAACATCACAAACTTTCACCTAAGTACTTTGGGCCGTTTCAGATTATCAACAAAATTGGTGCAGTGGCCTATACATTACAGCTTCCGGAGACTTCTAAGATTCATCCTACTTTTCACATTTCTCAACTAAAGCGCAAGAACGGGACTATAATCGCACAAAAACACTTACCCGATATTAACACTACACACGGGCACTTGATTCTTGAACCTCTTAATATTCTTGATCGCAGGATCGTCAAGCGTGGACATCGAGCTGTGGCCCAAGTACTTGTTCAGTGGCTCAACGCCGCGCCGGAGGATAGCTCGTGGGAGGACTATGATACTCTGAAGCAGCAATTTCCAACCTTTGATCCTTGAGGACAAGGATGTTCTTGAGAGGGAGGTATTGTTATGCACCTTTGCTCAAGATCCAGCTGGGAGAAGCACTTCGCACATCAAGTGGTTATTTTGTAGCCGTTAGAGTCAGGAATAAGGATGGGACACGTGGCGTGGGACCGGGAGCTGGAAGGCGCATTCCACTTATCCAATTAATAGAGTCGCACTTCGGATATTACGTTTTCTCCACCCAGGGCACTGTTCATTCACCACCTTCCTTCTCTCTGTTTTGCAGCGTATAAATAGGGGGTCTTAGCTCAATTCATGCATGCGGTTAGAGTCCATCGTTTTAGTCGAGTCTTGTGAGTTTTAGGATCGATCTCGGAATCTCCTTCTTCCCCTGAGAATCCCAGTCGATTGTTATGAACCTTTCCTATCATTGTAACGTTGCAGTTTTGATTCAATAAAATCTCATTTCAATTGTGTTGCTATTGTTGAATTGTGTAATTGGTTTAGATACCTATCAAAATTCAATCATATCATTATTTTCGTCGACATCGATCGCAGTAACAGACACCCAAAGGAACAATTTTTTGGCCTGGATGCCTGAAACTCCAGTCACTTTACCATATCCCAATTTCCCTTTAATGATCTTGTCGTAGTATACAAGATGATCGCCGAATTTGACATAGCACGGGTTGGAGCTGAGTTCAATGGTGAAGGAATTGTCGGTGTTGGAGAGACAATAAGAACTGATGTCTTCTGGGAGGAGACCCTTTGGGAGATTGAACAGTGGGAGTAGGTCATGTAGATCTACCGTTGAAGATGAGAGGTGGGTTGAAGAGATGAAGTACAGAGAGATAAGTGCAATAGCGTACTGTATCTTTGGAGACGACGCCATTGATGAGAGAGAGAAACACAGACGAAACTTAAGAAACTGGTCAGACTTCGAGAGAGAGAGAGGGAAGGCTTTTGAGTTTTGAGGATTTTGCTACTGAGACGTTGAATCTAATTTTGGTCCCTTGAGAAATTTATTTATGCTTTTCCATACATTCTTATAATTAATTTAATGAGGCTACTCTTACTATATGACAAAAATTGAGATTAAAATTGGGATAGAGATAAGTTTGAAATTTTTATCCTAAGTTTACTTTGTAGGATAACATTAGGATAGATAAAGATAATTTTATACTATCCAACGTTTATTTTGTGGGATTGGACAGGATAATGCGGAAATTACAAAATTGCCCTTAATACATGATTTATATATGAGGACATTTTTGTAATTAAGTTTGTGCATGAGGGTAAAACAGTAAATTTTCAAAAATTATCCCAATTTTTATCCCGGGGGTTTAGGTCGGATTAGTATCCGCCGAATTATCCCGAATTTTGTCTTTTATCCCGGGTCGGCTGAATTGACCCGGGAAATTATCCAACGAAGTAAACGCTGGATAACTGTGGACTATTTATCCAAATCCAAATTTATTACCCGAAGTAAACGGGGCCTGAATGGACTGCTGCTAGATTAGGTGTACGGTGTACCGTACATTCAATTTGCATTTGATTATACTACAATACAATTAAGGTTGGATAACAACTTTTTCTTGAATTGATTATTGAAAAGAAGAATTGATTTTGTCCTCAAATTTTATTTTTCTCTCTTTTAAGGTATTATTATAATGTTGTCAATAATTTATACTTAAAATGAATGTTAAATGTAAAGCATTGATACTACAAAAAAAAATACGTTCTAAAGATCATTTCAGATGATGTTGCCACCTAACTGGCACGATGGTGTACCTATTTATCAACATTAAATATGAGATCTCCGTACGTAGGGATAAATTTAAACAATAATGGGTAAATATATCTTATGGTCCTTTTTTGTTAGCAAATCGGACATACACTTTCTCGATTAATTACTTTTTGGTAAAAGTGGTCATTCTTACCAGAATACTAACTTGGATGTTGGAGTGGCCTCGTCCGAACCTCCTCTTGACAATCTAAAAAACTATAATGATTTTATTAATGCATGATATCATACTATTCATATGCAATCTTCATAACTTCTAAGCTCATTTCTTATTCCTTTTTGGTTGGATTTCACTCATCAGCTGCAATAATATTATTATCAAGTTCTACTTATTAAAAAAAATAAAAAATTAAAAAACACTCTCTATGTATGACTTTAAGTCCAGTACAACAAAACATCCTACATCACTTCAATTATTAATAATTTACACCTTATTTCTCTTGGGGGGGGGGGGGGAAGGAAGAAGATAGAACACTTGATGAACATTAAAGATTGATGAAGACGTGAAGTGCAGCCATGGCTACCAAGAGCCCCGAAGCCATTTGAGTCTCTAACCATCTCCTTTTTACCCCTCCATCGCTCTTCTGATCAGAAGTTGTAGCTGTTCTCCCCCTCGACGAACCTTTAATTTTGAAAAACGATGAAAGTTAGTTCCGCAGAATCAAAACAGAAATACGTTTTTCACCCGCTCCTTCAAATCCATGAATATTTCCAAACTTATGAGTTTTGGGATATGCTGTCCACTTGATGCTTACGGGTCAAACGATCAACAAGAGATAGTTTTGAAGCTCGTAAGTTGCTACTAGTTTCAAGATATGTTAGTTTGAGAAGTGGGTAAAAAACATGTTCTCGATTATTATTGCCCATACGTAGTATTGTCTTATCTTTAAATTTATTACCAGTGGCAGGTGCAGAAGTGGGGTTAGTATTGTTGCCGCCATTTGCAAAATCCTGGAAAACCTTAGCGTCCGGTGAATTTGGTGGCAGATGTAGTATAGCTGCTCCCAGTAAGAAAAAAGAACACATGTCAGGCCACATCTACCAAGATTTATGACAAATTATAACAATCAGTTCGAATTTTTTTATTTTATCTCATATTTTAATATAAAATGAAATACTGCTCATACTGTTTGTGTACAAAAAAACAAATATTGGTATTTCACCAAACATAGCGCATATATCCAAAATGCGCGCTAGCACTCACCGGGGCAGTCGGTGACAGATTGATCGAGGGGCGCGTTGCATTTCGAGGGGAGAGAGAGGGCGAGCGTGGCGTTGATTTTAAGGCCAAGGCTCGGATCATCACGATCCTTGATCAGCAAGCAGACGCACTCGCGGCTATCTTTCAAGACCTGTTTGAAGCCAGTGCAGCAGTCGGGTGGGGGAGCCCTGGCCTCCCCACTCACGTAGGGCAGGCATGTAGCCAGCCCTATAAGCTGGTTCCCACATTTTTCCCTATCTTTCGCAGTGTCACATGATGCAAAACCAAATAGGAGCAGCACCAAAATGGATCCCAAGAATAGGTTTTTGGACTCCATTCTGCAGTGTTTTAGAGAGAGAAAGAGGGCTCCGGAAGAGGAGAGAGAGAGGATTTGGATGATGGAGTTGGCTCCATCCATGGCTTATATGCTTTTCCAGGCTAACAAATGTCATCTTTTGGTGGGGAAATGATAATCAAGTGACAAAAGAGATGTGGGGCTGTGGGGAGTTGCGTAATAAATGTTGTTGGTTTATTTTTGATTCAAGACTTGTTGGATTCCATTCACCCATTTACATGAAATTTTTTATTTTAATTTTACGTCATAAATTTGACTCATATCCGGTGTAGACGCGAGACATAAGTCGCAAACTTAGCCATTGGTCTTAATGCAATTCTGTAATGCTTATGCACATGTCCCTCGTGTGCATGACCATAACCTTTGTCTATATGTTACCAAATGTGGCCAATATTCATACAACAGTAATACATTTCGGCTTCATTAAATATCAACTCCATACTAGTCACGCAACTTCGATAACTTCTCCTGCCCTCGGAAACATGTGTCTCCACATGCTGTTTTTAATGTTGTTGCAAATTGTTGATGTAGTAAATAAAGCTCCAAATGTTAAATGTCAAAAATTTAATGAAATTTATTATAATCAAAATTATAAATTATTATAAAAAAATTATAAAACTAGAGATCATATATTAGATATAGATATAGGCACTCAATCTGTTTGAAATTGGAATTGACGGTTAACAATTCAGTTAAAATGTTGACCTAGTTCCGATAGAACAAAAATAAAAAAAATTGTCAGTTTGATTTTGTGTTTCAAGATAGTCTGTTCTCAGAATTGGTGGTTTAAAAAATGATAGTTCCAAACCACCTTGTCAGTTCTGATTTCTTTTTCGAACTATTGATTTCGGTTCCAAACTGTTGGTTTCAGTTTCGAACATTAGTTTGAAATTTCAGTTCCGAACATCAGTTCTGGTTCCAAATTGTTGTTTTCAATTCTGAACCACAATTCCAAAACTAAAATATGAAAAAAAAAAAAAAAAAAAAAAAAAAAGCAATGATACAGCAACTAAAACTAGAACCAAAATCAAGACCGTCTATATGCATATTCCAGTCTATTTCCATGGTCGGCGGTAGTGATGGGCTGTGATAAAGAATACTCAGACTAGGATAATGTGTAATAAAATCAGTCTTGTCATTCTTTACTTCGGTTGGTTGCAAGTTTGGATTTATCAGACTTGGGTCTATATGGTTGAAAAGTTAGGCCATCTCACTTTTGACATAAAATTTTAGGAGAATTTTATTTATAATAAAGTTTTTAATATTATAATTTAAATTTAAAATTTCACAATGCGAAACTTAATTTTTAGTTTTATTATTATTTTAAGATTTATCTTTAAAATTTAAGGCTCAACAATATTTATTTAAATTTATATTTTTCTTAATTTTTTTTGTAGTTCACTTTCTCATGATCATAAGTAGCTTTCATAGGGCATGCTGCTGTACTTTGGTGGTAGATATAACAATTTTTTTTTGTATTATTGTTTTTTCGTTCTCATATTTATGTTTCTTTTGTTCTCATATTTATTTTTAAATAAAAAAATAAAAATAGTCAAGTTGATATTTTACTAAGGTATGAGAATTAGTGTTTTTTTACCTACTTATTTTCTAGATTTCTTTATTATGAGTATTTTAGCAGTCTCTATTATATTGCAAACTCAATGATAGATTCAGACATATATATTATTTAATTGATATTTGGATATAATAAAGTAAATATTGGATAATTATCCAAACTTTGTCCATGCCTTATCATTTATGTCGGCCTTTAATAATATAAGACAATCAATTGTCACTCTTATTTTCAACAACATTACAAAAGTATATAAACTAAATAAATAATATCGTAAAAAATTTATATGCATTGGGTGTACAGTATAACTTAATGTAAAATATTATTTGTTTAATTAAAATATATTGTATATTTATTTAAAAAATATTACTATTAATTTATTATATTAAAAAAATTAATAATACTTTTCAAGTAAAAAATAATTATTTTTAGTTAAACAAGTATTTACTATGGATCCACTCAAAAGTACGTTTAGTAATTTATTTTATAGAAAAATATATTATTTGATTTTAAACTATTTATTTAATATTGAGCCCTATTTATCAATGCAAACTATCAGTGAAGTGTATTTATAGATACTATATATCCACCCGTGCAATGCACGAGATGTAATATATTTTATTATATTAAAAATTTATAGTAAAATTATATTTATTATTATTATAAAAATGTACATAACAAATAATATATATCAATTTTATAAATATTATTCAATTTAGAATATATTTTGTTATATTACATTGTATTTTTATTCTTTAAATTAGTTTTATTGAATATAAATTGTACGGTATTTTGAAGTGAATTTTGAATTGTCCTTGAATTGAAAATAAATATTTTAATTTACTAAATGTTAATAAGGTTAAACAATAAATTACAATATTATATAAAATATTTTAATATTTCTATTTTTATAAAAATAATAATATATATGTTTTAGCTTAAATTCATTTAAAATTTTGATATGCTATTTATTCAAATCCATTATATATATCCAAATTTAAGAAATAACATTCAATTCATAAAAAAAACTATATTTCAAACTTTAAATGTGATTAATTATTTCAATATATACGATATTGATGTCAAATTAAATATCACAAAAAGAAGTTTATTTTGATATATCATATGTTAAAATGAATTTAAAACAAAAATGAATTTTTTAATTTTTTTAATTTTAGTGAAACATACAAATAGAAAAGAGAGAGAAAGTGTATAAAAGATATATACAAATTATCTGTGGAAAAACGTGTCAAGAGAAGAAAAATATTTTCATAGCACTTATTTTATATTAAATATAGATAGATAGATAGATAACTACTAAATAGTTGAAGATACGGTATTTTCTATTCTTTTTCATATTTCATATTCGAACTCTATTAATATACAATATATATATATATATTAATATAATTATTGAATATATGAAGTACATTGATATAGTTGAAATACGAAATAAAATAAAAATAAAAAAGTCGTAGCTGAAAAGTTAGAATTTCAATTAAATTTTCCTTATCAATAGTTTATTTAGTGTGGTAGTATCTCTACCTCTATAATCATTTTTATTTAATTTTTTTGTGGGGGGAAACCCTAGCTTTACCTGCTACTTTTTAGGCCTTCACTGCCTCAAATCATAATTCTAGTCATGCTGCTGCATATGTTATTTTATGTATAATATTTTTTCATATATATTTTTTCTATATTAATAATATTATATTTGTTATTAATATAAATCACGTTATCAGTGAATTGTGTTGATAAATGAAATCTGAAAATATAATAATAATGTGTGAAAAAAACATGAGATTAAAACTGTTAAAGTTTTTTAAAAGATTAAATTGGCTGATTACATTTCTTCCGTTCTTGGATGGATTTTTCCCCCCCCAAAAAAAAAAAAAAAAATTAAATTAATAAATAAATATAATTAAATTAAAAAAATCAATCATTAATAATAGAACCTCCCAAGTTTGCAAATAGAGAGTTGAGGTTGGATAATGATTTAAATTAAGGGTGTTTTTATTCACACCATAAAATTTACTTTACACACCACATTAATATTTTGGATAAAAATAGACATGATGTAAATGACATGTATACATTTATTATAAATTTTTTTAAAAATCAAATTGTAGGATGTTCGGCCAGTGGACGCCGAACTCAACGCAGATCGTTCGGTCAGGACACGCCGAACGCATCAATGGGCGTTCGGGCAGGGTCCGCCGAATGCATTATTGGGCGTTCGGCCAGAGCATGCCGAACGAATTTCAGGATGTTTAGCCAGGGAGCGCCGAACGCAAATCAGGGTAGGGAAAGGAGTGTTATGTTTAAATCACTCAACACTATATGCACACAACAAACACAAAATTCACATATTTTTTTTATGAATTTGGACTCAAAACAGTATAGAATGTCAATACATTATATTACAACAATTAGACTTAAGAGAGATAATCAACTGCACAACCAATAAAAGGGCGTTCGGCCAGGGTGTGCCGAACGCCTCGCAGGGCGTTCGGCCAATGCATGCCGAACATGTCACAAATGTCTCGGCCAACCAGCACCAAACGCTGCGGGGAGTTCGACCAACCAACACCGAACGCTACGCAGGGAGTTCGGCCAACCAAAGCCGACCGATTCATAGTGGTAAACATAAATTTTCGTCACTTTTGAACATGAAATGAAGAAATTACCTTGAGGACTTGATACATCGTCAGCTTCTGCATCCATTACTCGTTGTTGACAAGGATGCTTGGAGAAGTAGTTGTAAGGCCAAAGATTTTTGGATGGGGAGAAAAAGGAAAGTATGCGCAGCTGAAGTTAGGATTCCAAATTGGGGAACTGAAGTTAGGGTTCCAAATTGAGTGTTTTTTTTAATGGGTAGAATAGGTATTTTGGGGATCGATTTAGTAAAATTAAATTTTTAAATATAATTTATATGGTGTGCATAATAAAAGTGGTGTGCAAAATAAATTTTGTGGTGTGAATAAAAACACCCTTAAAATTAATTGCTTAATCTACAAGAAATTTTGTGGCTGTTAATTGTGGCAACCATACGTCAGCAAAACAATCAACCGTTGATCTCCTTCACTCCCTCTTGATTTGAAATTGAACTTTCAAAATAATTAATTTTTTCATATATTATACTTTTTTTAATTAGAACATAAAGTATACTTTATACCTGGATATGGCACGGTTCCGGTTTGGAACCGAAATCGGGTCAACGGTTGAACCGAACCGTTGACCGGCTCTATGTTTTCCGGTTCCAGGAACCGCCGATTTTGGTTCTGGTTCGAACCGGCGGTTCTAACCGTCTTTTTGAATATTTAGCCGTTGAAGATCAACGGCTGAGATTAACTAGCGGTTGATCTTCAACGGCTGAGATTCTGCAACCGTTGGGGGAACCGCCGGTTCGGGTTCGAACCGATGGTTCCCCCAACGGTTTGAAAATTATAGTTGTTGGAGATCAATGGCTGAGATAAAATAGCCGTTGATCTCAAACGGCTGAGATGGGGTAACCGTTGGGAACCGGCGGTTCGAACCGGAACCGAAAACCGGCAGTTCCAACGGCTCTTTTGCTTCTTCTTTTTTCTTCCTATAAATACCCCTCCCTATTCATTTATTTCACAATATCTAATCTCTCTCAATCTCCTTCATTCTCTCTCAATTATCTTGTGATATCTTTCAATCTCTCTCAATCTCTCCTAATTATCTTGTCATCTTTCTCAATCTCCCTCAATCTCTCTCGATTATCTCGTGATCTCCCTCAATCTCTCTCGATTATCTTGTCATCTTTCTCAATCTCCCTCAATCTCTCCCGATTATATTGTCATTTTTCTCAATCTCCCTCAACCTCTTTCAATTATCTTTATCTTGTCATCTTTCTCAATCTCTCTCAAAATGTCAAGCTCAAGCCAAAGTGGACGTGGAGGTAGATGATCATCTTCTTCATCTCGACAAGCAAAAGGAAAAACACCCATGCCGACGTGTACAAGTGCCGGAGTCGGATTACCACCACCTTCTCCTTTGGCTCCAATGTATCTTAATCTTGATGGTGAAGATATTGAAATTCCGATCGAGTGGCAAGAAGATTTTCAAGCTCAATTAGGTTTGTGTTTATTTTATAAGATATCTCTCTTCAATATTATTTTATACTTTTTTATTTTAAATATCTCTCTCAATTATCTATGATTAATAATTTATTATGATTATCAATTTAGGTGCACAAAACGAATCAATCGATGAAGAACGTCTTCCAACTCAAGCGAGTCAAAGTCAAAGTACGCGACAAACTCAAAGTGGACGAGATGAGGCACTAAGATCGGATATCTTTGTTGTTCACTTCAAAAGATATTTGCAAAATAATAAAGCAATTTACAACTATTGCGGGTTGGAATATGTTTTTAAAAAAGGAGGAGGTTATGGCACACTCCAAAAACATTTGCAACATCACCATCTGGAAAAAATCGGAAATGATCAGCGTCAAACACAAATACCTCGTGGAGGATTCACCGATGAATCACAAGGTACGACTTCTTTATTTAAATATTCCGAACCAACAATGAGAAAATATTTATCAAAAATAGTTTGTGGCATGTATTTTCCTTTTAATACTGCTGAAAATGATTTGTTTAAAAATTATGTGTCACTATCACTAAGCCTCAAGCGTCCGGTGTTTCACGTAGAACATTAGTTCGTGATATTGAAAAAATTGAAGGTGAGTTTAAGTTGTTTTTAATTGATATGTTTAATTATTTACAACAAAAAGTTTCAATTTGTGCGGATACATGGACGGATCATTGGAGAGAACATAATTTTTTAGGTCTTACTTGTCATTGGATAGATAATTCATAGACAATGCAAAAAAAAAAACTTGCATATAGAGAATTTGATCAAACACACACAGCCGCAAATATTTCTCTTAAAATTCATACTATTTTGCAAGAATATAATTTAGTTACAAAAAAAATTTCAATTTCATTTGACAATGCTAGTGCTAATACTGCTAGTTTGCCGTTATTAATTCAAATTTGCCAACCATCATTTAAGGGTAGAATTTTTCACATTAGATGCAGGTGTTATGTTTTAAATTTGTGTGTACAAGATGGCATGAAACATTTTAAAGCACATATAGGTCATATTAGATTAGCAATTGGACATTTAGCTAGCCATACAACTTTATGCAAAAAATGAACAAGATTTTGTAAAGCATTTGGTATGAGTGCACAAAAAAAATCACTAAAGATGTGTCTAATCGTTGTAATTGAACATATAAAATGTTGAATTCTTCTTATGAGGTTAGAAATGAATTATGTACATTTTTTTCACAAGACGAATTAGGCATTCCTTTATTTTCAAAGTTCATGGGATACATGTGTTGAATTAATGTCTCTTTTAAAAGTTTTTAAAGATGCAACGGAAGAATTATCCAGATGTTACTATCCCACTTCTCCTTTAGTTATAGATTATTGTATTAAAATTGCACTTATTTTACAATCATATTATTCGCATGATACTTTACAAAATTGCATTGCAAGCATGAGAAGTAAATGGTTAAATATTATCAAGAAATTCCCGATTTATTTTTAGTTGCAAAACTTTTAGATCCTAGAATTAGAGAAGATGGTTTAGAAGAATTACTAAGAATGTATTATGATGCATTATTTCCGCTTAAGGATCATGACACTCCTAATCCGCATATAATTGTTGGAAACATAAAACAATTACTTTATGATTGTTTTTTTAAAGAATATAAAATTTATTATGGTGATAATTTAAATAGTAAAAACGGTCACGGAAATGAAGATATTGGTGGAGGTAGTTCGGTTTTGGATCAACCCGAACATCATCAAGATCCGAACTTTGAACACCTTAATCAATATTATAGGTTTTATAATATTAGAAAATTAAAAAAAAAAAACTAGGAGCAATAGTCTTTATCAAGAATTAGATAATTATATATCTACTACATTTGAGGAACTTGGATTTGATACACCTAACGAGCTTTTGAGATGGTGGTCCCGAAGAGCAAAAAACTTTCCTATTTTATCACTAATCACAAAGGAAATATTTGCGTGCCCGACATCCACCGTCTCGGTTGAACAAGCATTTAGCACCGGCAGTTAGATTTTGGATCTTCGAATATCCAATTTAAAGGTGGAAATCTAGAAAATCAAGCTTTACTTAATGATTGGTCGAACGCCGAGGTAAGAAAACAAGAAGTAAATTTTGATGAAAAAAATGAGGATGAAGATGAAAACGAGTATTCGACCACTTTCGGGAGTGATTGAGTCACACCACTTCTCAAGCATCAAGGTATATTACAAGAAATTAAATTCTACGTCGACTTTGATTCCTCAACTATGAGGATACGTAGGCAACTTAATTCTAAATTAGAAATTAAATTTTAATTTTTAATTTATAGTTAAGCTGAAGTCTTTTTTTTTCCTCCCTTCTATTTTTTTTTTAATAAGTTATAATTGAAAACTTGTAAAATTGTAATCTCTTGTTAAAAGAAGTAAATATTTTTAGATAAGTTAATTTTTTGTTGTAACTTTTCTATTTTTTTTAAATTTTATTATAAGTTGTAAATTAAGTTTTGATTGTTGTAATTTTATATTTTTGTAAAATATAATTGTTTTAGTTAAGTTAATTATATTCAATTTTAATCTCTTGTGATAATCAAATTCAAAAGACCAAGAATTATTTTTTAAAGTTGTTAATTAAAAAAAAAGGAACCGGGGAATCGGAATCGGAACCGGAGAACCGCTGGTTTCGGAAACAAAGAACTGTTGGTTCCAGAACTGGAACCGTAACCGTATATATGACGGTTCGATTTCGATTCCGCACTCCACATTCCAAGAACCGCCGATTCCAGAACTAAAATCGGAATCGGGGAACTGTTGTAATGTCTACTTTATACCATCATTATAACCCTTTAACAAGAATATTTTAGAATGACTACCTATTTTTCATTCTTGCTACAATCATTTGTTGAAAGTGTGATTGTCGTTTGGATGAAATAATTTTGAACCAAGGGCTAAGAACGTGTCAAATTTTAATTTCCACAATTTATTCACAACAAAGATAATATCTAATAGAAAAATATTAGATCAAAATTCATGCGTGTGTGTTGTGTTCAGTACTAATTCGAACTATAATTGAACTATGCGGAAGCGAAATAGTAGTTACAACAATTTCGAGGAAGAATCCCTTCTTCCTCTCAAGTATTTTTGTTAGATAGAGTGTTTGTTCCACAATTATATAGTTTGGACTTACACGTCAGTAGACTCCCTCTAATACAAGTCAACCCTATACCACTCTCTTCTAAGAACTTACTTGATCATCGAGTCCCCTAGATGGATTTGGCTGCCGACTACCGTACGGCAGAAATCTGAACTCTCCCGAGCCCAGCAGGCTGTACTCTCCCGAGCACAGTGGGACAGTTCGCCTTCTTGCTGGAACTGTACTACGATATAAGCTCTCAAATAAAATCGTCCCTCTCAAATTGGATTTCTCTTTCTCTGCATATGATAATGAATGTAATGTAATAGAGATGCTCTTCATCTTCAGCCCATGGTCTTATTTATAATCGTGTATCTTGCATCTCAAGAGTCCTCCGGTATCTTTTAACAAATCTGTTTTGATATGCATATCTTCCTCCGATATCTTCATCAAATCAGCTTTGATATGCATATCTCAAGTCCTCCGGTATCTTCATCATATCACCCTTGATATGCTTCGCAAATCGCCTTCAAGATTCTTTTCATTGTTCCAGCCATGGTCTTGCTTCCTTGAATATCTCAAGATGGTTGACAAATGTATCTTTCATATCTTGTGTGCATCTTTGCATATCTTGTCATTTGTTTGTTTTCCTTCCTTTCAATATCTTATTCTATATTTTTAAGATTATGATGTCTTCTTGATCTTCATTCCTTCAATATCTCCAACCAACCAATCTTTCCTTCCTTGATTCATGATCTTTGCCATAAAATGCATGTAATTCATATCTCATTAGATTTTCGATATATATGCTAACACACTTACTTTATCAAAAAATATGTGTTAAATTCGAAACTACCTCGTGGATATTGTAAATTAAAAAAAAAAAGCATATTTAATGACAAATATTAATAATTTAAATGTATATTTTAACTAAAATTTATGAGCAGTCTAAATGTGTTATGTGATTAATGCATTTACTATTAATTAAGAGCCTCCCATTTTCATATATGTGAATCCCTAACTGTATTTGATGAGACCTTACATGAAGAGCACAATAATGGAGATAAGGTTGTAATATATTGAGTAGGAGAGGCATGGTTCTTATTTGATGGGACATTTAAAGTTATGACCAGAAATTGGACCAATCCTCTAACATCATTCAATTCGGTTGTTTGATTATGAAAATTATTTGCAGTGTTTTTTTGGTTGAGGGTTAGTAATTCGGATATAGATTGCTTGCATTTAAGGGTAGACAAACTTGGGACTGCTTGATGTGGACATTTACGGAAGTCTATAAATCTTATAGAATAGACTTAAACTATTGAATATAGTATATGATTATATGTAGGTCCTTAAATATAGTTTATGCCAGATTTATTTTTGAAATAAGCCAGATTTAGAGTGAACAAATTATATCATGTACAATAGGTCAATCATATTGCTCACAGTTGCATCGAACCCAAATTCTTCTGGCTTATTTTATTGATTTTATTCAATTATTATACTTTTTAACAAAATTCATGTAACACATGATGGTGAGACTGAAATTTTATTAGAAATTATTCATGGTCGATTTTTTTATATAAAAAAATCATTCTCATTGTATTATCATATTATATGTATAAATTGTGTGTTGTATGAATACATTACTAATATATTAAATATACTACATCCTAATACATTTTTACTTGTATGTTGGTTAAAATTATAAATTAAATGTATTGTCTTCACATGATAAAATATGTTTATAATGAGTATAGCATATCCTGACAATCTGAATACTTTAAAGCATAAATATTAAATATAGAGAAAATAGCATCCACTTTTTAAATTTAAATATATATATATATATATATAATTTTTTTTTTTTAACTAAAAACTGTTTTATCATACCAAGTTTTGGGCCGACCCAAAAGTTCAACCCGAACAGTGAGCCCAGTCCACTTTCTACGGATATGAAGAGAATCTGCCGGCATTCTTTCCATATACATTAATAAGGCCCATAAAGCAATTTGAATCAGCCCAAGGTATTCCTGTTCCTATTAATGGGCCTTGAAATAATATTTTGTGTTCTTTCCATGAAATACGTAACCACCTTAATTTTAGCAAAAACTTATGTCTCGTATGCATGAATTATATATTATATGAAATAAATTAAGTATGATTTTAGAAATAATTAAAATAAAAATATTGTAATCGGTACCAATTGGATATGACATAAAAAAACAGTGATTCGGCGGCAGTTGGATGCATGATTTTTCTGCGTGAATATTTTGAGGTTGTACTTTATTTGAAAAAATGTATTTCTTTTTTAATAAAAAATATTAATTTTTTTAGAAGTATTAATCTCTATAAAAAATTATTTTTATCCATAAAATTACTATGTTCTAATTACTTTCTTCTTTAAAATAAAAAACAGTAAATTTTAAATTAAACATTAATTCTCTATAGTGAAATAGTAATATTTTTTTACCACTATCAAAAAAAAAAAAAATTACCCAAAAAATATATTAAATTTGGGCGGACACATCATGCGCAGAGCAAGATGTGTTGGTGGTGCGTTTTTATGCAGATTTGAGTCAGGTGATCTGTTAGACTGATTCCATACATACAAATGAGACACATTTCTTGATTTCATATTTTTTTTTAGTAATGTTTAACAACTTACTTAGTAATGTATTAAATATTTTTGCTAAACTTTTGGTATCATAAAACTAAACAAGTTATGTATTTATGTATTAACGTATAAATTCCACTTGATTGTTGTAAGTAGCTTGAAATGTACTCACCACTCAGTCCTCAGCAGAGGTCTGCTGGCAATGCTGTATGTCTATAATTATCTATAGTGAAGAAATATTGAATTTTACATGTGAGTTGTCGTATATTTAAAAAATAAAAAAAGAAAGATCTGTTTATAAGTCTAGTAAATCACCCCTCTTATTTGAGTTATCCCATATCTAAAAAAAAAATGAAAGACCTGTTTATATGTCTAGTAAGTCACCCCTCCTATCACCAATTAATTTTAGGATTTAACCTCAACAGAATTTTGGCTACCAAATTAAACAATTACAGCCCATTGAATATATCATGACTTAATAGTCAAATATAATTTCAAATATTTGCTAAATTTTTACTATTTTGAGCAATTATTTTAAGATATTTATTTAATTCATTATTTATATTAATTGGTTGCAAGTTTGTCCAATTTTTAAGACGAATGCTATTATTTTTATTTATTATTATTATTATTTTGAGACCGACAATTTTTTTCTAAATATTAAAACGGATTTAAATTTATGTAAAACAGAAAAAAAAAAATGATGTAGCGTGTGGAAAAAGTTGATCCGTCTTTTTCAAAAGAAAAGTATTTGAGTAAAGAAGAAGTATGTCTTCACTTTTAAGAAGACCTGAATTTCTAGTCTTTTTTTTTTTTTTTTTTTTTTTTAATTCAACAACTTTGACAAATGAAAATAGACGAGTGGAGGGTATTGTTCGTGTATATCCTCTTTTATATAAAGCAAGTTAGATATCAAATTTCTTTTTTTATTAAAAATCGATTAATCTTGAAATTTTATTTAAATCGAAGAATTTTAGAATGGATTTGAAAGTTATAGTAGCAAATTTCTTGTTGTCTTGATGGGTGTGATTTAAAATTAATCAATTTTATTTTAAAACTAAAGTTGAAGTAATTTTGATGAACCTTATAATTAATTTTAAGAAAGAGACAAAAGGATGAATTTGAAATCATTCATTAAAATACCTTCATTAGAACCTCAATTTATTTTCTTCATTACTTGTGATTGGAATGTTGCATGTACAAGTTATCAATATACAAATTTTTTATAAGTATAATACAATAACACGATACAAATACAATACGATATTAACGAATTTTGAGATGGGGTCCGTTAATAGGTGAGTCAAATAATCTGATAACTCAATAATGATCAGACATAGATATATATTTTTTTATTTTAGTTATTATTAATATTATTATATCACTTAGGAGAGAAAAAAAAACGTAAATAGAGAGGACTCTTTTATTCAGTTTTAATCGGTAAAAATGATAAACAAGTTTAGAACATTTAAAGAGAATGAGTTCAAACTAATTATGGAATTTACATAAGTTCAGATACAAAAAATGATAAACAAGTTATGGAAAGATTGAAAGAATAAGCATAGAAAATGAAGTAACGTGGTGGAAAAGTGAAGACAAGTTTGGAAGTATTGTGTTGGCATGGCAATGGCAATGGCAATGGCAATGGCAATGGCAATGGCAATGATGCATGCCACCATGTTTCAACTTTCCCCCCACCCATCTTCTCTGCATTATCAAAATCAAACTCACTATCATCATTACTTGTTATTTTTCTACAATCAAACAACTCAATTTGAATTTGAATTTGATGAATAAGCACTTTTATCAAACTAAATTTTAAACACATAATGGTTATAAGTTTTGTAATCACTTTCAAACGTCGATCACCTATTGCTAATAAGAACAAAATAAACATACGAATCTTAGCTTATCCAACCTGAATCCACAAAAATATGTGAATTTGTCACCTGTTGTGTGTTCGTTCTTTTTCAGGCGCACATATTTTTTAATATGATATATTTTTTACGAAAATTGAAATTTTTATTAAAAGTAATAATTTCTTTTTATATAATTAGTCAAATAGAAGTGTAATTTTATTATGAAAAAGTAAACTTTTATTGTAAAAATAAATATGTTTTGAACAATATTAAAAAGTGTTGCTTTTTATTAAAAATTATTATTTTTTGCTGAAAAAATTTCATGTTCTGTATGTATGAAATATGTGTATCGAAAAGACACCTCAAACTGATTTTCAGATTTTTGTGATTTTTGAATTAAATAAAAATATCATATAATATTAAATATTCGTTAAAGAAGACGACAATGGAGTCAAAAAGAGACCTTCCATTTTCAAGTAATGTCTCTTCCACTTCCAATTTCAAAAGCAAAGGGAATATTGTGAATACAAAACGTTTGTAAAGTGTGGAAAAAGGACAACAAATTCCACGTCACCACCTAACTCACTCCTCAATGTGTGTATTTAAAAGCACAAACCTAACTTCCCAAACATCAACATTTTTCCTAGTGATTTAGGACCATAACCACTCCGACATCACTTCCCTCTTCACTACAAATATTTCTATATATAGCAATCACTACATATTTTCCAATGATAAACATGGCTGCAAACAATCCACCCTCATTTTTCTTTGTTCTCTTCTTCTTCATCCTCCTCTCTGCGATCTCATGCCACGCTGTTGAGCTGGCAGACGATGTTGATTCAGTTCAGTTGAATCAAAAATCAATCAAAGAAAAGCTTAGCCATTTTCGTCTGTACTGGCACGACATTCTTAGCGGTCATACCCCTACATCAGTCCTGGTCGTGAAATCACCCACCAACAATGGGTTCGGGCAAGTCAACATGATCGACAACCCGCTGACCTTAGGGCCCGAACTGAGCTCCAATGTTGTCGGAAAAGCACAAGGTTTTTATGCACTGGCTTCGCAAGAAGAGATCGGCCTGTTGATGACCATGAACTTCGTTTTCACATACGGTAAGTATAATGGTAGCACAATCACAATACTAGGGAGGAATGAAGTGTTGAATCAGGTGAGAGAAATGCCCGTGATTGGAGGAACCGGGCTTTTTCGATTTGCTCGTGGCTATGTTCAAGCCCGAACACATGATTTTAATCTCAATACGGGAGATGCCACAGTGGAGTACAATGTTTATGTGCTGCATTATTGATTACTACATACAAAGAGTCTAATTGACAAAGGCATCATAATTGTAGGAGTTATATTATAAAGTTTGTTTAATTATAGCCATTTGCTTTATATTGTTTGGTACGACATCATTATTGATGGCATGTTTGGGCCCGTTTCTTTTCACAAATGCTTTGGATTCTTCCTAGCTATAGTGCAATTATTGCTTTTTTTTTAATTTATTTTTTTCTAGTACTTAATTTTTTTTTATTTGTTCTACCTAATATAATTATCCTTTATCAATCTACACACACGCATAATATAATATTTTTTTGGTGAAAAGGAATATATATTTTCGAAAAAAACTAATAGAAGAATTTAAAAAAACTACTTTTTCACCATTAAAGTCCTATATTTTATTAAAAAGTATTCTTCATTTGATTAATGACAAATAAGTGTAGTTAAATATTCTTCACAATATTTTTTAGATTTGAAAACTAATATTTTTTTAACAATCTTTAAAAATATTACTTTTCGTTTTACAAAAAATTATTAAAAAATATTATAATCAAAACACACCCTTTTACTAACGATGGATCTAATCCGATCCGTTACTTCAATCGTAATCCATACAGTTGTAGTCTAATGTTTTGTCTTATTGAATGTAGTTACATGTTGACCCAGACAATATTCGCCATGAAGAACCTGACCCTATAGCTACAAATATTAGAAATCATTTTCCATTTTGATGTGTATGGCCCAAAATGTATATTGGGCTGATCTGCCTAGTTATTTCCAATTTACTGTAAGGGCCCATTAATTTGGATTTCTGTATGGGCTACCAAGAAGCCGATGGATCTTCCCAAGCCCATCAGGATACCACTAGAAACTCCTGATGTAATAATTTTACAAAGAACATTTCAATATTGACGGTGTTCCCCTTTGGAATTAATTATTAGTGAAATGATTCTACATCAAATTTAGAAGTCGCCAAACAGGAAACAAATAAGGGTACGTTTGTTTATGGACGGATCGAGATGCTAATGCATCGATTCAATTTTTCTTTCGTGTTGAGATTCTTTTTTTTAATTGAGTCAATTCAGTCTAACACTATTAAACTGGTACTATTTTTTCGTTTTTTTTACTATATTTCTTCCTCTCTCACCCAATAATTTTTTTTATTTTACAATAAACATCTTGTGATTATTCAATTGTTTAAAAATATTTTGAACACATTTTTAATTATTTCTTCATCAAGATTGACACATATTATACTGTATTTAATTTCAAAATAAATATTCACATTATTAAAAATAACTCACATAACTAAAAATTTTCGCAAAAAAATTTGTGGCATGCCCCTCCGACCACAAACAAAGATGTCCTAATTCTTTGTAGATATTAAATTTGATGAATTCAGACCAACATATGCTTACCATCTTATAATAATATTGGGATTTTTGATACAATGATGTATTCAAGGTACTTTTTTTATTTAGTTTAATAAAATATTTTTTTAATGTTTTAAAATTTTAGGTGAAGCCACCACATATAGTCACCTCTTCTAATGACGACAACATAATTTTAGTATTTTTTTTAAATAGTAGTGTCGTCTTTGGTAGAGGTAAGATTTATTTTGTATAAAAATATTTTTTAATGAATGTCGCCATCAATAAAAGCAAAACTATTTTTTTATATTGATTATTATCTCTTATGAACTATTATTTTAAAATGAAATGCTGAATTTATAATTAATGTAAAATTACAAGTGTTCAATTTAATTTTAAAGATGCACGAATTCATATAATTTATTAATTACATGTCTAGACTTAATTAATCATATTGCATGAGATACCATTATTAATTTATTGTTTAATTATTTTTTAAAAATTAAATCATTAATAATTAATCAAATTTATTTTAATAAACTCTTAACAGATATAGTGCATAATGATAGGATTATAGTCATACAATTTTTCTTTGAATTACTATATAATAATTTGTTGTAATATTAATTATTTGTACATAAATCTTTGTCATTTTAAATCATCACTAATTATTATCATTTAATTATTATATATTAAACAATCATTTGCTACTTATTTCATATGTTATACTAATCATTAAATTTGAATGTATAATGATTGTTCAATTAGGGAAGGTTGGAATAGTGTTGCAACAACATCATTATTAATGATCATGGATTTAATTTTATAAAAACAAATAAGGTGTCGTCAATGTCGGTGGCAATATTTCAGTTGTAGTTATTATGTGTTTATATATATATCAAGAATCAAATTTGTTATTAAAACAAAAAAAAGAAAAAAAAAAAGAGTAGTATCGCCACTATTCATTAAAATATATATAGACAAAATAGCAGTGGCCTTTGCCATAGGCAAATCTATTTTTTTTTTTAAAATCAATTTGTATGTCGTCTCTGAAAAAGGAAACTACACGTACAGTCGCTTTTACTGGTGGCAACTTCACCTAAAATTTTAAGTTTTAAGAAATATACCTTATTAGTAGTATAATCGCTTTTACTAGTGATGACTTCACCTAAAACTTTAAGTTTTAAAAAATGTACCTTATTCTACTAACTTTAATCGAACATTACCTTAATATATTAAAACCCCCGAGAAAAAAATATAAATTACAATAACAAAATTAGCTAAGCATATTCTATTTCATAAAAGCCAAGTGACAAAGGAATAATAAAGAATAAAGGTTCCCAAAGCTGAAAATAACCTAAATTCTTTATTACCTTTCCTCTTTTTTTTCCCAAGATAATATTCGGCTTTGTCCTTACGCATATTCAAGGCGTTTCTTTACAATATTCTTTTCAATCCCCTCACAAAAAAAAATAAATAAATAAATAAATTAGAATGAAAATCAATACATTAAAATATGATTCGAAACATCTATTTCATCTTATATTTTATTTTATGCTCCTAAACAATCAATATACATCATGTATCATGACGTATAATACTGAAATTAAGATATAATATAAAATATAAAATAAAATAAAATATTTTGCTTGATCAAAACATATTTTAAATTTGGGAATTCCCATTTCAATATATCTTAATTTTGAAACAATAATTTGTGAGAGAGGAGTGTTTTTTGTTTGAGTAGTCTACCCTCAAGCCTCAAGGTTTATAAATCTAAAATTATGGAGAAGGTAAGAAAAAATTTAAAATTTTAGAAGATTTAACCATGAAGATTTGTAGACACTTTTACATTTATGCAATATCATAAATTTATTGATTGTTGTTTAAATTAATCAAAACCTAATCCTAATCCAGTTTCTTTGGACACTGAATTAGGTTTTACATTTATTATCATATAATATTTTATTTAGTCATTAAACGGATTGTTGTAACACATCTCACGTACTTTAACAAAATAAAACTCGAAAGTATTATTTTTCACAATAAAAGATCAAAAGTTGCTTTATTCTCTTAACAAGAAACTCCTATAAGTAACACATGGAGAGAAACCCTAGTCTCATCCCCTCAAGATGGCTAGATACTACAACTCACCTCACAATGAATACCTTCAATACTTGTCTTTGCCAACCCACTTTGTCTTCTTCCTAACCATAATACTCCTCTTCTTGATCTTCAATTGGTACATAAACTATGAGTACATATTCATTGATTTGATGGATCAAATCAAGCTAAGTCTCATGGTGTTTCCAGTGCTCCTTCTTCTCATCGTCCACTACCTAGCCGAAGAGCGCGAACGTTCCCTTTTCTCGATGAACTTGCCGGAGAAAGACTCGCTTCATCGTGTCGGAGGCTCGCCCTTCGGGGTGGCCCTCCTGCTGGTTTTTCTTATGTTCATGATCTATCATCATACTTCCCTGCAAGAACGATGGTTTCCTGTGTTTGCTCGAAGATGATTTCGTATCTATATGTGTGTATGTATGAAAATGCATGCAATTGATTTTCTAAAGTTTGTCTTGAGGAAGAGGATGAAGGCTTAGTTGTCTTAGGTTTGCAAGAAGAATCAGAATCATTAATTAGATTCATTCAAGAATTCACTCTTTCATTTATAGTGCAATCAACATATGTGCAACACATCACAAATCATTGAAAACTGTAATATACAAATGAGGTTCTGTTGATACATACAATTTAAAGTATGATGTTGTCCACAGTATATTGAACAGCTCAGCTCACGGGTCGGTATTGGGAAGCCGGCTGAGAACAGAGTGTTCTGGTTTATGTTCACATTCATAATCCAAATGAACAAATGCCCTTTCAACTTCAGTAAGTTTTTCGATTTTCATCTGCAGAGTCTCTCCAATGGTGTGAGCTTCTTTTAGCGGCATATCTTCTGGGAGTTCGATATCAACCTAATGGCACAAACAACATCGTTTATTTACTCCTGAAAAACAGCAAGTAAAAACCAGCAAAATCATGTTGATTTGAGGTTATTTTAACACTAACCTCAACAAAATACAAAACCCCAAAAGTGTAAGCACGGACTGTATCAATGCGTTTGATCTTAGGGTGCCTTATCACAAGATACGTCAATTTTTGTAGTACTTCAGGGGGTGCCGATTGTCCCACTAGCGACACTGAATCAGAATAAGAAAAGACGGGAGCTTATGAACATTCTTCTGCTTATACTCAGTAAAGTATGTCCAATTTGATACTAGATAATGGAGTCTTAACAATGAATAGAGCCGGATAAACAGAACCAGCAGCTAGTGAAGCTTCAATTCTTACGGACTCAAGCTTCGTTTCACAATAATTGAAAAACAAGAGTGATGTGAGACGCACTTGAGTAAATTACCAATCGCCAGGATAGATAATTATGCTTTAATCGAGATGATCTTACTGATCCCTCTAAAGGAGTATTTGAAGTGACACAACTTACAAGGTGTCTTACATGGCCTTCTAACGTAACTTAGGTGAACATAAATTCTAATAATGTTACAAGGGCCAGTTGGACTGTAGAATCTAATTACAATTCAACAATCATAAAGGTCTTGGCTCAAGATAGCAACATATACAACGAGGACATGATACCTGCGTTTTCTAGAACAGTCCCAGACCAGTTTGTGATTGTATAAATGGCAAGGATGATGGCACCAGCTGGATCAATCCACCAGAAGAACTTATCACCCAGGACAGCTGCTACTAGTCCAACTACATTCGTTACCACATCAAAATAATGGTCCTGTCAAGTAATGCCAGAGAAGTTATGCAGGTACCAAGAGCTATACAAGAGATTTTACGATAAACATATGACGATACCTTCGCATAGGCTCGGACAATTTTGTTTCCTGAACTTCTGCAGTAAAACCAGAGAGCAAGCTTCACCAGAGTTGCTGCTATCATAATCGAGTACAACCATACCAGCTGATGTGAAGTCATTTTCTCAGTCTGTTTCTGTTCAATGAGTTGTTCTACAGCCTGGACCAAAACCTGAAAGCCTGAACTAATGCACGTTCAATGTGTAATACTTTATATCCCTTTTCTGGAAGCATGTTTAGTCCGAGTTTTAGGAAATTGTTTCAACCAAGTAGGTCTTCACTTTAATTTTCTTTACATGAGTATATTGCATGTAAATGAAGACATGTATACAGTAGTTGCAAATAGACCGGTAGAGATTATAAATTATACGGTAAGTCATAACTCATTTGCCTTCCTGGTAGAGAAGCTTACTAAAAGCAAGGTTAACTTAAAACTCATTGTGACTTAATGCTGGTGAACAATTAAATTATAATTGAATCAAAAGTATTTCATGGAAGGAATGGCTTTCAAAATACGTACCAAGAGTGGCCATTATAGCAGCAAAGACGATAATGCCAACTGGCTGCACCCTCAACTTCCCAATAGGATATTTGTAAATGTTAACACTCTTCATTGCGAGGTGCGTAAACCAAAGTATGCCCCCAGCCAAGAGATCAAGTAAGGAATCCAGGGTTGATGCAGCAATGGCTAGTGACCCCGTAGTTACTGTCACATAGATCTAATACGAACAAATATAAACAGTCAGGAAAAGAGCACCAGTGAATCAATTCCCTCAATAAATTGATGATTTTGGGGAAAGAAACACACAAAATTCATGTTAATCTCAAGTGATAGATAATGTCTTTTCAAATAACAGAAAACAACTTAGGAGTTCATGCTCTCTAGTTACTGATCAAGATAATATAAAAACTGACACCTTCCTTACCTTAAATGCCAGCAGTAAAATATTAGCATAATTGGAGATCTTCATAGCTCTCTCATGCTGTGCTTGTTCTTCTATATCTTCCTCATCCAAGCCATCAGATGACACCACCAAATCCACCTCCTCAAATGATTTTAAGGTAGCAAATTGTCTTTCATAATAATCCCTTTCTCCTATATATGTTGCAGCAAAATCTTGAATAAACTAGAATTATGTGAAATTTTAAGGCAACTTGCTGATTAAATTACATACAAAGCTAGGACCAATTTATGATCCACTTCCTACACATTCAAACAAGGCAATTTTCAACATATAAGTACATAAAGAACAAAAAGCAAAATGACCCTAAACTCGATTTGCACAATCAAGAAGAAACCGTTTTTTTTTTTTTTTTTTTTTTTTTTTTTTTTTGGTATCATGGAATCAAGTCGACACGATCATAAAATCATAAGTTCATAATAAGTTTCAATCACTGTTCAAGCCACATATCAAGGCTTGTCGCACGCTCTTAAAACTGAGTCCAGTTCTCAAACCAAATTTCAAAGTAAATGAAAAGAGCATAAAGTATCAATTCGCTTACCAGAATAAGAATCAGAGAACAGTAACAAAATATATATAAAAATCACGCAGGCACACACACAAAGAAAACAACACACACACACACAAAGAGCTTGTTCATGTACCTTCGTTTAAACCCTTAGCTCTAGAAAGATCAACTTGGGAAGGAAACTCAGGGTCAACTGCTGAGCGGACCTTATCGGGGAGCCTGGAAATGAAATCGTTACGAAGTGAATTCACAGAATTCCGGCGACTAAGACGGCTGCGCCGCCCACTACCACCCCGCTGCCACGTTTCCAACAGAAGGGATTTGGTCTCACTACCATTAGTAGCATTCGTTGCGGTTTCTGCTTCCATTGCAGATACAGTGGATTAGCGAATTTTCGTTTTATGTGCACTGAGTCAGTTGCTGATAAAGAAATAATATTTAACGGTAGAAGGATTCATTCCCAAATGTGTGTGCAACCATTTAGTATTATTTTATTTTAATTGTTCTTTTAATTATATAATATTTTTTTTAAATAATTAATAAAAAATAATACATTTAAAAATGGTGATATTTTATAACTAATTAGTAATATTTTATAGTTAAATAAGTAATACATTAAATTATGTCACACGTACAATAATTTCAAAAGAATTTTTATGTATGCTTTATTATATCCATAAATATAGTAAATATTTTATTAATTTATTTTAAAATGATGTAATTTTAAAAAATTTAATATACTTATTTTGTAAACGGCTATCAAGGATAAGTTTACTGGTTAGAGTCTGATGTGGAAACAACTATTTTTAACATTATTTTTTTTTTTAAATTGTTGAGTTGTATTGTAAAATAGGAATATTTTTAAAAATAAAACCTAAAAATAACCTACATATATATAAAAATTGAAATTAAATCTAAAAGATTGCTGTAAAATAAATTATTTTTAAAAATACAAAAAAAATCAAAATAGAAAAATTCACTATAAAAAATGTAAATGTATATAAAAATAGAAATTAATTCTACAAAAAATATTATAAGAAATCAGTAAATTATTTTTAAAAGTACAAATTTATTTTAAAATTCTAAATATTAATTTTAAAAAATGTAAATGCTTTATAAAATGGAATTTTATCTAAGAAGTATTATAAAAATCAGTAAGTTATTTAAAATACATAAACTTCTAAAACTTAATTTTTCAAAATTGGATGTTTCTGTTTTTCTTCTCTTTTATTTTTAATTTATTTCTTTTCTAAACATTTCAATTTTGTATTCAAATAATCTTCTGATATTTAAAAATAATCTCAATATGGATTTAGAATTTATTGAGAAAATGAGTAGCTCGCATTCTCGCAATTGTTCAACAAGTGGAGACGACTGCACCATCAATGCCTTATTATGTACAGAAAGTCAAATTCCACCTCCCCCCCCCCCCCCCAACCCCCCAAATATATATAGATAAATAAAATAAAATAAATAAATAAATATACATATATATAGACATCATACATATAGATAGAAAGTCAAAGGGCAATATATCAGATCTAAAAGGTATACATATATATAGAAAGTCAAAGGGCAATATATCAAATCTAAAAGGTATATGTTCATTTTCTTGATGTACAATGCCTTGCAACCAATAACAGGCCTCCTGTATTATAAAAATTTAATTTATCACATTCCATTTCTTCTTTTCAAAGTAATCAATAATATGGATCAACAGAACATAAAAATCATCTTCAAAAAATGTCAAGAAAGAGAGCTTTTGCCTCGCCGATATCAAGTCCGCAGTACGAGCATATACTGCATTCGACAATACCATTCATGGGGATTACAAAAACTACCCTTGAGATTTAGCTTAAACATGAACCCATGAAAGCTTTTTTTGCACAAATTGACAACAAACTTAATAAGGTCTCCTGTTAGCAGACCAAACCTCGAGGGTAGCTTTTGTAATTATTATCCCGGAATATAACATGAGGAATCGGAAGTGGTTTCTGAAGCATTTGAACATGAAGCTGCATCAAGAGTCAACACAGTTGAATCCGGTGGAGATGCATTTGTTGAGCTGCTGCTTTTCCTCTTCTTTGGATTTTGGTGCTGCTTATTTCTAGAGCGATCAGCTTTGGAGACAATTTCTGAGACTGTAAATCCGGCAACTTCAAAATTTTTTGATCTTTGAGGAAGCAGAGCATTTCGAACAACTACATCAATTCCATCGTATGTCCAAACACCCAACACGGCTTCTCCCTTGAGTCCTATCGCGAACCAACCAAGACCAGCAGCAGCAATATCGACTGAACTTGAATCCCACGTGTCGCCACTGATGCGAAACTCATTTTTCACCCATTTCCCGAGCTCCCTGACCCTCCCCTGCCCAATTGGAGGCTGAAGAAAGGAATTTGCAAAGGAAGGCTAATTGTCACCACAAAGTAATAAGTTTAAATATTGAAATTTACAATTTTTTAAATTACACAAAGATTGCTGGGCAAAAAGAAATTAATGTCAGGCTCCCATGCGGGTACGTTCCCAGAATATGATGGGTGAACATCACAGTTGACACTGTGTACAAAATAATAATTGTTACGTAAAGCCACCTATTCTGGGAGAGTTTCAAAATCAATGTTCACATCAAATCAATGTTTCAGTAATTTTTCAATTTTCAAATTAAGTACCTGAAACCCGAAATCAAGCAAATTAGATCAACATTTGTAAGCAGCGTGCTGTAAGAAGAAATAATTCAATTTTTTAAAAAAGGAGTAAATTTTAACATTTGTGTAGCCTAATTGCTATTCATCAGCCATTGTTGAAAGAGTTTACCTCTCTAAGATCATGTGGAGTCTAAATTGATATGAGGGTTAGCTTCACATCCAACTTTATCCCAATTTACAAAGTATATTCATACTAACTGACCTAAGCACTTTTTAATGTGTTAAAAGAGTCTTTCAGTACACTTAGGTTGTGTTTGGATTGAGGTAGAAATGGAAGAATAAGTCAATGGATCTCAAATCCCTCAAAAAGTAGTTCAAAATGAAAGTGGTGGATATTAAATTCATGTTAGCCCAAACAACAACCAATAGATGAACTACAGTGGAAATCAAATCCACCCTCAAATCCTTCAATCAACACGCATCCGTAGAAACATGAGCTGATACTCAAACTGATCAAATAACCAGCAGCACATAAACAGCAAGACAGACTTGTAGAGCATTCAATAATGTTGAACAACTGAAAGAATAAAATGAATATGAAGATTCTTTCCTCATCATGAATGGCAATATAAGTAAATTAGAGCAATACATTCATTTTACAGAACAAAAAACGAGCAATGGATCATAAAAGTAAGCCGCTAGCTATATCATGCTTACCTGCAACTGACAGCCATAGTGTTCTTCCAACATCGTGCAAGCATTCTCTGTCCTCCCCATGTGCAAAGGAAGCAGAGAAGAAGCCCATACTGTAACATAGATTGAATCCACTGAAGATTCTTCAATGTCCAGCCTCAACAGTCCACCCACATGAACTGAATTTCCTGCCTGTCAACAACACATAACAGAAGATCATTCAATTATATTTTCAGGACAATCTTACAGCCATGAGAATTTACAGGATTTTTTTATGAAACGTGCAAAGTTATAGGATTAAAGTTGTTCGGTAACCTTATCAAAAGGGATAAGCTGTCTCCATACCAAGCAATAGACTTGCACAAAACAAATACAGAAGAATTCCCAAGAGAAACCTCCCAATGATGTAAAGCATTTTCAAGCATGAAACAAAATTGACCATACAATAGTTTTCAAGTTAAAGAAAATGGAAACAATAATGGACACTCGGCTAAGCATTTCTTCTACTCTAAAGTCCATTTTTTATGCATGAGTACCTTCAGCGTTCTATTCACCTATGATTTCAGTTGTCAAAAGAGCACAGCTTGCTTTATAATATCAGAAACAACAACTTTACATAGTTTATGATTCTCTTAGATCTTCAATGTACTTATCCAGAGTCAATCGACCCCAAAAAATGAAAAGCACACATCAATTTCTCAGCAAATAGAAAGTGAAACCATTAAGTTGGAGATATTTAATTCCGTAACTACTCAAACGCAACCAATTGATTCATCCTCAGCATCTTATATGCATAAGTCGAGGAAAAACTATAGCAATCAACGCAGAATATTAATTTCAATGGTGCTACGGACATATCTTCTAAAGGAAGACTAACCTTAACCCTATACGTCCTTGGCTTCAACTCCTTGCTAATACGAGTTAGCTTCTGCTCTTCTTCATTCAACCTAGTCGAAATCTGATGAGGATGCAAAAGCCCAGGGGTATCAAATAGCTTGGCTTTTCCAGGAAGCACTCCTTCCATCCTCACAATACCCAACGTTGTCCCAGGCACTGATGCCTCTGTTGCATGAGTCACCTTCATGCCAACACACCTCCCAATTGCATTAAGCAGCGTGCTCTTTCCGGCATTCTGAGCACCCACTGCCCACACGTGCCCTCGATGGCCAGCAAAGCTAACCACATCATCCACCAAAGTCCTCACTCCCCACTCTCTCACAGCACTCACCAGGTGCACACTGGTCAGCTTCCCTGCCCCACCTTCCCTAGCCCTTGTTCGAACCCAATACTCAAGTCTAGTTGGTGAAATGGAGGTAGGCAAGAGATCAAGCTTGGTCACTACCAACACTACCCTTGGTATATTCCCTGATTTTCCTTCCTTCCATGACCTTGCATTCTCATCAATCGTCTTGTATACCGTACTTGCCACCTTCCTAGGAAAGGAACCATCAAAATCAGCAGCATCCACCACCAACAAAACGACAGTTCTAGCTCCACTTATTTTCGTCAACCTCTTCCCAACAGTGTGATCAAAATCAAAATCCGGCAATAAGTTCTCCACACTCGGGTCCTTCACCTTTTGATAGTGCCTCAAGCTGTGACACCTGGAACAGACTACTGGCTTCTTACTAGCCATATTTCCATCCATGGTTCCTTGGTTTTGAACATTCTCAGGCATTTTATCAAACACATGATCTTCTGTTTCAAGATCCTCACATCTTTCAATATTCACAATCTCATTCGCAAGTCCCCGCTTAATGGAATCTGAAATTTCAGACTCATCTAGTATAGGAGTCATTTTCTGGAACTTCTTGTCGTTAGCACCCTTGGTTGAGGGCTTAACGAAAAACCCAGGTTGCTTCGGGTCAAAATCTTGCATTTGGATTCCACAGCCAGGGCAAACAGGAAAGGCTTGTTCAGTGGTTTCATCGTAATTACCATCCCGAGTCAATGGTAAAGTTGGAAAAGGTTGGCTCTTTACAGATTCAGAACAAAAGTGTTTTGCGAACAAGAAATATGGCAGGGTTTTAGTAGGGTTTTGGGAATAGGAGAAAGTGGACGAAGGATCAATGGCTAAAGAATGGAGGGAGTTAGATACCGGCCTCGTGTATGTATAGGTAGAGAAAGAAAATGGGGTGAGAAGCTTTCGGAGCCTTGACGGAGAGAGATTCCTCACTATCATTTCCTCTTTTACTTATGTTTTCGGCTTTCAGCTGTGGAGGTTTTGAGAGCTTTCTTCGCATAACAGCAACGGATTTTGACGTAAAACCGCTGTGTTGGCCCAATTTCACATTGAATTATTTCAAAAAAGAAATTAATTATTAAAAATTTATTTGAATAATATTTGATAAAGATATCAAATAAAAATAAATGTACTTTTATATTTAAAAAAATGATGGAGCTTGATAAATAAAATATATTAAATCAATTTTAAAAGTATCAAATTACTTATGTTCGACTTGCATTTGTTTAAATTATAGCTCGTTTTTAAGTTCAACTTAATTAAATAAATATAAAAAATTTCAAACACAATATTAAAAACTTACTTGAACAATAATATGTTCAATTTCACTTGACTAGCTCGAGATAATTGTCATTTTGGCTTACTAATGATCAATTTTATTTTATTTTAAAGTTATATATCTGAACGGGTTATTGAGAGAGTTATCTTTAATGTTTTCATATAATAAAAATTGACACCGAGCTTAAACATTAAAGTTCGACTCAAATTCAAGAGACTTCGAACAACGAAAAAACCCAATAAGTTGAGCTCGAACTTAACTCATTTAACATGATATCGAGCTTTTTGCAAGCCGAACTCAAACTACTCACACTATCAATATTTTTAAAACGAACCAAGCTCGAGCTAATTATAACGCTTAATCTACCAAAAACAAACAATGTAAAACAAATTTCCCCAAAATAGTCGAGGGAAAAACAAATGTAGAAATCTGCTAAGAACAAGAAGACACCTACTTTAGTTTCTATGACAAACCAACAGGACATTTTCCCCAATCAGACCAACATAAATCAATCTCACAGCATGCTTACCAGAATTTTTGAATATATAACCAAGATTTCACTGTAGTTTCAGCACAAGAACCGGTTGTCCGAACTAGATATACCGATAACTTTAAGGTTAATCAGGTGATCGAGCTTTAAGGTTAATCGGTTTCAATAGCCCACAGCATTATGTAGCTCATTTACAGTAAACAAACATGAAATAAACCATTCACATGTATGTATCTCAATTGATCCTCCCCCAACAAGACAAAGAATACCAAAAGAACACAGGCCTGTTGTGTTTCCTACGCTTGTTCTTTCCATATTCGCCCAGCCACTTTCAACTTCAGTTCTTGTCTGTTACCACCCGAGAAAAAGAGTGCCATGCTCCGTTGAATGATTAGACCATCCATAGCATCCCGGATCTTTGTATGGCTATCACGTATGCTTCTTGGAATCCCTTGCCACGTCAGCTTTCTCCCGTTTGTGCCAACTTCCAAGCTGTAACAGAACTTTCTAGCATCATGATCGTCTCCCATGAAACGAATGAATGCCATGTAAACTGGTGCCATTCCTAGGTGAAAAGCCTCAAAGTGCAAGCAGAATTGATAGCCATAACAATTGAAAACCTGAAACCAGATTTTAGAAGGTGAATACAAAAATTGTATATGCACAAGACAATAAGGTTACGCTAGAATGAGGGATTCGAAATGAAGGTATTTAAGCATAACAGGCCATTTTTAATAGTTTTTTTTCCAATTCTTTATAGGTCTTTCTCTTCCATTTGAGTTAAAGATACTCTTCTTTGTTCACGTCGTAATGGGGTATCTAAAGGCCTCTAAAGCTCATTTCCGAACCACATTAAGTGTGTTTCTAACTTCTTCATCTATTGGTGCTACCCTATAATCTTAGTGTGTCAGCAATCCATCTTTACATTCTCATTGCTACTCTCCTTTTTTGTTCGTGTTCATATGTACTCGCCTAACACTTTACTCCAAAAAGCATAGCAGGTCTTGTGGCTGTTTTAAATACAAAAGAGCATAAAATATATTCAGAAAACAAATTAAAATCATAAAACAAAAAGTATAATTAAAATTTTAAAAAAATGGAAGAATTAAAATCACTTTTCTTTCAAACAAAAGTGATTTTAAAGTCTTCGTAAAACTGATTGTCAGAATCTGTTTTAAGCTGATTTTCAGAATAAGCCAAATGTCTGCTTCAAACTGATTAAAAGTGATTATAAGGCTTTTAATTAATAAAGAGATGGAAAATTGATTATATAGCAAACACTGAACTTCCTTTTTTTTTTTTTTTTTTTTTTGTCGAAATCACTTCTATTTCCAAACACTGCCTACATTTGATTTTCATACAAAAGTCAATTTAAAGCACAATTAATTGCAATTCCTATTCTTTAACACAGGAACTAGTGTAAGGATCAAGAAATAATTGTTATATAGTTATGCACAATGTAATTATGTCTATGGTATTAGAAGGCACAACGGTCAATTCCAAAGTTTGAAACATTTTGATGGATAAGACCATTATATATTTCCTTTTCATGAGAGTCAGGGAATAGCAGGGAGTGAAGTTTCGTTTCTAAAGCTCGTAAAAAAGAGAACTGAAGATTCTGAACATGGAAATAGTTGTGAGTGTTCGTTTAAAAGAGCAGAAAATGGAACAAGAAATTCAACTTGAAGATGCAAACGGTGACATGTCTAATGTTACTTCACTACAAAAATTTACTTATGGGACAAAAGAATGTCAAATTTATTTTAAGAAGACAAAATGCGAAATGCAATGTACTCTGTGCTTTTGTAGCATAATGGGCAGATATGGGGAGAAAAGAGTCCACTTACAGTCAGCATCCATGTGGCATTTTCAACATCTTGGGGATTGGACTTTACGTATCTGTGGTTAAAAGTACAACCATCATGCATATCAACCTTGTGATCGCCCTTGAGATGTTCTACAAGAAACGGGATATCACCGGTGACAGGGCATTCAGCTCCAGCATATGGGCAGTTATAGGGACGGAATGGGCAACTCTGCTCATGCCTCAGCCTGTTATGATACGGAAATATGTCTTGACAGCCTAGAATCTGGTACTTGCATGGCATTTCAAGCGACTCCGCAACCCTCTCTAATGCCAAGCACCTTATGTTTCCGAGCTCGTGACGACAAATTGGGCAACAGCGTACCTTCAACTGGCACTTTGAGCATAAAGTATGGCCATTTGGACACTAGAAAGAAAAAATCATTACAATACATTTGATGCAGTCGATGTCATTTTCGATGTTCTTTCTTAAACAGGTGCATAAATGTATGCGTCTAAATACAGAATAAAGATCTGTGGAAACTCAAACCAAGAGGACCCTACTATAGTACCTAAATTAATACATTAGTGGAATTTATTTGGGCTGAAAAGGTTAAACAAGTAGACGAGTTACATAAACTACAAAAGAGTGGATCATATAAGAATTTACCTGTTGAATTGGAGGGTACATTACATTCATGCAAATCGGGCATTCGAGCAGTTCATGCACAGCAGTATTTGATGCTATCCCATGCCTTGCACCATTAACAGTAGAGAATTTCCTAACAGGAGACCTTCTGACTTCAACAATTTCAGCTGCACTGTCATATTCGATATTTTGAGACTCCATTATGCCCTCAAGACTACCTCCAGAGATCAGATCTTTTCCCAGACGCACTGTTAAGTCAATCAAGAAGAAGTTTTACGTACAGGTAAATAAAAATTTGGAACAGCTTAAAAAGAAAGAACCTGATACCAAAAGAAATCAAAATTGAACACGTTGTTTTATTACCATATTATTTCAAACAAAACTCATTTGCACAAATCTTAATAACATTGTGGTTTAGCGGATTCATTATTCACAACCGGAGTTTGAATTAGATAATCTAATTGATCCACTTAGAGCTCAACATATTCTTTCTTCCCAAAAATTACTGACATCCCTCCTAAAATCAACTTACACGTGCGGATAGAGCATTCAAGCGATAAATAAGGTAAAAAAAAGTCAACAGGTGGTGGCAGTTGATTTTGTCAATATGCCCAAAATAATCCATTAGACGGATGCAACAAAAATTATGTTTCAGAGATAAGATACATAAATTTTCAAGAGCCATAAATGGTAAGTGCCATGATAACACAAGTATTGAAAGAGGACCTACTTGATCTACAAGATTCTAACCACACTCAAATGTTAATTACTAGAACTTTGCTTGAAAATAAACTAGTTACATCTTAAGAAGTTGACAAGTGCCAGTTGTAAAAGAAATTTCTGCAAAGAATAATTGATCAAACACACAGGCAACTTTTTTTGGAGAATGGACAATGTGATATAGAATATGAATAACTATCACAGACTTAATTTGTTCACATGATATAACCTATGAACCTTTATTATTTGTTGCGGACACGAACCAGATACTTTTAACCCACTCAAACCACCACCTTAGAAAGTGCCATTTACCCGAAACAAACATTCAGTAATATGCAAGATAAGGCACACAGCAAATCAACAAAGCAGTATCCTTATACACAAAGCAAACTACGATATAGTTCCCACACGAAGATAATCATACAGATACTGATGTAGATTACATTTACGGATACGGGCCGATGTCTCAAAAACATGCCTCAACAAAAAATTACCACCATAAAAGTTCCACTTAAGGAGAGACAAATATATGATACTTAAGGGTTAAAAAGCTACCAACAAAACAGAACTGAATTATAATAAATTTTACCCTTCTTGGACCAGTTAAATTTTTACCCTTATAAGCCAATAAGATCAAGAGCAAATTTTCAGTAGAGAATCCACCACAGAAAACTTCTACACAAGCCGAGACAGAGAATGTGTGAGTAACATTTCAGTGAAGTCAAAAGTGGAATCTTCCGAATTTGGAACTAAATTTAACAGCACTAAACACAAGGCAAAGAGTTCAGAACATCCTTACAAGAACACTTTTTTAACATCTCATCCCAACTCAAAATCAGAATTACAATCCACATTTATGTTCATAGTTCAAACATCAAATATATTAAACCCCACCCCACCCCACCCCACCCCACCCCCACCCCCACCCCCCACCAACATCAATCTGGAACATCATTCACAAACAATCACTTAAAAAAATTAATTGAGAAACACAGAAATAGAAAAGTAAATCAAACCAATTGTCGTCCTCACAAACTCCAACAGAACCGAAAATTGAAAAAAAATAAAAATAAAAAAGAACAGAAAAGATTTGTGTTCATTCCCATCACTCAATAAATTCAAACCAAGAAGCTCAACAAACACATAATTCACGGACATTCTCGCACTATTTCCTCCAATAAAATCAAAGCCCACAAAGGAAAATTCAAAAGAATCACAAGATCGCTTTTTTCTTGAAAAGAAAAGGTTGAAAGTTTGCATCTTTAGAAGAGACAGAAGAAGAAACTAACCAAGAAAAGGCGAACAAGGAAAACCCCAGAAAATTGCTTGAAATGCAATCAACCCATCCTCGAGTGAGCAATAATTGAAATCTGAAAATATGCAATTACTCCCACGAGACAGCACAGCACAGCACAGAGGGAATTGGAATTCTTAGTTGAGGTGGAGCTCAGTCCTTAATGCCCGTTTTCCTCCCCTATATCGACGTGTCAAAGCTGGACTTATTTACGACTCCAAGAACATATTCGAACCAAGAGACACAACCGTTGACAACATGGATGGTAAGTTTAAATTTGGAATTACAAAACTTTTATTCAAATTAAAATTTGAATGTTCTTTGAGCTAGTGAGCAACACTACATAAAAATAAACAGATCTAGTGGTGGTTGTGCTTTCCCTGTGCATATTATTTCAGATTTTTTTTTTGACAAAACAAAAATATTTTTTAATTCTATTATTTCTCATGAAAAGTTATTTTTTTCATAATTAGTCAAATAAAAGATATATTGTACTATAAAAAAGTAATATCCTATTATATTTTACGTATGTTGGACAAATCTAACAAAAGAAGTAACGTCTTAGGTCAAATTCAAAAAAACAATTTATATGTTAAGCTTTTGTTATACAAGTTGTGTATAATATTAAAAATCTAAATTTTTCAAGAAAGAGAAGAAGGAACAATTTAACTATATTTCAGTTGATAATTTTGATTTACCATTCAAACAAACAAGGGCATCTACCATAATCTTGTCAATATTTAAAGCAAAAAAAAAAAATAAAAAAAATTAATAATACTAATAATAATAATACATATTATATTTTTACTATAAACAACCATCTATGTTTTCTGAAAATTCTTGTGTCCTAATTATTACACTCAGAATTTCATTTATTGTTATTTGTAAAAAGTTCAAATATATCATGGGAATTAATTATGCACTAATTTAATGTGGATGTATGTGTGTGTTTGGAGTGTTGTATTGTGGGTTAATGTGTTGCCAAGTGTTGGCATTTTAATTGAATTCATTCCGAGTTTGGACACTCACTCAGTGGTGTGGTAAAGACACTTTTGGATTATTTTAAAATTCAATTCATGATTTGTTTTGGTTTTTTGTGATTATTAGAGTTTTTTTTTAAATAAATAAATATAAGTTCTGGATTCTTGAGAATCTCAACCACGACTTCTTACCCAACATTCTCTGTTTTTAATAACGTTTTTTTTTTGGTTGCTTTTAATATTTTCATTTATTTAAATGTCAACTTCAACTGTAAGTGTTTCGAAAATGTCTAGTACCTCTAGTTTTCATAAATCAGATGTTCATGATACAATGTTCTTAATCCTGATAATATTATAAAGTATTGTTAACCATTTCAAGAAGAAGCCATAGGAAATAACGCACAAGTGCTTGTATATGGTGATTATGAGATGTTTGTATATCTATCTGTACCTAATTAAATTATTTAATGTGTTTTTTATTAACATACATATTATAGTTTGAAAAATATACTCAAAATATCGTTCGACACAAATTACTTAAATTTTAATGTTTGAAATGGATCCAAATGTACTTAGATTAGCAATTTATTGGATTTTATTTTTACTTATTACCAAGCCAACAAAGATTTATCATATAAAGACAATATTATTAATTTTTTTAACTTTAGAAGCACTTTTTAAAAAAAAAATCCATCTGAAGGCTCGACCTAGTGGGCCCAATCATCTGGTCAAAGTTAATTAATAGGCCCAAAAGATTCTAAGCCCATATCGCTACCTTAGGTGCTCTTATCTCTTGTGTGTAGAAAAAGCCCAGAAAATAATTTCTGAAATGGGCCAACCCGCATTGTTTTCTTGTACATCCTTCCCTTATCCATCCTATAGGCCCATTCTATTGAGCCCATTAATTCTTATCGAGGCAAACCCTAGAATTAGGATAAGACGAAATAATTAGGGTAGGCCCACGCAAAGAAACACCATCAGTAAATGGGGTTACCTTTCCCTAAAGGGGGGGAGGGGCGGCGTTTATACTCCAACATTGGGTAGGCGTGCCATTGCCAGTGACTGATTAACACAGAAACTGAAAGAGAGGGCAAAATGATTTCATTTTGCCTTTTGATATTTTATTTTTTATATTAGAAATATTTATATGTTTTATATATTTTAATAATATTATTTTATACGCCATACGTTTAATAAAGCTTTTTTTTTTTTTTTTTGGGTAAAAAAGGAAATATTTTCATTGTATATTGAGGTTTTATGTTACATAGAAATGGCATCTCCAAATGTTTTATAAGGGCTTCAATAATTGCAATTTTGAAATGACATGTTTGCCCCTTGTCCCAACATTCGAAGGACCTGTAAAGTGTTGATTACAATCATTCCCACGCTATTTCCTAGCTAAGGTTTGTAGCCAATCATTGTCCTATTTAGACAAAATAAACATATTTATAAAAAAATTATTTTATTATAAATTATTTTTTAAAATTTTATTTTTAATTAATTTTTGAGAAATAATGATATAAGTCCTAGTAAAATACGGAAAATAATATTGAATACGGGAAGTAACTTTTTTTAAAAATTTATTTCTTGAAATTTCACTAAATTTGTATTTTACATATTATAAATTAAAAATAAAAAATCTTATTATAGATTTATTTTTTGAAATTTTATTTTTAATTAAATTTTAAAAAAATAGTCACATAAGCCCTAATAAAATTCTGGAAACAAAACTAAGCATAGAAAATAATTTTTTAAAAACTTTATCTCTTGAAATTTCAATAAATTTGTATTTTACATATTATAAAACTAAATAATTTTATTATAGATTTATTTTTGAAATTTTATTTTTTATTAATTTTTTAAAAATAGTGATAATCCAAGTAAAATATAGGAAACAAAACTAAGTATATAAAGTAATTTTTTTAAAACTTTATTTTTTGAAATTTCAATAAATTTGTATTTTACATATTTTAAAAAATTATTATATATTTATTTTTTGAAATTTTATTTTTAATTAATTTTTGAGAAAAAGTGATATAAGTCCTACTAAAATACGGGAAACAATACTGAGTATAAAAAGTAACTTTTTTTAAAACTTTATTTCTTGAAATTTTAAGAAATTTGTATTTTACATATTATCAAAATAAGAATAACTAATTTTACTATAGATTTATTTTTTGAATTTTATTTTGAATTAATTTTTTAAAGTTAGTCATAGAAGTCCAAGTAAAATACGGAAGACAAAACTGAGTATAGAAACTAATTTTTTTTAAATTTTATTTCTTGAAATTTCACTAAATTTTTATTTTACATATTATAAAATAAAAAAAATTATTATAGATTATTTTATGAAATTTTGTTTTTAATTAATTTTTAAAAAATAGTCATATAAGCCCTAATAAAATAGGGAAACAAAACTAAGTATAGAAAGTAATTTTTTTTAAAACTTTGTATCTTGAAATTTCAATAAATTTGTATTTTACATATTATAAAATAAAACTTAATGATTTTATTATAGACTTATTTTTGCAATTTTATTTTTAATTAATTTTTCAAAAATAGTGATATAATTTCTAAAAAATACGGGGAAAAAACTGAGAATAGAAAGTAACTTTTTTAAAATTTTATTTCTAGAAAATTCAATAAATTTGTATTTTTCATATTATAAAATAAAAGTAAACAATTTTATTATAAATATATTTTTGAAATTTTATTTTTTATTAATTTTTGAAAAATAGTGCTATAAGTCGTAGTAAAATATGGGTAACTAAATTGAGTATAGAAATGGATTTTTTTTAAACTTTATTTCTTGAAATTTCAATAAATTTTTATTTTACATATTATAAAATAAAAATAAATAATTTTACTATAGATCTATTTTTTTGGAATTTTAATTTTAATTAATAGTGATATAAGTTCTAGTAAAATACGAGACACAAAATTGAATATAGAAAGTAATTTTTTTCAAACATTATTTTTTGAAATTTCAATAAAATTTTATTTTACATATTATAAAATAAAAATAAATTATTTTATTATAGATTTATTTTTTAAAATTTTATTTTAATTAGTTTTTGAATAATAGTGATATAAGTCTTAGTAAAATATGGAAAACAAAACTGAGTATAGAAAATAAATTGTTTAAAACTTTATTTCTTGAAATTTAAATAAATTTGTATTTTATATATTATAAAATAATAATAAATAATTTTATAACATTTTTTTAATTTTATTTTCAATTAGTTTTTGGTAAATAGTGATATAAGTCCTAGTATAATACGGGAAAAAAAACTGAGTATAGAAAGTAATTTTTTAAAATTTTATTTCAAAAAATTTAACTACATTTGTGTTTTACATATTATAAATTAAAAATAAATAATTTCATCAGAGATTTATATTTTGAAATTTTATTTTTAAAAAAATAGTGTTATAAGTCGTAGTAAAATACGAGAAACAAAACTGAGTATATACAGTAATTTTTTTAAAACTTTATTTCTTGAAATTTCAATAAATTTATATTTTACATATTATAAAATAAAAATAATTAATTTTATTATAGATTTAATTTTTAATTTTAATTTTATTAATTTTTAAAAAATAGTGATATAAATTGTAGTAAAATAAGGAAAACAAAACCGAGTATAAAAAGGGATATTTTTAAAACTTTATTTCTTTAAATTTCAATAAATTTGTATTTTGTATATTATAAAATATAACAAATAATTTTAATATAGATTTTGTTGATTTTCAATAAAATTTTATTTTAAAATATCAAAATACAAATAAATAATTTGCCTAATTATTTATCTTCAAAAATATTTTTTAATTAAGTTTCTAAAAATAGTGATATCAGTCTCAGTAAAATTCGCCAAAAAAAAAACTAATGATTGAAGTTATGTTTAATAAATTTTATTTCTTTAATTTTTAATTAATTTTTATTTTACAAATATTAAAATACATATAGACAAATTTTATGAGGACTTACATCACTTTTTTCATAATTAATTGAAAATATTGTTTGAAAAAGTAAATGTAAATAAATATTAATTACGAGTAATTTAATATTTTTAAAATCATGATTAATAAAAAAATTAAATGATACAAATTCTATTATTTTCTAACTCACTTTTTTTTGTCAATTTAATTTAAAATTTTCAAAATCACAGTTTTCAGAAAATTATAGAAAACAAATTCATAAATTATTTTCCAGACTCAGTTTTTTTTTTTTTGCCTATTTTACAAGGACTTATTACATCACAATTTATAGGAATTATTTTAAAATATTATTTCAAAAATAAATATAAATAAAAAATTATTATATGAAATTAAATATTTTTAAAATCCCAATTTATGGAAAATTAAAAAAGAAAATTTTGAAGAATTATTTTCTTGGCTAAGTTTATTTTTGACATATTTTACTAGAACTTACATCATTGTTTTAATAAATAATTGAGAATATTATTTACAAAAATAAATATAAAAACTAATTTAATATGTGTAATTTAATATTTTTAACATCATGATTTATGGGAAATTAAAGAAGACATTTTCTAAAGAAATTCCCCTGACTCAATTTTTCGAGGATTTACATCATTGTTTTTAATAATTAATTAAAAATATTATTCTATAAAATAAAAATAAATAAAAATTTATTTTTTTAATTTATTCTTAAATTGCCATAATTTTTAAAATATAAATTTCTTCAATTTTCAATATATTATTAAAATTACACATAAATAATTTTTCTATATATTAAATTTTTTTAAAAATAATTTTTTAAAAATAGTGATACAAGTCCTAATAAAATACGCCCAAAAAAATTTAGTACGGAAAATAATTTTTAAAACTTTTATTTCTTTAATTTTCAATAAATATTTACTTTATGAAAATCAAAATACACAAAAATAATTTGTCTATATATTTATTTTATTTCTAAATCAAATTGTATATATTCTACTCTTCCTGTGGCCTGATACCAAAAGGGGAGCGGAACAAAAATGGAGGTCTTAGGCATATTGGACAATTATTAGAACACTCTGGAAAATTAGGGCAAACATCTAATTCTCTTAAATTTGTAGGGATAGGAATATGATAATGCCAATTTAGTATTTGATATCTTATTAATTCCCTTATAGAGATATTAATTAAATTAAAAATATTATTATCCATTAAATTTTCATATTCATCTTCATCAGAGATTCCAAATACAGTATTATAACATGCTTTGTAAACTCTTAAAATAAGGAAAATTTGAGTAAAAAATTCTGAAGACATAATTAAAGAAATGTAGAAGATTGAGAGAAAATTGAAATTTATTACTTACAAAATATGATGACAACTTGTAGTTTACAGGATGAGGGTTTGAACAGGAAGCTCAAGCTTCAGAGAAATTTCAGAAAGATAGAATAGGCGAGCAAACTCAAACGTGAGTTCCTCATACAATTTTGAATCTATTTATAGAGAATTCTAAATTTGACTTTGCATTACATTTGTCTTTAATTTCAATCTTCATTTACATTTGATTTGAATCTCCATTTTGTCTCTGAATTTGAAGTGTCGGTAATTCCCATTTGCTGAAGAGTCTTTTTCAAACTTTGTCTTCTTTTGAAAAATCTTCAATCATCCAAATCTCCAGCCGCAACCTTTGAATTTTGAGAGCATCATCTTTTTGAAAAGTGAGATGAGTCACCTTCCACTAGCTTTTGAAATTTCTGCCGTCCTTTGACAAGAACCTATACTATTACATAATTTGTCCTAATCTATTACATAATTTGAAAACCTATCTAAAAATCAAAAGGATCTTGTGCTAAAGGCCCTCCAAAAGGGTCTGAGTTTGATTCTTCAGAGGATTTTGATTTTGCAGTTTCTTGTGACATAAAATCAAAAAATTTGCTTTCTAATTGAGGATTTTGTTTGAGTCTCAAAGAGTCTCTTTTGTTGTGGAGATAAATCTTCCACACTGGTTTCTTTGACTTTTTCTTTACCTTTGTCTTTTGTCTTTTGTTTTTGCTGCGAAGAAGAAACTTCACCAGTTTCAGGATTAAACCTGATCTTGTTTCCAGTTTGAAGGAAATGTTTGATAGCCGTTTTTGAACATATTTCTTGTTGAAATTTGGCCCACCATTTAACTTTAAAAATACGAATTATTGACAGAGGAGCTGGATCTAAATACATCTTTTGAAAGTAGAAATTCCAGGAAAGAATCCATGGAACTTTGAACTCTGCATGGAATATAAGCATTTTTTGAAAATTCTTATGATTTGAATTTTCTGCAAAGGTTTGAAAACCTTTGAGAACAGATTTTGGTAGTATGGAGGATTAACCAAATGGGGAAAATATTTTGACAAGAAATATGAAAAGTAAAAAACCATGAATGGTAAGCAGGAGTGATATAGAATGTTCTATACCAAGCATCTTTGTAATATATATAATTATATTCTTTGGGGATGAATCTAATAGAAAAGGATTTTGAATCGGTAAACTTACCCCATTGGAATAAGCTAAGAACCTGTTTGATGATACATTTTGAATATAAAATTTGTTCTTCATCATTCTTTTTGTGGACAATCTCTACTGAATTTGTATCAATAAGAATCAACTCATAAAATTTTTGAGTTCTTTGAAAATCATTTGTTTCCCAAAATTGGGAAGTAGGAAATCTGTTTTTGATATAATCTTTCACTTGTAATTCTTTTGGAAATTCTGTGAAAGGGGTTAACCCAATCTCATCAACCCATACTTTTGTAATGTATTTATACTCTTCAATTTGAGGTTGATTTGGAATGACAATATTTGTTGGTCTTGGCTGAGTTTGAGGAATTGTTGCAAGAACCGATTTGTATGGAATTTCAGGAGGATTTTGTAGAGGAGAAAATCTGTTTGAGCTTCGGATTTGAGTAGAATGAAGTCTAGGAAAATTTTGAGGTAAAGGGGTCAAATATCGATTTGGAGAAAAGAGATCTAATTCATTTTGTTCAGGAAGCTCATAATCTTTTAGGGATTGAGCTTTAGTCTTGTTGTCCATCATCTGAAAATTTAAATTTGTTTAGATCCTTGTAAAAACTCTCTTGTTAAAAAATCAGGTAAAGAATTATTTTCACCTTTGATAAATTCAATATCAAAATCGAAGACAGACAAGATAGCCTGCCATCTTGCAAATATTTGTTTTGAAACTATATTTTGAGCATCTTTTTGCAAAACTTCTTTTGCAGATTTGCAATCAATTCGTAAAAGGAATTTTTTGATGTATAAATCATCTTGAAATTTTGAACTGCTTAATACTATACTCAGAATCTCTTTCTTTATTGTTGAATAATTCTTTTGAGCATCATTCCAGATTCCAGAATGAAATCTTACTAATTGTTCTTTTGATTCAATTTCTTGCTTTAAAATACCTCCATAACCTATGTCAGAGGCATCTGTTTCTACTATCATTTTTGCCTTAGGGTTTGGTATTCCTAAGAAAGGTAATGACTTGATTTTTTGTTTAATATCTTTAACTATTTCTGTATGTTCATTCGTCCAACTTGGAGGATTTTTCTTAAGTCTTTTAAATAGTATCTTACAATTTTGTCTAAGATTTGGAAAAAAATCACTAACATAATTTAGACATCCTAAAAATCTTTGAAGTTGATTTTTATCTTTTATTTCATTTGGAAATTTTTCTGTAAATTCTAAAGATCTATTTATAGGTCTAATATATCCCTGGGAAATATCATGACCTAAAAATCTTATAGATGTTTGAAATAATTTTATCTTCTTAGCAGATATAACTAATCAACTTCTTTTGATTATGTTAAATAATATATTTAAATGCTTAAAATGTTGATCTATATTTTTTGAAAATATTAATATATCATCAATATAAACTATGCTGAAATTACAATAATCATTAAAAATATCATTCATTATCTTTTGAAATTCCGAAGGAGCATTTTTTAGTCCAAAAGGCATTACATTCCATTCATAATGTCCAAATGGAACTGTGAATGCTGTTTTGTATCTATCTTGTTCACTTATCTGAATTTGCCAAAATCCAGATTTTAAGTCAAATTTTGAAAATATTTTTGCATTATATAATCTATTGATTAAATCTCTTTTATTAGGTATAGGATACCTAATCCATTGTAAGACTTTGTTTAAAGGTTTATAATTAATAACTAATCTAGAAACTCCTCGTTCTAATTCTGACTGCTTCGTAACATAAAAAGCAGAACAGCTCCAAGGAGACTTTGAAGGTCTAATTAATTTTTTCTTTAATAAATCTTTTATTTCTTCTTGACAGATTTTTAAATATTCTTGATTCATTTGAATAGGTCTAGCCTTCGTAGGAATATCTCTTTCATTAAAATCTTTTTCATATGGAAGATTTATAATATGATTTTTCCTTTCCCAAAATGCATTAGGAAGATCACTACAAATATTATCTAAATATTTTTTCTCTATCTCTTTTATCTGTTTTATTATTTTTTCATCTATTAATTGTTCTTCTATTCTTTTATAATCTATTTCTTCTCTTAAGAAATTAATTTGTCTTTTCTTATCATAAATGTTATTTATCTGTTTAAATATAGAAGAATTTTGTAATAATACAATTTCTTTCATTTCGATAGGATTAATAAAATTAAATTATATTATCTTTCCATGAATTTTTGTTTTAATACCTTTATTATTAACTTGAAAAGGATAAATTTGTGTTAAAAATGGTGTTCCTAAAATAATATTTTGTGAAATATCTTTTACCAAAGTAAAAGTATTCTTAAAACATTAACCATTATTACAAATATGTGCTTTTGATAATTTATACCTAATATTTAAGGGTTTTGAATTTGCCGTGAATAATTGTTCATTAGTTTTTTCATAAAATTTTGATGGTATTATACCTTCTTTGATTACATTTTGATCAGCACCTGAATCTAATAATGCGACTAAACTTATTTGAAATTTTCCTATTACTAGATTAATTCTAATATACCATTTTTGAAATTGTATCCTTTGTATATTATTAATAAAATCTTTTTCAGAGATTTCTTCATCTTCTATTTGATTATCCTTTGTGCCACTAGTACTGACTTCATTATTACTATTAATCATTATTCTAGCTTCTAATTCCAAATTTTTTTCTTTTAAATTAAATATTTCTTTTTGCATTTGACTAACCTGTTTCTTAAGTAGATTAACTTCTGTTTGTAAATCTTTAGTTGTAATCTGTCTTAAAATATTATCTGTTGGGTACTTATCAAATATTTTATTTAAACTAAAATGATATTTAATATTAATTTTCTTTGTATCTTCTTCTATTATTAAATCTTTTAATTTATTTAAATATTCTTTTTGAATATTTTGATCTTGAATTTGTTGAATTAAATCAAATATTATACTCTTCTTTTCTTTTGTTATTACACATATACCACATACATCTTTTTTACTATTATCTGTATCACTATTACTATATTCAGAAGTTCTTGAATCTTCTTCTATTATATCAAAATCTTCTTCTTTATTTTTTATTTCTTTAACTCTATCTTTTTTCTTAAAACATTTGTCAGCCGTATGTCCTGGTTTATTACAAGTCCAACAAACTATTGGTCTATTATTATTATTATTAGATTTTCCTTTATATTTATTCTTTGATTTATATTCCTTATTTCTTTTATACTTCTTATATCTAGGTTTTTCTTCATATTCTTTAAATCTTTTAAATTTTCTAATTTTCTTTTTATATGATAATGACGGAGGTTCTATCTTCATTAGTCCAAATGTTTCACAAAAACATCCTAATTCCTTCCTTGTATTATTCTTATCAGATCTATACTTTGCTTGTAATTTAAGTTCTGAACATAAAGCTAATCCTTTTTTCTTTATGAAAGCAAAGAGTTGGTCATATGTCATATTATTAAAGGGTATATCATCTGTTCCTATTTCACTTTTAAGTTTTTGAAGTATTCTTTCAGCAAATAACTTTGGAAGTCCCATAATAAATCTCTCTTTCCAGAAAGACATATTACAGTCTTCTCTTCTAAGTATTTGAATAAGGAAAACATCCTTATACCATCTGTAATCAGATAATGTAGGACATCTTAAATTTGTTAAGATTATTTTTGACGAATTAAATTCTTCTGTTGGATTTCCTATAAAATACATCGATATTGTAACTATTAAGAAATAACATGAATCATTTTCAGGATTTGTATCACCATTATCATCATCTACTTCTCTAGTATGATTCATTATATCTATTTTTGTATTTAGATCTAATGCATTATCCCACCAATTTTTTAATTGGCCAGTAAATCCCTGGACAATTAATTTACATGCAATTTGTTCTGAATGTCCTTGTAATCTATATGACATTTTAGACATTCCCATTTCTTGTAAAGTATTTAAAATTTCATATTCAGTTTTACCATCTATATTCCATTCTGTTATTGAAGAATCATCATAATGGCTTTTTGTAAACTGATTTCTTTCTTCATATCCTATATCTGCAGGAGTAGGCCTATTATAATAATTTCTAGTATTTCCTCTAAATTTTCTTTGTCTAGTATATATTTTATTAATATTATCATTTTCATCAAAATTATTAATTATTTCCTCTATTTCAGAATTATTACTATCATTTGAAGTTTCTTCAGATTCTGTTTCAGATTCTATTTCTTTATCTAAAACATTAATCTTATTATTATCTAATTCTGATAATTTTGTTGCTATTTTTGTTAAAACATCACTATTCTTATTTAATCTGATATTCTTATCTATATCAATACTATTTGTTTTGAAAAATGGTCTTGCAGCATTAGTAGATAATTTTTCTTTATTCTTATTATCTAAACTCTTTTCTGTTATATTATTGTTTATATGATCTACTTGATTTGCTATAGTATTTAATATCTGATTAGAATAATTATTTTGTTGTAATATTTTCTGAATATCTAAACTTGTAACTGGGCTATTATCTATTCTTCATTTTTTATAAGGATCCGCTATTACTTCTCCATTATTAGTTTGTAATTTTAAACTTTGTTCCGGAGGATGAACTGATGTAATATTTGAATCATCTTTTAATATCCATTTTTTTGTATAAAGTATGATTAACTAATATACTTGGTTGTCTAAAACATTTATTTATACCCATTTGTGATAAATACATATTTAAAAATAAAAATAATGAAATATCCATTTTTATGTTCAACATATAATTTTCCCATTCCTCTTTTAATTTATCTTTTATATTTTGATCCAATTCTTTAAACCATTTTCTTTCTTCCTTATATAAATCTAATTCAAAATTTCTTCTTAATTCTTTCCAATTAGTTTTATAAGAATTTTCTGGGTTTTCTGAACTTATTACCATTATACTAGAATATGTAGGTGAATTTGGAGCGGAATATATTTGTGAATTATCTGGTGTTTGTTCTGGAATAGGTGTTTTAAATCTATACCTAGGGTTATATTCAACAATAGATGTAGATTTTCTACTTATTCCTGTTCTTGAAGTACTTGGTTGTTCTCTAAATGAGCTAAACTGTAATCTAATTTTTCCATTAGAGTCTTCTATTATATCTTCTATTTCTCATCTTTCAATATTTCTAGGAATTTGTTGGTTTTCTATTATAAATTGATCTGGAATAGTTATCTCATTCCATTTTAATCTTTTTGGAGTAAAAACAGTAGGGTTTTCTGCATCTACTTGTAGTAATATTGTTTCATCTTTTGAAGTATGTAACATTTTCAACTTTGGATTTAATTGTGATGATAATAATCTAAAATAAACTCTATATATTATTGCAAAGTTTTTGCAAGGATGGAATTCTTTTCTTTGAACATGAACATCTAAGACTAAAGAGTCTAAAATTCTTTGATCTGTTAAATCTACCGAAAAGTTTGGATAACAATTAAAATATATTGGTCCATTACATATATTTGTTTGAATCATCGATAATAATGAAGTTTTGTGTTTTATTAATCTTTTGTCTCTTAATGCTAAATAAATTGGCAGGTCAACTCCTATATGTACTAGAGGTTTAACTGCTACTTGTACTAATCCTATATGAAGATAATTATAATTTTTCTTAATATATTTCTGAATAGTATTAATATTTAATAATTTTATACTTTGAGATTCTTCTTGAATTGACAGAGTTTCTTCATCTGTTTTGATCGAGAAAACCATTTTGAAATCTGTTAATCCTATTTGATAAATATTTTCTATTTGTTCTTGAGGTATAGTCCAGTTTGAATAATCTATAGGTATATGTCTTTGATTACTTTGTATTATGTTTTCTTGTCTACTAGTACTTGAACCATTATTTGTAGTAGATCTACTATTTGACCTAAATAAGTTTCTTAGTAAGATGATGCTCTCAAAATTCAAAGGTTGCGACTGAAGATTTGGATGATTGAAGATTTTTCAAAAGAAGACAAAGTTTGAAAAAGACTCTTCAGCAAATGGGAATTACCGACACTTCAAATTCAGAGACAAAATGGAGATTCAAATAAAATGCAAATGAAGATTGAAATTAAAGACAAATGTAATGCAAATTCAAATTTAGAATTCTCTATAAATAGATTCAAAATTGTATGAGGAACTCACGCTTGAGTTTGCTCGCCTATTCTATCTTTCTGAAATCCCTCTGAAGCTTGAGCTTCCTGTTCAAACCCTCAGCCTGTAAACTACAAGTTGTCATCATATTTTGTAACTAATAAATTTCAATTTTCTCTCAATCTTCTACATTTCTTTAATTATGTCTTCAGAATTTTTTACTCAAATTTTTCTTATTTTAAGAGTTTACAAAGCATGTTATAATACTGTATTTGGAATCTCTGATGAAGATGAATATGAAAATTTAATGGATAATAATATTTTTAATTTAATTAATATCTCTATAAGGGAATTAATAAGATATCAAATACTAAATTGGCATTATCATATTCCTATCCCTACAAATTTAAGAGAATCAGATGTTTACCCTAAATTTTCAAAGAACTAAAAAATTTTATGAGTTGATTCTTATTGATACAAATTCAGTAGAGATTGTCCACAAAAAGAATGATGAAGGACAAATCTTATATTCAAAATGTATCATCAAACAGGTTCTTAGCTTATCCCAATGGGGTAAGTTTACCGATTCAAAATCCTTTTCTATTAGATTCATCCCCAAAGAATATAATTATATAGATTACGAAGATTCTTGGTATAGAACATTCTATATCACTCCTGCTTACAATTCATGATTTTTTACTTTTCATATTTCTTGTCAAAATATTTTCCCCATTTGGTTTTTTGAATGGTGGAAAAGGTGGGTTCAGAATCCTCCATCCTACCAAAATCTATTCTCAAAGGTTTTCAAACCTTTGCAGAAAAAAAAATTATTCTAATCAGATATTAAATACTATAGCAAATCAAGTAGATCATATAAACAATAATATAACAGAAAAGAGGTTAGATAATAAGAATAAACAAAAATTATCTACTAATGCTGAAAGACCATTTTTCAAAACAAATAGTATTGATATAGATAAGAATATCAGATTAAATAAGAATAGTGATGTTTTAGCAAAAATAACAACAAAATTATCAGAATTAGATAATAATAAGAATAATGTTTTAGATAAAGAAATAGAATCTGAAACAGAATCTGAAGAAACTTCAAATGATAGTAATAATTCTGAAATAGAGGAAATAATTAATAATTTTGATGAAAATGATAATATTAAGAAAATATATACTAGACAAAGAAAATTTAGAGGAAATACTAGAAATTATTATAATAGGCCTACTCCTGCAGATATAGGATATGAAGAAAGAAATCAGTTTACAAAAAGCCATTATGATGGTTCTTCAATAACAGAATGGAATATAGATGGTAAAACTGAATATGAAATTTTAAATACTTTACAAGAAATGAGAATGTCTAAAATGGCATATAGATTACAAGGACATTCAGAACAAATTGCATGTAAATTAATTGTCCAGAGATTTACTGGCCAATTAAAAAATTGGTGGGATAATGCATTAGATCTAAATACAAAAATAGATATAATGAATCATACTAAAGAAGTAGATGATAATAATGGTGATACAAATCCTGAAAATGATTCATGTGATTTCTTAATAGTTACAATATCGATGTATTTTATAGGAAATCCAAAAGAAGAATTTAATTCGTCAAAAATAATCTTAACAAATTTAAGATGTCCTACATTATCTGATTACAGATGGTATAAGGATGTTTTTCTTACTCAAATACTTAGAAGAGAAGACTGTAATATGTCTTTCTGGAAAGAGAGATTTATTATGGGACTTCCAAAGTAATTTACTGAAAAAATACTTCAAAAACTTAAAAGTGAAATAGGAACAGATGATATACCCTTTAATAATATGACATATTGCCAACTCTTTGCTTTCATAAAGAAAGAAGTATTAGCTTTATGTTCAGAACTTAAATTACAAGCAAAGTATAGATCTGATAAGAATAATACAAGGAAGGAATTAGGATATTTTTGTGAAACATTTGGACTAATGAAGATAGAACCTCCGTCATTATCATATAAAAAGAAAATTAGAAAATTTAAAAGATTTAAAGAATATGAAGAAAAACCTAGATATAAGAAATATAAAAGAAATAAGGAATATAAATCAAAGAATAAATATAAAGGAAAATCTAATAATAATAATAATAGACCAATAGTTTGTTGGACTTGTAATAAACCAGGACATACGGCTGACAAATGTTTTAAGAAAAAAGATAGAGTTAAAGAAATAAAAAATAAAGAAGAAGATTCTGATATAATAGAAGAAGATTCAAGAACTTCTGAATATAGTAATAGTGATACAGATAATAGTAAAAAAGATGTATGTGGTATATGTGTAATAACAAAAGAAAAGAAGAGTATAATATTTGATTTAATTCAACAAATTCAAGATCAAGATATTCAAAAAGAATATTTAAATAAATTAAAAGATTTAATAATAGAAATTTCTTAATAGTTACTATATCAATGTATTTTATAGGAAATCCAAAAGAAGAGTTTAATTCGTCAAAAATAATATTAACAAATTTAAGATGTCCTAAATTATCTGATTATAGATGGTATAAGGATGTTTTCCTTACTCAAATACTTAGAAGAGAAGACTGTAATATGTCTTTCTAGAAAGAGAGATTTATTATGGGACTTCCAAAATTATTCGCTGAAAGAATACTTCAAAACCTTAAAAGTGAAATAGGAACAGATGATATACCCTTTAATAATATGACATACGGCCAACTCTTTGCTTTCATAAAGAAAGAAAAAATCATATTATAAATCTTCCTTATGAAAAAGATTTTAATGAGAAAGATATTCCTACAAAGGCCAGACCTATTCAAATGAATCAAGAATATTTAAAAATATGCCAGGAAGAAATAAAAGATTTATTAAAGAAAAATTTAATAAAACCTTCAAAATCTCCTTGGAGCTGTTCTGCTTTTTATGTAATGAAACAATCAGAATTAGAAAGAGGAGTTCCAAGATTAGTAATTAATTATAAACCTTTAAACAAAGTATTACAATGGATTAGATATCCCATACCTAATAAAAGAGATTTAATCAACAGACTTTTTAATGCAAAAATATTTTCAAAATTTGACTTAAAATCTGGATTTTGGCAGATTCAAATTAATGAACAAGATAGATACAAAACAGCTTTTACAGTACCATTTGGACATTACGAATTGAATGTAATGCCCTTTGGACTTAAAAATGCTCCTTCTGAATTTCAAAAGATAATGAATGATATCTTTAATGATTATAGTAATTTTAGCATAGTCTATATTGACGATATATTAATATTCTCAAAAGATATTGATCAACATTTTAAACATTTAAACATATTATTTAATATAATTAAAAGAAGTGGATTAGTAATATCTGCAAAGAAAATAAAATTATTCCAGACATCAATAAGATTTTTAGGTCATGATATTTCGCAAGGATATATTAGACCTATTAATAGATCATTAGAATTTACAGAAAAATTTCCAAATGAAATAAGAGATAAAAATCAACTTCAAAGATTTTTAGGATGTTTAAATTATGTTAGTGATTTTTTCCCAAATCTTAGACAAAACTGTAAATTATTATTTAAGAGGCTTAAAAAGAATCCTCCAAACTGGACAGAGGAACATACTAAGATTGTTAAAGATATTAAACAAAAGATTAAATCATTACCATTCCTAGGAATTCCAAATCCTAAGGCAAAAATAATTGTTGAAACAGATGCCACTGATATTGGATATGGAGGAATATAAAAACAGGAAATAGAATCAAAAGAACAGTTAGTTAGATTTCATTCAGGAATTTGGAATGAAGCACAAAAGAATTATTCAACTATTAAAAAAGAGATTCTGAGTATGATATTATGTATTTCAAAATTTCAAGATGATTTATACAATAAAAAATTTCTTTTACGTATTGATTGTAAATCTGCAAAAGAAGTATTACAAAAAGATGTTCAAAATATAGTTTCAAAACAAATATTTGCAAGATGGCAAGCCATTCTTTCTGTTTTTGATTTTGACATTGAATTTATCAAAGGTGAAAATAGTTCTTTACCAGATTTCTTAACAAGAGAATTTTTACAAGGATCTAAACAAATTTAAAAAATTTCAGATGATGGACAACAAGACCAAAGCTCAGTCTTTGAAAGACTATGAGCTTCCTGAACAAAATGAATTAGATTTCTTTTCTCCAAATCGAAGCTTGACTCCTTTACCTCAAAATTTCCCTAGACTTCCTTCTACTCAAAAATTCGAAGTCCAAACAGATTTTCCCCTTTACAAAATCCTCCTGAAATTCCATACAAATCAGTTCTTGCAACAATACCTCAAAATCAACCAAGACCAGCAAATATTATTATTCCAAATCAACCTCAGCATGAGGAACACAAATATGTCACAAAAGCATGGGTGGATGAGATAGGATTAACTCATTTATCAGATTTTCCAAAAGAACTACAAGCAAAAGATTTTATCAAAAATAGGTTTCCTACTTCTCAATACTGGAAAACCAGAGATTTTCAAAGAACTCAAAGGTACTATGAGTTAATTCTCATTGATACAAATTCAGTAGAAATTGCCCATAAAAAGAATGATAAAGGACAAATTCTATATTCAAAATGTATTATTAAACAAGTTCTCAGTTTATACCAATGGGGTAAATTTACTGATACAAAATCTTTCTCTATTAGATTTATTCCAAAAGATTACAATTATATTGATTACAAAGATGCGTGGTATAGAACATTCTATATCACTCCAGCATATCATTCATGGTTTTTTACATTCCATGTTTCCTGTCAAAATACCTTCCCCATTTGGTTCTTCGAATGGTGGAAAAGGATGGGTTCTGAATCCTCCATCCTTCCAAAATCTATTCTCAAAGGTTTTCAAACCTTCGCAGAAAATTCAAGTCACAAGAATTTCCAAAAATTGTTAATTTTTCATTCAGAGTTCAAAGTTCCATGGATTCTTTCATGGAATTTCCATTTTCAAAAGATGTATTCAGATCCTACTCCACTTTCAATAGTCCGTTTATTCAAAGTGAAATGGTGGGCAAAATTTCAACAAGAAATTTGCTCAGAGGCAGCAATCAAACACTTCTTACAAACTGGAAATAAAATCAGGTTCAATCCTGAAACAGGTGAAGTTTCTTCATCCCAACAAAGTCAAAGATCAAAGGACAAAGGAAAAGACAAAGTTAAAGAAACCAGTGTGGAGGATGTTTCTCCACAACAAAAGAGAATTTTCGAAACAATCAAGTTGAATCCACATTTAGAGAGCAAATTCTTTGATTTTCTTTCTCAAGAATCTGAAAAATCAAAGTCCTCAGATGAATCAAACTCGGATCCTTTTGGTGGTCCATTGGGTCAAGATCCTTATGAATTTTAATTCAATATCAAAGTTGTAATAGATAGGACAAATTATGTAATAGTTTAGCATTGTTCTTCATTTCAAAATCCGGGAGAAGAGATAACAAATCGGTCAAAAGTTGTTGCGGCTGATTTCAAAAAGAAGATGATGACTCAAAAGTTGTGGTTACAAAGAAGTCAAAAGTTATGGCTGATTTCAAAAAGAAGATGATGACTTCGAATGAAGACAAATGCTTCAGCAAACCAAAGTTGCCGACATTCAAAAGAGAAAGACAAGATGCAAATGAAATGAAGATGAAGATTCAAATGAAGATTAAAGACAAATGTAATGAAAATTGAAATTCAGAATTTTCTTATATATAGGTTCAAAATGTAAGAGCTACTCACGCTTGAGTTTGCTCGCACCTTTCTTTCTTGCTTTCAAATCCCTCTGAAACTCTAAAGTTTCCATTTTATAACCAAAAGCCCTGCTCTCAAGTTGTCTTCATAATTTGTAAGTTATAAAATTTTATATTCTCTCATCTTCTACATTTCTTTTATGTCTTCAGAATTTTTTGCTCAAATTTTTATTATTTTAAGAGTTTACAAAGCTTGTTACAATACTGTATTCAGAATCTCTGATGAATCAATTGAAGCTGATTAAGAAAATATAATGGATCAAAATATTGTTAATTTAATTAGTATTTCAATTAGAGAATTAATTAGATATCAAATGAACAATTGGATGTATCATATACGTATTCCTACAAACTTAAGAGAATCACCTAGATGTTCTGAATTTCCATACTGTATTAATGAAGTACAAGAATGTTCAATATGTTTAAGACCTCCCTTCCTGTGGCGCTCCTCATTACTTTGTATTATGTTTTCTTGTCTACTAGTACTTGAACCATTATTTGTAGTAGATCTACTATTTGACCTAAATAAGTTTCTTAGTAAGATGATGCTCTCAAAATTCAAAGGTTGCGACTGAAGATTTGGATGATTGAAGATTTTTCAAAAGAAGACAAAGTTTGAAAAAGACTCTTCAGCAAATGGGAATTACCGACACTTCAAATTCAGAGACAAAATGGAGATTCAAATAAAATGCAAATGAAGATTGAAATTAAAGACAAATGTAATGCAAATTCAAATTTAGAATTCTCTATAAATAGATTCAAAATTGTATGAGGAACTCACGCTTGAGTTTGCTCGCCTATTCTATCTTTCTGAAATCCCTCTGAAGCTTGAGCTTCCTGTTCAAACCCTCAGCCTGTAAACTACAAGTTGTCATCATATTTTGTAACTAATAAATTTCAATTTTCTCTCAATCTTCTACATTTCTTTAATTATGTCTTCAGAATTTTTTACTCAAATTTTTCTTATTTTAAGAGTTTACAAAGCATGTTATAATACTGTATTTGGAATCTCTGATGAAGATGAATATGAAAATTTAATGGATAATAATATTTTTAATTTAATTAATATCTCTATAAGGGAATTAATAAGATATCAAATACTAAATTGGCATTATCATATTCCTATCCCTACAAATTTAAGAGAATCAGATGTTTACCCTAAATTTTCAAAGAACTAAAAAATTTTATGAGTTGATTCTTATTGATACAAATTCAGTAGAGATTGTCCACAAAAAGAATGATGAAGGACAAATCTTATATTCAAAATGTATCATCAAACAGGTTCTTAGCTTATCCCAATGGGGTAAGTTTACCGATTCAAAATCCTTTTCTATTAGATTCATCCCCAAAGAATATAATTATATAGATTACGAAGATTCTTGGTATAGAACATTCTATATCACTCCTGCTTACAATTCATGATTTTTTACTTTTCATATTTCTTGTCAAAATATTTTCCCCATTTGGTTTTTTGAATGGTGGAAAAGGTGGGTTCAGAATCCTCCATCCTACCAAAATCTATTCTCAAAGGTTTTCAAACCTTTGCAGAAAAAAAAATTATTCTAATCAGATATTAAATACTATAGCAAATCAAGTAGATCATATAAACAATAATATAACAGAAAAGAGGTTAGATAATAAGAATAAACAAAAATTATCTACTAATGCTGAAAGACCATTTTTCAAAACAAATAGTATTGATATAGATAAGAATATCAGATTAAATAAGAATAGTGATGTTTTAGCAAAAATAACAACAAAATTATCAGAATTAGATAATAATAAGAATAATGTTTTAGATAAAGAAATAGAATCTGAAACAGAATCTGAAGAAACTTCAAATGATAGTAATAATTCTGAAATAGAGGAAATAATTAATAATTTTGATGAAAATGATAATATTAAGAAAATATATACTAGACAAAGAAAATTTAGAGGAAATACTAGAAATTATTATAATAGGCCTACTCCTGCAGATATAGGATATGAAGAAAGAAATCAGTTTACAAAAAGCCATTATGATGGTTCTTCAATAACAGAATGGAATATAGATGGTAAAACTGAATATGAAATTTTAAATACTTTACAAGAAATGAGAATGTCTAAAATGGCATATAGATTACAAGGACATTCAGAACAAATTGCATGTAAATTAATTGTCCAGAGATTTACTGGCCAATTAAAAAATTGGTGGGATAATGCATTAGATCTAAATACAAAAATAGATATAATGAATCATACTAAAGAAGTAGATGATAATAATGGTGATACAAATCCTGAAAATGATTCATGTGATTTCTTAATAGTTACAATATCGATGTATTTTATAGGAAATCCAAAAGAAGAATTTAATTCGTCAAAAATAATCTTAACAAATTTAAGATGTCCTACATTATCTGATTACAGATGGTATAAGGATGTTTTTCTTACTCAAATACTTAGAAGAGAAGACTGTAATATGTCTTTCTGGAAAGAGAGATTTATTATGGGACTTCCAAAGTAATTTACTGAAAAAATACTTCAAAAACTTAAAAGTGAAATAGGAACAGATGATATACCCTTTAATAATATGACATATTGCCAACTCTTTGCTTTCATAAAGAAAGAAGTATTAGCTTTATGTTCAGAACTTAAATTACAAGCAAAGTATAGATCTGATAAGAATAATACAAGGAAGGAATTAGGATATTTTTGTGAAACATTTGGACTAATGAAGATAGAACCTCCGTCATTATCATATAAAAAGAAAATTAGAAAATTTAAAAGATTTAAAGAATATGAAGAAAAACCTAGATATAAGAAATATAAAAGAAATAAGGAATATAAATCAAAGAATAAATATAAAGGAAAATCTAATAATAATAATAATAGACCAATAGTTTGTTGGACTTGTAATAAACCAGGACATACGGCTGACAAATGTTTTAAGAAAAAAGATAGAGTTAAAGAAATAAAAAATAAAGAAGAAGATTCTGATATAATAGAAGAAGATTCAAGAACTTCTGAATATAGTAATAGTGATACAGATAATAGTAAAAAAGATGTATGTGGTATATGTGTAATAACAAAAGAAAAGAAGAGTATAATATTTGATTTAATTCAACAAATTCAAGATCAAGATATTCAAAAAGAATATTTAAATAAATTAAAAGATTTAATAATAGAAATTTCTTAATAGTTACTATATCAATGTATTTTATAGGAAATCCAAAAGAAGAGTTTAATTCGTCAAAAATAATATTAACAAATTTAAGATGTCCTAAATTATCTGATTATAGATGGTATAAGGATGTTTTCCTTACTCAAATACTTAGAAGAGAAGACTGTAATATGTCTTTCTAGAAAGAGAGATTTATTATGGGACTTCCAAAATTATTCGCTGAAAGAATACTTCAAAACCTTAAAAGTGAAATAGGAACAGATGATATACCCTTTAATAATATGACATACGGCCAACTCTTTGCTTTCATAAAGAAAGAAAAAATCATATTATAAATCTTCCTTATGAAAAAGATTTTAATGAGAAAGATATTCCTACAAAGGCCAGACCTATTCAAATGAATCAAGAATATTTAAAAATATGCCAGGAAGAAATAAAAGATTTATTAAAGAAAAATTTAATAAAACCTTCAAAATCTCCTTGGAGCTGTTCTGCTTTTTATGTAATGAAACAATCAGAATTAGAAAGAGGAGTTCCAAGATTAGTAATTAATTATAAACCTTTAAACAAAGTATTACAATGGATTAGATATCCCATACCTAATAAAAGAGATTTAATCAACAGACTTTTTAATGCAAAAATATTTTCAAAATTTGACTTAAAATCTGGATTTTGGCAGATTCAAATTAATGAACAAGATAGATACAAAACAGCTTTTACAGTACCATTTGGACATTACGAATTGAATGTAATGCCCTTTGGACTTAAAAATGCTCCTTCTGAATTTCAAAAGATAATGAATGATATCTTTAATGATTATAGTAATTTTAGCATAGTCTATATTGACGATATATTAATATTCTCAAAAGATATTGATCAACATTTTAAACATTTAAACATATTATTTAATATAATTAAAAGAAGTGGATTAGTAATATCTGCAAAGAAAATAAAATTATTCCAGACATCAATAAGATTTTTAGGTCATGATATTTCGCAAGGATATATTAGACCTATTAATAGATCATTAGAATTTACAGAAAAATTTCCAAATGAAATAAGAGATAAAAATCAACTTCAAAGATTTTTAGGATGTTTAAATTATGTTAGTGATTTTTTCCCAAATCTTAGACAAAACTGTAAATTATTATTTAAGAGGCTTAAAAAGAATCCTCCAAACTGGACAGAGGAACATACTAAGATTGTTAAAGATATTAAACAAAAGATTAAATCATTACCATTCCTAGGAATTCCAAATCCTAAGGCAAAAATAATTGTTGAAACAGATGCCACTGATATTGGATATGGAGGAATATAAAAACAGGAAATAGAATCAAAAGAACAGTTAGTTAGATTTCATTCAGGAATTTGGAATGAAGCACAAAAGAATTATTCAACTATTAAAAAAGAGATTCTGAGTATGATATTATGTATTTCAAAATTTCAAGATGATTTATACAATAAAAAATTTCTTTTACGTATTGATTGTAAATCTGCAAAAGAAGTATTACAAAAAGATGTTCAAAATATAGTTTCAAAACAAATATTTGCAAGATGGCAAGCCATTCTTTCTGTTTTTGATTTTGACATTGAATTTATCAAAGGTGAAAATAGTTCTTTACCAGATTTCTTAACAAGAGAATTTTTACAAGGATCTAAACAAATTTAAAAAATTTCAGATGATGGACAACAAGACCAAAGCTCAGTCTTTGAAAGACTATGAGCTTCCTGAACAAAATGAATTAGATTTCTTTTCTCCAAATCGAAGCTTGACTCCTTTACCTCAAAATTTCCCTAGACTTCCTTCTACTCAAATTCGAAGTCCAAACAGATTTTCCCCTTTACAAAATCCTCCTGAAATTCCATACAAATCAGTTCTTGCAACAATACCTCAAAATCAACCAAGACCAGCAAATATTATTATTCCAAATCAACCTCAGCATGAGGAACACAAATATGTCACAAAAGCATGGGTGGATGAGATAGGATTAACTCATTTATCAGATTTTCCAAAAGAACTACAAGCAAAAGATTTTATCAAAAATAGGTTTCCTACTTCTCAATACTGGAAAACCAGAGATTTTCAAAGAACTCAAAGGTACTATGAGTTAATTCTCATTGATACAAATTCAGTAGAAATTGCCCATAAAAAGAATGATAAAGGACAAATTCTATATTCAAAATGTATTATTAAACAAGTTCTCAGTTTATACCAATGGGGTAAATTTACTGATACAAAATCTTTCTCTATTAGATTTATTCCAAAAGATTACAATTATATTGATTACAAAGATGCGTGGTATAGAACATTCTATATCACTCCAGCATATCATTCATGGTTTTTTACATTCCATGTTTCCTGTCAAAATACCTTCCCCATTTGGTTCTTCGAATGGTGGAAAAGGATGGGTTCTGAATCCTCCATCCTTCCAAAATCTATTCTCAAAGGTTTTCAAACCTTCGCAGAAAATTCAAGTCACAAGAATTTCCAAAAATTGTTAATTTTTCATTCAGAGTTCAAAGTTCCATGGATTCTTTCATGGAATTTCCATTTTCAAAAGATGTATTCAGATCCTACTCCACTTTCAATAGTCCGTTTATTCAAAGTGAAATGGTGGGCAAAATTTCAACAAGAAATTTGCTCAGAGGCAGCAATCAAACACTTCTTACAAACTGGAAATAAAATCAGGTTCAATCCTGAAACAGGTGAAGTTTCTTCATCCCAACAAAGTCAAAGATCAAAGGACAAAGGAAAAGACAAAGTTAAAGAAACCAGTGTGGAGGATGTTTCTCCACAACAAAAGAGAATTTTCGAAACAATCAAGTTGAATCCACATTTAGAGAGCAAATTCTTTGATTTTCTTTCTCAAGAATCTGAAAAATCAAAGTCCTCAGATGAATCAAACTCGGATCCTTTTGGTGGTCCATTGGGTCAAGACCCTTATGAATTTTAATTCAATATCAAAGTTGTAATAGATAGGACAAATTATGTAATAGTTTAGCATTGTTCTTCATTTCAAAATCCGGGAGAAGAGATAACAAATCGGTCAAAAGTTGTTGCGGCTGATTTCAAAAAGAAGATGATGACTCAAAAGTTGTGGTTACAAAGAAGTCAAAAGTTATGGCTGATTTCAAAAAGAAGATGATGACTTCGAATGAAGACAAATGCTTCAGCAAACCAAAGTTGCCGACATTCAAAAGAGAAAGACAAGATGCAAATGAAATGAAGATGAAGATTCAAATGAAGATTAAAGACAAATGTAATGAAAATTGAAATTCAGAATTTTCTTATATATAGGTTCAAAATGTAAGAGCTACTCACGTTTGAGTTTGCTCGCACCTTTCTTTCTTGCTTTCAAATCCCTCTGAAACTCTAAAGTTTCCATTTTATAACCAAAAGCCCTGCTCTCAAGTTGTCTTCATAATTTGTAAGTTATAAAATTTTATATTCTCTCATCTTCTACATTTCTTTTATGTCTTCAGAATTTTTTGCTCAAATTTTTATTATTTTAAGAGTTTACAAAGCTTGTTACAATACTGTATTCAGAATCTCTGATGAATCAATTGAAGCTGATTAAGAAAATATAATGGATCAAAATATTGTTAATTTAATTAGTATTTCAATTAGAGAATTAATTAGATATCAAATGAACAATTGGATGTATCATATACGTATTCCTACAAACTTAAGAGAATCACCTAGATGTTCTGAATTTCCATACTGTATTAATGAAGTACAAGAATGTTCAATATGTTTAAGACCTCCCTTCCTGTGGCGCTCCTCATTACTTTGTATTATGTTTTCTTGTCTACTAGTACTTGAACCATTATTTGTAGTAGATCTACTATTTGACCTAAATAAGTTTCTTAGTAAGATGATGCTCTCAAAATTCAAAGGTTGCGACTGAAGATTTGGATGATTGAAGATTTTTCAAAAGAAGACAAAGTTTGAAAAAGACTCTTCAGCAAATGGAAATTACCGACACTTCAAATTCAGAGACAAAATGGAGATTCAAATAAAATGCAAATGAAGATTGAAATTAAAGACAAATGTAATGCAAATTCAAATGTAGAATTCTCTATAAATAGATTCAAAATTGTATGAGGAACTCACGCTTGAGTTTGCTCGCCTATTCTATCTTTCTGAAATCCCTTTGAAGCTTGAGCTTCCTGTTCAAACCCTCAGCCTGTAAACTACAAGTTGTCATCATATTTTGTAACTAATAAATTTCAATTTTCTCTCAATCTTCTACATTTTTTTAATTATGTCTTCAGAATTTTTTACTCAAATTTTTCTTATTTTAAGAGTTTACAAAGCATGTTATAATACTGTATTTGGAGATTCAAATAAAATGCAAATGAAGATTGAAATTAAAGACAAATGTAATGCAAATTCAAATGTAGAATTCTCTATAAATTGATTCAAAATTGTATGAGGAACTCACGCTTGAGTTTGCTCGCCTATTCTATCTTTCTGAAATCCCTTTGAAGCTTGAGCTTCCTGTTCAAACCCTCAGCCTGTAAACTACAAGTTGTCATCATATTTTGTAACTAATAAATTTCAATTTTCTCTCAATCTTCTACATTTCTTTAATTATGTCTTCAGAATTTTTTACTCAAATTTTTTTTATTTTAAGAGTTTACAAAGCATGTTATAATACTGTATTTGGAATCTCTGATGAAGATGAATATGAAAATTTAATGGATAATAATATTTTTAATTTAATTAATATCTCTATAAGGGAATTAATAAGATATCAAATACTAAATTGGCATTATCATATTCCTATCCCTACAAATTTAAGAGAATCAGATGTTTACCCTAAATTTTCAAAGAACTAAAAATTTTTATGAGTTGATTCTTATTGATACAAATTCAGTAGAGATTGTCCACAAAAAGAATGATGAAGGACAAATCTTATATTCAAAATGTATCATCAAACAGGTTCTTAGCTTATCCCAATGGGGTAAGTTTACCGATTCAAAATCCTTTTCTATTAGATTCATCCCCAAAGAATATAATTATATAGATTACGAAGATTCTTGGTATAGAACATTCTATATCACTCCTGCTTACCATTCATGGTTTTTTACTTTTCATATTTCTTGTCAAAATATTTTCCCCATTTGGTTTTTTGAATAGTGGAAAAGGATGGGTTCAGAATCCTCCATCCTACCAAAATCTATTCTCAAAGGTTTTCAAACCTTTGCAGAAAAAAAATTTATTCTAATCAGATATTAAATACTATAGCAAATCAAGTAGATCATATAAACAATAATATAACAGATAAGAGGTTAGATAATAAGAATAAACAAAAATTATCTACTAATGCTGAAAGACCATTTTTCAAAACAAATAGTATTGATATAAATAAGAATATCAGATTAAATAAGAATAGTGATGTTTTAGCAAAAATAGCAACAAAATTATCAGAATTAGATAATAATAAGATTAATGTTTTAGATAAAGAAATAGAATCTGAAACAGAATCTGAAGAAACTTCAAATGATAGTAATAATTCTGAAATAGAGGAAATAATTAATAATTTTGATGAAAATGATAATATTAATAAAATATATACTAGACAAAGAAAATTTAGAGGAAATACTAGAAATTATTATAATATGCCTACTCCTGCAGATATAGGATATGAAGAAAGAAATCAGTTTACAAAAAGCCATTATGATGGTTCTTCAATAACAGAATGGAATATAGATGGTAAAACTGAATATGAAATTTTAAATACTTTACAAGAAATGAGAATGTCTAAAATGGCATATAGATTACAAGGACATTCAGAACAAATTGCATGTAAATTAATTGTCCAGAGATTTACTGGCCAATTAAAAAATTGGTGGGATAATGCATTAGATCTAAATACAAAAATAGATATAATGAATCATACTAAAGAAGTAGATGATGATAATGGGGATACAAATCTTGAAAATGATTCATGTGATTTCTTAATAGTTACAATATCGATGTATTTTATAGGAAATCCAAAAGAAGAATTTAATTCGTCAAAAATAATCTTAACAAATTTAAGATGTCCTACATTATCTGATTACAGATGGTATAAGGATGTTTTCCTTACTCAAATACTTAGAAGAGAAGATTGTAATATGTCTTTCTGGAAAGAGAGATTTATTATGGGACTTCCAAAGTAATTTGCTGAAAAAATACTTCAAAAACTTAAAAGTGAAATAGGAACAGATGATATACCCTTTAATAATATGACATATTGCCAACTCTTTGCTTTCATAAAGAAAGAAGGATTAGCTTTATGTTCAGAACTTAAATTAAAAGCAAAGTATAGATCTGATAAGAATAATACAAGGAAGGAATTAGGATATTTTTGTGAAACATTTGGACTAATGAAGATAGAACCTCCGTCATTATCATATAAAAAGAAAATTAGAAAATTTAAAAGATTTAAAGAATATGAAGAAAAACCTAGATATAAGAAGTATAAAAGAAATAAGGAATATAAATCAAAGAATAAATATAAAGAAAAATCTAATAATAATAATAATAGACCAATAGTTTGTTGGACTTGTAATAAACCAGGACATACGGCTGACAAATATTTTAAGAAAAAAGATAGAGTTAAAGAAATAAAAAATAAAGAAGAAGATTCTGATATAATAGAAGAAGATTCAAGAACTTCTGAATATAATAATAGTGATACAGATAATAGTAAAAAAGATGTATGTGGTATATGTGTAATAACAAAAGAAAAGAAGAGTATAATATTTGATTTAATTCAACAAATTCAAGATCAAGATATTCAAAAAGAATATTTAAATAAATTAAAAGATTTAATAATAGAAGAAGATACAAATAAAATTAATATTAAAGATCATTTTAGTTTAAATAAAATAATTGATAAGTACCCAACAGATAATATTTTAAGACAGATTACAACTAAAGATTTACAAACAGAAGTTAATTTACTTAAGAAACAGGTTAGTCAAATGCAAAAAGAAATATTTAATTTAAAAGAAAAAGATTTGAAATTAGAAGCTAGAATAATGATTAATAGTAATAATGAAGCCAGTACTAGTGGCACAAAGGATAATCAAATAGAAGATGAAGAAATCTCTGAAAAAGATTTTATTAATAATATACAAAGGATACAATTTCAAAAATGGTATATTAGAATTAATCTAGTAATAGAAAAATTTCAAATAAGTTTAGTCGCATTATTAGATTCAGGTGCTGATCAAAATGTAATCAAAGAAGGTATAATACCATCAAGATTTTATGAAAAAACTAATGAACAATTATTCACGGCAAATTCAAAACCCTTAAATATTAGGTATAAATTATCAAAAGAGCATATTTGTAATAATGGTTATTGTTTTAAGAATACTTTTATTTTGGTAAAAGATATTTCACAAAATATTATTTTAGAAACACAATTTTTAACACAAATTTATCCTTTTCAAGTTAATAATAAAGGTATTAAAACAAAAATTCATGGAAAGATAATAGAATTTAATTTTATTAATCCTATCGAAATGAAAGAAATTGTATTATTACAAAATTCTTATATATTTAAACAGATAAATAACATTTATGATAAGAAAAGACAAATTAATTTCTTAAGAGAAGAAATAGATTATAAAAGAATAGAAGAACAATTAAAATATGAAAAAATAATAAAACAGATAAAAGAGATAGAGAAAAAATATTTAGATAATATTTGTAGTGATCTTTCTATTGCATTTTGGGAAAGGAAAAATCATATTATAAATCTTCCATATGAAAAAGATTTTAATGAAAGAGATATTCCTACGAAAGCTAGACCTATTCAAATTAATCAAGAATATTTAAAAATCTGTCAAGAAGAAATAAAAGATTTATTAAAGAAAAAATTAATTAGACCTTCAAAGTCCCCTTGGAGCTGTTCTGTTTTTTATGTTATGAAGCAGTCAGAATTAGAACGAGGAGTTCCTAGATTAGTTATTAATTATAAACATTTAAACAAAGTCTTACAATGGATTAGGTATCCTATACCTAATAAAAGAGATTTAATCAATAGATTATATAATGCAAAAATATTTTCAAAATTTGACTTAAAATCTGAATTTTGGGAAATTCAGATAAGTGAACAAGATAGATACAAAACAGCATTCACAGTTCCATTTGGACATTATGAATGGAATGTAATGCCTTTTGGACTAAAAATGCTCCTTCGAAATTTCAAAAGATAATGAATGATATTTTTAATGATTATTGTAATTTCAGCATAGTTTATATTGATGATATATTAATATTTTCAAAAAATATAGATCAACATTTTAAGCATTTAAATATATTATTTAACATAATCAAAAGAAGTGGATTAGTTATATCTGCTAAGAAGATAAAATTATTTCAAACATCTATAGGATTTTTAGGTCGTTATATTTCCTAGGGATATATTAGACCTATAAATAGATCTTTAAAATGTACAGAAAAATTTTCAAATGAAATAAAAGATAAAAATCAACTTCAAAGATTTTTAGGATGTCTAAATTATGTTAGTGATTTTTTTCCAAATCTTAGACAAAACTGTAAGATACTATTTAAAAGACTTAAGAAAAATCCTCCAAGTTGGACGAATGAACATACAGAAATAGTTAAAGATATTAAACAAAAAATCAAGTCATTACCTTTCTTAGGAATACCAAACCCTAAGGCAAAAATGATAGTAGAAACAGATGCCTCTGACATAGGTTATGAAGGTATTTTAAAGCAAGAAATTGAATCAAAAGAACAATTAGTAAGATTTCATTCTTGAATCTGGAATGATGCTCAAAAGAATTATTCAACAATAAAGATTCTGAGTATAGTATTATGCATTTCAAAATTTCAAGATGATTTATACAACAAAAAATTTCTTTTACGAATTGATTGCAAATCTGCAAAAGAAGTTTTGCAAAAAGATGTTCAAAATATAGTTTCAAAACAAATATTTGCAAGATGGCAGGCTATCTTGTCTGTCTTCGATTTTGATATTGAATTTATCAAAGGTGAAAATAATTCTTTACCTGATTTTTTAACAAGAGAGTTTTTACAAGAATCTAAACAAATTTAAATTTTCAGATGATGAACAACAAGACTAAAGCTCAATCCCTCAAAGATTATGAGCTTCCTGAACAAAATGAATTAGATCTCTTTTCTCCAAATCGATATTTGACCCCTTTACCTCAAAATTTCCCTAGACTTCCTTCTACTCAAACCCGAAGCCCAAACAGATTTTCTCCTCTACAAAATCCTCCTGAAATTCCATACAAATCGGTTCTTGCAACAATTCCTCGAACTCAGCCAAGACCAACATATATTGTCATTCCAAATCAACCTCAAATTGAAGAGTATAAATACATTACAAAAGCATGGGTTGATGAGATTGGGTTAACCCCTTTCACAAAATTTCCAAAAGAATTACAAGTGAAAGATTATATCAAAAACAGATTTCCTACTTCCCAATTTTGGGAAACAAATGATTTTCAAAGAACTCAAAAATTTTATGAGTTGATTCTTATTGATACAAATTCAGTAGAGATTGTCCACAAAAAGAATGATGAAGGACAAATCTTATATTCAAAATGTATCATCAAACAGGTTCTTAGTTTATCCCAATGGGGTAAGTTTACCGATTCAAAATCCTTTTCTATTAGATTCATCCCCAATGAATATAATTATATAGATTACAAAGATGCTTGGTATAGAACATTCTATATCACTCCTGCTTACCATTCATGGTTTTTTACTTTTCATATTTCTTGTCAAAATATTTTCCCCATTTGGTTTTTTGAATGGTGGAAAAGGATGGGTTCAGAATCCTCCATCCTACCAAAATCTGTTCTCAAAGGTTTTCAAATCTTTGCAGAAAATTCAAATCATAAGAATTTTCAAAAAATGCTTATATTCCATGCAGAGTTCAAAGTTCCATGGATTCTTTTCTGGAATTTCTACTTTCAAAAGATGTATTCTGATCCAGCTCCTCTGTCAATAATTCGTATTTTTAAAGTTAAATGGTGGGCCAAATTTCAACAAGAAATATGTTCAGAAACGGCTATCAAACATTTCCTTCAAACTGGAAACAAGATCAGGTTTAATCTTGAAGCTGGTGAAGTTTCTTCTTCGCAGCAAAAACAAAAGATAAAAGACAAAAGGTAAAGAAAAAGTCAAAGAAACCAGTGTGGAAGATTTATCTCCACAACAAAAGAGACTCATTGAGACGATCAAACAAAATCCTCAATTAGAAAGCAAATTTTTTGATTTTATGTCACAAGAAACTGCAAAATCAAAATCCTCTGAAGAATCAAACTCTGACCCTTTTGAAGGACCTTTAGCACAAGATCCTTTTGATTTTTAGATAGGTTTTTAAATTATGTAATAGATTAGGACAAATTATATAATAGTATAGGTTTTTGTCAAAGGACGGCAGAAATTTCAAAAGCTGGTGGAAGGTGACTCATCTCACTTTTCTAAAAGATGATGCTCTCAAAATTCAAAGGTTGCGGCTGAAGATTTGGATGATTGAAGATTTTTCAAAAGAAGACAAAGTTTGAAAAAGACTCTTCAGCAAATGGGAATTACCGACACTTCAAATTCAGAGACAAAATGGAGATTCAAATAAAATGCAAATGAAGATTGAAATTAAAGACAAATGTAATGCAAATTCAAATTTAGAATTCTCTATAAATAGATTCAAAATTGTATGAGGAACTCACGCTTGAGTTTGCTCGCCTATTCTATCTTTCTGAAATCTCTCTGAAGCTTGAGCTTCTTGTTCAAACCCTCAGCCTGTAAACTACAAGTTGTCATCATATTTTGTAAGTAATAAATTTTAATTTTCTCTCAATCTTCTACATTTCTTTAATTATGTCTTCAGAATTTTTTACTTAAATTTTCCTTATTTTAAGAGTTTACAAAAATTTCTACAAAGAATAATTGATCAAACACACGGGCAACTTTTTTTGGAGAATGGACAATGTGATATAGAATATGAATAACTATCACAGACTTAATTTGTTCACATGATATAACCTATGAACCTTTATTATTTGTAGCGGACACGAACCAGATACTTTTAACTCACTCAAACCACCACCTTAGAAAGTGCCATTTACCCGAAACAAACATACAATAATATGCAAGATAAGGCACACAGCAAATCAACAAAGCAGTATCCTTATACACAAAGCAAACTACGATATAGTTCCCACACGAAGATAATCATACTGATACTGATGTAGATTACATTTACGGATACGGGCCGATGTCTCAAAAACATGCCTCAACAAAAAATTACCACCATAAAAGTTCCACTTAAGGAGAGACAAATATATGATACTTAAGGGTTAAAAAGTTACCAACAAAACATAACTGAATTATAATAAATTTTACCCTTCTTGGACCAGTTAAATTTTTACCCTTATAAGCCAATAAGATCAAGAGCAAATTTTCAGTTGAGAATCCACCACAGAAAACTTCTACACAAGCCGAGACAGAGAATGTGTGAGTAACATTTCAGTGAAGTCAAAAGTGGAATCTTCCGAATTTGGAACTAAATTTAACAGCACTAAACACAAGGCAAAGAGTTCAGAACATCCTTACAATCATCCCAACTCAAAATCAGAATTACAATCCACATTTATGTTCATAGTTCAAACATCAAATATATTAACCTAACCCCACCCCATCCCCACCCCCACCAACATCAATCTGGAACATCATTCACAAGCAATCACTTAAAAAATAAATTGAGAAACACAGAAATAGAAAAGTAAATCAAACCAATTGTCGTCCTCACAAACTCCAACAGAACCGAAAATTGAAAAAAAATAAAAATAAAAAAGAACAGAAAAGATTTGTGTTCATTCCCATCACTCAATAAATTCAAACCAAGAAGCTCAACAAACACATAATTCACGGACATTCTCGCACTATTTCCTCCAATAAAATCAAAGCCCACAAAGGAAAATTCAAAAGAATCACAAGATCGCTTTTTTCTTGAAAAGAAAAGGTTGAAAGTTTGCATCTTTAGAAGAGACAGAAGAAGAAACTAACCAAGAAAAGGCGAACAAGGAAAACCCCAGAAAATTGCTTGAAATGCAATCAACCCATCCTCGAGTGAGCAATAATTGAAATCTGAAAATATGCAATTACTCCCACGAGACAGCACAGCACAGCACAGAGGGAATTGGAATTCTTAGTTGAGGTGGAGCTCAGTCCCTAATGCCCGTTTTCCTCCCCTATATCGACGTGTCAAAGCTGGACTTATTTACGACTCCAAGAACATATTCTAACCAAGAGACACAACCGTTGACAACATGGATGGTAAGTTTAAATTTGGAATTACAAAACTTTTATTCAAATTAAAATTTGAATGTTCTTTGAGCTAGTGAGCAACACTACATAAAAATAAACAGATCTAGTGGTGGTTGTGCTTTCCCTGTGCATATTATTTCAGATTTTTTTTTTGACAAAACAAAAATATTTTTTAATTCTATTATTTCTCATGAAAAATTTCTTTTTTTCATAATTAGTCAAATAAAAGATATATTGTACTATAAAAAAGTAATATCCTATTATATTTTACGTATGTTGGACAAATCTAACAAAAGAAGTAACGTCTTAGGTCAAATTCAAAGAAACAATTTATATCTTAAGCTTTTGTTATACAAGTTGTGTATAATATTAAAAATCTAAATTTTCCAAGAAAGAGAAGAAGGAACAATTTAACTAGATTTCAGTTGATAATTTTGATTTACCATTCAAACAAACAAGGGCATCTACCATAATCTTGTCAATATTTAAAGCAAAAAAAACAAAAATTAATAATAATAATAATAATAATAATAATAATAATAATAATAATAATAATAATAATAATACATATTATATTTTTACTATAAACAACCATCTATGTTTTCTGAAAATTCTTGTGTCCTAATTATTAACTCAGAATTCAAATATATCATGGGAATTAATTATGCACTAATTTAATGTGGATGTATGTGTGTGTTTGGAGTGTTGTATTGTGGGTTATGTGTTGCCAAGTGTTGGCATTTTAATTGAATTCATTCCGAGTTTGGACACTGACTAAGTGGTAAAGACACTTTTGGATTATTTTAAAATTCAATTCATGATTTGTTTTGTTTTTTTGTGATTACTAGAGTTTTTTTTTTTAAATAAATAAATATAAGTCCTGGATTCTTGAGAATCTCAACCACGACTTCTTACACAACATTCTAGATACAATATGCTTAATCCTGATAATATTATAAAGTATTGTTAACCATTTCAAGAAGAAGCCATAGGAAATAACGCACGAGTGCTTGTACATGGTGATTATGAGATGTTTGTATATCTATCCATACCTAATTAAATTATTTAATGTGTTCTTTATTAATACACCCATTATAGTTTGAAAAATATACTCAAAATATCGTTCGACACAAATTACTTAAATTTTAATGTTTGAAATGGATCTAAATGTACTTAGATTAGTAATTTATTGGATTTTATTTTTACTTATTACCAAGCCAACAAAGATTTATCATATAAAGACAATATTATTAATTTTTTTAACTTTAGAAGCACTTTTTGAAATTATTAAAAAAAATCAATTAATTTTGAACGAATTCTGAAGGCTCGACCTAGTGGGCCCAATCATCTGGTCAAAGTTAATTAATAGGCCCAAAAGATTCTAAACCCATATCGCTACCTTAGGTGCTCCTCTCTTCTTGTGTGTAGAAAAAGCCCAGAAAATAATTTCTCAAATGGGCCAACCCGCATTGTTTTCTTGTACACCCTTCCCTTATCCATCCTATAGGCCCATTCTATTCAGCCCATTAATTCTTATCGAGGCAAACCCTAGAATTAGGATAAGATGAAATAATTAGGGTAGGCCCACGCAAAGAAACACCATCAGTAAATGGGGTTACCTTTCCCTAAAGGGGGGGAGGGGCGGCGTTTATACTCCAACATTGGGTAGGCGTGCCATTGCCAGTGACTGATTAACACAGAAACTGAAAGAGAGGGCAAAATGATTTCATTTTGCCTTTTGATATTTTATTTTTTATATTAGAAATATTTATATGTTTTATATATTTAAATAATATTATTTTATACGCCATACGTTTAATAAAGCTTTTTTTTTTTTTTTTTTGGGTAAAAAAGGAAATATTTTCATAATATATTGAGGTTTTATGTAACATAGAAATGGCATCTCCAAATGTTTTATGGGCTTCAATAATTGCAATTTTGAAATGACATGTTTGCCCCTTGTCCCAACACTCGAAAGACCTGTAAACTGTTGATTACAATCATTCCCACGCTATTTCCTAGCTTAGGTTTGTAGCCAATCATTGTCCTAAATCATTGTCCTATTTAGACAAAATAAACATATTTATAAAAAAATTGTTTTATTATAAATTATTTTTTGAAATTTTATTTTTAATTAATTTTTGAGAAATAATGAGAAACAATATTGAGTACAGGAAGTAACTTTCTTAAAAAATTTATTTCTTGAAATTTCACTAAATTTGTATTTTATATATTAATAAAATAAAAATAAAAAATCTTATTATAGATTTATTTTTTGAAATTTTATTTTTAATTAATTTTTTAAAAAATAGTCATATAAGCCCTAATAAAATATGGGAAACAAAACTAAATATAAAAATTAAATTTTTTAATACTTTATTTCAATTTGTATTTTACATATTATAAAACTAAATAATTTTATTATTGATTTATTTTTGGAATTTTATTTTTTATTAAGTTTTTAAAAAATAGTGATAATTCAAGTAAAATATAGGAAACAAAACTAAGTATAGAAAGTAATTTTTTTAAAACTTTATTTCTTGAAATTTCAATAAATTTGTATTTTACATATTTTTTAAAAATTATTATATATTTATTTTTTGAAATTTTATTTTTAATTAATTTTTTATAAAAACTGATATAAGTCCTACTAAAATACGAGAAACAATACTGAGTATAGAAAGTAACTTTTTTTAAAACTTTATTTCTTAACATTTCAAGAAATTTTTATTTTACATATTATCAAAATAAGAATAAATAATTTTACTATAGATTTATTTTTTGAATTTTATTTTTAATTAATTTTTTAAAATTAATCATAGAAGTCCAAGTAAAATACGGGAGACAAAACTGAGTATAGAAACTAATTTTTTTAAAAGTTTATTTCTTGAAATTTCACTAAATTTGTATTTTACATATTATAAAATAAAAAAATTTATTATAAATTTATTTTATGAAATTTTGTTTTTAATTAATTTTTATAAAATAGTCATATAAGCCCTAATAAAATAGGGAAACAAAACTAAGTATAGAAAGTAATTTTTTAAAACTTTGTATCTTGAAAATTCAATAAATTTGTATTTTACATATTATAAAATGAAACTAAGTGATTTTATTATAGACTTATTTTTGCAATTTTATTTTTAATTAATTTTTCAAAAATAGTGATATAATTTCTAAAAAATACGGGAAAAAAACTGTGAATAGAAAGTAATTTTTTTTAAAACTTTATTTCTAGAAAATTCAATAAATTTGTATTTTTTATATTATAAAATAAAAGTAAATAATTTTATTATAAATATTTTATTGGAATTTTATTTTTAATTAATTTTTGAAAAATAGTGCTATAAGTCGTAGTAAAATATGGGTAGCTAAACTGAGTATAGAAAGGGATTTTTTATTTAACTTTATTTCTTGAAATTTCAATAAATTTGTATTTTACATATTATAAAATAAAAATAAATAATTTTATAATAGATCTATTTTTTTGGAATTTTAATTTTAATTAATAGTGATATAAGTTCTAGTAAAATACGAGACACAGAATTGAATATAGAAAGTAATTTTTTTAAAACATTATTTCTTGAAATTTCAATAAATTTTTATTTTACATATTATAAAATAAAAATAAATTATTTTATTATAGATTTATTTTTTAAAATTTTATTTTAATTAGTTTTTGAATAATAGTGATATTAGCCTTAGTAAAATATGGGAAACAAAACTGAGTATAGAAAATAATTTTTAAAACTTTATTTCTTGAAATTTAAATAAATTTGTATTTTATATATTATAAAATAATAATAAATAATTTTATTATAGATTTTATTTTTATTTTATTTTCAATTAATTTTTGATAAATAGTGATATAAGTCCTAGTATAAGGGAAACAAAACTGAGTATCTAAAGTAATTTTTTAAAACTTTATTTCTTGAAATTTAACTAAATTTGTGTTTTACATATTATAAAATAAAAATAAATAATTTCATTAGAGATTTATTTTTTGAAATTTTATTTTAAATTATTTTAAAAAAATAGTGTTTTAAGTTGTAGTAAAATACAAGAAACAAAACTGAGTATATACAGTAATTTTTTTAAAACTTTATTTCTTGAAATTTCAATAAATTTATATTTTACATATTATAAAATAAAAATAATTAATTTTATTATAGATTAATTTTTTAAATGTTATTTTTATTTATTTTTGAAAAATAGTGATATAAATTGTAGTAAAATAAGAAAAACAAAACTGAGTATAAAAAGGGATTTTTTTTAAATTTTATTTCTTTAAATTTCAATAAATTTGTATTTTGTATATTATAAAATAAAAACAAATAATTTTAATATAGATTTTGTTGATTTTCAATAAAATTTTATTTTACAATATCAAAATACAAATAAATAATTTGCCTAATTATTTATCTTCAAAAATATTTTTTAATTAAGTTTTTTAAAATAGTGATATCAGTCTTAGTAAAATTCGCCAAAAAAAGAAAACTAATGATTGAAGTTATTTTTAATAAAAATATTTCTTTAATTTTCAATTAATTTTTATTTTACAAATATTAAAATACACATAGACAATTTTATGAGGACTTGCATCACTTTTTTCATAATTAATTGAAAATATTGTTTGAAAAAGTAAATATAAATAAATATTAATTACGAGTAATTTAATATTTTTAAAATCATTATTTATAAAAAATTAAATGATACAAATTCTAAAAATTATTTTCTGACTCACTTTTCTTTTGTCTATTTAATTTAAATTTTTTAAAATCACAGTTTTCAGAAAATTATAGAAAACAAATTTCAAAAATTATTTTCCAGACTCAGTCTTTTTTTTTTTTTTTTTTTTTTTTTTTTTGCCTATTTTACAAGGACTTATTACATCACAATTTTTAGCAATTATTTTAAAATATTATTTCAAAAATAAATATAAATAATAATTTATTATATGAAATTAAATATTTAAAATCCCAATATATGGAAAATTAAAAAAGAAAAATTTCAAGAATTATTTTCTTGGCTAAGTTTATTTTTGACATATTTCACTAGAACTTACATCATTGTTTTAATAAAGAATTGAGAATATTATTTACAAAAATAAATATAAAAACTAATTTAATATGTGTAATTTAATATTTTTAAAATCATGATTTATGGGAAATTAAAGAAGACATTTTCTAAAAAAATTCCCCACTCAATTTTACGAGGATTTACATCACTGTTTTTAATAATTAATTTAAAATATTATTCTATAAACTAAAAATAAATACAAATTTATTTTTTAAATTTATTCTTAAATTGCCATAACTTAGTATAGAAAGTAATTTTTAAAATATAAATTTCTTCAATTTTCAATATATTATTATTTTACATATATCAAATTACACATAAATATTTTTCTATATATTAAATTTTTTAAAAAATAATTTTTTAAAAATAGTGATACAAGTCCTAATAAAATACGCCCAAAAAAAATTTAGTATGGAAAATAATTTGTAAAACTTTTATTTCTTTAATTTTCAATAAATATTTACTTTACGAAAATCAAAATACACAAAAATAATTTGTCTATATATTTATTTATAAGATATTGATCTTTAAATAATTTTGGAAAAATAGTGAGATAAGTCCTAGTAAATATGGCAAAAACAAACTAAGTAAAAGAAGTAATTTTTAAATTTTGATGACTTTAATTTAAAATAAATTTTAATTTAAAAATATTAAAATACAAATAAATAATTTGTCTATATATTTAATTTCAATAATTTGTTTTTAATTAATTTTTGAAAAATAGTTATATAAGTCCTTGTGAAATACACCACAAAAATACTTAGTATAGAAAGTAATTTTTAAAATTTTTATATGTTTAATTTTAAATATTTTTTATTTCACAAATATCAAATTACATATAAATAAAATTTCTATTTAATTAATTTTTAAAAATGTATTTTAAATTAAAATTTGAAAAATAGTGAGATGAGTCCTAGTAAAATACGCCGAAACAAATCTGAGTATAGTAAGTAATTTATAAAACTTTTATTTCTTTAACTTTTAATAAATTTTTAATTTATAAATTTTAAAATACTCATAAATAACTTGTCTATATATTTATTTTCTAAAATTGTGATATAAGTCCTAGTAAATTACGGCAAAAAAATTGAATATAGAAAGTAATTTTTAAAATTTTTATTTTTGTAATTTTCAATAAAGTTGTATTATAATAATAATAAAATACACATAAATAATTTGTGTATATATTTATTTTAAAAAATATCTTTAATTAATATTGAAAAACCGTGAGATAAGTCCAAGTAAAATAAGCCCAAAAAATTCTGAGTATAGAAAATAATTTTTAAAATTTTAATTTTTTTAATTTTAAAGAAATTTTAATTTAAAAAATATCAAAATACACATAAATAATTATTCTATATATTTATTTTCAGTAATTATTTTTTATATTAATAGTGATATAAGTCGTAGTAAAATATGGCAAAAAAAAGAAAGTAATTTCTAAAATATAAATTTCTTTAATTTTTAATAAATTATTATTTTACATATATCAAATTACACATAAATAAATTTTCTATATATTAAATTTTTTTAAAAATAATTTTTAATTAATTTCTAAAAAATAGTAATACAAGTCCTAGTAAATACGTCCAAAAAAAACTTAGTATGGAAAATAATTTGAAAAACTTTTATTTCTTTAATTTTCAATAAATTTTTACTTTACGAAAATCAAGATACACTTAAATAATTTGTCTATATATTTAGTTTTAAGACATTGATCTTTAAATAATTTTAGAAAAATAGTGAGATACGTCCTAGTAAATACAGCAAAAACAAACTAAGTAAAAGAAGTCATTTTTAAAATTTGATGACTTTAATTTAAAATAAATTTTTAATTTGAATATATTAAAATACAAATAAATAATTTGTCTATATATTTAATTTCAATAATTTGTTTTTAATTAATTTTTGAAAAATAGTTATATGAGTCCTTGTAAAATACACCAAAAAAATGCTTAGTATAGAAGGTAGTTTTTAAACTTTTATATGTATAATTTTAAATATTTTTTATTTCACAAATATCAAATTACACATAAATAAAATTTCTATATAATTAATTTTAAAAAATGTATTTTAAATTAAACTTTGAAAAATAGTGAGATGACTCCTAGTAAAATACGCCAAAATGAATCTGAGTATAGTAAGTAATTTTTAATACTCATAAATAATTTGTCTACATATTTGTTTTCTAAAGTAGTGATATAAGTCCTAGTAAAATACGGCAAAAAAACTGAATGTAGAAAGTAATTTTTAAAACTTTTATTTTTGTAATTTTCAATAAATTTGTATTTTAATAATAATAAAATACACATAAATAATTTGTGGATATATTTATTTTAAAAAAAATATCTTTTATTAATATTGAAAAGCTGTGAGATAAGTCCTAGTAAAATAAGCCCAAAAACTTGTGAGTATAGAAAATAATTTTAAAACTTTTATTTTCGATAAAACAGTGAAATAAGTCCTTATAAAATACACCAAAAACATTATGAGCATAGAAAGTAATTTATGAAACTTTTATTTACTTAATTCGAAATAAAATTTACTATAAAAATATTAAAATACACATAACTAATTTAATAAATTTATTTTTAATGAATATTTGAAAATAGTGATATAAGTCATAGTAAAATATGCCAAAAATAAATGAGTATAGATAAAGTAATTTTAATAAATTTTATTTCTTTAATTTTTACTAAATATTTATTTTAAAAATATCAAAATACATATAAATAATTTTATAAATTTATTTATAATGAATATTTGAAAATAGTGATATAAGTCATAGTAAAATACGCCAAAAATAACTGAGTATAGATAAAATAATTTTTATAAATTTTATTTATTTAATGTGCACTAAATATTTATTTTAAAGATATCAAAATACACATAAATATTTTTTCTATTTATTTATTTTTGAAGAAATTATCTTTAATTAATTTTTAAAAAATAGTGAGATAAGTCCAAGTATAATACACCAAATAAATACTCTTTGTGGAAAGTAATTTTTAAAACTTTTATTACTTGAATTTTAAATAATTTTTTATTTCAAAAATATCATAATACACATAATCAATTTTTCCATATATTTAATTTTAAAAAAATATTTTTAGTTATTATTTAAAAATAATGATATAAGTCCTGGTAAAATACGCCAAAAAAAGCAAAGTGTAGAAAGTAATTTTTAAAACTTTAATTTCTATAATTTTCAATAAATTTTTATTTTACAAGTATCAAAATACACATAATTAATTTGTGTATGTTTTTATTTTTAAAAAAATTATCTTTAATGAATTTTTTAAAAATAGTTACATAAGTCCTAGTAAAATATATCAAAAAAATATCTTAGAATAGAAACTAATTTTTAAAATTTTATTACTTTAATTTTAAATATTTTTTAAATTTAAAAATATGAAAATGCACATAAATAATTTGTCCAAACATTTATTTTTATATAAAATATTTTTAATTATTATTTGAAAATACTAATATAAGTCCTAGTAAAATATGCCAAAGAAAACATAGTATAGAATGTAATTTTTTAAAACTTTAATATCTTTAATTTTCAATAAATTTTTATTTTACAAATATCAAAATACACATAAATAATTTTTCTATATGTTTATTTTTTAGAAATTAATTTTTAATTAATATTTTTAAATAGTGATACAAGTCTTAGTAAAATATTCCAAAACCAATCTGAATATGGAAACTAATTTTTAAAATTTAATTTCTTTAATTATAAATAAATTTTAATTTAAAAAAAATTCAAATACAGATATTTAATTTTTTTTAAATATCTTTAATTAATATTTGAAAAATACTAAGATAAGTCCTAGTTTTAAGAGATTTTATTTCTTTAATATCTGTTTATTTTTTATTTTAAAAATATTAAATACAAATAAACAATTTCACTATATAGTTAGTTTTCAGAAAATTATCTTTAATTAATTTTCAAAAATAGTGAGATAAGTCATAATAAAATACTCCAAAAATCTAAGTATAGAAAGTAATTTTCAAAACTTTATTTCTTTAATTAAAAAAAATTGTTTTACAAATATTAAAATATGCATAAATAATTTGTCCATATATATTATTTTAAAATTATATTTAATTTATTTTTGAAGAATAATGAGATAATGTTTACTAAAATACACCAATAAAATTATCAGCATAGAAAGTAATTTTTAAAACAATTATTTCTTTAATTTTCAATAAATTTTATTTTAAAAATATTAAAACACACATAACTAATTTGTCTATATATTTAATTTTTAAAATTTAATTTCTTTAATTATAAATAAATTTTAATTTTAAAAAAATTCAAATACAGATATTTAATTTTTTTAAATATCTTTAATTAATATTTGAAAAATACTAAGATAAGTCCTAGTTTTAAGAGATTTTATTTCTTTAATATCTGTTTATTTTTTATTTTAAAAATATTAAATACAAATAAACAATTTCACTATATAATTAGTTTTCAGAAAATTATCTTTAATTAATTTTCAAAAATAGTGAGATAAGTCATAATAAAATACTCCAAAAATCTAAGTATAGAAAGTAATTTTCAAAACTTTATTTCTTTAATTAAAAAAAATTGTTTTACAAATATTAAAATACGCATAAATAATTTGTCCATATATATTATTTTAAAATTATATTTAATTTATTTTTGAAGAATAATGAGATAATGTTTACTAAAATACACCAATAAAATTATCAGCATAGAAAGTAATTTTTAAAACAATTATTTCTTTAATTTTCAATAAATTTTATTTTAAAAATATTAAAACACACATAACTAATTTGTCTATATATTTAATTTTTAAAAAAATATATTTTTAACTAATTTTTGAAAAATAGTAATATAAATGCTTGTAAAATATGCATAAAAAACTCAATATAAAAAATATTGTTAAAAATTTATTTCTTTAATTTTCAATAAATTAGTATTTTAAAAATATATAAATACCCATATATAATTTGTCTATATATATATATATATATTTTTTTTTTTAAATTATCTTTAATTTATTTCAAAAATTAGTTAGACAAGTCCTAGTAAAATACACCACAAATGTTTTGAACATATAAAGTAATTTTTGAAACTTTTATTTTTTTAAATTTCAAAAAACTTTCATTTTACAAATATCAAAATACACATAAAAAATTTATCTATATTTATTTTTAAGAAATTTCTCTTTTACTAATTTTTTAAAAATAGTGAGAAGTTCTAACAAAATATGTCATAAGAATTTTGAGTACAGGAAGTAGTTTTTAAAAACTTATTTCATTAATTTTGTATAAATTTTTAAATTAATAAATTTTTTATTTTAAATTAGTAATTTTATAAAATTCCTAAATGTCTTACCACTTTTGGTATGCCATGTGGCATTATTTTATTGGTCATTATAATTAATTATAAAAATTTAAAAATGCATATTATATGAAAAGTTATTTTACTAATGAATGATTTAATTATTATGAGATCCCAAATTTGAGTCATGATTTTAGCAGCATCACAATATCTCAATTTTTATGGCGCAGCCAAATGTCTTTAGACAACTGAATATATATACCTAATTTTTTACTAATAAATTCCCCTAAATTCTACACAATCAGCATAGTAGGTAATTAATAATTAATAGGTTATAATTTCCTTATATGAGCTCTTATGTGGATATAAAATAAGAACATGTAAAATTCAATTTATATACCACGGTTGATCAAAAATCTTAGACTAGTTTTTTTTTTCTTTTTTTCAGATTTTTGTGTTTATTATTTGGATCTGTACCGATCCTTCTTTTCTTTTCTTTTTCTTTGATGATTTTAAGTTTTATCAGGTAATGGTCTATTTATATAAAAATTATATTGGTTCAACTGTGTTTTATATGAATCATGCATGCAAACGTAACTTCTATGTTTTATGTGTTTGTTACATACAAATGTTTCAATAAATTATGAGGGAAAAAACATGATGTGTATTCAATTTAAGTGTTTTTATATCTTACACTCATGTTTTTACATTGTTCTTCAAGATATTTAAAGTATTTGTATATTTGTTGCATGTAATTGATTTAATTTTGTAAGCATATATATATCGTACAGTTTTATAACATAATTGAAAGACTCTCTCAATTTTTAATTCACCGCCAGTTTGGATTGTAATAAAAAAGGCTAATTGATCATGGCCACAAGAAGAACTTTATTAATTAGTTGATGTGTTTGTGTCTTATAATTCAAGAAAAAATTATTTTTGTTTCTTAACTTATTCAATTTACATTTATGTTTGATTACAATAAAAATATTGATTTTCTCCTTTTTTTTTTTTAATTCTTTTTTTAAGTTCAGGAATTGATGCATTACAAAAAAAAAAAAAAAAAAGTTATGAATGTGCATCGTTTTATGGGCAAGTTAGTAATAGATTCCATCATTTGGCATACTTATGGAGAACTCCTATATGGATAAATATTGTATCATATTGATAGAGTATTTCAATACAATTATATTATATTTATTCATCAGTTCAATGTTAATGATATTAATATTAATTTTATTATCCATCTTTAGCCTGAGAAATATATATATATATATATAATAGTAGAAACCATACACTTTTAAAAATTTATACATTTTTCCATTTGAATTTTTTTTTTTTAATTTTGGGATTAAACATGACGTAATATAATTGATCATTATTATAATTAATTAGAGAATTTTAATTAGACTATTTTATAAAAAATTGGTTTTATCATGGATTGAATTGGTCAGCATCATTAACGAATTAACAAGTCAAAATTGCATCTAATTTTAATTAATTAGAAGTCTTCAGTTTATTGTAATTCATCTCATCTTTTTGCTTTATATTTTAATTAATAAAGTTAATCTTTTACTCTACTTTTTGAAACATATAATCTTTGCCAGACTTTTCTAATTTTGTTATTTTAATAATATATACTTTTCTAATAAAAGCTGTAAAATTCTAATGTTAGATTATATGTTATTTAATTTTATTATTTATATATATAATAAGAAAAATCACATATTTTTAGAAATCATAGCATTTCTACACCAAAAAATAGATACTAATTTTGGGATTACACTTGACAAAATATTATTAGTCAATTTTTATATAGGTAATTATCTATCATAATTGTTAATCTTAATAATTAACTGATTTTATTGAAGCTTATTAAAAGAAAAATTCGTTTCATGTTCATTGAATTATTCAACATCATTTTTAGTTTTACATAATAAGTCAAACATGCAGCAATTTTACATAATTGCAAATCTTCTCTTTATTTTTTTTTATTTTACATAATAAATTCAGACTTGCATGGTGTCTAATTTTTTCTGCATTAAATCATATAGGATTATTACTTAGTTAAAAGGTCAATTTTTTCTTAGATTGTATAAATATAATAAATACACTTATTGTCAACAATAATTACTGATCTAAATTTAAAAAATTAATATAGTGTTTTTTCAATTTATTATTTTTTAATTTATAATTTCTAAATTAATTTTATTATCGCATGATTCTATTTTTATTGGATGCAAAATTATTTTATTTTTCAAATTGAATAGTTTAGGGCATAATTTTTAATAAAATATTTAAAATATGCATGCGAAATTTTGTGATATTTAATTTTTGTTGTAATTTATGTAGTATTAGAGTTAGTATTTGTGGGCAAGATTTGTGGGCACATAATTATAGTTAGTATGTGGGATATCTTTATATCGTAATTAAGATAGTTACAAATATTTTCCCTTAGATTTGTATTTTTTTGTTTTAATAATTTATTTATAATAAGAATTATAAATAAATTGTATTAATTAATATTTGAAAAACATTACAAACTGAATTGAAAAAAAAAAAAAAAAAGTGGGGTATTTAATTTTTATTCTTTGTTATTGTGAACCCAAATTCAGATCGAATCACAAAATGTCATTCAAAATTTGTTAGAAATTCTGGTGTGATCTGTCCATGTTTTAAGTTAAGTAAAAAACTTCAATCTATAGTTTATGTACATTTGGGTTGAATAACTTATGTCAAAACATTGTTATTTCATTAAAAATAAAATTTTCAGTTTTCTAATTTTATTAATATTTTCTTTCTTATATTATTCCATTAATTTTTTTTTCATTTTATTTTTTCTGCAATATAATATTATTGTTGAGTGATTAAGAAGTATTAAGCATGTATGATTTAATAAATATTAAAAATCATTTTAAATTATATATGTGACATATAACAAGTAACCTGTTATTCTAATGAGAGCATATAATAACATCAATTTTAATTACATTATCTAAATCATAAAACAATAACATTGAAAACTAAACTTAATTTAAAAATAATAAAATATCTAAATATTTTGATTATTTATGGATTATGTATTTATTATATTAATTAGTATATGCAAAACTTTCATTTAATATACATAACAAGTATGAGCTTAATTCAACTCAGATAAATTTTTTAAAAATTCTTAGTTATTTTAGTCAAGTAAAAACTTACCATTTATCATTTCAAAGTCAAAGTTTTCACTAAATTTGTAGTCTTACTAAAATTAATTGGGGCATCAAATTCATAAAGTATATCATGATTGAATTTGAAAGAGAATTTCACTTCTTCTTTTTTTTAAGTGATTATAAATTATTTAATTTATTGTTTAGTTAGTACATAAACATAATAATTATTAGGTTAGTTAGAGTAGATTCAAATATATTTATGTTATCTTCAAATTATACATATAATAAATTAATATTTTCAAATTATAAATAATTGTTTTTAAGTTTATAAATTGTCAATACTATATGTAAATAAATTATCTATTACTGTATAACTACAGAAATTTATGAATATAATTTTATTAATATATGAATTGTATCTCAAATTTTAAAATACCAGATATGTATTAATTTCCATAACTGCATCTAATTTTAATAAATATATATAGTAGTGATAATTCACATCGAAACTGAATTTGAAAGAGAATCTCACTAATTTTGATATACTAATTTCCTTTATAGGGAGTATATAAATATATTTAATTAGTACATAAAGTAATTATCCAAATAAGTTTAATTCGAGTACATTCAAATATAATTATATTAACTACAAAATTATACATATAATAATTCAATAAATTTTAATTTTTAAATAAATATTTTTAAATTAATGTTGAATTAAATTTATTTAAAACTTAGTTGTGATTTAATATTTAAAACAATTAGTAAGATAATTATTAAATAATAATTGTTATATATAATATTATTAATATATGATTTGTAATTAAAGGTTAAATGAAAATTATAACTTAATTTGTGTAATTTTGATAGTAATTTTTGCATTTATAAATGTAGTAATAGCATTTAAACAAAACTTAAATCAAATTACATAAATTTACTTAATTATTTTAGTTAAGTAGAAACTTACAATTTATTTGCACTCATTTTTTATAACCTTTATTAGGGGCATCAAATTTATCATTGGAAAGTAATACTAAATTTGTTGATTTTTTCATTTTCTCTATATATGTAAAGTAGATGATGTAAGAATAGGATAAATTAATAAAAAGTTTACTGAAGTGTTTTAAAATATCACAAATTCATATAAAGAATAAAAGTAACAAACATCTCAATTTATGATATATATATGTGCGCGCGCTGCTTTTCATTTCATATGAATTTGATAGGTTTCGCTAGAAGTATAACTCTATATTTTATGTTTCATATGTTTAATTTTACATAAATGATATGTTTTGCTATAATTTGAAAAATAATATGAATATGAATTTGTTTACATGATAATTAGTTAATGAACTGAATATATAAATTACCATAAATGACTTACATACCGAATCATTTTAAGTAAAGTAAAAATTACTAAATTAGAATTAAAGTTTATTAATTACATTCAATATTTTTATTAGATTTAAGAATTATTGTTAATTTCATATATATTTTAACCCACGTAAATAGAATCATTAGTATCTTTAATTTTTTTATATTTATTTATTAATTATTTTCTTGTATTAATTAATTAAGTCTTATTTATGCAATTAATTTATTTAATTACAAATGTGAATGTAATGTAAACATGTTTGTCTTTTGTGCATAAGGAGACAAGAAAGTCTTTATAAATTTATCAATTAATTACATAAATCAGTTGAAATTTGCAAAGTTTATGTATAAAATCAAATCTATTGAAGTGTTTTACATTAACAATGAATATCCTAACACACATATATATAATAGAACGCATATCAATTTTTAAAAGAGCTGCATTTTCCATGTTATTTTTTAAAGTTTATAGATATTATTTGATTAATTATCTCATGACATGTTATTTATAATACTGATCTTAGTTTATTTTAGGCACATCTAATCAATTATTTTACTCCCTATTAGTTTTAGATGATATAATAATATAAATAGTTTTAACTAATTAAGTATGAATACAATTGATAAAAATCAATATATTTGTTTACTAAATACACTCCCCTTTTATAATAATTCAATAAGTAAATAATAATTATGAATATTTTATACCTAATAATAACTAAAATTTGGCACTTTTATTGAATACAATAATTAATTATAAATTTGAAAAATATGCATTATGAGTATTATTTTTAAAAACTATGTCCGATTTTAATTTAATTAAACAACATACTCTATCAAGATTGAGGAGACCGTGTTAGTTTGAAATTTGCTTACTTTGAATTCTGAGTTGTTTTACAAACAACTTAGTTTTCGTTGTAATGAATTTATGCCATGATTACTTAAATTGTTGATTACATTTAGCAATATGATTATTATATTTTGTGCTTTTTTTAAATCTTAGTTACGCATTACTTTTTTCTATTTATATATTTTTTTAAAAATTAATATTTTTAAATAAATATATTATCAGGTCCAATCATTTTTCAATAATATTTTTTAAATAAATACATTATCAGGTCCAATCATTTTTCAAAATCATCCATTTTTAATTGTATTTTTTTAATATATAAAAATATTGACAAGTTGCATATATATTAATATACAATAATGAGTACTTATATTATGCTATTATTATTTACTTTTTTTTTTTTGGTAAACAGCAATGTTTCCCACATTTAACTTAAAAACATTATATTTATGTTTAACTTTCTCATCAATGATAAAATATTCCGTAATGATTAACAAAAAAATAAAAATAAATATATAAAATATAAGAATAATATGTATATATATATATACTTCCATACTTTGAGTAATGAAATCACATAATAATAGTTATTTTTAAATTATTCACAAAATATGTTTAACAACAAATATTTTTTTGATTAATTTTAAAATTATTACATTATTTTTAGGCACACATAATAGTGTTGAAATATGATGAATTGAAATTTAAAAAAAAATCAATTAATCACATGATAATACATTTTTAGATCTTATATCACGTAATAGTTTATATATGAAATACTTTCACTATATGATCAATTAACAAAAGATAAATTCACCTATCATTTTTTCCATTATTACATACTTTTTTACACAAAAATTTGTGATGAATATTGATTCAATGAAAAAAAAAAAAAATTGACTATTAACACATCTTTTCAATATTACGTAAATGTATATAAAAATATTTTTTTCTGAACTTTTTGTAATCATTGATTAACAAAAAATAAAATTTTACCCTTAGCGAATGTCAGTTTGAGAATTAATAATTATTATTTATAATATTAATTACTCTTAATATTTGCCAAATTAGAGTACGTACATATCCATACAATATTGACTATAAAGATGACAATTTGCGACCCAATCTGACAATCCAACATGAACCGAACATGAATATGACAGGTAAGGATTGATCCTTAATGGGTTCAAGTCGAAAACGGGCCAGACAGGAATGACCCAAATAGAAAACGGATTAGGTCGGGTCAACCCGCTAACTCCTATAATTATTTCTTTTAAAATTATTTTACTGTAATTCCATAGAGGATGAACGGTTTTATTTATAAAAAAATTTGTATATATAAAAAATTATATCATGTTCTATTATATATTGTTGATTTCAAATATTATTTTGCGAACTTATATAATTGTACATCAACAAATATCATAATTCATTTATTTTATAAGTTTTCGTATCGTTATTCGGGTCCAATCAGGTTGGTCGAGTCAACCTACAAAATAAATGAGTTGTGTTCGAGTTACAATTCTGGACACGAGAAACTAAACAGGTCGGGTTCGTGTTAGTGCAAAATCAGTAATAACTATGTTTCAATCCTATCCGCAAACCCGAGACCCAACCTATTTGACATCCCTAACTATATGGTATTATAGAGATTTATTTAAGTCAATTATATATAATCAATATATTATTATTATTGTTATTCTTATTATTATTTTAATCTAATTATATTTTTAAAATATTATGTTGAAAATATAAATTAATAAACTTATTCAATTATAAATAAATATACTAATATTTTAATATAAATATATTATTTATATTTTAAATTAAAAATCAATTATTATATATTTTTTATATATGTGTATACTACAAATTGTGCAACGCACATGTGTAATACTAGACTATATGATTTTGACATATAATTACTATGAATTTCTATTTTTTTAATTATTTACAACTTTAGTTGGTTAAGTACTTTTCTGATTTTATTTTTCTAATTAGCAGGATCAATAATATGTATAAGAATATACACAAATTAGTAAATAAATAATTAAAATTAATTGTACTTATCATTATCTGTATATCTAATCAAGACGTTTTGATAAATATCGATTCTTTTATATATTAGAAATAAACATAATGTTACTTCATACATTATTTAAATTAAAATAAATATTTTGATTAGGGATAGTAAATATCAATTTTAACAGATGTCAACATTCTTTAAGTTTTTTAGATAGATTATAAAGTCTAATGCTAATCTTTTTTATAAAAATTAATGTTGTATGCGGTCGTATCCAGAGTTACAAGTAAAAGTGATTTGAATATTTTGGTTTATTCTGAAGATAATACTGGAAAAAGTTCTACAAAAAAATGTTGTGTTTCATAAAGTTTTTCGAAATGTATAATCATTTCATCACTTTTTTTTTTAATAAACTCACTTATCATATAAAGTTATTGCTTTATTTCTTCTATAAATGCATATTTATTTTTGTGAATATATTTTTTATTTATGTAAATTATGCATATTAAATTGTTAGATTTTCCCATAGTTTACATATTTTAATTAATTTAGAGGATGAATTTAGAAGGAAAAATATATCAATTACAGATGTTATAAATAATAAGAATTATTCAAATAATATTTATTTATTTTGATAGTTAATAAATAATCACATTAAATTTTATTATCATATTATAATATTTGAGTGTGTATATGTAAAACATAATTATTATATTATATTAAAATAATATAAATTAGTTAACGTAAATATACATTAATATAATAATAATAACTTAATATAAATATGTTGTTTATATTTAGAATTGAATACCATTAATAATTTAATATATTAATAAATTATACATATAATTTTTAATTATTTTTACATTACAAACAGTGCAACGCACGGGTGTATTACTAGTATTAATAAATGATAAAAAAACTTCTTAAAATAAATATATAGATAAATTATTTATGTGTATTTTTGCATATGCTACTTCTATAATTAAAGAAATAAAATTTTTAAAAATTATTTTCAATACATAGTTTTTTTTTGGCATATGTTAATACGACTTATATCACTATTTTAAAATTTTAATTAAAAATAAATTTCTTTAAAATATATATATATATATATATATATATATATATGCAAAAAAATTTGTGTATTTTGATATTTGTAAAATTAAAACTTATTGAAAATTAAAGAAATTAAAGTTTTAAAAATTACTTTCAATAATAATGTGTTTTTAGCATATTTTACTACGACATATATCACCATTTTCAAATATTTATTAAAAATAAGTTTTATAAGATAAACATATAAAAAAATTATTTATGTATATCTTCATATTTTTTGAATAAATTTGTACATAAAATTATAGAAATAAAATTTTTAAAAATTACTTTCAATACTAAGTTATTTTTTGCGTATTTTACTAGGGCTTATATCACTATTTTGAAATTTATTGAAATTTTAACAAATAAAGTTTCAAAAAAATTACTTTCTATATTCAGTTTTGTTTCCTGTATTTTACTAGGACTTATTCACTATTTTTTAAAAATTAATTAAAAATAAATTTTCAAAAAATAAATTTATAATAAAATTATTTATTTTTATTTTATAATATATAAAATACAAATTTATCGAAATTTCAAGAAACAAAGTTTTAAAAAAATTACTTTCTATACTCAGTTTTGTTTTCGGTATTTTACTTTGACTTATATCACTATTATTTAAAAATTAATTAAAAATAGAATTTAAAAAAATAAATCTATAGAATTTTTATTTTTATTTTATAATATGTAAAATTCAAATTTATCGAAATTTCATGAAATAAATTTTAAAAAAATTACTTTCTATATTCAGTTTTGTTTCCCGTATTTTACTACGTCTTATATCACTATTTTTCAAAAATTAATTAAAAATAAAATTTAAAAAAATTAATCTATAATGAAATTATTTATTCTTATTTTAAAATATGTAAAATACAAATTTATTGAAATTTCAAGAAATAAAGTTTTAATAAAATTACTTTCTACACGTAGTTTTGTTTCATGTATTTTACTTGGACTTATATAACTATTTTTAAAAATTAATTAATAATAAAATTTCAAAAAATAAGTCTATAATAAAATTATTTATTTTTATTTTATAATATGTAAAATACAAATTTATCAAAATTTCAAGAAATAAAGTTTTTTAACCAAATTACATTCTATACTCTGTTTTGTTTCGTGTATTTTACTAGGACTTATATCACTATTTTTTAAAAATTAATTAAAAATAATTTTTTTATTTTTATTTTATAATATGTAAAATACAAATTTATCAAAATTTAAAGAAATAAATTTAAAAAAAATAACTTTCTATACTCACTTTTATTTACCGTATTCTACTACGACTTATATCACTATTTTTTAAAGATTAATTAAAATTAAAATTTCAAAAAATAAATCTTTAATAAAATTATTTATTTTATTTTATAACATGTAAAACACAAATTTATTGAAATTTCAAGAAATAATGTTTCAAAACAAGTACTGTCTATACTCAATTTAGTTTCCCGTATTTTACTAGGACTTGTATCACTATTATTATAGGTTAATTTTTTGAAATTTTAATTTTAATTAATTTTTCAAAAATCATGATATAAGTTCTAGTAAAATACGGAAAACAAAACTGAGTATAGAAATAATATTTTTAAAAATTTATTTCTTGAAATTTAAATAAATCTGTATTTTACATATTATAAAATAAAAATAAATAATTTTATTTTAGATTTATATACTAAAAATGAACTTTTCTCATCACCACTCTCAAAGTTATTACTTAAACCTTTTTATTATTCACTTCACTAGCTAAAATTTAAATTTGGTAGGAATTAAGTACATACCCAAATAGGTAGCATACATGAAATGTACATATGAACGATGCTCTGGAAATTAGGTTGAGTTTGGTGTCAAATGAAACCTGCAATACAAACACGTCAATTTGCCAGGGATGTTCATGTTGAAATGTACGAGAACACTTGAAGGGGTGAGTGAGAGACTAGTGAGGGAAATGTGTGCGCCTCAATTATTAATGCAAGCTGGATTGGTGTATATATATAGAAAACAAACGGTAAGACCATCTCCAACAGTGTTCATTATTTTAATGTAAATTATACACTATTTTAGCATAAAATTCACATACTCTCAACAACAGTTTGCACTACATTCTCCACTAAAAAATAATATTACACAATTATTTTTATTTTTTATTTTTAATATTTATTTTTATTACTAAATATTTGTTAAAAACATTATATATGTAATTTTATTTAACATTAAATTTTGAGATAATATTTATTTTACTTATATTCTTAAACTATCATATTAAAAAAAATATATGTAAAATTGAATATCGGATAATGTTATGCAATTCAATTTTAATTTGTATATAATATTTAAAATCTCATATACTTATTTAAATTATATTTTTATTATTATTTAAAAAAAGTAGCGCAATAAAAAATTTGTGCTAAAAGTAGTGCAAAAATTTCAAAAACTTCAAACTGGTGCAGAGAATGAAGTACTGTTGAAGAATAAAAACCGACACCAAATATCAAAATAATTTCTTGTTGGAGAAGCTCTAGGTGATGTGAGATTAATGACAAAACTTAGTAGCAATCATTTTAAAGATTTTTTTTTCTCTATATATATATATATAGATAATTAAGGGACCTACATGCATGTTTGTACGCCCCACAAGATTGTCTTCCCATTGACCTAAGCATGAGAAATGAAACAAACTAGGATAAAAAACAAAAGGGAGTGGAAGTGGAGGTGGTGGTGGTGGTGGAAGAGAATATCATGCCAATTGTTATCATTAATTACTTTGGTAATAATTGGTTGTCGGACAAATTAATCATTCTTCTTTTGAAAACGTGGTTTCCCCCGAACGATTTTGTGTTTTACGATGTATTACTTATTTAATTAAAAATAATATTATATTTTTAAAATAATAAGATAATAATAATATATTTTAAATAAATAAATAATACTATGAATCAAGTGCACGATGTATTTAATGTACACAAAATTTATTCATCTTAAATAATTATATTTTTCTATATTTATATTATAAATAAATAAATAATATTGTAAATCAAATACATGATATACTTAATGCATATAAAATTTATTCATTTTAAATAATTATACTTTCCTACATTCATATCCTCACTTTAAGCTTATGTTAATGTATTAAAAAAATTAGTAAGCGCATGTTAATGTATTAAAAAAATTAGTAAAATAGTAAATCATTTGATTAAAACTTATGAATACAGTTTCAACTAATTTTTTTTCTACACTCATATAATAAATTATTTTTAAAATAGTAATATAATTTTTTTAGATAAATACATAAAGTATATTTCTCAATTATAGTTCATTTATAAAAAAAATCTCACAGTTTTATTTATAGAAAATTATTTCTAATCTAAGTATTATATTTAAAAATTAAATTTTATTTGTAAATATAGATATTAAATTATAGATAACAAAATAAAAATTAATTTAATATATTTTTTCACAACAACGGAAATAAGAAAAAAAAGTTTAGGAATGAAGATGAAAAATAAAATTGGTTGACATGGTTCAATTGATTCTACCAGAAGGGATATTGCCTTCATCCTTTAAATATGTGACACATGTGCACATTTTTATTTTTTATTTTTATTTTTTTAATACAAAAATAAAAAAAGTACACATATATTATATTTTGGTAGATGAAGGAAGGTTACTACTCATCGGATAGAATTAACTGTACCGGTTGATAGACTTTTTAAAGTAGCAATTAATTTTGACACTAATTTACAATTTTTGCTATTATTTTCTTTATATATATATATATATATATAGAGAGAGAGAGAGAGAGAGGTTCAGTTGATAGACTTTTTAAAATAGCAATTAATTTTGACACTAATTTACAATTTTTGCTATTATTTTCTATATATATATATATATATATATAGAGAGAGAGAGAGAGAGAGAGAGAGAGAGAGAGAGAGAGATTAACACGTTGTGGTTAGGTCATGCACTATTGTCAAAATGCCCTCTTTCGAGCTTTTTCTAAATATGCTCGCTTTTTTAGGGAAAGAGGGGGAGAGAGAGAAAAGTTGAAGGGTAGAAAAGACAATTTATAATTAAATTAGGGGACAAAGAGTAAAATGTCAACAGAACAACTACCTTTTTTCCCGCTTTTTTTCTGCTTTTATCCGCCATTCTTTGTGGACTCTGAGAATTTCATCCTTTTTCTTGAATTTGGTGAAACAAGTAATTGAAACTCACGTACACACACGCCTATCTCCTTTATTTATGCACAAATTTTGGAAAATAATGCTTAATTTCGGGGATTAAGAACAGTGAGTGTAGTGTAATAAAGTTGTTATTTTTAAGGACGTGACCCACCAGCGGCACAGAGGCCCCAGTGGCTGCGACAACATATGATTTGTAGACAAACTGTTTGATGAAAATGGCCAAAGAACTCTGCCAACAGGAACATCTCTCACCCTCACTCTTTCTCTCTCCTCACCTTGTTTCATTAACCCTACATCCTTGTTTTCTCTCACAAAAACTTCCAATTTTTCTATCTGGGATTTCTTCTGTCGCTTTTCCATGGACAAGCATCACCAGCAGCAGCTGCCTCTGGCCAAGAGCGCAAGTCAACGTTGCAGTGAATGGTTTCTTCTTCATTCTTCATCTTATTATGATTTTTCATCTGCATTATGAGTTCTAGTTATCAATAAATGAGATTTTTCTTTTTTGTTTTTCTTGTTACTATGTTAAGTACTTGACATTTTACGATTTGGTTTAGAGAATTATGCTTGAATTTGATTTACATTTCTGTTTTACTTACTACAACTCATGCAGGAAACAAACTGAGGAGATTGTTTTTGGACTTTTTTTTTTTTTTTTTTTTTTTTTTTTTTTTGTAATTCTCAAACAGCCGCTGTTCTGATATTTTATAGGGTATTCCGAGATGTTCCAAGTGATATAATTATCGAAGTAGATGGGGGTACATTCTCATTGCATAAGGTCAGGCTCTGCATCTCTATAGTTCTCCTTTATCTTCTGGTTAGTCAGTGGAGTTGAAAAATATTTCCATCATTTGCATTCTTCATGCTATTGTGTCTCTGAATCTTGATTCAAAATTTTCGATTGACTAAACGACTACTTTCCAGATTGCTTCTTAATACAATGATTTACAGGAAGAAACAGCTTTCGTAGAGAACATCGATCGACTTGTTACATTTCTAACTAGAGAATATCATATATATGCACGTCTATGGCGGATTTAAATGAGGTGTTTTTGCCACTAAAGTTGACCAAAAAGTCGGGGTCTTTCTCAGTTGTGCTACATAGGGAAGAAGATGCGAAAGTTCATGTATGATACACTAGAAATACTTCCAAACTAAGCTAGCATTTGGAAGAGAAAACTCAATGGATAATCTATATCAAAACAATAACAAGAGATGGTACTCATTGACTTAGCTCGGTAAATGGTGAATAGACCATATATTTATCGCCTTTTCATTATGAACCGGAAATGTGAAGATATACCTTCGTTTTCTTTTTTTTTGAGCTCTGCTTCACTTAACAATTCCAGCTAAGCTTGATCTTCCAAAGAAGGTAAGTTGACACTTATGATGGGCAATATATAGCATTATGAGAGTTTGCTCTTTCATTTCAAACCATAATATAAGCCTCAGCGTACCATTAATTCTTTTGTCGGGAATAAATATATATCAATATCGATTATAATAAGAAATCTTAGCATTTGATATGTAACTGCAGTTCCCTCTTGTCTCGCGAAGTGGACGAATGCGGAAACTGATTGCAGAACACAGGGAATCAGACGTTTCCAGGATTGAGCTTCTTAGCCTACCAGGAGGCGCTGAGTCATTTGAACTGGCAGCCAAGTTCTGCTACGGCATCAATTTCGAGATCACAGCATCAAACGTTGCTCAGCTATGCTGTGTTTCCGATTACCTAGAATTGACAGAAGAGTACTCAAAGAACAACCTTTTTTCCAGAGCCGAAGAATATCTCGAAAGCGTAGTATGCAAAAACCTTGAAATGTGCATTGAAGTCCTTCGCCAATGCGAAAACCTACTCCCACTTTCAGATGAGCTGCAAATTGTCACGCGATGCATTGATGCCATAGCTTCCAAAGCTTGCGTGGAACAAATTGCTTCGAGTTTCTCACGATTGGAGTATAGCAGCTCAGGGAGGCTTCACATGAGCAAGCAAACCAAATGTGATGGAGATTGGTGGATTGAAGATCTTTCAGTGCTTCGAGTTGACTTCTACCAGAAAGTCATAACAGCCATAAAATGCCGAGGAGTGAGGCCCGAAAGTATAGGGGCATCATTGGTAAATTATGCGGAAAAAGAGTTGATCAAGAAATCCATTTTGTGGAATCAGCCAACTCAGGCCACAGTTGATCCTCTATCAGGTTCAAGTAGTCGTGAAAGACTAGTAGTTGAGACAATTGTTAGTCTCCTCCCTGTTGAGAAATTTGCCGTTCCTGTAACTTTTCTATTCGGTATGCTTCGAAGTGCTGTGATGCTCGATTGTTCGGTTGCTTGTAGGCTTGATCTTGAGAGGAGGATCGGGTCCCAGTTGGATATAGCCACTCTCGATGATCTCTTGATTCCTTCTTTTCGTCATGCTGGGGATACGTTATTTGATGTCGAAACGGTTCATAGAATATTGGTTAATTTTTCTCAGCAGGATGATAGTGATGAAGATATGGATGATGAATCGATGTTTGAGTCTGATAATAGCCCTTCTTCACCCTCCCAAACTGCCTTGTTTAAGGTCTCTAAACTGGTGGACAATTATCTTGCCGAGATTGCACCTGATGCAAACCTTAAACTCAGTGTGTTCATAGCTATTGCTGAGTCTTTACCCGCACATGCTCGTACTGTCCATGATGGATTGTATCGCGCTATTGATATTTACCTCAAAGTAAGTACTGTCTCTATTCTTCTCTCTTTTGTGTGTGCTTGTGCATGAAAGAGAGAGTGGGGGTAAAGTTAACAAACTCCGAATTTCATGTTCACAGGCTCATCCAGGTTTATCTGATCCCGACAAGAGAAGACTCTGCAAATTGATTGATTTCCAGAAACTATCGCAGGAAGCAGGTGCACACGCTGCACAAAACGAACGCCTTCCTATCCAATCAATAGTCCAGGTGCTCTACTATGAGCAGTTAAGACTTCGAAATTCCTTGTTTTGCTCCTATCCAGAAGATGATCCAAAGCCTATCCACCAATCATGGCGGATCAACAGTGGGGCCCGAAGTGCTGCAATGTCTCCCCGAGATAACTACGCTTCTTTGAGGCGAGAAAACAGGGACTTGAAGCTTGAGTTGGCAAGAATGAGGATGAGATTAAACGATTTGGAGAAAGATCATGTTTATATGAAGAAGAATTTGGAGAGGTCCAGTTCTCGAAAATTCATGAGTTCTTTTTCGAAGAAGATTACTAAACTGAATATCTTTGCTGTCCATAGCTCTTCACGGGGATCAACCTCGCCTTCGAAGCAGTCTCATATATCTGAGTCTAAGTTTACAGAAAGAACATAGTAAACATACTCTATAGGTATTTCACTATTTTCTGAAGCTTTTACTGTTAATGATGAAAAAACAATGTTTATGTCACCAGTAATCTTGCGTTTGCTAGTCTTTGTACTTTTTTTTTTTTTTCTTTTTCCTAGTCTGATTACTTTTGTACATAGTCTGTTGGGATTTGCTTTACCAACAGAAAGATTTGAAGGCAAAAATGGAAAGAATGATAAAAGAGTATGAATAGCATCTCTTTTTTGTGTTCCGGCTCTGATGTATTCTCATAACTAGCAGACACATTCTTAGATTCAGACGAAGGGCGATTCTTGACATCATCAATGGATTACTGTTCTTCTTTTCTTTTGCTATTTTTCGTCCATTGTTAATGTAAATATTATGTAATTTCTTGGCTTCTCTTTATTCTCCAGTACCTTCAAACTGCATAGGTACAAGGTTAAAGGGACATGGTCCTGCTCTTGGAGGTTCTTGGTAATCTTAGGTTTTTTTTACTTTTTTTTTTTTTTGGTCAATTTATCTACAATTTTAATTCAGACAATTATGATCTTTGGGATGTTTATTACTTTCAAGAATGGTCTGACTTCCAAAATTTTAAAACCCCTAAATTTGCTGCTAACAGCCTTCATGTAAACAAAACTGAGTTACAAAAACAAAACTCTGTAGAACACTTCTCCTTCACAAATCCAACCTGTTATCCCCACCCCCACCCCCACCCCCACCCCCAAACCTTTTGTTTACTTAAGAAGAGTGACAATTGTCACTACAGGTACCTCCATGGTTTAGCCTACAAAACACACCCACTACAGCTCATATTAAAGTACATAACACCACTTTTGATATTTTTAGACAAAGGTGCCATTATATAGTATATGTGTTCAGACTTGCAAAACCAGGTCATCTTGCTGAATGCTTGGGGACCCACTCCAACTGCGGGGGATAATGACAGGAGGTCCAAAACTCACCTTCAAGTTGGACCTTCTACGACCACGATTGGTCTTTTTCAGACAAGATTTAACTCCCTGCAACTCCAATGGTGAATCGGGCTCTAAACCGAGCAGATAATCATAACTATCCTGGTCGAGATTTCTCTGCATCTCCTTCCATGACTGGTAGAATGATGTTTTATAGAAACTTCCATTGTCAGAATCTTGTTCCTCTCTTCCATTACAATAATATTCCTCGTTATGACGACGATGATGACGATCATTAGTCTGCCTGCTATAGTATCTGTCATCCTTTTGGTCTTTTAGAGCCAACTTCTGATTATAGCTCTGTTTCGGACCCATGGACTCTATCTGCTGTGTTTTCTCCTTCAAGGTTTTGTCGACAGTTTTGTGAGACACCAGAAAGAACACCTTCCCTGGTACAAGAACAGACTCAGGACGTACAACGATCCATGGATAGTCGAAGAAATCAGGCCTGGCCACGAAGTGCCTGGGGTACCTTTTCATGATCTCTCCTGCTGTGATTGGTTTGAGAAATATCTCGACGTACCCACGCGGGTGCACTACCTTCAGGAAAGCACTCTGCCTTGTTTCTTGCTTCTTGCTTCTAGTTAGAGCTCCCTTTTCTTTCTTCTTGCCTCTTGTTAGAACTCCCATTTCTTGTTTCTTGGTAATAAGTGTGCAGAAAAACCAAGGGGGAGGGAAAATGAGACCCCGCAAGTGTTGTTCTTATAGTGGGCTGTGATCAAACTGTGCCACATTGTTGACGTGGATTCTGAGAAATTGATTTTGGACAATGTGGGATTTTTTGATTTGGCAGATGAATCATGTCTTAGTTAACTTCATTTTGAAGTTGAGAGGAGATAGATTTGTTTGGATATGTGGCAGTGCATGTGAACTGCAAGGGTTTAACTATAGTTTTTATCTTTCTATGCTATCTTCTTGAGATTTTATTTGTTTTCTTCCCTTTTTAATTGGGATTTGATCTTTGCCTCACTCCAAGGGGTAGTTTTTTTTACCCTTTTTCTTAGGATTCGAATTCAACACACGTTGAGTTGATTCGGATTAAAGCTTAGTAAATTCACGAGTAAATGGGTTCGACCCCTAAAATATGTTAATAAAGTGTGTTGGATACAGGTCAACCTCTTATAAGCCATTTACAAATTTAACAGGTTTCTATTTTCTTTTATTTTAAAGTGTTGTTAAAAAAAGAAAAAGAAAATGGAGAGTTGTTTATGTGAAAAGTTGTGACTATGTCATGGAGATATTTTCAGATGGTATGGTCTTATAATGTTTGGAGTAGAGTAGAATGAATTATGATAGTGTTCCACACTTTTTCATATTTCATGCTTATGATTTATTGAAATATCAACCTCATTGAATGAATAAGAAAATTAATCTCATTGAAATTTATGATAAAATAATAAATATACATAAATACAATTTTAAACTATTGGTTAAATGGTTATATGATCCCAAGAAAATAAAGAATTGGATATGAATTATGATTTCTGACACGTCTATGAATGAGTTTGGTCCGAATTGACAAAATTTATCCACAAATCGAGTTGTCAAACCAACAAAAATGAACGAAATCCAAATTGTCATCCTTATCTTATGTCTTATTATTCGAGGTGTCCCTCCAAAAAAAAAAAGAAATCAAAGAAATTTCTACACCGCTCTCCCAAAATAACTCGAACTAAGAATTGAATCCTATTTGATAATTACTATAAAACATATATCATATTTCGATTATTGCAATAACACAAATGCATGATACAATCTCATCATAAGAGCTTCCAATTGACCAAAAACTATCTATATCCCTCCATTTTTTTATTTTTTTATTATTAATTTTTTATATAGGCATTGCTAATTGCTCCTTTTCATGCTTGGATCAAGATCCATCGCTGGCTAATATGACAAAATAATAAATAATTAAATCGATTTAAATATGAATACCACAAATAAAAAATGCGTGCAAACGTGATCCTCTTGACTAAAAAAACAAGAATAGTGAAATGAAGACAAAAAGCAAGAAAAACCAAATTCATGAATCACTAAGAATGCAATAAGAATATAACCAAGAAAGAGAACAAATCAAAGGTTCTGCAAGACTAGAAGAAATTAAACAGTAAACGCGTCCTCAAGCACAACAAAAGTTGAAAAGCCTTGCTATCCACTCAATCATTGTAAGATATCGAATGCAATGTTTTTCGACTCTAGGAAACTGCAAATTTAAGCCGATGATTTGGTATAGAAACGTACGCCAACAGCAACACCCAAGATAAGAAGGGGAACTAAGAACTGGAGGACCTTGATGAAAAAACCCGATGACTTGTCCTGGTTCAACTGGGCTGACTTAGGAGGAGCGTACGTTGTCTTGGAGGGAACGGTTGCAGAATCGATATCACCCACATAGTACTCGTCCAACATTGCCCTTGCAGTTGTGCTGTGGCCGACATCCTCAAAATCATCGGTTGCATCCTTTCCTGCAATGGAGAATCATCACTGTTTTCAATAAACGAACCAACCATCAATTCTCGCTCTCTCTCTCTCTCTCAACGAAGCCAACCAACTACCTCATACATTGATCTAATTATCTGGATGGTGCTAGAAAACGGCATTACCTGTTGATGTCACCAAAACTTCATCACCGCCTGGATGATCATCCAAGAACTTAGTTACATCATAAACCTGTTGACAAGGATTCAAGACGAAAATGAATACAAATGTCTTAGATACTAAACAATAACACTTGCTTCTTTTGTATAGCACACTCAAAGTCAAGATCTCCTAATTCATTATCTTCCAACTCCACCACTAAAACTGCTCCTTCATCGCGTGTTTCCTTAGGTTATTTTTTGGTGGTATTTTTGGTGGTGCATCTCTATATACCACCATCAAATGTTTAATATGAAATTTGCATCTTTAGTTCCACAGATGATAGAATAGAATTTCTCAGGGATAACTTCCTACACATCCCCCAAGTTTGATCATATTACCAAAAATCAATTATGCGCCACCAGTTAGAGGTGGGAACAACTAAAGACTGATAGTACAAGTTAAACTGCTCAATTAATTATGTCACAAAACAATCAATTTTTATCAAACCTGCACATAGATGATTTAGTCGACACATTGTTAATCCAAGTAGTAGACTTAATATTTGAGGCTGCACTACACAAAAAACACTACACGTGCATTCCTCTCAATCAACTAGAACAGAAGTTGCTTCACTTTCATCAAATTCAGCATTAATTTCACACTACTGAAACGCAACATACCAATGGGATTAAAATGAGATTTTCTATGAAGATAGCCTCAACATAATGACAATTACACAATCTTAAGAACGAATTAACAGATATCGTGATAGCAGACCAAGTTTTCAGTAAATCTCAGCAAGGAAGCTGCTATTGGGGAACAGGCAATTTGGACACAACCAATACGTCCAAAAATGCTTGCATAACCCAAGTTACATAGACAATTTGACAGAAGAAACAGATTTAAGAAACTTGGAAATCAAATCCAGACCTCCATTGATTCAATTTTCCCACTTCATGAATATAACATCATATCAACAATTTTTTTTTTATTTTTTTTAACATCACAGCAAACGAAACAATACTGGAATCAGATGCAACCTCCAAATCTGACAAAACATTTAGCTAAAATACTTGATTCCCACAATATTTTTTCTTCCATCACATTCAACCAAGAGAAATCGGATAACGAAAAACAACAAAAGAAAAATCTATTATCAATCCAATATACACTCAACCAACAACAAGTCGAACAAACAGCCCAATTCAATACCGATCAAAACAGATTCCTCGAAAGATCCGCGTATCGAACATGCAAAGAATTGAATCAACCCATATAAGCAATCATAAAAAGGGACAAACTTTTCAACGGAGATCAATGAATTTTCCATCACCTTGCCACCAATGACGAGCCAACAATCCTTGTTGGTGTTGTGCTGAGAAACCTCGGCCAAAGTATAGACCTTAGACATTGGAATGTGGATAAATTAGAACGTTAATGAGCAGATCAATGAATTGAATAAGCTCAAGATTGTAAAACTCGGGGAAGGCCTGCAAAAGGGATCGAAGAGCGCGGCGCTTGAGGGGTGTGGAGTGAGTCAAGGTAGATTTAAATTGTGGGGTGGGGTTGGTGAGGGTGTCACAGATCAGTTGTCAAATCAGAGTGTCAATAGTCACGCAGGAAGAACGAGCTATTTATCTCTTACCCGGTGGGGTAGGAAAATTCTATACTACCCATGTCGAAAGTATTACACCTGTGATAAATACTATATTTTCAAAAAAATTAATAACTAACACTGTATTTGATTTAGGCTCAGTGGGTCGTCGGAAATTCTAACTTTAAAATTGTAGGATTATGAAATAAATTTAAATAGAGATAAAATTTGTTTGTATTGAGATTGTATAAGATATGAGTGTACGATAGATGTCAAATTAATGCTAAAAAATAATTTATTGTAATACTATATTTTGTTGGTAATAATTGAATGATTGCGAAATAATTAGTTAGTTGCATTGAAAATAAAAATTTAATAGAGAGAAAATAGGAATATACGTATATAATAGAGTGCAGAATAGATACAGATAATATTATTAATTGACGATTTTTTTTAATTGAAAAATTCAATTAACAATTCAAAATAAAAAGGAACAAAATATTTTGACATTCGAAATCCGTTACACTATATATAAAATTATTCATTTGAGTAAAATTCAATTAGATCATTCATCATACAGTTGATGTGCAGATAAAAAATAAAAGATTTGCTCATCTTCATACACATATGAAGTCCTTAGTAATATCTTAGTCGGATAGCATAAAGGCTAATGTTTCAGAAATCATCAACGTTGTTTTCATGATACATAATAATCCCACATTTCAGAAAAAGAGTAAATACATAAGCTTGGTCAAAATTGGAGTCTCAAACTCAAACTCCTATTTCTTTAAGGCAGTTTTTCTTTTGAAAAATATAAATAAATACAAATATTATAAGGAGTATGTTTTTTGTGAGTCGGGTTCGTGCAACCGAATCGAGCCGAACCAGATTCATTTAAAAGAGTCTTGCGCCTGGGAGCAGTCGGCCCGCACGCTGGCGGATCTTGGGCCTGGTATCTTAGGCGCTGCTGGATGGATACGTGAAGAGAACTTGCTTATTGTGTGCTTGCAAGGTTGATTATTAACTCAAATAATAAATTATTATTATTAACAATTATATTTAGTTTCCAAAAAATAAAAATAATGTTGTGTTCCTATTATGTTATTCTATTTTCATGTTATCTATTTTATTTTAAAATAAACATAAAAATAAGAGTAATTTTAACTTAATTAAAAAATATGTGTGATCAAATTATATTATTGGATCGTGTATATTGTATTGCATCTTATAATATTATTTAGTCTCTATATTAGGATGTGAATTGTATTTTATTCATGTCATACTATGGTATGACATCAGAAATTATCAACCTTATCCGAGAATAAATAATTTTATTTATAACATAAGAACATTTTCAATAAAATGTTTTAATGTATATAATATGATTTTTTTGTTTATATATTTGTGTTGACTGTATCTGTTGCGTAACAAAGTCAACACTAACATGGTGATAATATGCTCAAAATATTTTTGTTTATTAAATTTAATAAAAAGAGATAGTATACCAATAATACTTTTCAATTAAACAAATAACAAATTCCAGTTGAACAAGTAATATTGAAAATTTTTATTTGTTTAATTTGAATTAAACCTATACTAATATAATAACAAAGTAGTATAAAAGAAAAATTTATTATTTATCTACAGTTAATAAATAAATATTACGAGTAATATTTTTTAATTAACGCAATAATACTTTCAGATAAACAAACAATATCTTATAGTTAAACAAGTAATATTGAACATTTTTATTTAATTTGAATTGAATCGTACTAATATAATATCAAAGTAGTCTAAAAGAAGAATTAATCATTAATTTACAGTCAATAAATATTAAGAGTAATACTTATTAGTTAACCCAATAATATTTTTTAGTTAAACAAATAATATCTTTCAGTTAAACAAGTAATATTAAATATTTTTTTTTGTTTAATTTGAATTGAATTTATACTAATATAATAACAAAGTAGTTTAAAAGAAGAATTTATCATATATTTACAATCAATAATAATATTACGAGTAATATTTTTAGTTAATCCAGTAATATTTTTTAGCTATACAAACAATAATTTGAGTTAAACAAGTAATATTGGACATTTTTTTGTTTAATATGAATTGAATCTATAATGATATAATAACAAAGTAGTCTAAAAGAAGAATTTATCATTTATTTACAGTTAATAAATAAATATTACGAGTAAAATTTTTAGTTAACCCGATAATACTTTTAAGCTAAACAAATAATACCTTGTAGTTAAACAAGTAATTTTAAACAATTATTTAATTTGAATTGAATTTATACTAATATAATAACAAAGTAGGAAGAATAATTTATCATCAATTTACAGCCAATAAATAAATATTACGAGTACTACTTTTTAGTTAATTCAATAATACTCCCTCCTATTCATAATAAGTGTCGTTTTAGAAATTTTCACACATATTAAGAAATAAATTAAGTGTCTATTCTACCCTTAATTAATGAAGAAGAAATATTAATGATTAGTAGTGACACATCATGTATACATTTACAAGAAAAAATTAAAGGTAAATTAGAAAAATAATATTAATTCCCACCTTGAAAGTTGCTAAACGTCACTTATTGTGGATAGGAGTGAGTACTTTTTACTGAATGATATTTTGTTTAATTTGAATTGAATTTATACTAATATAATAATAAAGTAGTCTGAAAGAAGAATTTATCATTTATTTACAGTTAATAAATAAATATTACGAGTAATATTATTTAGTTAACCCAATAATACTTTTTAACTAAACAAATAATGCCTTTCAGTTAACAAATAATATTGAACAACATTTTATGTAATTTGAATTGAATCTATACTAATATAATAACAAATTAGTCTAAAAGAAGAATTTATTAGTTATTTATAATCAATAAATAAATATTGCGAGTAATATTTTTTAGTTAACTCGATAATATTTTTTAGTTAAATAAATAATACCTTGTAGTTAAATAAGTATTATTGAACAATCTTAAAAGTATTACACTATTTGTTGAAACGTCATACTATTTTATCGTAAACATATTATTTTTATGTTGAAATTTATTACTTATTAGTCGTAAAAGAATTACTCTATAACTAATAATTGTCTTTCTACCACCAACAAAAATCGTATTCCTTACCATCTTTACATTCTTTACAACATAAAGCAGCTGCCGCATCCATTTGAACTTGTGAAATATGGGTAACTCAAACATATTTCACATTTATGTTTTATACATATGGTAATAATCGAATGTCACTTGCTTTCTTTCAACTTGCAGCTAACACTGATAAACCAAAAGTATCTTAGATTTCTTAGTTTGAACCAGAAGTGTTGGCAGCAGCTGTAGCTCCTGTCTGGGCTCTTCTCTTGCCCCCTTGGCAAGCTGTATCAGACTCCTCGTTGCTAGAATTTCTTGTGGCCCCAGATCATGTGAAGCTCTAGCATATAGAGCCTCACTGCCATTGATGATCCATCCTTCACCTCGTCAACATTCAGAGGGCCCAGCAAACAATGCCCTAAAATCCTTAAAACCGGCTGCAATAATTCCCATGGAAGCAGAGTCCTTCTCTTCCATTTCTGTTGAATTACGGTCCTCCATTTCAAGATCCTTGACCCTTTCCACCACTTTTTTAAACTCATCATCAGCCTTGATCCTAATATCATCCCCAAACCCGTTGTCATTCCTGTACTCGTCTTTCTTTTCTATAAAATTCTTAGGCGAAAACAGTCGAAATCTGAGGCACACGGACAATTTCGCCAGCCCAAACAGTAACAAATTTACAGAAATCAAGCTTTGACCAATTGGGCATCTGAGAGATCTGTTTGTAGTAGCAATCAATAGCAACACCAACAATGTAAGCACACTTGACTGACTTGCCCTTACGCACCTTGGTTTCGGAGGTATAGAGGGATAAAAGGACGGCTTCAAAACCGGAGAGAGAAACCAAAATATCAGAAGTGGGGTGGTGGATTTAGTGGGTCAACCCGGTTGCAAGAATCTAGGATATGTGCAACCAATGTATGTAAGTTTTTGCCTACTATAAATCTTTGTGGTCCAAAATGGACTTTAAATCCAAAGCTTTGAATTAGATCATGTTGTATTCCTTGCGGCTGGTTTGAACTTACTATTGGAAGATATAATTTACTCTGAAAATCGAATAGTTATTTGTCTGCATTTATGACTTATAGTCCAAGAATCAAGGTGCAAGTTTGATTGTGCCAGCCATATACGATGCCCAGAAATGCATCCATAACATTGCAGATAACTTTGGGACCAAAAAAACATGCCTCAGGCGCGCCCCAGGAACAATTGCAGAGGTGTCTGAGGCACTTAAAGGCATGTGCCTTTTGAACCGTGCCCACATCCACAGTGCAGAGGTGCTGTCCTCCTAAACCTATGCACCTCACGCCTCGCGGGCGCCTCCAACATGCATAGATATGATATTAGCTCTCAAAAGACTTCCTTAAAACCTGGCATCCTGCTCTAACAATGAGTTTTGACGACCCACAAGTTGAATACTACAATGTCATCAATTATGTTACGAATCCTGCATAAAAAGGCATGGTGTGCAACAAACAAATTCAAGTTACCGTTAGTAAAATATGAACTAGAACAAGCTTGCATTTCTAAGATTAGATACATAGCCCGGGCGGATCTGTTGATTTACATTGTTCAAGTCTTCGACAACATACAACAACAATATACAGGCGTGGCAATGGCTCGGGAAGCGTGGACGATCACTATTTTACCAAAACATTGACTAGTGTATACACAAGACTAATTGATATTCACAAAAAAATCCACAGCCTTCGGCCAATACAATGAGAACTACCAACATACGGGCACAATGCATAACTGATTTATGCAGGTGAAAACAAATAGAGCCCCCTCAATTGAGCAAAATAACATAGGGGCCAGAAAAAAGGTACAAAGGGAAAGACGGGACTCTGTACACCTACCTCTACTATCCGTCTCTGTCTTCCCGAGCCCTAGGATTTCTAATATACAATAATTCCCAAAATTTTGAACTCCCCAATGTCTCTTCACAGTTTGTGGAGAACTCTTTAAATTTGGTCAACATGTCAATTTAAGTTGCCTACAACAGAACGACAAGCTTCACTGAAAAAAGTGCAGGTCATAATTAGCATAACACAGAGCCAACTAATGACAGAATTATTCAGGAAAAGAGACCAATAACAAAAGAAGCAAGTAAGAAAAGCCAGCTGTTAACAGAAAATATTACAGATGGCATGGGGTCTGGCAAACCGGACCCAAGCTGAAAGCTGTACATCTTGGATAGTTTCTAAAATGTATGTTGGTCTAATGAGGGTTTTTCTCTATTATCAGGCTTCGACCGGACCCAGACCTAAACCATTAATACTCTTAGGTTGCATTTGTCTTGAAGGATTTGAAATGAAGGCATTTGAAATCTATACAAGTTGGAGCGGATTTTAATTCCACTAACATCCCTTGAGATTTACTTCAAAATGAAATTGATGGATTTCAAACCCATGCCAATCTAAACGAGGGATTGGCTATTGTAGATTTCAAATCCTTACTCAAATCATTCAACCCAAATGGAGCCTTGATTAATTATGTCTGTACTTCTTGATCTATATATCCAGAAAAGAATGTGGGGCATTACAGAACTATTCTCATATAAGTATGAACATCTTACTATTACAAATTTCAAATTTAAAACAATAATTTGCAAGTAAAATGCAAGTATAGGTTCTCAAAAATATAAAGATGTGCATATAAATTTGTAATATTTAGATCTTAATAATTAAGATTACTTTCCCGTGTTTACAAAGTTATGGTGATATTATTTCTTTGAGAAATACTTTTCAAAAATTTATTGAAAAAAAAGAAGTGGGTCTAACGAAGTAAATGTCTAGGTTTGAGACAAGTTCTGGCAGGCTCTTGGCAAACCTGCCCTAAATAACAACAAAAAACTAAGCTTTTATCCCATCCATATAAATAATTCTCATCTTCCGTTCTTTTTTCCTTTAATTATTTTCTTTATCCTTGAATTTTTATTATTTTTTTCATAGCTGTTGTCTCTAAATACCTAGATTAGAATATTCCCACATTTCTTTTCTTTTCTTCTTTTGATAACTTGAGTTTTGAGGACACAAAGGTACAGGAGATTTCATATGTGATGATCATTTTCAGAATTATGGATTACTTACACGTATAAGAACATATAACACGTAACTAATATTTCTGAATGCCAGTTAAGGCAGCAGATACATGAATGAAATAAGGTAGGACTAACCTGTACAAAGATGTGTCGAAGGTATGCTAACCAGACATGGGAAGCGCCATTAATTGCCAACAATCCATTGGCTAATCTCATTCCAATTTATGGTCACTGGGCCTACCATACAAATTGCCTTTCCCTGCTTGAAGAAGCTGCCCCTGCTGCTGAGAATGCAGTGACTGCTGATGCTGGGGCAGTGGCGTGTTAGCATGTTGTAGTTGTGAAGGCTGCTGCTGCTTCTGCCATTGTGCACTAACATCATGCCTACTCGAAGGTAAGCCGGCTGATGATGGTCTGTGGCCAGGCCCTTGACCCACTTGAGAAGCAGATTCACCAGAATTTGATGGCATTGACACTGAGGAACTCAAATTCATTGCTGAAGTTACAGCATTTTGATCCGCTAATGGTTCTGAAGTATGCAACTGATGAGTATTGGTTGAAGAGACAACCTGTACCATATTGGTCACATTATTAGTTGTCTGAGGCAACATTGTCGTTGCATCCATCTCATTAGAACTGCTAATTGGACGCTGGTCAGCATCAGACTCTCTTGCTTGTGGATTATTAGATGGATCAGAATTTATCTGGTGATTCTGCTGTACTCTTTGAAGAGCCGATTGATTTTGATTAGCTAACTTTTGGAGGGAAGGTGCCTTTTGGTGGTTTTGACCAGCCATGGCCAAAGATGAAACAGGATGATGGCCAGCAGACAAACCAGGAGCAACTGCTGGAACACGACCATGACTGCTACTATCAGAGAGAGGGGTCATTGGATTTAGATGTTTGGTTGTTGAGGCAGCTTGTCCAGAATAACTTTTTGGCTGCGGCAACGACTGGTTAGATGAGTGTGAAGACACATATTGCCTTGTTGGTGGCAAGGTACATAGTGCTGGACTAGTATATAAGCCCTGACTTGAAATTAAACGTGTGGCTGTTTCTTCTTTCTCGGCACCCTGATTCTCTGGACTTGCAGAAACACCATTTACTAGGGAAGGATTCTGATGCATGATCAGGTTACCTCTCCCGACTCCTTTTGCAACCTTAGCTGGCTGTTGAGCTTGTGGCGGCTGCCGCTGGTGAGGATGCTGCCTGTTACCTTGTGACAGCTGATGCTGCTGCCTTTGCCGTTGCTTAGTGGTCTGATTAGTTACCCCAGTCCCACCAGCTTGTGCATTGCGTGCAACCCCTTGAGTTGGTGATTGATGCTTCTGCTGGTTCTGAGGCGTTGAGTTCATTGAAGAAACTGATGTCAAAGGAGAAAGTGTTACTGGTGGAGAGCCTGTGTGAGCTTGAACTTGTGGACTACTCTGAGAAGGAGATGATATAGGAAGCTGAGGCTGTGACTGTACATGTGGCATCAAAGAACTGGATGTAGCAAATTGGGGCTGCTGTGGCTGAAAACGATGTTGCTGTCTCTCTTTAGCCAAGCGCATTGCATAGGCTTGATGCTGGGGATTGGGGGCATGATTTGGTGGTCCTTGAAAATGTGGGTGATGAGGAGATATTGGATGGGAAGGCTGATGGTGGAGAGGGTACGAGGACACTGGTGGAGATGCAGTCTGGTTAGGAAAAGGAGAACTCAACCCACCAAAGTGAGGAGCTTGACCGTTTCCTGGTGAGACCTGCATCTGAAGTTCAGGCGACAGCATTTGCCTCTGTGCATCCTGACTTGGGCCAGGCTACAAGACCAGATAATATATCTGTTATTGAAAGTACACATATATGCAACTGTGACAGATAGGGATCCTAGACAAAATAGCTCAAAACCGCAAAAGTAACTCGAGCACTTAATATCAATAAGACACTATCTGGAAATTTTACATTGCCTTTATTATCAATAAGACACTATCTGGAAAATTTACATTGGATACTTTACTAATCATATAGAAAAGTTTGAGGAAGATGAAATATCCTGACTTCATGCGAAATGTCACACATATCAAAACCAATAATAGGAAAATTACTCTGCCTTATGTCCAGCCCATAAACAAACAACCATCCACCAGTTAAATGAAATTCAGATTACAATTTCCCATGCCAAACTACGAGCCTTGCCATCAGTAAGAATTAAGAAACTAATTAATTTAACTATTTTAAAAGGAAACATGTTTCACATGAATCACAACTGTTATCAAAGCTTGACCTACTATTGCTGGATAGAATTGATGACAGCCATGAATGCTGCACAAAATTACTGTTTGAATAGGATACATTATGGCATGATGCTTACTTAGACAAGGCAGAAGTACGATTGAAAAAGAAAAACACTCAATTACAGTCTTTGTCACACACTTTATGAAGGTTCAACATGACCCTCCCTCCCTCACTCTGTAGACCACCACAGAAAATGCATTAATCAATGGACATCCATCCCCATAAACTACCTTGCCTGACTAAAAGTCAAAATGATCACAATGTATCATTTCACATCCTCTCCAAATTTTGAATAAATAATAGTTTATTAAAGCACCACGAGTGGAAGTACATCCTAAGAGCATCGTCCTACCCCTAACTAGGCAATATATTACATACATACCGACAGTGAGAACATGCTGACATGTATCATTTAACTGCCACATGAGCATACATAACCAAGAACTCACTGTGGTAGGGTCTTTCGGGCCCACCCACAGCTGCCAAACTCAGGGGCAAACACACATGCTCCCCCGCATGGAGCAATAATGTTATCTCAAAAAGCAACACAGCCAACACTATTATTATCATGTTAAAAGAGGGTTTCTATTTTCTTCTTTTTCCTTTGTGTGTGTGTGGGTTTGGGGGGACGTTATACTCAAAAAAGTAAATAAGAATATGTGTTCCAAGTTCCAACCAAAGATGATAGTGAATTGTTATTCCCAGAGCCGAACCCACATAGTCATAAAGGCTTGTCTTCTCTTCATCTTTTTTTCTTTTTTTTTTGGGGGGGGGGAGGTGTTTGCTAGAGAGGTGTGAGCAGAAAGGAGAAACTACTACAGATGATAATAGCATATATACTGCAAGCCAACTTTAACTCCACTTGTCCTCACTGGGTCAATTAATGTAAATGGTAGTGCTTCTTATCTCAAAAATCCTCAGAAGGGATGTTCCCGAAAGATCCACATAATGAAGCCCAATTACCAGAAGTAAGGTTAAAATGTAACAAATAGCATACCCGCATCATGTGTAAAGCATCACGAGGTCTCAACATTGAGCTTCCTTGACCAGCACCTACTCCAGCGTGCATGTTTGCAGATGACATACTAGGGGAAACCATGCTCCCAGAATTTACAACAGATGATGAAGCAAGTCCTTGGAACCCAGGTCTTGCCATTGACATGTTTCTACTAACACCACACACTAAACCCATGCCACTGCCACCAGGAAGAATACGGACACCACGATCACTTCCTGGAAGAGCTCCAGAAGGAGAGAGATTGGTTTGTGATGTATTTCTACTAGTCATCATCTGGTTGTATTGTTGCATCCTCTGCTGTTCATCAGCTGACAATGATGCAGATCTAGGAACCCCATATCTAACATCCCTACTAGAAGGCAAGTAAATAAGTACAGCATCAAGAAACAACAAAAAAATCAAAGGAAACTTGAGACTTCTGAACTCCTCATTACCTTATAGAGGAATGTGAACCCGGCGATGATGAAAAATTACTGCCAAGCATCATATTCGGGGACCCTTGCATCGCAGAACTGGCGCCAGATGCAGGATGCATTTGAGCCACACTACTTTGGTTTGGAATAGATACTCCCCCAGGATGTGGCCCTTGATACCCAAGGGGAAGTATCTCGGGGCCAGCAATGGTGAGATCACACAGATCCAGAGGGCTTCAAATGTGCAAGTATTGTAGAATTTAGAGGGAAGGAAATGCAAAGAAAAGGAAAGTATATCTCATCAGTTAAACAGAGCACAAGAATTTCAGGCATCCTTCAAAAAGTACATGATTAAATTTAATTAAAAATTAAAAAGATCAAACTTACGTCAAAACGGGCCCTCCATTCAAGTTATTTGGACCAACTTGGGAAAGAGCAACAGTATGAGAGCTGTGAGGCTGCTGGAGTTGTTTGGGGTCCTGCTTATCATTCTTCATAGAAATCATGTTAATATCAAATATATCATAATTAAGACAAGATTGAGAAATTAAACAACAATCAAGATTAAACAAACGGTGTTTATTATTATTAGTTAGGAAACACAACAGAGACATTAACCATTACAGGTCCAGAGGAAGGGATTACCTCATATAGAGAAGACAAAGAGATCAAAAGAATCAAATCATTTTGTTTTTATCATAAAAATGGACCTCAATAAAGGTAATAGAAGAAAAACATATTAAAAAAACATTGTTCAATAAATTGAGAAAAAACACATAAGTTTTGAATTAAGCAGAGAAAATTCACCAATGAAAAATTCCCAACAGGGACATCACAACTTTATCTACAAAAAATCAATAGGATCACTCAAGACGTAAATGATACATAATATTAAGCCAAGCTAAAACATAATCTTAAAATTAGGAGAACTTGCATATCCCGAATCAAAAAAGAATTGTTAAACAAAGGAATAGGTAAAATCTTTATAAGGATTTTGGAAGCTTTGAAAGCTTTGACTAAAAGATGCACATCCAAAATCCATTGAGGCATTCAAGATGTCATGCAGGACATGCAGTGATAGGAAGAAGCAGGGAGTAGAAAAGCAAAAGGCGCCCCAAGACGTCAAACCTGTATCACTGCCTAGGCTCAAGGCGCCAGGCGAGGCGCCCATACTAAAAAAAAAAAAAAATTGTTCACACATATAAAAACATTTCACCGTAAGAAAGCATAATAGATTCACTACAACATGATCAAATATAGAAGTCCAAAACATAATAGAGGTCCGATTCCATATACAACAGTTATAACTAAGCATTAGGCATCATCACAATACAGTAAGGCACTAATCATCATCATTATAGTTTACTGTTTCCGGTAGCTTTTGTGTGTGGAGGGGGAGGGGGGCAGCAGGGGTGTGTGGGAGATGAAAAAGATTTTGAACTAGGCTTTTAGATTTTTAGTGAAGAAAGGTTGAAGTGTACTGAAATAGGGTTTTAATTTTTAAGTTTAACCCTATTTACCAGAAAATATTTAATATATATATATATATATATCACAGCCTTGGGTGAGGCACCCCTTTTTGGCACATGTGCCTCCGGCCTCCCTAAAAGGCGCATGAGGCCTAGGCGGTGCCTCAGCCAAATTCATCTCACCTAGGGTGTACAAGGCCCTATGCCCTTAAACCGCTGCGCCTCGCACCTAGGTGCCTTTTTAGTCACTGGGAACAAGCATATTATAACACTAAGCAAGCTTTGATACACATAAATAGTATCAGATGCTCCTATTCAATAACAGAAGCTCCATATAATATCACAGTCCAATTAAATACCGGAAAATTAATGTCAAAAGTAGCTTATGTCTAAACATGTGTAAGCATCATACACAGTGAATTCAATAAAATACCTGGGTTTTACGGTACTGCAATGTGTGTCCAATAACAATGATCTTCTCAAAGTGAGATTTGAGGGTCTCTTCTTCCATTGGCCCCTGCAGACGCTGAAACAGCTGTCTGGCACTTCCCTGTATGAAATGAAGCAATACCTTTAGTAACAACTATCATATCACTTTACCCAAAAAAAGTGAAGACACTGTACCTTGGGGATGCCCGGTAATGTAGACGGATAAGGTTGAGAGGACCCAGAGTCTTCGGCACTATCCGCTCCATCACCAGCAGTTCCATCCATCAAAAAATTGTGGCGCTCCTTGCATTCCTTAGCTTTGCGGAATATGCACTTTACAAGGAATAAATAATACACTTAACTTATACAAAATTACGTCAAAGATTTAACGACTTAATGAAAAGAATCATAATCAAAATAGTGAAAACATCCATCAACTTCAAATAATTTTACCTTGAACTGCAAAGTACTGTTAATAGCATCACTTACAAGCTCCCAGTTCGGGCCCAAGTCATGTGCCAAGACAACAAGTGCCTAAAAATTTCAGTAAAATTTATTCATATGATAGTACCTCTAAAAGTACAAGAAAACAACCATAGCTGAATGTCTCAAAAGATGTGCTCAGCATGTGCATATGCAATCAATATATAGATAATCAACCTGGTCCTCGAAGAGTGTCCAGGGACTTCCAGAACCCGACTGCCCACCAGGCATCTGATAGAAATCAAATGCTTATTTAGTGTAACAAATCTGTAAAATAAATAATAGAGAAGTCGAAAGAGAACAACTCAGAGTGGCAAATGTACCTTAAGAACTTTTGGTTTCCTACCCCGATCCCGACCACCAAGTAGTTTAATAAATTTATTAGGATTGGACATGTTACTCATTTGGGAGGCTATAGGAGAAGGAGCAGACCCACCAATGGGTGCAATGTTCTCAAAAAAGTTATCTTGCGATTGCCGCATGATCTTTGGCTTCTTTAGTATTGGCTGACCAAATAAACCTTTAAAAATGATATACAAATACATCAGACAGGGAAAAAATGTAATCAATACTGAACATCACCACTGGCTCGAAAGAGAACAAGTTTTACCACTGCTGCCGTTGGAATCAAGTTGATGACTCTTCTTCAAGTTATCCCTCTGAAAGTGTAAAGAGAGTAGCGCTCAAAATCAATTTGCAAATGCATGAACATAGTTTGGAGGAGAAAAAAGTACCCTAAGAAAATTAAAACCCTAAAGACTGCAGTATACTTGAGAAAATCCTCCATCTGTTTTACAAATTGTGATCGATCCTTCAGTAAACTTTTCAACCATAGAAGAAAAGCTACATTTCTTATCAAACTTTTTGTTCATAATAGTCAGAACCTTACCCAAGCCCAGGGACCAAATTATAAGGTTTCCTTGCTTCAAGAAGAATTTATTTCAAAAAAAGAAAAAAGTCAACAGACTGTATGCATCCCTTCAAAAAATGCTTATGTGCATGTGGAGTGCCCTGCCCATACTGTTTTTTATTGTTCTGTGTCATCTATAGTAAAAGGGAAAAACAGAGAAGGAAGATGTAGAATTAAGTAATTTGAAACAATTGGCATAGTGGGAAGCGGGAAACCCTTTACCTGCTCCATTTGAAAGGTAGAACCAGCCTGCCATCTTGGTTCATATGCAGCACTCTGCAAGTAAATAGCAAAGCAAAAAAACTTAAGACAAAACACAACTGGTACAAATATATATTAAATGGTGTGCTATTCCATACGAGATGCTTTGCTTTCTTCTTCTTCTTATGTTTTGTCACAACATCTGCGGAGTCAAATGGTAGTTGTTTTTCGAAGTCGCCAACTGACTCAACCTCCAAGCTATTTGGAGCAAGCGATCCACCACGAAGAGTAGTCTGATCGTCCTGAAATGAATTGGTATCTCCACTTGAAGCATCTGTTTTATTTGGTACCTGAATGCATCCAGATGTTCCTGCACTAAAAGGACTGATAACCCTCCTAGAGGCAGTTCGGACACGTTTTGTTGGAATTGACACATTAAGACTGCCACCAGGCCGTTTCGCCAATAAAGCAGATTGTTGTGTCACAACTTTATTTTCAACATACTGCATCTGCAACATATCAGAGTTCACTTCATACGCTTTCACACCATATGCATGTTTCAAGTGTCTCTGCTTCTTTTGTCCATATCCTGTGGACTTCCTGCCTTCAAAGGCCATTGACATGTCATATGTGTTTGTTTCCCCATCATCTTCTTCATATGCAGTATCTTGACATTTAAAGTCTGCGGTCCAAATGAATATTGTCAATATAATAAGACTCAAAATAGCAAAGCAGAGCCAAGCAGAATATGTATCAACATTACCTGCTGTGGCATCACATGCAGATGTTTCCACTTCCTCTTGAGCACTACTTCTGATTCTCTGGGCAAGAACATGAACAATTTCAGAGACTAAATAGAATGGCTGTCACCGAAAAGTCAACAAATGGCACAAAGGATCCCCAATGTAACATTCATTGACACACAAATGGATGTTAGAAATGAAAGCTGAGTTCTCATCTAGAGATAGATGACTATAAAAAATTACTTTCACTCTTTATCAAATTTTGATTGATTGGCCTGTCAGTACATTATTATCAAGAATGCATAAGAAACATCTTTATTCGCTTAAGAAAGCTCCGGATTGACAATCGACAGAGTTTTACAAAACGGAAAAGCTCCACAAGGAAACTAGATCCAGAATCCTATCATTTTTACAGATCATTTTGGCAAAGGCAAATCCAGAACAGCAGGTAGCCAACTCTGTGTAGAGGATAAGCTAATTACTACAATTCGAAAACTTGTTATTTGATTATTACGAAAGGTGAACCACTCCATTCAGACAAGTAATCCCACCTAGGAATTACCGTGAATAAACTTCAGCCAAGTCTCAAAGTCAAAAAAACAAAAAAAGATTTTATATTGTTTTGTTATGCTCTATTTTACTGAATCAAGGTAACATAAAATGATTTGTTGACAGTACTTCAGAAGTTCAGACTGTTGATGCATTCTCTCCAGCGCTTATTAGGAATCCATGGCACATAAGCCATTGTTCAGTCAGACTGAATTATTAGTGCATGCAGTAATGGACAAGTAGATTCCCGGAGACAAGGAAAAAAAATTTAGGCCGTTAGGCAGATGTATTAGACTTAATGACACTAGACATTGAATTGTCAGGCATCAAAATACTGTAAGCATAACCTAGCCCCTAATAGGAACAAAGAACAGCAAAGTCCAATGAGAAAAATAGATACTCTATGTTAACCCTAAAATAAAAATAAAAATTGCAATTCATTCTCACCTTATGTTAAATTAATTCCCAAACAAAAACAAAAGGATATTTATGTGAATTGAAAAAGATCCACCACCAAACCCTCTCAAGCCTCAGCAGGAAAAAGATCATATTTATGCTTAAAAAGAACTTCAAGAAGAACCATTTTGTTGAGAGGATCAGGCCAGGTGCAACTTCCATCGTGTCAATAAATTTGCCATCCAAAGGACCAAATGTGTAGTTTCAGAAGCTAGGCATGTTCGGTAACCTTGGGGCATCTAAAAGCCCCCCACAACATCAGTTTAGTTATTTCTTCAAAATATTTACATTACAATAAAACAAGACACAATGCATGAACCATCAAAACATAGTTAATCATAGTCACAATACACTAAATGAGCTAAAGAAAGCACTTACCTCACACTGAGCCACATGTGATTCAATAGAAATTCTATACGCCTCTATGGCACCAAGGGGAACTGTGTAGAAGAGATTCTCCTGGATGACAGAAGTACTGTATAAGTGAACCAAACAAGTCCATAATTTCAAAGAGAATACCTTGGCGAGATCCATTCACACAAAATATAATAACGATCATAACGTATGCACACATGAAGCATGTTCAAACAGGTCATCGGTTAAGAGAAATGGATGGGCAAGGTTTCAGCCAATGCAGTTGATAAAAGAAGGGGAGAACTGATAGAAAGGAGAGCATCAAGGTACTTGGTGATGATTTCACCTCTGTCAAATTATCTTCCCATGAAAGGTCAATGATCCCCATGTCAGATACTCTATCAGGAGTTGATGGCACCTCAGCTTTGTCCAGAACAACATCGGAATTGTTGTGTTTCAGAAATCTCACTGCATAAGCCTGAACAGAGGATCTGTCATCCCTTCGACTTTCCTGCTCAAGTACTCCAGTTGGTTCCTGCCAAACCAAAAATAATCATAATATGAACAATAACTCAAGCTTATCTTTCTACCCACCAAAGACAAATAATAAACAATGACGATTTAACAGCTTTTATGAATCACCTTAACCAGAAGGGAAAAAATCACCTGAAAATCATAGCGAGTGAAGTGAAAGCAACATTAACCAATCAATTCACCAGAGCTCCAAGTTTAAAAAAAATAAGTTGATGCTGATGTCACCATATTGAATGGTGGTTCAATAAAATACATCTGGGGAAGTCCGGTTATAGAGATATCCATTGCTCAAAATATTCTGCTCATGCCTTTGGAATATGATGTAACAATAATCATCTTCTACCAAATAAATCATTATACAATGGATATGCTTTATATAGCTTATATTCCCTCAGTCCCAACAAAAGAGTCCTATTTCTAGTTAGGACACTTTTTGAGTAGTTTGAAATTAGGCCTTCACACAACATTCAATTTCAAATTAGAACCGAGTCCATGCATATTTGATTTGTAGCATTGTATATTTCATTCACACTACATCATTTCAAGAATTCTTAGCATGTGCTGATCTGCCAACTATATTAATTATAAATATCAATTTGAGAATTCCGGAACCTAAGAATTATTTTAAAATTTCAAGAAAAATGTTTGACAAACAACAAGCGGTGTGAATCACAGGCAACAAACCATTTAAAGGATGTAATCCACATTCAGTTAAAGGATCCATCACAACGTACCTCAGCCGAATGCCAGAACTCCATGACAGATTTTGCCAAGGCATGAGCAACCCTTTTTGCCTCTAGACCAGAACTATTTTCTTGTTTTCTCAAATGACAAGCAAAAGCAGCTCGAAAACTTATTTGAGCTGCAGCAGCTATTTTCCAAACGCGCTCCTATACAATGACAGAGCTCTTATTGTAAGAAACATTTCGCCTCCATAAAAGGGAAATAATTGAAGTCTATTACAGATAAATTATAAATAAAAAATACAAGAAAGCATGTAGAAATCTGAACCAGAAAGAAAAGATTTAGAGCACTTATGAGCTCAAACCTGAGCAAAATCATTTGCCAACCATGCCATTTCTTCAAGCACATAATCCCAATGAGATTTTGGGCACATTTGCCTCGGAGAAGTTGCAACAGATAACTCAGCAATCCTTTTTCGCTTTGCCTATTCACCTCATTGTATCAGATCTTTTGGCCCAACAACTTACAAAAGAAATATTCTTCAAGCCCAATCAGATCAGATAAATTAAATGCAAATACAACAATCTAACCTCTATGATTTGTGCTTCTTTCAAGATTGAATCTTCATCAATTTCTAGTTCCAATTTCGGGTTGCTGGAAGAAGTTTGAGCCTCAAAAGAAACAGTAGAAATCCGAGTCAAAGATCCACCCACAGGTAAATCAGAAACTGATGTATCAATGAGATCTTGATTCTTAACAATGCAAGAATTTTCATTATCAGGCACACGATCGTCATCCAAAGTGTGACCAGGTTTCCTCCTCGATTCTAATCTACTTGGTTCACAAGCTTCTGTTTTTTCAGTAACCAATTGATCTTTCACCTTCTCCTTCAAAGAAGATCTATTTCGATTTAATTCATCCTCAGGTTGCAGTTTAGAGCCAATCTCTAACTGACTTAGACATGCAGAGGTGCTCTCCATGTTGTTGAGAGTACAACCATCAACAACCTCAGCCTCTCTCTTTTCGTTTACAAACTCATCACCTTCTACCATTGGCATTCCATCAGGTACCAAGGTCTGATCATTAATCTTCCCATTTGAGTCAGCATTTCTCATTCTAGTTAACATTTCACCATCATTATTCCCATCAATACTTAGGCTGGTTTGGTTGCAAGATGAATCAGAATCCAATGCTTTCATGCCATGCAACGCATTGGTATTATGAGCATCATATTTCATCCCATTCTTTTTGCTGCTGACAGCATTCATCTGACAGGAAGTAGATTGATTCTCAACATTATTATCAGGCTTAGTTAGCTGACACCCAATAATAGCAGTCGCCATCTCTTCCGTTGCCTGCAAGGCTGCAGTTCCATCAGAACCCATTTGCACAGGAGTTTTCACAACAGAGACTGATTGTTCAATATGCTGATCATCGAGAGGTGTTTCAGAAGCAATAGCATCTGATGCAGCATCCACCAAAACACCTTCACACGGATCCTTGGTTGATTCTACAGCATTTCCACCATCTAACTCCATATCCAGCTGACTGTCCATCACTTCAGTCTTGCATAGGGTAGCATCAACAGGACATGTAGGTCCTGAATTAGAATTTATTGATCTCTGATTTTCTGCATCAGACATTAATCCCTTAAGATCCTTGCCATGGCGAGAAGGTAGAGAAGACCCAAGACTGCCTCGAGTTTGATTTACGTCAGTTGAGCTTGACCTAGTTCCATCACGATTTGGACGGGACCTGTACCGTCTCCTATATGCTTTTCTAGGAAGGCCAAAAGCAGCCGAGTCCCGATGTTCCTGAGTTCTATGACACCCATCCAACTGGGATAACTTTTCAGATGGCACAGTCTTACTCTTAGTCGGGCGTAATGAACCCCTATCACATTCAGAAAACTCATGTTCAGCATCAAATAGCATGAGATTATCGGCACTATTAGGTTCACAAGGATTTGCCCCAAGTCTACCACTACTTTCCACAGAGTCTCCATGAGGTGATGCAGTAAATGCAAAACTACCTTTTGCTTCACTGTAGCTCCAAAACAAAGAATTAAGCAAATAAAGATCCAAAAAAAAATTGATGAATATCTGATGTTCCCAGCAATACTTTCATTCATGGAAAATACCTGGTAATAAATGGATCAGGGTGCTGATCGGTGAATGAAGTTGACTGGACACTAACTGAAGCAGCTTTCCCAGGCTTTAATAGGTCTAAGGGATTTCCACCCTGCCAACAAAAAAAAGAAAAAAAAAAAAAAAAAAGAGGAATCAAGCACTGCAAAATGTACAACACACATTTGAGAAGAAAAGAGATCAAGTTACAGGTCCTACTTTTTCAAGGAATTCCAATTCTCTTTTTGTTTTATCTCGAACACTGTACTCTTGCCTGTCATTGGAAGAAAATTGTTCACAGCAATACAAGAAACCTAGACAGAAAAAAAATATTTTCAGTTTGCCTGATCCAAGCATCACAACTGCATTACCTGAGTTCTGCTTGGACCTTCTCAATGGCTGCTCGTCGCGGAGATGCTTTGCATGCAATACCAACTCCGCCTTCCACAACTCCTCCCATAGAATCAATCTCGGCATTGACTAAGAGAACGGATGTTGAGCTGCATCCATGCATTCCCCACTTCAGAAGCTACATATAACTCCACCACCTAACCCCAAACTAAAAAGCAAACTCCTAAGCAACAAGAAAAAAGTGGCTTATTACAAATAATAAAAAGTGGAAAATAGGAAGAAAAAGAAAAACGAAGAAGTAACTAACATACACATGATATAACTACAGTTTATGTTCCAGATAGATAGGATGTTGTAAAGGGTAATTTCTTCATTTTATTTATTTTTTAGGCTCCCTCTTTTTCTTTTCTTTTTTTAATTGTGGTGGGATCTAACAGACTCTCAGAGCAGTGATTCGAGAAAAATTGAGATTAATATCCTATAAAACCAATAGAACACAATATCACTTAGAAGCCTAAGAACCTTGAATAAAAAATTGACCCCATTTGTAAGAAAATCTAGAATAATGGTTTTAGTTCAATTAGCAACCTTAGTCATTCACGCATGCAATCACCAATAACCTTAATTATGTGTTTCAACCTTCCTATCAAAAAAACAAAAATAAGCAAAGAAATCACATTCAGCTAAGCTGAATGTCATCAATTGACAAAAATAAAAAGTCACAGTGAGAACCAAAAAAGCAACATATAAAGTGCCAAATCAAGCACCTTGAATCATTATACAACATAAGCACTATACTCTAAAACTGTAAGTATAAAAAGCACAACCCACAATCAAAACATTTCAAAATGCGTATCACAAGCAAACGTAAAGTATAAAGACTGCTAACAATTCCAACATACCTCTAAGCATGGAAGAAATATAACAGAAAAAATAAGTATGATAGAGTATATTACATAACATCCTTCTGAAATGATTCCTTTTCTAGTTTTCAGACCATTATTGAATCTACCCCCTCCTACCCAACTCATTTGATATATTTGATGACTTCGGTATAAGTTCCTTAATGTATGAAAGTTGTGCCAACCTCTAGGGACAAATTCACAGAGAAAGAAAGAGAAGAAGGAGGGAGGGGAAAGATGAATAGCTAGAAATTTCATAATAATGACGTGATGTTGCATCACAAATCGTTTCACGTGTCCTCTAAGGTTAAGATTATCATAATTGATCAACTAAGGCAAACTCAGAAGGTATAGAACTCAGCTCATTCAGCATGCATAACAGTATAGAATTCATATCACATGCCAATCGATGGAGAAGCTCACATGCGCCATACAATGCATTACTGCAATACAACCAAAATGCACGGAAAAAAACAAGTAACCAACGATTCCCCATCTACTTCCCCAAAATTAAACCCCCAATTCAACCACAGACGGGCGGAAAAAATCTTAGGGTAAGTGCAAACTTGAGCAGGGCACCAAATTCTAGGGTTAGCAGAGCTGGGGACACGAAATACTACCTCAATTGCGATATATCACGAACTAATTGAAAATTAGGGCAAAAAAATTGGCCCCTGTGAGTCCTCTCTCAGCTCCTAGGGTTTTGCTTCTGATGCACAAGGTACCTCAACTCAAAGCATGGATGAAAATTGATGCCCTAGAGTACGTTAAATTATCAAAGCATTTCCCAATGAAGACAGAGATAAACATATACATACGAATAAAAGTATGTATAGGTCAGTGCGTGTAACTGCGTGTGATTTTGATGCAAAATGGTGCTGTAGTCTCGTCCCCTTCGTGCTCGTTGGCTCCCCAAACTTTCTCTCTCTAAAATTTCAAGTAATTTATTGTTTTCTCTCTCTAAGAAGATTGTAAACTATTTCGAGCGCGAGAATGTGGACTGGACATGTTGAAATTACTCAAATTGGGTCTTTCCAATTTTGGGCCTACATTTAAGATTATATACGGCAATTTTTATTTTTTTAGTGACTTTACATTTTTCAATTATAAAATAATTTAATAATTTCTTAAATTTATTTTTTTAATTATATGGAGTAAATAAAAGACTATAATAATAAATAGAATATTATATATTTATTTTAAAGTTAATGCACAACTTCAAAATTTTGACAAATTAAAAATCAAATAAGATTTGTTGAATTTTTTTAATATTTGTATACCTTTTATTTCATTTAATCTATTTATTTATAATTTTCATTCAATATCATTAAATAACTGTATGTTTGGTATATATCCTTATTTAAAATATATATATATATATATATAATAAGCGTAGTATTTTTCATTTAATTATTTTATTTATAGCAAATTCAAATTGCTTTATTTGTTTAGATAATATTTTGATAAAAAAAAAACATCATCTCGAAATTATAAATAATTAAACATTTTATATAATTAATAAAAAAGAATCTCAACATGATCTTTCAAATATAACAAATAATGAACCATTTTTGCAATTTTTTTAATTTGATGCATGTAGGCTAATTTCGAGTTCTAGTTGTTGACGTAAAGTATGAAATTCATATTTTGAGTCTATTGTTACACACGTTGCAAAAGCTAGTTGTTTTTAATTACATAAAAAATCACAAGTTTTGTGTTAATTATCACTAACAACATGACATTTAAAAATAACATAGAAATATTCTATCTTTTGAATTTTTTTCAAGTCTATGCACGTAGGTCAATTTCGTGGTTTAATTGCTTGCATTAATTTTGAATTTTTCTGGACCTCACTTCTATACACATTGAATAAGTTGAATTTTATTCTTTTAGTTTAAAATTTGAAATTAATTAAGATTACTTTTATTAATTAAAAAATGAGGAAATTTTTGCTTCTATTTGATGAAACAAGCAACCACTTCCATCAACTTTTGCATTTCATTTTTAGTAGCTCTTTACCTCCTTAATATATATTATATTATATTGACTACCAAATATAAAATAATATCATTTAATATACATTAATTTTGTATTAATACAAACAATCAATTTATATGAAGCTAAAAAATCAAAGATGTGGTGCTAGCATAAATAAAGAAAAATATATCACAAAAGTTGATGACAGTAGTTTTTTACTACACATGTCAAACACATCTGTTAGAAAAATAAAGTTGTCTTTATAAAATATAGTTTTAAAATTTTATATATTCAACATTTATAGCAATTATAGCCCGAAAATAACACACTAGGACGATTGATTAAAAAAAGAGGTGGTTTAATTCTATGTTAATTTTTAAAAGACATATGATAGTTGATAAAAAAAAAAAAAAAAAAAATTACTACATGTTTAACATTTAAATTCAAATTTTAGGTTCTACATTAGCAATTAAATTCCAAAATTGATGTGACACCCCCACACTTATAACCCACAGCATAGATTACTTTTAACCTGGTTAAACCTGTATTCATTTATTTTTCTTCATTCACCTGTAGCATATTTACGAGATACAACTCATCTCCTAAACAAAGACTCGTTTACACCCAAGCAAAATACACACCTGTAACAGATTTACACAAAGATTTGTCCACACTCATAAGTAATGATCCAGACCCAAAAGTATCCGCCACAAACACACCAATATTTACACATCAAAAGTTCAGTACTATTACATAAGCCCCCAAAAGTAAAACAAACGAGATCATAAGCATAGTAAGCCTATGGTTTAGCCCTAAATATCGTCATCCATGTACACCGATCCCAAAAGCTTATTGAAGCACGAACAACATGTCTGGTAAGCCGTGAGTTTACACATCATCATCACGCTCACCTGCAATGCACAAACCAGGTGAGTTAAAGCCCAGTAACCAGAAATCATGCATGTACGATAAGTTAAATGTTTGCAGAAACTTTAAAAGAGAAGTGAAATACATACTACTGAAATCGTAACTCATGTTTTGAAATATTTTATCTTTATAGGGCCCGTGACCCCCTTACTATGCACTGGAAAGAGCTAGCTTAATAAATAATCATAATCATAGAGTTTATCCATGTTGCACATGCCACCGACCCGACAAATCGAGTCTATCCATATCTCACATGCCACCGACTCAATATATCATAGAGCCTATCCATGTCTCACATGCCACCGACCTGACGAATCAAGCTTATCCATGTCTCACATGCCACCGGCTGAACATATCATAAAACCTATCCATGTCTCACATGTCACCGGCCTGACAAATCAAGCTTATCCATGTCTCACATGCCACCGGCTCAACATATCATAAAACTTATCCATGTCTCACATGCCACCTGCCTGACAAATCAAGTTTATCCATGTCTTATATGCCACCGGCCTCGGTACACTAGCAGTGGTCAACATTATATTTTCCATTTATTTTCATCACACAGTGAACGCAAAGCAGGCTATATACAACTCATTCGTACACATGCCAATGCTCGTGAATGTTATTTTATACAATACTAAATCATTTATTCACACCACATAATTCATATCCATCAATATCAAGAAGCACATGTCACAAATATATCATAGTCAAATAATACAAACAAGTATTGTGTTTATGCATTGTAGGCGCAAATGAATTTCTACTTACCTCTTTTCCGATAATAAGTATATGAAAATCCCTACACGTACTTCAATGTGGTTAAGCCAGTAATTTTCCGAAGACGAAGGCTTGCATTCACCAATTCCTCTCCCCCCTCTCTCTCTTTTGTACGCTGTACTCCTTCCCTCCGCAACCTTCTCTTCTACCTCCCCTCTCTCCTCTTGCTTTTTTATTTTTTATTTTTTATTTTTAAATGAATGAAGCCTTTTTTTCCTTAACTCTTAAGTTAACCACCGCCTTAATTTTTACACACACACACCCACACTAATTATAAACACACGCACACCCACTAATTATATATAAACTCATGCACACCCACTAGTTATATATATACACAATCAGCACATGCAAAGGTTATTACTATTATCTATTATTTATTTATTTAGTTTTTGTATAACTAAACTCATGTTACTAAATAATAATTTATTGTGTAGTTGATATACCCACGCATATAAGTTTATATGTATATGCAAATTAAATTATGTAGGAATAATATATATATCCTTCAAGGTATTTTACCCTATTTTGTATTACTATTGTTATTATTATTATTAACTAACTACGTGTAATTCTATATTATTAGTGCTTGACACCTAATTTATCTTCCTCGATATTTGGCCCAAGGGGTTCCAGCCAATAATGTAAACCCTTAAAATTTAACAGTAACACTACAAGCATAATTAAATACGAGTCGCAATACAAATAAAAATGCAATTTAAATAGCAAATAAAATTATAAAATGAATGCAGTGCATGAACTATATTAGCTAGTGAGCAGTGAGGGCTTGGGGTATCATAATTGACCCACACATGTGAAATTTAAAAAAACAAATATTGTATCCTTCTTTAATATGTTTGAAAGGTCAATTAATAATTAACCAAAATATATGAATTTTTATGTAATTAAGCTTAAAAAGTTACAAATAATAAAATGCTAAATAGTTCATTTCTACATCATACTTTTAAGCAATAATATGTCATAGTTTTTGTATTAGTATTTAGAAAATATCAATATTTTGATTTTAATGCAGATCTAAAGTTTAAGATTGTGAAAAGATGAATCGTAAAAAAATGATTATTTCAATATATCATACTTTAAAACATGTATAAATGCAATGTGTTTAAACATTAAGAACAACAATTGGCGATTTGTTTTTCATAAAAAAATTTTTTACTGGATATAGCAAAAACAATGGAAGCGAACATCGTGAATCGCTATTTCCATGAATGACTTTGTTGTTGTTATTATATTACACTAGATGGCCGCCCGTGCAATACACATGACATAATTTATTTTATTATATAAATAATAGATGTTAAAATTATATTATTATAAATTTTTTGCATAGAATTATTTATGTCAATTATAAATATATATATATATATATACTAGTATGTTCTCCCGTACAATGCACAGACATATTATTATAATATAATATTATTAAATTTTAGAAATACATAAAATTAATATTTAAAAGATATATATATATATATATAATTATGTTCAATAATTTATATATGTACCATGATTATAATAAGGATATAAATATTATATATAAAATTATATGTGAACATTAATTAATTTTATTTATAAAATACAATCATCAAATTACAAAATATATAGTATTTTCTTTTGAAATCAAGAAAATCGAATAAAATATGGTATATCAATGTGAACATTTTTTATTATTATATATTACATCAAATATACCACAAATTCATAATTGATTTGTTAAAATCAAGTAATTATATTTTTTATTATTATTTTTGATAAAATTAGTAACATTACCAATATTAACAAATAAAATATAAAAAATAAAAATGAATGCTTATTCGTTAGCAATGTAACAATATTTTTAAAAATCCGCCTTTCCATTTGTGTAAAGGAATATGGAACAAATATTGAAACAGTCAGTTTATTATTATTGTATATATAAATTATATAATGCGATTTGAATTTTTTATTTGTTATATTGCATTATCATTCTCTTAAAAATTACTTTTATTAAACTAATATATTGCACAATTTTTTAAAGTCAATTTTAGATTGTTCTCAACTCAATACAAAATATTCAACTGACTAAAACCTATTATGGTGGAACAATAAATTATAATATTATATAAATTAAATCATATAATATTTTTATTTAAATTTTTTTTACACTTTTAGATCAAATTGTTATAAGAAACTTAATATTATTTATTCAAATTTAATACATATATCGAAATAAAGATAAATAATTCAATTCATAAAAAAATTATATTCTATCTATAATAAATTTTATATCATACTTTAAATATAATCTTTTGTTTTCAAATATGCAATATTGGTATCATATTGAAGACCACAATAAGATGATTAATTTGATATATCATATGTAAAAAATAAATTTAAAATAAAAAAGTTATTTAAGTTTTTAAATATTAATAAATAAATAAATATAAAAGAGAAATACAAATGTCAATAAATAACTGAGACATGTGTTAAGAAAGAAGAAAAACTAAAGGTTTATTGCTCCAAATAAATTTGGTAGTGATACATGGTGATAGACTATGTTTCTTTTACATATAAAAAAAATTAGTATATTCTCTCGTACAATGCACGGACATATTATTATAGTATAATATTATTAAATTTTAAAAAAGCATAAAATTAATATTTTTAAAAAAATGTACATAGTTATGTTCAATAATATATATATGTACCATGATTATAATAAGGATATAAATATTATATATAAAATTATATCTGAACATTAATTAATTTTATTTATAAAATACAAGCATCAAATTACAAAATATATAGTATTTTCTTTTGAAATCAATAAAATTGAATAAAGAGTGCGTCTTCTATGAAACATTGCACGTGTGACACGATTTAAGGTATTACTTATTTAATTATAAATTATCACTATTTTTTAAGGTAACCAATTAGAAGTAATACACTTTAAAAAATAGTGATATTTTATAGTTAAACAAGTAATACCTTAAATCGTGTCATACGTGCAACCGTTTCATAGGAGTTTTTGCGTTGAATAAAATCTAGTATATCAATGCGAATATTTTTTATTATTATATATAGTATCGAATTTGCCACAAATTCATAATTGATATGTTAAAATCAAGTAATTATGAAAATATAAATGAATTTTTTTATTAGTTTTGATAAAATCAGTAACATTACCAATACTAACAAATAAAAATATAAAAAATTAAAATGAATGCTTATTAGTTAGTAATATAACAAAATTTTCTAAAAATCCATCTTTTCATTTGCGGAAAAAATAGGCAGAAAAAATGATAATAACAAATATAGAAAAAATTAGTTTATTATTATTATTATTACTACTACTACTACTAAAATTACATTATTTCTTAATAGGCAAAATCATTCATTAATCCTTCAATGTACTTAATTTATGGAATATTAAACAATTGAATAAAATTAAATTTAAATTATATTATAATTTCAACTAATCTATATATATGTATATATATATAACTAGTATATTCTCTCGTGCGATGCACAAATATATTATTATAGTATACTACTATTAAAGTTCATAAATATATAAAATTAATATTTTTTAATAATATATATAATTATGTTCAATAATTTATATATATACCATGATTATAATAAGGATATAAATATTATATATAAAATCATATGTGAACATTAATTAATTTTATTAATAAAATACAATCATCAAATTACTAAATATATAGTATTTTCTTTTGAAATCACAAAAAATAAATAAAATTTGGTATATCAATGTGAATATTTTTTATTATTGTATAAAACATCGAATCTATGATAAATTCATAACTTACTTGTTAAAATCAAGTAATTATGAAGATATATGATTTTTTTATATATAATTGATTTGTTAAAATCAAGTTTATGAAGATATATCAATTTTTTTTATTAGTTTTGATAAAATTGGTAACACTAGTTATATTAACAAATAAAAAATATAAAAAATAAAAATGAATGTTTATTGGTTAATAAACAAAATTTACTAAAAATCAGGCTTTCCATTTGTAGAAAGAAAATTTGGCGTGAAAAATGATAATAACAAATATAAAAACAATCAGTTTATTATATATATGTATATATATATATATATATACATAGATAAAAGAAGTACCGGCTATTTTTACTAGCCACTAATTTCCCCCCTTATTTTATTTCTACTAATGGCTACTATATGTATTTATTTATTTATTATTTTAACAAATTTTTAGTTAGATATTTTAAGATCGTATGATATTTATAATATATTTGGGACAATGTGATATCAAATAAACTATTATTTCTCCCGTGCGTTGCACGATTTATAATATAATAAGTTATTATAAAGTAGTTATAATTTTTCAAAATAAAATACATAATTTTATAGAATATATATTTTTAAAATTTATTTAAAAAATATCTAACAATATAAAAATATATTAAATATTAAAATATACCATAATTAATGTATGAAAAATATTTTATATTAAACATTAATATTTTTTTATATATATAAAAAATATGGATATTAAATTGAAAATCACGAAAAGATGACTAATTTGATATATTTTTCATAAAAATGGAGTTAAGATAAAAAAAGTTATGTCTTTAAAAATTAAAATTAAAAATGAAAGAAAAAGAAAATTTTGATTGAATATTATACTTTCTAAAAATAAAAAGATATTTTTTTTGCGGGAAAAATGACAGTTTTGTACTTTCTAACTATCCTACTTTTATATAGTTTTAGATTTAAAAATTAAGGGATCTGGTCGATATTGAATTTTTAATATTATATATATATATATATATATATATATATATATAGAGAGAGAGAGAGAGAGAGAGCAACCTGATAGGAAAAATGGCTAGTTGATGATTTATTCCTAATTGATATTGAATGACTTTGCTCACATGTAATTTTAAAATATCATAAATTTTATATAATTTTGATTATATTTATAGTTTTATTTTTATCCATGCACTGACCTATTACTTTTAGTTGAATTATATATAATATTTTTTTTCGTTTCAAAATTGCAAATTGAAACAAAATAAAGGGCACCATTTTCTTATTTTATTAGCATTGAAATTTCTGCAACTTGGGAAATATATAGGTAAATTTATTCAATTTTACTCATATATATAAATAAATTTATATATAATATTTATATCTTCATCATAACCATGTCATATTTATAAATTATTGAATATAATTATATATTTTTTATTAAAAAATTAATGTTATACCTTTTTTTAAATTAATAGGAGCATGCTATAAAAAATATGTTTGTGCAATGCACGAGAACTTACTTGTAAGTTATATAAGTCGAACAATACTGAGAGAAAAAAACCTTCAATTTTTTTTTTTTAAATAACCAAAATATTTTTCAATCTAAATCTTTTATAAGGGACTTTTAGAACGAAAACAATGGCCGCGGTCCATGGATATAGAGATAAAAGTTGTTGGGCCTGATGGAACCCAGTATTAAAGCTCAAAAGCCCACTATTATCGTTCGTGTGATATTCTAAAGATCCCTGCAACAATATATTAGTATTAATTTATTTTATGTTACTTATAAAAGCATATAGAAATAAAACTTGTATTAAAGTATATATTTTTCGCCCAAAATAAATCTAGTTTTTATAATAAATTTACTAATTGTATACAATTAAATTATTTAATGATTTTTAAATATTAATTAATACTTATTTACAATACAAATGAACAAATTATAAAATAGACAATAAATATTAAGATCAAATTCAAATAATCAACCATAAATAAATAATTTTTTTGAATATAATATTTATTTTAATATTTGCAATGTGGTGTAAAATAAAAAATTATGAAAATATAATTAATTTAATATGTTATACATAGTAAAATAGATAAAATTGTTTGTACTTTTACAAATTGGAAAAAAAAAATAAAAAACTATGTTTATACTATTTCATTATTATATTAATATGAATTATTTATATTTGTGTAGGTCTTGATGGTTCAGTAATATCATCCTATAAAATAAGAAGAGCAAATTGTAAAATAAGTCTCATAACTATAGGACGTTTGCAATTTTAGTCATGTTCAAATGTAAATTTACAATTATGTCTCATAACAATTTTAATTTTGCAAATTTAGTCCTAATTTTGATGGAAATTGAATTTTTTTCTGAATTTGACATATGCGTCTCATGTGACTTTTCCGGCGAAACTTTTCTGATGTGGCTTTTCATTTTCACACAACATTCAAAAAAAAAAAAAAACACACACACACACACTATAAAAGAATATGCCAAATAAACAAAATGAATTTAAAATACTTTAAAAGAATATAGTTGTCTTCTTTAGAGAAACTAACGGTAAGTGATAAAAAATCTAACTCATTTACAATTGATTACTTACAGGTTATTCATTTAAGCAGACAATTTTTTTTATGTTGTTTTGTGTGTGTGTGTTTTTTTTTCTTTTTGTTGCAGATTATGTGAAAATTTAAAAGTTACGTAAAAAAAGTTTTTTAAAAAACAGCATGTAAGACAGACATGTCAAATTCCAACAAAATTACTAACTTTCCCAAAATTCCTAAATTTTTTCCCAAATTATGACTAAATTTGCAAAAATAAAAGTGTTATGGAACATAATTGCAAATTTACATTCGTCTAAAATTGCAATGTCCTATAGTTATGGGACTAATTTTGCAATTTACTCAAATAATAATATATATTAAGAGTTCAACTTTCAAATTACTAATATATATATATATATGTATATATGATTATACATATATATAATTGATGTTTTTAAATTATTGTTAACAAATACTGAGTTTTATATATTTTATTAAAAAAAAACCTTAATATTGAGTTAATTTATCGAAATTTATTGGATTAATTTTACCATATATACAACTAAAGTAGTCTGAAAATAAAATTTCACCTCATTTTTCAGTTTTTAAGAGTGAAAAATACTTTTAGAAACAATGTGTCAGTTTTTATTACTTAAATTTCAATTTTCTTCTATTTTCATAAATAAATTTCAATCCAAATACACTTTTTATATTAAATATATCACATTAATTTTTTTTCATGATCTTTAATTTACACACATATCACATATATTATCATGAAATATTATATTAAAAAATAAAATTATTCTTTGAATGATTATCTGAGTTATATCTAATATTTATGGTGTATTTGATTTATATTGTAAATAAACATTAACTAATAATTTTTTTATAAAAATAAAATAAAATAAAATATAATACAATTAGTCAATTTATTAAAAAAACAAAATACTTGTTTTGGGTTGTAGGAAATAAAATAATTTTCATACAAAACTATTTATTTAAATGTCTTGACCAATAATACAAACTTTTATTATTTTTCAAATTTTATTATTAAATATAAATTACTCAATGTTATATTATAAATATATTTTTTAAATATATTACAAACCATGCATAAGCACGAAGAGTCACTCTATATTAATATAATAAGAAAATGACCTTATAAATAATAAAATCTCTTGAAAACCAGTTTATGATTCTAACATTTTTCTAAATAGTTTATGTAAATAAGAAGAAAAATTATCGGCGGCAGCTTGTGATTGATAAATTTTCATTTTATACATTTTGATTTTTTTTAATAATCATTAATTTGAAATATACAGTGCATATTTAAACAATAATATATTAAAAAAATACAATTCTTTATTGATTATTTAAGTTAAATTTAGATTTGTGTATTTGTTCTGGGTTGAACTAATAGTATTTTATATACAGAAATAAATAAATTTTCTTATGAATATAATTTATAAAATAATTTAATTATCTTTAATTTTTTAAATACAAAAAATATTTATTATAATTCCTTTTTAAATATGTGGTATTTTTTATTTCTTATAAAACAAGTACTCCCTCAGACTCGCTCAACTCTCCCCACAAGTACCATCTATTCTCCTCCACATTTATCGATTTTTTTTAAAATTTAGTTTAATTAAAAAACCATAAAAAGTGAATGTATTGTATATGACTGGCTCACCATTTTCTCATCCATTTCACCTCGTTGAAGAAATTCAAAAAGTAAAAAAAATTATTTTGTTTTTCCTGTGAAAATCTGGATTCTGGCATTATCCCCCTTTTTCCTGTTAAATTTCCCACTGCCGATCAGTTATCAGTTAGCAATCCGCGGATGGAACCCGACGACGGCAATGAACTCGATTCCCACACCTCACGATCCTCTCAAACCGTTGGCGGCGGCAACAACCATGACGGGCAGCTGTCGCGTGCCATATCCAACCGGACTCTGATAGACATAATCCATAACGAAGGCGGCGGCACAAAGGAAAGCAAAAAGACATGGCGGCATTTCAAAGACAAGCTCAAAGGCCACGACAACGCCACCGTCAGCAGAGGCTCCACCTGGACGTCCACCGTCCCTGTCCCTACCTCCGACATACCCATCAGCAACAACAAAAGCTGGAAGATGTCTCGCCACCCGTCCACCCGGGTCAACTCGGGTATCGACTCGGACCCGTCCATTCAGCCCGACATCTCCGCCGTGTCTGGTGCAAGGTGAGATTGCCTAAATCTGGCATAATTATAGTTATCTTCAGGAATTTGCACCAGAAAATTACAGATTCGAATTAATATTATTCTAATTTTCACTTGATGCCTGTTTCCGTTCGCCTTAAAAGGGGTCCAGGTTTGCTCCGGAACTCTAGCCGACCGGCGGATAGAGCGAGCGGGAGATTCGATTTAGACGGTCCGATGAAGAGATTGCAGAGAGAAGAAGAAGAGGAAGAAGAGGAGGAAGAAGAGGAGGAGGAGGAGGAAGACAATGACATGGCGGAGGGGGGAGGGAAGGCGGCGGCGGGCGGGGAAGAGCAGGGGCCGGTGAGAATGTCATTGATGTCGCTGTTGGCAGAGACGGATGAGGACGGGATAGGGTACGGGCTGGGGGACGAGGACGACGAGGACGACGATGACGAGGACGACGAGGACGGCGGCGTTGAGTATAATAATTGCTGCATCTGCATGGTGAGGCACAAGGGTACGGCGTTTGAGCCCTGCGGGCATTCCTTCTGCAGGCTATGCTCGCGGGAGATGTGGGTGCAAGGGGGGAATTGCCCCCTCTGCAATAATTATATTTTGGAAATTCTTGATATATTCTAATAATCTAATTTTCTCTTCTTCTCCTTAAATAATTTATTGTTTTTTTTTTTGTAAGAAATAGTGAACAGATTTGTCTGAGAATTGTTCATTTAATAGTTCTGCTATATTATTTATTTATTTATCGTCGCAATTTATAAAGTAATTAATTAATGGAAAATATGAATAATACTTCTTTTAACAAATATTTTTTTGAAAAGTGACACCGCCTTACAAAATAACAAAGCAAATAGCAGCTCCGATTAAGGAAATATTTCACCCAAACTCACTCATATTATATCAATGCTATCATAACTCGATCTTGTATAAATATTGAATTGTTAGACATTAAACTCGTAAACTTATAGAAGGGTACAAGTTATTTTGATCGATCTTATATAAACATTAAGTTATTTAGGTCTTAAAATTCGTAAATTCATAATATATAAACATTAAATTATTTAGGCATTAAAATTCGTAAATTTATAAAATTGTACACGTTAATTGGATTAAAAGTTTATCCCCTGCCGCTTAGACCTTTTTACTTATACAATTAGTGGTCCCAAATGAGTTTTTATTGTATTGGTATGTTTTTGTCTTTCTAATATATTTTTTATATAGGTACGTATAAGGTTCTAGAAGTTAAACATGGATAAATCGAGTGCTATATGACCGTCTAGTGTTTAGGTAGACTAGGCGGCCGCCTAGAATTTTTTTTTAGCACTTTTTCATTATATCATGTCTCTAATATTTTCAAAATATTGTACCATTATACATACTTTTAACATTAACTATGTATAAAATTCTTCTTTATATAATAGAAGGATGATCGCTAAGTGTTACAACCACATTTATTTTCAATAATAAGTCTTTAATTTTTCTCATCCCTTGACATATGTTCCCACTATTTATTGACATTTGTAATTTTATCTCTTCTATTTTATATTTTTTTGACTAAAATAAAAAACTCAAATAATTTTTCATTTTAAATCTGTTTTTACGTATGATATATCAAATTAATTATCTTTTTGTGATATTTAATTTGACACAAATATTGAATATTCTAAAATAAAAAATTATATTTAAAGTATGAGATATATTTTTTATGTATAGAATTTAATTATGTTATGAATTTAATTTTTTATTTATTTTGATATATGTATCCAATTTGAATAAATAACATTAATTTTTATATGAATTTGATCTAAAAGTATAAATATTTTTGAAAAAATAAAAATATTATATGATTTAATATATATAGTATTATAATTTATTGTTCCACCATAATATATATATATATATATATATATTTAGTGAGTTTAATATTATGTATTGAGTTGGGAACACTCTAAAATTGACTTTAAAAAGTCGTTTATTATTTTATAAAGATCATTTTAAGAGACTGATTATGCAATATAACATAATAAAAAATAAATCGCATAAGATATATATAAATATAATTGACATAAATAATTCTATGTAAATTTTTATAATAATAATAATAATAATAATAATAATAATAATAATGATAGTAATAATATAATTTTTGTATATATTAATATAATAAAATAAATTATGTCATGTGCATTGCACGGGCAACTATCTAGTTTATGCTAAAAACAATTAAGGCAGTTTTTTTAAATTAAAAAATATAAATATTTGGCTGCTTAGGTCATCGGCCGCCTAAATACAGAAAAATATCTAACAATGTTGCTTTTTGCATATTTGAATTGATCATGCACCTAGCTCCAAAGTTCCAACCTACCAGTGGCCTAGGCTGATTTTTGCATCATTGATACATATGTGTGTATACATTAAGAATTATACATAAATGTATTGTATATAAGAAAACACAATTAATTGATTACATCTATAGTTGAAAAATATTAAAACGCGGCACCATCCATAAATACTTAGTTGTCTAAATATGACAACACGAACTATATATATAACAAGTATTTTATCCATACATTGCACGAAATGTAATACATTTATTAATATTATCAAAGTTTTTTCATCCATAACTTGTGAAAAAGTCAAAACCATACAAATAACAAATAACAACATGAATGAAAAAAGTATGACTTATCCAACTGCAGCTATAAACGTAACGGCTTTGTATACTGTGCAACCAACTTAAGTAATCAAGTCTTTTGGAGTAAGTATGTAAGAGTTCTAACAAAGCCATCACTATCAAAACGAATCCTCAAAAGCATGATGCAAGGGAATTAAACAACAAATTCTAGGCTTTATTAAGTAGGATTTACACGTTGTTGTCACGGTTGCATATATTTATATTCGTGTAATTGAATTATTACAATCTAAAAAATAACAAAAACTCGTGATTTCGTCTAATGGGCCTCTAATGAATTTGCCCCATGGATGCATAACATAATATTTGTCCAATTAAAAATAATTTTTTCTTAAATTATTAAAAAAGTATTTACTTTCATGGTAAAAATATTATTTTCAATATAAAAGTATTATTTTTGTTTAATTAATTATAAAATATTTAGTTAAACTTATAATATTTTTAAATGTAAAATTAAGTAATATCTTTGAACACTCTAATAATATTACTTTTACCTAAAAAATCTTACATTTGCTGATAAAAGTCATGTCCAAAATATGCATGCTCAAAATAAGTAGGCATACAACAAAGATATCTATGTTATTGCCATTTTTAGGATTATATTCGATTCATTGTATGTAATAGGATCCATGAGTGCATATGATTTATGCAACTTTTTGTTTAAAAAAAACTAGGATTTAAATGAGCCAAGAAAATATAATATTGTACAAGCTTGTTTAAATATTTATTGAAATCAAATTACTTAAACCTAGTCTAATACAATTTAGTTTGGACATATAGTTTATTTTCTTACATTTTTTCTATAAAACTTCGACTCGATTGAGCTAAGTTTTAACTCTTTTATTAAACGAAATACTATTTTCAAAATTGAATGTGCGTAATAGAATTGTCCAAAATAATTCTTCTGACAGTCTACATTTTCGTTCCTTTTCAACCGCGCTGATAATGTCACTTTTAACTCAATTTCAAAGTTTAGATTAGGTATTAAGGCTCAATATGTTGTCCTCCTAGTACCTAGCGCCTCTTACATTGATAAATAATAAATGTTTAGTATATCAATCGTACAAACTTAAATATTAAATAGTTTAATTTATATACTTACATATCAACCTTAATTGAATAATTTTGTGGCCATATTCTGCAAAATTATCCTCTCACTTTCAGCCCACTCTCAAATTATGACACAAAAATGCACCCAAAAGAAGCACTATTTATGATGTAATTAGTTATGGGTGTTAGTATGGACCAAGTTTAGTGGCGTGTGGATATGTTAGAAGCTGATGATGGTCACACAAACCTTGCCAACTGTTTCTCTGGCCACAACTACCTTAAACAATGCTATATATATGTGTATTTCTATGGACACACATCAATTTAGGTTAAATTAAAGTTATACAAAACATTTTGAGTTTCTCATGCTTCATTCCAAATGGAATATTGTAAATTGAGTTTTCTTGCAGTTGTTTTGATCTTTGGAGTGGTACATGCTGCACCTGATGACGTATCGTTCAATAATAATTATGAGGTTGTTTGGGGAAAAGACCATGCTGCGTTCCTCGATCAAGGAAAAGAAGTTCAACTCTGGATGGACATAAACTCTGGTTTGATATATATATATAGATAGATATATGTGTGTGTGTGTGCGCGCGCGCGCGTGTGTGTGCGTGTATAATGACTTTGCATTCTATCATGTTAAGAAATTATTTATATAACTGAGTTTCTGATCATAAATCTTTATTAATTTTTTTAAAGATGTCACGATAAATGTATAAATGATAATTCTCTCTAATAGCTTATGTTGTTAGATAAGGAGATCAGTCACGTTATGAAGTCAGACAAATTAATTAAGTGAAATGTCCTGTAATTAAATCTCAACGTTACTATTTAAAACGTGAAATTTTAGATGATTTGTCTACACATAAGGTATTAATTAGTTTTTGCATTTTCATGTTAGGGGACATGTATGATATTTATTTCTAATATTTTAAGTTTTCACATTATGTGGTCGTTTAACATTATGTAATGTACAAATGATTAATATTTATATTAATTCAAATAAATTTCATATGTGTGCCTTTATCTGTGTGTATATATATGCAGGAGCTGGCTTTGCATCCAAACTAAGCTATGGATCAGGATTCTTTCATTTGAGGATGAAGCTGCCCAACAAGGACTCTGCAGGAGTTGTTACAGCTTTCTATGTACATGCCTTTTCACTTTTATTAAATAAATTTCTATCAATTTTCCATAATTAATAATCTTTTTCCAGATAATTGAAAAATTAAAAAAATAATTTTTAATTTCTCCTCTCATCAAACTATCATCTCCCACAAGTAGGAAGAAATCACTTTTCACCAGGTAGGGTTAATAATTTTGGTTCTTAGTTTTTCATTTTTCTTCCAGTTTTGTTTTTCTGTATCTTTGGTTCTATCATTTCAATTTTAGCTTCAGGGAACTAACTATCCTAATGTTAACTTAGTTGAGATGCTAATGAACATTAATATGTTAGTTACTCGTTGAAAGTCCAATTAAAATGGTGAACACGAAAGTGAAGAAAAATAAAATTGAGAACAATCAACGAAAAACATAGAGCCCAAAATTGAGTTGTTCATAATTAAATAGAACCAAAAAATAAAATTGTCTCCATACAAATAACAATGTATGTATATATGTATGTGCATTTTAAGCTTTATTATTATTTATAATTGTAGTGGCTACATTTTGCAGCTGACCTCAAGTTATAATAATCATGATGAACTAGATTTTGAATTCTTGGGGAATAGAGAAGGGAAACCCATTACCGTACAGACAAATGTGTTTGCAAATGGTGAAGGAGACAGAGAACAACGGAGCCTTCTCTGGTTTGATCCTACTGCTGATTTCCACACCTACAAGATCCTATGGAACAGTCACCAGATTGTGTAAGAAACACACACACACACACACACACACACCTCTCTCTCTCTCTCACACACACACACATTTTGGTATACAAATCCCATATTTTATCCATAAAACAATTGTTATTAGAACAAAAAATAAAATTATACTAGACATTTTATATTTTAATAGTTTCTTTTTTTTTTTTTTTGTAAATTTTTTGGACATTTTTATCCTTAATTTAATTTGCTAACTTTCTTAGAGATCAGGTCAAAAGTGTTGAAATTAAAATATTCATTTAACATTAGACAGCGTCACACAAATAAATTGTGTCACTTTAGGTGGCTCGTAATTCAAGTAACTCAATTTTTAATTTTAAGTTCATCTCATTTAATTTTATTATCATAAAAATTTTTGAAATTAAAATTCGAACTACTTGAAATTTGAGTAATTCAAGATGGTACAACTATGGCTTCCTAAAAAAAAAATCATAGATGTGACAGAAAGAAATAGAGAAAGCCAGAAATTAAGGAAAGTCAACAAAAACAAAAAATGTAAAAAAAAAAATTAAAATTTATTAAAAAAAATTGCTAAAAAACTTAGAAAAGTTAAAAAAATGTTATATATAATTATTTACAATGTTAATTTCAGATTTTACGTGGACAGCATCCCGATCAGAGTATTCAAGAATCTGACAGGCTTTGGGCTTAGTTACCCAAACCAGCCCATGAAAGTAGAAGCCAGCATATGGAATGGGGATAGCTGGGCCACAGATGGGGGCCGGACAAAGATTAATTGGGCCGCTGCACCTTTTACGGCCCATTTCCAGGGATTCAGTTTTGGCGGTTGTTCGTTAATTGATGGGACCTGCCATGACTCAAAGTACTGGTGGAATCAGAGCAAATACTGGAAGTTGAACAGTAAGCATCAGAGAAAATATGAGGAAGTGAGAGATAAGTATATGAACTATGATTATTGTTATGATAGGGTTAGGCATCCTACTCCTCCTCCTGAGTGTGCCTTTAATAAGTAATTTAATAATTATGTCCGGTGTGTACACGTCTTAATATATTTAATTACGACTCAATTTTATAAAAATTAATGTTTGTTTTTATTTAAGATGAATAAATATAGTTTTAATATATCAACAATGCATACAATAATATATGTTTACGATGGATGTGTGAGTATTTCGTTAGTAATGTATGATTCAAACAAAAAACAAATATATACGACGGATTGTTGTGTATTTTGTCAATATATTTCGTCAATAATATATGATCTGTTGACAACAAGATAAGTTAGGAATTTACGATGGAATGATAAATATTTGTAAATGATATATTGTTTATTGATCGTATTTAATTTGTGTGTTGTGGTTTAATTATGGATGCTTCCTTGTTTTGTTTACAATACAATTGATGGGTTAGAGTTGAATTTATTTAATTGATGAATGATTCTTTCTTATTCTATTATCCAACTAGTATTTATCCCGTGTGCTGCACGATTTATAATATAATAATATAATAACAAATAGTAATATAAATTTTAAAATAAAATACATAATTATAAAAAATATATTTTTAATAAAAATTGATTTAAATAAAAATATCTCACAATATGAAAATATAGTAAATATTAAACTATACCACAATTAATTTATGAAATTTTTTTATTTAAAATTATTTTTTTAATATCCGCAATAATATCAAATTGAAGATCATGAAAATATAATTGATATGATATATTTAAAAAAAATGAAATTGAGATGGAAACGTTATAAACATTTGAAAATTAGAGTGAATCAACAAAAATATAGAAAAAATTTAATTGGATGATATCTATATATATATATATATATATAATAGCAAAAGACGTACATTTTTAGAAACCTTAGCAATTTCCGCCTAAAACAGTTACTAAATTTGGGTGTATACATGACATCATATAATTGACCGGCATAATTAATTAATCCACTTTAATGAGTTATATGTTATGGAAATTTCATTATATTTTCATTGAATTATTCACTTATTTGCAATTTTTTTAATTTTTTGTTTTACATATTAAAGTCAAACCTGCACAATGTATAATTTTGATTGCATTAAATTTTTTAGGATTATTTCTTAATTAGAAGGTCAAATTCATTATGATAATTTTATGGTATTATTAATTGATTGTCCTAATATTTATAGTAAATTTAGATGGAAAGCAATATGATAATTGCCTTATTTTTTGTAGACAATTTTTTTTGTATGGTTGTTGAATGACAGAGTAATATTCATATATAATTTTTTAATTATAAATTATTTAATATTTCTTATTAAATTACGTATATGTGTAACATTATATAAAAATGTGCATGTGACTTTAAATTAGTGGATATATTAACATTAATTGCAATTGTATTATTTAAATAATTAATATTAAATAACATTGAAAATCTATATATCTATATATATATATGATAGAAGAAGCTGCACAATTATAGAAACTTCTTATTTTATTGGTCATCATAATTAATTAGAGAATTTTAAAGATGCATCTTATAGGGAACTTTGTTTTACTAATCAATGATTTAATTATAATGGCAGCCAAAATTTTGCAAACATATATAATTATCGAATGCACATTTTGCAAATGTCAGATTTATCAAATCATTAGCCATATTTAATTAGATTTGCAGACATAATTTTAGGATTAGAGGATTTTACATATGCATATTATATGAAATTTTGTTTTACTAATCAATGATTTAATTATAATGGCAACCGAAATTTTAAGGATCATTGAATGCACATTTTAGTAAAGTCAAATTTACCATACTTTAAATCATAATTGAAAATGATAGAGAATTCACTCCTATAGAGTTGGATAAAATAATTTAGGTTTTCCCCTCTATAAAAATATGCATAAAGGTTTTCACTTACTTCACAACCAATTAAAACGCTGAGTGTGAGGATTAGTCATTGTTGAAAAATTATGTTCGTCATTCATGTATTTTTTTTTTTACTGTTTTTTTGTATTTTTTTGTATTTTTTGTAGAAGGTATGTAACTATTAATTTTTATTTACTATATGTTTGTTGACGTGTTAATTCGTTTGGGTTACTATTTATCATATTTACTTATTGTATAAATTGTAATTCGACATTTTAATCATGAATAAAGAATATAAATGATTTAATGTTGAATATATTTAAATATTTAACTAAAGTTTCTTTTTTTGTTGTAGGAGTTTGATAGTTTGTCGATGATTGATGTGGATGATATTGGAAAAAAATCATAAGTTTTTCTTTAAAAAATATTTTTTGTTAATAAATATTATTGTTTTATGGGCTTTTTTTCTATGTTATTATATTTTTTTTCTATTTAACATATAAGTTGATTCTACTGGTGAAGAAGTTAAGAGATTGTAAATATATATTGTTGGATGATTTTTCTTCAAGTAATTCCTCTAAAAAGCCAAAGCTACCAAAGTGAAGATTGAGAATGAATTAGAAGAATTTATTTTTTGTTTTATATGTTTTGAAATATGAGCTTGATATGCTTGCCTTTTGATTTTATAATTTTGAAAAATTTAGGAGATTTTCTGTATGTATTTAATTTTGTGAATATATTTTACAAAATTTATGAATTTATGTAACTTCAGTATGTCAAATTTATGTTTTTTCCTAAATTTTACATATGTTTACATATCTTCAAGTATGTCTTTGAAATAAAAATATGTTATTTGCAGATATCATAAATGATACAGACAAGCGATTTCATAAGTTATTTTATTTTATTTTTAGAGGTAATTATAGATTATTTTAAATTTTATCTATTTTTAAAATATCATATTAAATTATTTGAATATATTTATGTATATGAATATTTATTTGATTATATATTTTAATATATTAAAAAGTATAATTAACAAGTTTATTTAATTATAAATAAATATAATAATATTTTAATATAAATATATTGTTTATATAATTAAAATATAAAAATTATTGTATAATATTAAATTAATTTTTAATTATTTGTATATTACAAACCATGTAACGTACGGGTGCATTACTAGTACTTTCTAAAAATAGAAAAGAAATTTCGATGAAAAAATTACAATCTTCTAAATATTCCAACTATTCCGTAAACTGTCATAGTAGAATGAAACATAGTATGAATTAAAATCTTTTTTTGAATATATTTGGAATTAAAAATAATTAATAAATTAGGAGATAAAATATTGTATTTTTCATATAGAATTTGACGAAATTCATACATATGTAAAATTAAAATTTATTGTGGGTGAAGGGCATTTTTATTTTCACTGAAGTAAAAAGTGAATGACATTACCGCAGTTCGTAACATTAGATAATTACGACATTGCCACTCCAAAAAAAATATGGCAGATAAGATCTTTCTGTATTTTTAATTTAAAAAAAATGGCAAATTCCTTTTATTTATGAGTTAGGAAAAAGAATAATAGGACCGACCCGGAGAACCGATCCGACCCGTTTATCTTCATCTTTTATCAATTATCATCTCTTCGAAATAATTGAAATTCGATGAATTAAATAAGAAAAAGAAAAGGCTAGCTTTGTGAATTCTGAATACGCAGTTTCAGTTTCTCTCTCCTCCTCTCCTCCCTAAATTCTTCCAGAGACTCGCGGGCGAACGAAAATACATATAGTTTTGTAGTTGTTGGATTTAGGGTTAGGGTTTTGTGCTGCGAATTTGATTGTTTGTTAGCCGCACGATGTACGCTGATCGGGAGGAGGCGCAAGCTAATAGGTCAATTAAGGACCGTCTCAACGGTGATTCACTTGCCAGTTCCGGACGTCGGAGGCTTATATCCGGCAAGAGGTCAACATCGTTTTCACCTGATACTTATTTTCCCCGTTCGTGTGTGTCAATTGTTATAAACTATATTTTGTAGGTATTATTTATGCGTACAAGATGAACGAACCGACCTTTCCTTCAGAGTTTTAATCTGGATCTTCATTTATTGTTTATATTCGTGTTCTTTCATTTCTTTCTTGATTTGGATGTTTGTAAAAATGATCTGACTTGAGGCGAACATTCAGCTCCAATTGTTAATTGGTTTGCGTACTAACGAGCTTTAATCTTATCGAGCAAAAGAAGCTCCTGAGCTTGGTAGGTTTATTTTTACACATATCTGATTACTTTCCACTAATTGAACATGCGAGCTTAAATCTTATCAAGGGGGAAAATATTTAGTTTGTTATTTTTTTTGTTTAATTTAATTTTTATAATCCAGTTCAAATGAGTTTTTAGTGATAGATCTTAAGCTGAGCTGGAGAAGTTTCGGTTTGTCTATTTATTGGTCTATACTAACCATACTCTATTGGGACAATGGAAAGGTGTGAGTGTGACATTGTTGTTGTTGGGATTGGTACAAAATTTTACTTGCAAGCTCTCTCACATATATACTGCCATACAATAGGAGAACTGCACCTGGTAACTGGGATATGTACTATTTGGATTTCTTACAAAGGCAGGATGTAAACTTCTAATTTCATTTGGGATAAATATGGGATTTAAAATTATATCTCTAATTGATAATTTTGTTAAATTTTCTATTTCATAATCTAAATTATTTGATCGGAGATTCTAAAAACATAATTATAACATGCATTAAAAACTTTGAATTGAATAAAAATATGAGTAAGACGTAAAGAAAACATATTGAAAATTGAACTTACAAATTTTATTTGATGACAACTTCAGTTTACAGGTTTGGGGTTTGATTTTGGATACCAAAGTATCAGATTGATAACAGAAGAGAGAAAGAGGAGAGAGAAAATAGAAGCAAGGGCGAGCAAACTCAAGCGTGAGTTTCTCATTACATTTGATACCTATTTATACAAAATTTCTAAATTTGAATTTCTATTACATTTGTCTTTAATCTGCATCTTCATTTGCATGTGAGTTGAATCTTCATTTGGTCTTCATTTGGAGAGTGTCGTCAGTCTTCATTTGCTGAGAGGTCACCATCAACTTTGTCTTCTTTCAATAATTTGAGGTCTTCAAAGTCTTCTTCATGACTCATCATCATCTTCCCCGGCTTTTGAAATAGTACATATCCCTAAACTATTACATATTTTGCCCTATCTATTACAACATTTTGAGAAAAAATTCAAAATCAAACGGGTCTTGTGCTAATGGACTTCCAAATGGATCCAAATTTGACTCTTCTGATGAATGAGATTTTCCAGACTTTTGAGACATAAAATAAAAAAAACTGACTTTGCATGTCTGGAAATTGTTTGATCATTTTGAAGAACTGTTTTTGTTGTGGAGACAAATTCTCCACACTTGATTCCTTTGTTTTTTCTTTTACTTTTTCATTTGATTTTTTTCTTTTGTGATGAAGAAGAAACTTCACCAGTTTCTGGATTGAACCTTATCTTATTTCGAGTAGAAATAAAATGTTTGATAGAATTTTCAGAACAAATTTCTTGTTGAAATTTGCCCCACCATTTGACCTTATGAGAACGAAGGATTGATAATGGAGTTGGATCAGAATAAAATTTGTCAAAGTTGAAATTCCATGAAAAGATCCATGGAACTTTGAATTCTGTATGAAATAATAGCATTTTCTGATAAATTTTTAAATTTGAATTTTCTGCAAAGACTTCAAAGCCTTTGAGAACTGGTTTTGGGAGAATGTATGATTTTGAACCCATTCTTTTCCACAATTCAAAAAACCAAATGGGGAAAGTTGTTTGACAAGAGGTATGGAAGGTAAAAAATCAAGAATGAAAATTTGGAGTGATATAGAAAGTTCTATACCACGCATTTTTGTAATCGATATAATTATATTCTTTGGGAAGAAAATTGACTGAGAAAAATTTTGATTCAGTAAATTTATCCCATTGGGATAGACTTAAAACTTGTTTGATGATACACTTTGAGTAGATTATTTGTCCATTTTCATTTTTCTTATGAACAATTTCTACTGAATTTGTATCAACTAAAATTAATTCATAAAATTTTTGAGATTTTTGAAAGTTATCAGATTCCCAATATTGAAATGTTGGAAATTTGTTTTTAAAGTAATCTTTTGCCTGAAGTTCCTTTGGGTATTCAGTAAAGGGCGTTAATCCTATTTCTTCAACCCATGTCTTTGAGACCATTTTTCAAAACAAATAGTGTTGAAATAGATAAAAATATAAGATTAAATAAAAATAGTGATGTTTTAGCAAAAATAGCAACAAAATTATCAGAATTAGATAATAATAAAATTAATGTTTTAGATAAGGAAATAGAATCTGAAACAGAAAATGAAGAAAGTACAAATTATAGTAATAATTCTGAAATTGAAGAAATAATTGATAATTTTGATGATAATGATAATATTAATAAAATATATACTAGACAAAGAAAATTTAGAGGAAATACCAGAAATTATTATAATAGACCTACTCCGGCAGATATAGGTTATGAAGAAAGAAATCAATTTACAAAAAGTCATTATGACGGTTCGTCAATAACAGAATGGAATATAGATGGAAAAACTGAATATGAAATTTTAAATACTTTACAAGAAATGGGAATGTCTAAAATGGCATATAGATTACAAGGACATTCGGAACAAATTGCATGTAAATTAATTGTCCAAGGATTTACTGGCCAATTAAAAAATTGGTGGGATAATGCATTAGATTTAAATACAAAAATTGATATAATGAATCATAGTAGAGAAGTTGATGATGATGATCGTAATACAAATCTTGAGAATGATTCATGTGATTTCTTAATAGTTACAATATCAATGTATTTTATAGGAAATCCAAAAGAGGAATTTAATTCGTCAAAAATTATTTTAACAAATTTAAGATGTCCTACACTATCTGATTATAGATGGTATAAGGATGTTTTCCTTACTCAAATACTTAGAAGAGAAGACTGTAATATGTCTTTCTGGAAAGAGAGATTTATTATGGGACTTCCAAAATTATTTGCAGAAAGAATACTTCAAAAACTTAAAAGTGAAATAGGAACAGATGATATTCCTTTTAATAATATGACATACGGCCAACTCTTTGCTTTCATAAAGAAAGAAGGATTAGCTTTATGTTCAGAACTTAAATTACAAGCAAAATACAGATCTGATAAAAATAATACAAGGAAAGAATTAGGATGTTTCTGTGAAACATTTGGTTTAATGAAAATTGAACCCCCTTCATTATCATACAAGAAAAGAATTGGAAAATTTAAAAGATTTAAAGAGTATGAAGAAAAACCCAGGTATAAAAAATATAAAAGAAATAAAGAATATAAACCAAAAAATAGATATAAAGGAAAATTTAAGAATAATAATAATAAACCAATAGTTTGTTGGACTTGTGGCAAACCAGGTCATACTGCAGATAAATGCTTTAAGAAAAAAGATAAGATAAAAGAAATCAAAAATAAGGAAGAAGACTCTGATTTTTTAGAAGAAGAGTCAAAAACCTCTGAATATAGTAATAGTGATACAGATAATAGTAAAAAAGACTTATGTGGAATTTGTGTAATAACGAAAGAAAAGAAAGGTATAATATTTGATTTAATTCAACAAATTCAAGATCAAGATATTCAAAAAGAATATTTAAATAAATTAAAAGATTTAATAATAGAAGAGGATACAAAGAAAATTAGTATTAAAGATCATTTTAGTTTAAATAAAATATTTGATAAGTATCCAACAGATAATATTTTAAGACAAATTACGACTAAAGATTTACAAACAGAAGTTAATTTACTTAAAAAACAAGTTAGTCAAATGCAAAAGGAAATATTTAATTTAAAAGAAAAAGATTTAGAGTTAGAAGCCAGAATAATGGTTAATAGTAATAATGAAGCCAGTACTAGTGACACAAAAGATAATCAAGATAATGATGAAGAAATTTCTGAAAAAGATTTTATAAATAATATACAAAGAATACAATTTCAAAAATGGTATATTAAAATAAATTTAGTAATAGGAAAATTTCAAATAAGTTTAATAGCATTATTAGATTCAGGTGCTGATCAAAATGTTATTAAGGAAGGTATAATACCATCAAGATTTTATGAAAAAACTAATGAACAATTGTTTACAGCAAATTCAAAACCATTAAATATTAGGTATAAATTATCAAAAGCACATATATGTAATAATGGTTATTGTTTTAAAAATACATTCACTTTAGTAAAAGATATTTCACAAAATGTTATTTTAGGAACACCATTTTTAACACAAATTTATCCTTTTCAGGTCAATAGAAATGGTATTAAGACAAAAATTCATGGAAAAATAATAGAATTTAATTTTATTAATCCTATAGAAATGAAAGAAATAGTTTTATTACAAAATTCTTCTATATTTAAACAAATAAATAATATTTATGATAAGAAAAAACAAATTAATTTCTTAAGAGAAGAAATAGATTATAAAAGAATTGATGAACAATTAAAAGATGAAAAAATAATAAAACAAATAAAGGAATGAGAGAAAAAATATTTAGATAATATTTGTAGTGAATTGCCTAATGCATTTTGGGAAAGAAAAAATCATATTATTAATCTTCCATATGAAAAAGATTTTAATGAAAGAAATATTCCTACAAAAGCTAGACCTATTCAAATGAATCAAGAATATTTAAAAATATGTCAGGATGAAATAAAGGATTTATTAAAGAAAAATTTAATAAGACCTTCAAAGTCTCCCTGGAGCTGTTCTGCTTTTTATGTAATGAAGCAGTCAGAATTAGAACGAGGAGTTCCTAGACTAGTAATTAATTATAAACCTTTAAATAAAGTATTACAATGGATTAGGTATCCTATACCTAATAAAAGAGATTTAATTAATAGATTATATAATGCAAAAATATTTTCAAAATTTGATCTGAAATCTGGATTTTGGCAAATTCAGATTAATGAACAAGATAGGTATAAAACAGCTTTTACAGTACCATTTGGACATTACGAATGGAATGTAATGCCATTTGGATTAAAAAATGCCCCTTCAGAATTTCAAAAAATAATGAATGATATCTTTAATGAATATAGTAATTTTAGCATAGTTTATATTGATGATATATTAATATTCTCAAAAGATATAGATCAACATTTTAAGCATTTAAACATATCAAAGAAAATAAAATTATTCCAAACATCTATAAGATTTTTAGGTCATGATATTTCCCAAGGATATATTAAACCAATTAATAGATCTTTAGAATTTACAGAAAAATTTTCAAATGAAATTAAAGATAAAAATCAATTACAAAGATTTTTAGGATGTTTAAATTATGTTAGTGATTTTTTTTCAAATCTTAGACAAAATTGTAAACCTTTATTCAAAAGATTAAAAAAGAATCCACCTATTTGGACTGAAGAACATACAAATATAGTTAAGGATATTAAACAAAAAATTAAGTCATTACCATTCTTAGGAATCTCAAATCCTAAAGCAAAAATGATAGTTGAAACAGATGCCTCTGATATTGGATACGGAGGAATATTAAAACAAGTAATAGAATCAAAAGAACAACTTGTTAGGTTTCATTCAGGTATTTGGAATGAAGCACAAAAGAATTATTCAACAATTAAAAAAGAGATTCTAAGCATTGTTTTATGTATTTCAAAATTTCAAGATGATTTATATAATAAAAAATTTCTTTTACGAATTGATTGTAAGTCTACAAAAGAAGTTTTACAAAAAGATGTTCAAAATATAGTTTCTAAACAAATATTTGCAAGATGGCAAGCCATCCTTTCTGTTTTTGATTTTGATTGAATTTATCAAAGGTGAAAATAATTCATTACCAGATTTTTTAACAAGAGAATTTTTACAAGGTTCTAAATAAATTTATTTTCAGATGATGGACAACAAGACAAAGTCTCAGATTTTGAAAGAATATGAACTACCCGAAACAAAAGAAATTGAATATCCAATTTCAAACAGAACCTATACCCCTTTACCACAAAATTTTCCTAGATTACCTTCACCTCAAATTCAGAGTTCAAACAGATTTCTTCCCCTTCAAAATCCACCAGAAATTCCTTTCAAATCTATTCTTGCAACAATTCCACAAACACCACCAAAACCTGCAAACATTGTTTTGCCAAATCAACCTCAAACAGAAGAGCATAAATATGTTACAAAAGCCTGGATTGATGAGATAGGGTTGACTCCTTTCACAGAAATTCCAAAAGAAATGCAAGCTAAGGATTATATTAGAAATAGATTCCCTACATCTCAGTATTGGGAATCTAATGATTTTCAAAGAAATCAAAGATATTATGAATTAATTCTTGTGGATACAAATTCTGCAGAAATAGTTCATAAGAAAAATGATGAAGGTCAAATTATTTATTCAAAGTGTATCATCAAGCAAGTTTTAAGTTTATCCCAATGGGGTAAATTTACAGATTCAAAATCTTTTTCTATTCGATTCATTCCTAAAGAATATAATTATATTGATTATAAGGATGCTTGGTATAGAACTTTCTATATCACTCCAAATTATCATTCCTGGTTCTTCACCTTTTATGTTTCTTGTCAAACAAATTTCCCCATTTGGTTTTATGAATGGTGGAAAAGAATGGGTTCTGAATCATCCATTCTTCCAAAGCCTGTTCTCAAAGGATTTGAAATCTTTGCAGAGAATTCAAATCTTAAAAATTATCAAAAAATGCTTAACTTTCATGCTGAGTTCAAAGTTCCATGGATCTTTTCATGGAATTTCTTCTTTAACAAAGTTTATTCTGATCCTTCTCCATTATCAATTATTCGAATTTTCAAAGTCAAATGATGGGCAAAATTCCAGCAAGAAATTTGCTCAGAAGCTTCAATCAAATATTTTCTTCAAACGGGTCATAAAATCAGGTTTAATCCTGAGACTGGTGCAGTTTCATCCTCTCAAAAACAAAAATCAAAAGAAAAGGGAAAAGAAAAAGTCAAAGAATCAAGTGTGGAAAATGTTTCTCCACAGCAAAAACAATTCTTCGAGATGGTTAAACAATTTCCAGAAATGCAACAGAAGTTTTTTGATTTTATGTCTCAAGAATCAACAAAATCAAAATCATCAGAAGAGTCAAATTCAGATCCATTTGGAGGACCACTTGCACAAGATCCTTATGCATTTTAATATATAAACTGTTGTAATAGAATAGGCCAAATTATGTAATAGATTAGATATTTATCAAAGTTTTGAAGAAAATTCAAAAAGCTGGTGGCAGGTTGTGAGTCATCAAGTTTTCATTACTCAGATGCTCAAATTCAAAAGTTGCGGCTAAAGTTTATGCTGAAGACTTTTCAAGAAAAAAGACAAAGTGTGACAAAGACTTCTCAACAAATCAAAGGTGCCGACACTCTCAGATTGAAGACCAAATGAAGATGAAATTGACATGCCAATGAAGATTCAAATTAAAGACAAATGTAATGAAAATTCAAATTCAAAATTTTCTATAAATAGATTCAAAATGTATGAGCTACTCACGCTTGAGTTTGCTCGCCTTTTCTATCTCTCTCATTACCCTCTGAAGTTTTTACTTCCTTTGTAGAACCCTCAGCCTTGTAATATCAAAGATTATCAATCAAATTCTGTAAGTTTAATTTTCCTATCTTCTACATTTCTGTAGATAATTATACAATTGTATAATTTGTATATCGGCTGGAAACCCGAGCTGCCAGACGAAAAGAGCTTCTTTGAAGTTCGTTGCTCAGGTCTAACAACGCCTCGTACAAATTAAAATGTTTACAATTTCAGATTTTATAACTGCTATTTACATTTCTTTCAAAGTTTTTAATGCTTGTATAAATTATGTGTTTAGAATCTCAAACATTAATGATGCAATAGATAATATAATAATTAACCTAGCCAACAAACCCATAAAATACAAAGCTCCTGTTTGTCCCCAGTTTGGTATCAGAGCTCCTGATTGATAATCTTTGATATTACAAGGCTGAGGGTTCTACAAAGGAAGTAAAAACTTCAGAGGGTAATGAGAGAGATAGAAAAGGCGAGCAAACTCAAGCGTGAGTAGCTCATACATTTTGAATCTATTTATAGAAAATTCTGAATTTGAATTTTCATTACATTTGTCTTTAATTTGAATCTTCATTTGCATGTCAATTTCATCTTCATTTGGTCTTCAATCTGAGAGTGTCGGCACCTTTGATTTGTTGAGAAGTCTTTGTCACACTTTGTCTTTTTTCTTGAAAAGTCTTCAGCATAAACTTTAGCCGCAACTTTTGAATTTGAACATCTGAGTAATGAAAACTTGATGACTCACAACCTGCCACCAGCTTTTTGAATTTTCTTCAAAACTTTGATAAATATCTAATCTATTACATAATTTGGCCTATTCTATTACAACAGTTTATATATTAAAATGCATAAGGATCTTGTGCAAGTGGTCCTCCAAATGGATCTGAATTTGACTCTTCTGATGATTTTGATTTTGTTGATTCTTGAGACATAAAACCAAAAAACTTCTGTTGCATTTCTGGAAATTGTTTAACCATCTCGAAGAATTGTTTTTGCTGTGGAGAAACATTTTCCACACTTGATTCTTTGACTTTTTCTTTTCCCTTTTCTTTTGATTTTTGTTTTTGAGAGGATGAAACTTCACCAGTCTCAGGATTAAACCTGATTTTATGACCCGTTTGAAGAAAATGTTTGATTGAAGCTTCTGAGCAAATTTCTTGCTGGAATTTTGCCCACCATTTGACTTTGAAAATTCGAATAATTGATAATGGAGAAGGATCAGAATAAACTTTGTTAAAGAAAAAATTCCATGAAAAGATCCATGGAACTTTGAACTCAGCATGAAAGTTAAGCATTTTTTGATAATTTTTAAGATTTGAATTCTCTGCAAAGATTTCAAATCCTTTGAGAACAGGCTTTGGAAGAATGGATGATTCAGAACCCATTCTTTTCCACCATTCATAAAACCAAATGGGGAAATTTGTTTGACAAGAAACATGAAAGGTGAAGAACCAGGAATGATAATTTGGAGTGATATAGAAAGTTCTATACCAAGCATCCTTATAATCAATATAATTATATTCTTTAGGAATGAATCGAATAGAAAAAGATTTTGAATCTGTAAATTTACCCCATTGGGATAAACTTAAAACTTGCTTGATGATACACTTTGAATAAATAATTTGACCTTCATCATTTTTCTTATGAACTATTTCTGCAGAATTTGTATCCACAAGAATTAATTCATAATATCTTTGATTTCTTTGAAAATCATTAGATTCCCAATACTGAGATGTAGGGAATCTATTTCTAATATAATCCTTAGCTTGCATTTCTTTTGGAATTTCTGTGAAAGGAGTCAACCCTATCTCATCAATCCAGGCTTTTGTAACTTATTTATGCTCTTCTGTTTGAGGTTGATTTGGCAAAACAATGTTTGCAGGTTTTGGTGGTGTTTGTGGAATTGTTGCAAGAATAGATTTGAAAGGAATTTCTGGTGGATTTTGAAGGGGAAGAAATCTGTTTGAACTCTGAATTTGAGGTGAAGGTAATCTAGGAAAATTTTGTGGTAAAGGGGTATAGGTTCTGTTTGAAATTGGATATTCAATTTCTTTTGTTTCGGGTAGTTCATATTCTTTCAAAATCTGAGACTTTGTCTTGTTGTCCATCATCTGAAAATAAATTTATTTAGAACCTTGTAAAAATTCTCTTGTTAAAAAATCTGGTAATGAATTATTTTCACCTTTGATAAATTCAATGTCAAAATAAAAAACAGAACGGATGGCTTGCCATCTTGCAAATATTTGTTTAGAAACTATATTTTGAACATCTTTTTGTAAAACTTCTTTTGCAGACTTACAATCAATTCGTAAAAGAAATTTTTTATTATATAAATCATCTTGAAATTTTGAAATACATAAAACAATGCTTAGAATCTCTTTTTTAATTGTTGAATAATTCTTTTGTGCTTCATTCCAAATACCTGAATGAAACCTAACAAGTTGTTCTTTTGATTCTATTACTTGTTTTAATATTCCTCCGTATCCAATATCAGAGGCATCTGTTTCAACTATCATTTTTGCTTTAGGATTTGGGATTCCTAAGAATGGTAATGACTTAATTTTTTGTTTAATATCCTTAACTATATTTGTATGTTCTTCAGTCCAAATAGGTGGATTCTTTTTTAATCTTTTGAATAAAGGTTTACAATTTTGTCTAAGATTTGGAAAAAAATCACTAACATAATTTAAACATCCTAAAAATCTTTGTAATTGATTTTTATCTTTAATTTCATTTGGAAATTTTTCTGTAAATTCTAAAGATCTATTAATTGGTTTAATATATCCTTGGGAAATATCATGACCTAAAAATCTTATAGATGTTTGGAATAATTTTATTTTCTTTGCAGATATTACTAATCCACTTCTTTTAATTATATTAAATAATATGTTTAAATGCTTAAAATGTTGATCTATATCTTTTGAGAATATTAATATATCATCAATATAAACTATGCTAAAATTACTATATTCATTAAAGATATCATTCATTTTTTTTTGAAATTCTGAAGGGGCATTTTTTAATCCAAATGGCATTACATTCCATTCGTAATGTCCAAATGGTACTGTAAAAGCTGTTTTATACCTATCTTGTTCATTAATCTGAATTTGCCAAAATCCAGATTTCAGATCAAATTTTGAAAATATTTTTGCACTATATAATCTATTAATTAAATCTTCAAAATCATCAGAAGAGTCAAATTCAGATCCATTTGGAGGACCACTTGCACAAGATCTTTATGCATTTTAATATATAAACTGTTGTAATAGAATAGGCCAAATTATGTAATAGATTAGATATTTATCAAAGTTTTGAAGAAAATTCAAAAAGCTGGTGGCAGGTTGTGAGTCATCAAGTTTTCATTACTCAGATGCTCAAATTCAAAAGTTGCGGCTAAAGTTTATGCTGAAGACTTTTCAAGAAAAAAGACAAAGTGTGACAAAGACTTCTCAACAAATCAAAGGTGCCGACACTCTCAGATTGAAGACCAAATGAAGATGAAATTGACATGCAAATGAAGATTCAAATTAAAGACAAATGTAATGAAAATTCAAATTCAGAATTTTCTATAAATAGATTCAAAATGTATGAGCTACTTACGCTTGAGTTTGCTCGCCTTTTCTATCTCTCTCATTACCCTCTGAAGTTTTTACTTCCTTTGTAGAACCCTCAGCCTTGTAATATCAAAGATTATCAATCAAATTCTGTAAGTTTAATTTTCCTATCTTCTACATTTCTGTAGATAATTATACAATTGTATAATTTGTATATCGGCTGGAAACCCGAGCTGCCAGACGAAAAGAGCTTCTTTGAAGTTCGTTGCTCAGGTCTAACAACGCCTCGTACAAATTAAAATGTTTACAATTTCAGATTTTATAACTGCTATTTACATTTCTTTCAAAGTTTTTAATGCTTGTATAAATTATGTGTTTATTGTATAAATAGGTATCAAATGTAATGAGAAACTCACGCATGAGTTTGCTCGCCCTTTCTTCTATTTTCTCTCCCCTCTTTCTCTCTTCTGTTATCAATATGATACTTCGGTATCTAAAATCAAACCCCAAACCTGTAAACTGAAGTTGTCATCAAATAAAATTTGTAAGTTCAATTTTCAATATGTTTTCTTTACTTCTTACTCATATTTTTATTCAATTCAAAGTTTTTAATGCATGTTATAATTATGTTTTTAGAATCTCCGATCAAAATAATTTAGATTATGAAATAGTAAATTTAACAAAATTATCAATTAAAGATATAATTTTAAATCCCATATTTATCCCAAATGAAATTAGAAGTTTACATCCTGCCTTTGTAAGAAATCCAAATAGTACATATCCCATATCACGCTTGGCCCACTTTGGTATATATTTAATATATTAAAAAGTATAAATTAACAAGCTTATTTTATTATAAATAAATATAATAATATTTTAATATAAATATATTGTTTATATAATTAAAATATAAAATTATTGTATAATATTAAATAATTTTTTTAATTATTTGTATATTACAAACCATGTAACGTACGGGTTCATTACTAGTAATTTCTAAAAATAGAAAAGAGATTTCGACGGAAAAATTTCAATTTTTTAAATATTCCAACTATCCCGTAAACTGTTATAGTAGAATGAAACGTAGAATGAATTAAAATATTTTTTCAATATATTTGGAATTAAAAATAATTAATAAACTAGGAGATAAAATATTGTATTTTTCATATAGAATTTGACGAAATTCATACATATGTAAAATTAAAATTTATTGTGGGTGAAGGGCATTTTTATTTTCACTGAAGAAAAAGTGAATGACATTACCGCAGTTCGTAACATTAGATAATTACGACATTGCCACTCCAAAAAAAATATGGCAGATAAGATCTTTCTGTAGTTTTAATTTAAAAAAAATGGCAAATTCCTTTTATTTATGAATTAGGAAAAAGAATAATAGGACCGACCCGGAGAACCGATCCGACCCGTTTATCTTCATCTTTTATCAATTATCATCTCTTCGAAATAATTGAAATTCGATGAATTAAATAAGAAAAAGAAAAGGCAAGCTTTGTGAATTCTGAATACGCAGTTTCAGTTTCTCTCTCCTCCTCTCCTCCCTAAATTCTTCCAGAGACTCGCGGGCGAACGAAAATACATATAGTTTTGTAGTTGTTGGTTTTAGGGTTAGGGTTTTGTGCTGCGAATTTGATTGTTTGTTAGCCGCACGATGTACGCTGATCGGGAGGAGGCGCAAGCTAATAGGTCAATTAAGGACCGTCTCAACGGTGATTCACTTGCCAGTTCCGGACGTCGGAGGCTTATATCCGGCAAAAGGTCAACATCGTTTTCACCTGATACTTATTTTCCCCGTTCGTGTGTGTCAATTGTTATCAACTATATTTTGTAGGTGTTATTTATGCGTACAAGATGAACGAACCGACCTTTCCTTCAGAGTTTTAATCTGGATCTTCATTTATTGTTTATATTCGTGTTCTTTCATTTCTTTCTTGATTTGGATGTTTGTAAAAATGATCTGACTTGAGGCGAACATTCAGCTCCAATTGTTAATTGGTTTGCGTACTAACGAGCTTTAATCTTATCGAGCCAAAGAAGCTCCTGAGCTTGGTAGGTTTATTTTTACACATATCTGATTACTTTCCACTAATTGAACATGCGAGCTTAAATCTTATCAAGGGGAAAATAGTTAGTTTGCTTTTTTTTTTTTTGTTTAATTTAATTTTTATAATCCAGTTCAAATGAGTTTTTAGTGATAGATCTTAAGCTGAGCTGGAGAAGTTTCGGTTTGTCTATTTATTGGTTTACACTAACCATACTCTATTGGGACAATGGAAAGGTGTGAGTGTGACATTGTTGTTGTTGGGATTGGTACAAAATTTTACTTGCAAGCTTGCTCTCACATATATACTGCCATACAATAGTAGAACTGCGCCTGGTAACTGGGGTTGAGGTGGGTGTGGTTGTCTGATAAAATTCCGTCAAATTCAGTTCAGTTCCACATGAGGTCAATAGGTCAGTTTGTATGTTTTGTTAGTATAGGATAATCATTAACTTATACGACTGAATGTGAAGTGTGTAAATATGTATTCAATTGGATGACTGGAACTTTAGATCACACTTACCATGTCTTTGGGCTTTGGATGTCCGTCAATGTTGTGTGTGTGTGGGGGGTGACTTTGGGGCCTACCATACACCTAGAGAGGTGTGCTTTTTATTGGGGGGATGTGGAAAGGCACAACACTTCTCTTATTTCCTGAAGAAAATGTTGCCTTTCGTTTTACCAAACTCAACCTTTTCATGCAGACGGAGAGAAGATGACGACAAATGGGAACATGATCTTTTTCAAGATGAAGGATCTCAAGTCTCAAGTATGTAGTGTTTTAAGTGAAATTGTATTAATAGTCCTCTTTTCTTTGTGATACAGAGTCATTCATTATCTGCATTCACTCAGCTGAGGTGGCTCTGACTTTGTACTTGTGGCCTGCATAGGTCGCAAAGGTGGCATAAAGGATCTCCGTCTGAAGCTTCAAAGGAAGAGTATTGAGCAAGCTACACAAAGTGTGAGGGGATCTGTTTCTGGGGGTGCTAGGGATCTGCGTGAGAAGCTCTCTGGGACACTATATTCTGATTCTACCGAGTCTGAACCTCGGTCCGTACGACCAAAACCTAAAGCTGAAGCCAGTAAGCCTCCTAGGAATATTGTAGCTGAAGCCATTAAGCCTCATAGGAATACTGTAGCTGAAGCCCCCAATGGGACAAAGAAGAGCACTAGCTCTGCACCCAATAAAAAGACTCAAGAGAAGGTAAGAGAACTACCAGTGGTCTCTTCTCAATTCTGATTGATTTGCTTTCTATCTTTTAGTCCCATTAAAGTTTATTATATGTTTATGCAGGTTGAGACCGTAGAGAGTTTCCTGCAGTCCCTGGGTCTTGAGAAATACTCGATTACTTTTCAGGCTGAAGAAGTATGCCGTTCAATTCTTTCAGTAATGCTTTTTACGCTGTTTTTTGTAAGGATGTTACGAGTATGAATAGTATTTGGTGAAATGGCAGGTTGATATGGCAGCACTAGTACACATGGATGATGAAGATCTTAAAGCCTTGGGAATACCGATGGTGAGATTTTCTCATTGAGGCTCTTTACATGTTTAAACTTAGTTTCATATTACTCCCATAGTCCTATATATATTTAAAATCAATTTTGGGTTAAGGATGTTTTATCTTTCTTCAAATGGTATGTGCCTTTGTTTTATTTAGCAATATTGATACAAAAAGATGATTCATGAAAAGGAATGAGAGAGGGGCAGGAATTTTCGTACGGCTACTTTTTCCTCAGATGTATAACTTTGCAGTACTTTCTCTCTCCCACTGGATTCTGGCATGACATCAATGCGTGTCGAACAAGCTTGTGTCTTACTCAGTCTAGAACCATTGATAATGATAGGTTTTACTCCTTTCTCTTCTGAGACCCGGGCATGTTCAAGCTCAATTTCCAAATTTGCAGTGACCAGAGCCTTGACACTAGACAATCCTGACTGTGAGATCACTCTCTTTTATGCACTGGAAGCCTGATAGACATTATGTACAAAAAAGGATATCTGAGTGGCCTAACGGTTTCAATTATTTCATGAAGTTCTAAGCACATACTTTTTTTTGTTCTAATGGAACAATAGTAATAGCAGCAGAAAAGTTTTATTTTGGAGTCGCTCGTATATTGGTTGATCTTCGATTTAGATACAGTAGAATAGCCTCTATTGCACATGCGAGCACGCGCACATGCACACACACACACACACACAATTTGGAGTCGCTCGTATATTGGTTGATCTTTGATTTAGATACAGTAGAATAGCCTCTATTGCACATGCGAGCACGCGCACATGCACACACACACACACACAAGATATATGCATACATGTGAAAGACTTGGAATAGAAATCCAGGTTCAAAATTTTCTATTGTTTTCTTGGATCTTTGGGTGCCTAGCCACTATAAGTCTTTCCTTGTTTGCATCTTGCCATTATAACTAATGCTACCCGTGCTAAGGTGCTGCTAAATGAATGGATTTTGTGAGCGTCCCTGAATGATAAATCATAGATTGCACAGCCCGAGTTGGGATGCAAGGAAATAAATTGCTCCTGTGGTGCACGAAATTCAATATTGTGTCTTCTTTTTTGATGGGTCAACTACTTGGTTTACATCCGAAAGATGCGTGAACCACATAATCCTGATCACATCTTAGCTTATTGCTATGATCGTGTGAACATAAGTCACCATGTCACTCTTTATCATTTTGTATCTTGAAGCCTTTTTGTTGTTAATCTTCATCATTTGCTATTTATGTTTCAGGGCCCAAGGAAGAAGATACTACTGGCGCTGGAATCGAAAGTTTGACATCAGTTTGGGTTAGACAGTTTGGTAATTCGTCTACATACAGTGTGAATTTCTATGGAAAAACATCTGGTGCCCGTTCACTAAGGGTAGCATCAAGGAGACCATTGATCACGCCTTTACCAACCGGCATGTTTCCACAGTTCTCAAAAGGCTTTCCTGGGGTCATTTCAAGCTGCATTGTGGAAAACTAGATGAATCCTTTTGTTGTAGTTGAAACAAAGATAATGTCAGACTTGAGGATCCTAGAGATTTCATTGATGTATCTTGTTAAAATTTATTGTGTGTTTCACCTTTCTGAACCTTATCATTCATGTACGTGTGCTACTTTGCTCGGTCATGCACCCTATTCATGCTAAGCATACAAAAGTAATGTAAAAGTTTCACCTGAGAACATCAATGCATTAAATCTGTTTTTTGCTAACCAAAGTTTAACGATACAGCTCCCCTCTGAAATTTGCATTTAACCTGCTGTTTACTATTGGCCTTGAATCAACTGGAACTTGTAATCTCCAGCAACATAACGGCTTGTGCGGGTAATGTCCATGCACTTGTTTGTGAACTTTGTTCCATAACCAATGTCAGAAAATGCACATTAATCTTTCTTAACTTTCCAAGCATTGTATTTTCTGGTTTCCTGTTTGTATCTTTTCCATTCCCTGAGGGCGGCGAGAAGCACGTGCAGTGCAACCGGCAGAAAGAAGGGCTGTTGAAGAAGAAGAGAACGGCTAATTAGATCTACAAAATTGATACAGAAATATTTTTTTATATAAAGCAATTTTGATGCTTTCTATTTTTCTCAGACGTTTCGGAATGTTTAGTTGCCCCTTCGTCCGTACAGATTACAAATGTCAAAATACTCTAAATCTCGTTTGTTTGAGGTGTAAAATAGAATTTTTCAATATAACAAAATCGTACTCTCTTGCACCTATTATTCTCCGACTTTTTCATTTTCCAATACCATCCTCCATTATCTCTACATTTTCATTTCCCAATAACCAAAACTAATCATTTCACAATCATTTGTTCGTTACTAACACGTCTCATCACAATATAATATTATAATCATCTTTTTTAGCAATGATGTGACATCTACAGTTTAAAGCCAGTATTTCTCTCGACCAATTTAAGCCTAGTCCAATCACCCAGTAGTTACTTTTCAACAGTAATTAATAAATAAATGAATCAATTCCTAATTCTCCTATGTGGTTCATTTTGGAAGATCCTAAACATCATTAAAGTAGCTCATCTAAACTCCTTAAAAAAGCAATTGATTTCCAAGTATACATTATGAAAATTTAGCCCCCCACGAAAATAAAAAATAAAAACTTTCATCAATCATTTACTTTTCATTCTACTACTCATCGACTATGACAACTTAAATTGAAATCAAATTATAGAAGTGTGGTGAAAAGAACGAACCGAATAGACAGCAAAGCAGTGTTCAAATGAGTAGTAGCTCACAGACATCATAGATGGGTGATAAAATGCATCCTCAGCAAAGGACCTTGCTTGTCTTGAAGACACTGACACAAAAGATATTGAAGCAACTGTTAGAAAGTTTCAGCACTGCAACAGAGAAGAGATACTTACTCATGCATAATTTAACAATAAATTAGATAACCATACCGGCAGAAGCATCATAAACTCCATTAGACACACTGCTTAAAGCCAATTTTGCAGCTTCGAGAGAATACCTCACCTATTCATCAATGTTCAGAGGATAAATGTCGTGTAAAATTTATTGCCTCTATCAAAATAAAACCAGCAAGATACTAGAGTAATAGATATTCCATATGAACCATGGTCAAAGTATATGTAAGAAATATCTTAGCTAGAAACATCACTAAAGCACTATTTTCAATCGGAACTGGGAAAAGAAATTCCTGAGGTGTAACTAGTTAAATGTGGCTTGTCAAAAGCGTAGTGGAAAATGGATTTAGTGTGGTTAAATGTTGTACTGAACTTTCGAGTTAACTTTCAGATTGTCTCTGAAAGGAGGTTACTAAAACAAATTTGCATGCATGTATATTTTTCCTTCTAAAATTGACACTACTTGTCAAGACAGTTGGAAGCGCTATATTTGACAAGCCATATCAGAAGAGTGAAACCAACTATAGATCATCTTAAGAGATATAATCAAAGAGGTGAGACTAGACTTCTAACTAAACATGGTAGATTGCCTTATGTTCAGTGCTTGTCAACACGACCATAATCCAGGACAAAACCAAAGAAAATAATATCACGGATCAAGACCTTCAATGTAAATGAACACAAGTGTTATCAACATGTTAAGGAATATTCACCTGTTCTCCTATTTCCTCCTTGATGATCATTCTTGGAAGCGATTGGACCTGCACAGATAATCTTGGTTGTAGTACAAGCCAAGTACTTAAATAAGCATTATAAATAAATAATGAAACTAATGGCATACCAGTCGAGAGAGTGATCCAAGAGTTGTGGTGCATTGAAGAAGATTAAAACATGTGTGTTGCCGGGACAAGACATCCATTTCCCTAGAAGTAGAAGATACTTATGCCATCAGTTTCTAACAAACAACTAATCATCAAACAGGTAAAACTTCTTTAAGACTTCTATGTATAGAATGAATTGTATGGAAGATAATTCGGGATGGGTTCCTAAACCCCTATACTTTTTAACAGAAGCATGGCGGACACATTTGAAATATAGCATGATTCCGTCTTTGCCTATTAAAGCATGTATGTCCTCAACACTAGCAGTTAAGTAATCACATATCATTTACAACCTCCATATATTCTATTGCCATATCATGCATCACCCAGCTTATTGCCTCACCATTCTGTGAAGCCTCTTTCACTGGTCAATAGTCGTAATGAGCCTGATCCATCACGAAAGAGTCCTTTAGACCTAAGACCGAAGAGTTGCCGCAACTGGCCTATGAAGACTTCAAAAAGTTTCTTCAACTCCTGTTTGCACATGGAGTAGATTAAGTTCAAGGTGAAGACTATCTATCTAGAAGCCCATTATACTTTCAAATTTCAACATGGACTAATTCTTGGCAAAACATGAACTATCTCCTTACCTGACCTCTTTATCGCACGCTTTCCAGAGTAAAAAAATGATAGTAACAAATAAATAAAATCTTAAAACATTAGCACGATAACATGAGTATTAGAAGATCACAACATCAGCAAAACAGCAAGTCTACATTAAAGGTTAACTTTTCAAATTAATTGATCTTGTTAAACAGGAAATGAGCAACAACACAAGCACGTATCAATAACAAAAACATAAAAAACATTAGCATTTTTTTTTATAAATTTAATCATGCAAGTCCATGAGAAGCAAGGATACATAACAAATTACTATGAAACACCCATGAACTTCTTCATGAATGCAGCTTATCTGCTAAAAGCTTGCATCAACCACCCAGGGTCCTAATATGTACCAAATATTTAGTTCCACCAGTGATCTTTAGAAACATAAAATTTGAGGAGGCTACTTACTATAGCATAAAAATGGTATATAAAGTCAGCAGCTATGGATTAATCCAAGAAAAAGTGAGACATAACATTCAATCACAGTTGATGAGAGGGACGCAGAGAATCACAGCCTGCAAGTCCTTTATCACTAGCACTGGCAACATGATGACAATGGAAACACAATCAAGCAGCAAAAAAGGTCTCATCTCACTACTTTTATTTTATCACTAAAAATGGAACTGACCTCAGAAGAAATCTTATTTCTGACATGAGTCTCCGTTATTGAATTATTCAAACAAGCTGAAGGGTTCCAAACAACAACACTTCCCCACATCTACAAGTTAACATATAAAGAAATATGAGATCTCATGGATACAAAGTCAAGAAACCATGATATAGAAGCGCACAACTCACAGGAGATATGAAGCCATTTGACGTGGAAATTTTTCCATTTGGGAGCTGCAATAGAAGTGGACACTCTGTCGCAGATGGCACATATCTGATGCAGTAAGTAGAACAAAAAGGAAAGGCAAATACATTCAGTAGTTTCTACAGCAGATCATAATCAACGATATAGAAACTAAATCAGATAACTATACTAGACACAGAAAATCATATGATCTCTGTAGAGCTTTCTGCTTCAGAAATAGTTATTATGTCATGGTTGATAACATTATCCCATTTACAATTTCTTCCATCAAACCATTGAGGTAGTTAAACCAAGCCGCTTATAAGCTATTTGGAGCTCGATCGATAAAAGTTCAATCAAGCTTGTTCAATTAAGCTTGCTTAGATAAACAAACCAAACTCTAGCTTTACAATATTCGGTTCGTTAGCTCGTGCGTAAGTTCTTTAGTAGGCTCATGAGCTAGCTCGTAGAATATAAAACTAATAGTTTGAAATTTATTTTTATTTCTTTTTATAAACTTAATAATGATAAATACACACACACAAACATATATACCCCATTAAAATTATTTGTTAGAATTCCTTGTTTGTGTAAAGCATTATACTTTTAAGAGTATGCAATTTATATGCAATGTAATTTTATTAAATTAATGATTGATAATTCATTTATAATCAATATTTATTAAGCTCGTGAGCTATCAATACGTTCAACTAATTAAACTCAAGTTCAGCTCAATTGTAAGCAAACCAAAGTCAAACAATTAGAAGTTCGATTCAACTCGGTTTGATTACATCCCTACATCAAACAGGAGGGTGCAAGCACGTGGTTACATTGCGAGAGGAAATTTAGCAATATATCCATACAAGTAACAATGAAAAGCAATAATGAGTTAAAGAATGTACACCACAAAATGGAGGATCTTCGAACGCCCTCCAGCTGCGATTGATGTATCCAAATGCCATTCATTTGAGTTTACCTACAAGATATGACAAAGAAGCATCTTAAAAGTTAAAAAAAAATAAAAATTCACTTCTTCCAAAATAGCAGAATGAATAAGCCAATAATATTTGGACATGGACAGATAACACAGAATATGTTTACCAGACATCAACAAAAAATACCAGAGCGCTGTTTATGCACAATGAAGGACAAATATTTCGAAAGAAAGAGCAGTACTATGTTCAGCTGTAACTAATAAAGATGTCGTAGCATCTTTCAGAAAAATCAACAATAAATGTAAACAGTACTCTATTACATGGCCCTTGGGCATATGCATCATTTTTTCATGGAACTGGCAAAGCAGAAAACTATTCATAGAGGAGAATTCACATAGTATGTTTCTGTATCAATTTATACAAGACCCACATCAATGAGACAAATTATTTTACATTATTCAGAACATGCATACAACTTAACTGCATGAACAAAACTCAATGTCCACATCAAGATGTTATAGTGTCGCTATCATTCCCAACAGTTTTGCATCACAGAAAGTTTTAAAGTAGGAGAGTTCTGAGAGAACTTACAAAGAAAGGAAGATCTTTCGTAGTGAAAATATAGCTGCCCAGATTTTCATCCCAATAGGAAAATGAAGACTTTGGAGTGTGGTATAACACCTGTGCTTGACCAAAAAATGATAGGATAATCAGAAGTGTGCAAGGGTTCCAACAGATATGAACATCACACAATGAACTTTCTATGAGCTTTCTCTTAAACGCTAATTAAGAACAAAACATGGGGGGTAATAAAACATAGAGAAGCTTGAGCGGACCTGACTCTCCACCCTAATATCTGCTAGAGGCTTCAGAGCCTCTAGTATTGGAGCCAAGAGTATATCATCTATGTCTTGGAATTTCCTGTATTTAAATGTACAATTTTCAGTAGAGAAGTAGAGTATAACATAAGCTAGTCAATTCGACTCTCTAGTCTCTAGCATGACGATTTTACTTTTTTTCATAGAACTTTTTCATCAATAGGGATCCGTGAGTGAGACAATTATGTCATCACCCCAGGCTTCGAAGAGGAATAAACAAAGTCAAGTAGAACAACAAGACACGGTAAATCACAAATCAGCTAAAAATACCTCCTATTTAAGGAAAGCTCAAAAGGTTGTCATAAAGATTAGGAAACTGCAACAATTTGATAATTTTCACCAGCAACTTTTAAAAAAAGTGACACCAAATCAGTTCAATACCAGTCATAAGTCCAATCATGTGGATTAGCATTCAGCAAATTGAACGAAAGCACAATCTTCCCATCTGCCCCCACCGGCATAAACTCCCCATTGATTGACCCTTTCTCATTTCCACCATTCACAAATGCTTTCACAAAAACCTCAGCTACCTTCTTGACCGCTTCCCCCTCTGAAACCCCACCCACAATCCATCCGTGCCTATACTTCCCGACAACAGCATTCATGACCTCCAGTTCCTCCCTCCTCATCACTATAATCGTATAAACCTTTCCAGCATTACTGGGACGACCTTTATCATCCAATAATGAATGAATATAGTCATCGAACGAATCATCATTGTATTTCCCCAAATCCTCATGTTTGTTCAGCTCATTCAGTGCTCCACACTTCCAGTTGAAATCATTGTCACTGTGAAAACAATCAGAACCAGATTCTATAACTACAGAAACAGAGGCATTATAACTACAAGCACCGCAAGATGTCGAATCTTTCGCGGGGATTTTCCGCATGTGAGATTCAATCAAAACTGACAATTCACTAGCATTAAATAAAGCTCCGCCAACATCAACAAAAACTGCTCGGAATTTGCAAGGGAAGTGCAGAGGATTCGACTCAACCGCGGCGGATAAATTGTCGATCTCTCTGAATGGCAATGGTGATCGGTAAATTTCTACTGATTTTAGGAAAAACGGGAGACCTGCACTAGCCAATAAATTATAACCATTATACACAATTAAACCGTGAAACAGAGTAATAGCGAGAAGAACGCGAACACTTCTGACCTAAAAGGAAAGAGAAGAGAACAGTGAGGGTGAGAGCAAGGCGCTTCAACCCGGGTTTCGTTTTACGCATGGTTTCCGGGTCAAACTCCGATTCTAGTTTCTTAAGCTCAGCGGCTGAAGTTGGCGGGGCTTCGGAGATTTCAGCTGTCGCCGGCGGCATCGGAGTGCTGGTCGCGTCCATTTTCTTCGCACTCGAGCTTTCCTCAAGTGAGAAAAGCATTCATTCTCCAATGTTAATTAGAATCTTAGATCAGAGCTAATACTTCGAAATGAAAGGAAATTAGTCCAAATATATATATATATATATATATATATATATATATTCTCCAAAGTATTTTTATTTCAAAACATAATTATATTTCAAAATTATCTTATATTATTAGTTAAATTAAAAAAAAATTTAAATTTCACTAACTAATTAATACAAATGAAGAAATCAAAACATTCAATAAATAATAAACAAAATTATATAATGAAAATTTATGATTTTCAGAAAATTATATTTTATTAAATAACTAAATTATATTATTTTTTTGAAATAATAATTATTTTTTAAAATAAATAAAATAATATTTTTAAAATGACAATTATGGCTTGGGCTGTATTAACATAAAATTTGGGGGTTCAGAACTGTTATCGAAGAGAGTCGGAGCCTGAAATAGTTTCATTTTAAAAATAATAATAATAATAATTTTGAAAAAAATAAATGGTAAAATTATAAAATTTACTTCTTTTTTAATGATTCGTAAAGAAGAAGGCGTTCTGAAAACCTCTTTTGAAGTCATTTTGATCAGGTATATATTTTCAAGACTATTTAGTAGCTTGTGTCTTTTTAGTATGATTTAAGGATTTGAGGACAAACCTAGTGATATTCTTATTACATGCCATTTTGCACTACAGACCGTGTGTAAATCACTATGTCTCCTACCATTCGGCCCTGTAGAGAGACCAGGGCTAAGAAAAGAAAACAATGGAATACATAGCATTCACTCACCCACCTACACCTAGATGAGAAGTATTCCTCGTCCAAATAGAACATTGACCTAAAGACTAGAAAGGCAACTTGACGACAAAGACTACAGGTTCGCCATAAGGTTCACTAACTATATACGGCATTTGTTGTTTTTTGTTTTATTCTTGTTTTAAAGTTTTTTTCTTGTTTTATTTTTTTATTGTTTTTGTTGTTTTATCTGAATTAATTGCACACCAACCTTGGGACCATAGCCTAAGGGTTAACGAAGCCATCTTAGGAAAGCGAGCGAGTGGTCTTTTCCTAATCTTTTGTGCGTCTGTACCACCAAAAAAGAAGGACGCACGAGAGAGTGTATGGAAGCTAATCTGAAGCAAACCGTAAACCGGCGAGCGAGGTATTAACAACTTAATCCGGAAGGGTAACTTTCTTTTTAACTAACTCCTTCTCATGGGGCACGTGCAACACAATATAGATTCAGACATTTTACAAGAGATTATTTTGTCTTTTTACTTTTGAAAAAATTAAGTTTTTAATTGAAATTATTATATCTATCTTAAAATAAGAGTTATCTTTTAAATAAATATCTTATTTTATTTATTAATTAAAGTAAGAATATAAAATTTTTAATTTTACAAATAATTAATATATTATTGAATAGATTAAATTAATGAATACATTAAGTCAGTCTATGTAACCTCATCTAATTTATTAAAAAATAATTATACAATTTTTTAACATAATATATATTTTGAGATAGATGAAGTACCTTTTATTTATAAAAAAAATCAAATTTGTCCAAAATAGTTATATATATATATATATATAAAATAAATGATTTTTTCCAATTTTGTTTTCCTGCCTAAACTTCATTACTTATTTAGAATAATTATACTATTATTAAATTAAAATTAGACGTTTTTATTCTATAAATTTTGATTCGATTTCAAAATCTAAATTATTCCACAAATTTAGGTGTTTCAAAATTAGATGATATCAAGATGAATATACTGCAATATTTAATACATGATTCGAAATCTATATATTTTATTGAATATTAATCAAATCATGGAATTATGAAATTAAAAGATATATAAAATCTAACAAATATGACTCAATTTTCTCGGTTCATTTTATCAAAAAAATCTATATATATATATATATATAAGTAAAATTACTTTTTAAAATTTTAGTTTTTCGGCCTAAATTTCAACCATATAAATGTAAAACTATATATATTTATGCAACTCTTTTAAGATATATTATTACAATTTAATTGAAGAGATTAATATCAACAATTTTTTAGAATTTGCTTGGTTTTTGTTGTTCAGCATAAATAAATTCGAATTTTAAAGAATTTTTGTTAACTCATAATATATTCAAAATAAGAAATAAATTTGTTAGGAACGTGAAATAATTGTAATTTCATTATATTATGGAAAATCATTAACAATTTTGCTATAATTAAACTATCAATTATTTAAAATCACTCAATCACGTGGATAAAATTTGATTTTGTCAAATATAAAATTAAATTTTCAACAATCTTACCATAATTCAAAATCATTTATCATTTTTGTCTCACTCTTCTTTCTATATATTTTATCAAGATTATTACTAAATATTTTAATGTTTCTCTTTTTTTGTTCTCCCTCCTCTTGAAGTGTTTTGCGTTTTTTGTTTTGAGAAAATAAATGGTAAGACATGTACGATAATATGTGTTATATTTCAATTGTCACAAAAGCCTACACTTTTCAAAATATTATTTTTAGGTTTATTTTATTGTAAATTTTTTTTATTCACCTGTTGCTTTCAATTTATTATAAACATATTTAATTTACTTAACTATTTTTCTTTCTTATTTTTAAATAGAAAGTTCGTCCATCTCTTTCATGTTTTGTTTGATTATTCTTGTAATTTTCTGTTGAGATCTGCTAATTATTTCGACGTATAAGCACCGTGCGATTTTTCATTACCTTCAAAAGTATTTGTTTCTATCAAATTTCAAATTTTTGTAATATTATTACATTTAATTAGCAATTTGCAAAATATTTTTGTCCTTAATTTGACTATGTAATTGGTAAATTTTACGAGATCTGTACAAATCTTTATTTTCTTTAATCTGCTGATATGGCTATTTTTTTTTAATTTAATTTGATTCAACCTTTTATAAATCGTGGATATCATGCTTATCAATTTGTGAACGAGGCTAATTCTGATATAAGAAAAGACGAAACATAAAATTACAACAAATTTCTACTCATTCTACAAAAAAATAATCACTGAATTACAAATATACACATGTTATAATATATTATATAACTTGAATATATGATTATATTACAAAATATAAGAAAAAAATATTTTTCTCACACTAGTAGACTTTAAAAAAAATATATATACGAGGGATTAAGGAAAATGTGGTTTGAATGTTGAACCACATGAGATGATAAGGCGACACAATTAGATTATCAAAATTTCCGTAAGTAACGTACTTCAATATTATATTATGTGTATTTATATTCTTTTTGTAAAGAAAAGAAAAAAAATACATATATCATTGGGACTTAGGGACAAATTTATAATTTTACCATAAAAAGAGCGAAACAATTACAAGTAATTAGAAAATAATTTTAAAAAAAGCATTAAACTTTATGTGAAAATGTAACTATTTTTTAGGTCAACAAAAATATAACTTAACGATTTAGAAGAAGAATTTAAAAAAAAAAAAAACTTTAATGATGATATTATATTATATAACTATGCATAGATTTAAATAATATAAATATATATACTATAATATAATTTTTTATAAGTCGAGAGAGGGGCAACTGCCCCCCACTAGCCACTTTCTTTATATCCATTTCATGGTTTAGGGGCCTTGGACTAAGAACTAATTTGAGTCAATTCATGCACGTGTCCATTATTTTCAACATAAATTATCAAGCCATTTTGGATTTCTAATTTACTCCATATTTCTTATTATATTAAAAAGTATTATTCATTTATTTAAAAAATACAAATATTTTCTTAAAATCAAAATTTTAAATAATATTATAAATTATGGTGCACCTGATGTAGACATGGGCACGGTACGCCAGTTCCAGAACTGCCTGCGGAACCGAAACCGAACCGCCATATATACGGTTTCGGTTTCGGTTCCAAAACCGGCGGTTCCACGGTTTCGGTTCTGGTTCACCGATTCTTTTTTTTTTAATTAACAGATTTCAAAAATAATTCTTGATCTTTTAAATTTGATTATCACAAAAGATTGAATTGAATATAGTTAACTTAACTAAAACAATTACATTTTACAAAAAAAATTAGAACAATCAAAACTTAACTTTACAACTTATAATAAAATTACAAAAAAATAAAATAGAAAAGTTACAACAAAAAATTAACTTACCTAATAATATTTACTTCTTTTAACAAGAGATTCCAACTTTACAAGTTTTCAATTACAACTTATTAAAAAAATAGAAGAGAAAATAAAAATTTGAGTTTAACTATAAATTAGAAATTAAAATTTAATTCTTAATTTATAATTAAGTTGCCTACGTATCCTCATAGTTGAGGAATCAAAGTCGACGTATTTCTCTTACCTTCTTGTAACATACCTTGATGCTTGAGAAGCGGCGTGGCTCAATCACTCCCGAACGTGGTCGAATACTCGTTTTCATCTTCATTGTCATCCTCTTCATCAAAACTTACTTCTTGTTTTCTTACCTCGGCGTTCGACCAATCATTAAGTAAAGCTTGATTTTCTAGATTTCCACCTTTAAATTGGATGTTCGAAGATCCAAAATGTAACCGCCGGTGCTAAATGCTTGTTCAACCGAGACGGTGGATGTCGGACACGCAAATATTTCCTTTGCGAGTAGTGATAAAATAGGAAAGTTTTTTGCTCTTCGAGACCACCATCTCAAAAACTCGTTAGGTGTATCAAATCCAAGTTCCTCAAAAGTAGTAGATAGATAATTATCCAAGTCTTGATAAAGACTATTGTTCCTAGGTTTTTTTAATTTTCTAATATCATAAAACCTATAATATTGATTAAGGTGTTCAAAGTTTGGATCTTGATGATGTTCGGGTTGACCCGAAACCGAACTACCTCCACCAATATCTTCATTTCCGTGACTGCTTTTACTATTTAAATTATCACCATAATAAATTTTTATTCTTTAAAACAATCATAAAATAATTGTTTTGTGTTTCCTACAATTATATGCGGATTAGGAGTGTCATCATCCATAACCGAAAATAATGCATCATAATACATTCTTAGTAATTCTTCTAAATCATCTTCTCTAATTCTAGGATCTAAAAGTTTTGCAACTAAAAATAAATTCGGAATTTCTTGATAATATTTTAACCATTTACTTCTCATGCTTGCAATGCAATTTTGTAAAGTGTCATGCGAATAATATGATTGTAAAATAAGTGCAATTTTAACACAATGATCTATAACTAAAGGAGAAGTGAGATAGTAACATCCGGATAATTCTTCCGTTGCATCTTTAAAAACTTTCAAAAGAGACATTAATTCAACACATGTATCCCATGAACTTGGAAATAAATGAATGCATAATTGTTCTTGTGAAAAAAATGTACATAATTCATTTCTAACCTCATAAGAAGAATTCAACATTTTATATGTTGAATTCCAACGATTAGTCACATTTTTAGTTATTTTTTTGGGTGCACTCATACCAAATGTTTTACAAAATCTTGTCCATTTTTTGCATAAAGTTGCATGTCTAGCTAAATGTTCAATTCCTAATCTAATATGACATATATGTGCTTTAAAATGTTCCATACCATCTTGTACACACAAATTTAAAATATGACACAAGCATCTAATATGAAAAAATCTACCCTTAAATGATGGTTGACAAATTTGAATTAACAATGGCAAACTAGCAGTATTAGCACTGGCATTGTCAAATGAAATAGAATTTTTTTTTGTAACTAAATTATATTTTGCAAAATAGTATGAATTTTATGAGAAATATTTGCGGCTGTGTGTGTTTGATCAAATTCTCTATATGCAAGTAATCTTTTTGCATTGTCCATAAATTATCTATCCAATGACAAGTAAGTCCTAAAAAACTATGTTCTCTCCAATGATACGTCCATATATCCGCATAAATTGAAACTTTTTGTTGTAAATAATTAAATATATCAATTAAAGACAACTTAAATTCACTTACAATTTTTTCAATATCACGAACTAATGTTCTACGTGAAACACCGGACGCTTGAGAGTTTAGTGATAGTGACACATAATTTTTAAACAAATCATTTTTAGCAGTATTAAAAGGAAAAGACATGCCACAAACCATTTTTGATAAATATTTTCTCATTGTTGGTTCAGAATATTTAAATAAAGAAACCATACCTTGTGATTCATCGGTGAATCCTCCACGAGGTATTTGTGTTTGACGCTGATTGTTTCCGACTTTGTCTGGATGGTGGCGTTGCAATAATTTTTGAACGTGCCATAACCTACTCCTTTTTTAAAAATATATTTCAACCCGCAATAGTTGCAAATTGCTTTATTATTTTGCAAATCTTTTTTGAAGTGAACGGCAAAGATATCCGATCTTAGTGCCTCATCTCGTCTACTTTGAGTTTGTCGCGTACTTTGACTTTGACTCTCTTGAGTTGGAAGACGTTCTTCATCGGTTGATTCGTTTTGTGCACCTAAATTGATAATCATAATAAATTATTAATCATAGATGATTGAGAGAGATTTAAAATAAAAAAAGTATATAATAATATTTAAGAGATATATCTTATAAAATAAACACAAACCTAATTGAGCTTGAAAATCTTCTTGCCACTCGATCGGAATTTCAATATCTTCACCATCAAGATGAAGATACCTTGGAGCCAAAGGACATGGTGGTGGTAATCCGGCTCTGGCACTTGTACTCGTCGGCATAGATGATTTTCCTTTTGCTTGTCGAGATGAAGAAGATGATCCTCTGCCTCCACGTCCTCTTTGGCTTGAGCTTGACATTTTGAGAGAGAATGAGAAATATGACAAGATAAAGATAATTGAGATAGATTGAGAAAGATACAAGCTAATCGGGAGAGATTGAGGGAGATTGAGAGAGAACACAAGATAATTGAAAGAGGTTTAGGGAGATTGAGAAAGATGACAAGATAATCGGGAGAAATTGAGGGAGATTGAGAGAGATCACATGATAATTGAGAGAGATTGAGAGAGATTAGATTTTGTGAAAGAAAATGAGTAGGGAAATGGGGTATTTATAGAAGAAAAAAAAGCAAAAGATTCGTTGGAACCGCCGGTTCCCGGTTTCGGTTCGAACCGCCGGTTCCTCAACAATTACCCAATCTCAGCCGTTGGAGATCAACAGCTAGTTAATCTCAGCCGTTGATCTTCAATGGCTAGAATTTTCAAACAGTCGGTTAGAACCGTTGGTTCGAACTGGAACCGAAAACCGACGGTTCCAAACTGCCGGTTAGAACCGCAGTTCTCGATTCCGGTTCGAACCGGTGGTTCACCCAACAGTTGCAGAATCTCAGTCGTTGGAGATCAACGACTAGTTAATCTCAGCCGTTGATTTTCAACGGCTAGAAGTTTCAAAAGGACGGTTAGAACCGCCAGTTCGAATAGGAACCAGAACCGCCGATTCGGACCTGACGGTTAGAACCGCCGGTTCCTGGAACCGAAAAATAGGGAATCGGAACTGAACTATTTCGGTTTCGATTTGGAACCAAAATCGTGTCAACAGTTGAACCAAACTGTTGATCGGCGGTTCGAATCGATGGTTCCGGTTCCAAACCAGAAGCGTGCCATGTCTAACCTGATGTATAGAAAGTTTTGTGTATAAAATAATCTTGATTATAATACAGTGAAATATTAAAACAAAAATATAAAAGAAATTGTAGGTTGTTCAAATACTTTCTTTTAATTTTATTAAATTCATTTTATATAAACTTAAACACACTTCCAGAAGAACAAATACACCATTTCTAGCAGTGTTCATTACTCTAGTGCAAATTATGCACCACTTTAGCGTAAAATTTACATACTCTCTCCAACAGTTTGCACTGCTTTCTCCACTAAAAAATAATATTACACTATAATCTTTATTTTCTTTATTTTTAATATTTATTTTTATTACTAAATATTTGCTATAAACATTATATATGTAATTTTATTTAACATTAAATTTTGAGATAATATTTATTTTACTTATATTCTTAAACTATCATATTAAAAAAATATATAAGTAAAATTGAATGTCGGGTAATGTTATGCAATTCTATTTAAATTTGTATATAATATTTAAAATCTCATATACTTATTTAAATTATATTATTATTATTATTTATATTATACATCATATAATTTTAAAAAAGTTGATTTAATTTCAGTTTGGAAATTGAGATAAAAAATTACAATATTAAATATTAAAAAAAATATAATCATATAAAAAAGAAAAAAAAAGTAGCATAATAAAAATTATGCGCTAAAAGTAGTGCAAAAACTTCAAAAACTTCAAAATAATGCAGATAATGAAGCACTGTTGAAGAGTGAAAACTGACACAAAATGCCAAAGTATAGAACAAAATATGCAAGATTTTTTAATTTAATAAAGTAAGCAAAAGTATATAAGATTTTTATATATTTAAATAAAATAAGGAAAAACAAAATAGAACCAAATACCGGCCCAGCCGCCAGCACAGACTGCACAGTAGACCTTTACCGGTGTTATCAGTCCCCAGTTGCTCAGTTCACCCACGTTTCACCTTACAAGTTACAACCTGTCCAGCTCATCCATGGTTCACCGGCTACAAGCAATATAAGATTGGATTAATGTATAAAAAATCACACTCTTTCGTAAAATTTATATTTTTGTAATGTCAAGTACAATCTATTGAATTTTTACAATCTTGTCTAACGTGCTTTGAACAGCAGAAAATAAAAAGTTGATACTTGATATTGTAAAAATTAAAAGATCGTGATTTAAATACAAATTTTACTCAAAAACTTTGATTTTTGATGAAATTAAACTTATAAATTTTGATATCGTTATATTTTTAGAAAATATGATAAACTGATTTTTTTGTTAAAAAATAACAGGAATAATAAATTGATTGTAAAATCAAGAATTATCAACTTATCCATTTTATTTTATTGGAATTAAATAAAAGATTAGTTGAGTTTTTATTTTATTTTATTTATTTATTTATTTTTTTCTGAATAAGGGGAGGTTCTATACAACATAACCTAAAAGGTCACTTGGATAGATTTCTATTGAAAATTACAGGACTAATTACATAAAAAAAAAATTATTTTCAATTACAATATAAACTTACAATATTGATCATAGTTTCTAATATTTAATTATCAGTCCAACACCATTATTACATGTGTCTCAATAAGACTGTCTCAAATTCAATATTTTTCACTCACTGCTAACATTATTGTAAATCAAGTCTGGAATTCAAAATTTTACCTACGATTCATGATGATTGTCACGGTGATTATGAAATAAGTGATGGATTTGAGGCGATCTCGTGTGTCTAATGATGATAACATCTCAATTTGATATTAGAAAATATAGTAGAAGTTGGTATTAAAAAAAAATTAATAGTTTTATGTTACTTTTAAAATTTGTATGAAAAGTGAAAAGTAATACACAATAATAGCTTTTCCTTAATTATGTTAAAACACTCAAATATTCTTACCTAAATTAGATTTCATCCAAAGGCGTAATCAAAAGTGAGAAAGAGTGGACGAAATTTTGAACGTTCTTGAGATTTGATTGGTTAGAATTATAAGGGAGAAAAGTCATTTTGACAAAAATGACATTTCTTATTTTTTCTAATCTTAATAATAAGGTAATTACCCTTTTGTGGAAACAATCTTAAAAGAAAATTAGATTCTATAAGTGTTCTACGGTGAAATTCGAAAAGAGTGAATAAAAAGAAAAAAAAAGTGAATAATAACAAAAATTAATATAAGACCTACATATTTATTATATTCATCTGTTGTTCTTTCCGAACTTCATAAGAAATTGATGAAAGAAAATATAAAGGATTCATGATTCATTCACAATATGTAGTGTTTATTGGCAAAGACTTTTATGTATTATATGCATTGATCGTTTCACATGTAACATATCATATTCTAACCCAAAATAACAACAAATTGTAGATCTTAGCTAACCCAACCCAAATTCGTGCAAAAATACAAGGATTTGACACCTGTTGTACTATCGCATTACACCTAATAATTTTTTTAGAAAAACTAACACTTTTATCGAAAAATGGTAATATGTTTTTTAATTGTTAAAAAATATTATATTTTTCGATAAAGTAATTTCTTTTTGCAAAAAAAGTATTATATTCTTTGTGCACGAAAAAATTCTTCTTCAGATGCAATTTGCAATTTTCTAAATTTTGCGGGTCAAATAATTCAATTTGTATGTAAGAAGATGTACACATTTGATACACAAGAGACAGCTATTGTTTATTATATATGTTGAAAATGTAGATAGTGTGTCGCACAATTTGTATTATTTATTTATAAACAAATAAGATAAAAGTTTAAATAACTTTTTTTGATAATTCAATTTTTTTAATAAATAAATTTATAATGAAAGAATATTTAATTCATTTCTATTTGCATCTTAAATGCAATACAAATAAGGCAAGCTCACAATAAATATTCAAATTTAATGATAATCAACAGACAAATAATTGTACTTTTTGAATATAATAATTTATTGTAATATATGTGATAAGTGTATCATACTAAAATTTATGAAAAAGACAAATTAAATTGTTATGTTATATGTCAATACGGACTAGAAATAAATAAATTATTAATTTTAGAAGTTATATTTTTTAAATAATATAAATGACTACTTACAAAAAAACAAATCGACACACTTTAGTTGTAGCTCCCAAAATTTACTCTTACTGTCCTACATACACGTGCACAACGTGCGTCAATCTACAAATGCATATTATGCACATCCCTAACAAATTTCCTTTTTTTTTTTTAATGAGAAATTCTTAAAAGTTATTTCTGAATTTAAAAACTGAATTATAACAAAATTCTATTTAAAATAAATAATTCTATTATTATATTACAAAAAATGTGACAAATACTGCATGCACTGTAATTCCATAGCAAAACGATTACATATAATGTGTTTAAAGAAAGTGTTGTCTTTGAGGCGACATAAATCATAAACAAATATAACTCAAAGATGTATAAATCGTGAACCCAACTACTCCGCTGAAAACTAACCTTGGATTACTATTAGAAAAGAAAATGAACAATTACAGGGAATGACAAGAAGACGAAAAGTCAAAACCATAACCGGTGGCGCCGGTCAACGGTGGACAGACCCTTCATTCTCCATCATTAACTAATCATCAATTCATTTCATTTTACCTTCCTCTCTCTCTCTCTCTCTCTGCAAACAGCTGCTGAAGATATTGTGTTCCTGCCGGGGTTCTCACTATCGGGTTGATCTGGAAACCGGTTCTTTTGTTGAATTCCGCAGCCTAATTTTGATTTGCGTCTCTACTGTATTTGGGTTTCTGTTCCGTCACGCAAAAATGTCTGTAAGTGACCGTTTGCAAGAAATTGGCAGCTTTCAGGGTTTTGTTTTTTCCCTTTCATCGTTCTGAACGGACAAATTTGTTATCATGTTCTTTGTTGTTCTACTGAATTGCTTTAATTGTATCTCTGTCTGCCCCCCGCCCCCCAACTAGTGTTTTTCCCCCATATGTTCGATTTAGTACGATGACTTGGAAGTAAATGATGAAAATTGCGTGCTCTTAACTCAGTAGTTGTTTTCCTTAAGCTCGCATAACTCAATAGTTGTTTTCCTTAAGCTCGCATAACTCAATAGTTGTTTTCCTTAAGCTCGCATAACTCAGCGCTTATCATAAACTCAGGAAATTGTGTTGATTTTGTTGTCTTTTTTGTTTTTTGTGTTTTGTTTTTCCAATTTAAGCTGTGACTGTGTGTATGGTGTTCAAGAGAGCAAATCAAATGTTGGTAATTCTTCTTTCTCATGTATGGAAACTGAATTTTTGGAACTCAATCCAATGAGTATAATGCCAGTTTCCTCTTCTCTCTCTCTCTCTCTCTCTCTCTCTCTCTCTCTCTCTCTCTCTAAGCAGCGTGCAACTGTGCCAAAATTTGGCAACTGGGAAAGCGAAGACAATGTTCCCTACACAGTCTATTTCGACAAGGCAAGAAAAAACAGGGGTGGTGAGAAGATGATAAATCCAAACGATCCCCAAGAAAACCCCGACATGTTCCCTAATCCCGATCCTTCTCTTGCTTCTGCTGCTCCTCCTCCATCGAAACCAAGAACTCGACCAGAGGAACCGAACGGAAGGGGAGCAGAAGGGGCGGCACCTGGACGTAGAGTGAGCAAAGAAGACGGTGACTTCAGGCAGTTCAGTGATTCTCCAGCTCGTGGTGAGGCGAAACCTGTGAATGAACCAAATTATGGTGGTGGGCGTGGGCAAAAGCCGGGTCGAGCAGCAAGGACTAGTGGAGGATCCGAGCAAAGTATTGAGCGTTCTCCGCTTCACCCGCATTACCAGGCAAAGGTAGCAGGGAAGGGAAGTGGATCTCCAGCTTGGGAAGGAAGGAATCATGACAGCAGTCATGGTACCCCTGGAAGATCCAGGCTTAGGCCTACTAATCGAGGCGATGAAAGTGTAAGAACTTCGCCTTCTTGTTTGTGATTTAATTTCGTGTTTTATGTTCTTTTGTAGCATTTGGATTGAAAGATTTGATTTTGATGAGATTGATCGAAAAAAGTCAACCAAGTTCTAAATTTCTAATCCTCCAATCCAAATATGAATGCAGCTCAATCAACCAAATACGAATGCAGCTCAATCAACTATTTTCTTCTAATTAAATGTACTACTAATGCAGCCTGAGAAAGGCGCCGCTGTTCCAAGATTTGGCGAATGGGATGAGAACAACCCTCAAGCAGCTGAGAACTTTACGCACATTTTTAACAAAGTGCGCGAGGAAAGGAATACTGAGGCAGGAAATGTGTCTGGCACACCAAATCATCCATCTCACGGGACGCACGGCCAAAGAGCCAGCCAACCTAAGGTTCGTCATTAATCGACATCTCCCTCGTCTTAGCATTCCCAGCTAATGTTTTACTCTATTGTCCCTCAAATGCAGAAAGGCTGCTGTGGATGGTGGTAGAGCAAGAGGAGTTCGAGGTGTTCTGGCTGAGTTGAAGATGGAGATATCTATCTAGCTTGGGAGGGCTGTTAGTGATGCAGAGATGGTGCATTTATTTCATTATTGTTGCTTTGTGAAAAATAAACTAAGAGGTCTTTCTGTTATTGCTTTCTTTGTCGTCATCTCTGTGATTTACAGAGATTACAGTCTTCCGAATTCCCCCCACCCCCTTCTCTCTCTCTCACACACACACTCTTGTACCCTGGATGAAATAGAGAGATTAAATATGGTGTATTCTTCAATTCTGATGTACCTCTCTCTCTCTCTCTCACACACACACACTTTACACTAAAGATATAAGACGAGCAAAATAACCACAGCTCAGACTGGACAACCGACTCGGAAAGTGCTGAATGCCCATTTTGTTCTCTCATTTCGGATGATGTTTCCATCACACCCCGTTGCAAAATAAGTATTGTTTTAAACATTCGCATAAACTAAATATCTCATCAAATAACTCATATATCCGTGTATAAATTTAATAATTATATATATATTTTTTTATTTGAAGTAATCTTTTCCTATTTCTTAACAATCTTTTTTCCCACTTCCAAGACTCGATATGAACAATTTTGAAAAATTAAGAAATAATGTCTTGAATTTCTATAAAATCTGTGTTAAAACGACACTTATTTAAGATTTGATTATACATAAATTGTTCATTGTTTTGAGCAGAAAGCTGCGTCCTTTCTAAAAAAACATATTTTTTAAGAAATATAATTGACATAATAAATTAATAGATAATCACAAAAAAAAAAAAAAAAAAAAAAACCTAAGAGTCATCTAATAATTTTAAAATACATCCCAACACATCACATCATCATAAATCAAAAGTATAAATTAAAATGGTGATCGCATCACAAATTACTTTGTCTAAGAACAATCCAAAGACATAACAATCATGAAATCAACCCTCTTGTCCGAAGTCAAAGAAACCAAAGACTCAAAATTTCCAGCAAAAACTGTAAACCTCCCAGAACAGAAGCTAAAATTAAACGACGGTAAATGAAGGTTGAAGTTTCATTTAAGGAATAAAAAGCTAAGAGAGAAGGGGAAATCGGGCAGGGTAGGAAAGCTCGCATGATTACCTCTGGCTATGCGTATAAGGGTAGGCGGGAAGCTCATCTTTTTGCAGGTTTCTTTCTCCACTCAGTGCGTCCCCTATTTATTTCAGACCCATCATTCGATAACCTCAATAAATGCAGAAACTGGAGGCGGTCATTTTCATCTTTAGCAAGTGATGGAGATCCATTAGTTCCCTGAAGCCCTGAAACTGTGTTGTCAATGACCAATTCAGGGCTTGTAAGGGAATCGACTACATCACCATGCCCGCATTCACGTCTGTAATCCAACGTTATAGCCTGCAGCTCATGACTGTCGATGGTCTCTTGAGGCATGCTCTGTTGGGAAATTAATTCTCAGTTAGCAACACAATGATTTGTACCAGTTGAATAAAGTATTCCCCAGAAAGGGCCATCTAAATGCACATAAGTGAAGAAATGTGATTTAAGGAATTTAGCCTAATTAAATAAATAAACAAATATATAAATAAATAAGAGGAATTTTGTCTCCTTGAAAATTGCAAGAAAATATAAACCTCAGGGGGATTTGTAGGAAGATAATCTTCAGTGATTTTTTTCCTTTTCTGTAATTAGTAAGGGTAGTTTTTGTAATTACAATTAACCAAAAAACAACCATGATCGGTACTTTCCTTATCATTTAAATTATTCCAACACATCAGAGGTTACTAAAGAAATTGAAACATTTTGGCTTTATCTACATAATAACTACATTAAACCATACCTAGAAGGACCAGCTAGATTCAGCAGGCAGATATAGAAGTAGCAAAGATATTGATCACAAAGGTAGGCATGAAACGAAAGAAAAAAGAACTAAATCCTATATTTCTTTTTTTATGTGAAAACGTAATATCTAGGAGTTTCTTTAACTCAAATCATAGATGATGGAAACGTCAAAGATTTGATAAATAGTATCAACACACCCCTGTATGAAGAGACTGTAGCAACTTAATTCTAATCATTGCTCTAGATTACTGTCTAAGTTTAAAGGCTAAGAGATAGAAAATATAATAGAAATAGTATGAAGGTAAGATGCTATCTGTGGCAATTAAAGATGAACGATAGAAAGATAACCAACCTCCAGAACCCATCCAATGTAGGTGACATTATTTACATGCTGGTTCATGTCCAGATCAGACCGTCTAGGCTGCAAAGGAACATTTCAACGTGTGTAAACTATTTTAAACAAAAGACTTTGATATATTCATGAGTTATTTAAACCATGTGAGCTTACCACAAGTCCAACTTTGGAATGTTGAGCAGGGTCATCAAGTTTAGCTATTTTCTTCAGGCTCGCATTATTCTCTTCAGGAAAAGCTAGTCTGCCATCCACAACAAGTCAACGGTACAAGTGGTGATGAACATTAGATATTAATAGCAAACAGGGGCCATTTGGGGATAAGGAAGTTTATTTGTACGTAGAGCCAATTATACAAGTAGTAATATATGTTGAGCTCGATATATGTAGGACACCATATGTAAAGTACTGTATGTGGTCCAGTTTTCCAGATTCAGGAAACTTGTACATATATTTAAATACTGTTGTTTAAGACAAACAATTTAAAGAGAAATTTAATAAAATATCATAGCTGATATTGCTTTGCTTTCTAAAATTGTCCATCAATACTTTCTACAAGCAAGTTCAGATTAATGTTTGCTTCTTCAACTCATTTTAGGTACATGGATAATACTCAAGAGATAGGCCTTGTGATAGCCACCTGATAAAGGGTCTATATTCATGCAAGAAAATAAATTACAAAAAAAAAAAAAAAAAGTCCCGGACTCTTATCCTGACAGATCAAATAAAATCAACGTTATACCAGAAAATGGCTACAAGTTCAAGGTTAGGCCCATCAAATAAAATCAAATGTTATTCCAGGAAATGGCTAAAAGTTCAAGGGTAGGTCCTCCTTCGGTAAACCTATGCAATTATCTTAAAAGCACAATCACAAATGTAGTAATATATTGAAAAGAAGTACTTTACCTAAGTGTTTTTGGGCAAAAAACTAAATATTCATCACGAACGTCATCATTGACCTTCTGAAGCCGCCTGGTGTCTTGGTTCATCATCACCCACTTACTGCAATATAAAAGGAATGTGTTGAAAATGGAAGTATACAGGGGGGGGGGGGTGGACTCGCCAAATGTTTTGGAGTTCTTCATAATCAAGCTAATTTTAAATGCTCGAGGTAAAAACATGAGAAAATAAATGCTGAACAGAGAAAGCTCTTTCAATGCTACTGATCCTATGCTTTAAGGGTAAGATCCACAATAATCAACAAATTTTGGCTCACCTGGTAGCCCTTCCAATGACTTCACCAGTAGCATAATCTTTGAGTATCCAATCGCGTCTGGTGCCAATCCTTCCTTCACTTTGGCACCATGTCTCGATCTCAATGACATCACTCCTGTTTCATGATGAATATATGTAACACAGGTGTAAAATTGCAAATAGTTAGGATGCCAGTTCATATTATATTACCAAGCAGGGTATTTGTAGATCTCAATGTGCATACGAGCAGTCACCCAAATGAGATGCATCTTTCTCATGGTAGGTGTTGTTGCGAATCCATCAGTTGAGAATCCAACACTTTGTGCATGGTTGCCACCAACCTCCTGCTTCAATTATTTAGATAAGAAAGCGGAAGCAAAACAAATAGAAACCAGAAATCAACAAATACTACTTCACTAAAAGGAAGGAAATGATGCAGAAGTACAGAGAAGAAAAAAGGAAAGAAGCAATGCATATTACAAAAATATTATTACATGATTTAGAAAATAAGAACAAAAAGATGTAAACAAAAACTAAAAACAAAGACACACACACAACACGACCCACCACCATCGACGACAACAGGAATAAAAACACTAAGTAGAGGAAGAGGAGCAGGAAACAAAAGAAGTGATTTGGGGATACAAAATTGGGATGGGACTTGAATGAATAGTTACCAGGGGTAGACCATGGCAGCAAGATTCAAGCAGGTAGAAAAAACTACAATATCAGTGTGTGCCCTCTAAATGGAAATAAAGATTTAGACAACGTCAAGAAACAAGCAATACAATTAACAAAATGGTTTCTTTAATCAATTAGTAATTTGATCTTGAAAACTGCAATCCAGAAGTTAAGCAACAGATGCACATATATTCATCTAATTTAATGATCCAATGAGAAAGGTCAAATCAAAACCAGTCTGTTAAACTTAATCCATGCAAATAAAACATGTACATCAACTTTCAGAAGAAAATGACAAATTCTTCAACTTTGAAATCTAGGTAAAGTAATACTTACATAGAGACCTACATTACCAAATTAATGGCAAAAACATAATAAACCTGCAATCTTGACCCAAAATCAATGGTACACGTTAACATATACACCCCAGAATCCTCACAGATTTGAATTTTGTAAATCATCCAACAGTTAAAAAAAAAAAAAAAAAAAATCAGCTAACATTACAGACCAAATTTACTCTTTGAAGTAAACATTCAGCAAAATTTAAAGAACTTAACAATTACCAAGAAGTATGAAACTTATGCACTGACACACAAGCTGTATCGCACTGACCTGCAAGAGATTGGCTATGGTTTCAACAGTGGCAGTCTTGTTAATCCCAACCTCATAACACCTCACTATGAACTTCTCTTTATAAGACAAACCGTCCTCGGTCAAGCTGCCAAGCCGAAGCCGGTCGGCTAGACTCGGCTGGTGGCTCGATTCCTGCGGCGGCTTGCTCTTTGGCTCACCCGTAGCCACAGACGTTACCCGCAGCAAGGGGGCCCTCCGAGACCGGCTGCACCACACGGCAACGTAATTACCGGTTGGCGGGCGAACCACACCGGAAAAGCGGCAATTCCCACGGCTCTCCCCCACGGCAGCGTTGCATGCTAAAAATGCCCCTCCTCTCAACAACATTGGGAGCTTTATTAATTCCAATTCTATCTGGGTATTATGAATATTCACAATGAATTGCCTGCCACAAGAAAAGAAACTGTGTGTGTGCGTGAATTCTTTTGTAGTGTTAATCGATACGAACGATGCACCCCGGTTTGGGGGGTGGGTGGGGGTCTGACTATGAATATGGGTAATTTTTTTTTTTTTTTTTGTGTGGGAGTAATTGCGATTGTTACCTCTTGGTAGCTTTTGGGGAAAAAGGGGAGGGGTGTTTCTCTTGGACTTTTGTGAGGGGGACGGGTGGAGGTATTACAGTATGAATCTGCGGATCTGGAAGAAAGATCAGCGGTATCCAATATTTGGTCCTTTTTTTTTTTTTTTTTTTTTTTTTTTTTTCCTGAAATTACAGAGTTCTCCATACTGACATTATTACAGGTTGAATATATTTTGTTTTATCTTGTTTTATATGTTTTTATAAGGTCCAATAGTAACAAAAAAAAAAAAAAATCAAATCATTTTTAGTTTTTATCATTTTGAATTTTTTTATATATTTATCGATAATTGTAATTTTAGTTATTCTTTTTAAAAGGTATCATGTGAAAATATATCAAATAATTTTGATATAAATAAAAAAATTGACCACAATTACTACTATTTTGCAAGATTACATAAAAAAATACTTAAATATATAAACTTCGAGTTTTTTTTTTTTTTGTCTCTATTAGGCATATTCTACACAATGGTTTTTTTATTGCTTAGTTCTTATTTCATATATATACACATATATATCTTTTTTAATATTTCATATTCTTTTTCCTAATGATCTACGCAATGAAATAAAATGGGCATAAATAATATGTTATCATTACATGATAAAAGTGAACTTCTAGATATAAATTTATGGAACAAGAGTGTTATCTTTTTAACTATAAAAATTCTTCTTCTTTTTTTTTTTTAATTTTTTTTTAATTTAAAATGTTCTATGTGATGCACAATGTTTGTAGTTTTTTAAGGAAAAACAAATGTATTTCTTTTCTATTTAAAATAAATAACGTTTTAGAAGTTTAAATATTTGCACAATAAATAATATTTTACTATTTTCAAGGTAAATTTTAATATTATTTTTTTAATTTATCTTTAATTTTTCTTGTAAATATACATATCATGCATCTTTTTACCACTAACCATTAACGTTTCTTTCTCATTTATTAAGGATTAATAATTATTTGAATTATTTCTTAATAGGTGTGAAACTTTATTTGAATTATTTCTTAATAGGTGTGAAACTTTTTAAAATGACACATATTTTAAATAGGAGGGAATATAGTATACATTTTTTGAAGGGGAAGTTCTATCTACACCACTTTTTTTACTTTCTACACCACAAAATATTTTTGGACAAAAATAGACATCCATAAATTGACCAATATACCCTTTATAAAAAAAATTATTTTGAAACCCTCACCCAAACCACTTTCTTCCCTTCCCATTTTCTTCCAATGGAACGGCACTGTAGCTGGTTTAGTCACCTCCTCACATTCCCAGTCTGATTTGTTCAATGGAAGAGACTGCTGTCTGGAGGGCAATGACTTTTCTACAACCTTCCGTTTCACTAGCTCCGAAGAGTTTGAGGGTGATGAAAACCTTCTTGCGGATAGAAGTGGCGTGTTAAAATCGAGTTGGCTTTTTTTCATTGTGAAATTTAATTAATCAGTTTTCTTTCTCTGCCCGGAAACGGAAGCACTACAATCCAACAGACAACCCCAAAATCAGTGATATTGGCAAGACATGAAATGCACAAGGGAAACTTGAATAGCATATATAGCCAGATCGGCTCTAACTTGAGTGTGTGTGTGTGTGAACGAGAGAGAGAGAGAGAGAGAGAGAGAGAGAGAGAGAGAGAGAGAGAGAGAGAAGCAAAGGAGGAAACAAGCATAGAGATTATGTAAAGGGATTTTCCTCATAATTCAAGCAAACAAATATCTCACAAACAGGCAACAAAAGATGAACAAAACCTCAAAAATAGTCTTGCCAAATTTTTCAACTTAATCGGCCAAAAGCATTCAACATTGATGGCTGCACCAAACCTTTAAATTTTAACGCCAATGAAAGGCCAAGTAGTGGTAAAACATGTTCGATTATTGATTAATCGAACATGTTGGCAAGCGTTCGGCCAAGGCATGCCAAACGCCTTTGGTTGTGTTCGGCCAAGGCACGCCGAACGCCTCGCAGGCTGTTCGGTAGACCAGCGCCGAACGTCTTTGGTTATGTTCGGCCTGTCCTCGCCGAACACCTCGCAGGCTGTTCGGTGGACCAGCGCCGAACGCATCGCGGTTATGAACGAAAAAATTATTAGCGTGTTTTGCGAGAGATTACCTGGAGGACTCGACACATTGTCGCCTTCTGCATCCATGATATTCGCTTGATGAGGGGGTGGAGAGAAGGGAAGAAAATTAACTTTCGTTCGGTTCGGCGCTGAGGGTTTGGGTTTGGGGGGAGAATTTCGGTCGGTTGCTGAAGGGTTTGGATATTTTTCAATTTTTGAATTTTTTTTAGGGTGTAATAGGTATTTTGGGGGTGGGGTTAGTAAATTTAAAAGTTTAAATATATTTTTGTGTGGTATGGATAATAAATGTGGTGTGAAAAGTAATAATAGTGGTGTATATAGAAATGCCCTTTTTGAAGATAGTATAATACAGAGAATTAAAAGAAAAATTAAGAGGAGTGGATTTTTCAAGTTATATAATATTATTTTTAATGACATATGTATATTTGTTTTATTTTAAATAGGGAGGAGTGCATACCATGCTCTCTTGTTGTATATCGCCCAAGATTTGTCGAGATGAATATTACTTAAAATATAAATAAAATAAAATAAACTTTTCAATCTAAACCAACCCGTAAGCTTTGGACTTTCTAAGACTGGATTAGGAGGCGAAGTTGAAACACTAATTGGATGAAAGTAATATTCCTTAGTTTGCTAAAAACAAAATAATTATAATAATAATATAAATAATAATAATAATAATAGTAACAATAATAATAATAATAATAATAATAATAATAATAATAATAATAATAAAAGTAGACAAATTTTGATGAAATATATAATAATATTAGGCATGAATAAATTACAAAAATATAATTTGAAAATTTATTTTGGTAGATATATGGACGCATATATAAAAGTGAAGCTCATGTGATTAGTCAAACCTAACCTTTTATTATTAAATTTTTTTACATCAATAAAATAAAATTATACAATTATAAATATGAATATATGAGGAAATATTATTTCAAGCATAATCATAATATGAGAAAAATCAATTGTCTTATGATTACTTGCACATAACTTTTTATATAATGATATTTATTACTATTTTTATCATTGAAATTTTGAGTTTTTCTTATTTTATATTTATTTATAAAAAAAAATATTCTTCTATATAATGTTAAGGGGAATTTGGTTCATTCCAATTTGGCATATATAATTACCTTTTAGCACTTTCAATTTGGAGTCCTCAATTTGCTCTTAGGTTTCTTCAAAGTCAAAGAAACAAGACCTAACATGAATTAGGGTTTTTTACTAAAATAATGCAAAAAAAAAAAAAAAAAACAAAAACAAAAACAAAAAACAAAAAAACAAATTTATGAAATAGGTTAGTTTGGGAACAATTTTTAAAAATAGGATAAAACGTCAGGTCCGATGATTTTTTTTGGATAAAATGTCATCGAGCCTGACGTTTTAATTTTTTTGGATAAAATGTCATCGGGTCTGACGTTTTTAATTTCAAATTCTATATATATGCCCTATGTTCTCTCCATTTGTATATATATATATATATACATAAATCATGCATGCATATATATACACACACACACTCCGCACTTACACTATATATATATATATAAAAGAACACATCTATATATATATAACCACTTATATATGTGTGTATATATATATATATTTGTTATTTATATTATAATTATTTATATTATTCGAAATCATTTTTTATATTTATTGAATAGAAAATAAATATGATATTATTAATATATATATATAGAGAACTTTATGTATATATATTTTATATAAATATATACTAAATTATATAATTTTAAAAAGTAAAATATTAGACTGTTATTTAAGATAATAAAAAAATTATTTAAATTAACGAATATTTTTAAATTATTATTATGTATAATTTTATTTTCTGGAAAAAAATACTATATATATTTTTTAATAATACAAAAAAAAAAAAATATATATATATAAATAAAAAAAGGAAAAAAATTAAAAATCGTCAGCCCCACTGACGTTTGTTAAAAAAAAATTTAATTTTTTTTTAAATTTTGTAATATGTTTATATATATATAATATATATATATTTTATTTGTTAAGTAAATATATATATATATATATAGAGAGAAATTTATGTATATATATTTTATACAAATATATATTAAATTATATAATTTTAAAAAGTAAAATATTATACTGTTATTTAATATTTAAAAAAATATATTTAAATAAAAGAATATTTTTTAATTATTATTATGTATAATTTAATTTTCTGAAAAAAACAATACTATATATATATATATATATACAAATAAATAGAAAAGAAAAAAATAAAAAATCGTCAGCGCCACTGACGTTTCTTTGGAATTTTTTTAATATTTTATAAAATGTTTATATATATATAATATATATTATAAATAAATATATATATATATATATTATTTCATATATATTGTAAATGAATTGTATATATTTTTTATTTGTTAAGTAAATATATATATATAGCAATTTATGTATATATTTTACAAAAAATTATATTAAATTTTTTATTTTAAAATTTAAAATATTATAATGTTATTTAAGATAATAATTTTTTTTATCTAAATTAAAGAATATTTTATAATTATTATTATGTATAATTTGAATATCCGAAAAAAAATACTATATATATATAACTTAATAATACATATATATATATATATACAAAAAAAAAAAAGATCGTCACCCCCACTAACGTTTTAAAGAAATGTCAGTGGGACTGACATTTCCTTAAAATTTTTTTTTAATTTCGTAATATTGTTTATATATATCATATATATTATATATATATATTCTAAATATATATATATATATTTTATTTGTAATATGTATATATAATATATATTATAAATATATATATTTATATATATTATTTAATATATATTCTAAATGTATCGTTTATATTTTATTTGTTAAGTAAATATATATATATATTTATATTATATATTATATACATATTAAAAATTAAAAAAACATATATAATTTAATATATTCTGACTAAATTAAATATAAGTGTGGTTTATATTATTTTTGTTATGTAAATATATATATATATATATGTATGTCTAGAAATTTATGTATATATATTTTACAGAAATATATATTATATTATATAATTTGAAAAATATAATATTATATTATTATTTAAGATAATAAAATAATTATCTAATTTAAGGCAAATATTTTTCAATATTATTATTAAAAATATATCTATATATTTTACAAAATAAAGAATATTTATTAATAATTATAATCATTTTTCAAGTATAATTATAATATTTTATATATTATTATTTATATAAAAAAAATATATTTGATTAAAATAAATAATAATTTCTGCAACGGATAAATGAATTATCTTTCAATGTGAGTTCTTCCTTTTCAGATAAATTGTCAATCACCAGTTTGTTACAGAGTCTCGTGAATTGAGGTTAGTTTTTTTAGCTTGCACGTCTTCTCAAATCCTAATGAAATCTGTAACGCATCGTTCAGTTAATTCAGTAATAAATTCTATTGCTGAAGTAATATAAATAGGAATGTGTTAGGATAATACATAAATGCATAAAGAGAATGAGCAAGGGAAAAGGGCGTGCTTTCACGAGTGATGAAGTATACACCGATGTCTCGCCAATTTTGGATGAGAATAAGCCTTATTTCGATATTACATTATCGAAATCACATTTCGCCCCGCACTATCTATTGGTAATTTTGTTTTATAAGAACTATAATAATTTGTGTATATTTTTTATTTAAAGTTTTATTTGTTTTTTTTTAAATTTCATGCAGTCAATGCCTAAGGAAATGATCAAACTCTTGCCTAACAGTGAAGTCCCAATTATTTTATATTGTTTGGGAAAGTTATGGACAATGCGATATCATGGAAACCACAAAAAACTGAAATTTGATAATGCAAGTTAGGGGCGCTTTGTGGAGGACACCAAATTGAATTTGGGTAATTTATGCATTTTCTCCTTGGTTGAAAATATTGAAATGAATATCACTTTTAAAATTGGTTTGGTTAGACTAAGCGCTTCTTTATTATCTCGAGACGTATCCGGTACAAGTGGTGGTTCATGTGGTTAATTGTGTCCATGAAAAATTGCTAATAAGGATTTTATTTTGTTTGTCGTGTTTTTTTAGAAAAAATTTATTCGGTGTAATAGTTTGTTGTTGTTTTATATATATGTTATTGTATAATAATAAAATTAATTTATTATAATTTTCCATAATATTATTAATTAAATATAATTCTTTGCCTTGAATAAGATGAAGAAATAAATAATATATATAAAGCGAAGGCGAATTAATGCCGATTACAACAACTAGCAACTTAACCTATACATATACTATAACACTCAATGCAATAAATAATACCCTAATACTATTACAATACTCATGAAAATTCTTAATTTGAAATAGCAATCGTAGCTATACCAAATCATTTTATCTTTGCCTTGGATCTCTTCATACTTGAGGAAGATGGTCCACTGACGACATCATTATCTTCAAACTTGAAAAGCTTCTCTAGTTGGTCGAAGAATGACTCCTCATCCATTAAGTATGCAATTGTATTTGTCATTTTGGGATCACGATCCTATAAGTGTAAGAATAATTAATATAAGTGTAAATTAGATATTTACAATCAAGAAAATGAATGCTTGCTTAAATTTTAGAGAAAATTACCCATAAACGTCAATGATCCAGTGTAGCGGTTATATACCGTCGTTCACCAAACATACGAACTCCAGCCGTCATTACCATTTTTTTGAACATGTAGTGACGGGATTGTAGCAAATCAACGCAGACTTTAACGTCAGCATAAGAGAACTTACGTTTAGTAAACAATTGATTCTTCAAAACATTTCTTACGTTTAGTAAACAATTGCTATTATGGTTACCGATTCCCCAATCACCTGCTTCGACGTCCTTCACAAGAGTATTCACAAGCAGGGTCTCCATATCCTTTGTCCACTCAGTGTTCAAGTAGAACTCAGCTTCAAACAAGTTATAGCATTTTGATTGTGGAGGAAGAGGACATAATTCCAATGGTTGATCCATATTTGTATGTAAGTAAAATGAGTGTCACCACACACTATTTATAATGCTAACTTCTTGTTGGGTCTGTACATATTTGATGCTTTTGGGCATAACTGTTTATAAAATAGTTGATGAGACTTTTCAATTCATATAATATTAACATATTAAAATAAATATACAAACCATAGCTAAATGAAAGCAGATAATTATTACAACTAAATAAACATAGTCAAGCACATTTGTCCAGATTTTAACAAGAGTAATGAATATGAGTTATAAGCAAAACAAGAAGACCACTTTGACCACCTACTTCTAGATAGAATAAATTCATGATCGATACGGAGTATTTGATGGATTGAAAGGTTGATATGCAGGATATTCACGATCTTCAAAATGCCCTTACTGCACATGTCACTCGTACTGTTGTCTCTGCATATCAAGTGCAATTTGAGAATTATATGCATGACGATGCATATATTCTTCAATGTTGGCAACCCGTGTATCTAAGACATTTCTCCATTCTGACCAATCATTCCAACCTGTATGATGTTGATGTGAAGGGTGGGGCTGCTGAGAAGCCCCGACCTCATACTGTGGGAGATTTTCCATTCTTCTTCCATGTGCGTATCCAAGTAGTTCTACTTTCTCCATCATCTCATCTTCATTTTGTTTTTCGTTATCGACATCCATAGGTTCTGTTCTTGTATCTGTACTTCTTCTCCTCCTCTTCCTTCTAGTCTCTTCATTACTCAGTTCTCTTTCGCTTTCCTCGATGACTTCAGTGTGGATTGACCATTAAACAGAATATTTGTTACTTTTCCACCAGAGACATTTGTCAGACGAGAGTTGGGCAGAGCAAGTCTTTTCTTATCAGATAAAATAGATACAATTTTCTCGTGCCGGGGTGCAACATACATATCTTCATGTTGATTATAAGTTCGAGGTTGATGGTTGTTTCACTTGAAGTTTCTTCCAACCCTTCCAAATTAATCCCGACATAACGAGCAATTGAAGTAATCAACCCTCCAATATGGTTGGTGATGGGTGATTATTTAATACATCTTTTTGGAGAGTTTTGGTGTAATTTTGATGATCAATATCCCTTCACCACATGTATTTTTGAGCTAATTCCATTTGGTAAATAATTGTAGGTGAATACTCAATTTCGGAGGAAAAGGAGTAGAATTTTCGGAAGAATCAAGCAGGGGAATTACCTGGTGGACGGACAGTATCACATTTAGCCGTACTCCAAGGAACCAAGGGAGGCAGCCGTTCTTCTTTCCAAGTAGCTGCCCGATTTTATCATTCTATTTTCTTATTTTGGTTTCTTGATTCTATTATGGGTTGTAGCTAAACTCTTTTATTCCGGTAACAATTAAAGAAGTTTTAGCTAATTTATTTTATGATATCAAATATGTTCTTATACTTTATTTTATGCAAGTATTTGTGATTGTCTGAGTTTAGTGTTGTTAATTGTTTCGGGTCTATTGGGTAGTTCGAAATATTCATTAGTCCGAGATTAATTAGTAGTCAATTAAATCGGCCATCTGTAATTGTGGTTTAGATTTAATTAGTGGTACATTGATTTGTCAGAATCAATGAAAGATCATTCTTAATTCGGTAATCCTGCATCTGAGTTTATTAGTTTTGAATCGAGTCTCTCTAATTATTAATGTTGTCGGCTCATTAAATCTGTAGAGCTTCTCTCGAGTTGTCAGTCGATTAGGAAAATAATTGGTGAAGCATCTTCCTGGTTATCAAAGAATTAAGGAGAGATAAGACCGCATCAGAAGCGTCTTCGGTGGTTATAACTGATTTATTTGCATGAATTAAAGTCAATTTTGCATCGATGATTGAAATAGTTAGCTAAAGTGGAATTAATTAGAACCCGAAATATTTTACATATCTGATAAAATTTCTTTTCTCAATTTTAGTTATTAAATTTCATTCTCAAACTACAAATATTTGCTACTGATTTTCTTGGCAGATCAAAAGATTAGAAAAACCTCGCCGGTCTTTTGGGACACGATCTTGCTTGCCACTGTTCTGTTTCAGTGTGGGCATACCGACCGCTGGTCGGATTATTTTTGGTGGAGAAACGACGCTACCAGTTGGCTACTTGCTGTTTTATTCGAACGAACTGCCGTAAAACCATCGGTGCTACATTGAATTTTTTTCATTCAACAAAAACAATAAAATGAACAACTAGTCCAATGTAACAACCCCCGGTTCAGATTTTGCCAAAAATGTACTTGAGAGGAAGCATTGGAAATATCGAATCGCTGGGCTTCTTATACTTGATGCTTTTGATCTGCTTGGGTTGTAAATAAATGGTTTGTCTGGGGAAGCCTCCGTTATTTCCTTCCAAACAGTATTGGATTGGGAAGTGTATCTTTGTATCTGGTAGATTAGATAATTTCATTTTAGACATATTTATCGAATTATTACATATAAGAACTGATAAAATGAACTAAGAAATCAAACCTGGTCATGGGTCAATTTATCCAAGATTTCTCGGAAAACCTTCACCTGGCGTCTACCAGTGTGCACAAAACTGCTATCATTATTCCAACCGTTACATACCGGATTTTCTTCAACCGGCAAACCCCAAATTAAGGCGACATTCAACAAAGTCACAGTTGCTTCACCAACAGGCAAGTGAAATGTGTGCGTTTCTGGATGCCACCTCTCCACCAAAGCGGTTATTAAGTGGTTATCTGGGTAAAACCTTCCACACCTATATACACCGTAAAAACCCATTTCAGATAACAAATCCAATACGCGTGTGTGGATCTCATACTCTTCATCTTCAAATAATTCCCAAAATTCATTGTCGCACCGCCTAAAGCGAAATAATGAGTTCAAATTCGCATCGGGCTTTAGTAGGCCCTCGGAAATGGTTGAGATTGAAGTGTGAGAACTATCGGGTCCCTAGGGCCATAGTGGTTCCATGAATTGATATCCATCGATCACTGCAAATGAAAAACAACATTAATTAATATAGGATTATTAAATTGAAAAATGCTTCAGTGACTGGTAAAAATTTCTAAAATTAAATTACAGATAGATATCAATACATATATATACACATATAACTCTTTTTCCCTATGACAGAATTACGTACATTACACAAATTTCAAAAGGTTTCAAGATGATCTCAGAAATCTTCAGATTGTGAACTTGCTTGTTCAGTTTCATATCTTTACAAGGTTTGAGAATTTCTACGACGATCTTGACTGGTTCCTTCTCCTTGTCGACGAGTTTGTCGTATTCTAGCATGTTGCCTAGCTCGTGCTTCAGGCCAATCCATCTAATTCGTAATTCGTAAGGTTCAATTTCTTCCTGGACGATACGTAATTCTTAAAGTGGTGTCATGATATAATTGAAAATCAGGCTCATCCCAATATTCCTCCCCTAAATATGGCGGAATGCAACAACATATGTTTGCTTGTAGTTTACCAAGTGACAATACGGTTGTACAAATGAAGTAGCATTAATCCGTAAATCAGTGCATACACTCATCACGTGTGAATATAAAATGCCATATAAGGTCAACTTGCCATAAGAACATTCTCTCGTGGTAAGTCTAACAGCATGTATGTGACTCCCCGTGCCTGGTCGTGGTTTGGTGACCACCATAGCAAATTGCTCATGGTAATTGATCTGGGTAACTACATGACCCACATACAGTTGCGACCAATACTGATATTTTGAATGAGCATAGTCAGTATATGATTGTGCATTACTCTGCATTCTTCTAACAACTTTTTTTCGTTCTCTAAAATATGCAACATATCGCTTGAACGTGATCTCCACTATAGCTGTTAAAGGAAGATGTCGAGCACCCTTTAAGACACTGTTAAACGATTCTGACACATTGGTGGTTAGAATACCTTGTCGCCAGACACCATCATGCGCAAATGCCCATTGTTCTTTATTGATTTGATTGAGATACCAGTACGCTACCGGATTCAGATTTCTTATTTCATTCATAACACTGTTATGCTTAATGATTTGGTGTTCAGATCCAGCCCGCCAACACAGATCTTTTAATTGCACATCTTTAAAATACGAATTGAAGTTTGAACAAACATGTCTCAAACAAAAACGACTTACTCCATGTCGGGCATTAAATGTTGGTATAGTCTGGATTGCACTTAAAAGACCTGCATTTATATCCAAAATTATGCATATCTGATCCCTCCCACATATGACGTACTTGCAAATCAATTCCAAAAACCACTTCCAGGATTCAAAATTCTCCTCATCTACAATAGCAAATGCTAGGGAAAGTATCTGTTTGTTTTCGTTCGCTGCAACGACTATCAACATTTTATGTTTGTATTTCGTGTATGCATGTGTCCCATCAACACTGATAATCGGTGGACAGTACTTGAACCCAGTGTAACAAGGCTCGAACGACCAAAAATTATATTTGATAATCTTTTTATGTGGGATGTTGGTGTCATAGTGTTTCCATTTAACAATGGTGCCTGAGTTCCACTTTTGTAGTACACCCAAAAACTTAGGCAACTTTCTTACGGAGCTCTCCCATGTCCTGTAAGTGTTCTCAATTGCCCGTTTAATGTCATGTCATGCCTTCTGATATAAAATCGAGTATCCAGTTGCATTTTTAACATCTGCTTGTGCCTCAGAGACGCTGATTGCAGGATTAACCCAAATATTTTCCTTAATCAAGAAAGTTACGAAATTTTTGTCCATATTTCGATGATCAGAAGATATATCATTCATATAACATCTATGATCTCCACCATATTTTGTCATTTTGAACATCTCCAATCTTCGCTTAAATGTTCCTCTAACATACCAAGGACACTCTTGAAAAGGTGTACTGTGTTCACATTTGACAACCCAAATAAGTGGTTTACTTTCGGTAACTCAAAACTGACGTCTTACATGTCGTACCGAGAAATCCTTAATCGTTGCAATCAAAGCCTTCTTATCCCTAAATAACATGTCATTCTCAATTATCCCTTGGCTAGGATCGTAAAACTTTCCCCATGAAGACGAAGGATTATGCATCGAGTCAGCAACAACTTCGGGGCCACTCATTATGTAAAATGGGAAGTTTGTGTCCGAATCGATATGGATTGTTGCTTCGACACCGTCGGAATTCACATTGGCTGCATCAACATGTTCTTCATCTACTATTGCTTCATTGTGATCCAAATTTTCACTTTCCATTTCACATGGAAAAATTGGACCTAAAGAATCTGCACAAGGGTCCATTTCTTCTGTATTGTTCATATTACTAGGATCAATTATATCTTCAGGTTCATTTCTAGTATTACTGGGACCAATTATATTTTAGACACTACATGAACCACTGAATAAAGTGTTTGTTAAAGCAAGGTTCTCCAATCCCTAAGTGATTTCGGGCACATAATCATAAGGGTTACTTAAATCTTGGAATGATGTCATGGGCACATCTTGTTAGGACAGCAACGACATATAATATCCTCACTCTTAGCTCATAAGCATACCTTCATGTTCGCTAAGATTTTGACATGGTTCTTTTTCAACGAAAATGTGCATAGAGTTTAATCCATCATTAGGATCTAAGAAGAACCTAAGATTATCGTCAGTCTCAATCTGACTACATACTCTATAATATTATTCTGACCGTAAACTTCCCCCCATGTTGTGAAAAGTTTTAGATGAAACTGGTCTTTAGACACACTAAGAAATTGATAAATTTGATCTTTCAATGCTGATAAGTCTGTATTTCGATCAATTCGTGTGTAACCATTGGGCGCACAACTATACAATACTTTTTTGTTTTTCTGTATAATTTTGCCTTCGCTATAAACTCTAATTGCAACTCGTTGGTGACTCGCCATTGATTGAAAGTGATATATATAATTTTTTCACTGTGAAATATATAAATTCCATACAAACATAAGAACAAATAAATTAGAATTAGTAAATGTGGACCACATAGTACGTATGAAAAGCATGATAAATAATGCATTACATTTCACAACCAAGATACAATTACATGGAATATACATCATTCTGTGAATGATCATTATCGGGTAAATTTTCTACAACATTATTATCATCCACGACTTCTATATCAATATTTTCGTTCTTTACTGGATCCTGCCACATATTTAAGCCAGGGGTGACATCTATAAGATCTAGTATGCGTGATCACATCATATTCACGTGATAAAAGGAAGTCGTACTCTCTTGTTGGAAAATTTCATTTTGATGTCTTTTATTATCCAATTCAGCACGTAACTCATGAACCTCGTTTTCTAGGGCGTTTATATGTCCGTCTTTAGCCCCAAGCTGCTCTATCAAATTATTTTTTTCCGGATTCATGGTACTTAAAGTACCACGTAGGAAAAAAATTTATGCCCTAAGACGTCTTCTTGTTGCCGAACGCAACATTCTAAAACAGAGACACGGTTAGATGACCACTCCAATTCAACTTGGCACATCTTTACACGCTGCCGTAAATTCCGTATTTCTTGTTCTTGCATGTTGATATCACATTTGCAGCAATATTCTTTCTCCTCAATCCCTCTATTTCTTCTTTTAGTTGTTGATTACGTATTCTTAATTGCACCAAACTTGTAGACTTTTTTACGATAGACCGATAACCTTTGTATGTGAAATATTTATTGGGTCATGTGGAAGTTGATGCTGATGACTTTGATGTTGAAGACATACCTATCAAATATAATTTATAAGGGTCATTATAGTTATTAAATTTAATTTTTTTAAGTATCTTATAATAATATATTAATTATACTAAACAAGTTTTAATTAGTCAACATAACAAATCGTAAAGCAAAACAAGTTAAACATACAATACATGCAACACTAAAAATATATTCATCACAATAAATAAATAAAATTTAAATAACATCACATTAATAAATACAACAAAATAATTAAATAACACATAAAACAATACACCCATATAATTAAAAATTAGAAATCTTATCAGATAAATGTATATATGAAACCAAATAAACATTCATAGCAATATATGATAGTAAAATAAATGATGTATATGTATACTAACCTTATTTTAGTTCACGGATATGTTGTGCAAGTTGAAGTTTTTCTTCTTCAACACAATCTACACAATATAGCAAAAAAATTAAAAAATTGATGATTAGTGTTTCAGAAAAAAATTATGTCATATCATGCCAAAAATTAAGAAGATATACGGTTAACTGGTGATAAATAAATAAATAGGTCTCAAGTATAATAAAAAAAAAAATACATGTGAAAGGAAATATAAAGGAAGTAATCATATATTATAAACATAATTATAATTAAATAAAATAATACATACCTTTTTATACAAAGAGAAGAATGAAAGATAAAGACACAACAACAATAAATCGAGTTGGGATAGCAGCAACAACAAATTCTCCAAATATAGAGGAACAATAAGGAGAAAGCACGAACTTGAAAATGAAGAATGAAGGAGAAGGAGGGAATGTGGATAGACGTGAGTGAAGAGAAGAGAGAGTGAGTGAAGAGAAGAGAGAGTGAGTGACTGAAGAGAAGAGAGAGACTCATTCAATTTGTAATAATACACTCTGCCAATTCTGCCAAACATGTGATAAAACTTGATGAAAACTTGATGCATGCATGAGAAATGTAAAACTGTAAAAGTTTGTTTGTGCATGCATGACAAATATAAATGTGATAATGTGATAGATTGAAATGATGTATCAGTAAATTTTGCAGAGGCATGTGGAATGGATAAATACGAATACAGTTTTTTATCAGTTTTATTTTATTAAGGTAGTGTATTTATTTTTATAGAGTGTGATATTATGAAAAAAAAATTATTTTATTAAGGTAGTGTATTTATTTTTATAGAGTGTGATATTATGTAAAAATATTTAGTATGTGATATATATTTATTATAAAAATATATAATATGATATTATGGTGTGTAAAATTATATAAAGTGATAATATGTTTTTATAAATATATATATATGATAATGTCATAATTTTAATTAGTTCATTTTTAGAATTATTTTAATTTAATAAATTGTTTTTGTATTATGTATATAATAATTTTTGTTAATTTTTATTATTTATAATTAATTTAATAATAAAAATATATCATGGATTATTAGACATAAACGTATATATTTGTAAATTTTATTCAAATGATAATCAAAATAAAGTTTTTAAATAATATCTAAATTAAAAATGCAGTATTATTAAAACATATTCTTATAATTTTAAAGATATTATATATAATATATATAATATACATATTACCAAAAAAATGTTTTTAAAGGAACGTCAGCGCCACTGACGTTTCTTTAAAACGTCAATGGGGATGACGATTTTTAGTTTTTTTTCTTCTTTTTAATTGTATATATATATAATTATGTATTATTAAAGTGTATATATATATATATAGTATTTCTTTTCCAGAAATTCAAATTATACATAATAATAATTAAAAAATATTCTTTAATTTATATAATCTTTTTTATTATTTTAAATAACAGTATAATATTTTAAATTTTAAAATAAAAAAATTTAATATAAATTTCTATAAAATATATACATAAATTGCTATATATATATATTTAGGATATATATGAAATAATATACATATATATATATTTATAATATATATTTATACATATTATATATATAAACATATTACAACATTTAATTTTTTTTTAAAAGAAACATCAGTCCCACTTACGTTTCTTTAGAACGTCAGTGGGGCTGACAATTTTTAATTTTTTTTGTATTTATGTATATATATATATATTTATGTATTATTAAAAATATATATATAGTTAGTATTTTTTTTCCAGAAAATCAAATGATACATAATAATAATAAAAAAATATTCTTTAATTTAAATAATTTTTTTATTATCTTAAATAACAGTATAATATTTTACTTTTTAAAATTATATAATTTAATATATATTTCTATAAAATAAATACATAAATTGCTATATATATTTACTTAACAAATAATATATATATATATATATATATATATATATATATATATTTAGAATATATACATATATAATATATATGATATATATAAACAATATTACGAAATAATTTTTTTTTAAGGAAACGTCAGTGGGTCTCACGATTTTTAATTTTTTTTATTTGTGTGTGTATATATATATATATTTATGTATTATTAAAAAAAAAAAATATATATATATATATATATATATAGTATTTTTTTTCAGAAAATCAAATTATACATAATAATAATTAAAAAATATTCTTTAATTTAAATAATTTTTTTAAAATATTAAATAACAGTATAATATTTTACTTTTTAAAATTATATAATTTAATAGATATTTGTATAAAATATATATACATAAATTTCTATATATATATATATTTACTTAACAAATAATATATATATATATTTGTAATATATATATATATATATTTATAATATATATTATATATATAAACATATTACAAAATAAAAAAAATTAATGTTTTTAAACAAACGTTAGTCCCACTGATGTTTTTTGACGATTTTTTATTTTTTTATTTGTATATATATATATATATTTGTATTATTAAAAATATATATATATATATGTATATAGTAATTTTTTTCCAGAAAATCAAATTATACATAATAATAATTAAAAAATATTCTTTAATTAATTTTTTTATTATCTTAAATAACAGTTTAATATTTTACTTTTTAAAATTATATAATTTAATATATATTTCTATAAAATATATATACATAAATTTCTATATATATATATATATATTAATAATATCATATTTATTTTCTATTCAATAAATATAAAAAAATGATTTCGAATAATATTAATAATTATAATATAAATAACAAATATATATATATACATATATATATATATATATATAAGATGCATTCTTTTATATATATAGTGTCAGTGCGGTGTGTGTGTATATATATATATATAAATGGAGAGAATATTGGGCATATATATAGAATTTGAAATTAAATATGACAGGGGGCCTGACGTTTTTAATTTCAAATTTAAAACGTCAGGCTCGGTGACGTTTTTAATTTCAAATTTAAAACATCAGGCTCGATGACATTTTATCCAGAAAACGTCACCAGGCCTGACATTTTACCCTATTTTTAAAAACTGTTCTCAAACTAACCTATTTCATAAATTTGTTTTTTTGTTTTGTTTTGTTTTGTTTTTTTTTTTTTTTTTTTTTTTGCATTATTTTAGTAAAAAAACCCACATGAATTATAAATGTACTCACTGTTTTGACCAAAATGGACATCCCTGCTGACTCAAACTCATAAATAATATAAATACTAATTTAATATTTGATCAAAACAACTTCGTTTTGAACGATATAATATTATTTTGACGCACAACACAACATGATGGGTACTTTTGTAGTACATAATTCAATTTTTTGTGATTTCTAAAGTTATTATTTTTGTTAAAAGAAGCAAAAGGGCACATTATATTATCTTTCCATATATAACAATACACATAAATATTTAAGAAGATATCATTCGAATAAAACAAGATCGTTTTGAAGGCAAAACACAACGTGCTATAATACTAGGATCCAAATATTTCTCATTCTTGGAGTTATTATTCATGTTAAACAAGCAAAAGGGCATTTTATATTCCCTTTTCATACATAATAATATGCATAAATATTTTTGAATATTCAAAGCGATATTGTTTTGAAAGCATAATATAATATGATATGTAGATATGGGCATAGTTTGTCGGTTTTAATTTAATTTGGAACCACCGGTTCTTGGAATAGTGAGGGTGTGATTGAATTCGAACCGACATATTATCGGTTTCTGAACCATCGGTTCTACGATTTTGGTTCTCGATTTTTTTAATATTCACACTTGAAAATATCGGTTTGGAATCGAAACCAATATTTTTTAATCAGAACTGATGATTTATAACCTGCATCCGATAATTTTGGAACCAAAACCGACAGTTTGGACAAGTTGGTTCTTGATTTTAATTTCAATTTTGGATCAAAATCAGGTTAAGAGTCAAACTAAATCATTGACCGATACTCGAACCATCGATTTTGATTTGCAATCGAAACCGCACCATGTCTAATGCTATGTGGTACAAACGGAAAAGCATATTATGTTACCACTCCATATATATGCTAATAGGGAAAATGTACAAATTAGCCCCTAAATTATACCTCAAATTTAAATTGGACCATAATTTTTTTTTTACAAATAGAATCTCAAACTTTTAAAATAGATCAACTACGCTCCTAAACTTTTAAAACATATCAAATTAGCCCCTGAAATTTAAATATATGACAAATGAGATCTTGTTAACTATTAAATCAACTAAATATATTTTAAAAATATTAAATAATTCTAAAAATCAGCAAATTAAATTATAAATATACTTAAATAAATTAATCAATTAATAAAGTAAAATTCAAATATAAAAAGAATTTGAAATGGGAAGATTTGTTATGATTTTCAGGTATTATATTTTTATTATATTTAAATTATTTAAGGTTTTTAAATATTTTTTATGTATTAAATAACTTTGATTTTATTATTTTATTTTTAAATATTAATTTAATTTAATTTAATTATTTAAATATTTTTAAAATTTATTTCATTATTTTGATTTATTGAAATGAACTGTTTATTTGAAAATAAGAAATTTAGAAGTTTATTATATCAATTTTTAAAATTAAAGATCCTGTTTATATAAAAAAATAGTACGTGCTCCAATTTGTAATTTATATGTAAGGTACTAATTTATGGTTAATTCGTATTTTTTCCTGTACTAATATACAAAAATTTATGAAGTTAGAGTAATTGGTCTATTATCCGGTTCACTGTTCCGGTCATACTTTTAAGACATTCGCACCAAATTATTTCCCCAAATCAAGTTTTTCGTTCTCCTCCCAATGTGACTATCGGAACCCTAATTCTGAAAAAATGGGAAGCAGCGACGTGGAGGCAGGGTTCGCGAAGCTACAAGGTGAAGATTTCGAGTACTACATGCAGACATACTCCATAATTCTTGGCCGCAACTCCAAGAAGTCTTCGGTTGACGTGGATCTCTCATCACTCGGCGGCGGAATGAACATCAGCCGCCACCACGCCCGCATCTTCTACGATTTCCAACGCCGTCGTTTCGCTCTCGAGGTTCTCGGAAAGAACGGCTGCTTCGTCGAGGGCGTTCTCCACCTCCCGGGTAACCCACCGGTGAAGCTCGACTCTCAAGATCTTTTACAAATTGGCGACAAAGAATTCTACTTCTTGCTGCCTGTACGGAGCATTCTGGGAGGGCCGATTGGCCCGAGGCATCACGTGGTTAATTATCAGATAGGGAGTTCTGCGCATCAGTATCATCATGCAGCTCAGAGTCAGCAGCAGCAGCATCACATGGCGTTGCCGCCGCCGCCGAGCGGTGGAAGTGTGGGCTATGGAAAGAAGGGAAGAGCGAGGGGAGAGTATTTCGAGGATGAGTATAATGAGGAGGATGGTGGAGGGGCAGGGGAGGATGGGTCGTCCGCTGGGAAGCGAATGAGGAGGATTGATGCAGTGGATGGTTCCGGTAGTGTTGGATACGGGTATGGTTCTGGTGGGAAAGCAGGGTCGTCGGGGCAATTGGGTGAGTTATTTACTTTTTGTTATATCACTTATTTACTGCGACAATTTCATTTGTTTAATTTGCATACAGTATGTAGCTTTGTTAAGCAGGTGAATTCAAGTGTGGGTACACATTTAAAACTGCTTAGAGTGTGTACAGGTTGTTGCTGGATAACATTTGAGATGTTGTTTGGTTGGATGATCTATTGATCTGCAGAGGTGTAAATCTCTTGAATATTTTTCTCCTATCTCCTATGCTGTTAACATGGTTTTGTTTGAATCTTTTGAACAGATAAAAAGGGTGATGGAAGAACACGCATCGACAGGGAAGCTGACAACCAGCAGCTCCTTCTGTTAGAGGAGAAGGATGTTGTGTCATCAGTGGCGACAGTCCTATCTGATTTATGCGGTCCTGGAGACTGGATGCCCATGGAGAAACTTCATGCTGAGGTAATCTTTTCCATAAAAACAACAGTCACGGTTGTCTGATTTGTTTTTAATTTTTTTTTAAAATTTAAATAGTGCATATTGGTCCTTTATCACAAACTGTTTTTTGTACATTGGGTTTATGATGCTCTTTGATGCTTATAATGTAAATGCAAATTAGTGTCCATTTTGATGAGAGCTTTGGCTAGAGAAATGGCATTCAACAGTCTTCTGCTATTCTGTTCTTCTAAAGTACTAACTAGCCCTTGTCTTGATATGAACTGAACTTTTGGCCAAAGAATCGGCATTCACACCAGGTTCTCCTTATTTCTGCTGGCCTCGAGTTAATTGTAGAAATATGATACTAGCTAAGCAGTTGTGATGCTAGGCCTTATCAACAAAGTAGTTTTATTGTCTGGTGGTTGATCTGATTTGAATGGTGTAAGTTTGATTGGTTCCTTGTGTTTATACTTGAGAGTGATTGATATATTGTTTGCATTCATAAACATGTGTGTTTGTGTGTGGATTTGTAGGGTGGGATGGGCGCGGCGTTGGGGGGAGGGTGAACCTTAAGGTGGGGGATTAATTGGAATAAGAACGCTCTGTGAAAGCTTGAATCTGTTCGAGCAAGTTACTCCATGATATCCTGTGCTATTATCTTAGTCAGTTTTGATAGTTAGAATACCTTTACATTACTTTGTCCATAGATGAAGGTTCCAAGATTAGTTCTGGAAACTTCAGGAACTTTGATGTTATAACTGTTCCTGCCAATACAGTGGTGGTGTATTTTTTTTATCTAGAATTCTGATAGATTTTATGTCAGAAGGTAGCCATATTCTGAAACTAGAATTGTCTTAATCTTTTTGGCGGTTTACTTGAAAGTTCTTAAAATTACTCACAATCCTGAAAAGTTTTCAGATGTTAGTCACAATATTCTGGAAGGTTTAACTAGATTAATAATCAGATTCCCAAATACACACTTCTTCCGAAGGTCTAAGATTTCCACTGATTTAAGAGATTCTTGATCTTCATGTGTAGCCTGGTAGGTTCATCTGGTTTGTAATAACAATAGCCCATACTGAAGAAGCAAGCAGCACCATATAATTGTACATATATTCTGTCAATTGACAGCATATATTCGATTCCTTACCCTTGTCACAAGTGAATGCACTTCTAACTTTGTGTGCTTGTTAACTTGTCTATTCGAGGTTGACTCTGTTCTTCGTTCTATATAGTGTCTATTTGTGTTATGCACCCCTTCTTGTCATGCCTCTGCTACTCATAATTTTACGTACATTGTATGTACTAAAGTCTAATGGTACCATACATTGCATTTATTTAGCCTCATATTTTTATCATTCTCTAATGATTTGTTTGTGCAGCTGATGGAACAATTCAGCGGTATATGGCATCATAGTCGGGTGAGGAAGTACCTGACTTCGGAGGATTTTTCTCTCCCAGATGCCAAGGGAAAACCATGGTATGGAATGCTTGTGTTATTGAGGAAATATCCAGAGCACTTTGTCATCAACATCCGATCAAAGGGACGTGTTGCGCAGGAGTTTGTCTCTCTTGTCTCCCTTCTCTCTTGAGCGTATTTAACCACTTAACATGTAATTATCCAGACGACGATGAGACTTATGGTGAATCTGATATTTCCGGTTCTGTTTTACAACCTTGGATGCTTCTCCCCATTGTGTGTTTGGGTGACTAATATTTTGGAACACTCATGATATTACATTCATTTTTATGCACTTTAGAATGTATTACTGTATACATAAATTTTTAACGGCAAGGAGAAAAGATATAAGAGGAAATCTTGCAAGTTATGTCGATGTATATTTGGACAAGCTCAACGTACATGATAGACAGGGCTGATTGGACCAAATTGAGCCAAATAACTCAAAGTTCGAACTTATCTTGTCTGAGTTTTGGAAGGGCTCGAGCTCAGTTCGAGCTTTTATAATCAAGTTCGAGTTTGGTTTGCTTAAAACTTATTCAACTCGTGAGTGAAATAATTAATTTTCAATAAATTAAATGGATTATCAATTCTACCTCTTAACCAATAATTTAATTTAAATATCGTCCAAATATAATAATACAACAGATTATTGGCCAGATAACATGGGGGTTTAAAACTTAAATATCATGTTGGATTTCAACAATTGGAAGTAGGAATTCAATCTTTAGAGAGAAAATCATAACTTTTGGTACAGATTGATCTTTGACCACAAATGACAAAGGACAAAAGATTTAAGAAAACAACCCAGCAAAGACTTATTACATGCCTGAATGAATTATGGCACAGACATTCTATATATATATGTCTAGAACTAAACCAGCAAGAGAAAAAGGAAAAAGAAAATCAAAGAACTGAAGATATCAGGATTCTTCTTTGTTCAGGTTATGGACTTTCCGGAAAATTTGTTCTTCGCGAGCACGTTTTGCAGCAACGGCTTCCTCATCAAGTACTCGAATGGGCGACCATTCTGGCAGTTTGAACCAATCATTCTTACTTCTCTCTTTGAGTTTGCTAAATGCAGGCATCATCTTTAGAGTAGCGTAATCAAATACCGTCCCAACAACAGCAAACATAACCGCATAACGAGCAGCGCCAACAGGACCAGCTAATGCATCATAAAAAAAGGTTTAAGACTTCCCCTAGCCAAATAAAAAAAGTAACAAGTGTACAAGAAGCTACGTCTTGATCCAACTCTATGGATCGATTATATGGATCATATTTCCCAATCATGATCGGTTGAGACACATTTTTTATCTATATTGAAGCATGATTGTTTTTCCTTATTATTATATATATATATATATATATATATATATATTGTTTTCCAAGTCTTTTTAAGTCTTCCCTTCCCCCTCTTAATTCGATTAATGAATCTATACTTTCTTAATGGCTTATTGTTCCCTTATGCACATTTCCAGGCCATCATAAGTGAGTTCTCTCTGATTTTTGCATATAAGGGCCACCCAATTTCTCTTTAATACATCCATTACTTATTCTATCTACTACTGTGTGTTCACGCATGTATATGGGGAGCATGATACATCATACATATAAGAGCATATAAAAAGAAAAAATGAAAGGTTCAGGATTTTGACCTTGAAGGCGTCCAAGAACAGCCCCGCTACCAAAGCCTCCAATGACTGAATTCAGCAAGTCATCTGGCTCTCCTGTTCTACTCTTCCTTACGAATTCACGTGCACCTGTCACTCTGAAAGCTCACTATACATTTCGCAAGATTTAAAGACAAAAAAAAAAAAAAAAAAAGGCATTCTTTTCCTGAACACACACATTAAATATGTCCTATCTGCTCTTAATGGTTTTAAGCCACTTGCTTTACATTACGGGCAATAAAGCAAAACAAATTTGGGAATGCATCTTTACTGGTTTGAGCATCTAAATTCATCCTCTATTTGCAGAAAAAAAGAGCGTATAAGATCACAATTATAACCACACACAAACACACACACATATTCTCCGAAAGAAAGAAGAATGCCAATGGACTTCTACGTGATCAAGCTGAAAGGTGCTTCGCAATATTTTCTCATTATAGATGCTAAATGCGATTGGCTAGGAGATGTGTTTATGAATCATTAAAACCAAGAAATGGAAACCGTGCTACTCCTCTAAGTCTTGTCTGTTTACAAACCATCTGATATGGTGATACCCCAATTGAAGACAGAGTTAGAAATATTATAGTAGAATGGACACAAGGAACTATACAAGAACATTTACCTCCTGTGGATGTAGTTAGATTCTGAAGCTTTAGAAGAGTGCAAAAAAGGAAAACCTACAGTGCTAGGGGGGAAAACATGCATTGTGTCTACACTCAACCTATCGTATAATGATTTTACAAGAAATGTATGGTCATTCTATACAGGAAACGTCACATGAGTACGAAGTAACTTATACTAATAGATTATTACTATTATGATGGCACTATAAATACATGATTCAAGCAAGCAGCCATCACTCATCAGACCATAACCAGAATTGCATTAGGACACCATATTATCATAAACTTCAACAAAACTCTCCCTAAAGCATCCCATTTTCTTTATAACTCAATCCCGATGATGAAAATCCACAGCATTATGCGATCACAACTGAATATATCCATAGCATAAATGTAACAAAAAAGCCTAATACCAAGACACTAAACGTGCAAAAGCGAAGATGGAAAGATACACAATGCATATTTCAGGACACATATCAACACATTTCATACAATCCAATTTTCTTCAAACAATATGTAGAAAATCACAGTTCAAACTACAGAGGTAAATCCATATTGCTACTCTTACAGAATCAATGTAGAATAAAGCAATGATCCAGCAAGAAGGGAAAACTGTAAATGTCCACAAAAGTTGATTGTAAATCGGAAGAATAAATTTACCGCAGTAACAGCCGGCGACGATAGCAAAATTAGAAGCATAAGTCGCTGATATTGTTGAAAGGCCTTGAACTTTTCTATGCTTTGATATTAACCCTACCGCTCCACCAGTAACACCTAATTTACACAGAAAAATAGAATTGAAACAAGGATTCTCAGCATTCAAATATATTTTTAAAAAAGTTTTAAAAAAAAATCCCGTCTTGATGGAAAATCGAGAAAAAAGAACTAAATATACTGTGATTTTGGGTCGTTAAAAACTGAGAACGCAAAAGGACAAAGAAGATAAATACCTGCGAGTAAAGTGGGGATCATAATTCGCTCTTTCCAGGGGTCTGATGAAGATGATGAAGGAGAGACGGGGTTTATTTGATCTACGTTTTTGTTATCCGTAGCCATATTTTGACCTGAAGTCTTACAAGAGGAGGCTTAGGAGAAATGAGGGCGGTTCACGGTGGTCCACGGCGGCGATTTTTCGAGCTACGGAGTTGCAGAAGGTAACAGTCAGATGGCTGTGAGAAAGGCTACAAATTTGGGCCATAATCATATAGTTTTATTGGGCCATTGGGCTAAATTCTACAGTTTTGGGCCTAGAGTTTTGGAAAGGCTACTACTTGTAATCAAAAGAACACAACATTAAAATAATATGCAATTTCGGGAGTTTAAAAAACATACTTCCACCTTCCCAAACAAAAGATAAATTCATAATTCAGAAAAATGAAACAATGGGTGCTAAATTCAATGAAATTCATGCCAATGAGGGCTGCCCGAACCGTCTTGACAGATCAAATGGGCCGGGCCTAAGGTTATTCCCGGTTAGGGCCACCAATTTAAAGGCCCGGCCCCCACCTATGAAATTTAGTTGTGTTTTGGGAGGGCTACTTCTAACCATCAAGTTGTGAATCCGTCCGGTTATAGAAGCTCGACGTTAGTTCTGTCCTATAAGTATGGAGCCCGACCAAGTTGTTCGGGCCGGGGAAATGGCAGCCATACTAAACAGCTATTCTTTTACTTGGATTTGTCCCGAAAGTTTAGAATGGCATTGTAGCTGCACAAAAAGGACCACTACGGATAATAGGAAGTAAAGTAGGAAATTGATCTGTCATAGGACATCATAACATGTTGTGATGTGCCCTCTAAACGACCTCTAAACGATATAATTTTTTCCAAAACAAACCCACTGCAAAGGACCCAAACCCAGTAAAGTAAGGTAGGGAAGTATAAGATCTGTAATTCAAACTTAATCAAGAATATCAATCTACATTTTTCCTGGAAATGCATGATGATTTATCCCAAACTGGGCTCTTGTTTGCCAAGAATTGAATCGGATCAATTTAGCACGCAAGGCCTTACAAGTAACGAAAAAGCTGGAAATTAATCAAGGGACTAATGTGTCATCTTCGGAAGCTGAAAAGCTGTCGTTTCCATGCTCGCCCTCCCAGTCATCGTTCTGAGTTTTTCTCCGTGAATCAGGGCCTGCTCCCCTCTGGCCTTCTGATGATTGATAAATTACAATATGAGATCAGTAGGACACTTAAATAATAATTCAACAAGTTCGTAGAACAAGGACTTACTCTTGGTAGTAATTGATGAACGTGTGATAGCTAGAAACTCGTCCCAATTATATTGTCGGAGTTCTTGCTTTTCCTCTTCAGATAGCTCGAAGTTGGGCTCCCTCCCACACATAAATGCAGCCCTGCCATCATCAGTACTCACCAAATATCAACTTATGTTATAACACTACTTAAAAGAAAATACAAAATGGGTGTTTAGTAAAAGAATGCGAAAGCAAAAGCATGTGTAAGGATAGCCAACTTATATGATTGATGTAAGTGATGTTTTAGGAATTACTAACGGGTAGATAATTTAAGAATCAATGTCGAACAATTTTAGATCATAAACGTTATTGTAAAAATGCTTGCTAAGGGGGCCATTTGGTTGTGATTGTAAGGAAACGAGACTAAGGAGTTTAGACGCTGTTAAGAAAACTAACTATTCCTATGATACTTGGCTGTGGCTAGTACTCATTAATAGTACCTGTCATACAATCGAGCAGCTTCTTCTTCGGAGCTGACAGTTCCCAAATGGATCTGTTTCTTGTCAACTTTAATTGCGGCTTGCCATTTTCTGTTCTTGTAATAGACACCTCGCATAGGACACGCTTCCTGGTTTTCAACATGCTTCCTCCTGTGACGCTTTCGGCGTTTAACCTCTGGGATATTGAAAATGGTAGATCAGAACAGCCTCTCTCTCTCTCTCTCTCACACACACACACACATGTACACATAATCTATCTACATATACATATAGAACTAGCAGATAACATGTCCGTAAATAGAATAGTTCAATGTGAACAAACCAGGGAACTTCTGAAAGAGAGGCTCTTTTGATGGACTTGAAGAAACTAAATCTGGTGAACCATGTGCAGCCTTCAAAGTCATTTCCTAAGTAGTGGAGACGAAAAATCTGATTCAAGACATATTAATGCAGTCGACGAATAGAACATGAATTTGGGGTGAAGATACTATATCAAAATAACTCACATATTTTGCAGGGTAACAGGCACATGCATGAGCTGTGAGAATATCACATGCTTATGGGTCGAGAACAGTGCAGTGCATATTCTTATGCATGACGCTACCTTCTACATGGCATGAATAATAATAAAACAAACTAAAATAACAATAATTCAGAAATAATGAGCAGTGCCTTCAAAACCATACAGGACGGATTGCTTAAAAGAGCAAATTCGGAGATAAACAACGAAGGAAAGGAGTATCAGTAATCGTAATCTTCACAATTCCTCTCTATATATTTGCACCATGTAAAACTATAAGTGCATTCCAAAGTCCATTGAAGTACTACAAGCTTTGAATGCTAAAAAAAGCTCAATGCTTGTAAAGTAACAAACTTATTATATAGTTCTGTTGATCTTATACATTCAATCAGCTCAAACTTTAAACCATATCAGACGGATTTTGGCGTAATGTCGAAATATGGAGAATCTTGAATAGAACTAAAAGATGTATACGAGCTCTAACATTAATTCTTACTTCTTTTACCGTGCAGCCATCATTTGAAGACAGAGGATGAACACTGACTGGTTTCTTGTTCTCCCCCCAGTTGTCATCAGTGCATCCATGCTCAAAAACCCGTGAAAGTGGAGCCAGAAGAGAATTTTGCCCTGCCAAAGTTATGTGATTTATTCAAGTCAGATTCATAACGATTGCTTCATAATTGGCTGATGAAAACAAGCAAAAGATAGATATTTGAAGTTTGTGTTTGGATTGATTTGAAATTCAGTGATATGGAATAAACACATTCAAATAATTCAAATTGAAGTGGATTTCAAATCCAGCCAAATCTCACAAAAAATAGCAGCAAATGCAAGGGTTGGATTTCAAACTCGTTACTCAAATCTTTAATCTAAACAGCTACCAATGGATTTCAAATTCACACTCAAATCCTTCAATCCAAACACAACGTAAGAGAATGCTCCAAGAAGAGCAATGAATTCAATAGTTTCATTATCAATTGTCACACTGCAAAATGATACCTGAATAGAGTGCTAAGAGTTTTCGCCTTCGTATGCTCACCATGGCTTTGTTTATACTCCTGAAAGGCATAACAATAAGTCAGCTAGTGGGCTCATAACTTCACAAAGGAAAATGAAAGATGGTGAGCAATGCAGACAAAGAAGGCTACATAACAATCACTTTTTAATCTGATCAACACTAGGAGCAATAATTATACTAGTCAGAGAGAGAAAACATACAAACAACATAAGGAGTTTCGAATGCAGAAATGCGTGAATAAAAAGATAAATGATAAGAAGCGCAAAGGTTTCTCTACAATCCTGAATCAGAGGTACATTGCTAACTATACAAACTCATCAATCCTACAGTCGTAAGATTTCTAATTTATATCTCACACACATTCAATTAAAATGTGTGTAAATACACTTCAGCATCTAAACCAAATTTGTCGCACCGTTGCCATAGGCCGATGACCTTTGGCAAACGAAGAGAATATCCTCTGTAGAGCCCACATTACACAATCTAGAACTCCCTCCGTCCCCAAAACATGAATGTCACAGAGGGAGTATTTTAACACAAGAGGTGAAGTAACGTTGATAAGTGATTCCTTAAACTAATAATCAGCCATTAATACTTTCTTAGAGAAGTGGATTCCACAACATATAGAAGACGCGCTACCAACCTTCTTAAGCAGGACAATCTCATCAATCCATGAAAACTGATAACTAAATCTAAACTTACAGAAGCTAGGAGGCCAAAGGTGACAAAACCTTGAATCCCATCCCAGAGAGAGAGGGGGAGAGAACTTGAATTTCATAAAATCTAAACATATTCCCCAAATTCTTCATTTTGAAAGAATTGTAAGTCAACCCCAACAACCTACCACCCTTCATGAAGACAAATTCTACGAGAAAAAAGCACAAAAATACACAAATTCAATAAAAAACACCCAAGATTCAGGAGAAAAAAAGAACCCATCACACCCCTCTAAAGAGAAATTACAAACTCGACATCATTCATAACAAATGGCGAAGCCCACAAATGAACCAGCAATTGGCACAAGAGTACAAGTCAACCAACGTCGACAAGACAGTAAAAGACAAAATCTGGGTAATTCAGACATCATCCGAAGCAACTATAAATAGTCATTCTCTTGTAATTACCTGGAAGCAAGAAAACAAAAAAAGGAGAATTGAAAGCGTAGGATAGAAACAACCAAGAGGGTGAGCCTATTATTAATTTGTGTGTGGATTGCAAAGAAGGTGGTGGGAAGAAAGAGAGAGAGAGAGAGAGAGAGAGAGAGAGAGAGAGAGCAATATGCCACAAGTAGTAGTGTTTTACTCATGCATCAACCACCTTTTACTTCTACAATGGTATTAAAGACTTTTAGTAATTGGGTTGGGTGGCAGAGACGAGAGTAGATATACAAGGGAAGAAGGCCGTACTTTGTGAGGGACGGAATTAGCCTCGAGATGCTTTCCCAAGCTATGTGGATTTCTGGTTAGAGGTAGGGCCCTAGGTAGATGCCCACGTGGAATTCTAAGACCATAAATTCACCAGAATACCCTCATCGTAAAATATCTCATTTCCATTTCAGTTGTAAAATTATAGTTTCCAATTCAATAAAATTTTACCAAAATAATTATTCTATATCTATATATTTTTTTATATTTTAACTTAATCTTTTTATCAATATAATATAATATTGAATAAATTATTATTTTAATATTAATTTAATATTCATTCTACAATTCCACCGTAAACAATTTTCAAACATAGAAACATTATTACTATTCAATTTCAACTTTATTTTACAATTTCAGAATTTTAAAATTGAGATTTTTCACGATCCACTTAAGCTTTAACATACTTGAGCTTGTTTGTATTAGGTTAGGCCCATCACCCATCCTAAATATTTGTTTGCTTTGGATTGCGGATAAAGGACCAGATATCCTCCCCATTCAAACCCTATTGATCATCTCATATAACATTCCATCATTTAACATTTGTCTTTTTATCTCATGCCATATATGATACCTAAAGTTCTCATCCTACCCGACTCCATTCCAATACAAGTATAATTATTTACTATTCATCTAAATATAAACTTTTTGAATGTACCTATTTGAATATGTCAAGAACACCTACATCCCAAAATAAACGGCCCCTTAAATTTTCGTGTTAGACTTGTTAGGACTACAACTATTTTTAGATTGCAGTGGGGCCATTTGGATGATATATTATCTCATTTGTTTTCATCTATCTTATTTAAATTTTATGTTTTAATAAATAAAAAATTATTAATTAACATTATTATACACATAATTAAATCAATTAATTTGACATCTATAATTTTCAGGACAAATATAATATTTTATTATTTATTTAGATGCAAATATTTTTTCATGAATGTCTCATGAACATCAAATTCCAATACAAATATACCCCACAAACATGTATGTGTATATATATTATGTAAAATAAGAGTTTTGTTTTACAACTATTTATTTTCTTAAAATAAAAATCATGAAAATTGACCATTATTTTATTAGTCCAAATTAAATTTCAGTCATTTATAATTTTTAAAAAAATTGTTCCTACATTCAATTAGGATAGTTGAAATAAATCATACGTTTTCATAATTTAATTCACAAACGAGACATCATGTTAAATTTGTCATTAATAAATGGGGCAAGATATAGTTCCATATAGATTAATGACAATATAAAATTCATAAGAAACATTTAAACATAATATTTAATAATTGAGTTGCAATTATTAAAATTAATTTATAGATTCATCTATGTTAATTTAATTATGAAAACACAATTAATAAAAATACTGCTACTAGGGTCGAATCCTTCGTGCCAATTACAAAATTAATGAATTTATGGATACCAATAAAAAAATATTAATCAATTTGAATCGTCAAATCAATCAATAAATAATTTTTTTTGAAATAATCATTAATATACAAATACTTAAATTAAACATATAAGAATATAATTGATTGTGTAAGTCTCCCACCAATATAATTGAAATAATTGATTATCGAATCAGAAAATAATCTTAATCGCAAGTGTTTTATTAATCATCTCAATAAAATAATTAAAAAAAATAAAAGGAGGACAAAATCCAAAAAGTAATTGGTAGGAGACATGAGAAATTGTTGGTTTGAAGATAGATAACATTTTATTATTATTATTATTATTATTATTATTATTATTATTATTATTATTATTATTAATGATCTAATCTTTTCATATGGATTAATATTATGTAATTCTCTATGAAATATATTTTGTTGGTGGAACTAAATTAATATAGGAAGGGTCTAGTCAAAGATCGAGAATGTTTTATTAGATTGGTTTTGTAACAAAATCACGATACTTTAATTTGTGTTTTTCATGAATCTACTCCTTCACGACCGACTAAAGTATACTATCTTATCAAAATTATGTTTTATGTCACTAATGCATTATTGCTCAATAATATTGCACAAGATTCTAAGATATTCACCTACATTTAGTTTGGCGCACAATGCTCGTCGACCCCTCCCTCCAAATTGGTATATCAAATTTCCATCTTTATCGTCATCATCGTTAATAAAGAAATTCCTCTGCTACTCATATTGCTGATCTATTTGATTAAATGTTACAATAGTCTTTCTGTGCATAGTATATAAGTAGACAGTAATATAAATTTTAGTAGTTTTTGTAGAAAGACGGTAACATAATAGATCACCTACCTCGTTTTCAATTAGGAGAAAAACTCTGCATCCAATTCTTTATATTTTTTTTTTCCATGAGGGTGAAAATAGATGCGACATACTTGCATTAAGTGATAAGGTAAGTATGTTGACATATATAAAAAAATTTAATTTGAATATGCTAATTTGTGCGGGATGCATGGTAAAGATTGCAAGTGAACTTCGGATGAGAAGCAACAGAATGAGGTTAAAGATTTACAAGATCAAACCAAATCAAAAGAGAAATATGCATAAGGAGATCCAACCACACAAGGAAAGTTTCGTAGGGATCCAGCTAGGAAGGAAAGGATTGACACAAATCCTTTTCTTGGAGAAAGAGGAAATCAACAGCCGAAGATATGATCAAGGTTCATATGGAATGAAGATCATGAAGATTTGCAAGACCGAATGAGACTTCGGAATTATAAATAAGAGTCTTATGTTAAGACTGTTGATCATCTCTGTTATATTACATTCAATAGCTTCTGCAGAGAGAGAGAGAGAGAGAGAGAGAGAGATTAGTTTTTATTTGAGACCTTATTGTAATACAATTCTAGTGATAAGAGAACTGTCAGTGAACCACTCGTTGGTTTCTACTATGTTCGGAAGAGTACAACCAATTGGGCTCGGGAGAGTCAAATAGTTATATGAGAGTCGGCAGCCAAATCCATATATGAGACTAGATGGATAGGTAAGTTCTTAAAGAGAGTAGCATATGGTTGGCTAGTATTAAAGGGACTCTAATTATGTGTAAGTTCAAACTGTACAATTGTGAGAACAAACATTCTTTCTAATACAGATACTTCAGATGAATAAGAGATTATTCCTCGTAATTGTTGTAATTATTGTTTCGCTTCCGCATATTTCAATTATAGTTCGAATTCATACTGAACACAACACACACGCACGGATTCTTCGTAATTGTAATTATTGTTTCGGTTCCATATATTTCAATTATAGTTCGAATTCATATTGAACACACGCACGCACACGAATTTTGATATAACAATTGGTACTAGAGCAAGTTCCAGCTTTTGTTAATACAAGTTGATGGGATCTCACGAAGGAGCATCATTGCGACCTCCATGTCTTGATGGACAAAACTATTCATTATGGAAATCTATGATGACAATATATCTCAGATCCAAACGATGTGGATATATCATTATGGGAAAAATGGACATGGCCACAAATCAAGAATGGAAAATATGCACCAAGAATTGTTGACAAACCCAAAAGTTTATGGGATGAAGATGAAAAGTGTGCTGAAGATGCAAATTATACTGTACTATATACGATACTTGCATCAGTTGACCCCATGAGACACAAAATGATTACCCACTGTTAAAAAACAAAAGATACATGAGACACACTTCAAAAATAATACGAAGGCAATGAGTTAGTGAGGAAGTCAAAACTCCAAAGACTAGCCACACAAATTAATGGAATACAAATGAATGAAGAAGAAAACATTGAACTTTACTATGCAAGGTTCAATGACATTGTGAACCAGTGCTATATCTTTGGAGAGACAATTGAAGAAAAAGTTCGAATCATGAAAATTATGAGAGCGCTCCCTTCTAGATTTAGGGAGAAAATCACTATCTTGGAATCATTCATGAAAGTGACACCCATGTCACTAGACGAACTTATGAGAAAACTCAGAACTTTTGAAATGAACAACGGACTTGATACAGTCAAGGTCAAAGGGATTGTATTGAAGGCAGAACCGTGGAAAACGAAATAGCAAATCTTACTGACATGATGACACTACTCACAAAAAATTATGGCAGACTAATGAAAAAGTTCAATAATAGACCTCCATTCAACAAAAGTTCAAACTCAAGTGAAACTGTTAAAAATGGAGGAATTAAGACACAAGCATTCAAATAGGGCAACATAAAGGAGAATGAACAATGCAAGGAATGCAAGCTAAATGCCCCAACTTCCTAAAATATAACAAAGTCCACAAAGCTACTTGGAGGGAATCTGAATCTGAAGAAGAAGGGAAACAACAACAAGAAGAGATCAAGTACTCAAGAAATTTTGCTACTAATTCCATAATCAAATATCTGATGTGTCTAACCTTCATAATTCGAATTGAGGTTGAAGTGGAATCTTTAGAAGAGCCAAATTTTGATGACCCAACCATTGAGGACTTGGAAAGAATCTACGAACAAGTTACTGCCAGATGCATACAAGATGCTAAAGTAATCAGGAAACTGAAAAATCAAGTAAAAGAATATAAGAAAAATGGATCCAGCTCCATTGATCTAAAGGATTTTAAACGTCTGAAATACGAAATTTGAATATCCAGAGAAATCAACGAAATGCTCAATGATGAATTGACCGAATCCCTAAGAAAAGTTAGAGAACTTGAATATCAAGTACACACTAATGCTTCACATATCACTTCTCTCGAAGCCAATCTCAAGCTGGCCAATAGTCCACACTCGAAAAGGAATAGGTAATCGCTGCACTAAAAGTTGAATTAACTAATATCGTGTCTAAACTACTGGATAAACAAAGTGAAGTAAGACCACTCAGAGCTGAGTTGTACAAGGTTGTTTAAACAATTCAAGGACTAAACAGTGGAAAAACAAATTTTGATGAGATACTGGATTATGGGAAACCACAAGGCAATAAAACAGACATTGGATACACAGAAATGAGCAAGTTGGTAAAACTACTTTTGTGTCTACCGACACTTCCACTATTCATATAAATACCACAACAGATAGGGACAACCCATCATCAACCTCAAAATATGTTAAGAACAAGCAGAAGTTCAAAGGTAAGTACAAATTTATTCCCACATATCACTACCGTGGTGTTCATGGTCACTTTCGACCTAAATGCTGTAGAATGAGACATGACCTACGATCTGAAAATATAACTAATTGGAACAAAAATGGATCCCACTTAGAAATTCAGGAGAACCAAGGTCAACTCAGAAGAAAAGAATTGATCTAAGCAACCAATTCTAGAAAAAGATATGGATAGTGAAAGGTAAGAATACGTGTTTTACTTCCATTGTCTCTCTGGGGGCGAACTGTACCGGAATGTGGTACTTTGATAGTGGCTGCCATTGCCACATGACTGGGAATGCTTCCTACTTAACCAACCCTAGGGATGTTAATCGGGCTAGCCCTAGCGGTTTTAGGCTAGCCCTATCGGGATTCGGGCTAATCGGTCATCGGACTGATCGGGCCAGTTTAAACGGGCTAACAATATCATGAACCTAACCCTAACAGGTTTCGGGCTAATTGGGCTATGAAAAAAATAACAATTCCAACACTTAAGTCTCAAACATATAAACTAAAATCATAATTCATAAGTTCATGCATGATATTACTTGACAATAAATACCAAAATACTAATCAATCATGACTAAACATCATTCCCCCAACTTGAAAAATACTTGATTAATACAAGTTACATACTTAACTATAAACTCAAAAATACTAATCAAGATTAAGTAGCATTGTCTTCAACTTGAACAACATATGATCCTATCTTGGACAAAGTATCTTCTTCCAAATCTTCATCATCTAAAATATAGAAAATAAGTAGAATCAATGTTTAGTAAAAAAATTATAAATTATATCCTACAAATAAATTTGTAAAAAAAAAAATCTAAATAAGTATTACCTTCAACAAAGCCTTGCAACCAACTGCGTGTACAAATAAGGGCTTCCACATGTTCGCCAAGTAGACGATTTCTAAACTTATTGAGGACACAACCCCCAATGCTAAATACAGATTCATATGCCACGATAGTAATCAGAATGCTTAGTATATCACAAGCCATAACTGATAGCACTGGACATCGTTCCTTGTTATTCTTCCAAAACTCCAAAACATTTAAATTTGGAAAATACTTGAACTCAAGAGGAGTCTCGTCCAAATATTGATCCAATGCAGATTTTTCAATTTGACACTTGGATAATTTACTCTGCTAATCTTATAGAATCTAAAGAAAATAGAATGAATAAATGATAAATAGAATAAATAAATGAGTTACATCATATTTTTAATTAAATACTTACATATTATAAATACGTATTTTTAAATAAATACTTACATCATATAAATTGTCTTGGTTTACCGGTTCTTTTCCTTTCCCACGAATTGTAGTTGTTGCAAATAAAGATGTATTCGAAGAGCTTTGCGAACTTCCACTTGGTTCAATTAAGGACATCCATTTCACATATTCATCATAAAGCATTTGCAAGTTAGTCCTTATTCCACCAACCTTCTCTTGTGCATAATCAACATCAAGTTGGGAGTAGCAATATTTTATCATTCCTAATTTTTCCCTAGGATCAAATACAGCCCCAAATGCAAGCACAATGCTATAATCACTCCAATACTTGTCAAATTTTTCTTTCATGCTCGTAGCCATGCTTTTAATGTCTTCATCTTGACTCTCCAGATTTGATTTTAAGAAGCACTCAATTTTTCAAATTTAATTGAAATACAAGTTTGAGGTTGGATAAGAAGACCCGAAAATCAAGTTTGTAATCACATAGAATGGGCACAAGAATTCCCAAATTTTCTCCTCTTTTCCCCAATCTTCACAGTCGGAGCACACTTATAATTTGTATCTTTATACTGAAGACCACTAAAAGCACGCTTGTATTTAATTGCACTCTCAAGCATACTGTAGGTAGAAATTCCATCTAGTAGGTACATCTAAACGCGAACTAGCTTTGGTATCAATTCCATAAACTTCATTGACACATTGAAGAAAGACTTTCATTCTCCCCTCCGATGCCTTGACATATTTAATACTCTCCCTTATCTTCTCTAAAGCTTTACCAGCCACTTTTAAACCGGCTTGAACTATAAGGTTCAAGATATGAGCACAATATCTCACATGAAAAAATTTGCCCTTGCAGAAAAGACTATTTTGTAAAGAAATTTTTTCTTTCAAGATCTCTTGCATAACATCATTAGCAGAAGCATTATCCAAAGTAAGAGATAATATTTTTTTGTCAATACCCCATTCTTTTAAGCAACCATACACTTTATTTTCCAATTCAAACCCAGAATGTGGAGGCTCCATTTTACAAAAAGAAATGATCTTACTATTTAAATTCCAATCACAATCAACAAAGTGTGCTGTCAAACAAATGTAACCCTCACCATTACAAGCAATCCAACCATCAGAGGTAAACCATATTCTTCCAGGGCAATCAATCATGACACGTTTTAATTTCTCCTTTTCAACAGAAAACAACTTCACAATATCATTAGTAGCTATCAACCTACCAATATTTTTGCCTTCGGGATACAAATAATTGAGTAACTTTCTAATATATTTGTACTCAACAAAAGAGATAGGGAGATCGTGTGAAATAATCGCCATGGATATAATCTCATGCACATGCTTTTGATCAATTTTTCTAGTCCTTAAAGATGCTTCTTTATCTAACATCATACCCACATTCATATACTTAGAAGATGTTGGACATTTTGTAGTATGACGTGCAAGAGTAGAAGTCTCATAACTAGAGTTGTCCCATACATATTCTTTTCCACACCCAATGCATTTCACCTTAGAAGAATCATTTTCACATCTAGTAAAATTTGCCCATACCTCAGATGTAGTTGTTCTAGACTTCTTGCTCATTGGTGGTTTTCCAATATCACCAGATTCACCATGTACATTCTCAGTAGAAGCTTTAGATTCTGAAGCTTCCAAATGATCACCACCACTATCACAAGCAGATTGAGAATCCATATATCGCTCCAAGTATAGAATAAAGGTTATCACTCCACAAATGAAGAAATCTAAAAAAAATATGCTTTAGTCATAAATTAAATTGGATTCCTCTATCTCTCTCTCTCTCTCTCTCCAAGATTAAATTACAAACAAAATATATGTCACTAAGTTTCCTATATTCATCAGTGTGTTGATTTCTCATTTCACAACTCACGTGGTGTATACTAAATGACATATAACCACTTCTGTGCATTTTTGTAACCTCATCTTCTTCGAAATGGAAACACAGTAGTTTCATTTCAGCATACCAGAACAGACACACGTACAATGTGTGTGTGTCCATGAAATGAAATTCAAAGAAGCGAACAACAGCCATTAATAGAGGAGAGCCGACCACTCCTTGAATATTACAGCCTTTGAATTTTATGCTGTTATTACAGTATATTAATATCTGTTGGAGCTAAATCATAGGATTGCATTTTATTTTGGTATCTTCTTCTTCTCAGTTTTCCAACATAGTACAGTCTCTACATTTTCAAGAACTAGAAAGCTTTCTCTCTCTGTAACTTCACTCAAGCTACAATCTTGACAAAGGCTAATCCCTCAGTCTATAAAGTGAATTATTTTGGAACAACAATGGCCTTTCCGGTGTTCCTACCAAACAAGTACAAAGGAAGTTTCATACATACGCACCTTAAAATACGGTAATGGCGGAGCGGGGAAGAAGGGACGAGCAACAGCGGCAGTGAAGATGGGACGAGCAGCAGTGCCGGTGAAGCGGTGACTCAGGTGAGATGCGATGCAGCGGACACGCGATGCGGCGGGAATGAAAATGGAAAGTGCAGCCTGCTCTCAATTGAGTCAATTCTCACCTTACGATTTCATGACCCAAAAAAAAAAAAAAAGATGGCAGCCCGCGGGCTAGCCTGGTTAAACCGCGGCCCGACCCGATTAGCCCACGGGTGTAATGGTCTGGGCTAAAAAGCCCGAATGTTAAATGGGTTGAAAAAATTCGGCCCTAAACCTATTTTTTTGGTTAAACGGGCGGGCCGCAGCCCTAATAACATCTCTAACCAAAACCTCTCAGATCAGCGGGGAATTTATTATATTTGGAGATAGTAAGAGCGAACTTGTCATTGGACAAGGTACTCTTAATGTGAATGGTCTTTCGGCTTTAAATAATGTTTTTCTGGTTGAAAATCTTAAAGCTGACCTATTGAGTATTAGTCAAATATGTGACTAGGGAATGCAAGTCAATATCACACATAATAGATGCAGGGTTCTCGATAATAATGAGTGTTGTATACTTACAGGAGCTAGATCTACTAATAACTGCTACCTTTTTAACAAGACCTTGATGTGTCAAAAAGCCACTATAGGATTTACTGAAGTTTGACATCATAAATTTGGACACATTGGATATATGCATCTAATCTCTTTGTCATAATCCCAGTACGTTAGAGAACTGTCCAAGCTTCCAAACAAGGACCAAGGTATATGTGGTCCCTGTCAGTTTGGAAAGTATGTGAAAGAAACTCACAAAGGAATTCAAGAAGTCAGCACTAAATAAATTTTAGCATTGCTCCACATGTATATGATGGGACCAGTTCAAACTGAAAATGCTGGTTGAAGATAAAAGGTACATTTTCGTATGTGTAGATGACTTTTCCAGTTATATATGGGTGAGATTTCTTAGGGAAGCATATGACACATTTGATGTCTTTGAGAAACTGATTAAATTACTAAAAAATGAGAAATATAGCAAAATTGTTCGAATACGTAGTGACCACGGAAGGGAATTTGAAAATAATGCATTTTCTGATTTTTGTACTTCAGGTGGTATAACTCATGAGTTTTCAGCTCCTAGAGACTCCTCAACAAAATGGAGTAGTAGAGGGGAATAATCATACACTTCAGGAAATGGCTAGAGCAATGATGATTGAAAAGAATGTGGCTAAAAATTGGTGGGTTGAGGCAGTCAACATTGCCTACTATGTGATAAATCAAGTCTACCTAAGGAAAGGGATATGACTGACCTCGTACCAAATTTGGAAGAGAAAAACACCGAATCTCAGTCATCTACATTTCGGCTGTAAGTGCTACCTTTATAATGATCGAGAACAACTGTGTAAGTTCGACACAAGAAGTTATGCTGGTATGTTTCTTGGTTACTCTACAAATAGTCGAACATTTTGAATTTTAATCTAAGGACACTAACTCTTGTTGAAAGTACTAATGTAGTATCTGATAATGCTTCAAGTAGTTCTGATACTGACTTGGATGGATTAGTTCTCCAGAAGCTTAAACTACTAATGAAATATCTGCAAAGATATTGACGATTTGGATCAGAATAATAATGAACAAAACCTAAGAAAATCGTGAACCATCTATCAGAATACAAAAATAGCATCCCAAAGAACTTATTATTGGTAAGATCGACAAAGGGATTAAAACACATGGGAATCCAAAGCCAGATTACAGAAAGTGGAAGGACTTGTTCATCATACTTGCTACACATCACTGATTGAACAAAAAAATGTGATAGTAGCACTCAAGGATGACAACTGGATACTGGCCATGCAAGAAGAACTTGAACAGTTTGTAAGAAACGATATGTGGACCTTGGTTCCACGGCATGACAGTTCGAACATCATCAGAACTAAATGGATCCTCAAAAATAAAACGGATGAGCAAGGGAATATCACGAGGAATAAAGCCAAACTTGTTGCTCAAGGATATACTCAAGTAAAGAGAATAGATTTTGAAGAAACTTTTGCACAGGTCGCAAGACTGGAGTCTGTAAGAATCCTTCTATCATTTGCTTGTATTAAGAAATTTATTTTATATCAAATTGATGTAAAAAGTGCATTCTTGAAGAAAAGATGAAGCATACGTTGAACAGCCCAATTTGAACATCCCATTGCCTCAATCATGTTTACAAACTGAGAAAAGCTTTGTATGGTCTAAAGTATGCCCCTAGAGCATGGTACAAAAGATTGACAAAGTTCTTACTTGCACAATGATACAAATGAGGGGGAATGGATAAGACCTTATTCATCAACTGGTCGAACAACTATATAATCATCACACAAATCTATGTCAATGATATTGTTTAGCTCAACATCAAAAGACAAAGTGAATAACTTTGTCAAGGTTATATCCAAGTGATAGGATATATTTTATATATATATTTCTTTATCTAATATTTGTGGTACAATATCATGATTATTTGAATCAGTCTGTTATGGAGATATATGATCTAGCTTAAATAAACCTACATGTGCATTTGTTGGCTAGAATTGGTGGTCTCTCCCTACCTAATGTTATTGGTAAATTAAATTCTACGATCGTATGTCCAAGGAATTTGAAATGAGCATGGTTGGTGAATCAACCTATTTTCTAGTTTTGTAGGTTAAACAAAACAAGAGCAGAATCATAATTCATCAAGGCAAATATGCAAGGAATCTGGTAAAAAAGTTTGGTCTAGAAGGATGTAAAACCGCTCAACACCCACGGGTACGAACACCAAATTTTCCAAAGACGATAGTTGAATTGACCCAGCATTATATAGAAGTGGAAGTCTATATCTAACGACTAGTAGATTGGACATCAGCTTCAATGTTGGATTGTGCGCAAAATACCAATCAAATGCGAAAGAAATCACATCTTAAGGCCGTGAAATGAATCATTTGTTATATTGTTGGTGCCACAAACTATGGTCTTAAATAGTCATTCAATACTAAGCCTATTCTTGTAGGATACTATGATGCTAATTGTGGCTGGGGATATGGATGATTGAAATAGCAGTTCGAGAGGATGTTTCTTTATTAGATACAATCTAGTGATATAGCTCAACAAGAAATATAACAACATATCTCTATCCACAGCTGAAGCTGAGTACATAGCAGCAGGAAGTTTATGCTCATAGTTGGTATAGATGATGCACATGTTGTGTGACTACAGTATAAACTTGAACTCAATGACTCTATTTTGTGACAATATAAGTGCTATAGATATGTCCAAAAATCTCGTGCAACACTTTCGAACCAAGTATATTGACATTAGGTATCATTACGTCCGAGAATTGGTTGAGAAATGAATTATTGTGCTAGAACATGTTCCTACGTGAAGCCAACTTGCTAATATATTTACCAAGGCCTTGGATTCTCAAGGGTACATCTCCCTCAGGAAATCTCTGGGTATTTGCTGTAGTCAGTAAAAAAAAAAAAAAAAAAAAAAAAGAGGAAATAAATGAGAAAAGAGGGGTAATAGGAAATATGACTGAAATTCATTCTCTAGGCAGGTTTAAAATTCAGTTTGTCTTGAACTTTGAATTCAACTCGTCCAAACTCATTGGGTTTTTGGAAAGAGCTACGACCTTGAAACGATGCAAAGATAGGCTGTCAGTTGTATGATTGAGTATCATGCACAGAAAATGATGTCAGTGAAAGCTAACAAAGTGTTCACCTCTGGTTCACACAAAATGTGTCAGAAGGGGCAGTTGAGCTCGTCACACAGGATTTTCACAATGCGGCTCTTGCTTGTGTGGTTTGCAAGCTACTACATAATGTTTCGACAGAAGAAATAATAAGGAATACTCTTTTAAAAACTGTATTATCATAAAAAAAAATTATTGAACCAGAGGGAAATCAATGAATTGAGATCTTGGATTTTTTTAGTGTATCCTCAAACTGTATTGCCTGCTGAAAGATGAACTATGTTTGAATTGAATCCTCCATTATTATTCATTATATCCTCTCTGTGAAAATAAAGTATTATATTTATCTTTTATCTCTCTCTCCAAAACTGACGATCAAAATCAGGGAAATATTTATGAGTTAGTGGACTTAGTGGCTAGGAAATTTAGAATTTATGAGTAAGTGGGCTTAGTGGCTGGTAATGTGGATTAGTGACATAAAACCTCTCTTCAATAATCTCATGTTTTGTGTCCATGTGGCAATATTTGCATGGAAAGGGACGTGTGAGCAAGGTATTTGAACCACATATAAACTGCACTCATTTGACATGAATACGAACAGTCCTAAGTTCCTTTTCCTACCAAAAGTCATTCAATCTTCTCTGCTTTCAATTATTGTTCGTCTTGCCTACTGACCCCTCTCACGATTGAATTGTGCCATTAGGTTTTCTCTCAATTTTTTCTTGACAGCTAACCCCCTTCACAAAACCTACAAAGGGCGAAAGATGTAGATGAAGTTCCAAGCAGACATCATCCGAGCTGGGAATTGATTCTATATCAACCACAACGGGAACATCATGAGGAAATACTGAATCCTGATCCCCTCGAAACAATTTCCTTAGAAGATATACCAACGTTCAACCAACAAAACAGCCCCACGCTAGAGATAGAGGTGAAACCACAAGGAAATCCATCGGAGAGCCCATTAGAGAAAGAAAGAGAACCTTTACCTTCAGTTCAGGATATGCCTACTCTTACCTCAAGGACGTTACCATCAGCAAGTCGAAAGAGAAAGGGGACACCATAACCCTCCGTAGGACAAAGTATAGAATCCATGCCGTCTGGGACTTCTCCCAAATCGAAAAATGTTAGACTGGAATCGGACTTTGAAGAAGAAACCACCACCTCACCTCTGCGTCGGTCGAACAGAAAGAGGACAACATCACCCACTGCTACAGGTGCTTCCTCCTTTGCACAACCTACAGTTGAAAATGACCCACTTATACGTGCAAATGCCTTCTCAAAACCCTTTTCTCTAAAACTGCATTCGATAGATTTAAAATGTTCAAAATCATGGAATTTTGGCCCGAATGAAACCTAGAGATGAAAAAATTTGAAAAATATGAGATTATGATGTGCATTCATAATGTCGACATTGAATGTACAATGGAAAACATTGGAAGATTTTACAGTTCAATAGTCCAAGAATTCTATGCAAATCTGGTTGGAGGTATGCAGGACCCGGACTCTCCTAGATTTGAGAAGATCTTTGTTCGAAACAAAATTTCCGATCTCAATGCAATCAATGATTATCAGGAACTAAATGAAGTTGATGAGGACGAGGAGGTGGAAGAGGATTTGGGCGAAATGGCCAGAGTATTGATGGAAAGTTGTCCCAATGGACAAAGTCAGGGCTATCACCATCGATTCTTACCCTAAATGGGAACTTGCTACACAAAATTGGCAGACACAACTGGACGCCCACGACCAACAAATGACACCTCACTCGTATACAAGAAAGCTTTATTTACAAGGTTCTGATGAACATTAATCAAACAAAATAAAAAGAAATATAATGTGACATAAATGGGTTTGTTTTATAATTAATTAAAAAGAACTTATGTATATGCGTACCTAATACTAGAATATAAGCGTTTGTCTTTAGAATGGACCTTGTTAATTTTGAAAAAATTGGTAATAGGTAAGTGAATCATTCAAAAGTTAATGTGGCTTGTCAAAAGTGTATATGACACTTGTGTTTCTCATATGTAATATATAAACAATATAATCATTATTTAAAAGCAAAAAACTTCATATAAAAAATATGAAATCTTATTATAAAATTCTATAATTATTTTTAAAAACCTAAGAAATATTTTAAAAGATCCTAAACATATTTGAAAAATATATAAATTTATTAACTATATGATAATTATTTTAAAATATATAAGTTTATTAAAAACATGATAGTTACTTTAAAGGATCTAAAATATATTTCAGAAAATCTTTAAAATATTTAAAAATTATCTTAGAAAATCTTAAAATTAAATTTTTTATATTATTTTCAGATTTTCCCTTTAGCAACATTTGTCATTTTCTCTAAATATTACAAAAATAATTTTAATGTATATAAATTATAATTAAATCCAAAAATAAATTATAATTAGATACTAAAAATTACTTTAAAAACTCTAAACATCATTTTGAAATCTTGAGAATAATTATTGAAACCATGAAAATTATTTTTCATTATATTAACCCTAAACGACTCGTTTAGCCAACTCTGTAAAGAAAATAAAATGTTAATGATACATCACAAAAACATATGTTATAATTGTTTTACCAATTCTGTTACAGGTAATAGTTCGTAGCCGCCATTTTTATCAAATTAGCTTGGAATAATTTAAATTTATTATGAATATGGGTATGGGTCAACTGAAATTAATTCATAATTATTAAGTCTAACAGCCAACTTGTTTTACTTCCTCCAGAGGTAGCATCTATATTTTATGCCCAACCTGGCCTGGCAATAGTAAAATCAAGAGAACTCTGGATACACGCATTTTCTTCTTCCTCTATTACACAGCAAATAATTCCGATACCTTTTTTCCGCCTTAATTTCCCAAAATCGCCTTCCTCACCCCCGCCCCGCCGTAACCCTCGAAACCAGCACCATTTCTACGCAGCATACATTCTTCTGTATCCGTACATATTTGTACTCACAGAGAGAGAGAGAGGGAGGGAGGGAGGGAGAGAGAGGGCTTAAAGAATAGGGCGAGGGGAGAAGAGGAGGAAAATGTCGCCATCGGTGACGGCGGAGAATCAGGCGGAGCAACTCCGACAAGACGGCAACACATACTTCAAGAAAGAGCGATTAGGTGCGGCCATTGATGCTTATACTGAGGTGAGTTTCTTCTTGGTCACTGATTTACCTTTTCTTGTGCAATCAGTTTTGAAACTTTTTACTTAGTATTTTGGATTTTTAAGGCTATTGCTTTGTGCCCTAATGTTCCGGTATACTGGACGAATCGGGCCCTCTGTCATCGCAAGCGGAAGTATGTACGATCACTACACCTATTATGATGTTATTGATTGTCATTTCTTTGTTATGGAAATCCCTTTTTTTTTTTTTTTGTATTCATTTGGGTTTTGTTTGCTTTTGGTGTATAGTGAATGGACACGAGTAGAGGAGGATTGCAGGAGAGCAATTCAGCTTGATCACCATTCTGTGAAGGTATGACCTGATAAATTACAGTATAACACTATATCAGACATTTTAGGTTTTGCTCATTTATCTTTCATGGTATCAATTGTGCATCCTATAATTTCTCCTGGTACCATCTTCTTCGTTTTTAACATTTTTATGCCAAGATTTATGTAGGCTTTTAAGCTGATCTGGTGTTGATGGTCCAGTAGCATTCTATGCTATGGGTGCCAAATTTCTCTGCATTTTATGCCATTAAAGGATTTAGGTTTTCTTTTTTCTATTCCAGAAGTGTATATGTTGTGGCGTGGACTGATTATGAGATTAACCAATGGGAAACTTTTGGTTTATCTGGGTATAATGAGTTGAATGTTGTTGTGTAAAGATAAGAGGAATGGTTTTATATGAGAATAACTATTTTATGTAATGCTTGTCGTTAGTTCCGCATAAGCTGTTGTCACAAAGTTAATATCTTTTCCTTCTGCTGGAGGCATAGTGTCTCCTAATTTCTTAGAACTATGGTTGACTTTAGCCTAGTCGCATATAATCGGATATTTTCTGGTGAAAAGTCAATTGGAAGTGTTTTTTTTCGATGTATGCTTGTTGCAAGTTGGGATTGTTCTCGCACAATCCAATTTGTAGTTAATGGGTCTGTTGTCATTCATTGTCTTTATCTCTTGCGCTTGTAATTGAATACCTTTCTGGTAAGATGTATGGAATGTGTGCTGTAGTTAATACTGTCGATCACTATGATTAAACATGTATGTCATAAGTTTTTTCAACACCACCCCGAGATTTCCCAGAGTTAGGATCCCCTAGGGACTTTATAACCTCAAAACCCTATTTTCTATGGTAAATTCAGAAAACAATAAAAGAAAAAAAAAAAAAAAAAAAGACGCTTTTAACATTATTTTATTTTATGGATCTGATGAGGTCTCAAAATATTGATACATTGTAAAACCTGAGTACTTGCTTTTACAAAAGAGAGAGCAAGCATGTCCAAGCTTTCTGGTGTTAAATCTTATATAAGCCCCATCTCAATTCTTTACTAGTGACAACATATGTGTTATTTCTAAAATTAGGAAGAATCCAGGAGATGGTAGACACTGACTTTGAAAGTCATGACCATATCCTCTCTGTTGTTGCGCAACATGGATAAAGCTGGTGGAGGCACTTCCTTGTGGGTCTTCCTAACTTAAAGGATATGGAAACTTTTGTAAGAGTCCAACTTCATTGGTTCTTAGGATTAATAGGACATTGCTGAGCTTCCATCCTGTCAATTGTTGTGGATTATATTTATTTGAATCTGAAATGTCTTGTTTCTGAAAATGAACTTCTAAAGAATGTTTCCATGGAAGCTCTGTGGTTAGGTAATAATTGAAAAGTCACTCCTGATTCTGGGTATATCTTAACCCTCCTTGTATGCCATGAGTTTAGGATTCTTAGTACTTGAGTTTCATCTCCGTCCATGTTGATTTAACTTCTGATAAATCTTTTGCAAGCTTTTATAGCTAGTAGCAGTGAATGAGCTTTACATAACTGCTTTCTACAACAATATTTGTCACTGAACCTGCATGACTCTGTTGATGTTGGCTATACGGAAGAAATATCAGTAACATTAGATTTTGCTTACCACTGAAATGATGTGAATTTCTATTTTAATACTCCGAATCAACCTAATTAGAATTCTGATTTTACTCAACTAACAATGGAAGTTTTGTATTTCAGGCCCATTACATGCTTGGACTCGCATTGCTACAAAAGAAAGAATATGGGGATGGTGTGAAGGAATTGGAGAGGGTATGGGGAATTTTCCTTTTCTCTTTCTGAAGTTGTTTATTTTTCAGTTATCCTGCATTTGCATATATTGTGATTCTATTCATTTCAAAGGTTTGTGTCAATAGCTGTTGGGCGTAGAAAGAATACATTGTTTGTTAAGCAACTGAGCTGGTCCTTTTTCTCCAAGCTTGAAAAAAGTTGTTGAGTATGAGTTTGTTATTATATCTTTTCCAAATTGAACTTGATTTCTTTGATCTGGGTGGAATGCTTGCATGTCTTATCTGTATCCTATTTTGGTAGCATATCAATGTCGTTCATGTTTAGATGTTATAATAGAATATGCCAAGATGAAGAATGTGTGTGGCATATATCATTATAATTCTGTTTTTGAACGTGATTGTTTTTGTTGTTCATGATGCATGACGTCGCTTACAGGCATTGGACCTTGGGTTGGGTGCAAATCCCAAAGGTTATATGGTAGAAGAGATATGGCAAGAGCTTGCAAGAGCAAAATACTTATTATGGGAACATGAATCTACAAAGCGTTCTTGGGAACTTCAAATTTTAAAGTAAGTACCTTTTTTTTTTTTTGGGGGGGGAGGGGTGGCGGGGGCTTTTTCTTGTTGTCTTTTTCATCATCTCCTTCTTTGTATCATGGTATGTAGTGATCTCTTTCCTCTCTGATGAAACTAAATTGTGTACACTTGATTTCTGATTGGCTTCGGCACATATGTGACAGAGAAGAATGCGAAGAAGCTCTAAAGGAGAAACATTCCCGTGATGCTCCTCATGTAGAAGGTTTTATAGATGAGACAGATAAATCTACTTTTGATCAATTGGAAGCGTTGGGCCAAGTGTTCGAAAAGGCTGCTGAAGATGATACTCCAACTGAGGTGAGCATCAACGTCCCCTTCCTTTTATATGTGTTCCCCACCCCCCCCCCCCTCTCTCTCTATCTCTCTTGCTGACATAGACTAAGGATTTCAGGTTCCGGACTATCTGTGCTGCAAGATCACTTTAGACATTTTCCGTGACCCCGTAATCGCTCCAAGTGGTTTTACATATGAGAGAGCAGTGATCTTAGACCATCTCCAAAAGGTAACTTAATTATCACCTTCTTCATTGATATGGTCACAGTCTTCACATACTACATGTGAATTTGACCTCAAATTTTCCCCTTTAGGTGGGAAATTTTGATCCAATTACCCGCGAACCACTATATTCGTCGCAGCTGGTATCGAACTTGGCCATAAAGGAAGCTGTGAGAGCGTATCTGGATTCACATGGGTGGGCCTATAACCTGAGTTAAATATCTGGTATGGTACCGCCGACTTCTTGATACAAATTTTCAGAAAAATCGAAGAGATATTCAATAGTAAAAGCCTTATTTCGGGCAAGCATGCCGAAACATCTTTAGCCTCATGATTGCAAACATATTGCCCATGCTTTTGTAGCTCTAATATGCAGCTCACATAGACATAGTATATCATTTGAAATTGTATAGCCTCGACTTGCGTGCATGTACAGTATCGTGGAGATGAAGTTATTGTTGCCTCCTTGAGATGCTATTGTCCTTCTTTGTGTTGAATGTATTTTTATCTGTTGTGTGATACTGGCATTACTCAGGGTTGAATTGCAAATGCTTCATCTCAATTGTATTAGGTTACTATGTATGGAATTATATGATAAAAGATTGCACTTGGGGTAATGTTTCATCAGCTAGGTACTTCATTTTTTAGACCCAAATAGGCGAATTTATCCTAAAAGGGGTTATACATCACGGGTCTGGGTCGAACCCTGTTGGGCAAACAGGTAATAGGGTTGGTCTAGCTCCGCCTCTGCAGGTATGGTAGGATTATATCTGATATTGGGTCGGGTTATAATAGCACCGGAGATACGCTCTAGTACCGGTATGTGACTACTCGATCTGATTACCCTACATATAGAATAATGTATGAGTGGCGTTCAAGTGTTACCTGTAAACCTACCCGAATGTTAAAAATTGGGCATCAATAGGATGTGAGAGAAGCCGGTTAGGGTATGGACAAGGCTTATTCGTACCGAGTCCGACCCGATTACCCCTCCTAGACCACAATATTTGACGACGTAACAAATCAACAATAGTGAAATACATCATGCATACCAGTTTGGGTGTTGCACAAGTGAGTATTATATACAAGTAAAATAGTTTCTGTTATAGTTTACCATGAGAATTTGTATGTGGCGGCTCCTATTACAATCATATGATTTAGGTTAATTGCAAATAAATATACGAGTTTTACCTCGTTTTGCAATTTTATTTAAAATTTGTAATGTAACTGATTTTTCGATGGAAAATTGATGTGATAATTTATGGAGCTCCACACCCCTCCAAATGGTGGATGATTGATTTATATATTTACTTATATACTCAAAGCTTTGGTTTTGTCTTAAAAGATTTATATTCAATATAATAGTTGTTTAAAAATTCAAAGTTTCGTTTTAGTTAAAAAAAATTAAATTATTTGTTTCACAGTTAACTTGAATAAGTCAAGTAAACTAATAAAAAATGTATTATATATATATATATTCCATTTAACAATAGTGTATACAATGGATTTAAATATGGGGCCAGACAGGCCCAAACCACCATAAATTTGCAAAATTATAACACTGTTCCCAATTTTATCAATCACTATATTTTCTGTATTTAAAGAAATAATTATATTTGAAACATCAGTGTTTTATTTTATTCGTTAAAGTTATTTTTTCTATTATATAATTGAATAAATCAAATCAATAAACAAGAGAAATTGTATAAGAGTAAAATTATAATTTTAAGAAGTTGTATCATTGTTAAATTGATTAAAAATAAAAATATTATATTATTACTCAATACAATTCTATATTATTATAAAATATGATATATATATATATATACATATATTATTTATTTATTTATCTTTTTTTTAGAACAAAGAAAGTGTATGATGCCCATAATTGAGAAGTGTAGAGTCCTGTCGTATAAAACTAGAAAGCGAATTTTAAATTCTCCCGCAAATTAGCTGTCTATATGTGTCGTGTAAGCCATGTGCCACAATTCTAACAGAATATCACACAATTCCAATATAGCTTTCAGACAAAGCCAATGTCTGTATTATCTCCCTGTCTCCCACATCACCAGACCAGACCAACTTGATAAATCATGTACCAGGGAAGGGGGTGTTCGCCGCTCGAAAACAAATTCTTTCACATACTGCAGTTATCAAATCAATATTGGTAATATTGGCGTCGTGAAAAGTATTGTAATGATTAGTATGCTATGTTGTAATATTATAGATTTAAGTCAGGATTGGAAAATATATAGAAAAGCTAATAAGAATTAAAGAATTACATTGCAAAGTTCAAAGTCCATCCAAATTAAGTGTATCCGTGAGTAAGAAATGTGCGTGTCAAAGAACCAAACAGCATACTACTGAAGCAGTGCAATCAAAACCATTTGTAGTCATCAATAATAGAGAGAACTTCCTGTATACAACAATACAGAACACAAAACAAGGAAGATTGAAAGAGATACTCAACACTTCGTCAATATGAAATGGATCTGCTGTGGGGCACCACAATATGTTGCAGTGTACCCCCAAAATGTCGTTTTGGCTGGTGATCTAAACAACGTTGTTTTGGCTATCAATCAAAACGGTGACGTGTTAAACAAAACAATATCATTTTGTATCCACAACACAGCGTGCTGTGGTGCCTCACAGCAGAGAATCTGGATCCTTGTCAATATACATAAAGGAAAATCCAGGTGATGAAGAATTTACAGAAACATTTACCCAAAGTACTTGATGATCATGTTATGTGTGTAAGATTCATAACCCTATTCATTCTGTCAAGAATTCCATTAGCTTTTCTCTTGGCTCTAGAGGTACCATTTTCGGCAAGCTGAGATATCGTACAATATAGAATCTCCTCTTCCCTCAACTCTCTCAGCTTGGACCGATCACTAAAACAGAGCGCGTACAGAATCGCAATGCAATTCTCCTTATTTCGAGCACAGAAACTCTCCCTGATTATACTCAACAAGCAAGAAACTGCCCCTGCCTCTCCCATTTCCTCAAGCGCCCTTTGGCCAGTTGAAAGCATAGCAAGAATCGATAATAGCTCATCAACATGGACCCTCCTATTGAGCTTTTTAAAGATCACTCGCACTATACCATCTCTAACAGCCCTCGCCTTGTTCTCATGGAGGAGACATAGATTGAAAATAGCAGAAGCTACATCTTTCATTGCTAAGGGATGCCCTTCGTCCAGTAGGTTGATCAGGGGCTTCAACGCACCAGATTTTCCAATTAGGGATTTGTTTGAATCGAGGGCTGATAATGTGAAGAGGGTTGCTGCTGCATTGCTTCTTGTTTCGATTGTTCCGGATTTTAATGAGTCTGTAAGAAGAGGTATGACTTGTGGTGTTTCTACTACTAGCTTCTTGTTGTTATCATGGATCGAAAGATTCAAGAGAGTCGTAACTATATCTTCTAGAAGGTCTTGATCAAACTTGGACTCGGTTTGAGAGAATGGTGATAGCAATTGCGGTATGGCATCAAGGGATTCACCAAAAAGAGCACGAAAAGAAGGGATTCGTTTTGTTAGAAGACGAAATTCCTTCGCAGCTTCTTTTTGATCCGGTAATGTGGAAGACATTTTCTTGAGTAGATGAAGGAACTGTGCCCTATCGGCTTGTGTTAAGCCGTCCTCGTTTGCGTAACAGGCAGATTCGGGCAATTTGATCCCATGAGTTCTGCACCATTGTGATATCACTTCATGAATCAAGTGATTAGGTGTGAGAATGGTGTGAGAGAGTACTTGTTGTGTTCGAGGGCATGTCCTGTTTCCAGCTTTTAACCATTTTTGAATGTATGGCCTATCGAAAGTCTGCAAATTTGTTGGAACAATGTAAGTAATACGAGAAAATGTAGGCCAAAGACTTCAATCACATGACTAAAAGAACCATAAATTTCTCCAAAAACAACAAAAAAAAACATAGAATTACCCCATTATCGATTTGCAGAAGATACAATGACAGAACAAAAAAAAGATTGATCAAGATTCATGATAACTTTTTTTTTTTTTTCTCCCCTATGCCGCTGATAAAACATTTACAAGTAGGGAAGATAAGATAGGAAAACTGGGAAATCAAACTTTTCCACTACCAACGCCAAGAAGAAGAACCCAGCTCAAATTTCATCCAACTCATTCATACATACACCAACGCACTCTCTAGAAAAAAATTAAAAAATAAATAAATAAGGGAAACACACACACACACAAACATTCTTTAGAGATCAAAACTCCAGCTAGAAATAACGTAGAATAACCTGTCCGGAGGCAACAATGACAGGATCCCTCATGAGTTCCATAGAAAGCGGACACTTAAACTCCTCCGGCACCGCCGCGGAATCCCTATCACGGCCACAACGATGCTCCTGAAGCTTCAACGAAACAGACGTGTTCACTCTCAATTCCTTCAAACCACACAACATTTTCTGAGCTCTATCAATCGCCTCCAGATTGACATCGTCCTCGTCCGCAATTGCTTTCACTAATTTCTGCAATCCTCTCTTCAGTTCCACCGCTCTAGCCGCCACAGCTGGATCGCCTTCAAGCACACCACTCTTCGCCATCACCCACCTCTATAGCACACAAATCCTGACGAGATTTCGCTCTTACTTAGCTATTTATTTCGTTCCCATTTCCCCTCAGGTGGCTAAGCTAAGGCTTCAGAATTTGTTAGAGATTTTCTTCGTTTTGTTTCCCCATTATTACTTTGAGTAAGATATGGGAGTGGGGGAGGGGGCAGCGACCCCGAGCCACCCTGGCAGCCAGCTGGCAGGGCTACGCGGAAAGATGGAACAATGACATCTGCACTGACTGCACACCACAACATTACAACTAATGTCATATTTTTTATTCTGGAGTTTTACGTTTCCAAATACAATTTTTGGCGTTTTATGAAATTATATTTTCTAAAATATAATTATTTTTTCGATTCGAATAAAATTCTATATTTATATTTCTTCTTATGGCTGTTATTAAAAATCGAATATCATAAAAGTTGTTTAATTGTACGAAATTCACTCGTGATTATAAAATATATCCTATATTAAAAATATTATGAATTTAATGTCAATTGATTTAATAGAGATATGTTTCACACATTTTAAATAATAAAATATTCTCTAATTCAAAATGCTAATAAATCATTTAAACATAACTGCTACAGTATTTTTTATTAAAAATATATTTTTTATGATCAGAATAAAATTTAAACTAATAATAATAATAATAATAATACATATATGTAATATTTTTTTGAGGAAGTAATAATATGTTAAATTCAATGAAATCTGTAAACTCCGAAATTTAATTTAAAGTAACTGAATAAAGAGGGACAATTATGAAAAATAATTCTTGTAATAAATTATTTAGTTCGATCCGACCGGGGTCCGGGAGTGGATGGGGCCCATGTCAAACGTGACGTGGCATTTGTGTGGGGTCATCGGTTTGTCGTTATAGCTGCTGACAAAAGAAGGCCAAAAGTAGGGGTGTCGGCGTCTTTTTTTGTAGTGATTATACTGTTTGAGGCCTTTTCAACTTCCTATCCCATTTACGTAATTTTATTTTCATGCAAATTATTATTATTATTATTATTATTATTATTATTATTATTATTATTATTATTATTATTCTTGAAAACAACTGTAAATAAGTTAACAAATAATATTTTTATTGTATAAAATAGACGTAAATGTCTTCAATATTTCTTCCAAGTTCAACCAAGAGTTTAATTTTTTTTAAATAGTAAATTTAACAAAAAGAGAAGTAACAACATAATTTACATTTTTAAATTCCAAATAGTAAAATGTTGAAAATCTAAAAATACTTTAAAAAATTCAATATAAATACAACAAAAATAATTATGGTGTTTTAAAAACAAGGAAACTATTTAAAGAAATACAAAAAAAAAACTTGCAATACATTGTCTAATGAAATATATTTTCAATAAGAAGTACAATTTTTTTTTTTTTTTTTACTTTTTTGGTTCTGTAATTTTTCTTTATATTTAATAAGGGATTTTTTTCAGCTTATTTTATTTTATATTTTATTTAATTTTTTTTCTAAAGACTTGATGTCACGTAAGATATTCATAATTGTAACAAATATAAAAGAATTACCGAAAGCAACATTCCAACTACCAAAATATATGCCTTTTGACCATAACGTTAAAAGGTTGTGTTTTATAATCATTATTTGATTGCCCACTAAACTTGACTCTACCAACATAGACTACTTAATAGTCAAGTAATATAGATATTTTATTTAGTTACATAAATATTATTACACTCCTTGTTCGATTAAGAAAAACAAAAAAGGAAAAACGTGCGGAAAAGCTCATAAATTAATACTTCAAGTTTAAACTGGACCATAAATTAATTTTTCATAAAAATAGGATCTCTAATTCTAAAAATGGATTTTAAAAAACCTCTAAAGTGCATATTATTATATAAATAGGCCATTTTGAAAATTGAAATTACAAAATTAAATTCTAAAAATATTAAAAATATAATCATTTAAATCTTTAAATCTAAATGATAATCTATGATTATTCAATAAATCAAAACATCCAAAAAACCTAAAATTGCTTAAATATAATAAAAATAGAATATTTTAAAAACATAACTAATCACCAAATCTCAACCACTTTTTAATATTCAAATTATTATATAATTTTTAAATTTAAATTTGCTAATCTATTGATTTATTTAAATATATTTATAATTTAATTTTGTGAATTTAAATTTATAAAATATTTTTAAACTTTATATAGTTAATTTAATGTTTAAGAGGGTCATATTTGTTATATATTTAAAATTTTAGGGGTTTATTTTACCTATTTCAAAGTTCAAGGTCTAATTGGACAAGAAAATAGTTTCAGTGTCTAATTTGATCCATAATTTTATATATTTTACGTAATATTTTAAATTTATTAATTTATAATATGTATAAAAAATATATTTATTTGTAAATGTTGAATAATAGTCAGAAACATAAAAATAAATAGTGGATCCGAATATTATTGAAACCAAACCTTTCGGTCCCTTTTTTTTCTTTTTCTTTTTTTCAATGTATACAAAAATAAAATAAAATAATAAATAAATAACAAAACCTTATCGGGCCTCATTTATAAATCCAGCCCAACATAAAAGAAGATTAAATTATTGGGTCGGCCCAATAAATTTTGGTAGATTAGTTATTGGGCTCAGGTTCCCAATACATTTTATTATTTCGTAAGTAGCCCAGTTCAAAGACGAATTTATATTTTACTTTTCTCGATTTGATAGTTGATACTGCGGTGATAAATGCGTACTGCATTCATATAATATCCATATGTGCGTATAATTTTAAAAAATTATATGTATTGTGAACTTTTCGAAAAGTATATGTCTTTTTTGTGATATATTTAATATATCATAGGTATTATTTTGTACATAATATTTCGAAATACTGGTTCATTTCCAAATAAATGTTCTATAAGTGTTTGTTTGCTTATGATGATGGGATAAGGGGTGATGACTATATTAAGGATAAATATATCCATCTTAATGAGTTAATTCAGTATTTGTTTCGCATGTTTATTGGAAATGTTAACTTGTAATATCATGTTTGCTGCGACTAATAATTAAACCATAGTCAGCACAAAAAGACATTTGTACCCTTTAAATTAAATAACTCTTTTTCTAGATAAAAGAAAATGGAATTAATTTCAAGATTGAGGTTAATTTGGGAAGTAAGATGCATGGGAAGACGTGATGGTACTACAAATCCCACCGCAGATATGTGATCTACAATCAGCCAGCTCTATGCTATAAATAACGGGGTTTTATAATTATTTTAGGGTTTCTTTGCAACTAACAAAGACTAAAAGAGGGGTGATTTGTAATATAATCATTTCTAATCAATTGCAACAAATAAGTGCTAAGAGTATATTTTTTTTTATCAATTTGATAAAAATAAAACTTTTTAAATATAATATTGTTGGGTAACGCCGGTGCCATCTAAGGGCTTAGAGGGTGCCTGTGGTCGCCTCGATTCGAACACACAAGACAATCGGATGTTTCGGACCAGTCACACAAGACTATCGTCCACACAGAACACTATATCCCCTTCCCGGTAGCACTTCACTCTCTAATCCTTTCCCACTCGGACATACACAACATATACCCCGTAAACCTCACGAAAGAGATCAACCCTCAGTATAGACGAAGGAATGAGTGGAAGGAAGAGCAGCGAGAAATCTGTTGTTACAATGCCTTAAATCGAACGACCAAAGCCGTTTATATATAGGCACGCATTAACCGAAAAACCACCGAAGGGTCACGCGATTTCAACGCTGTATTAAAGAGAGAAGACTGTCTGGGGAAGGGGAGAGTCTCACGGGAAGTAAAGGGGCGAGAGGTGGAAGACGAAGAGGAGGGGAGAGAGCGGCGCCAAACATAGAAGGGGATGAAGGCACGACTGTGTGCCCTAATTAAACAGACAAAGGTTTAAAGAGGGGTAGGGATGGGCTGGAGAGGCTGGACCCAATAGCCATTGGTCTGGGCCCAGAAAGCAGGCACTCAGGCCCACTCAACCAATTGGGCCAATACCTAATTAACATTCTCGACCTTATTGGATCATCTCACACAAACCGATTGTCAAGTTATTCGGGGCGCAGGCATTTCATCATCGCCCTTTACACACACACACACACACCTGCACAAATGAAAAAACAAAGAAAAAGTGAGAAAAGCTAAGACCAGGTTCAGAATGCAAGAGATACACATTTTAATCCAAGAAATCAAAATTCAAAGTATTCATGCAGTCATTAGTTTTCTCAGCAGATAGGCATTTTGTTTCCATATCCCGAATAAAATGATACCTAACATCTATATGTTTAGTGCGATCATGGAAGACAGGATATTTGCAGAGTTGAATTCCAGATTGGCTATCAGAATATACCACAGTATCACCTTCTAAATACCCAATTTCAGATAACAGACATTTTAACCATATAGCTTCCTTTAAAGGATCAGTAATGGCAATGTATTCAGATTCAGTAGTGGACAAAGCAACAACATGCTGAAGTTGTGATTTCCAACTAATACAAGAACCACACAGAGAGAACACATATGAAGTGGAAGATTTCCTATTATCTCTATCATTGACATAACTAAAATCAATGTAACCAATCAAATTCACACCTTGAGCACATTTTGAAAATCCTTTTAAATACTTTAAAAGCCATTTTTATGCATCCCAATGGGGCATACCAGGGTTAGACATGTATCTACTTAAACAGCTTACCGAGTATGCAATATCCGGTCGAGCGCTTACCATAAGATACATAATCGAGCTGGCACCTTAGACATGTCATCGATTTCAGAATCAGTTTTTGGGGATTGATCCTTACTTAGCACAAAGTGGGCAACAAGGGGAACATTTATAGGTTTAGCATTAGACATAGAGAATTTACTCAAAATCTTATTCATATAAGAAATCTGATTCAAATGCAGAGTGTGATTTTCTCTATCTCTAACAATATCCATGCCTAGAATTCGTTTTGCATCTCCTAGATATTTCATATCAAAATTATCACTTAGGAAATTCTGCACATATTCGACAGATTTAATGCAAGGACTCACAAGTAGCATATCATCGACATATATCAGCAGAAAAGTAGGAACAGAGACATCACACCTAAAGTAAAGACAGTGGTCATGCACGCTTCTTTTCAACTTAAGGTCTTTCATGCACAAATCAAATTTTTTGTTCCATTGCCTAGGAGATTGTTTTAAACCATACAAAGATTTTCTGAGTAAGCATACATGGTCAAGTTTTTTAGGGTCAACAAAACCATCAGGTTGATACATGTATATTTGTTTGTCAAATTCACCATGCAGGAAAGCAGTTTTTACATCAACCTGTTTTAATTCCCAGTTAAAATGAACAACTAATGCAAGAATTATGCGCACAGTGACAAACTTAACAACAGGAGCAAAAATTTATGTATAATTTATCCCCTCTTTTTGAGTAAAACCTTTTGCTACAAGTCTAGCTTTAAACCTAGTGTTGTTACTTTCCTCTTTGACCTTATACAACCATTTACATGCAACAACAGAGCAATTAGAAGGCTTAGGTACAAGAGTCCAAGTTTGGTTAACATGCAGGGAGTTCATTTCATCATTCATAGCATTTAACCAGTCAACAGAATTTTTAGAATTCACAGCTTCCTTATAGGACTTAGGTTCAATATCAGTGGGAGATTCATACACATTCAAAGCATACATATCCATGTGATAATCATTAAGTCTAGATGACTGCAAAATGTTTCTTCTAGGTCTATCCCTAGAAAGTTGATAATTATCATTTTCAACATTTTCACCATCACTTAAATTATCATGCAAGTTGTCAGAATCTGAATCAGGTAAAACAGGCAGGTTAGGTGTGTGCTCCACCTCACTTAAAGTCATGTCATCAGCAAAAATAGGTACAGAGATAGGCATGCAAGGAAATTCAGTTTCATTAAAGATAACATCCCTGCTTATAGTTACTTTAAAGCCAGGTTCATTCATTCCTTAACCATAATCTGTAACCTTTCACACATTCAGGATAACCAAGGAAAACACATTTTTTAGATCTTGGTTCTAATTTATCCAGTTTTTTATGCACAAAAGCAGCACAACCAAAGATTTTTAAATTTGAAAAATCAACAGTTTTACCAGACCATACAAGTTCTGGGTATTTCCCATTCAAAGGCACAGAAGGGGACTTATTAATCAAATAGGCAGCAGTAACAACTGCTTCACCCCAGAACTTCTTAGAAAGTCCAGAAGCAGCTAACATGCTTCTTACTTTCTCAAGTAAGGTTATGTTCATCCGTTCTGCCACACCATTTTGCTGTGTTGTGTAAGGAACGATTTTGTGTCTTTGACTACCAGAATCAGCACATAAGTTATCAAGTAAGTGATTACAGAATTCCAGTCCATTATCAGTTCTTAGTTTCTTGATTTTCTTGTCAGTTTGATTTTCGTTTAAAGATTTCCAGTTTTTAAAGACTTTAAACACATCAGATTTATCCTTTAAAAGTAGAACCCAAAATTTTTGAGAAAAATCATCAATAATGGACAGAAACCACATTTTGTTACCATGTGTAAGGGTAGTGGCAGGACCCCACACATCAGCATGTAGGTATTCAAGTATGCCAGTACATTTAGACAGATTAGGGGCAGGGGAAATAGGAAAACTAGTCCTATGTTGTTTACCCTTAACACAAGATTCACAGAAAGACATGCATGAAAGTTTATCATTTCCAAATGATCCTACTTTTTTGCAACAATTCAAGACCTTTATTACTCATGTGTTCTAGTCTACAATGCTAAAGTGCAATTTTGTCATCCTTTACTACATTTGCATGCAAGACAGGTTTGGTAAAGCACATATATAGGTTGTTACGTTTTCAGCTTTAAGGACCACAGAAGACCCTTTCATAATAGACATAACACCCTTTCCCCATTTTTCCTCATAGCCTTCATCTTCTAATGCAGCACAAGATATGAGATTACTAGTTAAAGCAGGCACATATCTTACATTTGTCAAGTTAAGAGCATGTCCAGATTCACACATAAGTGAAATATTACCTATACCTAGGATAGGACATTTCTTATCATTTGCCATGGATACAAAACCATCTTTTATCTCTTTAAAGGAGCAAAACAAATTTTTAAACGGAGTTAAGTGAAATGTGCAGCCAGAGTCAATAAGCCATTCATGTTCACACAAGAAAGATGAATTTATAGAATTAGCCACAGAAGTTTCACAAAAATCAGTTACCATAAAAACATCTTCATGCATTTCCTTTTGAGACACAGTGTTAGCCTTAGGTCTTTTAGGTTGAGGACAGGCATTAGCAAAGTGACCAGGTTCTCCACAATTAAAACACTTCTTGTTTTTATTAGGGGGATTATTCACCTTTGCATGTTTTTCCTTAGATTTGTCTTGTCCAGTTTTGTTCTCAGGAAACTTTTTCTTTTTTCTTAAAAATCTTTCACTTTACAAACATGGCATCGACATGATTTTGATGTTTTATTCTCATATTTGCTTTTAAGTCTATTTCTTTAATCTTTAGACCGTTTATCACAGTATCAAGATTAACCTGATCTCTACCATACTTAGTAGCAGATTTGACATCACTAAAAGAATCAGGTATAGCATTTAAAAGCACAATATCAGTATATTCATCAATAGATTTATCACCAGTTTTCTTAATGTCTTGCACAAGTTTTTGAAAATTGTCTATATTTTCATCAATATCTTTAGACATATCAAGTTTAAACCGGAAAAATCTTTCAAGTAAGAACATTTTACAAGGCAGTGAAGTTTCAATGAATAATTCTTCCAATTATCCCATAAATCCTTGGCACTTTTTTGTTCTCCGACTTTTCGGATAACGGAGTCTGAGAGGTGTAGGATGATAGATGAGAGTGCAATCTCATCCATCTCTTCCTTTTTCTCATCAGACGTGGCATCAGAAAATGCAAGGGTGATACTTTTGAATACACGCTGTTATATCAAAATTTCCTTTATTTTTTGTTGCCAAATGCAAAAATCAGTGCGACCATCAAATGGTGCAAGGTTATAGGAACCCATAGAAGACATATTACACACCAAAGTACAACAATATTCACACTACTCACACGAATCGGAAAGCTGAGGATTTCCAAGTTCACACACCGATTTATCGGTTGCGCAGGGGGTCATCAGGTCCTTTTTTTTTATCAGAAAAATGTTCAAGTGGACAGAATATTACATACAAGTATATCACAGGTTTCAGAATGTAAAATTCCACAGAATATCAGATACAGTATCAGCAATCAGAGAACAATAGATAATATCAGCACGTAATCCTACCCGGTTCGACCAGTATCTACCAGCAGACACGCCCAAACCTATCCGGTACAACCGGCAGCTATAGAGATGAGGGTTTAGCCTCTTTACCAGAGCGAGGTTTTGGGGGACCTCGTAATTTTGACCTCCTGTCTGTTAAACGGCGCGCGTCGGGCAAAGGCTAATAAATCATTTAAACATAACTGCTATAGTATTAATATATTTTTTATGATCAGAATAAAATTTAAACTAATAATAATAATAATATATATACATATATGTAATATTTTTTTGTGGAAGTAATAATATGTTAAATTCAATGAAATCTGCAAACTCCGAAATTTAATTTAAAGTAACTGAATAAAGAGGGACAATTATGAAAAATAATTCTTGTAATAAATTATTTAGTTCGATCCGACCGGGGTCCGGGAGTGGATGGGGCCCATGTCAAACGTGACGTGGCATTTGTGTGGGGTCATCGGTTTGTCGTTATAGCTGCTGACAAAAGAAGGCCAAAAGTAGGGGTGTCGGCGTCTTTTTCTGCAGTGATTATACTGTTTGAGGCCTTTTCAACTTCCTATCCCATTTACGTAATTTTATTTTCATGCAAATTATTATTATTATTATTATTATTATTATTATTATTATTATTATTATTATTATTATTATTATTATTATTATTATTATTCTTCTTCTTGGAAACAACGGTAAATAAGTTAACAAATAATATTTTTATTGTATAAAATAGACGTAAATGTCTTCAATATTTCTTCCAAGTTCGACCAAGAGTTTAATTTTTTTTAAATAGTAAATTTAACAAAAAGAGAAGTAACAACATAATTTACATTTTTAAATTCCAAATAGTAAAATGTTGAAAAATCTAAAAATACTTTAAAAATTTCAATATAAATACTGTTGATTATGAGCAAAGCTTTGTAGCTCATGATTGAGTATTCCATTTATGATCAGAGGTGGAGTGATCAACGGTGCATGATCATCCCCTTTTCTTAAGCATTTTCTGAAGCAGCAAAGCACTTGAAAATAAGCTCCAGTCAGTTAGCAAGCAGTTAGGAAATTCAGTTTCAAAAGTTAGTTAATTTCAGCAGCTGGAGGAAATCTGTTTCTGAGGTGTGTTGATTGATTGGAGCTGAAGATATCCACATGGCATTGGTTGTTGATAGCAGTTACTTTGTGGAGTATATAAGCTCTCTTGTGAAGCAGTTATTGGCAGAAGAAAAGATTTCAGTTTTCAGCAATCAAGAAAGAAAGAGAAGAGAGAGCAGCAGCTTTGTGTTCTTGTTTTAGCTTAAGTTTGAAGCTGATTCAATCATATTACTCGATTGAATCTCATGCAATTTCTGTAGAAGTATATGCAGATTAATAAAACATCATTTCTTTCTTGATAGTGGATGTAGATCACTCTTGATCGAACCACTTAAATTCTGTGTTCATCATCTTACAGTTTCTGCTCATTTTCTGTATTTGTTCTTCATTGCTTGGTTGTTTGCTGCTGTTTCTTGTTTATGAACCAACAATTGGCGCCGTCTGTGGGAACAAGCAGCCAATCAAGAATGGGATCAACAAGGTTTGATGTGGAGAAGCTATCTGACAAGGTTGATTTCAGCCTGTGGAAGATGAAGGTCAAGGCTCTCCTGATTCAGCAAGGTTTGGGAGCTGCTTTGATGGAAGAAACTGCAACTGGGAAAGAAAAGATTGAAGATCTTGCTCAGATCAAAGAGAAGGCTCATAGCTTGATCATCCTATGTCTAGGTGATAAAGCTTTGAGAGAGGTTTCAAAAGAAACCACAGCAGTGAAAGTGTGGGAGAAACTGGAGAACCTCTACAACTTGAAGACTCTAGCTAATCGATTGTTCATGAAGCAGAAGCTGTTCTCATTCAAGATGACAGATGATAGATCAATCCTGAAGCAAGTAGATGAGTTCAATAAACTCATAGATGATTTAGAAAATATTGAAGTCCAGCTCGAAGAGGAGGATAAAGCCTTGATTCTACTGTCTGCCCTTCCCAAGTCTTTTGAAAATTTCAAAGACACCTTGCTGTTTGGGAGCAGAGAAACCATCACTCTTGAAGAAGTTCAGATTGCACTCAAATGCAAAGATTTACAGAAAACGTCTGGGAATGTGCAGTCACAAGCTAATGGAGAAGGACTGCACATCAAGAAGTTCAATCCACCTAAGAATCAGGGCAAGAAACCATCCTTCAAAAGCAAACCTGATCAGAAGCAAGCTGAGGTTCCCAGGAATCCAAACCTGAAGTGTTTTCATTGCCAAGAACCAGGTCATTTCAAAAGGCAATGTTCAAAATGGAAAGAGATAATGGCCAAATATGCAGTTGAAGATGCCAAGAAAGCACAGAAGCACCAAGCAAATCAAGTCAGCCAAGAACTTGGTTATGAATCCTGTGAAGCCCTATGTACCACTTCTGATGACATAGGAAATGAGTGGGTGTTGGATTCAGGCTGTAGTTTTCATATGACCCCTATCAGGGAATGGTTTTCCAAGTTAGAATTGATGAATGGAGGCACAATATTACTTGGAAATGATGAAGTCTGCAGAGTGATGGGAATAGGTGAAGTAAGGATCAAGATGCATGATGGAGTTGTAAGATCCCTATCTAATGTCAGATATGTTCCTGATCTGAGAAGGAACTTGATTTCTCTGGGGCTATTTGACACTATGGGATACAAGTTCACATCACAGCAAGGAAGACTGACAGTATCCAGAGATGGAAAGACTGTCATAACAGGGACAAAGAAGAATGAACTATATTTTCTAGTGGGAAGCACAGTCACAGGGCAAGCTCAACATATATCTAGTGAGGACAAAACTTATTTGTGGCACAACAGGCTGGCACATGTAGGTGAGAAAGGTTTGCAGCATCTTGAGAAGCAGGGCCTACTGATGGGGGATAAGATAAGTAAGCTACCTATCTGTGAGCATTGCATTTTTGGGAAAGCAAGAAGGCAGAAATTCACTACAGCAACTCATACCACCAAAGAAATTCTGGAGTATGCCCATTCTGATCTCTGGGGGCCAGCAAAGGTACTCACCAAAGGAGGAGGCAAGTACTTTATGTCTATAATAGATGACTACTCCAGAAAAGTTTGGATATACATTCTGAAATCCAAAGATGAAGCTTGTGGAAAATTCAAAGAATGGGTTGCTGGTGTTGAGAACAAAACTGGAAAGAAGCTGAAGAACTTTAGGACTGATAATGGTCTTGAGTTCCTCTCTGAAGAGTTTCAGTCATTTTGTAGAAGCAAAGGAATTATGAGGCATAGAACAGTTCCAGGCACACCACAGCAAAATGGTGTTGCAGAGAGGCTAAACCAGACACTATTAGAGAGGGTGAGATGTTTGATGAGCAGCACTGGACTGGGAAAGTCATTCTGGGGGGAACTAGTAAGCACAGCTGCTTACTTGCTAAACAGAAGTCCAAGTTCTGCCTTAAACTTCAAAACACCACAGGAGATGTGGTCTGGTTCACCAGCAAACTACTCATTCCTTCGAGCTGTAGGGTGTTTGGCTTATGCACATGTGAAGCAGGACAAATTGGAGCCTAGAGCAATCAAATGTGTGTTCATTGGATACCCTACTGGAGTGAAAGGTTACAAGCTGTGGTCAATTGAGAATCAAAAGTGCATAGTGAGCAGAGATGTCACTTTTGATGAATCTAAATTTCCTATGAACACTGATGAAGAACAGGCTACTACATCAGTGGAAGTGAGTCAACAAAGTGATAGGCCAGAGGCAGAATATGAAACACATCAAAATGAATCTGATGAGCATGAAGATAATGAGTTTCAGAGTTCTTACAAGCTAGCTAGAGATAGAGCTAGAAGAGTAATTACAGCACCAATAAGATATAGGCAAACTGATCTTGTTGCATTTGCCCTATATTCAGCACTTGAGGTGGAGTCCTATGAGCCTCAAAATTATTCAGAAGCTATAAGCTGTTCAGAAAAAGAAAAATGGCTAGTGGCAATGGAAGAGGAGCTTCAGTCCCTCTACAAGAATCAGACCTGGAAGATTGTCATCAAGCCTACAAATCAGAAGCTAGTGGGTTGCAAATGGCTATTCAAGAAGAAGCATGGGATGACAGAAAATGATGGAGTGAGGTTCAAAGCAAGATTAGTTGCTAAGGGGTTTTCTCAGAAAGAGGGAGTTGACTACAATGAGATATTCTCACCTGTAGTCAAGCATTCTTCCATCAGAATTCTATTGGCACTAACAGCTCAGTTTGATTTGGAACTACACCAGATGGATGTCACTACTGCTTTTCTTCATGGCAGATTGGTTGAGGATATATATATGCAGATTCCAGATGGTGTTCATATAGAGCATGCTGAACAGAAAGCTTGCAAGCTAGAGAGGTCTCTATATGGATTGAAGCAAAGTCCCAGGCAATGGTACTTGAGATTTGATGAGTACATGATATACAACAGTTTCAAAAGAAGTGAGTTTGACAGCTGTGTGTATTTCAAGCATGAAGGTGAGACTGTCATCTACTTGCTCCTATATGTAGATGATATGCTCATTGCAAGCAATTCAGAGAAAGGCATTGGAAGTGTGAAGAAGATGCTGAAGTCTGAGTTTGAAATGAAAGACCTTGGTGAAGCTAAAGTAATTCTGGGAATGGAGATAAAGAGGGTCAGACATGAGGGTGTTATTACTTTGACTCAGGTTTCTTATTTGAATAAGGTGTTGTGCAGGTATAATATGAACCAGTGCAAGTCTGTAACAACACCAGTTAAGCTAGGACAGAAGCTGAGTAGTGCTCAGAGCCCCAAGGTCGATTCAGAGGTGAAGCAGATGCAGACCATTCCTTATGCTAGTGCTGTAGGGAGCATTATGTATTCTATGGTTTGTTGCAGACCTGACTTAACCTATCTAATGAGTGTGTTGAGCAGGTATATGAGTGATCCAGGGAGGCCTCATTGGGAGGCTGTGAAGTGGGCCTTGAGGTATGTGAAAGGAACAGCAACCAGAGGTTTAAAGTTCCAGCAGAAATCTGATAGTGAAGCAGCTTTGAAGGGGTTTGTGGATGCTGATTTTGCTGGAAATGTGGATACCAGAAAGTCCCTCACTAGTTATGTTTTCATTTTGTTTGGCACAGCAATCAGCTGGAAAGCAACACATCAGTCAGCGGTTGCTCTCTCAACCACTGAGGCAGAATATATTGCCTTGACAGAGGCAATCAAGGAGAGTATGTGGTTGAAGGGAATTCTGTCTGAATTTGGGGTGAATCAAGAAAATGTCACTATATTCTGTGATAATCAGAGTGCCATTCACTTAGCTAAACATCAAGGCTACCATGAAAGAACAAAACACATAGATGTGAAGCTACATTTTGTGAGGGACATGGTAGAGAAGCAGTTTGTGGCAGTTGGGAAGATTCACACCTCTGTGAATCCTGCTGATTGTTTTACAAAAGCTTTACCAACAGCCAAGTTTGATCTCAGCCTTGGCCTGATTGGAGTGCAGTGAGTTAAAGTTTGAAGTTATGGAATGCAACTGCAGGTGGAGCTGTGTTCTAAGAAGCAAGTTAGTGAAGTTTGAAGCATCAGCAGAGGCATGGTTCTTGAATAAGTCAATCAAGAGCTAAGGTGGAGAATTGTTGATTATGAGCAAAGCTTTGTAGCTCATGATTGAGTATTCCATTTATGATCAGAGGTGGAGTGATCAACGGTGCATGATCATCCCCTTTTCTTAAGCATTTTCTGAAGCAGCAAAGCACTTGAAAATAAGCTCCAGTCAGTTAGCAAGCAGTTAGGAAATTCAGTTTTCAAAAGTTAGTTAATTTCAGCAGTTGGAGGAAATCTGTTTCTGAGGTGTGTTGATTGATTGGAGCTGAAGATATCCACATGGCATCAGTTACTTTGTGGAGTATATAAGCTCTCTTGTGAAGCAGTTATTGGCAGAAGAAAAGATTTCAGTTTTCAGCAATCAAGAAAGAAAGAGAAGAGAGAGCAGCAGCTTTGTGTTCTTGTTTTAGCTTAAGTTTGAAGCTGATTCAATCATATTACTCGATTGAATCTCATGCAATTTCTGTAGAAGTATATGCAGATTAATAAAGCATCATTTCTTTCTTGATAGTGGATGTAGATCACTCTTGATCGAACCACTTAAATTCTGTGTTCATCATCTTACAGTTTCTGCTCATTTTCTGTATTTGTTCTTCATTGCTTGGTTGTTTGCTGCTGTTTCTTGTTTATGAACCAACAAATACAACAAAAATAATTGTGGTGTTTTAAAAACAAGGAAACTATTTAAAGAAATACAAAAAAAAAAAAAAATACTTGCAATACATTGTCTCATGAAATATTTTTTCAATAAGAAGTACAATTTTTTTTTTTTTTTTACTTTTTTGGTTCTGTAATTTTTCTATATATTTAATAAGGGATTTTTTTTCAGCTTATTTTATTTGATATTTTATTTAATTTTTTTTCTAAAGACTTGATGATAATTGTAACAAATATAAAAGAATTACCGAAAGCAACATTCCAGCTACCAAAATATTTGCCTTTTGACCATAACGTTAAAAGGTTGTGTTTATAATCATTATTTGATTGCCCTCTAAACTTGAGTCTACCAACATGGACTACTTAATAGTCAAGTAATATAGATATTTTATTTAGTTACATAAATATTATTACACTCCTTATTCGACTAAAAAAACCAAAAAAGGAAAAACGTGCGGATAAGCTCATAAATTAATACTTCAAGTTTAATCTGGACCATAAATTAATTTTTCATAAAAATAGAATCTCTAATTCTAAAAATGGATTTTAAAAACCTCTAAATTACATATTATTATATAAATAGGCCATTTTGAAAATTGAAATAACAAAATAAATTTTAAAAATATTAAAAATATAATCATTTAAAACTTTAAATCTAAATGATAATCTAAGATTATTCAATAAATGAAAACATCCAAAAAAAACCTAAAATTGTTTAAATATAATAAAAATAGAATATCTTAAAAACATAACTAATCACCAAATCTCAACCACTTTTTAATATTCAAATTATTATATAATTTTTAAATTTAAATTTGCTAATCTATTGATTTATTTAAATATATTTATAATTTAATTTTTTGAATTTAAATTTATAAAATATTTTTAAACTTTATGTAGTTAATTTAATGTTTAAGAGGGTCATATTTGTTATATATTTAAAATTTTAGGGGTTTATTTTAACTATTTCAAAGTTCAAGGTCTAATTGGACAAGAAAATAGTTTCAGTGTCTAATTTGATCCATAATTTTATATATTTTACGTAATATTTTAAATTTATTAATTTATAATATGTATAAAAAAATATATTTATTTGTAAATGTTGAATAATAGTCAGAAACATAAAAATAAATAGTGGATCCGAATATTATTGAAACCAAACCTTTCGGTCCCTTTTTTTTCTTTTTCTTTTTTTCAATGTATACAAAAATAAAATAAATTAATAAATAAATAACAAAACCTTATCGGGCCTCATTTATAAATCCAGCCCAACATAAAATCAGATTAAATTATTGGGTCGGCCCAATAAATTTTGGTGGATTAGTTATTGGGCTCAGGTTCCCTATACATTTTATTATTTCGTAAGTAGCCCAGTTCAAAGACGAATTTATATTTTACTTTTCTCGATTTGATAGTTGATACTACGGTGATAAATGATAATATTCATATGTGCGTATAATTTTAAAAAATTATAAGTATTGTGAACTTTTCGAAAAGTATATGTCGTTTTCGTGATATATTTAATATATCATAGGTATTATTTTGTAAATAATATTTCGAAATACTGGTTCATTTCCAAATAAATGTTCTATAAGTGTTTGTTTGCTTATCATGATGGGATAAGGGGTGATGACTATATTAAGGATAAATATATCCATCTTAATGGTTTAATTCAGTATTTGTTTCGCATGTTTATTGGAAATGTTAACTTGTAATATCATGTTTGCTGCGACTAATAATTAAACCATAGTCAGCACAAAAAGACATTTGTACCCTTTAAATTAAATAACTCTTCTTCTAGATAAAAGAAAATGGAATTAATTTCAAGATTGAGGTTAATTTGGGAAGTAAGATGCATGGGAAGACGTGATGGTACTACAAATCCCACCGCAGATATGTGATCTACAATCAGCCAACTCTCTGCTATAAATAACGGGGTTTTATAATTATTTTAGGGTTTCTTTGCAACTAACAAAGACTAAAAGAGGGGTGATTTGTAATATAATCATTTCTAATCAATTGCAACAAATAAGTGCAAAGAGTATATTTTTTTGTCAATTTGATAAAAATACAATTTTTTAAATATAATATTGTTGGGTAACGCCGGTGCCATCTAAGGGCTTAGAGGGTGCTTGTTGTCGCCCCGATTCGAACACACAAGACAATCGGACGTTTCGGACCAGTCACACAAGACCATCGTCCACACAGAACACTATATCCCCTTTTCGGTAACACTTCACTCTCTAATCCTTTCCCACTCGGACATACACAACATATACCCCGTAAACCTCACGAAAGAGATCAACCCTCAGTATAGATAAAGGAATGAGTGGAAGGAAGAGCAGTGAGAAATCTGTTGTTACAATGCCTTAAATCGAACGACCGAAGCCGTTTATATATAGGCACGCATTAACCGAAAAACCACCAAAGGGTCACGCGGTTTCAACACTGTATTAAACAGAGAAGACAACCTGGGGAAGGGGAGAGTCTCACCGAAAGTAAAGGGGCGAGAGGAGGAAGACGAAGAGGAGGGGAGAGAGCGGCGCCAAACAAAGAAGGGGATGAAGGCACGACTGTGTGCCCTAATTAAACAGACAAAGGTTTAAAGAGGGGTAGGGATGGGTTGGAGAGGCTGGACCCAATGGCCATTGGCCTAGGCCCAGAAAGCAGGCAGTCAGGCCCACTCAACCAATTGGGCCAATACCTAATTAACATTCTCCACCTTATTGGATCATCTCACACAAACCGATTGTCAAGTTATTCGGGGCGCAGGCATTTTATCATCGCCCTTTACACACACACACACACCTGCACAAATGAAAAAACAAAGAAAAAGTGAGAAAAGCTAAGACCAGGTTCAGAATGCAAGAGATACACATTTAATCCAAGAAATCAAAATTCAAAGTATTCATGCAGTCATTAGTTTTCTCAGCAGATAGGCATTTTGTTTCCATATCCCGAATAAAATGATACCTAACATCTATATGCTTAGTGCGATCATGGAAGACAGGATTTTTGCAGAGTTGAATTCCAAATTGACTATCAGAATATACCACAATATCACCTTCTAAATACCCAATTTCAGATAACAGACCTTTTAACCATATAGCTTCCTTTAAAGGATTAGTAATGGCAATGTATTCAGATTCAGTAGTGGACAAAGCAACAACATGCTGAAGTTGTGATTTCCAACTAATACAAGAACCACACAGAGTGAACACATATGAAGTGGAAGATTTCCTATTATCTCTATCATTGACATAATTAAAATCAATGTAACCAATCAAATTCACACCTTGAGCACATTTTGAAAATCCTTTTAAATACTTTAAAAGTCATTTCAATGCATCCCAATGGGGCATACCAGGGTTAGACATGTATCTACTTAAACAGCTTACTGAGTATGCAATATCCGGTCGAGCGCTTACCATAAGATACATAACCGAGCTGGTACCTTAGACATGTCATCGATTTCAGAATCAGTTTTTGGGGACTGATCCTTACTTAGCACAAAGTGGGCAACATGGGGAACATTTATAGGTTTAACATTAGACATAGAGAATTTACTCAAAATCTTATTCACATAAGAAATCAGATTCAAATGCAGAGTGTGGTTTTCTCTATCTCTAACAATATCCATGCCTAGAATTCATTTTGCATCTCCTAGATATTTCATATCAAAATTATCACTTAGGAAATTATGCACATATTCGATAGATTTAATGCAAGGACTCACAAGTAGCATATCATCGACATATATCAGCAGAAAAGTAGGAACATAGACATCACACCTAAAGTAAAGACAGTGGTCATGCACACTTCTTTTCAACTTAAGGTCTTTCATGAACGAATCAAATTTTTTGTTCCATTGCCTAGGAGATTGTTTTAAACCATACAAAGATTTTCTGAGTAAGCATACATGGTCAGGTTTTTTAGGGTCAATAAAACGATCAGGTTGATACATGTATATTTGTTTGTCAAATTCACCATGCAGGAAAGCAGTTTTTACATCAAGCTGTTTTAATTCCCAGTTAAAATGAGCAACTAATGCAAGCATTATGCGCACAGTGACAAACTTAACAACAGGAGCAAAGATTTATGTATAATTTATCCCCTCTTTTTGAGTAAAAACTTTTGCTACAAGTCTAGCTTTAAACCCAGTGTTGTTACTTTCCTCTTTTACCTTATACAACCATTTACATGCAACAACAGAGCAATTAGAAGGCTTAGGTACAAGAGTCCAAGTTTGGTTAACATGTAGGGAGTTCATTTCATCATTCATATCATTTAACCAGTCAACAGAATTTTTAGAATTCACAGCTTCCTTATAGGACTTAGGTTTAATATCAGTGGGAGATTCATACACATTCAAAGCATACATATCCATGTGATAATCATTAAGTCTAGATGACTGCAAAATGTTTCTTCTAGGTCTATCCCTAGAAAGTTGATAATTATCATTTTTAACATTTTCACCATCACTTAAATTTTCATGCAAGTTGTCAGAATCTGAATCAGGTAAAACATGCAGGTTAGGTGTGTGCTCCACCTCACTTAAAGTCATGTCATGAGCAAAAATAGGTACAGAGATAGGCAGGCAAGGAAATTCAGTTTCATTAAAGATAACATCCCTGCTTATAGTTATTTTAAAGCCAGGTTCATTCCTTAACCATAATCTGTAACCTTTCACACCTTCAGGATAACCAAGGAAAACACATTTTTAGACCTTGTTTCTAATTTATCCAGTTTTTGATGCACAAAAGCAGCACAACCAAAGATTTTTAAATTTGAAAAATCAACAATTTTACCAGACCATACAAGTTCTGGGTATTTCTCATTCAAAGGCACAGAAGGGGACCTATTAATCAAATAGGCAGCAGTAACAACTGCTTCACCCCAGAACTTCTTAGAAAGTCCAGAAGCAGCTAACATGCTTCTTACTTTCTCAAGTAAGGTTATGTTCATCCGTTCTACCACACCATTTTGTTGTGGTGTGTAAGGAACGATTTTGTGTCTTTGACTACCAGAATCAGCACATAAGTTATCAAGTAAGTGATTACAGAATTCCAGTCCATAATCAGTTCTTAGTTTCTTGATTTTCTTGTCAGTTTGATTTTTATTTAAAGATTTCCAGTTTTTAAAGACTTCAAACACATCAGATTTATCCTTTAAAAGTAGAACCCAAACTCTTTTAGAAAAATCATCAATAATGGACATAAACCACCTTTTGTTACCATGTGTAAGGGTAGTGGCAGGACCCCACACATCAGCATGTAGGTATTCAAGTATGCCAGTACATTTAGACAGATTAGGGGCAGGGGAAATAGGAAAACTAGTCCTATGTTGTTTACCCTTAACACAAGATTCACATAAAGACATGCATGAAAGTTTATCATTTCCAAATGATCCTACTTTTTTGCAACAATTCAAAACATTTATTACTCATGTGTTCTAGTCTACAATGCCAAAGTGCAGTTTTGTCATCCTTTACTACATTTGCATGCAAGACAGGTTTGGTAAAGCACATATATAGGTTGTTACGTTTTCAGCTTTAAGGACCACAGAAGACCCTTTCATGATAGACATAACACCATTTCCCCATTTTCCCTCATAGCCTTCATCTTCTAATGCAGCACAAGATATGAGATTACTACTTAAAGCAGGCACATATCTTACATTTTTCAAGTTAAGAGCATGTCCAGATTCACACATAAGTGAAATATTACCTATACCTAGGATAGGACATTTCTTATCAGTTGCCATGGATACAAAACCATCTTTTATCTCTTTAAAGGAGCAAAACAAATTTTTAAATGGAGTTAAGTGAAATGTGCAGCCAGAGTCAATAAGCCATTCATGTTCACACAAGAAAGATGAATTTATAGAATTAGCCACAGAAGTTTCACAAAAATTAGTTACCATAAAAACATCTTCATGCATTTCCTTTTGAGATACAGTGTTAGCCTTAGGTCTTTTAGGTTGAGGACAGGCATTAGCAAAGTGACCAGGTTCTCCACAATTAAAACACTTCTTGTTTTTATTAGGGGGATTATTCACCTTTGCATGTTTTTCCTTAGATTTGTCTTGTCCAGTGTTGTTCTCAGGAAACTTTTTCTTTTTTCTTAAAAATCTTTCCCTTAACAAACATGGCATTGACATGATTTTGATGTTTTATACTCATATTTGCTTTTAAGTCTATTTCTTTAATCTTTAGACCGTTTATCACAGTATCAAGATTAACCTGATCTCTACCGTACTTAATAGCAGATTTGACATCACTAAAAGAATCAGGTATAGCATTTAAAAGCACAATAGCAGTGTATTCATCAATAGATTTATCACCAGTTTTCTTAATGTCTTGCACAAGTTTTTGAAAATTGTCTATATTTTCATCAATATCTTTAGACATATTAAGTTTAAACCGGAAAAATCTTTCAAGTAAGAACATTTTACAAGGCAGTGAAGTTTCAATGAATAATTCTTCCAATTATCCCATAAATCCTCAGCACTTTTTTGTTCTCCGACTTTTCGGATAACAGAGTCTAAGAGTAGGTGATACTTTTGAATACACGCTGTTGTATCAAAATTCCCTTTATTTTTTGTAGCCAAATGCAAAAATCAGTGCGACCATCAAATGGTGCAAGGTTATAGGAACCCATAGAAGACATATTGCACACAAAAATACAACAATATTCACACTACTCACACGAATCGGAAAGCTGAGGATTTCCAAGTTCACACACCGATTTATCGGTTGCGCAGGGGGTCATTAGGTTCGTCTTTTTTTATCAGAAAAATGTTCAAGTGGACAGAATATTACATACAAGTAATGTCACAGGTTTCAGAATGTAAAATTCCACAGAATATCAGATACAGTATCAGCAATCAAAGAACAATAGATAATATCAGCACGTAATCCTACCCGGTTCGACCGGTATCTACCAGCAGACACGCCCAAACCTATCCGGTACAACCGGAAGCTATAGAGATGAGGGTTTAACCTCTTTACCAGAGCAAGGTTTTGGGGGACCTCGTAATTTTGACCTCCTGTCTGTTAAACAGCGCGCGTCGGGCAAAGGCGCGACGGGCGGGGTGAAGAGCGGACGGTCCACCAGCCTCGGTTCAATAACCGAGGGGCAGATCCACCGTCGGCAGGCAGTAGATTCGCACGAAAGCGACGAAAATATGGGCAGTGGAATCGCACAAGGGTGACGGCGACTGCAGCGGAATCGCACAACGGCGATATACGGCGGCGCAACCAAGGGCTCTGAACCAATGTTGGGTATCGCCGGTGCCGTCTAAGGGCTCAGAGGGTGCCTATTTTTGCCCCGATTCGAACACACAAGACAATCGGATGTTTCGGACCAATCACACAAGACTATCGTCCACACAGAGCACTCTATCCCCTTTCCGGTAGCACTTCACTCTCTAATCCTTTCCCACTCGGACATACACAACCTATACCCCGTAAACCTCACGAAAGAGATCAACCATCAATATAGACGAAGGAATGAGTGGAAGGAAGAGCAGTGAGAAATCTATTGTTGCAATGCCTTAAATCGAACGACCGAAGCCGTTTATATATAGGCACGCATTAATCAAAAAATTACCGAAGGGTCACACGGTTTCAACACTGTATTAAAGAGAGAAGACTGTCTGGGGAAGGGAGAGTCTCACCAGAAGTAAAGGGGCGAGAGGAGGAAGACGAAGAGGAGGGGAGAGAGCGGCGCCAAACAGAGAAGGGGATGAAGGCACAACTGTGTGCCATAATTAAACAGACAAAGGTTTAAAGAGGGGTAGGGAATAGGCTGGAGAGATTGGGCCCAATGACCATTGGTCTGGGCCCAGAAAGCAGGCAGTCAGGCCCACTCAACCAATTGGGCTAATACCTAATTAACAAATATAAAATTATATTTTTTTATATCTTTTAAGATAAAATAATAAAATATTTAAAATATTCTCAAATATTTATTTATATATACTAATTAACTTAAAAGTATATTATATATTATATTTTATTTTTAAATGTATTACAAAGTGTATATAGAAGTAATGTAATACTAGTAGATATAAAAGCACAGAATATCTTCCACTCACATGCCACACTAACCCATTCCATAGTATAGACCCAAACCTACTTCAACTTTGAGCAAAAACTTACTTTTTTCTCTTCGCCTTTTTCTTTCTTCTCCAGATTCCAAATCCTTTTAACTTTCATGTATTTATTTGTCCTCTCTCTCTCTCTCTCTCTCTCTCTCTCTCTATATATATATATATATATATGTGTGTGTGTGTGTGTGTGTTATTTTTCTTAATTGCTAAAACCCAACCATGTTTTCTCTATTCCATGTACAATTTAACCCTCCATTTATTATATCAAATAGTCGATCATTTTGTAGTTAAATCGGCCAACTCAATTTGATTACTCAAACACTGCAATATACATTTCTATGTTCACAATACCAATTTATATCACATTATGAATTGTTTATTTTGGAATGTATGTGTTTTTTATATATATGGATATATACATTAAAAAAGATAGAATAAAATGTAATGAAAAATGTAGATGTCATTTCATTAAACAAACAGTTAATAAAATTTGGATGAAAAAGAATGTTGAATCTTCTATTCAAAATCTAAATCAATATATATTTGAATTAAACCCATCCCCCAATCGAATAAATCCAAAAAAAAAAAATGACCCCTTTAACTTTATCCCAAATATAATATTTAAACTTCAGCCTTTTATTATCTAATTAGGGCAGAAGAAGGTGTGTCCGCATGGACAGCTCAATTGGTTCATGGATGGCAGATTGCCCTAAGGACGCATGCACTGTTTCTCTCACCTAATGAGGCGCTGAATTACCATGATTTAATTCCTCCACCAATCTCTGTCGGACCGAAGGATGGAGGCCCTGGGGTCAAGGTGTAAAGCAGTTGAAGTATGGTGAGATCTCACATAAATGTCTTGTCCAATCATACTCATATCCCAACAATAAATGAAAAAGACGTGCAGGATAGACTTCCACGTGTCCTTTCTTTTTTCTCATAATAAAAAATATAAAAATCTAATAGTACATTCGGATAAGACAGGTCACAATCACACTGTGATGTACAAATTTACGTAACTGTATGGGTTGTCACCTCCATCACTAGGTTTTCTATTTTCCACTATTTTAATATAATTTATAGTTGTTTCTATATTAATCATTAATTTGATTGATGGATCCAGATTGTATAATATATATATATATATATTATTTTTTAATTTCTGTTGAAGCATTTATATATATATATATATATATGTAGTGTCTTTTCTGATTATTATAATTTTCTTTTTCACATTTACAATGGGAGAATATTGTTGATATTTAGTGAAAAAATTAAATTAAGTAGTTGTAGCATTGAACAGCTGAAAGTCTTTCATATTCCAATATATTGATATTTCGATATATAGTGAAATACCTACGTATTAAAACATCATTTGGTAATGTCGTAAATGGTGTGTATTCATGCAAAAAATGCAAATACTTATTTTTTTTTTTTTTTTTGTATTTGTGTTTTAGACATGATTATTTTCGGTAAAACTTAATATTTTTTTTAAATTGTTAAAAGAATATGACTTTTTAATTGAGTATTATGGTTTCAGCTATATTTTTTTGTAATTAGTTAAATGAAACTAGTACCTATATAGTGAAAAGGTAATTTTTTTTTAATGAAATTTTTGTTTGTTTTGCAATATAAAAATATTATATTTTAAATATTATTATTTATCACAAAGTATTATATTATTATTTTGTATCTAATAAAGTACTATTTTAATAATAAAAGTAGCAATTTTGTGTGCTGCTAAAAAATCCACCGGAAGCACGTCTTAGGCTAGGCTTATTTTTTTTTTTAAACCTTTTGAGTTGAACATTCAATATAATAGATTCATGCAAGTATAACAGAGGAGATCTAGGGGTTTATTTATTATGGGATATAAATATTTGTGACATATTTGAATGGATATATTTAAAAATATTACATTTAAATGAATAGTGAATAAAAAAATTATGTTTATAGTGGAATGAAGAAGGGTAAAATGAGAACTATCGATGTGAATAGTGAAAGAAAGAGATACATATCAAGTAATAATATGTCATATCAGTCACAATTAGTAGGATTTGGATGGAAAAGATGTTCGATCCCCATTTACAACCTAAAATAAATAAATATTTAAATGAATGAGTCCAACCCAATACAAACACACCATTGCTTATATCCTAACTCATTATCAATCATTTACCCCAAATCCTCTTCCTTTCATGATGTTAAGGTTGTAATGTTTAGAAGTGTTTTGTTCTTCAACACGTTTGCACCTATTTTCAAATTCTTCAATACACAAAATAATTTTTATATTTAGTTCGAATAAATTACTATGTATCATAATATCGAAGTGAGTTATGATACTTAATCAGATATAATCATAAGTCCTAAACTCACACAATTTTATAATGAAATACTCATAAAGAAGAAATAGACTATTTCTTTAAAATATGGTTGTTGTTTTCGCATTTGTTTTGCAATATTAATTTTTATATTCTTGCTACATATGAACATCTCACACGCATACAAATATTAATATAATATTTTTCCTAAGCGAAGTAAGTTTGGGGGTGTTTAAATCGAGTCTATCTCATTCGAATGGGCATGAGTATATCCAACATGATTGTTTTTGAATGTAGATGGAAATGTGTGTATCTCATCACCTCCATAAAATCTCATCAACATTTTTTAAATATTTATTCTATCAATCAATCAATCAATCATTACACACCTGCAAACAATATACATTACACTATAATAATATTCATTCAAAAACTTCACAGTTCTGAATCACTATTAAAAAAGTTACAAATATTTACATATGAGTGAGTTTCTTATATATCGAGTGCACCATACACCCAACTCACAATATTATTTACTTATATAAAAAAATTATTTATTTACTTAAAAATATTACTAACTTTTTAAAAAAATAAATTAATATTAATATTTTTTAAATAAACAAATAATACAATAATATACCATACCTTATATCTCGTAATCTAGGTGTAATTGAATTAATGTTACAAAAAGGTGGTCTTAAATGTGATGGTATCAAATCAAATTAGTGTAAGAAAGATGGATATAGAAGATAAGATAAAGAAATGATGATAAAGATAGAATATGAGGTTTAGTAAGAAGTGGGAATGTTTAGGGGACGTGGAGAAGAAAGTTTCTTGGAAGGCAAGACAGAGCATATCCAATTCCAGTATTCCCCGGGTGGTCAGACTCGTAGCTTATCAACAAACACCACGTTTCTTAACTACATCCAAACAACCCCTCCTTTCTCTCTCTCTCTCTCGCTCCTCACCTTTTGCGCTCACCAAGAGACATGCTGCCCTCACCCCTTAACCCTACTCTCCCCAGAAGCCAATACCACTCCATAAATTCTCTTTAAACCAATAATATTTTTGTATCTCTTTACAAAACAAACACTACCATATTTTTTACTTTCTTCTATTTTTATTAAATTTCAGTAAACAATTCACATATATATTACACAAAAATTAAGTATTTAATGTACCATTAATTAATAAAAATAAGATATTCATTATTAGTGAAAAAAATAGCATAATGTATTTACACACACACACACAAACTAATAGTAAAAATATTATTATTCACCTTAAAAATTAAAATTTTAAAATCACCACTTATTTAAATAGAAGAGAGTAATAAACTTGTGTACTTGTGCCTAAATAAATGTTCCCCTTTAACGTAATTGCACAATTATATTATATATTAAATAATATAATTAATGAATTGTTACTTATTACTTAATTTATCCCAAAAAAGTTATGCTTAAAAATATTTTTTGTTCACAAAAATTATATTCTGAAAATTAAACTCTTATTTTATATGTTAAAGTTAAAAAATAATTTTTTTTTTAATTTCACCGACAAGTTATATACATTTGGATGAAACAAATCAATAAATAAAATAAGTGGTGTACGTATGAATAGAATTTTTATAAAATTGTACCTTTATTAAATTAGCCCAAAAAAAAAGTGTATCCTTTAAATATATATATATATATATATATTAATAAAATAAATAATAAATGACAATATTGTTTTTTATTTCTAAATCATTTGACAATTTCTTTGGTTCCACAAATTAATACTTTTTTCACTTTTGAAATACTATTTTCATTTCTTAAAATGTAGATAACTTTTTCGTTCTTAATATATTTTTAGAGTATGGTATATTGAATTTATCATCTTTTTATGATTTTTAATTTGACATATTTTTTATATAGTAAAATAAATATTAAATCTAGAACACATAATTATGTTTTTATTGATTATTTAGCTATATTTGATTATTTATTGTAAGTTGGAAATTTATATATGTTTGTGCACCGTAGAAAAAAACAATTTAATAAATTTTTATTTAAAAATTAAAATTATTCTATTTAGTTTATATAATTCTTTTATTAATAATTATACTATTAATCGGGTATAATGAAAATTCTAATTTGAAGTAATAATGCATTAGGGGAACATACTACCCAAGAAAGCAAGAAGCGCATATTGTACCAATAAATACTCTTATAAGAGAATCATTATTCTCCCACTTTGCAAATAAATAACCACAACAATTTATGTGAAGGTTAATCCTCTTAATAATAACAACAAATAAATAAATTATACACATATATTTTATTTTAATTTATACATATATATTTTTTATACAAAATTTTCTAGTGAAATCAACTTTAATGTAAAATACGAAATAATCGGCCCATTTGATTCCTTTTTTGTCATTTTTTCGAGCTTAGCATATGAGTTGATACTTTTCAAGCTTAAGATCGGTTATTAGGCCGTATATATCTAATTTGATGTTGATTAATTGTTGATACATTCTACAAAATTTTGATATAACATCCAATTTATGAAATGAATGAGTGTTTAAATACAATTTATTATCGTCCAGTGTAATTAAGTGATTTGAGTTTAGCATGTCGGGTGTCATCTAGAATAATCGAAAGGATATGCCTCAAACTTACTTCCTTCGAACAACACTACTTAAAACCTAATAACCGGGATACAACAGAAACCAAGAATATCCTTTTCCACAATCCTCACTTGTTTATCCCACAAAACAAACGCCCGGTATTCTTTATCCCAACCAGGTTTCTTCCTCTGGAATATTCCTTCGAAATTCTTACCTGATTCTTATTTCTTAAAGCCTTCTTTATCGGAGTCTTTCTTTATATAAAGGTGCGTGGGCTGGATCCTTTTTCTTTATCCGAAAACTGAGAAAGGGGCAAAAGAAAAAATGAAGTCAGGTTTCACGAGGATGAAGAGGGTGACTGATCCGTTAGACGATAAGGCAAAGGCGCGGATTGTCGGCGGCGAAGGACTCTGGCCGGGTTGCGTTAGCAGCGGCAGCGAGCACAGTGCCCGAGCAGACGATGACGTTACCTCCCCGAGCCTCTCCGAGCTTTTCTTCGGTTTCAACATCGACGACGCCGGGGAGTCTTCGCCGGAGGGAGGCGAGTCTGATTGTGAGCGCGATCGGTCAATGTATGAGTCGAGATGTGCGAGTGTTGATTTGATTGAGCCGATTCTGAACAATCGGAAGGACGCGTTTAGGAATGTGCTTGGGGCTCACGTTTTGCGAGCTGTGCAAATATTCAGCTGCGTGAGATCGGATAAACAGGTTGTGCGGAGGAACGTGATGGCGTATTTGAGGAATTGTGGTTACAATGCGGCGGTCTGTAAGACGAAGTGGGAGAGCTCCGGCGGACTCACCGCCGGGAGCTACGAGTTCATCGACGTTGTACGGACGGACTTTTCTGCGAGGTACTTAATCGATTTGGATTTCGCCGCGGAGTTCGAGATTGCGAGGCCTGCGAAGTCTTACGAGCTTCTGTTGCAGCAACTTCCGCAACAGTTCGTCGGAACCAGCGAGGATTTAAAGCAGATTTTAAAGGTGGTGAGCGACGCCGCGAGGCGATCGTTGAAGGGCGGAGGCCTCCACCTACCACCGTGGAGGAAACACCGTTTCCTGCAGAACAAGTGGCTCGGTCCTTACCGGCGCACAACGAACATATTCCCGGCGTCGTTTTCATCTTCGTCTTCGGCGAAGCCGAGTTCCCACATAAAGTGCCGAGCCGTCGGTTTTGACGCCGCCGTTAGCGGCGGCCATTTACTGTTTTCCGCGACAGCCCGTACAAGATGATTTTGACGGGATATGTTCGCATTAAAATAATACTCCAGCATTATTTAAAACTAAAAAAAAAAAAGAAGATTTTTGTAAAATTTGTCTTTTCTCTTTGGGGAAAAAATATTTAATTATATTATCCAGAGTGTAGTTGACGCGGCGAGTTCAAGCTGTGTACACATGGCGGCGTAGTTTAGCAGCTGTTCACGTGCGGGTAAAAATATACCGGAGAAATTACAACACAAATTTTTCAGAAGTATTATTGAGCTTAATAGTTGGATTTGGTCAGCTTCTATCTTGGATTAGATTATCGAAATCTAGTTTGCACATAACTTTCGTTATTTATAATATATAATTATTTATTAAAAAATTAAACATACTATAAACGTTTATTTATTTTTTTGAATAAAAAACTTAATGGATAAGTAAATCAAATTTGGGTACCAATCATAAAAACATTCTTCAATTGGCTAAAATTTAAATTATTTATTTATTGAATTTCTAAATTTCATATAATAAAATATGGTAACAGGCTATTCATTTCAATCGAAATATTATATGTCTTATGAATAAGAAATCTATGCCAACTTCGTTTTTTCTTCAAGATTGTTTTTATATAGTAAAAAATGTTAATTTATGATTTTATTTTAATCAATTAAATATAAATTTTATATTATTTGAGTTTCTTTGTGCACTTTATTAGCAAGCCGTCATGTGATAATATCTAATTAATGTGATTAAAATTAAATAAATTGATTTGATAATCATTATTAAAATGTTGGACGAATATTATAATCCATCATATACTGAGTGATCTATCCTTTTTTACCGTAATTTACACCTTACAAATCAATTGCCAACATATCAATTAATTAAATATCAAAGTTTAATTCATGGAAAACATTTTAGTATTAATTAATACTTCCTTCGTTCAAAAAAATAATCATATTTGAGAAATGTATAATTTTTAATTTTTTTCATCTAAATGGTTGCTCGTATATTTTTTTATATTAATATGATAAAATTAAATTATTATTACAATTATTATTATAAATGTAAACATGATAATTATTTATATCAATTATGTTTATATAAATATTATGTGATTTGTTTTTTTTTTTTTTAGTGTTATATTACATTGTCATTCACTTAAGTTTATTTTATTAAATAATAAATTGCAAGACATTTCGAAGTGAACTTTAGAATGATCCCGACTCAATGCAAATATTTTAACTCACTAAAATTTATTAAGCTGAAACACTCAATTATAATATTATATAAATTAATAGTATAATATTTTTTATTTTATAAAACACATATTTATATTTTTATATCAAATTTATATAAAAACATTAATATATTATTTATTCAACCCAACACTTTAAATATAATTATTTATTTTAAAATATGCAATATTGGCATCAAGTTAAAGATAAGAAAAATGATTAATTTAATATATCATATGTAAAAATTGAATTAAAAAAAATGAATTTCTATAAAATAGAGAAAGTGAGAAAAATATAAATATCAATAAATTGTGGCTGACATAAATGGAGAAAAAACTTACCACCACTAACGTTCCTTTTTTTTTTTTACAAATTTTTATTTAATTATTTAATAAAATTTCTAAATATATGGCAGAAGTCTAAAAATAGTTATTCATTTTTATATGTAGAGAAGGATTTAACAAAGGTACAATTTTTTTTAAATTATAAAATTAAATTTTTTATTTATCGATTTTTAATTTTTAAAAATCATACTTAATATATTTGTGAAATAATTTTTTTAATTTTAATTAATAATCAAGACATTAACTCTTACATATCACTATTTTCGACTACAAAAAATTTTAGAACATAACTTTTTTTAGGATGAAGTATGGCGTTTCTCAAATAATAAAGTTTGAATAAATGATGCTAATCGCATTTCAAAATCTTGAAACCTACAATTTAATTCATACTTGGGATCAATTTTACCATCTTCCTCTCCCTATATATATAATTTATATATTATACACCTATATAAATATATGTTTGTGTGTGAGAGAATCAAACTCAAATGTAGACGACAGATATAGCATTATTTTGACGCTTACATCCAACCCCAGAGAGAGAGAGAGAGAGAGAGAGAGAGAGATGGAGAGGGGGGATGTACTTTGGTATTTTGCTGACCCCTTTGTTTTAGTTGGGGGTACCTTCTCTCTGCCTTGCCGGGCCGCCCAATGGGTGTGCTTCACCGAATATCTTCATTTTTCTTTTCTGTTCAATATTTTCCTTTTTTAACTTATCTATTTAATAAATTAATTACATCCAAAAATATTAAATTTTATTAACAATGATCAAAAAAAAAAAACAAAAACAAAAATGGGACTGATATGATTATTTTGTACATTAGCCACTAATTTGTCGGACGTGTATACAAAATTTGACGAGAAAACAACATTTTTCATCGGATCTTTGCATGTTTTGTGCATTCAAAACTTTTGGGTATATAAATTTTTTTACCATCCCTAAGGGCCTCTCCAGCAGTGCGCTGGAGAGGAGTTAAACTTTGGAAAGCAGGCTCCAGTAGTGCGCTGGAGCCTACGTTACTGTGCCGCTGTCCTTTCTTTTTTATTAATTTGCTGTACTATAGACGCAGACTTCGGTCTGCATCACTTATTTATTTATTTTTTTTATTTTATTTTATTAGTTTTTGTATTTAATAATAAAGTTTTATTATATAATTAATTTAGTTTAATTATATTTTAATTAAATATGAAAAATAAAAAGATGTAATTTTAATTAAAAATAAAAATAATAAAATAATTTTTTTCTTTTACAATTATTTTGGTTTAATTAATTTTAAGATTATTTTAATTAAGTCTAATAAAAATAATAAAAAGATGTAATCTGAATTATAAATAAAAATCATACAATAAAATTTTAAATACTACACATACAATTATTATTCTACCATAAAAATTAAAAAATAGATAAAAATACAAATAGACAATACATACAATTACAACTTAAAATTATAAAGTTACATACAAAATATAAAATTACACAACATAAGTAAAAACACAATTACTTAATTACTAAATAGAAAGTACACATGATACTAAATTAATAACATAATTTCAATAATCAGAAAGGCTACCTCTAGACCCTCCAATGTCCGGAAAAAAATTTCCAAACACATTAAATGTATTCGGAGGTGGATTTGCTGGCTCGGCTTGTGTCCTCCTCTGCAAAATTTTTTGCTACCCCAACCTCAAGTATTCACGTAATATATGATCAGCAACAGTGTCTAAATCCATCCTTAAAGTTGCGTTCTCCTCTTTGATCCGTTCCCATTCATTGTTCATCGTTATCTCACGATCTTTCAACTCAAGTTTACGAGCTTTTAGCTCATTCTCACGATATTTTCTTGAGGCTGCGCTTGCTAATAATTCTCTGAGTGATACATTTTCTTGTTTTATCATTAGTACAAAATCATCATCATCTTCTTTTTGTTTCTTTTTAAGTTTTGATTTTTTCACCCCCTCGGGTCTTTTTGACGAAGAACCACCAACACTACTAATATTTTCGTCATTTAAATCAATAGAAAATGAAGACAAAGAAGGATTAGGGAAAAGAGGAGACTCTGAAAAATTTTCTGCAGTTAGCTCTTCAGCTTGCACAAACGGTTTTAAAATTGACCACACATGGTTGAATTTGAACCCAGCCTCATATTCTTTCACCGAACTCATAGTCTCATTTGCACGCTCCAACTACATATTTAGAAAGAATATTAAAATCAAAATATTTTATTTGACAAATGAAAACATAAAGTATAAATAACAACTTATAATTGTTTTTTCGTTTGCACCACTAGGATTCAACAGCTCAATTTGTTGCAGACACCCGTTGAATTTTCTCACATGTTTGAGAATGGTCTGCATGCTACATTGCAATGATCGTTTATTACGATCTTGCATCCCGGTGCTTGGTTTATCGAAGTTGTATTTTTCTGTAACACGACTCCAAAATAGATCTTTTGATTGGTTTATTCCCACAATTGGATCTTGTGAGATTTCAAGATAAACACCAGCAAGGTGTCGATCTTCAGCTGAAGTGTAGTTGGTGGTGCGTGGCTTAGACATTTGAGAGAAGAAAACAAAAGATGTTGTAGATAAGAAGGAGTTGGAGAAGTTTTTGAGAAAAGGAGTTGGAAAAGTTTGTGAGAAATGTTATGTGGTATGATGTCTATTTATAGAAATTCGTAGAAAAGTAGATAATAATCCAACGGTTGAGATTTAAAGATCAAAATAATCTAACGGTCGGAGTTGAATACACATGAATTGTGCTTGTTGCAACTCTCTGTGTTTGAAGACTTTGAATGAACGGCTCAGATTAAAAGTTGTAGTGGGTTATCAACGACTAATATTAAAAGCACAAAGATTGTGCTTTCTGCAACTATGATTTCAATTCAGACAAGTGGTGAATGGTTGAGATTTAAATATGACAATAATCTAACTGTCGTAGTTGAAAACACGAGGATTGTGCTTGTTTGTGGCTTTTACAGATCATTATATAATTAACACATACTCCACCCATTTTCTTCACATCAACCTTTCTTATCCTCAATTCGTTTAGTCATTTTCTTCGTCAATAATATTTTTTTTGTGTCCTGTTCTGATTGTCTCTCAAAAAATGAATTTTCACTCTGCTAGTCCTTCTGCTATTTCTTCTATTCCTTCAAGTTCATCTGATGATGAACATCAACAATTGATTGGTAGTGATTGTTCCGACGTGGAGCAACGTGCGATTGTTCAACAAATATATAGTAACAATCGTATGTTAGCTGCATATCGGCGTCGAAGGGCTGAACCCATTCATGGAGGCTCAGTTCCGGGTCGCAGAACAATATATCGTGATCATGAAGCAGTAGCTCAAAATCTTTTCAGAGACTACTTTTCTGAAACTCCAACTATTAATGAAGATCATTTTCGTCGACGTTATCGAATGTCACGGAATCTATTTCTCTGTATTGTTCATGCAGTAAAAAATCATGATGGATACTTTGTGCAGCGAAGAAATGCAACTGGGCAACTTGGTTTGTCTACACTCCAAAAAGCAACTGCAGCATTCTGAATGTTAGCATATGTAATTCCAGCAGATGCAACTGACGAGTATATCAAAATTGGAGAGTCTACTGCAATTGAATGTGTCAAAAGATTTTGTAGTGCTATTGTGGAGATATTTGGGGGAGAATATCTAAGATGTCCTACCGCTAATGATGTTGCAAGGTTGTTTCATATTGGTCAACAACGTGGCTTTCCAGGAATGTTGGGAAGTTTGGATTGTATGCATTGGAAGTGGAAAAATTGTCCGACGGCATGGACAGGACGATATGCTGGTCGAAGTGGATCTCCAACAATTATTCTTGAAGCTGTGGCTGATTATGATTTGTGGATTTGACATGCTTATTTCGGGATGCCAGGATCCAACAATGATATTAATGTGTTGGAGACGTCCCACCTTTTCTCTAACCTGCTAAAGGTATTGCTCCTCCTGCACGTTATGTTATTTAAGGAAAGGAGTATAACATGGGGTATTATTTGGCCCAAATGGGCAACTCTTGTGCAAACGATTCATGCACCAAATGGTCCAAAAAAAATATTTTGCAAAGAAACAAGAAGCGTGTAGAAAGGATGTGGAACGTGCATTTGGAGTCCTCCAAAGTCGATTTGCAATAATGACAAATCCAGCACGTTTTTGGAGTAAAATTGATTTGAAAGATATTATGACTGCGTGCATAATAATGCATAATATGATAATTGAGGATGAACGAGAACTTGATGCCCCAATCGAAGAAGCAAGAGAAGTGCCAGCTCCGGAGGTCGAACTTGTTGAAAATGAAAACACGTATTTTCAAAATTTTCTAGCTCGATTTAAACAAATTAGAGATGCGGAAGCTCATTTTGCACTTCGAAATGCATTAATTGAGCATTTGTGGACAGAATATTCTAATTCGGAAATTTAATCTTGTAAACGTGTATTTTTATTGTACTATTATTATGAAGTTCAATTTTAATTTTGCATTATTATTCCTTGATATTATATGTATTTTTTTATATATAATTAATTTTATAGATATAAAATTAAAATATTACATATAAAAAATATTTTTAATATATTATGTATTATGTATTTAACAAATATGAAATTTTTTAAATATAGATTAAAAATAAATAAATTATAAGGAATATTATTGAAATATTCTTTTTTAGTGCAGAAAGTAGTGCAGACTGTTGGAGATGAAATGCAGATTTTGCTGTAAAATAGTGCAAAATCTGCACTAGAGTTGTGCTGACTGCTGGAGATGTCCTAAACATGCATGCACAAATAAATTGTATGCGTTCAACGAGCACTAACTATATTTATTTTTAGCTGAATTTAAATCAAATTTGCTAGAATTCGAATAATTTTACTAATATTGAGTCAAATATGATCCATTAGCAAAAACCGATTAAGGACCGGTCAAGCAGCCAAAAAAAAAAATAGCAAAAATTCGAACACTAGTATGTTAGATTTGAAGTCGTGCAAATAGACACAGCTCAGCTTATCGCTGGGCCAAATAAGTTTTTAATATTATAATATACTAGCCACGAGTTAAAATATATTAAACATTAATATCATAATAAATAATATATTATTATTATTGTAATTTATATAAATACATAAATTAAATAATATGTGATTAAAAATATTTAAATGATAAAAATAAAATAAAAAGATCGTAATATAAATAAAGAAGGTAAAAAGATACTAAGAACTCAATTTTTTTATAAATTACAAACTATAAATTATTAGAAACTATCGTATATTCAAGATTAACTGTTTAATTACTATATGTTTACTCTTCGTCACATATGAAAATCTTAACAACATGTCAATTCATAACTATTAATAATGCAATATATAATTGTTTTTTATTAAAAACAATTTTACAAAGATAAAGGCCAACATTAGATAATGATTGAACTATAAGTGAAATTTATATGTATTGAAATTGAAAGGTACTTTGGATATGATGGTATAAACGACAACCTCAGGATCAATACCATATATCTTACATTAGTTCCAGTCATTATATTTGTTTCGAATACATGACGCCTAAGTTTGGTAAGAATTAACCTTAATTTGTTACATAATTCTAAACTTGGATCATTATTTCTCAATAATTTTACTGGAGTACCAACTCTCAAAATCGACTTATAATTTAAAACAATAAAATATTTTATTGCTTTTAATTTTTTTGTGTAGGTTTTTTACTCATAAGAAATAATATATCAAATAAAACATATACAAAAACAATTAAAAAATAATTATAACCATAGTAAATTAAAATATAGTGTAAGTGAATAAATATTTCAAAGCCTCAAGGTCAAATAAATAAATAAAAGATATTGTAAAACCTAACTTAAAACACATATACAATTTGTAAAAATATTCACAAAGTTAATACGTCAATATATTTGTAAATATAAATTTAAAATAGTTTGATTTAAAAATTGATCAATTTAGTAGTTTGAATATTCAAACTTTATATTATTATATAAAGTAAATAAAAATAAAAAATTTAATTTAATAAAAATTAAAGAGGTTAAACAATAAATTATAATATCATATTAAATATTATAATATTTTTTATAAAAAATAATATATATATATATATATATTTAGCTTAAATCTATTTCAAAATTTGATATACTATTTATTCACATTCATGATATATATTAAAATTTAAAAATAACATTTGATTCATAACAAATTATATTTCATACTTTAAATATAATTATTTATTTTAATATATACAATATTAATATTAAATTAAAGATCACAAAATGAAGATTAATTTGATATGTCATATGTTAAAAATGAAATTAAAACAAAAAAGATATTTTGATTTTTTTAATTTTAGTGAAAATGCAAATAGAAGAGAGAGAGAGAGAGAGAGAGAGAGAGAGAGAGAGAGAGAGAGAGAATGTATAGAAGGAACGTATCAATTATTTGTGGAGACATGTGTAAAGAGAAAGACATTTTTCTATTTTTCTACTTTTATATTAAGTAAGGATTAAAATACTGTATTTTTTAATTACATTTGTGTGTATTTGTTTTTCTTTATATATATTTTATTTGCTTATAAAATTAAATATCAAATAACATTTTTAATATGTAAAAGATATAAGAAATTAAAGTTCTTAAAGTTTCACTCAAATCAATTTGAAGTATGGTTTCATATATCTAGTGCGTAATTCTTTCAAAAGTTTTATCTAGTAAATAATAAATTGCACGATGAATTGAATTTTAAAATTTGAACTCAATCTAACCCACTATAATTTTCTCCAAATCAATACACATATTTAAAATCAGTTAAAAATACTAAAATAAAATAACTAAATATATACTTGAAATGGTATAATAATTGTGTTCTATAAAAATATTTAATATTTTGTTTACACTGCTCAAATTCATATAAGAATTTAATTTAATTTTTTATTTAAATTACATATTTTAAATAAAATTATAAAATATTTATTAAATATTTTATTTTGATATATACAATATTGGTATCAAATTAAAGATTATAAAAAGACGATTAATACAATATATCATATTTCAAAAACAAACTTGTAACAAAAAAATTATTTGAATTATAAAATTTTAGTTAGAATAAATCTACGTATATTTTTTTTAAATGATAGTCTTAAGTATAAAGTACATAATATTTTTTTGAGTGACATGTCTCCTTTTAGCATATTTTAAGAGAATTTTTTATTTTGTGATATATTAAACATTGATAAAATAGCAGAATCCTTATTTTCAGATAGATTAAAATAACTGCTATTCTTTTAATTCAATAGCAAAAGTACTCTTTTTCATTGCAAGAGCATTACATTTTCCTTTTTTAAAGAACTTTTATTTTTTATAGCTACTACTAAAAAGTATAATATCATGCTAATTGTTAAAAATATATGATAATTTTTATTGCAACTTAATTAGCAAGTTGATCAATCATGTTCCGTTTTTTAGGCGATTTTTATTCTAAGGATGTGACGAACAGTGTGTACAAAATATGTATATTCACCGTTGCATGCTGATCCGTAATTACTAATAATTCCACCTTTATGTTCTCAAGTTACAGAGAACAATCTGAATTGAGACATTCTCTCGACAATCACTCACCTTTGATAGTTATACAATTCGATCCAAAATTAGGTGAATCCCAATCAAATTTGAAGGATAGACCGGTAACCTAAGGCTTAAAATTATTTTGGATAGGTTAGAGAGATACTATCACATCTTATTTGTCGACTAAAGTACATAAAAGTGAATGTAAATGATTACTTATTTGTAACAGTATAATTGGTATTAATAATACTTTGTATTTGAACTTAATTAACAATATAAGTTGATATCAACTAAATTGGCCCGAAAATTAAATTTCATTTGATTCTGTTGTACCTTCTTACATCGACATTATTTGGAGTCGACTTCCATTTTCTACCGTTGCTTAAAAACTAATAAAATGGTACATATAAAAAGGAAAAAAAATAAAAGGAATTTGATCAAAATATTACATGAGTTTGGAATATTTTTGTACAGCTAAGCAACCTCATAATCTATCTAAACCTGGATTCATCAAAAAAAATATATAAGACAGCTGTTCTGACGAATGTATAATTAATCACACTACCTGCATAAAAATCTTATGTCAGAGGGACCACCAGAAGAAATCCCACATTTTCTTTTTTGTTAACAGAAGATCCAACCTGCATTTAACAGCCTTATTCAATTGAAATCTTATCAAACAAATAATTAAATTAACTTTTTCTAATGGGTTTCATTGCCAAAAAGGAACATAGAACCAAACAACTTAATGTCATGCTTGATTACCAAAATTATATTTTATAGTGATTTATTAAGTTATTCTCAAATTGTTGTAAAATATCACTGTACGCGACACGTTCATTGATATTATATATTGTATAAAATTTTTAAAAAAAATGTGATGCCTTTATTTTTTAGATTGATATATATACATATATGTTTCATACTCATATAACACAATATATATATATATATATATAATTTGTATAACTAAAATGTATATATAGCTAGTTATATATTTAAGTGTTTGCATGTCGTGCATATACATGTGTAATATACATGTGTAATATTAAATATGTGCTATGTGAATGGGCATGATGCATATATACATATATTAACTCAAGAATAAAAACTCACTAGGTGTGACGTTTTTATTATTAAATGTTTTACAGCACATAATGTTAGTGGGCGTAACATTTATGATGATGTTTTACAATAATTTGAAAAAAAGAATTTCAAACCACTACAAACATAATTTTTTTAATTAATTTATATTTTCTTTTGGTAATTAAACTGGTAATCTTGCTCTCAGAGTTTCATTTTCTTCACACACAAGCGCACACCACCAAAAAAAAATATATATTTAAACAAGAAAATCTCCTACATACTTGGTTGAACTATTAAAATTTATCTGCATATTCATGTGTCATAATTGAATTAAATAGGTTAAATTCTCTAATGTCATCTCCTTAATAATCAACTCTTACACAAGAGTAACCGGCAATACAAACAAATAATAAAGGGAGTTGATTGTGCCACACCAAACACTCTTCAATGTATAAATTAAATGCCGTGCAAGATTATACTATAATAAAGTGAAAGCAATAACATTTTCTGTCAACACGTATACTTTAAAAAAAAAAAAAAAAAAAGTTACATTTTAAAAGCGTCCAACTTTTGTTGTTGTTTGTGTGTGTGTGTATATATATATATATATTTTTCTTTTTTTAGATGAAGACACAATCTTGAAAACGTCAAAATTTTAATTTCATTTGTTAATTTAACTTATTTAATCAAATTATAAATTATTTGCAAAATTAGGAATTCCAATTTAACCAAATATTCCGGTTTCCTAACGGGTAAAGTGACCAATCAAATTGCAAGATAACACACAACCTTTAAACACACCTTAAAATAGCAGGACCATGATGGATGGATTAAGGGGTGGCATAGGGGGCGGCCACCCACTTGAATTACCTAAACTTTTTACTTGTATATGCCATTTGGTCTTGCATTTTTCATTTGAATTCTCAAGAAATAAGAAAAATAGGCACAGAGGTTTGAACAAAAAAAGTGGAGATAGGAACTTTCATTATATGAAACTGTTCATAAAAATAAATTAATGTGGTTCCGTCTAAGTTACGTGCTGCATTTTATTTGCACACACTTACACTAGAGATTCAAATAATAGCATACCACAATTTTTTTTATTGTTATCTAATCATACACGAACACCTGACGTGAGCACTTGCTCATGTGGTCATGTGTTAACATAAAGATTCAATTGCTACATGAACAGGTACTCACTATAGGTATGCAAGATAACTGTCCTCTCTCTCTCTCTCTCTCTCTCTCTATATATATATATATATATATAAAGGGCATCATATGAGATTGTATATACAAACTCACTCTGTAGTTCGATGAAATTATAGTAGAAAATGATTATCGAACACTAAATATCAATTATGCTCCTGGGATAAAATGATGTAATATCATATCCTCAAATATTATCCTCAAATGGGGTAGAAAGGAAATAATTAGTTACCTGGCATTTCTTCCCAACTCAGGCACAGTAAACATATCAACTATGTGAAGGGCAAGAACCATTGTTAGTAGGTCGGGAACTTAGGATCCACATTGTGGGCCCACGACTCAAGTCCTCCGATGATGTCCTTAGCCGAAGTAAAGCCCATCTTATGGAGGTACTCAACAGCCCTCTGCGAATCATTGCCTCTTCTGCAAATTACATACAGAGAAGCACCTGGACTCGAATTGTCTGTCTTGATCTCTTCCTCTCTTTCCAAGGCCTCAGATATTTCAGACAACCTTCCTTCCAAGCTTGCGAGAGGAACATTCAAGGATTTTGGGAGAGAGGTGATGTTGTAGTGATGGGCAGGTCTCACATCCACCAATACATGTGCTTCGCCTTTCGTATTTCTCTCATTGTACTCCTTGCTGGTTATTCTAGCCTCTGCTGGAAGCAGGTTTAACTTCAGTGGAGACTGCAACGATTTTATGTGGCCATGAAAAGCATCAAAGCAAGCTCAATTTTCAGATCAAGTATCAGATCATATGTACATTTTGCATCTCATGCACATCAAATCAAAGCGTTAAGCAGGAATACTGGCAAACAAGAAACTAACTAGATTTCGTCCAAAAATCACTTAAACCAGTGGGATATGCAAGAAGTCAATATAATAGACAGAGACAGGTTTTTATTTTAATTTTATAGTTCATCCTTACGAAAATAAACAGCATCGCCATGCTTATTAGTAGTATTCATAACTTTAGCCCTTTTCTTAGCAATTTCTTTGAATAATGAAAACACGTAGAAGAAAACAGCCTTCTTCAGACGATACATAGGCTATATAGTATAAGATGGTATGAATAATTGCTTCAGTGTTAAAACTCTATAGACTTAAAACCAATTATAGTACCGTGACCACCATGTTTGGCGTTATAACAGATGAAAACCAATCAACTGTTCAAGGTACAATACATACCACTAACATATATACAGCTAAAGCTCCATGATTCACTTTACAAGTGAAAGGAGCCACTTTAATGGATTTTCAAATGATTAATACACAAGGAAAGCAAATCAATAAATAAAGATATGCACCGTGGACAGTGGAGATTGAGTGAATTGTTCATAGTCAAAATTACGAAATTGCTGCTCCGTCAATGTTGGATTTTCTCCACAGGCTTCACATTGTAGCGACCTTCCTCTGATTTTGACCTACAATATATAGTTGCAAAATTCAGAACAATAAGACATGTGCTTGCATAGATTAATAACTTTCTATGAAATAGGCAAGACAAATAATATTGAATCAGCGTGCATGCAACATATGAGCTCCTCTCCTCATCACTTTGTATTACCATGAGTGGCAATAGTCTAAGCTGTTGCAGACTAACACATTTCTTCATGTTAAAATTTGACAAATGAATAAAGTTTAAACCGAAGACTGAATCAAGGCAAGAGAAATACAATACGCATTCGAGCAGAAAGTGAATCAAACAGAAGCATCCTTCCTGAAAGTGGTTCCCCAACTCTGCCCGCAACTTTAATAGCCTCCAGGGCCTGGAGACACCCTATAACGCCAGGAACTGTAATCCATTCGCAACAAACAAATAAACAACACTCTTCAAATTCTAAAGATCATTTAGTCATTGAACATAAAGTTTCAGATATAAATAAATCAAATTCTAAAACCATCTGTAGAAATGATACATGTCCATTATACCTACTCCAAGAACTCCACTGTCTGCACATCTCTGACATGCCGTTGTAGGTGGTGGAGTAGGAAAAAGGCATCGATAGCATGGACCTCCATTATAATTGTAAACAGTTAGCTGCATGAGCGACTGAGAGTCAGCAAAAGTTACCTTTCATTGAAGTTAACTATTACTAGCTTAGCAGATAGATTGTCATTAGTAACAGTAATTAAAAGATAATGCACTGGCCAAAAGGTACACCTGTCCTTCAAGTCCGAGTGCAGCTCCAGAGATTAGAGGCTACAAGCATAACCAGACATTAAATTAGTATGGGGAAGATCTAAATAAGAACGAGTAACCCAATATCAGGGCAAAGAAATTGTCATCATATCATATTTGCAATTAGAAGTCCCCAGAATAAAATTTAAAATTACGATTCTCCCTAAATATAAACCTTTGGCCAACTATAGTGACAATCAAAACTTAAATAAAATAAGATGTAGTAAACAACTCCTCACCTTTCCCAACACTACGCAGCAATCGCTGATCATGTAACGACTGGGTGCATTATCAGTTGCATCTACAACAATGTCATACCTGTTTTATAGAGGAAGTCCCAAAAAATGAACTTCAATCCACTATCAACTACAAATGAGACATGCTCTATGAGGAATAAAAAACAGAGAGGGAAAACTGTACTTTCTCATAATCTCCAAGCCATTCGATGTACGGAATGCTTCCTTGTGCTCCACTATTTGAACTGTGGAGTTTATCCTGAAGAACAATATTGAGATAAATAAAATGTAAACAATGACAATTTTGCATGAAACTACGACTTCTACAAAAACTTTTACTTCATCATCCATTGCTTTGTTACATTAAAAGGAAACTAATAATAAAATAAAAAAGTAGCATACGCGCGACATGCAGCAGCAGCAGACTCTACTTTTGATCTTCCAATATATGCTTCAGTGTGAATTATCTAAGAAACAATGGAAAAAATTTAGTCAAGAGCCACATCACAGATTAAATCATCTCAAACAAGGGTAAGAGCATATCGAACAGCGGTTGTGATATCGCACACTATAGTACACTCCTATCAATGCAAATCCAGCCATAGGAAGAAAAAAAAAAAAAACAAAACAAAACAAAAAAATTAACATACATTAATTCCTCTTTTCCAATTTATATCAGAACTAACAGCGTGGTTTCGTTTCCCCAATTACCTGTCTATGCAGATTGTTAAGCTCTACCACATCATGATCAACAATACCCACACGGCCTGAAAACAAGCGCCAATCCAGAACAAATAACCATCAATTCAAGATCCAAATAACAGAAAAGGCAAAACGGAACATCACAAAACCTTCAATTAATTATAAGACAACAAAATATTAAACATTGCACACCTACACCGCAAGCCGCAAGGTAAAGCAGAGCTGGTGAGCCCAAGCCGCCGGCGCCGATAACCAACACCGAAGACTTCAACAAATTTGCTTGCGCTCCAACTCCAAAAGAAGGGAGCAATAGTTGGCGGCTGTATCTATAGATCATATCAGCCGATAATTGGCCATTAAACGGCGCTTCTGTAGGCGTGGAGCGCGGCGCAGAGGAAGTGGTATCCTCGCCTCCAGCTTCAGGGGTACAACTCTTGCCCCGAGCTTGCAGAGCTGTAATACGGTCGTCGATTTCCGCCTTGGCCATTAACAAAGACTCGATTTCCCGGCGGATATCCGACGCCGTTTCCCCTACTCCATTAGTGTCCATGGCAGTATGCCTAGAAATCTTACAGGTTTCCGGTCCTAAGTGGACTGCAATAATTAGGGTTTTCAGTTTAGTGGATTATGTTGTGTTATATTGTGATGGCACATTGGCAGTGTTCTATATGTTGGATTTTTAATAGAAAATTCTTGTTTGGATTGATCATCAAATTTGAAATTCATAATTTTAAAAGTAAATTACTATTTTCTTCTCTGTGATTTTTGGATTTTAAGTGGTACAAATTTTTTTATAAAATATTTTTTAGATTTTGCGGGTGGAAATAATAATAATAATAATAATAATAATAATAATAATAATAATAATAATAACAGTAGTTGGATACATTTGAATAATACAATAACGACTGAATAATTAACATGCGTAAATGTTTTTATTCTAAGACAAATTAATTAATATAATCCCACTTGATCATTGGTATTTTATTTAAAAAATATTAAACAGCCAAATATTACAAAGAGTACAGCATAAGATTTTTATACTTTTTCTAAAGAATTGATTCGTATATCATAAATTACTATTTCAAGTGAAATCAACGCGGTTTTTCACAGATATTGGAGGCTCGACACAACTATTTGAACTTAGAAATAAAATAGACTTTCTAGTAAAATTATGCACGACTTCACTGACAATTCTTGTAACAAGAGACAAGAAAGAGCATAAAATAATCAAATGCTATAAAACTTAAATATTTTTGTACATCCACCATGATTAAATTTCAAATTAAAATTTGTGAAAATAAATTCATTTAGTTTTACTGTGGAAACAAAAATTAAGAAGAAAGAAAGAGGTATTATCAAATTTTATTTTTAAGAATTGACAATAGAAAACTACCACCCATCCTGCCATTCTATCTATTAGAGTAATTCGAATTTGTTTACTGTAATTAGTGCAATATATATTATTAGAATTGTACTAATGCATAACACATGACTGTTAAATTAAGGCTATGTTGCTTATGCCTTCATTTTTTGCACATTCAATAAAGATAATAGAGTTATTTAGCTTCATTTCTCAGCACACAAACCTAAAACAACAATTACTGAGAATTTACCAAATGACTTGATACAGGCAGGTACAATAAAATTTTGGTGATAATTTCATGGAAAAAGCCGAATTCACCTGATACTCTTAGAATTGTTTCGTTTTTTTTAAAAAAAAATTACTCAACGATGAGAAAAAGGAATGCCACAGAGAAGAAATTCCGCAGATAAAGACTCAAACCTGAGTCATTCATCATAATCCAACTGAACTCAGCACACCACAGTTTAGAGACTACAATAGAAAAAGAAAAAGAAAAGATTATTTCATCAAGTAATGGAAGCCAAAGACTGTTTTAGAGGTTATGCCTTGCTGTCGATGCTCTGAGATGTCACTTTCTGCAGAAATCAAACATATGAAAATATTCAGAATTAATCATCTAAGAAGAATTAAAGTCATTAGGCAAAGGTGGAGCTTACGTCGGAATCGAACGGTTGCATTTTATTCAATTTGGCAAACATATTTCCGTAGAACTTGGCATCCTTCTTGTTGTATTCCTTCATCTTCTCCTTGAGAGCTTTGTATTCAAGCTTTACCTCCCTGTTTCCACCAGAGAGTTGAAATGTTAGGGTGGGGGCCAATCGAGAAAATGTCAACGAGAAATTAGGTTGATTCACATTACCGGTTATTGGGGTCAAGCTCGAGCGCCTTTTTAATATCAAATTCAGCCAAATCTAGATCTGCCAGATTCATGTATGCTTGTGCTCTTCTGTATAGTGCCTTCACATTTGTACTCTCGAGTTCCAGCACCTTCAGAACATAGCTTCTTCGTTAGCTCATCAAGTTTCACAGTTTCATGTATATTTGTTTTTTTACGATGTCCAATAATACTAACAAGATCAAGGAAAATACAAGAGAAGAGAAGAGATGATCGAACCTTGGTACAAAGCTTCTCTGCCTGCTTATAATCTTTTAATTTCAACTTGCAAGCTGCATCGTTCAAGTTGCAAGTAATTTTCAGTGCTTTAGCCTGCTTCTTTTCCTCCTCGCTAAAAGAACTGTCATACTCAATGTACTTGATAGCCTGGTCGAATATTTATGGTGTATGAGGCATCATACCAAATAGACACTGAACAATTGAAGTTAGAATTACCAGACAACCTCTTCCAAAATCATTTATTTACCTTCTCGTATCTCTTCGAGGCTCTCACATACTTGCCAGCTTTGAACAATGAATTACCTTGTTCCTTTTTCTTACCAGCAGCCTCAATTTTTTCTTCATTGTTCATATCCCAAGATTCCCTCTCCTGAAACGCATGGTAGCAAATTCAACATGCTTTACCCCAAAGTTGTGGACATTTTATACAAAACCTCAACATGGTCAACTAACCTTGTCAAAAGAGACGAGCTCAATTTCGTAGTACACAGTTGAGTTTGGAGGAACTTTGGCCAATTCTTGCTGTGTCTCAGATGAACCAAATCCATATTCCGGGGCAATTGTCACGAGTGCTAACTCTCCCTTCTTCATTGTTGTCACAGCCTTGTCCAATCCCTCAATAACTTGCTCTAATTACATAAAAGAGCGCACACTTTAACAATGTGGTTCAAATCACATAATCATAAAGGAAGAATCATAACATAACTCTACCTTCATCTGTTTTAAATTCAAAAAGATCATTCTCATCATCTCCATGGCCTTTCTGAACAAAGACAGTACCATCTTGCAGCTTTCCAGTCAGTTTCACTGGACAAATCCGTAATATGATCAGAGGACAACATTAAAAGTTGATAATAGCAGAACCCAGAGAATTGTTCGTGTAATTACATTTAACAACAGCTCCTTCATTAGGGCGCTCATACCCCTCCCCTTCTTTTAGTATTTTCTTGATGACTTTCTTGTCATCTGTGACATGGGATATTGTCTTCCATGATACCAGTTCTAGATCAATAATCAATGTAGCATTCAGTGGAACAGCTCCTTCATCACCAGAGGCTGGTTTGCCCTTTTCAGCAAACCCATCTGCATCAGAATCAAACATAAACAAAGATACTTATAGGAAATAAATCAACTAATATCATTAGTCTGGATAAATTGTAGTCACTCTTACATTGAGGTTTGACTGTAAGGATAACCTTTTCGCCTTTTTTCATTGTCTTCACAGCCTTGGAGAGAGCAGGACAAAAATGACCTGCAAGTGCCATATTGTCAAAAGAATTCGTCAGAAACATGAGCACTGTCCTTAAACGGTAAAATCTTTCATAAAAGTACCTTCTTGAACAGTGAATTCGACTCCATCTGATTTTGCAATAACAGTTCCATCTTCCAATCGTGCTTCATACTTGACTGGCACAGGAGACAATAGGCTTAACAACAATTCAATTTAACATATTAACTTTCTTCGGCATTAGAAAGCACGTATTTGCATACCAAGCACTTCATCAGGATCCTTGGGGTTCTCCCATTTTTCTCCAGCTTTAACAATCTTCTTAAATATGCCGCCATCCTTGCATATATCCTTAACACTGACCCAAGAAAGCAATTCGACATCAAACTGTAGAGTAGCATTCGGAGGGATAGTTGGAGGAGAACCAGATTCGCCATACGCCAACTCAGGCGGTATGGTGAAAATGGCATTTTCACCCTTCTTCATTGTTTTGATACCTTCATCCCACCCCTTGATGACTTGTCCTGCAAATTTGCAAATCAGATGGTTGCAGTTTGTCTTTACTTAGTAGCTCATATAGGCAAAAAAACTCCAAAAATCCAATTCAAGCATCCAAGTTTGCAACCGTGAGTACACAAGAAAACCAATGAACAACAAATGGATAATACAAAAAGGAGTTAATCTAACCTTGGCCAAGCGTGAATGTAAAAGGCTCTCCTCTATCACGACTCGAATCGAATTTAGTCCCATCCAGCAACGTCCCAGTATAATGAACTGATTTTTCCCCAAACAAATCGTTAACACTCAATCAAAAATTGCAACAACCAAACAACAAAATCCAAAACAAACCAAAAACCATAGTAATAATATATATAACATTTATATATCTCAATAATTGATCAATTTAAATTCAAAAAAAAAAAAAAAAACCATCAAAATAAAAGGTAAATTACAAATTCTACCTTCCACTTCATCCCCATTCTCGGGAGTGTCCCAACCTTCACCTTCCTTCACAAGCTTCTTCTTCAAACCCTGATTTCCGATCTCCTTCTCCTCTCCGACCTTCATGTAGCTGGTCTCCTCCGGCAGATCCATGTCCTCCATCCCCTCCGCCGGCGGTATCTCGAAATCATCCTCCATTGTCAGCTCCAAAAACTGCTAAATAACGGTGATGCAATAAGAGTATTTGTGAATGCGGTTAAGAGCTCGATATTTGATGTGCAGGAAATCGAGAGAGACGCTGTGAGAGTTGCGCTTTTCTAATTGTGGGAGTTCTAGAGAGTTCCATAAGGGTTTATAACGGTGCAACGAATCTAACGATGCAAGTTTAGAAATCAATCTAAATTGTAGTCCAAATTAAGATCCTAAATGACAAATTCAGATAAATATAGAACTTTTGTAAGATGTAATGGAATTTCGATCTATGCTATATTAAGTATGATAAATGCAAACATAAATAATTATTCTAAAAGTACATTTTAGATTATAAGTCAAATCATTCAATAATTAATTGGATTATCAAAAAAATTATATATATATATATAATATTATTTGCTTTAAATTATAAGTTAAATCATTCAATAAAGTATGCATATGTTGTTAATTGAAATATAAGAGAACGTAAGAATTTTGTAGCAACTATAAAATAGTTAAAATATGATCTTTGCTTGATCACCATTGCCATTTTCAAGTATTTGAAAATTAATTTAAAACTAGTAAAAAAAACATCTTTTAGAAAGAATTCATCAATATAACCTCTTTATCTTCGATTCTTTTCACCAGTTGATACTTCATACGTTGGATGATGATATCTAATTAGCCTAAATAGTATGACCATGTCAGTATAACAACTCATGGATTATTGTCCGTTGAGCACCATTAGTTTGATTTTTATCATTTGGTACAAAATTTATATCTTTATTAAAAAGGGGTGAGATGAATTGCCTATTTAGGAACAATTTGTCAATAATAATTAATTAAACGATCAACAATCTGTCAATATGGACAGTTTTTTTGAATTTCAAAGAATTTTTACGATTAAGCACAACAAAAAAATAAAAATTTATCCTATATTATTAACATCGACTCAAAATTAGAATAGGAAGAAAGTGACATTTGGAAGCGTCTAATGTTTATTCATTAATTTTTTATAAGAGTACCAATGACAGAAGCAACACCCAAGATAATCAAAATGATGTTAGTATTCACATCTCAGTTCATAAAAGCATGTCCTAATATGGATATTTGATAAGATTCAGTTTATATGAATTGAAATATAGTACCTACCAAGAGTATCTTATTACAGTCTACTATCTTCACCCAAAATATATTGTGGGGTTCCAATAATTCATTTTTATTAATAATTTGTTGAACTTGTGTTCAAAGAATATATTTTTTTTTTATTTGACCTAAAATTAAATTTATATGGATGTAAAGTTTGAGGAGTGGTACTTTTTATATTAGGTAATAAATGTGAAATATGTGTCTTTTATAGTAAGATTAGAGTTCTTGTACTATATTTTCAATAAATTAGTTACATTATAACACAAAATACATTTGTTTTTTATTTATTTATTATTTTAAAGAATTAAGAGCGCCAATGCTTTTGCTGTTAGGTAGAAGTCCCAACTTTGATAATGCACATAAAAGTATAAAATTTAAGTATCAATTTTCACAAACAAAAAAACATCAACACCTAACTATAAAGCGTGAATTTTTTTAAATATAATTTATCGGATCCTAATTTTAAATAATTAAAAATTACGAATTTTAATCAATTCAAGTTTGCGAGAAAATACGTGATTCTGACATCCACTTTACAAGCATTCGCGCAAATTTAAATTTGAAATTTAAAAAAAAAATACTTGTAGCAAAAAGGTAATACCTTTTGAAATTGTTCAAATATATATATTTTTTTTTATAAAATATTTTTTCTTTGCGAAAAGATATTATGTTAAGCGTGTGCCAAAAAATTATCATAAAAGTACAATTCATAATTTTTTAAATTTTATGAATCCGGTCAGTTCATTTGCACAAAATAAGATTGTGCATTTTGTGTACCAACTCATTTATAATTGCAGAAATACTCCATATTTACAGAACCAATTCAATAATACAAATACATACGATAAGAAAAAACTAATGAGAATTAGAAAAAAAAGATTATTATTTTTACAAAGCTTATTTTATCTTTCATTAGTAACAGATTTTTTTTTTTTTTGTATAAGTACTTTCTTATATTTTTCACTTAATCACAGTGGAGCAATATTACAAGGCATAATACAAATTAGTCTACAATCAACTACCATAACGGCCACACCGTCCGCTTCTCCTGTTCTTCCCACCTTTCTCTCCTCCCATATTGCCAGGTGGGAAAGCAGAGATCCACCAGCATTCCGACCACCCACCGCCACCGGAAAGAAACACCAAACAGAGCGACACCACCACCCCACCGCCACCGGAATGCCTGAAGAGAGGCCCGGTTTCCTCCGTCGCCGCCACACCCTTTTCCTCCTAGCCACCATCTTCTCCGCCCTCATCCACCACGTCTCCGCCGACGATGGAGCTATCATGGCCAAGCTGGCCAAAGCACTCACCCCCTCCCCCGCCGGCTGGGTGGGTCCCAACTTCTGCAAATGGCCAGGCATCAGCTGTGATTCCTCGAACAAAGTCACCTCCATTAATCTATCATCAAAATCTCTCTCTGGAATCTTGCCACCGGAAATAAACCAGCTCTCCAGCCTGAAATTGCTCAGCCTTCAAAGAAATCGCCTCTTCGGGACATTACCGGCTCTATCCAACCTTAATTCTCTCGAAGAAATCAATCTAGACGAAAACGGATTCAATTCGATCCCAACAGGCTTCCTCTCAGGGTTACCAAGCTTACAATCATTGAGCATGAACAACATCACCAATCTCCCACCCTGGACAATCCCTGATGCCCTCAAAGATTCTGCTTCCCTCACTACTTTCATGGCCAGCAAGGCGAATCTTGTGGGTCCCATTCCCGACTTCTTCGGGTCCCTCCCGAATTTCCAGAGCCTTCGACTTTCGTACAACAACATGACAGGGATGTTGCCAGCATCGTTTGGTAAATCCGGGATTCAGAATCTGTGGCTCAACAATCAGATGTTGGGCTTCTCAGGGCCCGTCGATGTTCTTGGTGGCATGACAAGTTTGCAAGTGGCTTGGCTCCATTCCAATCAGTTTTCGGGCCAAATCCCTGATCTCTCTGCCTGTACAGAACTCTCCGATCTCATGCTTCGTAACAATCTTCTCACGGGCGTGATACCTGAGTCTCTCACTAAGCTTCCGAAGCTTCAGAATGTTGCCTTGCAAAACAATCTTTTCCAGGGCCCGATGCCCAGCTTTCCGCCCGGTGTTCAAGTGAATCTTGGAACTGAGAACCATTTCTGTCTTGCTACACCCGGCCCGTGTGATCCTCAGGTGACCGCATTGCTTGCAATAGCCGGTGCAATGAACTACCCGATGGATTTGGCAGAATCTTGGGAAGGAAATGATGCTTGCAAGAGTTGGAAATTCATAACATGTGACAAGGGAAGTGTGATTATAGTCAATTTCGCGAAGCAGAAGTGGACTGGATTCGTATCGCCTGCTTATGCAGATCTAAAGAATTTAAAATCGTTGCTCTTGAATGACAACAATCTAGTCGGCACGATACCTCAGAGCTTGACGACTCTGAGGCAGCTGCAGACTCTTGATCTCTCCAACAACAATATTTCCGGAAAAATCCCAGCATTTTCGCCTTCCGTCACAGTAAAACTATCCGGCAATCCATTCATTGGAAAAGATGTTCCCATCACTAATCCGGGGGGGCGTTTGCCTACCTCACCAAACCAGGCACCAAATGGTGGGAAAAAGTCTTCTGCTTCTTCGTCTTCTGTATCACCATGGGTTATTGTTGTCATTGTTCTTGCTTTTATTATTGCCATTGTAATCTTCAGTTTTGTGATCTATAAACGCCGCTTTAAGAAGCAAAACAACAAGCACAAATGGACAGCTGAAGGAAGTGTAAAGCAAATGAGCAGCAGCATGGATCAGGTAAGTGATACAGTCAAAAGCCACACACCTACAAGTGAAAGCCCCATCAACACGAGTAAAAGTAGCGATTATCATGTTTATGAAGGGGGCAATGTAACCATACCGATAGAAGCTATCCGTCAAGCAACAGACAATTTCAATGAAAACACCATATTGGGAAGGGGAGGATTCGGCGTCGTGTACAAAGGGGAGCTCCACGATGGAACCCAAATAGCAGTGAAGAGAATGGAATCCTCTGTGATAAGCACAAAGGGTCTCAACGAGTTCAAGGCCGAAATAGAGGTCTTGACATCAGTCAGGCACCGGAATCTGGTCTCTCTTCACGGCTTCTGCAACAACGGTAACGAGAGGCTGTTGGTTTACGAGTATATGCCGCAAGGGTGTTTGGGGCAGCACCTTTTCCATTGGCAAGAAAAGGGATTACCTCCATTAACATGGAATCAAAGGATGAATATAGCCCTCGATGTTGCTAGAGGTGTCGAGTATCTGCATAGCATGGCGCAGCAAAGCTTTATTCATAGAGATTTGAAGCCTTCAAACATTCTTCTTGGAGACGATATGAGGGCTAAGGTTTCCGATTTTGGCTTGGTGAAATCTGCCCCCGACGGAAACTATTCAGTTGAAACAAAGTTGGCAGGAACCTTCGGTTATCTTGCTCCAGAATACGCCAGTACGTATTGGTATTTGCATCGTCTTAATCTTAATCATGTCTATGTCTTTCCCCCTAAAATGTTTGCATGCATGTCTGATGTGTAATTGTTGAATTCAATAAACAGCCACAGGAAGAGTTACTAGAAAAGTTGATGTGTACGCGTTCGGTGTGGTCTTGATGGAGATAATAACCGGTAGGAAAGCCTTGGACGGCACCCTACCAGAAGAAAAGAGCCACCTGGTGACATGGTTCCGGCCGCTCCTCCAAGACAAAGACGAGCTGAAGGAGACTGTCGACCCCATGCTGTGCTCAGCCATGAATGAAGAGACCTTCTGGAGCATCTGGAAGGTGGCCGAGCTAGCCGGACACTGCACAACAAGAGAGCCCCAGCAAAGGCCCAACATGAGTCATGCTGTCAATGTGTTGTCGTCTCTGGTGGAGCAGTGGAAGCCCGCTCCAGACAGAGAAGATAGCTTCGGTTTGGACTTCAACATGAGCCTCCCACAAGTGTTGCAGAAATGGAAAGCTAATGAGGATAAATCCACCACAATGTCCACTGAGTTCTTCATGCATGATACCAGCTCCACAAGCATCAGCGGTAAACATGTATGATTGAATTCACTCCCTTCGTCCCATAAAAGCATAGAAACGGGACTTTTTGTCTTTTTTTTTGGGACGAAGGAAGTATATATTTTGATAAATGAATCTCACCTCAAGTTCTAAGTGAAAGAATACCAATTCCATCCATAACAGAATTCTTTCATTTACTTTTTAACGATGGGATACTATTATTGGTTGATACTATTATTTTGCAAGAAATTTAAGAATTTATATTCTGCTTCATATTAAACTTGCTCTTTGCTGAGCATGGATGATGATGAACACTTTGTTCTTCGATGTTAGTCACGACTAAGGATGTATCGATATACATCAGTAATTGCGATCACGATATATTTACACATACTCATACAAACTGCACACATGTCATATTTACATATACATACAGATCATGAATATTAAAATTAATATATTTTACTCGATTTAGCATTTACAAGACCAAACTCAAGGCTAGCTAACATATGTACTAGTACTGGAACATAACATTATGATTATTTTGATGATCGGGTGAGTTTGTTAGTGTCTTTTCTATCTTGTTTTATTTGTACTTTATTTTTTGGTGAATCATTAAAAAAAATTCTATCAACTAAATTATGAAATAGAAGTTGACAAATCGAAAATAGTCAGTTGAAACAGAATGTTTTTCGATTCATTGGTACGGTTTTTAGAAGGTCATACTTGATGGAGACATTGTTTTGAAGCCGATCTGGCAAAGGTTGAGAGCGCAAAGTCTAGTTTACGTACATCGCTTTAACTCACACTAAACCGTGAATTTTGCACGAGTAAACAAGAAATTGAGATGCAGCCTGTACAAGATATGTTCTTTAAGGCAATAAAAAAGCACCAGGAAGAACTTCAGCAAAACAGAACCAAGAAACACCTTGTCAAATGCTTATAGATACACAACCAGAACTCCCTGTATCATTGAAGTATAACATTATCACCAGTTCCATCAATTCCAACTGCTTATCCTAACGTGCATCAATGTCGATTAGTCATCACTAGTCGAAAAGTGCACTACATTCGACACTGTTGTACCCTGTATCATTGAAGTATAACATTATCACCAGTTCCATCAATTCCAACTGCTTATCCTAACGTGCATCAATGTCGATTAGTCATCACTAGTCGAAAAGTGCACTACATTCGACAGACTGTTGTAAACCTTCTCGTTCATCAGTCTGTCCCGTTTTCTCAGATCTTCAAGAATCTTGAGAGCTTCGTCTCCCTTCCCATCCCTACACATTTCTTCTATCAATGTCTTATAAGTCAAGAGATCGGGCGACATAGAATTGTCTATCATGTCATATGCAGTCTCAATGGCGTCCTCAAACCTCCTCTCCATTGCAAGACTGCAAACTAAAACCATGTAAGTACTTGATTTAGGAACAAAACCTTTCCCTCTCATCTCCCTAAAGAATTCCAGCCCTTGATGAACCCTACCCTTCTCACACATTCCTCTTGCCAGATAACTATATGTATAAGCATTAGGTTCACAACCATACAATCCCATCTCGCGAAAAACCCGAATGGCATCATCGATCTCACGACACTTTGAGTAGGCTTTGATGATCATATTCAGCACAAATGTGTCAGGGATGATCCCTGCTGCCTTCATTTGCTTTGATAATGATCGTACAGTTTGCAAATACACATAGCACACATTCAATTTATCAAATTTCCTCAATACTGAACTGAAAAGCAAAGCATAAGTCTCTAGATTCGGTTTAGCGTCCTCGGATTTCTGCATCTTCTTATAAATATCGAAAGCGCGATTAAACAAGAACTTACGGCCACAGCAGAACTTGATCATGGTGTTGAACAAGGGAAGGCTTGCGGAGCAGGCGCCGGCGATGACTTCTTCGATTAAAGTCTCGGCGGTCCGGTAGCGCTTGCCCGAAACTGCGATTTCGATCATTGTGAGGTAGGTGACGTGGCTGTGCTTGTAGTGGCGCTGCAGAGATGTCCACCGGAAAATGTCGAGGGCGACGTCGGGGTCAGTTTGGGCTCGGAGGGCGTCGTCGACGTCGGATTGAGTGAACCCGGGCTTGAGGTTTTGGAGACTTGACTCGAATTGTTTTTCTAGTGGGGTACGGGTGCGTGGATTTGGGAGGTTTGGTAGTTGCGGTGGAGAGGGGCGGGGTGGAGTCGACGGAGTAGGGTCGTCGGGATTGGAGTTGGCGGCGGTGGTGGTGAAGAGGCGGCGGAGAGAGAGGCGGATGAGGGAGGTTCGAAGGGTACGAGGTAGGAGGGCCATAGCTGGTGGCGGACGGCGGAAGATTGGCGGCCGGTTTTTTGCGTTTTGGTAAAAGGAATGGGCTTTGATATTGGGCCAAATTTTAGATTGATTATTGGGCTGGGTCGGGAATGGTCCAATTTCGTATAATTCAAATTATCACCGAATTTCCTATGTACCCATTGGGCTGTAAAACGAATATATAAGAGTTTTAAAATTTTGTATAATATTGTAGTTGTTAAATCGATGATTTTAGACTTAGTATTGATATTATTATCGTGAAATTCTTCCAATTTTATTCATAGATCAAAAACTCTATTTCATAAAAAAAAAAAAAAAAATCTTTTACCTCTCACTGATAAATTCAAATATATATATATATATATATACATCTTTATATATATATATCTCATAACTTGTACCTATCACAACACGATTTTCATAACTTATTTGAAAAATAATTAAATCACATATATCTTGCCAATAAATTCAATTTAACTAATTAACAAGATTATCTCATAATCGAGCCATGAAAAAACCACTTGAAATATAAAATATTTCTAAAATCATAAGGAATACAAGAATATAAATTAAACTTAATCTTATGCAGGGGTAATATATATTATATCTTATTTTCATAAATCAATATCACATGACAGAAATTGAATAATAATTTAAATCAAGTCAAGTTACAAAACATGCGAATTTAATTATAATTCATAGACATGCTATTATTCAACATCAACATAAACAATTTATATTAAATAACACCTAAATATGCCTTTACAAAATAAATACCTTAACTTAGCCATATCAAATTCATAATTAATATCATAAGCAACGAAAGACATAACATATTCATTTATATCCATATTCTTCAATGTGGTTTTTTCACGTTGAAGAATTTCCTCTTCATTCTGAAATTCTTCTTCAAATATTTCAAAAATCTCTATCATGTTCTACACTTTTCAAAATATTAATTTTAATGTTTCAATGAGAACTTGTATTCCCGATTCCTCATTATTAAAGAATAAGGCACATTAATCTCATGATTGGAGTTACACGAAGGCTAAGAATGATAGGACACTTGCATATGCATATCATGACAATTATTTTTAGGTGAGGGTTCTTGATTGTTACTATCAATTATGTTTGTTAATTGTGCTGTATGTTTACTGTTATATTTCAGGTTATAAGTTCAAGTTATAACTATTTTACATGCTATGCTTTTAACTGCCTTATTAGTAATGTCGGAGTTCTTACTTTTCATTATTGATTATGCTTGTTAATTGTATGATTATATTTACTGTCATATATACAAGTTACAAGTCAAATTATAACTATGTAACATGCTATGCTTTTATCTGCGTGATTAGTGCTGACAAATTGAACTCTCACGCGCTGGATGTAGTTCATCCCCATAATATTACAATGTTTCAGAGTGCACGAAGTGAGTGTGGAGTCGAGGTGAAGCCAAGAGTACATGATATAATTAGATTTAGGATTTATTATTATTTGGATTAATCTAGTCGATATTATATTTTTTGTTAGAACCCTTGAATAAGTGTTCAAGTTGCTTCCTCGATATACTTTATCTTATTTAATATAAGCTACTATGGATATAATTGAATATGTTAAGTCTTCCGTTGCTTATGATACTAATTGTGAATTTGTTCCGGCAAAATTAAGGTATTTATTTTGTAGATGCGTGTTTAGGTGTTATTTATATTATAAATTGTTTCTATTGCTATTGAATAAAATTATGTCTATGAATTACAATTAAAATTCACATGTTTTGTAACTTGACTTGATTTAAGTTATTATTCAATTTTTATCATGTAATATTGATTTATGAAAATAAGATATAATTTATGTCTTCCACTGCATAAGATTAAGGTTAAACTTAAATTCTTGTATTACTTGTGATTTTAGAAATATTTTATATTTCAAGTGGTTTTTTCCACGGCTTGATTCTCAGATAATTTTGTTAATAAATAAAATTGAATTTATTGAAAAAATATATGTGATTTAGTTGCTAAGTTATGGAAATCAGAATGTACCAATACGGTGAGTCATTTATAATCTGAAAAATTAGATTATAAAATTGCGGGACATAACTTTTTGAATTGGATTAAGACTTCCAATTGAATAAGTACGAGTAAAGAATCTATGACTAAAGATTTAAAATCAATTTTTAATTATAACTAAATCTTCAACATTTTTAGAGACAGCGATATGTTGGTTTAGCTCGATTGAAATAAAATCATATTTCTTAAGATTCCCAAGTCTATATGTATTATTAATATAGCCACCAAATATCATTTAATACATAAATCAACTAATAAACAAAATAATATAATTGAGATTTGATTACTTATTAAAAGTTGAATCTTTATTTTATTAATCAAAAATAACAATTGTACTTAAAAATATACATAAAAATATTAATTGGAATTAAAAAATATATATATATATATATGTGTATGTGAATATATATCTATATATATAATATTTGAACTAATATATTAATTTAAGTAAAATACACAATCGAGAATTGTAATAGAAAATCAAAATCAAGAACCTTCTATTATTATATTTTCTGTTTTTGCCGAAACGCCACTTCACCAATGACAGTGTTTGGATTGGCTGTACGTTAGCCAGCAAGGCATAAATCGAGGGTTTTGTTGTCATTCCATGTTGAAAGCAACAAAATGCCACACGCACTTTCTCGACTCATTTTGCGCCACAGGGAATCGGCGCCCACTTCTGGACGGCATATTAGGCTCTTGGCTTCTACTTCTACATCTTCCTACATGTATCGAAGCAAAAGCATACCATCTCCTTGATATCATCTCCTTTGTCTTTCTTCAGAAATCATTGCAAGTAAAGCTTTTGCCTGAACTGGGAGTATGGCGGGAAAGCTTATGCGTGCGATTCAGTACGACGGTTACGGCGGTGGGGCGGCTGGTCTGAAGGTTTTTTTTTTCTTCATTTCTGTTGCAGTAATTGATGGTACATTGAATTGATAATTGCTCAATGGGGTTTTAATAAATCAATTAATCTGCTTAAAAAATAAAACAAAATCAAGTATTCCTAGAAGAACGGGTGTTTAATAAGCTTATTAGTCGTAATTCATTGTCAGGTTTTTTCTTCTTTTTTTTTTAACTTAAGTATTTGGACAATCTGTTAAATTACTTGTTTAAAGCTTTATATATCATCTGCATATGTGCACATGCAGATATATAAGCAAATGGGGATGATTTTTTAAATTTTTTGGGTGTATGCTATGACTACAGAAACCATGTCAAGGTGTGTGTGTTTTTGTGTGTGTGTGTGTGTGTGTTCTTTTCTTTTATTGGATTAACATGTCCATTGGGCTTCATCAGCAAAAGTGGGTGAATTTACCAACATGGAGGGAATGTGCGTTTGTGAATTGTGTAATGGGAAAGATTTTGGGAGAAAATTTTGAGTTAGTTGGAAAATTTCAAGTATTAGATGGAATAGGCATTGAAAATTTTGAGTTAGCTTGTATTGGAGATAGATGAATAAACATTACATTGTTTCTTTAAAGGTAGACAAAGAAGAAAAACAAAATATGTAACACATATATGTTCCTAGCAGAAGAGCAGAACAAGATCTATTTCCTCGGTTTCTTGTTGAGGGAGGTTACTCGAAATAATTAATCTTTAGATCGTTAGTCCATTATTGAAAATTCACGGATTTGTTTGACGAACCTAATCATATTCATTGGGGACAAGCTCACATCTTGCTGTACTTGATATTGGATCCTTCCTTCTATTTCACCGAGGATAAGTACTTTCCATTGTCAAACAGTTTTTTGGCACTTCTCTGCTACAGTTACTTAGATAAAGTTCTTGAATATGCCAGCTGAGAAATGATCAGTGCATAATTGCAAACTAGAGAAGTTTTAAGACTGTTGTTTGAACTTGCCATTATGATTATTTCTTGCAGCATGTTGAAGTTCCAATTCCCGCTCCTAGTAAGGGTGAGGTCCTGCTAAAGTTGGAAGCCACGAGCTTGAATCCAATTGATTGGAAAATTCAGAAAGGGATGGTTCGTCCTATTCTTCCTAGGAAATTTCCTTATATTCCTGGTAAGCTCACTACCAGTATTTTGTAATTTGAGCCCTTCATATTTTTTAAGAATTTGATGGGAACGGTGTTGTCTTCACTATAAATGTGGAATGTTGATGTTACATAAAGTTTCTTTGAGCAAAAAATTACGTAATTCTTGGTATAAAGTTTGTTATTTCTAAAATTGGAACAGAACCTCTAGCCAAGTGTGAATTAAGTGGATTGGCTGGAGAGCTATTGTGATTCAACGAGACCATGTTTACTGCAATGGGAAAACCTGTATCAAGTGTAACATTATTCTTAAATGATTTCAAATAACCTGTGGAAGAGGAGTAACTGCGGGTCTATGTTTGCTCATTGATTTTACAGTACATCTTAAACGCAATTGTTAGTACTTATTTTGTGACGTATTATTTTTAGTATAATGGCATTTCCAAGCTGTGAAATAGCATCTCGGAGAGTAAAATATTAAATGCCATGCCAAACATGGTAATTTTACAATATTTGGGAAATCATTATCAAGTTCTTTATTTATACAAAGGCTAGTAGATCCTCTGATGTTCTAAAGATTGCTTGAATAAAAAACCTTCTTGAGTTAAATCCAATTAGTGAAGGCACATTTACGTCTTTGTACCTACTATGGTTTTGAATTAGGCCACATGTTGAATGTGGATTTGGTGACACTGGTTAGTTAGCATTGTAGCACACCAGGTGTTGCAGTTTAGTGATGGTAATCTGAGCTTCAGCTTGTTAGCTGGCCATGAAACTGTAAGAACGACTGTCCACTGGTGACATTTTGTTCAAGAAAGATATCTAGTGATCGATAATATGCTAATATTATCTTTAAAGAATGCAAATTTGCCGAGTGTGAATTAAATTGTTAATTTGTCAGATGAAACAATTATTTGGATCTCGTTGATAATTATTCTATTTGTTCGAGAGAGATTATATTCTAGAAAAATTATTACAGTCTTCATCCTGGGTCAAATTTGCATATTTAGTTTCTTTTATTACTGTACACACCAATTTTTAAAATAAACTCTGGCATACTGGAGCAGGTACTGATGTAGCAGGAGAGGTGGTAGAGGTTGGACCTGGAGTTACAAACCTCAAACCCGGTGACAAAGTTGTTTCTGCTATGAATCATGCTGTAAGCGTTGAAAGTTGTTTTTACTCTATTTTATCAGTTTTGTATTTTGCATAATTTCAGTTGCCTTATTTGGAATTTTTGGGTGAAAAATGCACTGAATATCCAAAGATCTAGACTCACTTCTCAAGTTGATTAGTCAACCTTTGTATTTTATTGTATTGCATTCTCTTTCAACATGGTCATAAATCTTGACGAAACAGAAAGGAGGCGGTTTGGCCGAGTATGCAGTAGCTACGGAAAACCTGAGTGTCCTTAGGCCTCCTGAAGTATCAGCTGCCGAAGGTGCAGGCCTACCCGTTGCAGGCCTTACAGCTCACATGGCCCTGACCCAAACAGCCGGGCTTAAGCTCGACGGAAGTGGGCCCCAGAAAAACATCCTCATCACTGCTGCTTCAGGTGGGGTTGGTCACTACGCTGTCCAGCTCGCAAAGCTGGGAAACACACATGTAACTGCTACCTGTGGTGCTCGAAATCTTGACTTTGTGAAAGGCCTCGGAGCAGACGAGGTCCTGGACTATAAGACCCCAGATGGAGCAGCTCTCAAGAGCCCATCAGGCAAGAAATACGATGCTGTGATCCACTGTGCCCCGGCCTTTCCATGGTCTGTCTTCGAGCCCAATTTGAGCCCGACTGGGAAGGTGATCGACATCACTCCTGGGCCGAGTGCGCTGTGGACCTTCGCTGTGAAGAAACTCACGTTCTCTAAGAAACAACTGGTGCCGATTCTTCTCATGCCGAAGCGCGAGAACTTGCAGTATCTTGTTGAGTTGGTGAAACAAGGGAAGCTGAAGACTGTAATCGACTCAAAATTTCCTCTCAGCAGAGCTGAAGAGGCGTGGGCGAAGAGCATCGAGACCCATGCCACTGGAAAGATCATTGTGGAGCCATAAATTGAGTTTTTTCCTTGATGTTGTCTTTATATTATTTCTGAATTTTAGAAATTATCATGAGTTGTATGAATTTGTCAGTTCATTACACAACAAAAGGGCAGACTTTGTAACATAATGATTTAATAAGTTTCTAAAGAAATGGTAATATAATTTTTTAAAATAAAATACATATATATAAAATATATTTTTAATAACAATTTATTCAAAATAAAAATATATTCATAATTTTACTTTATACAAAAATATTAAAATATTCAAAGGCATAATACTTCAAAAGGTTCCATAAATATTTGAGGCATTTTTACAAATTTGCATGGGAAATATAAGAAAGCAATTTATAATTATTCAGGGTCTTTTAAGATATTTTGATTGTTGAGGGTCTTTACAAATTTTTAGAAATAGTTCAGGAATTTTTTGAGATATTTCGATAGTTGAGGACCTTGTAATGCATTATGCCAATATTCAAATATACCATATTAATTTATAAAAAAATATTTTATTTAATTAAAATAATATTTTATTTTATATATGTAATATAGATATTAAAATAAAGATCATTGAAAATTTATTACTTTGATATATTTTTCATAAAAATTGGATGTGAAATTACAAGTTTTTGAAAATTGAGGTGGTAAAACAAAAAAAACAAAATCAAATTGAATGTTACTTTCCAAAAATAGTATGTGTAAGTTTGACGAAAAAATCCCAAATTTACTATTTTTGTTATGGATAATTTATTATTTATATTTATATATATATATATATATACATAGATGTGAGCTTTCAACCGACGGATAAAGGATGGTGCACTAAAACTTATCGAATATCTGGAGCTTCGAGACCAAGGGTTACCAAAATATGTGGAGTTTGAGACCAAGATGAGGAGGTTCCAATTCCGGTTGATCAATTTTTGGTTGCGGAATACATGAATATTAAGGATTTGTATAAACATTAAGAATAAAATAGTTGTTTTACCAGTTGATGGGAACCAAGAAAGCGGGAAAATAATGTTTTATTTTTTGCATGAAAGGCAATTTAGCAAAGCACATGAGCATATGCTATTATTATTATTATTATTATTATTATTATTATTATTATTATTATTATTATTATTATTATTATTATTATTATTATTATTATTATTATTATATTAAAAAATAATCGTTGCGCTAAAAGAAATTCATTGATATACGAAATTCACCTTCAAAAAGCTATTTAAAACAGCAAAAATTAAATAAGGAATAAAATCAATTACTACAAAAGCCTAACTAAAAAATTAGAAATTTCTAGTGTACCAAATAAAATAAAAATAAAAAATAATCAACAATAAGGATATATTCGGTGAAAATCTATATCTATACAATATAAAATAATGGAATAGGCTAAATATAGTTTTCTCATTTTTTTTAGTTTCTTAAAAAAATATTTTACAAAATAATATGTTAGTTTTTAATTAGTTGATTTTTTTTTCAATTTGTTAAAATACAAATAATACATACAAAAAATATTAATTATGTTTAGTTGATTATTTAGATTAAATTTTAATATTTGTTGTGTATTATTTTATTAAATTTAGAGTGTAAAAAATGTTAAACTAATTTTTTTTATAAAAAATTATTAACTAAATTAATTTATATACAATTAATTAATTTATTATAAAAACAAATACTTATTTAGGAGGAAATAAATTTTTTAATAACAAAATATCCTAAATATTTTAATATATTGATTAATTTTAAGATTATATTATAAATATAATTTATTTTATTTTAAAATATATTACTAAGTAAGCAATACTAGTTTGATTAAAGCACAAATGTTCTACCACTTCCTAATAATTAATAAACAAAAAGAGGAAAATAATTATATTTGTATAATTATACGATATATTATACCTCGACGCCAATACGCGAACTGGACATGGTGGGAAGATGGCCGAAAGAGGAACCAGGAATACCATCTAATATTTCTTGTTCTTCTTCTCTGTGCTTTTCAGTTGACCACACACACACTGCTAAACGCAGGAAGAACACATTTCCTCATGCATGTTGATTCGCTCATTCAGATATCAATTTCTCTCTCATAAACCCCATTTTTATGCCCTTCAGTCGCCGTCGCTGTTTTGCACTACTACTCACTCAGGGTCAACTAACGGGTTTGTGTTCAGTGTCTCCGCGCTGATCAAGAAACACAACTGGCAGCACAACACCCGACTGAAATCCCTCGTTTCTCACTTGAGCCCAGACTTAGTTTCAAGTGTTATAGCCTTAAACAGAAGGGATGTTCCTCTCTGCCTCTGTTTTTTCAGATGGGTATGCAATCATTCAACTTATTGTTATAATATAGATAGCAGAATTCAGTTATTGCGTTTACTAGCGTCTGGTAATTCGTGGGGGATTATGCATAAAGTGCTTGTTTTTTTAATTAAAGAGTGTTGTACTTCTCAAGATGATATTTCGAAGCTAATGGGTGCGGTTGAAGAAATGCGGGAAAATGTCGGGTTTCGGGTTAATTATCCATGTTATAGTATGCTTTTGGTGTGTTTAGCGAAATTAGATATGGGTTTGATTGCATTTTCAGCTGTCAAGAGAATGTTGGAGGATGGGTTTGTTGTGAGTGCAATTGATTACAGGAATGTTGTAAATGCTTTGTGTAAGAATAGTTTTGTACAGGCTGCAGAAATGTTCATTTCTAGAATTCTGAAACTCGGGTTTGCGGTTGATGTTTATATCTGTACTTCTTTGGTTTTGGGTAATTGTAGAGCTGGTGAGCTTGGTGAAGCCTTCAGAGTGTTTGCGTTAATGTCTGAAAAGGATGGTTGTGGTGTTAACAGTGTTACATATTCGATTCTTGTCCATGGTCTGTGTGAAGTAGGAAGGTTAGATGATGCATTGAAATTGAAGGCAGAAATGAGTCAGAAGGGCTTTAGACCGAGTACACGCACATATACAGTTTTAATTAAAGCAATGTGTGATAAAGGATTAAATGATCGGGCATTTCATTTGCTAGATCAGATGATAAAGAATGGGTGTAAGCCTAATGTTCACACCTACACAGTTCTTGTAGATATGTTATGCCGAGAGGGAAAGATTGAGGAGGCTAATGGGATGTTTAGGAAGTTGCTACAAGATGGACTTAATCCTAGTACTGTAACTTACAATGCACTGATTAATTGTTACTGTAAAGAAGGGTTAGTGGTTTCTGCCTTTGAGCTGCTCGGGTTGATGGAGAGGAGGCAATGCAAACCTGATATCCGTACATATAATGAGCTTATGGAAGGGTTGTGTAAAATCGGAAGATCCCACAAAGCTGTGGCCCTGTTGAATAAGGTTATAAACAACGGCCTCTTTCCTACTGAAGTTACCTTCAATATTCTCATTGTTGGGTTCTGCAGGGCAGGCCAGCTAGATATGGCTTTCAAGATTTTGCATTCTATGAGCCTGATTGGCGTTAAACCTGATCAATTTTCCTATGCTTCATTCATTGACAGCCTCTGCAAAATGGGAAGACCAGAGCAAGCAGGCATCTTTCTAGGACTGATGATGAAAACAGGAATCTCCTTTGATGAAGTGATCCTAACTTCTCTTATCCATGGTTATTGCAAGGCGGGAAAAACTAGGTATGCACTTTTGATGTTGGAAGAAATGGTTGAAGATGGGTATGTGAAAGGTCCACATGGTTTCAACATATTTCTTGATGTTCTTAGTAAAGAAGTTAAGCTAGTTGAAGAAAATGCTATGTTTGGGAAGATGTTGAAGCATGGTTTGGTTCCGTCTGTTGTGACTTATACGATACTGGTTGATGGGCTCTGCCGAGCAGGTGATACGAACACTTCCTTGAAACTTTTACAGTTCATGAATCTTGTTGGGTGCCCACCAAATGTCTATACGTATGCTATAGTCATCAATGGTCTCTGTCATTGTGGAAAATTGGAGGAAGCGGAGAGTCTTGTGATTGAAATGCAAAAAAATGGAGTATCACCGAATGATGTTATATATTCTTTACTGATCAAATCACATGCTGCAGCTATCAGGTTGAACCGTGCTTTTGAAATAGTTCAAACCATGCAGCAAAATGGTTGTCTGCTTAATAATCAAATATATTCTTCATTACTCTCTGGAATCTTGATGTTGGAAACGACTTATTCTAACAAGTCAATTACTAGAGGGGAGATTGCTGTTGGTTGTTGCTCAACCTTGCTTTTTATGGAGATCCATATCCACCATGCTTTCCAGCTTGTAGAAACAATTTGTGATTGTGGGGTCCCCCCTTTTGATGTGTACAAGTTTCTAATCACGGGCCTATGCAAAACGGGACGAATATCAGAAGCTGATATTCTCGTGCAAGATATGGTGGAATATGGCCTCAGTCCAGACAATGATATCTGTGCTTGCATGATCGCACATTTCTGCAAACATGATGACTATACCCGTTCTCTTGATTGGATTAAGAGATTCGTTGCCTATGGTTGTGTTCCGTCTTTTGCATCTTACAGCTCTGTGATCGTTGCTCTTCGAAAGGCGGGAAGGTTGGAAGAAGCTGAGTCGCTGATTTCTGAGCTTCTAACCAATGCTGGTGTTGAGGATAAACATGCGATCTCACTGTATACCAGTTTTTTGGTAAAGGAAGACGAGCCTAGTCAGTTTTTCGAGCTTCTAAGCTTAATGGAGGAAATGGGGTACATGGAGCGACCAATTGTTTAGCACTATCATTGAAACAGGTACAGAAGAACATGGCTAGATACAGTCCGACATTGATCGGATAATGTGTGTGTGTGTGTTGTCTGAATTGACATGGAAAGGCGGCGACTCTATTCGTCTGGTACTTTTATATATACTTTCATTGCCATTTTGTCTCTATGGTTTGCCGTGAACAAAATGTACCGACTTGTATTTTGTTATGCAGGGGTTATTATCAGTGAATATTAGTTCTCGATTATATTATTTACAACCAATGCAGAAATTGGTAGATACTTTCTCGATTATCTTATTTACAATGAATGATTGACTTTCTCAATTAAATTATTTACAACCAATGTTGCAGGAATTGATAGTCGGGCATTATATAGAGCTGTCTGGCGCCTAGATCGACTAGGCGGTCGCCCAAACTATTTTTTTTTTTAAATTGACATTTTTTTTATATTATATCTCTAATATATTTAGAATATTGTACCATTAATATATAATTTTAACATTAAATTATTTATAAATTTTAAAATAAAAAAATTAAGATAATTATTTTTTAAAAAATTAAAAATTGAAAATAGAAAAACTATATATGTTTGGGCGGTGCCCGCCTAGCCCGACTAATCGTCTGTCTAGTCGTCTGTCTAACTCGCATAAGCACAGAAAACACCTAACAATGTTATTTTCTATATAATTGGATCAGCTAGACACCGCTTAACATCTAAACACCTACCAAATGACCACCTAGATTAATTTTTAAATCGATGTTTGCAACTTGGACATGTCTGTTTGACGCCTTTCTCATTAAAAATGTAAGTATATATGAATGATACATTAAGATAACCGACTAACTATAATTATGCCAAAAATATATACTTTAACAAATAAAAATATATTTAACAAACAAAAATATATACATAAAAATAAAATATATTTATCATATATTGTAACAAACTAATTAGCTATAATTAAACACTAAATATATATACATAAAAATTTATTCATCATATATTCTAACCGTAACGCTTGCACGTATTTCAATTGCACCACTCTAGATTGGTTTGAATAAATTAAGGATAGATAATATTGTATCTTTGATATGATTTGCAGAATATTATACAATATCAAGCTTTATCCAAAGCATATTTTCCCTTTCTTTCGATATAGAGACTTTAGATTTGAAAATTCAATATCAATTTTTTATTATTATTATTATTATTATTATTATTATTATTATTATTATTATTATTATTATTGTGAGACTCCGTACGATGCATGAAAATTATTTTTGTACTATGTTATATTAAAAACATTAGTAAAAATAATAATTATACTTAATATCTGAATTTATAATTTCAATTGCTCATGGACTAATGTTCATGTTACTAATGTTAATAATTTTTGATAAAAAAAATTAATATATTTTATATATATACCAATAAGTCTGCTGCAAATATGAATATATTTTATAATTTAGAAAATTTCAAATATTCCAAATATATCTAGGGCAAATCTAAATTCTATTGAATAAAATTAATAAATTTATTTTATATATATAAAAAAATGGAAGGCACATTCGAGTGGGAAAACGAAAATAAAAACATTCATTTTATTTTATGTATATAGATATACAGATAGATTATTATTATCATTACTAATGTAAGACCCCGTGCGATACACAAAAATTATTTTTGTGTTATTACTAAAACTATATTATTTATTACTAAAATATTTGCAAAAAAATTAATAATTACTTAATATCTGAATTTATAATTTTTATATTTAAGTATGAATTTATAAATATTCAAATCAAATATCAGTAATAAGTGATTTGAAACATACCAAATCTGCTGCAAATCCAATATGAATAGCTAAAATCACAGAGTCAATATTCATTAAATAAAATAATCTATTTTTTAATAATTATAAAATGAATGATTTTTGCATTAGGGCATCTGCAATGGTTGGATGAAAATTCATCCATCCAATCATTCTCTCTCCTCCACATCATTTTTTTAAACACTCAATTTATTAAACACACTCCTTCATTTATTTATCAATCCATATATATTCAATACACTTTTTGTGGGTTCCATATTTTATTTTATATTATAAATAAATAAGATATATGAATTATGATATTATTTATTAATAATATTACAATAAATATAATAGTTCATTATACACTAATTTAAAAAAACACAAAAATCAAAATAAAATATTTTATTCATAAATTTTGAAAATTAAAAAATTATTGAGCCTGGCAGATTGGATCTTTAAAAAAAATATAAAAATTAACTTCAACGGATAGAAAGATAACAGTTATATTCTGAAAAAAAATTATATATTTAAAAAATATTAAAAAATAACAAAACGACTATTTAATTAAAAAAAAAAATGCATTGCAGCCAAAAATAACGGCTCCTTTCAGAAAAAGAAAAAAAGTTATGACGACAGCATGGATGACCTACTATTTAAGGGCATCCAAGTTTTTAAATTACTTTACTCTCTCTCTCCATTTAACAATATAAGTTCAATGGTTTTAAACACCATTGGACATTTGTTTAAAAACTAAATGGGTCATTTAAAGAACCATTACAGGTGCTTAGCGAGAATGTTAATTTGAAATATTTTGTTCATATTATTAACAAAATTAAATCCAATATTTTTATTTGTAATCACTCTAAAATTGAATACTACACAACAATATTGAAGACATATTTTTTCAAGATATTATTTTTTATTTAAAAACTATAAACAGACGCTACAAATATTTTTAATTTTTTTATTAGAGATATTTAGCATCATGTCACGAAATTGGGCCTCTTGGGCCATTTTTGCACTTGGACTTGAGAGGTTTACACCTTGCCAAGTCCAATTCTTAAGCCCAATCTTCAAGCTCAAGCACTTAGCCCACATCCACAACCCTTTGTACATAGAATTCTCTAAAAAAATATGGTAAGATAGGAGTATTTTAGAGAGTGTGTAGAACTCTCCAAATGTGTAGTAAATTGTAGAGAATTCTGGAGACTTAATCTCCACCGTAGGATCCAATCGATCACCACCGTCCGTTGAGGAGGTGGAGTAGTATAAATAAGGGCAACCATTTCATTTGTAACCATCAAATTCTCATTAAGTGAGTTTGAGTTAATATAGCTTTCCTCCAAACACTTGCTCTCTTTACTTTCTTGCCAACACTTTTGCACACACTTCACTTTTGAGAGAGGCTGACTTAGCAACCGCGAGGGACGGAAAGAAGCTAAGGCCGCACGGTTCATTGTTAAGGGAACAAGTCCATGACAATCAGCTTATGATTTGATCAAACACATCTTATATCTAAAATATCATAACTTACAAAAACAATAAAACAAAAAAATTCAATTAGTGGCGTGGAATGGAAACATAAAAATAAAAATAATAACATTTTATTATATTATATGTAGATATATATTACATTATACTTACAATATTAAATTTACATAAAATTTGAATTTTCATCGCACACGGAATATGGCCTAATTTAAATAATTAATATATTTTGTTACACATCTTATATGTCAAATGCTAATAGATTTTAATAAGATATTAATATATTTTTATTTAAATACCAACAAATCAACTGCAAATATGATTATTATATAATTAAAAAATAAATATTTCAAATATATCTAATACAAATCTACATCTCATTGAATAAAGTTAATAAATTTATTATATATATACACAAAAATAAAATAGGTGGAAAAAAAATTCATTTTACGATTATATATACAGATTATTATTATTATTATTATTATTATTATTATTATTCTGGAATGATATTTTATTATTTTTATATATACAATGGGAAAGTTATTAGATATGTGATTCTATATATATATATATAATCTTTGCCAGATTTATGCGTATATATCATCTCAATAATATTTTGGGTAATATTTGGCAAAAATAAAAAAAAATCAAAAGTCAAATATAATTAATTTAAAGATCTAAACTCTAAATCCGGCAAAGATTTACTAGGTCAAAACTTTGCAAGGTCAATACTGTCATTTGGAAAGGCATTGCTATGACCAACTAACCAGCAATATTCCACTACCCCGGGCCCCACCAAAGATATATCCAATTCACACGTTTTACAAATAAATTAAAAAATTAATTAATTTGTATATTATTATATGTAAAAGAAATTGTATGTTATATATATCTAAACTCAATTCAACTGTTCAATAAAAAAATTAAAAAATTATATACGTTATCATTTATTTCATATTATATGTAAAACAATAAATAAATCAAATATTATTTATTTATGTAAAATATATCTATTTAATTTGGTATGTATTCTCAATAAATTATAAGATTTTTCAATTATTAATTATTATTTATTGTATGGTGGTAAGTTTATCGTGAAATTGTTGAGATTCAATTAATAATTTAGATTTAATTTTGATAGTAAAATATATTTAATTATATTATATTTTATCAGTTATATATAATAATTAAAAAGTAAATGAAATTTTGTTTATTAATTTATTTATAGATGACAAAACATTACATAAATATCAAATATGAATAATATTATTAATAAAAATAATTTAATATAAAAATAAATTTTAATTATATATATATACACACACAATATTTGTTTTCTAAGCATCCCATGAACTCCGGGATTTTCCAGTATTTTTATTTGTTTTTGATATATTAGTTTATTTATTTTTACACATTATTGGCTTTCAGTTTCTTCTTCAAGGCTTCTTCTACAGATTTTGCCGCTGCTATTATCATAGCATAACGCCATTAATCCAACTCTCCCTCTCTCTCTCTCTTGTTATCAACGATACATCTCTCATATTACACACTTTCATATGAGGCTATTTCATCCCGGTAAATTTCTACATCGCTTATTATAGTAAAGAGCTTTTTTGTACACGGATACGGTGTTGGATTATGGACTTCTGGTTTCGATCTCGATGTTATCTGCAAACTGAAGTTTCTGTGCTAAAAAAATATTTTACATCTGTTTTATTTTTATTGTCGTCTCTTTTTATTTTATTTTTTGAAGAGTTGATCGTGGGCCGTTCTGAAGCTTGAATGTTCGCTGCAGTTCATTAGTTGACTGTAGTTCTGAGCTATTCTCCCCCCGATAGTGTTTTACAGTGAAATTGATTAATGTGACATATTATGTAAATCTATTATGACAATTGGACGGTAATTGAATGTTGCATTGGGTGTTGTAAATTTCATTCAGGTGTATTTGATAATTGAAATTGTAATTTTAGCTGTTTCAGTGATTTCTCGTAAAAATGATTACTGGTGATTGTGCTATCATGTCATGTTTCATGAAAATATGAGGAATAAATATTTTTTTGTATCACAATTGCAATATTTTCACATTAAGTGACTCTGAATTTGTGTGAATCTTTGCACCTGATTATTCAATTGTGTATGTGCGCGTGCATTTATATATATATATATCTGATACGGAGAATTGCTTTGATCTTTTTCTGGTCACGTACTGAATCCTTTACATCTTTGGTAAATATATTATATAGTTAGTTACTCAAATTAACACAGGGATTGGACTTATATGTGTGTGCTTCATTCATCAGTTGGTCTTTTATTTTTCTCATAATTTTTTACCATTTCCGAATGGCAAGTTAATTTTATTTTACACTGACAAAATCGGTTCTGTTAAATTTGACTGTCGATTTCATCAAATTTTGACAGATGGATGAAATTTGAGGTTCTGAAGAAGTTCTGTGCTTATAGTTTCGTGTGAGTTCTCGGTCTTCGACTTGCTGAAGTCTTTATAGTGAAGATGTGCTTGATCAGAGCGGCTGCTTCTAGATGATAATCACTCCTTGCAACTACTAGAGGGCTGCAAATAGTTATGTTGATAATATTTTGGTTCTCACTGGATTATGCTTGTACTGAAAAGAGCATTTTACTACATATTGTATTACATGGTGGACATAAGCATAGATGTGTTCACAGAGTTAGTTGAAGAGCACTGTTTACACAGTGAAAAAAACTGTTTCATGAGGGTGGATGTCCACTGACCTAAATTTTGTCTTCACTTGCAGTAAATTAAAATGGAAAGGTAAGTGCTTTTTCTTGTACTTGTTTTAAATGTGCTTGTACAAGTTTCATCTTCCAGGCTTTGAATCTCACAATATGGTTTTCTGTGTCCCTGTGCATTGTTGTTCTAGATATAATGTTTTGGCAGAGCTTGGTTGTGGGTCTTGCGGAAGTGTATATAAAGCCATGCATAAGGAAACATTTGAGATTGTAAGGGATTTTCTTGATTATGTTCCTTTCTTGGTCTAGGAAGTTTCAATCATAGCAGAACCGCTTGTATTCTACATACTTCCATTTCTAATCTAGATTTTGTTCCAGGTTGCGGTAAAGAAAATGAAGAGAAAGTTCTATTACTGGGAGGAATGTGTAAACCTGCGAGAAGTAAAGGTTTGCAAGTCAATTTAATGTTTGGTTTATTACTTGCAAAATGATTGAAGGTAAATATGGAAGGTGCGGAAGATTGTTTTCATTGAGAAAGCTAACTTTTCTGTGATACTCTTTTGTGCAGTCTCTGCGTAAGCTAAAGCATCCCAATATTATCAAATTGTTGGAGATTGTCCAAGAAAACAATGAGCTTTTCTTCATCTTTGAGTACATGGTATTATTTCATTGCTTTTAACTTTGTTCAAATTGTTGGAGATTGTCCAAGAAAACAATGAGCTTTTCTTCATATTTGAGTACATGGTATTATTTCATTGCTTTTAACTTTGTTCAAAATGTTGTTGTCTTATATATATTATTTTTTATTTTTTTGAATATGATGCAGTTCAGACCTTACAAAAAAACTTGTTAGAATCTAACAGGAAGACTAGAAATACATTCAAAAGTACAGAAAATTAGTTAGTACATCAGAATGTAGTTAATCGGTAAAGAGCGACTGCCATTTTAGGTGATTGTATTTTCTTGAAAGATATATGTTTTAACAAAAGGCTTGATTTGGGACTTCACATCATGTAAATTAAACATTTGGACTATTATCTATAGGAGTTAATAACGAGTATGACGATTGGAAAATTTGGCTTTATTAAAATTTGACTCCTCTAGAGAAACTTATATCCTTATGAAATATGAATAATGAATAACAATTAATGTTCATAATTCTTTCTTTTTTTTGTTGGGGGTGGGGGGTTGTTTCTCTATAGGAGTACTTCTGTGGGGGAAATTAACATGATATATGCTTTATTCTTCATTTATTATCCACTGGATCAAACTCTCTCTCATGACAATGTTTTGTATTTCCAGGAACATAACTTGTATGAAATAATGAAAGATCGCCAAGAACCTTTTTCAGAGGAAGAGATTCGCTGTTTTATGTCCCAAGTGCTACAAGGGCTCTCCCATGTGCATAAACATGATTATTTTCATAGGGATCTAAAACCTGGTATAAATTAGTAAATTATGTGTTTCTGCCTTATATGTGTGTGTCCTTCTGTTGGATAGATAAGAATGTTGTAAGCTGATTGTCAAAAATTCTTTCTAAATGCAGAGAACTTGTTGGTTACAAATAACAAAATAAAGATTGCTGACTTTGGATTGGCTAGAGAACTGTCATCCCAGCCTCCTTTTACTAATTATGTTGCCACCCGCTGGTGAATAATGTTCACCAACAAAAGTACACCATTTACTGCTTGTGTTTCTGATTCAGAATTGTCTAATGGATGCTCTATATCCTCTTTTGCAAAAGGTATCGGGCTCCGGAGATATTGTTGCAATCTTCATCCTACACTACTGCCATTGGTATGCGTAAACTCTTCTCCGTCAATCTTTTATCATTCTAAGTAAAATGTTTATGAAAACTGCAGTGGTTTGTCTTCTTATATATATATTATATATATATATGTATATATATAGCTTCTCTTACTCTTTGTGGATATATAACTGATAGATGGCTATAAATCCTCACAGATATGTGGGCTGTTGGTACAATTCTTGCTGAGCTTTTCACTTTGTGCCCTATTTTTCCTGGGGAAAGGTGACTGGATAACCTGTCTTCAATCTTAATTTGTTCCTAGTAAGTAGTAACAATATAAGCTTTTCCTTCTCCTGGTTTTATGAAACCAGCTGAAGAATAGAGCTTTATTATGTTTTGAACTATAGTATTTGGATTACTATTTATTTGAGATCATCAACCTAGCTATGATTTTCAGAGATGCATTCTTTATAGCATATTAATCTTATTCCATGTATGACCAGTGAAATCGATCAATTATACAAGATCTGCTGTGTACTTGGGCCACCAGATTGGAGAATCTTTCCTAAGGCTACAAACTTGTCTAGATTAGATGATATCACTAATTCTAGAGTAAGTTCTTTCTAAAGCTTCACATTTATCTGCTTGTCCGTTTCGATGTAATTCCCTGCTTATCGTTATACTTATCGGGCAATATTTTTTATAGATGGTGCCTGCTAATCTTTTTGATATTATTCCAAATGCAAGCTTCGAAGCCATTGACTTGATCAAGGTAGCTTGAATTCAACATGCGAGTTGATATATCGTATCCTTTTGATGAGTGTAACCATGCTTATGCTGATACTTTCCCTGGCAGCAACTTTGTTCATGGGATCCGTTAAAGAGGCCAACTGCAGATCAATGCTTGGAGCATCCTTTTTTCCATGTAATTTGCATCATTTCATATAAACTTAATGTTTTTTCTCCATTAACACTTATTTTTTGCTCCTGACTAGGTCCCCATGCGGAATCCTTGCATGCCTGCAGATACACCAAAGTTAAATCTAAGTAAGTATGGTTGTTTTATAGCACTCTTCCAATGAAATATCATGATCGATTGTTCTGTTCTTACTATTTACATTGCCTGTAGGATCTGAACCAAATCTGGAACTGAAGCTCTCGAACTTTGGTGCTGCAGCGGATGACTGTTTTCTTGGTTTGACATTGGCTGTGAACCCCAGTGTCTCAGACTTGGGTAACATATTGTATATGTTGAGGATTTCATTATTAGATTTTGATATTTTATATTTATGCCTTTTATTTTCTTTCCAATTACTGCATGCTGGGTGAAAGCAGCAAGAGAAGATCCCAAATGCTATAAGAGAGTTGTGTTAAATGAGACAATTGGCTTAAAATTGATATGACTTTACTTAGCACCACATTTACCATTAGGGCCTAGACAACGACTTCATCAGAAATCTAGGTGTGCCAAGTTCAGCATTGTGGTTGTCCTCTAAATCTTGCTTATTGTTCTAACATGCAGAACACACTGATGTAAGTTTTGTCTTTGACGCTCATCCTGACACTTCCATTAATGAATTTAGCGTTTGGAAAGGCATATTGTTACATCTGGGTAGGAAACTGAGAAATTGCAATAGAAAAGAAAAGGGGGGAGGAGAAAACGAAACAATCTGATAAAACAAGCTCTCTGAGCACACTAGTTCCTTCTAAACTTCTCTGCTTTGGCATATTTCTGAACTGCTTTGAGAAAGCTTGATAAGAAAACAGCCCATTTTCAAAGCCTACATCCTATTCTTAATAGCCTGCAATCAAACTTCAGAAAACATTCTTCATATTACATCTTGAGTTTGGAGACAAATAAACTAGACTTGATATTAAATGCCAAGTCAACATACACAGTGAACACAATTGAACTTTGAAAGTTGCAACTCGCTCTTCCAAACAATTTTTTTCCATTTTGGTAGGCTCCCTTTGGAATCTTCTCAAAGTACTTCCTGGAAAAATCTCCCCAAACTAATGATGTACAAATCTAAACATAAAAGGATTTTCTTTTTTTGGTCATATGACAAGTTAATTGCAAAGTAAAGTTGCAAAAGGGAAGTTATTTTCCTAACTTTTCTATGAGTTTCTCAAATACAGAATGCTGCATTTATAAATATAGAATTCCTGTTTCATTGGTGTTCGGTTTGTCTGTTTCCTGCTTTGCTGTGTGTTTTTAGTTGCTGTGGCTCCACTGTTATCTAATGGGTGCTTTTATTTCTTGTAGAGGTGAAAAGTCAAGGCAACAAAGAGGTATGCTTAAAGGCATAGCTTCCTCCTGCTGCTATTTGGTGTAGTATGCAGGATTTTATTTTATTTTTTTAAAATTTTATTTTCCATTTCAATGATAAAACAGTTATTTGGCAGGATATAACGATTTGCTCTGGCGTCCAAGATTCACAGCAATCAGGTAATTTATGTACTTGCTTCTCGCTTTTTACTGCCATCTTGTTGGCCTCTCTAAATAGATCCAGATTTAACTGCGTTATTATCAAGTTTTGTCCCTCAACAAGAAATAATAATTATATGTGCTGCTATTTGCAGATTTCTGGTCACTGTTTCCTTCTGATCACAGTTTAATTAGCCCATCCGTGGAGTCATCCCTATCCTTGTCCTTCAGGTAAGCTACCCGGATTACGTTTAGTTTGGTTCTTAGTGAAAGTTTTCCATACCATTTACAAGGTGTGTGTGTGTGTGTGTGTGAGAGAGAGAGAGAGAGAGAGAGAGAGAGAAGTGTGGATATTACGCACATAAGAATTGTTTTTGGGCTATAAAATATATGAGTTTATTAGAATCTTATCTTTCCCTCTGCTGTTTTACACCATCACAGTTCAGTTCAACATTCATCAGTTGGAGGTCCACAATCAACAGGGTATGCCTTGAAATCCTTTCAGTGCAATACCTTAGACCGTCCCTTACTGGCAACATACTCCCTCTTTCAGTAAGGCCATTATTACCATTGATATGTACAAAATTTGGGGCTTGATCATATACCAAATATGATGTGGAAGTTTGGATGTCGTTATCGCTTATGATTGTTGCCTGTACTCCTGGAAATGACTATACTCTCTTCAGTGGATTTGAAGTTGAATTTTGTAACAAATATTTAGTGCATGATTATGCTCATATGGAGATTGTTTTAGTTTAATGACATCTAGAATGATATATGGGATACGATTGTAGATCAGTTTTGATACCTGTGCTCTCTCTCTCTCTCTCTCTTCTCTCTCGTGTTGAGGATTGCCAATCTGCTAGTGGTTGGTTTCTTGAATGTTAAATGGTACTCTTTGATCATTTTAACCTGAATTAGATGAGTATAGACGGGTATTCTTCTCCAATCCACTGGGTGCATTCTTTCTCCCCATATGTTTTATACACACCCACATGATTGTGTGTGTTGTGAAAAATGCACCTGCAATGTATCTAATGTTGTTTACTGTGATCAGATTAAAGCGGCTTTTCATGCTTTTCCTTTTAAAACTCACTTGAAAACAAATATGTGCATTTATGAAATTCATGTTTTTCTTTTTTTCTTTTTTGACTGAGTAATGCATAATCTAATTATAATGCTACCTTAAGAAGTATTAGTTGCTATCTCATTTAAAACATAACTATTGTACCTTTTATTTGAAAAGTAATACAGCCCCGTTTCAATTGATTTAAGATTATCTTACACATTTAAAAAATCATTTAATAAGTATAATTATGGGTATAAAATAACATCATTCTTTTATAAAATCTTATAATATGCGTACATAGATTACTCTCCTGCGCTGAATTGTTCAAATGAAATTTATCACAAAAATTAAACAATTAAGAAGAACCAAGTGGCATGTTACAAACTTTCCAATACTAAATAAACCAAAAAAAAAAAGTACTTGATCCGTCCTAAAAAAAAAAAAGCACCGCATACAAATTATACTTTTTTAGGAAGGGGGAGTAATATGTTCTTAATGATCACGGTGTATAAATATCATATAATTACACGTCTGTAAAAGATTAAAAAAATATTCATACACTACCTTGTGAAGACGCAGGCATGGGGAAAATGGTTCCAATTGGAACTTTGGCATTCAAGCAGAGCAAATTTGGCAAAATTGTTCAACATAAAGTTGAGGATACAAAATGACAACGTTTAGGTTAATATGAACTTAAGAATAACACTTATTTGAATATGAAAAACATGCTGGAGAGAATTTCCCTCTGGGCTGTAAGACCTTTATGGCCACTCTGACCGGAAAAAAACAAATTCTGGACTCACTTGCTATTGCAACATCAATGGCACTCTCTCAGGCCAAACAAATTCCAAGAATAACCAAAATGCCCTCCATGCTTCTGACCCGATTGTCTAATCGATCTGCTGAGCTGGACAACGTCAAGACTACGTGCACTTTAAGCAACAAAAATTATAATCCTGTTTTCAATAAAAAAATCAACCTTCACTAAGACTAGAATTGGGAACTGTCTGCAAGAACTTTGCCCTTGCTGAAGGGTCACTGGAAAACCGGCCCAAGACAGCCATGGTAGCTGTGCTGCTCCCAAATTTCTCTATCCCTCGAGAAATCATACAAGTGTGACTAGCTTCAACCACTACTATAACATCTTCACCTAAGAGTGATGACACAGTTTCAGCTATCTGTCTTGTTAGCCTCTCCTGTACTTGGAGCTTGAACCCGTAAAAATGTACTATTGACTGCAGAAGAGATTTTCCGACAGGGCTGATCCCATGGGAATTGTAATAGCCTATGTGTACTACACCATGAAAGGGAAGCAAATGGTGTTCACATTGTGCCCAGAAAGGTAAATTCAGCTCAGAATGGATATGCTCTTCGTTGTAGCTGAAATCCCCATTACAAGTTAAAGAATCTCTCTTGCTTCGCACAAATCCATTTAACTTCAAATCCAAATTAGAGTTCTTGAAATTCATCAACCATTTCACAAAGCGAGAAGGGGTTTCTAGAAGCTCTTTCCTTAACGGGTCCTCGCCCAGGGAACAAAGTATTGAAGTTACTGAACTGAGCATTGCTGAATCAGATGCCCCGTTCTTGCATGCAGTGTGAGAGGGGCACCATGATTTCTTGTCTGAGTCATTGGAATGAATATCCTCAACATTTATTCCTCGGAATCTCAGAAGACTGAGGAAATCGGTCCAAATCTCAGCCATGTCATCGTCAAAAACTCCTGTCCCCGATTTAACTAACATCTTTACCCAACCTTTGTGGTTCGGATCAAAGAGAGCCGACTCAAAATTGGGGAAATTAATGTGGGAACATTGGAGGATGACAGCAACTCCAGTTGGCCTGAACCCGTGCTGCAAAGCTGCAGAAATTTCATTGGCCAGTCGCTGTGGATCTTGAAGCCTTTTAGCGAAAACATCAGCAATTCGAGAGAGCTTGCTTAGGCCTACGACTCTTTGACCAGATGGGACATAGCCAACATGACACTTAACCTGGAATGGGAGTAAGCAAGACTCGCAATACGAGAAGACATCAAGATCTCGGACTATTACAAGACCACCAGCTCCACCTGCATGACCAGCCCGGTTTTCCAGCCCAGCTTCTGGAAATAAAGCACCACTGACGATGTCCTTCACCTTTTGCCTATAACCTGGATATATATCGAATGGGTGAAAATCATAAATGTAGCGTTTGAAGATATTACACAATGTGATCAACTTTGCAACTACACACAAAGCAATGAGTGCTTTTACGATATTCTACAGTAGATAATAATCAATTGGGAAATAATCAATCTACAAAGTGATCTTTCCACAGCCACAGGAATTGAGTTCTGCGCATTGGCAAAAGGAACACGACTTTGTCAACTTGACAACCAAAAGGTTCATTTGTGTGTTCAATTTTTAAAAACGGCTTGTAAGATGTAGGAGTCATAAGATCTTTTTAAATAAGTTTAGCTTAAGTTTGTCTAGCAAACTTCAACTTTATAACCCTTCAGTACGCGGGAGGAAGTAAAACTTTTTGCAATCGATGAGTGACTTGTTCCTATAATCATCCCTATATCCTTAACGTGCTTCAAAGGCGACAACAAGATTTAACAGATTAAATACAACTTCACCACAAAGAAGCAAAACTCTGATCTGTTTTCAGGATGCTAATATCAATCTAAACATCCTAAACTATTTTGTATTTATCACTAAAGCTACAACAGTAGCAAATATACAAATTTCATAGGCTCCAATACCACAGATCTTATCATATCTTTCCTCCATTTCACAAAAAACTCACAAGTTACTAGAAAGCAACAGATCCATCTTAGGTGATCCTGGCATCCTAAACGACGTCGTGTTCTAACCCTAATGCCTATTTATTAAATGTTTGAACTTTTTAAGGAAACAACAAAAAATTAATTACAAAAAGCAGATCCAGCTACTACAACGTACAAACCATTATACATAGAAACACAGGTTAATAGAGAATCACCTCTGGTCCCTTCTCTAAGGGCCTTAGCTACACGAAGAGGTGTCTTTCTGAGGCCTTCACGATTGAAATCTTCACCCAAATCCTGCAACAAATCTTTGACAGCTTCTACAATGGCCGAAATCTCAGGCTCTTCCTCAAAACCCAGCTCCCCAATATTCACTCCATTGCTCAGTTTCAAATCATAATGCCCCTCATCTAAAGCGCCCATTGACAAACAAATCGAATCTCTTTTATAAAATCCACAACACCCCTTCTGCCCCAAGATGCAAAACCCAGATCGAAGATTCAAATTTTTTGGCTCCTAAACCGGAAAAAATGACAAAATTATAGGGCAGCCAAATCAACAACCAAGAACAGAATCAAACACACACACACAAATCAAACTATTGAAACCTAGTTTCAAGAATTGCCGGGGGCTGGACAAATACGAAGGGGTGCTACTGAGACAAGATAGAAGAGGATGAGAGAGATGTGTGCCACTTTTTTGAAGTATATTAAACGTAGGGTTCCTTTTGGTTTTGGAATGTGTGGAAGGATTATTCGCACTTATTTTCTTTGCCCACTTCTTCTCTCCCAACTAGATTTTTTTCCCCTTTCTTAACAAAAAAACCGAATAGCTTAGATTTGGCTCATCAGAAAGTGGGACCCAAATGCTTTTTTGTACGGTGGCCGCAAGATTTGGGTCGGTTTAACTATCCTTTTCAGCTATTTCTAAATACTTTTTCCTATATAAATAATAATAATAATAATAATAATAATAATAATATTAAACATATATATATAAATATAAACACCAAAAGCTCATATGCACTGTATATATATATCCTAAATGTAAAATGATAAACATAGGAGTATTTGTGCAAAAATGTGTTGCTCCAACGTTTGTTGTGCAGGTATATTTTTTGTTCTGTTCACATGTTTTGAACTTAATATATATATATATATATATTTTAAATAATATCTTTTGAATAAAGTAATATTTTTTATGATAAAACAGTATTATGATTTTAATATTTTTGTAATTAATTAAATAAAAATAATATTTTTATGGTGAAATTTAATATGAAAAAAGAATATTTTTAAGAATCTAAAATAATATTATTTTTATTCAAAAAGTATTATATCTTACGTGCACAACATAAATATGGTGGAAGGAAGCATTTAGGTTGAATTGGTGAGTTTTCTTTTTTTTTTTTTGGATTGGATCACCATAATTTTACGGACCTAAGTCCGTGCAACTATGGAATGACTTGTTTTTTTTATTATTTTTATTTTTATTTTTTTATATTTAAACTACAAAATGTCAAATGAAAAAAATATGGAGTTTAAAATTTTTGGTTTAAATAAAGCATTTTAGCTAAAAATTACTATATGTTATAGTGTAATACCCGATTATTTTCACGCAATATTTAATTTTTTGATTTATTTTATTTTATTTTACTTTACGGGGGCTTAATTGTTTCAATTAGGATTATTGGACCTTAAGATATTTTTTTCTAAGCCCAAATTTCTATACATATATATATGTTGATATGTCTTGAATCACACACTTCGCAGAGCTGTCACGGGGATATGGAGATATATAGGGAAAGAGAGAAGAATAAGCTTTTCTTGTCATAGAAGAGTTACATTCAGAATATCTTGTCTAGATTTGGCATGTCTACCGCCAAGCCTATTGATACTCCAAGTGCTACAAATATTCATTTATCCATTGATTATGCACCGAAATCTGTAGCTGAGCAGATGTACATGTCTCGAGTCCCATACTCTAATGTTAGTGTTGTCAGCAGGTTCATGGGACAACCTGGAAAGGAGCATTGGCAAGCTGTGAAGAGGATTTTCCGTTATCTCAGAGGTACGTCTGATGTTGGTCTCATTTATGGAGGTGATGCTCACGTTTCTGTGACTGGTTATTCTGATTCTGACTATGCTGGAGATGTTGATAGTAGAAGATCTATGACTGGTTATGTTTTCACTCTTGGTGGTTCTGCTGTTAGTTGGAAGGCAACTCTGCAGGCTACAGTTACTTTGTCTACAACTGAAGCAGAGTATATGGCACTGACAGAAGCTGCTAAAGAGGGAGTTTAGTTGAAAGGGCTTGTAGGTGATCTTGGTCTACATCATGATCAAGTTATTGTATTCTGTGACAGTCTGAGTGCAATCTGTTTGACCAAGGATCAGGTCCATCATGAGAGGACCAAGCATATTGATGTGAGGTATCATTTTCTGAGGAATGACCAGAGAATCAAGGTGATGAAAGTAGGTACTGCTGATAATCCTGCTGACATGTTCACTAAGCCGGTCCCGCATAGCAAGTTTCGACATTGTTTGGACTTGCTAAGCATCACAAGCTGTTAGATGCCCAAGGAGGGCAAATCTGAGGCAGAAAGGAGGAGTCTGTTCATCTGGCATTGTAATGATGCATCTGCAAGGAAGATTCAAGTCAAGGTGGAGATTTGTTGATATGTCTTGAATCACACACTTCGCAGAGCTGTTACGGGGGTCTCGCTGCCCGGTCAGCGAGTCGGGGGGTCAAGGGGGGCGACGTCCCCTTTGCCTGGGGGTCCGGGGGGCGGAGACGCCCCCGGCCCGACGGTATGCAGTATTGGGCCTTAAGCCCAATTTCGGTGTTTTAGGTTTTCCTCAGTACTATATATATGGTCTTTGAGATCTGTAATCTGTAACACATACCACATAATAAAATCCGTTCTCCTCTCTGCCCGTGGACGTAGCCAATTTATTGGTGAACCACGTAAGTCTTGTGTCTTCTTTACGTTTCTTGTTTCTTGTTTATGCTCTATAATCCTATTCTGTCACAACAATATATATATATATATATAATAGAACTTTCAGCTAAGATACGATATATTTTTCTTAGAATCTTATGGTTACGAAGGTTAGTATTTTGTTAGTAAATAATATATTTTCTCTCAATTAGTTAGAGGATTAGATATAGATGCAGATTCTCTCTCACTAAGAAGATACATCTAGATTTAAGTCCTGTCAAACCTATAAATACAACCCAGTATTTCTTCAACATTCTTCATCCGGGTTTTCAAAATTTCAGGTAAAGACCCATAAATTTGTATTGTTCTTTTACCTTAGCCATGACCAGATTAAAACCATTTATTTATGTTGCTTGTTACCGAACCACCGCCGTCATTGTTTTAAACATCTGCTAACCACTGTTACCTCGATAACCTTAATTTACCCTGTTCCCTACGTGCCTGTATCATCAATTTGGTGGAGATTGGGGGAGCAAAAGTTTAGAGAGAGAAAATCTTATTTGAGAAAGAAAAGAGGAGAGGAATCGTGGGTTTCTGTTGAAGTGGAGAGAGAAGGAGATTTCAATTTTTTTTACCCCATTAATTAACCCTTGTAATTGCCACCATACCCCGCCACTTGACCATTTCGTGAACAGTACCCAAAACAAACCAATTCCCATATTTTTTTACCATGTTCTTTATTTTTCTTATTTTTATCTTTATAAGCCTTTTAGACTTAGTTATTAAGACCTCATTTATTTACGATGTAGGCTAGGAGATAAGGAACTTGAATTAGAAGCATATCACTTGCATGATATTTTTGTTATATTACTAGAAGTCACGTAAGAGCTGGAGTTTTTGTACGGTTTGTCAGTTTTAAATATCTTGTTTGTTTAAAGTACGGTTTGATGGTTATATGTTTTGATACGTTGATACGGGATCATTAATTTGATCCACCATTATATGTTGGCCAAGTTTTGATACGAAATGTTACGTTTGATACGGATGTTATATTATGTTATGTCTGATACGTTCATGTTACTCCCTAATTATGCTTTTACAACCATATATTTAATTTTGACAAGCCTGAACCTCACGAGTTGGGTGTACCTCACCCTCTTTTACCTTACTACTTTTCAGGATAGGGAGTTTGTCAAGGCGACGGGAGCAGGCAGATGAAGCATATTTTTATTATTCTTCTTTGAATTATGGGTTACATTTCATTCATAAACGAATTGAAATTTTATTAGGGTTTGTTATGTTTTTCTTCTCACTTATCTTAGGAAACGATGTCGTTTCGGAAATAAATGTTTAAGCCTACTTTTTTGATTATATGAAGCTTTGAGTTTCCCAAATTGAATAATTATTTGATTATATTTTAATTATATTTTTTGCTGCTATAAATTTTAATGTAGTAGGGTTATTTAATTACGTTTTTAATACGATTACATTGAGAACTTGAATTTTATAGTAAATCAAGTAGAGTCATAATTATTTTATATCCACTTTAACAACCTAGTTATTAGGACATAATTACTTATTATTTATTTACTTTTTTTATTTGGTAACTTATACTTTTTTTTATTAAAAATATGTAATAAATTAATATATATCTAAATAAATATTTGGGTCATTACATATAGCATGCAAAGCTATAGATGTTGAATAAATAATTTTTTTACTATATATGATCAAATTAACTTTATTTTTCTAATAAATAATAAGTAGAGCTTGTGCCGAAAATTGAAATAACTAACCATTGTCCTCGACTTTTATGATATATTTTTTCTTTATGCACGCTAACAAATTATTGTTTGCAAAATTGAAGCATGTTATGGGGTATTGTTTTATATTTGATAATAATTTAATTTCAATATAATATAATATGTTTTAAGAGGTCTAAGACTACTAAAAAAGAAATGTAAAATTGTTGGTGGTTGTTGCTTATATTATAAAATAAAAACAAAAATGTCATCATCTTTCTATTAACAAAAACATAATTTTACTTTATTTGAATTTCTAAACAAAAAAAATGAAATCAACTTATTCAATGTGTATAGAAGTGTGGACCTAGACAAAAATTGGGATAGATGTAAGTAATTAGAGCCCCACGTAGAGTTGAAAAAAGTCAAAGGTGGTGTATTTTTATGTTAACTAGTACATTTTCTCATGCGATTTAAGACATATTATTATAGTACAATATTATTAAATTTTATAATATATTAAATTAATATTTTTAAAAATATATATATAATTATGTTTAATAATTTATATATGTACCGTGATTATAATAAGAATATAAATATTATATATATAATCATATGTGAACATTAATTAATTTTATTTATAAAATACAATCATCAAATCGCCAAATATATAGTATTTACTTTTAAAATCAAGAAAATTGAATAAAATCTCGTATATCAATGTGAATATTTTATTATTATATATAGCATCGAATCTGGCACAATTCATAATTGATTTGTTGAAATCAAGTAATTATGAAGATATATGAATTTTTTTTATTAGTTTAGATAAAATTAATAACATTACCAATATTAACAAATAAAAATAGGGTGTTTCTAAAATCACCACCAAATTTACTTTGCACACTGCATTAATTTTACTCACAAAATTAGATATAATGTAAATGACATTTTTACCCTTATTTAAAAATTAGAAAACATACATAAATTTTAATTTTTAATAAATAAATATTTATTAATTTTGTGTGTGGATGAAATAAAAATTTATTTTATTAAAAATTAAAATTTGTGTATGTTTTTAACTTTTAAATAAGGGTATTCATGTCATTTACATTATATCTAATTTTTTGAGTAAAATTAATGTGGTGTGCAAAGTAAATTTAATGGTGGCTTTAGAAACACCCATAAAAATATTTAAAAAAATAAAATGAATGATTTATTGGTTAGCAATATAAGAACATTATTTAAAAATCCACCTTTCCATTTGTAGAAAGAAAAATGGGTGAGAAAAATGATAATAACAAATATAGAAACAATCAGACTATTATATATATACTAGTATGTTCTCCCATACGATGCACGTACATATTATTATAGTATAATATTATTGAATTTAGAAATACATAATATTAATATTTAACAATATATATATATATAATTATGTTCAATAATTTATATATGTACCATGATTATAATAATGATATAAATATTATAAATATAAATATAGTGAACATTAATTAATTTTATTTATAAAATACAGTCATCAAATTATCAAATATATAATATTTTCTTTTGAATCAAGAAAATTAAATAAAATCTGGTATATCATTGTGAACAATTTTTATTATTATGTATAGTATCGAATCTACCACAAATTCATAATTGATTTATTAAAATTAAATAATTATGAATATATATGATTTTTTTATTAGTTTTGGTAAAATTAGTAACAATACCAATATTAAAAAATAAAAATTTAAGAAATTAAAATGAATGTTTATTAGTTAACAATATACCAACATTTTCTAAAAATCTGTCTTTCCATTTGTGGAAAGAAAAATGAGCATGAACTTCTTGTTTGACCACGAATAGTATCACCCTACAAAAATAATAAAATTAAATATGTTAAATAATGCATGTTTCGTACTACTCATTTTATCATGTTTATTGTGAAATTTATTTTTTGATGATACATATTACACACTCAAAACTGAAGATCTGATTTTTGTCTGCAAATGTAGTTACATCGTAAGTGCGAACAAATAAAGTCTAAAAGTCCAATCCATTCTCTTTAGATGAAAATCTTTCATAAAGTTAAAAACAGTCGACATTACAGATCAATAAAGTAAGGTAAAAAAAGCATATGAATATTAAGAGTGCACAATGTAGATGAAACAAAATAATACATTATTTATTATAAAAATTCAATTCAATAAATAGTTAGCTATTACTAAAAAATCTAGGTTTAGTTTAATAGATATGTATTGCTGAAAAATCTAAAAATCAGCTCAACAGATCGGTACATATACTATTCTAACATGTAGATTAGTTAGATATGAGATATGTTACATATATGAATAGATTATTATGGAAATTGATAAGTTAAAATCAACATTCCAAATCTTGTGATATTACTAAATCAATTATAACAAAATTGTCTGAAAATCTTGAAAATATAAATATATTAAAATATATGCTTATTGGTTAGAAATATAACAATATTTTCTAAAAATATGTCTTTTCATTTATGGAAAAAAAAGATTTGTTACATATATGAATAGATTATTGTGGGGATTAATAAGTTAAAAGCAACGTTCCAAATCTTGTAATATTACTGAATCAAATATAACAAAAATTTTCTGAAAATAAGAAAATATAAATATATTAAATGAATACTTATTGGTTAGTAAAATAAAAATATTTCCTAAAATCCGTCTTTTCATTTGTGGAAAGAAAAATAGGCGGGAAAACTGATAATATCAAACATAGAAAGCCAGTTTACTAGTGTGTGTGTGTATATATATACACACATATATATTTTTTAAAAGGCATGTTATAAATGATAATTGACACAAAAATCGTGAATTTTCATGTAATTAAAAATATATTTCCAGTAGTAGTGGGCCCAAAGTATAAATTCCGGGCTTCACGTCAGCAATTAGAATGTGAAATTGGCCCACATGCACCTAATTGAAGAAATTACAAAAGTGATGCACTTTGCTGTTATATTTGAAATGTTATGTTGCAATTGATAATTGAAATTGAATAAAATATGGTGAATTTTTATGTAATTAAGCCTATATAAATCTAATTAGAAAGATTCTCAAATTGAACCATAATTGTTGTATTGAATTTTTGTTTAAACATATTTATATTTTATATCCATATGATTTTGTGAGGATAATTCATAAAATAACTTATTTTTCAATATTGTAGAAATGAAACATCGATCAATATAAAATTATAATATTAGTATAAATAAAAAGTAAGATTTTTGTGCATAAAATCGGTTGCAAAATCTAGTAACCTATCATTTAATTTATGTAAGTGATGATTTCAAAATATAATATATTTTTATTCCTAATCTACTTTTTATGAATAATCCACCAAATTATTTCTCACTAGAACTGCTTTGACCCATAAGATAAATCCACTTATGCTTTATGCTTGGTAATGAGACTTTTGTTGAAATATGAACCAAATTATTTCGTAAAAATATTATACTTTTAATTACATTTATAATAATTTGTCAAAATCATGTTAAATGTAATTGTGATTTTGCACTATTTATTCACCACTCCAATGTTCTTGTGTTTCACCGATCTATTGATTTGTTTTTCTTTTTTCTTGTTTTATACAAAATTAAAATAATAGTTTGTTTTTTCAAAATTTTAAAATATAAATAACCTTTTGTTTTTTTTTTAATCATTTTCTTATGTATAATATTTCAAAGTAACTCTCATATTTTTAATTTGACACACATTTCATAAATATTAAAAATAAAATAGAGATTCAACAAACACAATTAATTATGAGTTGGACTATTTATATATGTGTTAGATTTAACTAATCATGCTTCAATTGATCTAATGTCAGATTCAAAATCTACAATTAATCATGCACCGTAACATCAATATTACGACCAATAAGGTTTGGAAGTTTCACATCTTAATACCTAACCCGATAGTTGACTTTATCTAGGGGTGTTAATAAGCCAGGCTGGCTCGCAAGCTGCTCGAGCTCGACTCGGTCAAAGCTTGAGTCAATTAAGCTCAGCTCGATCTCGAGCTCGGCTCGAAACATTAGCCGAGCCAAATTTACTTAGGCTTGTCTTGAAAGCTCGTGAACAGGTTCGATTATTTTTTAATTAATTAATTTATAAATATTATCCAAAAAATGAGTAATAAGTTACTCAACACATTTATAAAACTTATGAAAAAAACATGGAGTAAGAAGAATTACAAGAAATAAGACAATTTTTGATTATTTTGTAATAACATTTTACTTATGAAAATATGAAATATTATTTATTGTGAGACTTTTTAATGGTGTAAACTTTGAACTCTTTTGGTTGTAAAATGTGAGACATTTAACTATGAACATTATAATTTTCTTTGTTAAGTTTATTATTTTCGAATGTTAAATTAATTTTCTTCTCTTGAAAATGATGAAAATTATTAGAAAAATATTGAAACATTATAAATTGTATTAATAGAGCCCAAAAATAAATTTAAATTTCGAGCCAAATCAAGCTCGAGCTTTCTCAAGCCTCGAGCCGAGTCGAGCTCGCAATTGCATATTACAAATTTGAGCCGAGCCTAATATTTTAAGCTCGACGAGTTTCGAGTTCAAGCCGAACTCAGCTCAGCATTGACAGCCGTAAACTCTTATCCATGAGTTATCTAGTAACAGGTCTGTCCCAATTAGGCACCTATGGATGGGCCCAAGCCCACTACTTCGTTATTTGGTATTTAATTTATTTGATTATGTATTATGATTTTAAATATTTATATGGATTTGAATTGTTAAAAAAAAAAAAAAAAAAACTTAGTTATATGATTTTCTTATAGTAAACTTATTAAATTATTTTAAAATTGTAAATACAAATACTTAATTTTAATTAATTTAAATTTTAAAATTTAAAATTTATTCTATAAATAATTCTGTATCTTTACTAATATAACTAGAAACGTGTCTATTATAGTAAATTAATGTTTTTCCTGCCTAACAACTGTTTTCTTTAATAAAAATTTAATAAATTTAGGTCTAATCTATATATATAAAATAGCAGAAGAAGTACATTTTTAGTAACCCTTTGTATTTTTCTGTTCGAAATATCATACTAATTTAAGAAATATATATGACATCATCTTATTTGATCATTAAAACACATTTTGTTTTATATTATTTAAAAGAAATAAATTGTTTCTATTTTATAGGAAACTTTTCATATATTTAGATTATATAAAATCCAGATTTTACGTCTCAGTTGTGAATAATTATTTTGCACATTAAATATTTTAGGATATGTTCCAAAAGTTTAGGAACAGCCATAGAGATATGTAACAACTTTATGAGATAAAAAAACTAAAATAATTATGAATTTTTATTTTCTTAATCTCATTGTGCATAACAATTAATGTTGAGTTATTGAATTTATCTTATTTATTGTTACATTACATATTATTTTTCTCCAAAATTTTGATATAAATTAATTAGTGGCAATGCGTTAGGGAACTACCTTCTAACTCCAAACTAAATTATTGATATTAAGTATAACATTTATATATTTATATATATAATAATAATAGAATTATTAACAATTCTAAAAATAATTGGTCTTCCTGCGGAAATTACCATGCTTAATCGGATAATTTTTAGCGAAATTCTTGGCCTTTGAATTTTTTTTTCATATTTCTGTAATTTTAATTAATTATGTTAGAAATATAATTGGATGGCTAATAATCCCATAATTTAAGGAATTATAATTACTGATTTAATTGATATTGACGTTGAAACAAGATCTTTAATAGCAAAATCATGTGAAATGCAACATATTATTTTATCATCGTTAATTAAGTAAAAATCAAAATTATAATCTTTCCTATTTGTGTTAACACAACAACATTAGTGGCTTCAATTACAACGGAACAACTAAAGAGAAAAAGAAGATCTTTTTAATTTATTTTTTACTCTAACTATGAACATTGTAATTTTCTTTGTTAAGTTTATTATTTTCGAATGTTAAATTCATGTTCTTCTCTTGAAAATTATGAAAATTGTTAGAAAAATATTGGAATATGTATAAATTGTATTAATAGAGCACAAAAATAAATCTAAATTTCAAGCTAACCCGGGCTCGAGCTTTCTTAAGCCTCGAGCCGAGCTCGCAATTGCATGTTACGAATTTAAGCCGAGACTAATATTTTGAGCTCGACAAGTTTCGAGCTCAAGCCGAACTCAGCTTCTCGAGCTCAGGTCAGCATCGACAGCCCTAACTCTTATCCATGAATTATCCAGTAACAGGTCTGTCCCAATTAGGCACCTATGGATGGGCCCAAGCCCACTACTTCGTTTTTTATTATTTAATTTATATTTAATTATGTATTATGAGTTTAAATATTTATATGGATTTGAATTGTTAAAAAAAAAAACTTAGTGATATGATTTTCTTATAGTAAACTTATTAAATTATTTTAAAATTGTAAATACAAATACTTAATTTTATTTAATTTAAAATTTAAAATTTAAAATTTATTCTATGAATAATTCTGTATCTTTACTAATATAACTAGAAACGCGTCTATTATAGTAAATTAATGTTTGCCTACCAACTGTTTTCTTTAATAAAAATTAAATAAATTTAGGTCTAATTTATATATATAAAATAGCAGAAGAAGTACATTTTTGGCAACCCTTTGTATATTTCGGTCCGAAACATCATACTAATTTTAGAAATATATATGGCGTCATCTTATTTGATCATTAATACACGTTTTGTTTTATATTATTTAAAAAAAAATATTTTTATTTTATAGAAAACTTTTCATATATTTAGATTATATAAAATCCAGATTTTACGTCTCAGTTGTGAATAATTATTTTGCACATTCAACTAGAATATGTTCCAAAAGTTTAGAAACATCTCCATAGAGATATATAACAACTTTATGAGATAAAAAAACTAAAATAATTATGAATTTTTATTTTCTTAATCCCATTGTGCATAATAATTAAAATAAAAATATATAAATGTTATACTTAATATCCTCCACCCGGACTATTCTTCTCTCACTCTAACTATAATTCAATTCTCTAAATTTTCTTGATTGATGCTTTGTCGAAAATATTTTTAAAGTCTTATCATCAAGGACATCGTAAAGAAAAAGGGTTTTATAACTTTTGTTGTAGACATCAAATTTTTGGAGAATAGAGAAGAAAAAGGTTACATTTGGAATTTTGTAATAAGACTATTATTTTTTCCATTAGTTACCATTTTTACTATTATTTAGGTCTTGAAAAATTCATATTATTTTTTTCTAACCAATGATTGCGTGGTTGCTGGCTTGCCGCTTACTAAGATTGATATTTTTAATTATGAAACCATGTAAGATCATTTTTTCCTTTGTATTATTGTTGTGGTTTGGAGGGAGCTTTTGGTGTTGTTGTTTCTATTACTTCTGCATTTCCTAATCTGTGTACATTTAGTGATTCTTTATATTTTTTTAGTACTAATTATTGGAGATGTGTTTATGTATCTTAAACCTAATTATTATTATACATTTAGCAATTTTTTGTATGTATTGATGTTGTTCGTTGATTTCTCTGCATCAATTTTTTTTTTAATCTTCCTAAATTTCCACGTATGCATGTATGGATGGGCTCAAAATTCACTGGTATTGCAAACTTGATCCTTTGAAGAACTTTTGGAAGACTAAGTTGAGTCTTTGGGATATTGTGATTTCTTCCCAATTACAACAACATGAATATAACTTTATTGAGATAATGCGCACGGACAATGAGGTATGTGATTATGTATCGATCGGGGTTTTAGTACGCTTGAATTATTAAGGAACTTTCGTGTACATGTATTTTGTTTTTTATTTATTATATAATTTGTAAGTGTTTTTTGTATGTATTAATTTTTTATGTTATGTGTGTAATGCAGATGAAATAGTAGTCCTTCATTCCATGATTTATTGATATATTTATTTTATTTTTATTGATGTTAGAAAATAATTTGAACATGTAAATATTGTAGTTACATTGGATTGTTAATTTGTGGATTTGGTGGAAAATATATATAAAAATTGTGTAAATTTGGTGGGTTACACTGTTCGTGAAAATTTTAAATATTTAGTGAGCTGCGGTAATAGTCGAAGCGAATTGAAACATTAAACTAAAAGCCCATACATTATCTAATAAGCAAGGATTGTGTGATGGAAAATGGGAATATAAAATACTTGATCAATATAATTTATTTCATTTTTTTCTAAAAATATTTTTATTATAATTTAAAACTCTAAATTATGAAAATGGGGTATTCATTTCCTTCATTCGGTTTCTTTTGGAATTTTTATATCTAGATATTGGATGTATTTCCTTTCAAAGTCATATATATATATATATATATATATATATATATAATAACAGAAGCCACATAAGAGGTAATGTTTTAAAAGTTTTAATTTTTTGCACAATTCATAATAGTTTACAGTTTTTAAGGTTAATAATAATGTTATTTTTTTAATTTACTCCTAAATAGTATTTTTCTTGTTTGTTATACGGTTTATAATATAATAATACAATAAATTATTATAAAAATAATAATATAATTTTTAAAAATAAAATATATAATTTTTAAAATATATTTGTAATAAAAATTGTTTAAAATAAAAATATGTCACAATATAAAAATATATTAAATATTAAAATATACAACAATTAATCGATGAAAAAATATTTTATGTTTAAAACTTAATATTTTATTTTATAAATGCAATATGGATATCAATCGAAGATTATGAAAAGATGACTAATTTAATATATTTTTCATAAAAAAGAGAGTTGAGATGAAAAAGTTATAAACCTTTAAAAATTAGAGTGAAAAAGCAAAGAAAAAATATGATTGGATATCATACTTTCTAAAAATAAAAAGATAATTTAAATGGAAAAATGACATTTCTGTAAATTTTTCTAAAATGTCTCGTTCTCATTAGTAAAGGTTGTATTAAATACTTGATTTATTTTTTAATATGTGTTAAAAAATTTAAAACAACACTTAATTTGAATAGAATGTGATGAAGGTTTTTCCCTCTGATAAATAAATAGAGATGAACTATGATGGGGAAGAAGTGCCAACTGTTGATCAGTGGAGGGTGGATCTGGGTTGCTGAAAGTTTCGTCGGAAAGACCTGCATAAACTCTGTTTATGAATTTGGTGTAGATGTATTTGAAGAGGTTGTAACTATTTATTCGAGATAATAGTTTGACTCTTTCTTCGTAAGACTAAATTGTCCCGTATTCAGTGCTCACAGTCTACGGCAATCGTTCTCAAAATACAACAACTGGGAACTTAAGGATTGCAGCACAATGATGCCAAAAGTGATCGATGAATTACTTGATACTCGAAACTTTCTTTAGACTTAGAGAGAGAATACTACAAATGCTAAAATATTTTGTATGCAATTTTAGTGGAGAAGTTGAATGAATGATTTGGGGATCTATTCATAATATTTGAAGAGATGTGGTGAAGAGTGTGTGGTGTCATTCATAAATGAAGGCCTTTTGGACCGAAGTGGTGTGGATCACACCCCTTGGTGAATAGGACCATTTTTGGGATGAATTGGTGTGGATCACATCCCTTGGCCTTGGCTCAAATCTATTATGCCTATCATACCCATTCGCATAAGCACACACCCATTCACACAAGCACACACCCAGTCGCACATCCTCACATCTTTTCTCTTCAATATTTTCATATTTTAGTTGTTAACTTTCATCATTAATTTCACATTCATCCGAAATTGAACTTGAGAAAATAAATACTCTAAAATTATTTATTCGGAACATAGATTCTGATTTTGCAACTTATTTTCATTTATTTTCAATGGAACATCAAATTGAAATAGATCAAAAAATGGTCAACACCAGTCTTTTTTCTAAGCCAATTTCCAACAATCCTCCAAATGAATGAAATTAATGCATGTATGAATGCAAACACATACAAAAAAGACTGGTGTAGAAATTATTAAAAGTATAAATATTTATCCTTACCACACGTCTGAAAATACGCACTTGGGCAGCTGCGAGAATGAGGCACTAGATGGGTTCCAAGTGCATAACTGAGCTTTTAATAACTTAGTTGTCTCATTGAACAAAGTTTGTGGGATCTCCACTTATCATGGTTGAGTTACCGCTATGAATGTTCTTTAGTGTGTGGGTTTTAACCACATTCCCCTTACTGCATTATACAATAGATCTCGGTTAATGTCTTTTGTCAACGGATCCGCTATATATTCCTTTGACTTTACGTAGTCGATGGAAACTATACCACCAGAGATCATTTGTCTGACGGTGTTGCGTCTCCTACTAATATGTCGAGATTTACCATTGTACAAATTACTTTCTGTTCTCCCGATTGCTGACATATTGTCACAATGTATCATAACCGGAGGCACATGTTTTGTCCAACAAGGAATATCCTCTAGAAAATATCTAAGTCATTTAGCTTCTTTGTTGGCCTTGTCAAGTACAATAAACTATGACTTCATTGTGAATCGAGCTATGCTTGTTTGCTTAGAGGATTTCCAGGATACCGCTCCCCCACCTATTGTGAATAGATATCCACTTGTGGACTTGGGGTCTTTTGTATCTGATATCCAGTTTGCATAACTGTATCCTTCTAATGCAGCTGGATATTTAGTATAAAGTATCACATGGTTCATTGTATGTTTCAAATACCTCAGAACCCTAGTCAATGCTATCCAATGATCTTTCCTAGGATTGATCGTAAATCTACTAAGCTTATTAACTGAGTATGCAATGTCAGGGCGTTTACAATTAGTTAGGTACATCAAACTGCCAATGACCCTTGCATAGTTCAATTGAGATACCAGGTCTCCTTTATTTTTGGCTAAGTGTAGACTTAGGTCAATCGGAGACGCCCCCGGCCCGACGGTATGCAGTATTGGGCCTTAAGCCCAATTTCAGTGTTTTAGGTTTTCCTCAGTACTATATATATGGTCTTTGAGATCTGTAATCTGAAACACATACCACATAATAAAATCTGTTCTCCTCTCTGCCCGTGGACATAGCCAATTTATTGGTGAACCACGTAAATCTTGTGTCTTCTTTACGTTTCTTGTTTCTTGTTTATGCTCTATAATCCTATTCTGTCACAACAAACTGGTATCAGAGCCTGGTCGTTTCGATCAGGGTATTTTCCGCACTGTTAGGGTTTTTTGGAGCCGATCAAGAATGTCTGCTTTCAACGTAAAAGTTGACAAATTCACCGGGAGAAATAGTTTTGGCTTATGGCAGATCAAGATGCGATCTCTGCTGAAGCAGCAGGGTTTGTGGGCGCCGCTATCAGGAAAACCTAAATCTGAGGATGTAGATGAAGAAGAGTGGAATACCCTAGAAGAAAAGGCCCACTCGACTATCATGCTATGTCTGTCTGACGATATCATCATCGAGGTTGCGGATCAGGAAACTGCCGATGGTCTCTGGAAGAAGTTTGAGAGTCTCTACATAACGAAGTCTCTAACCAACAAATTGCTTCTGAAGCAACGTCTGTTCCGTTTACGCATGCAGGAAGGTACACCCCTTCGGGATCATCTAGATAAATTAAACAAAATTTTACTAGATTTGCGTAATATTGATGTTAAAGTAGAAGATGAGGACGCTGCTTTAATTCTGTTAGTATCTTTGCCTGAATCGTATGAGAATTTTGTTGAATCGTTTATTACTGGGAAAGATACTCTGTCTTTGGAAGATGTTCGATCTGCCCTCCACAGCAGAGAAGACCGTCAACAGGCAACTGGCTCGGCCACAGAAAATCAGGCATCGGGGCTGTTTGTCACGGGTAAGGGACAAAAGAAATCTGGGAAGAAAAGTGGGAAGCCGAATCAGAAAGGTTCAAAAGATCCTAAACCCGATGACATCTGCAATTAATGTAAAGAACCAGGGCACTGGAAGAATGATTGTCCTAGGAAGAAGAGGAAACAGGAGAAGAAAGAGGGTGGCGGTTCTGCAGCTGTTGCAGAAACTGATACAAATTCTGAAGATGATCTGGCCTTGGTTGCAGCTGGACAGTCATATCGTAATGATGTGTGGGTTCTTGATTCTGGGGCATCATATCATATTTGTCCTAACAGGGAGTTCTTCTCGACCTATGAGCAGATAGATGGAGGAAATGTTACCATGGCTAACAGTGCTGCCTGCAAGGTGGTTGGGATTGGCTCAGTCAGGATACGGACACATGATGGGGTATTCTGCACCTTGAATGAAGTCAGGCATGTTCCACAGATGACGAAAAATCTGATATCATTGAGTCTCCTTGACAGCAAGGGTTTCAGTTTCAAAGGTGAAGGTGGAGTTATGTATGTCTGTCAAGGTTCAAAGGTGGTTCTGACAGGCTTGAAACGTGGTAACTTATATTATCTGCGAGGTTCCACTGTGACAGGTTCTGCTGATGTTGCATCATCTGAGGTTCAGACCATGGATATGACCAGGCTGTGGCATATGAGGCTCGGTCATATGGGAGAAAGAGGGATGCAGATTTTGTCAAAGCGGGATCTTCTTTCTGGGCATAAAGTGCAGAGTCTTGAATTCTGCGAACATTGTGTTTTTGGGAAGCTTCATCGCAGCAAGTTTCCAAAGAAGGCAGTTCATCAGACCAAGGGGACTCTTGACTACATTCATATGGATTGTTGGGGTCCGTCACGTGTTGAGTCTATTGGAGGCCACAGATATTTTGTGTCTATGATTGATGACTACTCTAGGATGACTTGGGTAATTATGATGAAACACAAAAGTGAAGCTTTCAAGAAATTCAAGCAGTGGAAAGCGTTGGTAGAAAATCAGATTGGGAAGAAGATCAAGCGACTGCGAACTGATAATGGCCTGGAGTTCTGTTCGTTTGAGTTCAACGAGTTCTGCAAGGATGCAGGGATTGCTCGACACCACACTATTCGACATACACCGCAGCAGAATGGTGTGGCAGAGCGCATGAATCAGACATTGCTGGAGAGAGCGAGATGCATGCTCTCGAATGCTGGTTTGGCTAGAAAGTTCTGGGTAGAAGCAGTAAACACGGCATGCTATCTGATCAACCGTGGTCCTCACACTGGCATTGATTGCAAGACACCTTATGAGGTATGGTCTAATAAACTTGCAGATTATTCAATGTTAAAGGTTTTTGGTTGTAATGTTTACTATCATGTTAGTGAGGGTAAATTAGAGCCAAGAGCTAAGAAGGGTATATTTGTTGGTTTCGGGGATGGAGTTAAGGGATATAGAATCTGGTCACCTTCAAAAAATAGAGTTATATTCAGTAGGAATGTGATTTTTGATGAGAATTCTATGCTTAACCCCACTGTGAAGTCCATTTGTACAGAAAATTGTAGTAGTGTTGATAAACAGGTGGAGCTGCAAGTCACTCTCGATGAGTGTAAATCACAACTCCAAGGTGGAGAAGATCAACATACTACAGCTGAAAGTGCAAGTTCAGATGTTCATCCAGAAGCTCGCCAGACAAGCATAGCGGTTGATAGAGCTAGGAGAACATGTGTGAAGCCTCATGTGCGGTATGGTTTTGAGGATATGGTGACTTACGCATTACAAGTCGCTGACGAGGTGGAAGAGGAAGAACCATCTGCAGGTGAACCATTCACATACAGAGAGGCTGTTTCAGGTAGTGAGTCGGCCCAATGGCTCGCTGCAATGAGAGAAGAGATGGAATCACTTGCTAAGAATGAGACTTGGGAGCTGGTCAAACGGCCTAAGGAGAGAAAGATTGTTACTTGCAAATGGATATTCAAGAAGAAGGAAGAAACCATACCTGGTGAGGGTGTGAGATACAAAGCTCGGTTAGTTACAAGAGGGTTCACACAGAAGGAGGGGGTTGACTATAATGAGATATTCTCACCAGTGGTAAGACACACTTCCATCAGAGTGTTACTAGCAATGGTTGCACATCAAGATTTAGAACTTGAGCAACTAGATGTGAAGACAGCTTTTCTAATGGAAAGCTCGAAGACGATATCTACATGACTCAGCCAGAGGGGTTCCAGGTTCTGGGGAAGGAAGATTATGTTTGCAAGTTGATGAGGTCTTTATATGGGCTAAAGCAGTCTCCAAGGCAGTGGTATAAGAGGTTTGACAGTTACATGATCTAGTTGGGATACAACAGGAGTCCGTATGATTGTTGTGTGTATCACAACAAAGCTGATGATGGTTCCATGATCTATCTCGTCCTGTATGTGGATGATATGCTCATAGCTGCGAAGTCCAAGTCTGATATTCAGAAGTTGAAGGATCTGCTCAGTGCTGAGTTCGATATGAAGGATTTGGGTGCTGCCAAGAAAATTCTGGATATGGAGATATATAGGGAAAGAGAGAAGAATAAGCTTTTCTTGTCACAGAAGAGTTACATTCAGAAGATCTTGTCTAGATTTGGCATGTCTACTACCAAGCCTATTGATACTCCAAGTGCTACAAATATTCATTTATCCACTGATTATGCACCGAAATCTGTAGCTGAGCAGGAGTACATGTCTCGAGTCCCATACTCTAATGCAGTAGGGAGTTTGATGTATGCTATGGTCTGCACTAGACCAGATCTTGCACATGCTGTTAGTGTTGTCAGCAGGTTCATGGGACAACCTGGAAAGGAGCATTGGTAAGCTGTGAAGAGGATTTTCCGTTATCTCAGAGGTACTTCTGATGTTGGTCTCATTTATGGAGGTGATGCTCACGTTTCTGTGACTGGTTATTCTGATTCTGACTATGCTGGAGATGTTGATAGTAGAAGATCTATGACTGGTTATGTTTTCACTCTTGGTGGTTCTGTTGTTAGTTGGAAGGCAACTCTGCAGGCTACTGTTACTTTGTCTACAACCGAAGCAGAGTATATGGCACTGACAGAAGCTGCTAAAGAGGGAGTTTGGTTGAAAGGGCTTGTAGGTGATCTTGGTCTACATCATGATCAAGTTATTGTATTCTGTGACAGTCTGAGTGCAATCTGTTTGACCATGGATCAGATCCATCATGAGAGGACCAAACATATTGATGTGAGGTATCATTTTCTTAGGAGTGAGCAGAGAATCAAGGTGATGAAAGTAGGTACTGCTGATAATCCTGCTGACATGTTCACCAAGCCGGTCCCGCATAGCAAGTTTCGACATTGTTTGGACTTGCTAAATGTCACAAGCTGTTAGATGCCCAAGGAGGGCAAATCTGAGGCAGAAAGGAGGAGTATGTTCATCTAGCATTGTAATTGTGCATCTGCAAGGAAGATTCAAGTCAAGGTGGAGATTTGTTGATATGTCTTGAATCACACACTTCGCAGAGCTGTCATGGGGGTCTCGCTGTAATCTGAAACACATACCACATAATAAAATCCGTTCTCCTCTCTGCCCATGGACGTAGCCAATTTATTGGTGAACCACGTAAATCTTGTGTCTTCTTTACGTTTCTTGTTTCTTGTTTATGCTCTATAATCCTATTCTGTCACAACAATATGTATGTTAGAAAATCTGGACCAAAGTTTTGGCCACTTTAGCTCTTTTACTGTGTCTAGGTTCCTCTACATCTTGCGGAGAACCTCATACAACTTCATAATTTCATTCATTGAAACTTATATCTTTCCTTTCTTTGTTTGGAAAGATGTTTTCAAAGAATATCGCATTCCTTGATTCTATGGTCATCCCCTTATTTATGTCGGGAATATCTAAGGGGGCTACATATTCTCCACCTCCGTCACTTCGAATCATTTTGATTCTTGTGTTAAATTGGTTTTCAACTTCATTCTTATAACTTTTGAAAGCTTCAAGAGATTCGTCATTTCCTTTCAGAAGATATACATAACAATATCTTGTGCAGTCATCGATAAATGTGATGAAATATTTTTTCACACCTCTAGTTTGCACAAACTTCATTTCACATATGTCGATATAGATTACCTCTAGAGGCTTAGCATTTCTCTCCGCTGAATGGAAATGTGGTTTGGCCATTTTTGCCTCAACATAGACTTCACACTTGTTTTGTAAATCAAATTCCATTGCAGGTTGTAAATTTAAATTTACTAGCTTTTGTAATTTATTTAAATTTACATGTCTTAATCTATCATGCCATAAATTATAACACTCAATCAAGTACGAAGAATTAATAACTTTATTATAATCAAGTCGTTTAATCTCATAGTGTACAGTCATTGCATTCATCTTAAAGCGCTCGTTTTCTAAGTAGCCATTTTCCTATGAATTGACCACTTTAGGTCAGTACAAAGTTGCCAGCATCAAATATAGCTTAAATCCGGCTTTGCTTAACAGGGAACCGGATACTAAATTTTTGCCAATGTTCGGGACATGCAACACATCTACAAGCGTCAGCTCTTTGCCTGAGATCATCTTCAACACTATTTTTCTCAGACCAACCACATAGAAAGTTATTGAGTTACCCATGAACAGCTTCCTATCGGTAATCGGAGTGTAAAATGAAAACATTTCATTTTCTGGGCAAATGTGGCGTGCAGCCCGGGTATCCACCCATCACTCTCTCGGATTGTCCACCAAGTTGGCTTCAAATAAAACAATTGACAAGTTTAGCTTAGACATTTCTAAAGGAACATCGATTAGATGAGCCTGAATTTGATTGTCTTTTTTTGGTTGTCGACAATCTTTGGCCCTATGACCAGGCTTGTCGCAATTGTAGTAGTTGCCTTTGATTCTTCCAATTTTCTTCTTCTTAGGCTCTAACTGTGTCTGCTTATTTTCCATTAGTTTTCTCCTCTTGTTAGGATTTGTTTTAGCCAAGTGTACTTTTACTTCCATTGAAGCTCTGTCGTTCTTGACTTTAGATTTTTTATTGTCTTCCTCAATCCTTAGTCTCATGATCAGGTCCTCAAGCCCCATTTCCTTTCTCTTGTGCTTGAGATAGTTCTTGAATTCTTTCCACAGTGGGGGTAGCTTTTCAATGATTGTAGCTACTTGGAAAGATTCACTTAGTTTCATTCTTTCAGCATGTATGTCATGTAGAACTTGTTGGAACCCTCGTACTTGGTCCAAGACGGTTTTGAGTCTACCATCTTGAAATCAAAGAACCTCCGACAATGAATTTTTTCATTCTGGCATCTTCTGTTTTGTACTTCTTTTCTAAAGAGTCCCACAATTCTTTTGCAGTTTTTGCAACCGCATAGATAGTGTACATGGAGTCGTCTAGCCCATTAGGATGTAGTTTCGACACATAAAGTCATTGTAATTCCAGTGTTCCAGTTATGTCCATTTTTACTAGTCGGTCTCTATTTCTGAAATAGTTGGAGCATCTTCTTTCAGAAACTGAACTAGGTTAACAGTCGTTGGGTAGAACAACATCTTCTGTTGCCACCGTTTGAACTCGTTTCCATCAAATTTCGCCGGTCTTTTCGTATGAACAGGTGTTGTTGGAGCAGAACTTGAAGTCATGTTCAAATACATTAAATATCGTCTTATGATTGTTGACGAATTTGGTGTAGGTATATTTGAACAGGTTATAACTATTTAGTTGAGGCAAGAATTTGACTCTTTCTCCATAAGACAAGATTGTCCTGTATTCAGTGTTCACAGTCTACGACAATTGTCTCCAAGAGACAACAACTAGGAACTTAAGGATCGCAGCACAACGATGCCAAAAGTTATCGGCGAATTACTGGATACTCAAAACTTTCTTTAGACTTAGAGAGAGAATACTACAAATGCTAGAATGTTTTGCATGCAATTGTAGTGGAGTAGTTGAATGAATAATTTGGAGATCTATTTATAATATTTGAAGAGATGTGGTGAAGAGGTGTGAATCGCACCCCTTGGTGAATAGGGCATTTTTTGAGATGAATTGGTGTGGATCACATCCCTTGACCTTACCTCAAATCTATTTTGCCTATCATATCCATTCGCACAAACACACACCCATTTGCACAAGCAAACACCCAGTCGTGCATCCTCACATCTTTTCTCTTCAATATTTTGATTTTTAGTTGCCATTTTTCAGCATTAATTTTTCATTTATCCGAAATTGGATTTGAGAAAATAAATACTCTAAAATTATCTATTTTGGAACGTAGATTCTAATTTTGCAACTTATTTCCATTTATTTTCAATGGACCATCAAATTGAAATTGATCAAAGAACGGTCAACACCAGTCTTTTTTCTAAGCCAATTTCCAACAAACTCGCCGAAGGGGGTTCCTGCGATGGCTCTTTGATGCTTAAGTTAGTGAGTGAATCCTTCTAATTTTTTGAGAGAGAAATATTTGGGTGTGGTCATCCAGTCTTTTTTCTATGCCAATTTCCAACAAACTCGCCGAAGGGGGTTCCTGTGATGGCTCTTTGATGCTTAAGTTAGTTAGTGAATCCTTCTAATTTTTTGAGAGAGAAATTTTTGGGTGTGGTCATGTAACAGTGTGTGCTGTTAAATGAAATATACCTTCCTTTTATACCTTTATGAGAAGGGCACTAATGTCTTTTTACAAAAAATGATATATGTACTCAAATCACGTTAAAGGTGGGATTTGATACCCACCAGAGGTTTAATTAACTCAACAGACTCATTCTGACAGATAAGGCTATTAGTAAATCTGCTTTGAGGCATCTGTGTCAGCTTTGATAAGCTTTGGTGGTGTCAGATCTGATCTGCTCTGAGGCGTCTGTGTCAGATCTAATCTGTTGTGCCCTGAGGCATTTGTGTCAAATCTGCTCTGCTTTGCTTTGAGGCGTCAGTGTCCCTAAGGCCTCTGTGTCAAATCTGACCTGCTCTGAAAAACGCTACTCCATACTTAGAATCTTAAGACTGATTTTGAATTGAAACAATATTTAACTAGCCATAGAGTTTTGCTCATAAGGTGCAATAATTTTTTCTACTATAGACCAGTTCTAATAGTTGGTTTACTCCACATCAGAATGGAACAATAAATTTGGTGCAATTTGTTTTTTTATTTCAATCCTCAAATATTATAAGTTGCCTCGCACCATCTGGTCTTGAGTATAGAGCAGAGAGGAAGTAATAAGTTATTTCAAATTGGTCATCACAATGAAAAAAAAAAAAAAAAAAAAAAAAACCACATAGTTATGTCAAGGAGATGCTATCATGAATTTTCACAATTTTAGAACCCAATATCAACAACAATCTCTGCTCGGACGAGTTTGCTTCTTTGGTCTTCTGCCTCTTATCATCAAACTTCCTCGATATTCGATTTAACAAATTTTACAAAAAGGTTAGGCACTTTTAGAGTCGATGCTCTTCACGACAATTTTTACTTCACAATCAAAAAAGTTCAGAATTTCGATAGTTTTGATTATGACAAATAACAATTTTCATGGGTGTTTACATTTTGTTGTAGAATTAGTAGGTTATAGGAATACAAATAAAGTGTAAATTGATATGTTTCTTTTAGAATGAAGTATGGTACCTTAGCAGTTAAATCAGTAAGTTTAGAGCGATTTATTATTCTTATTATATTATAAAATAATTTGTAGGTAATAATTGGATGATTAGGTAAAAATTGTTGAGTTGTAGGAGATATGTATGTGTGTGTATATATATGTTTAATAAAACTAATTTTAGTTTCTTAATTCAAAAATAATTATTTTTTTAATAATTATATAGACATATTTTGTTTTGTATGTATATATATACATATATTAAAAAATGATATCGTTTTTAAAATTCAAAAATAAATATTATTTTTATTTTTCATTAATAGTTATTGCTATATTTATATTTCATTTTTATATGTATTAATAAATGATATAATTTATTTGTAAATTTGAAAATAATTATATTTTTTTCTTTTTTATTAATAACTATTGTATTTATAGATTAATAAATAATTTATTCTTTTTAAAGTGCACAATAATTAAATTTATATTTTTATTAATAATTATTGCATGTATATATTGTTTTACATATATATATATATATAGAAAAATAACATCTTTTTTAATAAAAAATAATTAAATATATAGTTTTAAATATTTTTGTGTATATATATTTTTTGTTATATATATTACTAAAAATTATTATTCTTTAATTCAAAAATAATTTTTTATTTTTTAGTAATAATTATTGTATGTATTAATTTCACTTTCTTTTTATTAGTTAAAATATAATCATTATTTGATAATACAAAATTAATTTTATTATAGATAATAATTTGATGTACACTTACAAGTGTATATATACAACCAAACAAGAAGACGGAGAATGAGTTGTTAGGGAGAGCATGAGACACAAAGAAATAGACAAGAAGTGGAGAGAATGGGAAAAGAAGGGCAGGTGGGGAGTGGAATGGAGTAGGGGCTCAGCTTGTACGTTGGATGACTTTATAGAACATTCGGCCATATTTTGACCAGAGTGGGGAAGTGTCGGTGCATAGTAAAAAATGATATTTATTTTAAATTGTAATACAATACAATAAATTATTATTATAAATATTAAATTAATATGTATTAATTGATATTTTAAATATTATTATATAATGAAAAATAATGTAAGTAATGATTTAAATTAATAATTGAAATTGTTGTTGAAAACTGTGAAGTTGATAATTGATTATACATATATATATAGTTTTTATGTTAGTTTATATATATATTACATATCAAATTAATTTATACTAAATCATTATTTTTTAAAGAAAAAATCTGAAAAAAGTAAAGAAATAATAGTAATTTGAAAAATACTAGTAATTTCTTAAACAAAATTTTACAAAAATTATTTTAATTTCTTTAAAAGGTAAAAACTTGAAAAAAATAATATAATTTTTGAAAAAATGAAATAAAAATAATAATTTCTCTAAATTTTATTTTTTAAAATTTATATATTTAAACTTGTATTATTTTTACCAATATCCATTTTAATAAAACGCATCCATCAGTTGTTAAATGACAAGTCTCTTTCTATCACTAATTTGTCCATATCAATATTCTTTAAGAATTGCATGTGGATGGATGATATAATTAAAAATGAATTTCTTTTTAAATAGTATATAATTAAGAATTCATTTGTTTTAAGTTTTTTATGTGAAAGTTCAGATTTGAAATGTGTAAATTTAGATCGTCTGATTTTTTAATTTTTTGTTCTAATAATAATAATGAGTGTGCGTGAAACATGCCATATACTTCATTTTATATTTTAACTTAAATTTTAATTTTATAAATATATGTTGTGGCTCAAGAATGTCAATATTAATAAACATACCATGTGTATCAATAAAATCCGAAAATATTATGAAAAAAGAAAATCCAAATCATTGAAAACAAAAATCAAAATTGAGTTGATTTTCACACAGACACTTGTGCTAATAGCAACCACACGCTGCACGACAACCTGGATTGTCTCTCTAGGCGTGCATCACATGGAAACTGTTATTCACACTTTTTTTTTTTTTTTTTTTAAATATATTTCTTAAAATTATTTTCTATTGTCATTGACTAAATATTAAATTTGTTTTGAAAGTTAGGGTAATATTTGTGTGTACTATTTTACATGTTGTGGATAGGATTTTAACATAAAATAGTAAAATTATGTGGATATAGTGTATGTTAGAGCATTTGTAAATATTTGAATTTAATACTCCCTTCTATCCACAATAAGTGTAATTTTCTATTTGAATTATGTGGGTAATTTTTATTTGAATTATGTGGGTAATTTTTTTTTTTTTATTTTTTTTATTTTTTGCACAATAAGTGACGTTTTATAACTTTCAAGGTAAGAATTTATGTAATTTTTCTTGTAAATGAAGTCTTTTTACCACTGATCATATATTTCTTCTCCATTAATTAAGGGTAGAATAGGCACTAAAAACGACACTTATTTTGAATATGAAGGGGTATTTTTCAAGAAAAAATAATAATTTTATTGGGAAAATGTATACTTTTTTAGAGTGTTAAAAATATATTATATTTTCTCGATAAAATATTACTTTTTCATGAAAAAAATTATATTTACGTGTGCGAAAAAATTCATCTGAAACACAATTCCATAACATTTTGAATTTATGGTTGAATCGGCCCATTTACACATAAGAAAGTCCATAGATTTGGCATACGAATGAACAACTTTGAAAATTATTTTTCAACTTTAATTTTCAAAGATATAACTTTGTCATCTTAAATTTGTTTTTTATGAAAAATATATGAAATTAATCTTCTTTTCATTTCATGATCTTATATCCATATTGCATATATAAAAATAAAATATATAATATAAAATATTTTTTATAGATTGATTGTGGTATATTTTAATATGTTAATATATTTTAATTTTATATAATTTTTATTAAAAATATTTTATTTATATGATTTAATATTTTATTTTAAAAAATATATATATTAATATTTTTATAATAACATATTATATTATCATATTATAAATCGAGGAAATACCGACTATTCTAATTTGTCAACAAAACTGATTTATTCATTTTGTAAGCTTTTTCTTAAAAGAATCGAAGTGGGACAGTATAAATATTACTTGCAATCCTCCACACTCTCATCACTAAATTTCTATTTGGTACCAACACTTTCTTCATCACCAACAATTCTCAAAATGAATATTCTTCTCTTATCCATAGAAGTTGCATTGTGCCTAATCCCCATCTTCTGCTACTTCAAAATATCAAGAACAAATACAAAGAAAACCAATGACACCCAGCCGCCAGAGCTGCCGGGTGCATGGCCCATAATAGGCCACCTCCACCTCCTCGGCGGCCAAACTCCGGTGGCCCGAACCCTCGGAGCCATGGCCGACAAACACGGCTCAATTTTCGCCGTCCGCCTGGGAAGCCACCGCGGCCTGGTGGTGAGCAATTGGGAAGCCATAAAAGAATGCTTCACCACCAATGACAGAGTCTTCGCCACCAGACCGCTCATGGCGGTAAGCAAGTACATGGGCTACCAGAATGCCGCATTTGCGTTGGCGCCATACGGGCCCTATTGGCGCAACATCCGAAAAATGGTGACCGTCGAGCTGCTCACGGCTCGGCGGCTTGACCAGTTGAGCCACGTTCGAGCCAATGAGGTGGACCAGTTCATTAAAGATTTGTATTCAATGTCTTGTGGTGATCATGGAAGAAAGGTAGTGGGAATGAGTGGTATGTTTGAGCATTTGACGTTCAATATTACCATTAGAATGCTTGCTGGAAAGAGATTCTCCCTTTGGAAGTAAGTTGCTTCAACTTATTTTTTTACTCAAATTTTGATGTATTTTATTTTATCGAGGTATATATTCTAGTTGAGTCGGTTTTCAAAATAGTCGATTAAACAAAATTAAGATTCATCCTGAAGTTAGTTGAGTAAACTTGAGCTTGAGCTCATAAATGATTTACTTGGTAAATTAGTGGCCTTATAAAAACTGTAATATTTTACTATTTTTTATTTGATGTATTTATCTATATATTTAAATATAAATAAATTATGTTGATTTGACCGAGGTTTGAGTTTATGCTCGAGCTTGACACTGCATCGTCTTTGCTCGATTCTATTGCCTGAAATTTGACGGGAAAGAAACATATTTTGGAGTAGACCAATGTACCTCGTAGAAGTTGGACACAAAGTTTTGATCTCTCACATGTTTCTGAAGCAGTTCATGTAACATAAGGAAAAATTGCACTCCTAGACCCTAGGAAATTTTTCAAATGTAATTTGGTCCCTAGGTCTGTACAATTGATCCCAATTTTGACCAAACAAGCTCCTAATGTATTATTCTCTTGTCTATCAAAAACAAAGTTTCGTTTCTCGAGTACTTTGTTTAATTTTTTTAATTTTTATGATCAATTTGACGATGGTATAGCCTCATAAATTCGTCTAATATGATTTTCTTTATTCATCGATTTGACTTTATCCAATCATATACAATTTGTTTGTGAAGCAAAAAAAAAAAGAAAAAAAATTCCTTTTACTAATAAAACGAAAAATTGGGTTTGAAATGTTACTCTTTTTCTGGAATAATTTTTTTGTAAACACAACTTGGTTTAGACGGAGGGATTATTAATTTGCAGATAAATATATTGCACTTTGCCGGCTCATATATAATAAATTTGAGAATTACCAAATATAATATAATAAAATCTAAAGATTACCAAATATAATATATATATATATACACATTAATTAATTAAATAAAAACATCACCACAAAAATTGAAAATTTATGTAAATGGATTAAAAATCACTTCAAAATATCTTGTTATATCAAAGATTTCAAGCTGTTCCTGTTTTTCTACACCACACACACAAACACACATATATATATATGATGCATGCATCTTGTTCCTACAGTGGAGATGACAAAGATTGGCAGTTCAAAGAAGCCATAAAGAAAGCATTGTACCTTAGTGGAGTGTTTGTTTATTCTGATGCAATCCCATCCCTCGAATGGTTGGATATTGGAGGATACATCAAAGCCATGAGACAAACTGCTAAGGATATAGACAGAGTGTTGGAGGATTGGGTTCAGGAAAGAATTCAGACCACAAAGGATAAAGGAATTCAAACTGAATCTGATTTCATGGATGTCATGCTTTCAGCTATGCAGGAAAATGAAATGATTTCTGGTTACAACAGGGAAACTGTCATCAAAGCCACTGTTATGGTAATATATTTCAGTCTCGTATTTTAGTGTGCCGGCCCATCCTTTAGGCTATCTATTATTTAACTTCGGCCTAGGCCCACCAAATTTCTTTTTTTAAAATTGAGTTACAAAGAATATGATACAACAAATGAAATAAAGAATATGGCATGCACATTTTTTTCAATGTCAGATTCTTATCTTGACGGGGTCAGAAAGCACGGCGGAGACGCTAATATGGGCACTCTCGTTGTTACTAAACAATCCACACGCCATGAAAAAAGCCCAAGACGAACTTGAGTCCCTCATCGGCCACGACAGATGGGTCCAAGAATCCGACATAAACAAACTCGATTACTTACAAGCCATCGTCAAAGAAACACTAAGGTTGTATCCTCCAGGCCCATTGTCGGGGCCCCGTCAGGCCCTCCAGGATTGCTACATTGGCAAATATTATGTTCCTAAAGGCACTCGTTTGATCGCAAACCTGTGGAAGTTGCATCGAGACCCCAACGTGTGGACTAATCCAGACGAGTTTCGACCCGAAAGATTTTTGGATGAGAAGAGCCATGTGAATTTTAAAGGGCAGTGTTTTGAGTACATTCCTTTTAGCTCGGGAAGAAGAATGTGCCCCGGAATGACATTTGGATTGCAAGTAATACAATTAACTCTTGCTCGTCTGCTCCAAGGTTTCGATGTCTCGACGCCGGCGGGGGACACGGTGGATATGGGAGAAGGGTTGGGAATTGCTCTTCCGAAGTTGAAGCCTCTGACAGTCGATCTTCTTCCCCGACTTCCCAGGGAGCTATATGAAAATCTTTAAAGCAAAAATTTTAATGTTTCTATGGGAAAATTATATAATGTGCATCTTAAATAGCATGATAAATACTCTTCCGAGAGACTATAGTATATATTAGTTCTCAATCCAACATTGCCGTATGGTCAAAATGTGGATTTGAGTTCATATGTGTTGTAACTTTTATTTTCAAAATATCTTGAAGTATGATATATTTATTTTAAAATGTATTTTATATTACTGTCCATTCTAAAAAAGACATTTTTCAATTTTAACTAATTAGATTAAGGTATAATCTTACAAAAATCATATTCAATTTTCATGAATTTGTTTCTTTTGTTGTTTGAATTATTTAATCACATTTAACTTGTTCATGAAATCAAATATTATAATTTTTATTTTAATTAATAAAAATATTATTAAATTATGATTCTAATTTTAAAACTAAGGTAGCAGATTACATTATTGATCAATAAACAAAAAAAGTATCAGTTGACTTCTTGTCATAAAAAAATACTAATATTTCTCTCGCATGTTGCATGATTTATAACATAACAATGTAATAAAAAATAGAAATATAACTTTTTAAAATAAAATACATGATTATATAAAATATTTTTTATAAAGATTATTTATAATAAAAATATCCCGCAATATAAAAATATATTAAAAATATTAAAATATATCATAATTAATATATGAAAATATTTTATATTTAAATATAAATATTGCCATATTGGGAGCGAAGAAATTGAAGAAAATCTTGCAGTTGAAAAAGACAAGGTGCTTGAAAGGAACATATTTAATGACTTATTTGTAAAAGAGTTCACGTATACTGTGGAGTATATGCCTACTGGAGAATATATTCTTACAATTGCAAGAAATTTAAATTTAGGGGATCCTTTGTTGTCATGTTTTTAGAGTAATGGGCAAGAACGGTATCTTGTCTATTAATGAAAGGTATATGACGGGTAGATGGAGGAAAGACGTGTATAGACGACATTCTAGTTTATTATTTGATGGACGTTATCCATACATGACAGATGCGTACAAGAAATTCCAAGAAGTGGAACAAATTTTCAAAGAGTGTACTGATGCTGCCATTTGTAATGTGGGAAAGATGGATTTTAGGAAAGAAAAGATTTTTGAACTAAAGAATGATTTGTTTAATATGGGAGACGATATTAGTGCATCAGCAAGGACAAATGAGGATTAATCGATTGGAGGTACCACAATATTGAATCCAAAAGTTGGTCACCCTCGTGGAAAGCCCAAGATCAATTGTTATGTTTCAGCTACATAAACAAATCGTGGTCGAAGAGGTACAATAGGAATGTGTGGTAAGGGTAATTCTGGACAAGGAAGGATTAGCTCAGTGTCCACAAATTCTAGGAGACGAGGCATTAATATAGATCTGAATGACCCTACACATTGAAGTCTAATTACAAGATCTTATTTTAAACTTGAATAAAACCAATTTTAATTGTTTTCTCATTTTCTCATATATGTTCTGAGTTGTTGGCAAAATTCTACTATTTTTGAATTCATTAATGTCTTGTAAAGAGCTGTGTGTGGAGAAGTGGAGATTTAATATTAATATGTGAGTAATTAAGAGAGCTAAATTTTGAGGGTATTTAATTAAAAAATAGTTATCTTGTTAACAAATACCACAAGTAAATATCTGATAAGATATTTTTCGCCAAAATTACTCTAAGTAAACATGGGATATAAGAACAAATTTGTATCATATTCAACCTAATACCCTTCCATCTAAGTATACGTTCCAAAATTGTATTCACAATGTACAATAGGCTGGTTATTTTTTTCAAAACAACAATATTAACATAATTTCTTCCAGAACAATATGTTGTTTGAATAAAATTTAATTTCGATGCATTTTTTATATTTTGTACATATTTTACAACAAAAATATCCTTCGCATATTTTGTGCCTTTTTTGCACAAAAAAAAATTATCCTTCGCAGAAGTCTAATGTTTTGTTGGAGCATAATGGATTCGCAAAAGGATTATTGTGGTAGACAAATATATACCGTAAAATAAAACATATAATAAAACATAAACATAAAAAAATAATGTTCAAAATATTAATATGTACATAATTTCTTCAACAAAATAAAATAAAATAAAATAAAAGAAAACGAACAACAAAAGAAACCCTAATCTACCAGAACATCCCCACTCCTCTGATCGGTCCTCGAGCCATCCCCCATCCATCCTCGTCATGAGAGAGGCTATAAAATATCCATCTATAGTCGACGGTGTCCATTTTCTTAGTCCCGAAGAGAAGATCAAACGAAGCAAGTGGAACTTCAAAAAACTTTAAGAAAATAATATGACGCTTATATTTGATCTTATGGAGTTTGTTCTTACCTGGGCAACCACACGTCCTCGATGGCCACAACAAACGTTATTAAGCACACCCCTTGAAAGATCACAGTAAGCGGACATGTATCTAGCTTTCCACGCCCGAATTTTTTTGACAACATCCATTGAATGTATGTCATTCCCAAACCTTTCAAAAAGTAGTCGAGAGGTGGCAACAATAATCCTTTGCAAAATGAAAGCATTCGAAACATACATTCTCCTGTTGTAGCGAACCAGCATACGCAATAACATTCTCTCCTCATCCTCCGGCCATTGTCTTTGATTAGGCATATCCAAGAATTCGATATCAGCTATTTCTTTTTGCTTTAGGGTTTAGGATGTTTTGGAGAAAGAAAATAGAGGGAAGAAGAAGAAGAACAATTTTTTATATGAGTAGGGAGCGTTAGAGATGACTTTAAATCAGCTAGATTGGTGAAGGAAAAGAAGAAAAAGATTTAATCAATCTTGGAAGATATGTAATTAATTTTGATGTGATGTTTAACCTTCCCATGCAGACAATGTCACAATAAACGAAGAGTCGAAATGATTGTTTGGGCAGTCATTTGCACAGTAAACGAAGGGTTTCAACCTCCCAAATGAATAAATCTAATGTCATATACCATACATTCATATCAAGAAATCATAATTGATGAATTAATGAATGAATCTATATAAAAAAAATTGTTTGATCTGTAATTGATGTGCAAATATCATATATTATGCCACACTAAATATCACTAAATTAACGGGACATTCATAAATGATTTATTTTATGTGCAAACTCTTTAATAAATGAATCTATCTATTTAACCTCCCAAAATCATGCAGTCATATCACTTAATGAATTAATGAAGGAATCTAATTAAATGTTATTTTTTATCTGTAATTGATGTACAAACTCTTGAATAAATTAATTATCACTAAATGTTATTTATTTTTATGTAAAAATGTACAAATTTATTTCACATACGTATATAGACACAAAATTATAAGAATAATCGACAAAAAATTAATATATTTACATCCAATGGTTATAATACATTTTAATACAAATATTTTAAACAAAAAACAATTAAAAAAGCTACACTTCAGTCATCTCCATCTCCCCCATAAGTTGTTACTCTATTCCCTCGACGGCTCACCAAGCCACCTACGATCGTAACCACAAAAGGAAAGATAAATCCAATGCAAGTCCAATGTGTACATCTCCCGAAATCGGATGAGATAGTCGAGCAGATGGAAAAGAGGTTCTCCAAACAGCCTAAATTGTCGTTCATACTCACTTTCCTAGAAAGATTAAAAAAAACAAACATAACTGAATTTAACAAATCATATAGAGATTTACACTAAACAAATAAATATTAAAACTAATAGGATTTAACATATGAACGTGTTTATTTACCATAGACACACTTTGATGGTACAAATGAGTGGTGGTGACGGTGTTGGTGAGCACGTCATGGTGGACACCAGATCGTGCGATGAACCAAAGGAAGTCAACATACCTTCAAGCAATATGGGGGATGATCCTCCGCATGTAGTAAGGATCGACAATGTTATACCGCTGGCTACGCCGATGAATGAGGAAGACCAAATGTCGAGTTTCTGCAGTCGTCGAGTTTCTTAAACTAGACATATGGTGTTCAAGATTGGCGGCCATTGTGGATGAGTATTGTGAGTGAGTATTGAAATTTATGGGAAAAAAGGGGTGAACAATGATACTCATAAATGACGATTTGATTGTGGTGAGTTGTAAATCATTAACAATGATGGTTGAAATGTAGTTGTACACTTATCAATAATATAATTTTATTATATTGATTATTATATAATTATATACTCTTATTATATAGATTATCATAAAAAATAGTCTTATTATATAGATTATCATATTTTAGAGTCTTATTATATAGATTATCATATAATATAGTCTTATTATATAGATTATCATATCATATACTCTTATTATGTAGATTATCATAAAATAATCTTATTATATGAATCATCATATAATACTCTCTTATTATATACATTATCATATAATATACTCTTATTATATAGATTATCATATAATATACTCTTATTATATAGATTATCATAAAAAAATATTCTCATTATATAGATTATCATATAATATACTCTTATTTTATAGATTATCATATAATATATTTATATTATATAGATTGTCATATAGTATACTCTTATTATATAGATTATCATACAAAATAGTTTTATTAGTAGCGCACATAATCAGTATACTAGTATCATGAGGCTGTAGACGTCAACTTGTTTTCCTTGGTTCACTAAACCTACAAAAGTGTTTTAATCATTACTAGATGACATATTTAACTAATAAACCGTGCATGAGCTACATATTTGCTTGAATAACCGTGCACATGAATTGAAAGGTTGTGGAATCTTCATTATAAATTGTCAACATCATCATGTTCAAGTAGGTCACCATTTCAATAGAGGCACTTCAATACTTTCTTCTTAAATCAAAATGTCTCATACACCAACAAAATCTCAAATCTCCAAAGAGTGGAGCGTTCCACCATCTCCAAGAAGTTTTCATGCTCTCTATTTAAACACAAGGAATCAACATGATCTGATGAAGAAATAGTTGACGGAGCAGCTCAACAAGCTGGTGAAAGTTTGCGATGATGAAGAACTAAGGAACATGATCATCGAAAGAGAACCATTGGTTAAGGTATGTGACATTTTTTCTTGAAGCCCTACAAGCCATCGCCCACAAACCGACGACAAGTGCTACTAGTCTGAAAAAAGTGTCCGTTGTCATCATTCCAAACTCCAGCTCTAGTTCACTCTGAGTTGTTTAGATGTTACAATGATTTATTTTAATGTTCTCCCTTTTGCTACTCTAGTGCATATTTCTATCTTTTTCTTATAATTGACTTTGTCAAATTTTAGTCCTTTGTTTACTACTCATAATTAGGAATTAAATAGTGAATTTTCAAAAAAAACAAAAAAAAAAACTAAATGACATATAATACACATATTTAAGAAAATTAATCTACATCATATGACCATATATATTAACAACATTAATTTACACCATATGACCATATATATTAAGAACATTAATTTACACAATATATATTAAGAACATTAATTTACACCATAAAAATTAACAACAATAATTTACACTAAATATCTGAAGAACATTAATTTACACCAAATATGATAAGAACATCAATTTACACCATATATTATTAAGTAAATTAATTAATGGACTTTTATTTTTAAATTATATATGCTTTACACTATTTGTAATGAGTTCATGTTGTTTAAATGGACTAAAAATCTTATATCTAAATATTTGTATAAGTTTGTGAACTACAAACAAATTGATCTTCAAAACAAGTTTAATAGAAAAAAAACTTCAATACAAATTCATAGAAAATAAATCATGCATACAATTAGTGTAAGATATCACCCAAAAAAAAAATATTCACCTTAAAAACTTAATTAAATTTCCAGCAATCAAACCAAAAATACAACCAACAAAGACCAATTTAAAGTTCTTACAAATTCTAATTTTCTTCGTGCAAGAAGGAGATCTGAAATCACTAGTTTTCCACTGCTCTCAGCCTCATCACTTGAATCCACATAAGAATCACCTTCAAAAACAGTGGAGCTATCTTCAGGTTGTAAAGTAGATGGTCGAAAATATGAATTATATGTATCAACAGCTTCGTTCTCTGTTTTATATTATGTATACAGGCTATCTACACACTCTTGCCAACTGCTATATATTTCGGCCCGCCCCCTTTAAAAACAACGTAGAAATTTCGTGGGCTCTTCTTGTAATATCTCATCTTCATGTATTTTTCAGATAAGATGAGATAGACTGGTATTGGTTTGAATACAAATGAAAAGAAATTTCAAACTTTAAACTAGGAAGACGGATTGGTAATGAATTATCATTTTGAAAAAAATTCTTAGAAGTTCTAATTTGAAATCTTGAAAGTCTAAATTATTATTGATGATGAGAGAGAAACACACTCAAAATCCAAATTCAAATTGAATTACTTCTTTCCGTCATTTACTAATAAAGAACATATTAGATATTTTTCTAATTTTACTTTATAATATATTATAAATATATTATTTTCTAATCGATCAGAATCTGGTTATACATCTTTACCGTAGACTTAAACATTGCGAAAAAGCGCAAAGAGGAACTCATCTCATTGAGCATTTCAGCAAAGTTATTGGATTTGGTACATATCATATTTTATTTATCTGAACAGAAAAAAAAATGATTCCTCCTTTTCCAATGTTCGAGAGGTAGATTATTATTTTCTATTTTGAAGAAGACACTTTACTCTTTATTTTGGATATTCATTTAACATTAGTTTTTAAAACAAAATATTTTTATTTATTTACAAATTTATCTAATACAACTTCTTTTCCCAATTAAAAAAGCAAAAAAAAGTTACCTTTACAAAATTTGAATTCTATGTAACGATGATAATTTAACTTTTCATTTCTTGATTCAGCCCAGTTCAGCCCAGCCCAATCAATTTGCGATGTGTTACCTCGCCCAAAATTTTGATTTGATGAAATATTTGCCAAACTTTTATAATTTATATCTTTTTATGCAACAATTTTGAAACAAGTACAAAAGATGACGCAATGATCCAAAGCAAATGAGCCATCCACGAAGTAAATATTGCTATTTAATAATTTGTTTTTGAAAATTATAATATAATATCTGTTTTCTTTTTTCTTTTGGCAATTCGATGCACAAATAATCATTTACTAATAGAATTTTGATATGGTTTGCAAAATTCAATACTTATTCACGGTTCATGCCATATCACTTAACCAATATAAAGTTTGATTTAATATTTAAGTGTAATAGCACTAAAAGCAAAACAATGTAAATTTAATGCATCATATATATATATATATATATATATATATATATATATATATATATTATATTAATTTGTGTGGGTCAGTCGTGACAGTAGGCGTCGAACTTGCAAAAAGTATTATCTAAATTTTATAAAAAAAAAAGTTATTTTGTACATTAAATTACAAAAAGTGATAAATTGTGTTTCTTGAAAATATAATTAAAGTTAATCAAAACTTTTTTAACAACTAAGCCTTATAATTCAATGCACCGTGGAATCTTAGAATTAAAAGTAAATAAATCAAATTTTATATAGTCTGCTTGTTTAATACATTGAGACTTTATGATTTTAGAATTTTTTTATATAATTTAATTAATTATGTACATTTTTTTGAGTAAAAATTAAATTACAAACAATTTTTTTGTTAGACATGTTAGAGCAGAATATGTGCGCGTGTGTAATTGTTCAACAGTAGTTCGAACTGTAAATGAACATGCGGAAGCTTAAAAATAAACTATGATTTTAAACGAGGAAGAAATCTCTTCTTCCTCTCAAGTAATCTTATTAGAAGACATATTTGTTTCCACAAATGTTACAGTAGAACTTACACGTATTTGGCTCCCCATAAATACTAGTCTACCCGTGTAACTTAATCTTTTAAACGCTTACTTGACCATCTAGTCCCCTAGATGGATTTGAATACAAACTTCCGTTCGTACAATGTTGAAATCTCCCGAAATCAACGTGTGGTGAATTTCCAATGTAATCCAGACTCTGCGATGTTCGCTATCGGTTCGCCCTTGAGTTCTTATCAGTCTGTTGTATTCTTCCGAATATAACAGCATCTTCACCAGCCTCTCTATTTTTCTCTGCCCATATGATGGTAATTGAATATCTCGGAGAGTTACTTCATCTATGGCTTGAGGTTGTGTTTATTGTCACGCCTTGTCCTTCAAGAAATCTACCGGTATCTTCTTCCTTCTTGGTTGTGATATGCATATCTTTGCATAGGTGATCTGGATATGCATATCTTATATCTTTATCATATCTTACAGAGATATGTTCCCAGATTTCCTCTTGATTCTCCTTACTTTTAGCCATGACTTTCCTTTCGTTTCTTTACTCGTTCAACCATGATCTTCTTCCAAGAATATCTCCACAATATCTTTTAAATCTGCAACCAAGAATATCTTAATTAGAATTTTCGAATAATTTTGACAATAATTACCTTATCAATCTCCCCCTTTGGCATGTTGTTCGAAAATTTCAGGACCATCTGCTGTCTGCAAAAAGAAACAAGCAAGAGAACTATGTACTGAAAGAAAGATGTTCACATATAGTAGCAAACTATCATCCATCACGTTCAGTCACAGGGCAGCAAGATTAAGCCCGGTGCAAATAGTCAACAAAAATGACTAAACTACAGATATTGTTGTTAGCAACCTAGCTACTGGAAATTGTATTATCATATTACAAACTATTTAAAAATTGTTCAAATTGTTTTAGAAACATCCCAGATTCAATCGAAACTACTCCCGCTTTCCCATTCTCCTTCTTCCTCAATATCGTCCACCTCAGTCTCCTCGGCCGCCCTTTTTCTTTTTGTTGTCCTGCTTAACACCTTCTTCTTCCCTTTATCCGAGGCAGATGGTGTCTTCTCCCCCTTTTTCGAGCTACCTGCTAAAGGAGTGGAACCCCTGCACGGTACGCCCTGAGAGGGAACATCCAGAGATTTCAAAACATTAGTAAAATAAAGCTTCTTGGCAGCTACCTCAGCAGCTAGAGTATCAAGGATCTCTAGTTGTTGATGGAGAAAGAGCGGGAGATTGGCCGCATCTTCTGAGGGAGGAAGTGTTGGTGTAATGGTGCGTGATCCAGCTTGGCCGTCTTCCGCTGGCTGAATCTCCTTGGTCTGCCATGAAAACTCTGTAAAGAAATGTTGAAGAAATAGCACACAAACACAGACGTGAAGGTGAACTTTGAAAGGGGTCAGGCACAGTCAATCATAAACTGACAATGATATGAAGTGAGGGCGATTGACGCCTCGATTCCTATCAATTTTGTGAGATTTTATGTGGGCCAATTAAACCCTTTTGCGGCTCCCACTCATTACAGTTATATAGTCATTAAAAACACGATCACACGTCCAGGCAGTTGAAGAAGGAAAGATCACATTCCCATTGACACGTGTTCCGAAACCAAGTCACGACCAGATAATCATCCGGGCCATGTTTATGCATAAACAATTCATATAATCTCAGGAAAAAATAGAGAGGCTGATTTTTTTTTTATTGGAGGAATGAAATCATAGATCACCATATTAAACATAAGTCTCAGTCAGGCAACAATGTTTGAAAATGCACTAAGAAAAATCCACAAGTATTCTCTTCCAGTATATGTTCACCCCATTTTGATTGCTAAGTGAGTTATATGATTTTTCCTTATTACTCCTTCTGCCGAATCCTTGTGTAGTAGCTCGCAAACCACACAATAAAGTACCACACTAGGAAGACCCTGTGTGACGAGCTCAGAACCTTGTAACCCCTATATTTGGTGCAACTTAGAGGTGAACATTATTAAGGAAGCTTTCACGGACCTGTCATTTTCTGTGCTTGGTGCTCTATCACATTGGTGACAGCATTCTACAACATCATTTCAAGGTCGTAGCTCTTTTCCTTATACTGGGAGAAGAAATAATGGATACAAAGTTCAAGACAAACAAAATTTTGAACCTGTGCGAGACTTATTGTTATCCTAGGCAATCCGAGACTTTCATCCTCCCCTTTATTATTTTTATTATTGATACAACATTTACATAACACAGCAGATCCCTAGAGATTTCCTCAGGGATATGAATTTTTGTGCATCCAGGGTCTTTGTGAAAATATCAGCCAGTTGACTTATAGTAGGAACATGTTCAAGGGTAATGACTCCATCTTCAACCAACTCCCGGATGTAATGGTGTCTAATGTCTATATGTTTAGTTCTGAAGTGTTGCACAGGGTTTTTAGACATATTAATAGCACTCAGATTGTCACAGAATAGAGTCATGGAAGTCAGGTTCATACCATAGTCGCACAACATGTGCATCATCCATACCAGTTGAGAGCATGAGCTCCTTGCAGCTATGTATTCAGCTTCTGCTGTTGGTAGTGAAATGTTGTTTTGCTTTTTGCTTAGCCAGGATACAAGATTGTTTCCAATAAAGAAGCACCCTCCTGAAGTGCTCTTTCTATCATCCATGTCGCCGGCCCAGTCGGCATCACAGTATCCTGCAAGGAAGGGTTTAGTCTCAAAGGAGTATTTTAAGTCGTAGTTAGTGGTACCTGCCACATATCGTATGATTCTTTTTATGGCCTTAAGATGAGACTCCTTAGCATTTGATTGATATCTAGGGCATAGTCCAACACTAAAACTTATGTCAGGTCGACTAGCAGTGAGGTATAGGAGACTTCCAATCATGCTTCTGTAGAGAGTTGGGTCAACACTTATTCCACCTTCGTCCTTGGATAATTTGGTATTTGTCCCCATGGGTGTGTGTGCTACTTTGCACCCTTCAAGTCCAAATTTATTTATCAGGTTCTTGGCATACTTTTCTTGATATATCGTTATTCCACTTTTGCATTATTTGACCTGTAGACCAAGAAAGTAGGAAAGTTCATCAACCATGCTCATTTCAAATTCACGAGACATTACCTGGACGAAGTCGTTCACTTTTTGTTTGGATGTGGATCCAAACACAATGTCATCTACATAGATTTGTGCAATAATGATATCATTGTTCGACCACTGGATGAACAGGGTCTGATCTACTCCTCCCCGTTTGTATACTTGAGTAACCAGAAACTTTGTTAGTCTTTCATACCATGCTCTTGGAGCTTGCTTCAACCCATACAGGGCTTTCTTCAGTTTGTAGACATGGTTTGAAAAGTGTGGATCTTCAAATCCTTTTGGTTATTCAACATATGCTTCATCTTTCAAGAACCTGTTCAAGAATGCACTTTTTACATCCATTTGATAAAGAATAAATTTTTTACGACATGCAAAAGAGAGAAGGATTCTTACTGACTCCAGTCGTGCACCTGGAGCGAATGTTTCTTCAAAGTCAATTCCTTCTACCTGTGTGTATCCTTGGGCCACGAGTCGTGCTTTGTTCCGAGTGATGTTACCTTGTTCATCAGTTTTGTTCTTGAAGATCCATTTTGTTCCGATGATGTTCGCACTGTCAGGTCTTGGTACAAGTGTCCAAACATCATTTCTAGCAAACTGCTCTAATTCTTCCAGCATCGCTAGTATCCAGTTATCATCCTTGAGTACTTTTTTGACATTTTTGGGTTTGACCATAGAGGTGTAGCAAGCATGGTGAACCAATCTCTCCATTTTCCGATAGTCGGGTTTTGGTTTGCATCGTGTCTTTATTCCTTCATTAAGTTCTCCAATGATGAGTTCCTTGGGATGTTCTTTCTGAATTTTTGTTCAGGGTTCAGTTCTACCACTGTTCTCATTTGATGGTTCTTGGTCAGTTTCTGTGATGTCCTCACTGTTCTGGTTTCCCATTGGTCGTCCAGCTGAAGAACATGTTTCTTCCAAGTAAACTTCCTGTCTTATCAGATAATCATCAAATATAATGTTAGTGCTTTCAATGAGTATTTGAGTTCTCAGATTATAGACACGATAGGCTCTACTATTGGTCGAATATCCTAGGAACATACCAACATCACTTTTGGCATCAAATTTACCTAACTGTTGTATATCATTATATACATAACACTTACAACCAAATACATGGAAGTGACTTAAATTAGGAGTTTTTCCTTTCCATATATGATAAGAAGTCATTCCCATTCCTTTCCTAAGATATACCCTATTTGTAACATAGCATGCTGTATTTATGGCTTCAGCCCACCATTTTTGGGCTACATCCTTGTCTATCATCATAGCTCTAGCCATATCTTGCAATGTGAGGTTTTTCCTTTCTACTACTCAATTTTGTTGAGGTGTTTTAGGTGTGAAGAATTAATGAGCAGTACCTCGAGAGGCACACAAATCAGTGAATGTAGTATTTTCAAATTCTCTACCATGGTCACTTCGTATTCGAACAACTGAATCCTGTTTTTTATTTTCTATCAGTCGTATTAATTTTTCAAATTCATCAAAAGTATCTAATTTATCACGAAGAAATCTTACCTAGGTATATCTTGAGAAATCATCAACACAAACAAAAATATATATTTTACCTCCAGCACTCTCAGTTTGAACAGGACCCATCAAGTCCATATGTAGCAAGGCCATGATCTGTTTTGTGCAAACATCTTGTGTTATCTTGTGTGAGCTTTTTACCTGTTTGCCAAGTTGGCATGGTCCACATATACCTTGATCTTTTCTTGGGAGTTTAGGCAGTCCTCGTACACATTGTGATTTTGACAAGGCAATGAGGTGTTTGTATCCTATATGTCCCAGCTTTTGATGCCATATTTATGTTGTTCTTGAGCTGACATTGTAGCATTCATGACTCCTGTCAAGGAGATAACAGTTGTTAGTGGATCGTGTTCCAGTGAGTATACACTCATTATTCTTATCGACTACTACACATTTATCATGAGTGAAATTCACATGAAGTCCTTGGTCACAAATTTGACTGACACTCAAAAGGTTTGCCGCAAGATTTTCCACAAGAAACACATTGGATAATTTTGGCAAGCCATTTATGTTGAGAGTCCCCTGTCCAATGACACGCTTAGTCTTACCGTCTCCAAAGGTTACTGACTCTCCTTTTATTGGGGTGATATCTGATAAGTATGCTGCATTACTTGTCATATGTCGTGAGCATCCACTGCTAAAGAATCATGTTCCAGTATTGTTCGCCCCAAGTGAGACTACTGACGAAGTAAGACATATATTTTTCTTGACAACCCAAATCTTTTTCATATTTGGTTCTGTTTTTGAATTTTCTTACTTTCGAAGAGTCCAGTGACCTATGATTTTTTATAGGAACACCATATATATTCCAAGTTGAAATATTACCTGATTGCAGGTCACGTTTCATTCTGTAGCATCTTGGTCGGATGTGCCCAGGTGCATCATAGTAATGCCAAATAGGAATAAATTTTCTCATACCTTTTGTGTCTTGTTTCCTAGGTTGTCTTGTAGTATTCTATCCTTCATGGTCGAATGTAGGGATTGTCGCTGGTACAAACATTGTTGATCCCGATGTATTCTTCAATATATCATATTCCTGTTTTATTGATTTGTGGCCTTCCATATGCCAGGATTTTGTCAAATTTGATTTTTCCTTTGTTCAGTTCTAGTATGGTTCGTACTGCTTTGGCCAGCTCAGCTTGTAATTCTGTTAACTCATGATCCTTATCCTACAATTTTGAGAAGTAATCTGTTAGTTCATTGGTAAGTGAGGAGTTTACCTGGTGATTGCTTGTTGTAGTTGTCCGGGCTGTTTCATAGTTGACTTTGAGTGACTCAATTTTCGTCTCGTAAAGTTGGACCTGATATTCGAGATTCCTCACATTCTTTTGGGACATAATCAAGTCATCTCTCAATCTTTCATTTATTTCACTAGTGTGTGCAGTTCATATTTCACTTCACTGAGTTCCTGATTTTCCATGCTTAGTGCACCTTTACTTTTGTATTTTCTTACTTGATTCTCCAACTTTCGAATAGTATCTGTAGCTGCGGTACATCTGGCAGATACGTCTAGATACAATCTCTCTAGATCTTCCAGAGTTGGATCGTCAAAATCAGGTTCCTTAGCGTACTCTAGTTCCTCATCAGTTCGAACAACAGATGTGAGGCATCCCAGGTCCTTTGATGATGTATAGATGGTGAAGTTACTGGGGTATTCTATCTCTTGGTCGTCAATTTCTTCTTCTCCTTCAAATTCATATTCACTCCAGGTGGCTTTTGGTGCTTTGTTCTTTCTTAGAAAATTTGGACATTCTGCTTGATAGTGTTCGTGTCCACTACACTCTCTGCATTGTTCAGAGTCCTTCCGATTTACCTGCCTGGTATTCGAAGATTTGTTTCCACTTTTTCTAATGTTTTCTCCAGAGTTCGGACTTTTGTTGAACTGCTGCCTCTGATTGTATTTTTTTACAAGCTTGCTGTTACATCATTCTCGAATTGTTCAGTTGTTGTTACATCATTCTCGAACTGTTACATTATTTAGAAGTACCATTTTGTCAGCAGTTGCTGTTACATCATTCTCGAATTGTTCAGTTGTTGTCTCCGTCTTTAGGGCTATCCCTTTGTTCTTTGGTGTGTCCATGCGATTGTTCAACTCAAACGTCCTTAACTCTCCCATCAAGTCATCTAATGTCATTGATGTGACTCTCATGAATGATTCTAGAATCTAGGAGCTAGTGTTCTCATGATTTTCATGATTTGAACATCTTCCTTGATAGCATCACTGAGGGTGTAACATTGATTTACTATGTCACTGAACCTAGCGTAGTACATCTCAATGTTTTCATCTTCGTTCATTTGTATTCCATCAAATAGTGTGGCCAATCTTTGCAACTTTGATTTTCTTACGGACTCATTTCCTTCAAATTGTTTTTGTAGAGCATCCCAAGCATCTTTGGCGGTTTGGCAGTGTATAATCAACTTGTGTCTCATGGCATCAACCGAAGCAAGAATAGCATATAATGATATGTAATTTGCCTCTTCGGCACATTTTTCGTCCTCCGTCCATAGTGTCCTTGGTTTGTCTACAACCTTAGTTATATCCGTTCCATCATACATCTTAGGCCACGTCCACTTTGTTTGGATTGTTTCTTCGCATCATTTGGATCTTAGATAGATAATCATCATTGATTTTCAGAACGGATAGTTTTGTCCATCAAGTGTGGGTGGGCGTAGTGAGGTCCCTTCATGTGAACCTATGTGTATGTTCCTGGATCTACCTGTTTAAAAAAAAAAACTGCAACCTGCTCTGATACCAATTGTTAGATCAGAATATGTGCGCGTGTGTAATTGTTCAACACTCGTTTGAACTGTAAATGATCATGCGGAAGCTTAAAATAAACTTTGATTTTAAACGAGGAAGAAATCCCTTCTTCCTCTCAAGTGATCTTATTTGAAGACATATTTGTTTCCACAAATGTTATAGTAGAACTTACACGTATTTGGCTCCCCCTAAATACTAGTCTACCCGTGTAACTTAATCTTCTAAACACTTACTTGACCATCTAGTCCCCTAGATGGATTTGAATACAAACTCCCGTTTGTACAATGTTGAAATCTCCCAAAATCAACGTGTGGTGAATTTCCAATGTAATCCAGATTCTGCGATGTTCGCTATCGGTTCGTCCTTGAGTTCTTATCAGTATGATGTATTCTCCCGAATATAACAGCACATTCACCAGCCTCTCTATTTTTCTCTGCCCATATGATGGTAATTGAATATCTTGGAGAGTTACTTCATCTATGGCTTGAGGTTGTATTTATAATCACGTCTTGTCCTTCAAGAAATCTGCCGGTATCTTCTTCCTTCTTGGTTGTGATATGCATATCTTTGCATAGGTGTTCTGAATATACATATCTTATATCTTTATCATATCTTATAAAGATATGTTCCCAGATTTCCTCTTGATTCTCCTTATTTTTAGCCATGACTTTCCTTTCATTTCTCTACTTGTTCAACCGTGATCTTCTTCCAAGAATATCTCCACAATATTTTTTAAATTTGCAACTAAAAATATCTTAGTTAGAATTTTCAAATAATTTTGACAATAATTACCTTATCAAGACAAAATGAGTATTATTTTATATTCAATTGTAAATAGCTATTTTTTTTCTAACTCATGTGTTACCTCTTCTGTCACCAAAAATATATATATTTTCACAAAAGATGATATAATATTTTAAAAGTTATAAATATACATTTATATAAAAAAATTATTCATAATTTAACTTATTTAATTATATTCAATTGTTTGTAAAAATGAAAATATAATCTTTTTTAATTTAGCGTGACATCGCCTTTAAATAGAATTCTTTTTCTGATATTTTTTAAACAACATTTTCTTTTTCTTTCTTTTTTTTGAGATTGGATATTATCAATTTTAATTTATATTATTTATTTTTTTAGTATTATTCCGTTTGGAAAAACTAGAGGAACGAATATATTCTATTAAATAAAACCCAAAAAAAACACCTCATTGGGATAACACGGCCCCACACACCAGACTATTTGGCGTGGAAGCAGTCCATAGCGCCACGTTGCGTCAGGCCTGAACTGAAAGCGACGGCCTGAACCCGAAAACTCATCCAGTAATTTCCCACGTGTCCTTGTCCCTGAATTCCTGCGCCAAACATCATGACAGAGCCTCTTCCATGTAGCCACGTGTCCACTCCGAGTGGCTCGGGAACAGGTGCCGCTAGTATCTCCTTACGTGGCATGGGGAATGCATGCAGGCTCTCCTACTAATCATGGATTAAGCGGGATATTAGGGGCCACTGATTTTTGGATTTAGAGGTGCCTAATTCCGTACTTAACTCTTAACCAATTCGGTGTCAACTAACCCCTGCCACTCCTCTTCTCTCCTCTCTCCACGTGGCGGAAACCCACATCGTATCTCTTTCTCTCTCCTAGTGACCCTTTCTCTGTATCTCACCCCCCCCCCCCCCGCCCCCATACAAGTGTTTATAACGCAATGTGCTTATTTTGTGGTGCTGTCTTAAACGTTGTCAAACCTAGTCCAACCAAAGAATAGCAACAGCTAGGGAGGGAAAACGGAGAAGCGTGAGTAAATTGATAATTTTTTAAAAAAGAAAAAGAAGTCCTTCAAGATTTTTCGAGAATTTCTTGAGAGTGAATCTTGTGTTTGAAAAGGGTTATGGGAATGGGGAGAGAAGCAGAAAAGGGCGATGAATTCGAGCTGAATTTGGAGTTATCCATAGGTGGGGGTTATGGAAAAACAGAGGATTCAAAGGGGAAAATTACAAAATTTTGTCAGGAAAATGTTGATTGGGAGATTAACAATTTAGGCATTTCAAGATCCAAATTTCCCAGTGTTGCAGCAGAGAATGTACGTGATTCCATGGATCTGCAGAGGAGGAAGGAGATTCAAGCTTTGAGAAGGCAAGAAGCCCGCCGGAAAAGAGAGGAGAAGATCAAGAAATCAAGAGGGCAGAATGGGTTGGGGTTTTCGGAAGATGCATTGTTTTTGGAGGCTCAGAAACTTCAAGCCAGAGTTCTAGAGAGAGAAGCTAGAGAGAGAGAAAGTTCCACGGCGGAGAAAGCTAGGAAAAACAGCAGGAATTGCGGTGGTGAAGCTGCGGCTGATTTGAGCCTGTCTTTGTTCACTGATAACAACATTTCCGGCCAGCGGGGAGGAAGTGACTGTTTGTATCCCAAGGTACAACAGCAATGCTTTGCCCCACGCAATGGTGTATTTCCACCGGAGAAGAATGGGAATTCATCTGTAGATTGTGATTCGGAACATAGTAATGGGATTAATGATCGTCGGAATGGGAATAGGTCTTGGGAACAATGTTCTTCTGCTGTTTCTGATTATCAAAGCATATCCTATAAAGGTGAATTTTTTATTTTATCTTTTTTTTTACTTGTTATTCTCTTGGGACAACGTTGTTTATAAATTCGTGAATGTTTGTTCAGGATTATGTTGTTCAATAATTGTGGGTGAAACCAGACATTTGTTAGTTCCTAGAATTAGTATAGTAATAAGAAAAGTTTCACATATATAAATTGTTACTTACTTCAACCGTCCCAAAAAAAATAGTCATGTTTGAGTTGTATATATAAGGAAGTCATCCCAAAGAAAGAGTCTTTTTTGTAAGGGAATATTAATCAAGGTTGGAAACTTGATTTATGCGTAAAGTCAAAGTCAAGTCCATCCCAAAAAAAGAGTTCTGTAATAACGTAATTCCAAAGAAAGAATATTTTATATATTTACATTGATTTAGTTGATAAGAGTTGGGCCCCTTGATCGTAAAACTTTGCTCCTGTAACAATTTTGCCCCGTGGATCTACTTGTTCAATTGATTATGTAGTGTTTTTGTAGCATTTTCTATCAGTGTCTTCAAAAACTTGATATCTTTGCATCATTTTATGAGCATATAAACATGGGGTCAATTGTTTTGTTCAAATTTAGTCTTTAAAGAACCATTTATATTGCTTAGAGTTTTTCAGTCTTGATTTAAATTCAATGTTGATATGGAGAGGATTATTGGGTTTTTTATGGAGCCAAACTCAGCGCTTGTTATAGGTGATTGGTAAGATATGGGATAGCATTTTCCGATGAAATATAATACGATGTTTGATCTTTTTCAGGGGGAAACAGTAGCGATACGGGAAGCCATTCAAGCCGTCAGCCTCGCCGATATCCTACAATCTCAAGAAATGTGGTCAATCGGCTTGAAAGCCATGATTCATCTTCACAAGCTCAAACGGACCAAGTTCTTGGAGGACCCAAGGTACCTCCATTAATGAGCAATCCTCGATCAAAACCTGACCGTTTTCTCGGCCAGGCTGACTATCCCAGCTCAACGGCCGAGAATCCGCTGTCCAGAGAAACGAGTCTTGTAAATGAGAAACCTTTGAACCCACCGAACTACAGCCTCAATGCAGCAGCCTCAGTCCCAAGAATGCCGTGCGTCTCCGCCACTGGAAACGGGCCCAATGGTAGGACGGTAATGGGGTTCTTGTACAGGTACACGAAAATGGAGGTGAGCATCGTGTGCGTGTGTCATGGGAGCTCGTTTTCTCCGGCCGGGTTCGTGGAGCATGCCGGAGGTGTCGACATTTCACAGCCGTTGAAGCACATCACCATTGTTCCTACAGTTTTTGGATGATAAGTGTTTTTTTTTTCCTTTTTGATATGGAATTCCTAGTTAAGTGGTTTATACTTGTTAGAAAGAACAACTCTATAACGTGAGGAGAATGATGAGCTTTGGACCATTTTGGAAGGAGAAGTGTTTCTTGAGGGTTTCTTTTCTGGGTAAATAATTTATTTCTCTCACTATTTTATTAATATGAGCTATAGAATTAATAAAAATATTATATTAAATGGGCGATGATGGGAATAAGTGGTGATAAACCAATCCTCGTCCATTGTAATAAAGGGTTTTGTACCAAAGTTATTATTTTTAATATATATATTATAAATTAATGATGATATTAAGTATTCGTAATGGGATGATCAATAAAATTAGATAATGTGAAGTACATGCATGAAAGCTAAAAAGGGTTGCAAGAGAATTTTCACCTTTTTCTGAAAATTCCTTTAAACTAGAAAATATAATTAATCGAATCGTCTCAGCTATCCAACTTTTAAGATGATTATGTGTTTTAAGTAGCTTTGATGTGTATTGTATAGCAAAATATATTAACCATTTATTTTTGGTGATGTATCTTTTGTGATGCCTCCCATGAATTGATTCTCTATATTTGTTTCCATCTCCTCTTTTAGGCTTGTGTCATTCACTTATGTTCTCCCTTGAGAATAAAAAAAATATAAATGGGTCATCTATCCTATTTGGGTCATAAATTTGTCTTAGTTGTATGGGCATAACTCATTGTGGGTTTGATTCTTTCAAATTTATGGAACAATTTTGTTTTGTATCGATAAGCGCAACATAAATTTTTAAAATATTTTTTTTTTTAGAAGAAAAAATGTTTTTTAAATAGGACTTTTGTTTTTAGAACAGAGGGAGAACATATTTCACAACTTATGTTTATATGAATGTATGTAATGTGTTCATTGTTGATTCAATATCATAACATGGCATTTGTTTATAAAGAGAATTATGTTGAATTGAAATCTAAAAGAAAAAATAAAACAAGATAGATGAATAATGAAGTGCTTGTAAAATTTTATTTTAAATCAATACAGTAAAATAATTATCATATTATATAAAAAAAGTGTATGGAATTTATTTGTTATATTTTTTCATCCATCCAAATTTTTGTTGTTGCGATCTTCCTCTTTGGTATCTCTTTAATTACAGAAGGTCAAATTTACAGAAGGTCAAATTTCTTTGTCATGTTTGAACTATTATTGCTTTGCAAGTATATTAGGTTTTGAAAATCTTGTTGGCATGTTCATTGTAGTCGAGGCCTCATATCCCATTCATCTCGTTTGATGCCTCGTGATAACAATTACTAACTTTTATAGTGTGATGCATAAATATATTATTATAGTATAATATTATTAAAATTTAAAAATATATTATTACTATTTTTAATATATATAATGATATTTAATAATTTGTATATGTATGATAATTAATAATATAGATATAAATATTATATATAAAATCATATATATATATAATGAGTAAAATGACATAAACTTGCCTACATTTTCCTCTAAGTTCAAAAATTATCATATTAAAAAAAAATAGTACCCTTTTTTTTTTTAATTTGCAATTTTTGGATAAAAAAATAATCATATATAATTCAACTAAAAGTAATAGATCAATGCATGGATAAGAATAAAATTATGAATATAAGTAAAAATTATATAAATTTATGATATTTTAAAGTTACATATGAGCAAAATATACAATATAACCAGTTATTTGGCACATCTTTATAGCAGATCATCAAGCATTTTTCCTATCAAATCTCTCTATATTATATATATAATTATAAATAATATCATAGATATAATATCTATCAAATTTAATGTATAAAGATAGATATTAATATAAATTTGTATTGAAAAATATATACCATAATATTTATAGATAGATATTGATATAGATTTACATAGAAAAATAGATATCATGATATATATATATATATATATATAGATTTGTTAGAGTTAAAACTCTATGGAACATCTAAAGACATCTGATTGGATAACTGTAATACATGGATTGAGTGCTTACATTAATTGTTAATGTTATAGTATGATGTTATTAAATTTCAGAAATATGTAAAATTAATATTTTAAAAATATATATAATTATGTTCAATAATTTATATATATACAGTGATTATAATAAGGATATAAATTCATATGTGACATAATTAATTTTATTATAAAATACAATCACTAAATTATTAAACATATAGTATTTTCGTTTAAATCAAGAAAATTAAATAAAATATCAATGTGAACATTTTTTATTATTACATAGAGCATCAAATTGATTTGTTAAAATCAAGTAATTATGAAGATATATGAATTTTCATATTAGTTTTGATAAAATTAGTAATATTACCAATATTACAAAATAAAATTTAAAAATAAAAAATGAATGCTTATTGGTTAGCAATATAAGAACATTTCCTAAAAATCCGTATTTCCATTTGTGGAAAGAAAAATGGGTGGGAAAATGAAAATAACAAATATAGAAAGAGTCAATTTACTATTATATATAATAGTATTTTCTCTCGTGCGATGCACAAATATATTATTATAGTATAATATTATTAAATTTAGAAATATATAAAATTAATATTTTTAAAAAAAAATATATATATATATATATATATATAATTATATTCAATAATTTATGCATGTATCATGATTATAATAATAATATAAATATTATATATAAAATCATATATCAACATTAATTAATTTTATTCATATAATACAATTTTCAAATTATCAAATATATAGTATTTTCTTTTAAAATCAAGAAATTGAATACAATCTGATATATCATTGTAAATATTTTTTTAATTATTATATAGCATCGAATCTACTACAAATTCATAATTGATTTGATAAAATCAAGTAATTATGAAAATATATGAATTTTTTATTAGTTTTGATAAAAAGTAGTAACATTACCAATGTTAATAAATAAAAATATAAAAAAATAATAATTATTGATTATTAATATAACAACACTTCCTAAAAATCAATCTTTCTATTTGTGAAAAAAAATAGACAGAAAAAATGATAATAACAAATATAAAAACAGTCAATATACTGGTGTGTGTGTGTATATATATATATACACCCATATAGATAGATGATACTTTGTTCATGTTGATGAATAATGTTGTATTCTATTTTTTATTTTACTATAAGAAGATTAATAATACTTATTTAACAAAAAATATTATTTATTTACCTAAAAAATATTACTTGCTGTCCAAAAAAGTATTAAAAATAAATAATCTTCATTAATTAAGAAGAGTAATTATTATTATTATCAATTGATAATAATAATTAATAATTTAATATTATTAGTAATCATTATAAAATAACTATTAATAATAATATAATCATTATTTTATTATTAGTAATAATGTAATATAATAAAAAATATTATTAATAATATAATTATTATTATATAATTATAATAGTCAATAATATTTGCTCATTAAAATAGTAATTATTATAATTGATAAATAATAATTGTTAACTTAATAGTAATAGCAACAATAATACTTTATTATTACAGTAAAATAATTGCAAAATATAGTAAATATGTAATTGTTTCTACGATTATAATAAATTTAATAATATAATTCATTCAAAACAGTAATTATTATAATTGATTTGTAATAATATTGTTAATTATTAGAATCATAGAATAACTATGTTTATTTCTAATATAATATTATTATTGTTACTATTATTTTTCAGTGGCAATAATTATTAATTATATTAATTATTAGTTTTAGTACTAATTGTTATTACATATTTTTATAATTAATAATAATTTTATTTACATATTTTAATATAATATTTATGTCATTTTTTCAACATATCAATTACTGTAATCAAGATATTTGTATCATTCGATTTCCATCATCATTTTATTCCTAAATTGATTCCATTTATATATTTTTTCATTCATACATACTAACTATGTCGTTAAAAAAATAAGATATATTAAGGGAAAATGTGGGCAGCAAATAGTTGACGTACTTTGTGAGTTTTATGATAAAACTGACCCAACAGGGGCATCAATAACATTTCCCCATCTATATTATCATAAGTTATATATCTAATTTATAATGTATATATTTTAATAAATTATTATAAATATGTTAGTAAGTTTTATTTGCATCATATTAATTGTTTAATTAAAATATATTACTTATTTAAAATGTATAATTATTTTTTTAAGATATAGTAATATTTTTAAAGTAATATATTTTAAATAAATAAATATTGCTCTGAATTATATTATACAGTGTACTTAATGTATATAAATTTTTGTCTTATACTAAAATAGTAGTGTCTTGCACTACCTATAACTTGTTATCATCAAAATAGTTGAGAATTTCATTTAAATTAAAAGATCTAATTTACGACTTCTTTGTTTGGGATAGCTTTGCCTTTCTTTAATTTTGTGGATGAGAATAATAAAATATAATTATAGGAGGGTAAAATCGACAAATCAAATATTTGTGCTGCAGCATTATTATCGCTTGGGGCAGTAGAAAAAAAAAAAGCGCTCATCCCAGCATACATATATATATGTATATACATATATTATACAACAAATCTTTAGAAAACCCTTTCTCAATCTTTTGCCCCTTTCGAGATCCACCGTTCCTCCTCCGCATTTGCCTGTTAAACCCTAGATATCACCGCCGGAGCTACGGAAATCAGTCGTCGGAGATTTCGTAGGTTTTGAGGAAAATATAGAAGTAGAGAGAGAGAGAAACAAACCAAGGGCGGTTTCTCTCTCAGGCATCTCTCGTTCGGATCGATCCGCATCCAGGTATGAACCGATCGGAAGATAATATATGCTCGAATTTATTTGTATCTGTTTTTGGTCATAGACACGTCGGGCGATATCAATGAAGCTCAAAGTACTGTGTGAGAGCTGTAGGTGGTTGAGTTGTTTTTTATTTTTTTTCGGTTGGCTATGGAATTCTGTAGGCCTGTTATTTTAGATCGTCGATCAGTGATGGCAGCAGCAGAGGCACCGGCGGCGGCAGCAGCTCAGCAACCAGTTTCTGCTCAAGTTGTGAGTTCTGTTTATTTTACCTTTTTTCTTTGTTTATAAAAGTTAACAAACCTAACTTTCTTGAATTTGTTGGTTGATAGGTCGGGAATGCATTTGTGCAGCAGTACTATCACATACTGCATCACTCACCAGGGCTCGTCCATCGGTTTTATCAGGACATCAGTAAGCTTGGTCGCCCTGAGGAGGATGGCTCCATGAGCATCACCACCAGTATGAAAGTAATCTCTCTCTCATCTGATTTGAATTATTTAGCATTAAGTTTTTTTATGGACCGGGTGGGTGGTTGCTAAGCTGATGCAGTTAGATAGGTAAAGCTTATAACTGATTGATTTGCTTGGTTATAGTTGATATGAGGATGAGAAAATTGCAAATGCCATGTGCAAAAATTTCTATGTCCTGCTTCTAATCCTTTATATTTTTAAATTGTAAATGTCCTGCTGTTTAATTCTGTAATTACCGTTTTGGCTGTTGGCTTGTTTAAGCAATAAAAAGTCGGTTCAATGAGGTGCTACTGATTTGAATTTGAAAAATGTTAGATTTTAAAAAAATTCTTGCTGATCTGATTACAGGCCATCAATGAAAAAATTGTTTCACTCAACTATGGGGACTTCAGAGCTGAGATCAAGTCGGTGGATTCACAAGAGTCATTCAATGGTGGAGTTAATGTTCTTGTTACTGGCTATCTAACAGGAAAAGACAACGATGTTAGCAACTTTGCTCAAACTTTCTTCCTTGCTCCACAAGACAGGGGCTACTTTGTGTTGAATGACATGTTCCGATATGTGAACAATGTCAATCTTAACCCAGCGTTGGTCAACGATGTTGTGGTGCCCATTGCTGCAGAGCCTGGTAGCTGGATTTCATAGGAATTTTTGTTTTCTTATCCTTTTCATTATTGTTATTGTTTGGGTTGATTTTTTTTTTTTTTTTTTCCCTTTTCTATCTGCTGTTGGCAGTTCCTGCTCCAGTTCAGGAGAATCATGTTTCAGAGCAGAGCACGCCATCCGCAGAGGAAGCTGTTTCCGGAGAAGTTTACGACCCACCAGAGAATGGAGATGTTCCAATTAATGCTGAAGAAGAAGAAGAGGAAGAAGAAGAAGTCCCTGTTCCTGAGGTTGTCGACGAAGTACAAGATGCAGCAGAAGTGGAGGTTGAATCCCATGCCAAAACAGATGAAGTGCCAAAGAAGTCTTATGCCTCAATTGTAAGTGTAAAAAACAATTTTGAGAAATAAGACTACTCCTCTATATCTTGCACCATGTGCCAATTGTATTTCTTTGTCTACTTTGTGATGCCAATCGTATTTCTTTGTCTAATTTGTGATGCCAGTCGTATTTCTTTGTCTACTTTGTGCTGCCAGTCGTATTTCTTTGTCTACTTTGTGATATCATGATCCGATCTGATTGAACAACTGTTACCAACCTTGTTTATATTACTTGATGTTTTGCATGAAAGAAGTCTTATGCTTCAATTGTAATTTTAAAAAACAAATTTGAAAAATAAGACTACTCCTCTATATCCTTCACCGTGTGCCACTTGTATTTCTTTGTCTGCTTTGTGTGCCAATCGTATTTCTTTGTCTAATTTGTGATGCCAATCATATTTCTTTGTCTACTTTGAGAGGCCAATCGTATTTCTTTGTCTACTTTGTGCTGCCAATCGTATTTCTTTGTCTACTTTGTGATATCATGATCCGATCTGATCGAACAACTGTTACCAACCTTGTTTATTCACATTACTTGATGTTTTGTAGGAAACATGAGAGAAGTCTTATGCTTCAATTGTAATTTTAAAAAACAAATTTGAAAAATAAGCCTACTCTATTTCCTGCACCATGTGCCAATTGTATTTCTTTGTCTAATTTGTGATATCATGATCAGACTCTGATCGAGCAACCGTTACCATCCTTGTTTATTCACATTACTTGATGTTTGTACGGAATGTGTGATTCCTGTTAGTCAATCTTTACTTATCCCAGATGATAATGTTTCAGGTCATGCATCTCAAGGAAACTGCTGCAACTTTCTCGCCTCCTCCAGCAGCTCCTCGGAAAGCACCACCAAAGAGCATGGAGCAAGTGAACCCTACTCCTGCCCCAGCACCTGATGGGCATGCTTCCAGTTTGGATTCTGTTGATAATGATCCTAATCAAGAGGGTGAAGGCATGTTATTCTGAATCATCCTTACATATTTCATGTTTCCACTTTATAAATTTCTTATGACTATGAATGTATCATTCTTCTCAATTCTATGGTTTAAGAACCTTTTCTAACACGTGTGAAGCTACGTGTTTCTCTGCTTTGTGCAGCTGATGGTTACTCAATATATATAAAGGGCCTTCCAATGAATGCTACTGAAGCATTACTTGGGGAAGTCTTTTACAAATTTGGGACCATCAAGAAAGATGGAATTCAAGTTAGAAGCAATAGAGTATGTTCTAATCTGCGAATATTTTTTTTAAATTAATTGAGATATGATTTCCGTTTATTGTCTTTTGGACAAGTTCTGTTAGAGTACATAAACTGTTTGGTCATAAATGTTTGCTGCAGCAACAGCAATTTTGTTTTGGCTTTGTGGAGTTTGAGGAGGCAAGTTCTGTGCAAAAAGCCCTTGAGGTATGTTTAGGTTATTGTGAATTCAGAGTCAATAGTAAAACTTCAGTAAATTAGAAAGCTATTAATTGGAGCTAATTTCATAATATCTATCGATTTATATATATACATATTTGTTTTGTCAAATTTTTTTAAGTTAAATAAAAAAATGCAAAGATAAAATATCTATCTATTATATATATATATATATATATATATAGAATATTGGGCTGGGGGGGGGGGGGTTCTGATGCTGGTTCCTGGGATGAGGTTGAGATGATTATTTGTTCTTATTCGAGTTTTCATGTGAATGCCATAATTCTTAATTTAGTGGAATCTGATTCATTAGTTATTTTTAAGTTCTGCATCATGCTATTTTGATGTTACAGGCATCTCCGGTAGCAATTGGTGGACGTCAAGCAGTTATTGAAGAAAAGAGGTCTACCAATACTCGAGGCAAGTGCATAACGTTGGAAAATCTTTGAAAAAAGAAACAAAAAAAAAAATTACACTATAAGATTTGGTTCTACGATTTCAAAACTCTTAGGTTGTGTTTGGATTGAAGAAATTTTAATTCAAAATTTGAAACGATGAGTGGGTATCAGAATGACTAAAGCTAGAGTTATTTTTAAATGCACTCAACCCTCAACCAAAAAAAAAAAAAAAAAAGGCGAGATTACGGTAGTGAATTCAAGTCCACATCAGTTTAAACTATAACTGATGGATTTGATATTGTGGATTTTAAATCCATCTCGAAATCATTCCATATCTACACACAACTTTAATGTCCTTCCTCTGGACATTCATTTTTCTTAATTATTCAATTGATCTTTTGCCTAATCTGTTGATTTGCTTGTAATCGGCTAGGGGTTGTAATCGGCTTTGATTCAGCTAATTCAAAATTGAATAGGAAACTTTGTTTTCATCCTCTGCACATCCATATTTAGTAATTTCTTATTTTTTCCTGTGTGCCTTTTCTTTTCTATGCAACAGGAAATAATAGAGGAAGGTTTCAATCTGGAAGGGTCTCTGGATTCAGAAATGAAGGAGGAGCCAGAGGACGTGGAAGCTACGGGGGTGGCCGGGGCTATAACAGGGGTGGTGACTTCAATGGCAGGGGTGGAGACTTTAATGGCAGGGGTGGAAATCGGGGAGGATCATCAAACCGTGATGGATATCAGAGGTCGGATAATGTCAGTAGCAACGGAGGAGGCCGAATGAACCGTATGGCCAACGGCAGCGCAAAGAATATGGCACCTCGGGTTTCTGCTACTGCTTGAGGGATTGTAGGTTATAGGCGGTGAGCGATCAATCTCAGTAGGCTTCCCTTTTGTTTTTTCATTTTTCTTTTTTGGAATTTGCAAGTAGTTTTTGCCTGGTTTCGAAATCTATTTATCTGGCAGTCCTATTGCAGCGTGACTGTCTTAAATTTAGTGGCCCCCCTGACGAATTTGTTTCACAATTTTCTCATTTGTGGGTATAGTTTATTGGTTGGTAGGTGAGGTTTTAGTAGAGAACATTTAGTGTACTGTTGAACAGCCAAGGCCCCAGTAAATTCTTCAGATATTTTTCTGGCTTTCTTTGTATTTGAAGAATCATTTTCAGGCCTTTCCACGCCTAATGCCTTGGTTTTTTAGAATTTATTTCCCTCAAAGATGTTGTTGATTGTTTACATAGTATTCCTGTACCACAATTGATGGTGGTTAAATTATTTTGTAGACGCTCCTCACCTCCGCCCCCCCTCGGAGGGTTTGAATTTGGTCTTTAATGATATTTCATCCTCACCACTTGACATGGTTCGAACTCTTTTTTCCATGTTATTCACCTTATTTTTATTTTGGTTCGAATTCTACTCCTTTGTTTTGTTTATCTTAAAACTAGCTGGAGTGGTGCGGTCTAGGTTATCTGCCCCGTCATTATGGAACGTCTATAAAAAATTTAATTGATTGTAACATTTGTCTTTTAGGGTCGTAATAATTGTTTTACAGTGTCATTCGAAGTGTTTGTGGCTTGAGTTTTTTATTTTTTTTTTCTTTCTTGTTTTCCTGTCGATGCAACGTCTTGAAGCAATGGTATTTGGAGTGCTAATGGTGTTTTGAACAAAATTGCATGTCCTTACTCCTTGAAATGATGATGGAAGGATTTAGGATTTTGCAAGGTGATATGCGAAGCTATAAAAAAATGAAAATTAAAAATCATAAATTTTCGAAATGCAACCTAATTATGTGATTGAGACAATATAATGACATCGTGCAGATTCAGAAATTTTAACAACGTATAATATTTTTAACTGAATTTACTTCTTTAGAAAATGAAATCAATTGCACGCCGCATCCATCACAATTTAAAAAGAAGAAAATGTGAAATTTTATGCAATAGCTACATAGAGAATTTGAATTCCATGCTCCTTTCACCTCTCTTGTAGTGGTTTAGACAATCTGAATTCCTACTCTCCATGTTAAAACACTTAAATCTGAAACATCAAATCTCGCACATTTATTATTAGCCACATGTTTTACAAATATATCATGCCTGTAGGAGATTCAATTCATTAATTGGGGATACTGAAATTCTCTGCGCCGCAGCATGTTTTTACTAATATGTCACGCCTAGGTGCAATATCTCCCGATGTAGCAGTAAAAATAAGCAAATGCCTAATTGAGTCCTAAAGTTAACATACGAATAGAGTCCACACAAATTTTTAGGAGCAGAATTATGATCTCTATCAAATTTGGACGCGCACTTATGTACTCTTGACCTTCTTTCATTATATACAGGTTGGGGATCACATTCTAAAGTGTAGGTGTAGGTGAAATGGCTGATTGAGCCCCAAAGTAAACATAAGAATTGAATCCTCACAAATATTTAGGAACATAATTATGATCTCTTTCGGATTTGGACACTTTTGGTCTACCCTTGACCTTTATTTCATTATATACTGGTTGGGGAAAGCGTCTTAATCCCCACGCATATAAGTGATGTTCTTTTAGAAAAGTTCCAAATTAGCAGATGCTACCATATGAAACCTCAAATTGTGCATCCAACACTAGCAATCAAATAATACCTGCACTTTCTGCTCAAATATCCAATAATATTAAAACATCAACAGCTGAGCAATAAAAATACAAGTAATCAAAATGATAAGAGAGAATATAGAGGCAACTTTTATATAGTAAAAATAAGATGCACATATTAAAATTTCTATACGGTGAGATACTGCAACAAGGGAAAGTCAAATAATTGCGAAAACATATCGTCTGCTTTTCGCCAGAGTGGACTTAGACATATTAAAAAAGTATGAACAGAAGAAGATCTATACTAATTCTGAATAACGAATGCTCAATAAAATTAAGTAGCACCAGCGTCTCGAGGTTAAGTACGGGACAAAATCTACGTGTGAGCAAAAAAAGCCTCATAGGTTGTTGAAGAACTAGCTTGGCCAGTCCCCCAAGCATAGGCTTTCATTTATGGGTTGCAATATTTATTTTATAGACCAAAATTGCAGGCCTGCACATACTCATTTTCGTAGTCCACGTACTTGGTCCAAAGCGGGCGGAACTGGGTAATAGCAATATCAAGCCACGGCTTCATATTCCCGTTGAAGTGTATAACTGCAGCATTGTTGATCTCATCCATGCTGATGCTTGGGTTGTATCCAAGCCCCAAAACATGCCAAGATTTGTCTAGCGGTTTTGTTGTAGAGTAGTAAGTGATCAGACCCGGGGGCAATGTCCCTAATTTCCATAATGTTCGATTCTCATTCTGCAAAAGACAAACATATTTATTATTAGCTTCTCGAGGGAGGGAGGGAGGGAGGGAGGGAGAGAGAGAGAGAATAAGCTATATATGTGCATTTAAGAAAACATATAAAGAGAAACCTGAATACCAACTATTAGACAAAGGGCAGCAACCAAGATTAATGTAGTAGGATCCTGAACATAAATAATCTTATGATCTTGAGCACATAACAACTCGGGTTATGAAAAGCAAAATATTAGATAGAGAAACAAATAATACTTTTATGATCTTGAGCTACAAAAAATCAGATTATGAGATGCAAAAAAACTAGATAGACTCAAAGCACTCAAAACTAACATAACCACATAGCTGAACAACCAATGTTACACAAAAGAAAACAAAATAACTCGTAAAAGTAGGTAATTATTCTCACCAGATTCTGCCAGTAGTGGTACTCTTCGGTGCACTTTTCCCTCCTCCAAGCATCCAAATCAAAAAAGTTCATCCCATAAGCCCATGCACATGCCTTGGGGCTAAACCTGGCTTTGATCAGAGGGTGAGAGAAATTCATATATTGCGCATAACGATGGAATGATCCAAAACAAGTCTCCACAGCCCCGTTCACCTTTCCATCCATATCTATCTTCCAAAGCCCAGTTAAATCTCTTTGAACCACTATATCATCATCCAAGAACAAAATCTTGTGCAACTTGGGATACATTTCGGGCAAGTAGAACCTGAGATGGTTCAATATCGAGAGATATTTTGGATTCCTGAACTTCATGTTAGTAGTATCCTTAGTTGCATTCTCAAGCTTGTTCTCAAAGTAGAACTGCTGCAACTTAGACGACTCAAGTTGCTTTAGAACTGGAACATAAGAAGAGTTCAAGAATTTATAATCCTCCACAGCCTTCACTTCGATATGGGCCCCACTGTAATCCCTAATCTTAAACATCACTTGCATAGAACCCAGATTCATCTTATCAGTTACGACATGGAACACATGTTTCCATGGCTCTTTTGTGTTTTTCACAGCTGAGTTCACCACAACAGAAGCGGCAACCACGTTATCTGAGAAAATTGCGTAATGAAAAAGCTTTGGGTCTTCAAACTCTGGCTTAGGGGGATTGGCTTCATCTGCATACTTTTCAGGATGAGCAATTCTCTCTTCCATTAATCTCAGAGCCAGGCAATGCAAACTCTTGGGAATGGACTTGGCAGCAATCAAGCTTGAAAAAGCACCTTGCTTTTTAGCTTTTGTCAACTGTTCATTCAAAGCAAAGATAGTATCTTTCAACTTATGGATCTTCAATTGATTATCAAAAGATTCTTTTGCCTCGGCAATCACTTGTCGCGTTAGCTTAATTCGTTCCTTCACCTCTTTCTCAAATCGTCTCAACACCAATTCATCAATTGAACTTGCGTCTGAATCAAACAATTCTCGATACACAGGTTTTGTTATGAGATCAGTGTAATTACGAGAGAGATCTGCAAAAATCCTAACAACCTTTGAGTTTTCAAGCTTCAGCTTCCGTGCATAGGCAGCATAAGCTAGAGCTAAAGCTCTGTGATCATCAGCTTGTTTCCGGATCTGATCCAACCGTGGCTTCAATGGATCAGATTTCAATGCCAAAATTGATCTACGCATATTTGCTGATTCGGATCCAAAAGAACCATAAGCAGAACCCTAAAATTATACAGAGGCAGAGCAACAGATATTAGTACGTTTCTAAACAAAACTAACACTAAAGTAAAATAATTGAAAACTATGTCATTTGAAAGAATTGAACTGAAAACATGAGAATGCGATATGAAAAGTTAGACAAATTAACATAAATACAGCATTAATCGTATCACAATGACACAGAGGGAAAACCACTTCAACAATCAGCGTCATAAAAGTAACCATAAATGCATCTACACATACAGAAAAACCTGAAACCTTAATACACTAATCAAAATTTAAGAAAAAATAAATAAATCACTATCGCGTAATTTTACCCCGCAAAATAAAAAAATCCACACTCACAAACTATAAAGCACAATCGCGGAATAATAAACAAATCGCATAAAACACTAAAAATTACCGATAAAGAACTCACGAATCTGAGATCAGCAGGGCCGGAGGAGACGGTGAGGAGAAACGACGCTGCGATGAGAAGTGAGACGGCGATTGTCAGAAAACCGGCGAAGTATCTGAATCTAAACATGGTGCCCCGAAAACGAGGCCCGGAAGCCCGATCCGATGCCGATTTTCTGTAGTTCCGACCCGAATTCCAAGCCATTGCCTTACTGGACTCCGTGGGAGAGTGAGAGTTATTTAAAGTGTGTGTGACTTGAGATTTTGCTGTTTTGCAATTGCAGATGAGGAGGAAAGATAATATGCAATGCAGAGTTTACAGGATATCTGCAACTGCGTGCTGCGTATGTGTTGTACCTCGAGAATTTCAAATAAAGGATTGTACGTTTGCCTTAAAATGTAGATGCGTCTTCGAATACGCGGTGGATGACGATGGAGGGGGCCCACAGAAATGAGTGTGAAAACGCAACATGCCGGCAATATTTGTCGGTGATTATAGAAAGCGGTTTGCATTAAACCTTTGGTAATTATATAATTAGTTGTTTTATAGTTTTAAAAAATATATAATTATATTCAATTATTTATATATATACTATTATTATAATAAGGATATATATTATATCTAAAATTATATATGAACATTAATTATTTTATTTATAAAATACAATTATCAAATTATCAAATATATTGTATTTTCTTTTGAAATTAAAAAAATTGAATAAACTGGTATATTAATGTGAACATTTTTTATTTTTATATATAGCATCGAATTTGATTTGTTAAAATCAAGTAATTATTAAGTATATGAATTTTTTTATATAAAATTATTAACATTACCAATATTAATAAATAAAAATATAAATAATTAAAATGAATGTTTATTGGTTAGCAATATAACAATATTTTTAAGAATCTATCTTTCGATTTGTGGAAAGAAAAATAGGTGAAAAAATTGATGATAACAAATATGGAAACAAACAGTTTATTATTATATATACTAGTATGTTTACGGACATATTATTATAGTATAATATTATTAAATTTTAGAATTACATAAAATTAATAGTTAATATATATATAATTATGTTCTATAATTTATATAAGTATCATGATTATAATATGGGTATAAATATTATATATAAAACTAGATGTGAATATTAATTAATTTTATTTATAAATACAATCATCAAATTACAAAATATATAGTATTTTCTTTTGAAATCAAGAAAATTGAATAAAAGTTGGTATATCAATGTGAACATTTATTATTATTATTATTATTATTATTATTATTATTATTATTATTATTATTATTATTATTATTATTATTATTATTATTATTATTATTATATATAGCATCAAAGATGCTACAAACGCATAATTGATTTGTTAAAATCAAGTAATTATGAAGATATATAAAAAAAACTTATTAGTTTTGATAAAATTAGTAATATTACCAATATTACAAATAAAAATATAAAAATTAAAATGAATGCTTATTAGTTAGCAATATAACAATATTTTCTAAAAATGCGTCTTTTTATTTGTGGAAAGAAAAATGGAAGGAAAAAATAATAATAAAATATAGAAACAGTCAGTTTATTATTATTATTATTATTATTAAATCTAAAAATAAAATTATATAAAAGATTAAATTATATAAAAGATGGGCTTTTAGAAGTATAAACACATATCTGAAATTGTTTCATATGATACCAAAATTTCTAAGAAATTAAAGATTTTGAATGACATTGAAAAAAAAAAATTAATGACTTTAGAAGTATAAAAGAACATATGCAATCTATGGGTACGTTTCTTTTGGGATTCATCGAGATGAATTTAAGATTCTCATTTCTTTCATATTAAAATTGGATGGTTTTTAAAATATTTATAAGATTATATTATATCGCTATTACATATGATGTATCGTAATTCCATTCATTTATTTCTCTACTATTGATGTAGTTTCTCTACAAATAATCATATTGTGCACAAATTTTTAAAATTATTTAAGAAATATTATATTTTTATAATAAAAATATTATTTTCACATTTCAAATATAACTATAATTTGACTAATTACAAAAAGTTCAGTTATAATTATAATATTTTTCAACAAAAATTAATTTTTTAATAAAAATGTAATATAATTTGAACAATCTAATAAGTATTACCACGAAAAAATAATCAACCAAATTTAAGTCCTTCTAATGATTTATCCAAGAATGATTACAATTCTCAAATGATAAAACAATGCGAGCAATTTGCTTATAATACTTAGTCAATATTTATATAAAAATAATAATTTGTTGCATTATATTAATAAATGTTTATAATTTTTTGGATATGAAGGATTATTCAATTTGAGGGTTTATGGGAGTTGATTGTTGGTATTGAATAGTACTATCGACATAAACAAACAATCTATCAATTATTTGCTTTGAAAAAATAAATGATTGAATTAAGATTTTATTTTATATATGAAAAATAAATAATAAATTTATATTTGATTGATTTGATAACATAAACATGAATCCATTTTTTTGGTAAATATTTTATAAATTTGATTATATGTTGGTTGATAATTTAAATTATATAGGCTATGCAATTAAACTAGTCAGAGACCCGTGATGCATTGAAGTTGTTTTTGTATTACTTTATTACTAAAAAAATATTATTTACTTACTAAAGACATTAGCAAAAAATAATAATTATACTTAATATATAAATTAATATTTTTCATCGCTTATAAAATATTACCAAATTTAAATAATGAATATATTTTGTTGTATATGTTTTTTATATAGCTAATGCTAATAAATTTTGATAAAGATAATAATATATTTGTATTTATTTACCAACAAAACAATAGCAAATATAAATATTATTCTATAATTTTGAAAAATTTAAATCTTCCAAATATATCGAATGCAAATCTAAATTTTATTGAATAAAATTAATAAATTTATGTTTTTATATATAAAAAAAAATGAAAACACACATTTGGACAAGAAAAAAAAACATTTATTTTATTATTATATATACTAGTAAGTTTTCCCGTGCGATGCACATATATACTATTATAATATAATATTATTAAATTTAAGAAATTCATAACATTAATATTTTTAGTATATATATATATATGTATATAACAACTTCAATCAAATCCCTTATTTTTCAAACGTATTTTATATCATATAGTCCCAAAATATATTATAAATATCATACAGTCATAAAAAATTATAAATAATATCATAAATCAATATCGATCAAATTCCTTAATTTTTGAACTTATTGATATCATATAATCCCAAATATATTATAGATATCATACCGTCCTAAAAAATTATAAAAAATATTAAGAAATTCATAACATTAATATTTTTAATATATATATATATATATATAACTTCAATCAAATCCCTTATTTTTCAAACTTATTTTATATCATATAGTCCCAAAATATATTATAAATATCATACAGTCATAAAAAATTATAAATAATATCATAAATCAATATCGATCAAATTCCTTAATTTTTGAATTTATTTGATATCATATAGTTCCAAATATACTATTGATATCATACGGTCCTAAAATATCTGACTACAAATATGTTAAAACAATAAATTTATAACTATATAAAAGCAGGATAATTTGATTAATTTACACGAATGTCATTTTAGCTTTATATTTTTAGAAACTATCATAACCAATCAGATTTTTTTAATTTATTTGCATTTTGCTCTAATTTTTGAAGACTTATAACTTGTTCATCTCAACTCTGTTTTTTATAAAAAAAATATATCAAATTAATTATTTTTTTCATGATATACAATTTGATATCCATATTGCATATATAATAATAAAATATTAATTTTTAAATATAAAATACTATTTTTATATATTAATTGTGGTATATTTTAATATTTATTATATTGTTATATATTTTTATTTTAAACAATTTTTATCAAAATATATTTTATATAATTATGTATTTTATTTTAAAAATTATATTACTATTTTTATAATAATTTATTATAATATAATATTATAAATTGTGTATCGCACGAAAGAAATACTAGTAAATATAATAGCTATTAGCAATAAGAAAATTAGCAGGGAAAAATATTAGGCTAAGAGTACTAAAAATAGCTAGTATTTCTCTTATTATATATACTAGTATGAGATCTCGTGCAATGCACGGAAGTTTTTTCTATTATTTTATTACTAAAAACTATATTATTTATTAATAAAATATTAGCAAAAAAATATAATTATACTTAATATCTCAATTTATAATTTTCATCGTTCATGAAACATTATCAAATTTAAATAATTAATATATTTTTTTATACATATTTTTATGCCATTAAGTTATTATATTTTGACAAAAATATTAATATATTTTTTATTTTTATACTAACAAATTTGCTGCAAATATTAATATATTTTTATAATTTAAGAGATTCAAATCTTCCAAATATATCTAGTCCAAATCTATATTTTATAGAATAATGTTAATAAATCTATTTTTATATATATGCAAAAATAAAAATCATATTTGGGCGGAAAAACAAAAATAAAAATATTCATTTTACTACTGTATATACTAGTATGTTCTCCCGTGCTATGCACAAACATATTATTAAATTTAAGAAATACATAAAATTAATGTTTTTATAAAAAAAAAATATATATATATATATAATTATGTTCAATAATTAACTTTTGTACCATGATTATAATATGGATGTAAATATTATATATAAAATCATATGTGAACATTAATAAATTTTATTTATAAAATACAATCATCAAATTACAAAATAAATAATATTTTCTTTTGAAATCAAGAAAATTGAATAAAATGTTGTGTAACAATGTGAAATTTTTTTATTATTATATATAACATCGAATCTGCCATAAATTCATAATTGATTTGTTAAAATTAAGTAATTTTGAAGATATATGAATTTTTTTTATTAGTTTTCATTAAATTAGTAACATTACCAATATTAATAAATAAAAATATAAAAATTAAAATAAATACTTATTGATTAGTAATATAACAATATTTCCTACGAATCATTCTTTCCATTTGTCGAAAGAAAAATGGACGGAAAAAATAATAGTAACAAATATAAAACAGATTATAGAATACATATAGATATATAAAATATATAGATTTATAGATATAGATTTTACTCTATTAAATAATATAGGTTCAACCAATTAAAAGCGAGCGATCAAATGCGGAATGGACCCATATTATGCATGACTGACGTCGTCACATCTTCCGTTTAATTTAATTGATTTTATATTATAATGTTAATTTATTCGATTTATTTTGTATACCCCATTTTAAAAGCTTTTGCAACTCCCGCGTCTCTCTTCACTCGCCCCGTCTATCTCTTCTGGAATCATCAGATGCATACCGCTTGATCTACGCGGGAACTCTCTCTCTCTCTCTCTCCAAATGGAAGTGAATTCTGTCGAAAAGCTCTGTGAATTCGTGAGTGTAGATTCTCAATTATATCTCGATTATGTTTTCGCAAGCTCTAATCTTCTGCAAATATCTTTGTTTTCGCTTGTGATTTCATTTATATATAAATATTTTCACATTTCGCTGAAATTATTTTCCATTTCCTCTTCTCTGCAGCTAATTTCTTGTGCATTTCAGAGATGCCGCATGTTAGATGATTTCTGCAGATTATCGGTGTCTCTCAAACCTACGCCTCCTCTAGTACTAATGTCAGGCACGTTTGCGCATGCATTTATGGTTTGAATTACAATGATATGAATCATTGGAAATTATCGATCCATAAAACCTATTGCATTTCGCCTCCAAATATCTCACAATACATGACTTTGTCACCTCGACTTTGAAAACCCGAAAATATGTATGTATATGTAATTTTATCTCTTACAAAATTGATTCGATGTTATTTAAATATAGGTGAAGTACAACAGTATCCTGATAAATATAAACTAAGATAATGTTACTTAATTCATATGGAAATCTATTTTGAAATAATTCAGGTACAGCCTTCTTGGTTACAATCTATTGTCTCTGGTGCTTGTGGTGATGGAAATAGATGCGTATGATACAAACCACAAGAAATACAGAATGTGACATGTATATTAGAGTCACAGCACATTGAGTTTTGAATGATTGAAATGTAAATGGACTTCGATTTCTAAGATGTTTTATGAGACTTATACCGTACCCATTTTTCTTCTTCAAAAGTTTCTGATACAGGCAGTCGAAGCCCCTTGGAGGAATTTCAGGAATTAAAATACCAAAATGACTGTGGTTTCGCTGGCATATGGGGTAAGTAAAGTTAATGTTACAATACTGGTTATAGTGTTCAAGGAGAACTTTCCTCATGTATCATAATGTGTTTTGACAACCGAATCTTATCCAAGTAGATCGCGTACAGATATTGCATGGTCAATATGGTCTGTGTTGTCATTACTAATCATTTAAACTCGTGTAGCTTTGAGTTTCTATGTCTATATAACTACATTTCCATGTTGCCTTTGTAATGGTCATGTGATCCCATTCTGATTCTTATTAGAATTGATCTTAGAAAAATAAAAAAAAGGGGCAGTGAGGATGAAGGAGGCTGCTGATTTGACAGTTGTGGTTGTTACAGATATTTGTGCTGAATATTGTACTATATATGGAAAGTTGTAATGTGTTCTCAATGAATTTAGTTTCTGGCAGTATTTTGGCATTATGTCACTACTGTGGTTTGACAAGTGATATCACTTGTTGCAGATGGGGTTCTTTACATTGCGACCACAGGTATGCTCCCATCGTACATAGTTTTTCTTCTATTCAATGGCGGAGTATTGCATGCTAGTTAAAGCTTTCATAGTGGATGCCATCCTTGGGTATTTTTTTGTAACGAAATTTTGTAGGATACTACCATATTTTACTGTTTATTTTCTCTCCTAGCATAGTGGGAATTTTTCCTTTGCTAGCTTGATTAGGGCAGAGTCTCATGGCTCGACTCCAACTCACCTACTATCTTTGAAGCTTTCACTTGATTAGGGCAGAGTCTCATGGCTCGACTGTTGCACCCAACTCACCTACTATCTTTGAAGCTTTCATTCTGTTGAGAATATGAATACAGATTTCAGTTTCCTCTCAGAAATTAACATTAATCAACTCATGTCGTCTTGCTGAAGGCATCTCTGATAAAGAAATACATCACTTAAAATTTGTCTTGAAAGAAGTTGTTTCCTCAAGAAGACTGATAAGGCTACCATCAGCAACAAAGAATGGTGCAAAATTCAGGCAACGTTTTGCCCTCCTCGTTCATATCACTGATACAAAAAGTGCTGCACAATTTCCGCTGTGACAATCTGTATTTACTTTTGTTTCTTTTTCAGTGGAACTGAAGTATCAATATCAACTTATGGAGATATTGATGGTCTAGTCGCTATGATTTCCCATTTTCTCCGGAAGGTTTTATTCCTCACTTATATTGTTCAAGTGTTGTCTGACTAAATTATTTTGTTTCTGATTGTGAATCATTTGACTTGTACTTGTTTGCAGATGCTTCTTCTGAAAGCGCCTGTAAGTTTGAACTTCCTGTTACATTCTCCATGTTTCGTGTGATCTGATCAGGCAAATATAGTATGTATTTGCTCCCCCCCCCAACCCAAATATGTGTTGAACATTTATCGCACAAGTAGCAGTGACCTTGAAATTGTGAGAATGAATGTCTACCCAAACTACATTTAGAACTTTGAATAATAATATAGACAGATAATAGAATCCAATTAACGGAATCTGTACTTCTCTGTAGCTTTCAAAAATCCAAAAACAGACCTCTTCAGCACTTAAATAATGCATTTCAAATCAGCGAAATATTGAATGACAATATATAGTCTTAATTTCTGGAATCACCAATGATGGTAGTTTACATGCTGATTTGATTATGATTTGCAATTTTGTCTAGAAGATCGCAGTTGAACTGACAGTTGAATCTGGTAGCACAAAATCAATTGTTTTGCAAAGGCCATGCAGCGCCCCAGCGATGGATGCTGCAAATATTGACCATCTGAGGTCGGGACTTGAAGATTATGTATCCAAGCATGGACACAGCATAGTTGAGCCTTGCCACTCCTGCTTCTCAACGGGGTGTGTCCTGATAATTTTCAGTATCCTATAATTAAAATCAGGATGTTTATGCACCTAGGCAACATTGATCAAGATCTTTAAGATAATATGGAAACTTTGGTTTTTGAATCTTTGAATGGTTTGAACTTACAAAATTATTTGAACCAAAATACTTAGGCACACGTTCCACTGCATTACTTATCCTGGGTTCATGTCTGGTGATATCTTGGTTTTGAAATCTGCATAACTTCCTTTAGAACTTCAGTCGTTGATAATACCACCCATCTTTGCTATAATATCATATTTCTTCTGGTTAACTGCAATCAATGAGAATTGTGCATTAACTGCAAAAATTTGGCAGAAGTTGCTTTAACACTTCCTTGTGCGTGAAATAAGTTGTATCCCTTCAGGATAATAATTTGTTTCTTTAGCATTCTTTGACTTGTCTGCTTTGTCATTTTAGTTATTCATTTCGAGGTTTCAAATAGATTCTCCCAGACTTCAGTGTGAAAGAAATAATGAAAGAAATAATGCTTTGTGTGCATTATACTGTTTCATATTACCAGACCTAATTCTGTTTTTTCATAGACCCCTTCTGTCAAGTAAAACAGGCTGAGCTATTAACCTTTGCTCTATGTGATGCTATGTTGTTCAAGTGGTTTATTAACCTTTGCTCTATGCATGCTAGAGTCTTTAGTAATTATGTCTTCAGAGTTCTCGACAAGTTTGGCGATCAGATTTCTGATATTATCACATAGTTTGTTACACATCCATAATTTGAGCTTTATCAAAATTCCAGGAAGAATCTCAATGTTGGCATCGGGATAGCTTGTAGCAGAGAAAACCAACCAAATCTCACAGAGATGATGGAAGTTGTAATTATAATTAGCGATAAATCAATGTCAGAACAAGGTTCATGCTCCAGGCTATATGGCAGAAGAACGGAGGTTAGTTCTGCATACATCTACCATTTTACATTCAAACATCACTCCTACTTCCAATCTACCTTTTAGTTCTGGATACAGAGGTTTGAAGATTTGCAACTATTGCACTACATCCAATTTCTGCCAGATATTATATTGATTATTGACATATAAAGTAACTTCAAGTAAGTCTTACATAGAATCCGACATAGAGATTCAATTGATGCTTAAGCTGATCTGCATTTTCTTTTTCACATATCTCCTCTATTTTCTGAACCAAGAAACGAGTTCTGCTATAGCTACTGGTTGAGTTTATTTCTTAAAAGGCATGTATTAATGAACCCCACCTATCTTTCCAGTCTTTCCAGCGGATTACAAGCCTTGTCCTTATTATTTTCCTTGATTTTACTTCATGTTACGCTTTTTCTCTCATTCCCTAAACTTTTCTAAGGCCCACTCATGGCAGGTTGTTGGTAGTTTGGACACTGATACTTGGTCCAATGAATTAGTAATAGTATTTTAAGTCACAAGATCTTGTGTAAACAAAGTTGAGGACTCTGTTTTAATCTTTTCATGATTACTACTTTTTTTTTTTTCTTTTTGGCTTCCATGTACATACATGCAATGAATAGTTGGAATAATGAAGACAAACCTTATTCTGCCTCCAAAGATGCAAGAACTGGTCAATGCAATCCATTTGAAATGAACAGCACATATACTCAGAATTAAACTAAAGCTAAAGTTCATTTAGTTGTCTAGTACATATCAGCAATGAGGAAAAAAACTATTTAACTTGTCGTACTTAAAAATAAGCATGACTTCTACCTTAAAAAATCTTTTTCACCAGCATAGTTTTCCTCTTTTTCTCTCCTTTTTTCTTTTCTACTCCAGGAAACTAAGGGTCCTTGCCCCTTAGCAAGGATGAGAAAACATTTTCTACATACCTACGGTAGCTGGATGTTTATGTCTAACTAATTTTTCTTTCTCCATTTAGGTTTTATACTACCGAGATTTCTTACCCTGCCCCATATCAAAACCATCTCTTGAAGCATTGACCGGCATTGAATGGAAAAAATATGGCTTGGTTCTGAAGAGTGTTGGAGAGCAAGATGGTGTCACATTATTGGAATGGGAAGACTTGCCACCTTGTCCACACATTGACATTGCACTCCACAGATACCATAAACAATATCCTTACTTTTGTGGAGAATAATATGCTTTGTATTCTTTAGTTTATGAATGTTGTAAAGTAACCATGGAATTGTTCTGTTTCAGTCTCTCATGGCACACATACGTATAGATTTTTTTTCTTTCTTTTCCTTAACTTTATGCCAGGCTAATGATACTTCCCCGCGCACAAACCAATACAATTGATAGGATTCTCACCAGAAAGGCTGTCAAGCTTGCATTGACTGACCTGAAGAAGAAAAATGCAGGACTCTTACTCAGTGCACGTGCTGTCAAGGTAGAATAAAAATTGTTTGGATGCATTTTTTATTTTAGGAATAAGATTCAGAATGCTGACTTTCTTGGAGTGTTATTTGAGAATCCTCAATTTTATGGACGCTGTGTAACTCTGTAATGTCATCACCATTGTTCACTTAGTTCATACTTCCATTGCTTAGTTTTTTGTTTTAATTCATCAGTTTGTCGCGTTCCTTGGCTCTTAGTAATTCTCATGCTTTAGTTATTTAAATATCAATCAGAGAGTAGGAATCGGCCATGCATTAGAGCAGGATTGATTTATTTATTTTCAGCCGTTCCTGCCTGTATAAAATGTTTTCTGCTTTGTTTTATTTTTTGAGTTCTTATGAAATTATACAGAAAACTTTTCCCCAAATTCTCTCTACATTCGATTTTTTAGATCAGATTTAGAATCACAGAACCTAAATTCTTCATGGTGTCCAGAGAATGGTGGATATCATGGCTCCAAACAGAAGAGATAAGTGGAATGTTAATGCTAATGTTGTTATTGAGCAGAAGAATCAAAATGAGGTGTTTGGTTCACGAACAACTCAGAACTTCCATCGAGATTCGGATCCGATGCACCTTCGTGAATCAGATCATCCTGGCATGATCCTTGTCAGAAATCCATTAACAGGTAGTAATTATATTCCTTGGAGTAGATCTATGAAGTTAGCCTTGGGTGCGACAAATAAGCTTGGCTTTGTGAATGGGGAAATTCAGATTCCGAGTAAGAATTCACCAGAATTTGAGCAATTTAGGACAGTTGACTGTATGGTAACCAGCTGGATACTCAACTCAATCTCAAAAGACACTGTTGAAGCCTTCATTTATTGCCAATAGTGCTAGAGAACTTTGGACTGAAATCGAAGAGTGTTTTGGTGGATGCAAAGTGCTGTTACTTTACCAGTTACTTAAGGAAATTGCTACTCTTACTCAAGGAAACTCTACTGTGATGGTGTATTACACAAAGCTTAAGAAGCTTTGGGATGAGTACTCAAATTTGGTATCCGTACCCGTTTGCACTTGTGGTGCTGGATGGATAATTTATGAAAATGAAATGAACACTAAGCTGATCCAGTTTCTTATAGGATTACATGACAGTTTTGATGCAGTTAGGAGTCAGATCTTGCTAATGGACCCCTTACCTAGCATTAACAAAGCCTACTTGATGATTTTAATGGTAGAAAGTATTCAATTGAACTACAATGATCCTTTGGAGAGCTCTTCTATGATGTTTAAGGCAACTACAGCAGGAAGGGGAAGTGTTCCTAAGAATACTGGAATTATAACTAATACTCATGGAGGAAGACTAAGAGGAACTTATAGGAGGACTAAGGAGGAGAAGGCTAAGCTGCACTGTGAGCATTGTAGTGGAATAGGACATGAAATTTCAGAATGTTTCAAATCACACGGTTACCCTGACTGGTTCAAAAAACCAAAGGAGCAAAGAAGTGTTCGGATGGAAAATCAATTCGAAGGAGCCACAGCTCACGGCTACAAAGGTACTGGAGATGAGAACTCTTACAATGCACAGGACCAAGCTATTTCAGCTATTGTCCAGCAAGAAACTGCTAAGTATTTCAGTGGAAAAGGACAGGCAAACAGCAGTGGGGAAACTCAGTCTTATGTTCACTTTGCTGACTTTGCAGGTATTCAATTTAACACTGAAACACGACTGTTACTTAAGAGCCCAGAAACGCAAATAAGAAACTGAAGAATACGGACTAAAGGAACAGCCATTAATCCATATATAGTTGCTTGAATTGCAGAGTCTACACTTAATGTCCATATTGTTTGAATAGAAGTCAAGACCTTTACTTTTCTGAAAGTCAAGCTTCCATCCTAGTTGCCTCGATGCATATAATTTTATTTCTTGTGCATCATCACTGCTTTTATGGTCATCCAAAACATAAAACGCACTATGCAAGTGTTCCACTCGTACTGGACATTTTTTTATCTCCAAGTTTTGTCAAAGAATGTAAGTCTCTTCTTCCTTGTTTGGCAGATATGCAGTTATGCACCTGATCTTGCCAAAACAATATCAGGCCTGATAATGTCGTCACATGATTCGAACTTCCAAAGAGAATGTATTTCTCTTCTTGGGCTGCAACCTCACGAAAATCAAGAGGTTGCCATCGAGAAGTGTATCAAGGATAAGATAATTTCTGTCACCGCATTAAATGACACGAGCAATTGGAGATCCAGGGAAGCAGCAGCTCTTTTTGAAGATGATACTCAGCAGGGAAAGATGGACTGCCCAGATGAGGAACATGAAGGTGAGGAAACATTTGAGTATATAGATATATAATATACCATGGTAGCGAGACATGCTTAGAGTAAAAGTTTTCCTTCTATGATTTTTGGGCTGCATTTCATTTGCCATTTTGGCTATTAGTGGAAGTAATATGCATTGAACTTTTATATTTGCATTGTGATATATGTTCTCCTGCACTAACATGCATCTACATACATCTGAAATTCTCAACATATGACTCATGAGTACGGACCAGTAATTATTCTCCAACCCATGAGGAAAAAAAGAGTGTTAGGTCCGTGACGGACCGACGGTACATTAGTTTGAAGAATTTTTGTTTTTTTTTAAAAAATCCCCATAATACTTTTGTAAATGATGAAAAAAAAAGCACCATTCTGAAAAAAAAAAAAAATGTTACTGAGCGTTTTATTTATTATAAATGAGTTTCTAAGCAACCAAGGAATCCCAATCTTTTTATACCATTATTCTACGAGGGCTAATGTGTAGAAAAATAACATATAATTCAATTTAGGCAATAACTGGTACGAGACTTGTCATCTGGAATGTACTTTCTTGAAACTCAATTTTCTTATTCAGTTTATTGGTTTCTTAGGAATTCATAATTTTTTAATTAATTTTTCTAGTTCTTTATAAGTGAGGTAAAAGTAAAATAGCCATTTTTCATAAGTTAATGATATTTAGTCACTTGATAAAATAAATGTCTTTTAGTTACTTCTCAAAATTTATGAATATTTCAAAATTTATAAGCTTTGAAATACATTGTCCACTTTATATTTATTAGTTAAGTCAATAATAATTAGAGCTGTGATATATTTTACCTCTAAAATATGGTGAGATTTAAAATAAACACAACCACATATCAAAGCTCTTGAACTACTTCAAGTTTTGAGATATTTTACTATCTCCAAGAAGTAATTAAAAAATATATTTTTATAAAATTACTAAAAAGTATTTTAGCTTAGATATACAGTTAGAAATATGCAATAACAGTTAATAAATCTTTCTCCAATGCGCGCATACCACAAACTGGAGAACTAGATTTCACTTATATTCATCAGACAATTTTTTTTCTGGTCAATTTTGAAAAAAGTTAAGTACCTTTAAAAAAATTAATAACACATTCTCTTTGTTCGTTATGGAAATCCACAATTAATGCAACTCAATTTTTAAGTTTTGTACTCAAAGTATCTTACAACATTCAAAATTTGTTTTCATCACATAAAGCTCATAGAAGAATTTACACATCGTCCCATCATCTATCTAGTTCGCAACAAGAGTACTTGATCCTTGGCCTTTGCTATCTTCATAGCTGTTCACACACGTTAGGCTTTCACGAACACGATCTGCAAGCTGCGAAGCCTCTTGATCCAGCTTCAATGGTCGCCTTCGTATAGACTGCAAATGTTACCTCCTAATCATGAATTCAGCTCTCACCAGATCATTGACTAGAAAAAGAGAGAGAGAGAATGTGCATACCTCTGAAGTCCATAAGCAGTCGTGTGCTTTACGTGGAATTATATGAATGTGGGTCTGAACTTGCAGAAATTACAGACGTCAGTATGATATGATAAGGAAAAACGGTGTACATGTTCTTAGATACAATAGTTGAAACGAAATTAGAGCTTACGTGATATATAACCTGGCCTGCAGCAGCACCGTTGTTGACTAGCAAGTTGAATGAATCTGCATGGTTAAATCTTATAATTTATATGGTCCTTAAAACTCAAAGATATAAGGAAAATAAAAGCATAGCTCCATAGATGATTGAAACGATTTTGTGTGAATGAGGAACCACGAGAGAAGGATCAGATTTGGCTCAAGAAAAGAAGGCAAAGAAGGAGAAGGTCCATTATCATCATGGAGACCTAAATATATGCCATAACACTCGGATTTTGTCATCAACATATGAAATTGAAAAGAGCTTTCGACTAGTTGCCAAGCTGGATTAAGGACCGTTATTATCAGGATAGTTTCCTAAAAAAGTGGTGATAGTCCTTGATTGAGTGCTTTGGTTAAATAGTGGTAGAGCCTTTTACATATCAAGGTGGACAAACTCTCAGGTTCAGTTTAGATCTTTCTTGTACGTGCTACGTACAGTCATTAGCAAAAACAGAGGCTCTGGTAACGAGAGAACAATTACCACCACAACAAAGAAGTGAAGGGGGAGACGACTCAGACGAGCAGAATAAAGCGAAGGAGGGCTTAAGAGATGTACCACAACCAGTAGCTTTCATTACAGCATTGCTAATTAAAGGCACTTTTGAACACATGGCCCCTATAATCTGCATCATGATACTTCAAGTCAGAGATAATTGGAATTAAGCATTTTACGATATGAGATTATGCAAGCAGTTCACAGTGCATATCAGTAAGATCCGGGATTATGTAAACCGGAAAAGGATATGTTTCAATGAAAAGAACATGATTTTTTTTTTTTTTTTTTTTTTTTTTCCCAATTAGAAAATGTAGCTCAGGTTTGTTTGTGCATGAGGCTTCTCTTGAACCTAAAATATAAGGATGTCTTTGACCATGTCAAAGCATGGCAGAAGATGAAATACATTTTTGAATAATTAACAACTTACTGATGGAGGAGTTGCATCTATTGATGGAAAATGATTCTTCGGGATAATAAGAGCGTGCCTAGAAGAAATTGCGAATTTTCTTGTAAGTAGTGTCAGTTAAGAAACACATAGTAAAAATGTGCAAAAGGAAGAAAATCGATCTAGACGGATGCAAATCTTTGAAATGAAAAGAAAGAGATACATAGAAATTTTGACACCATTCCTTCATCTTCAACGAAAATTCCATTGATTATGAGTCAGTAAAAATTAAGACCAGAGTAATATAAGGTGTATTAAGAGATGATACCTTACCCATGACACAAAGGATATGAATCCAAAATGCACAGGCATTCATCATCTTCGTATAACTGTAGGCAAACCCAATGTAATAGATAATCAGACTTCAAAATGGAAACAAGACAAAAAGACAAGTTATACTTCTCTCACTTGACAAAACTGTACTGGACAGAAGTATAAGTCAAGCAAATTAAGCAACTTTCACTTTTGCAGGATTTAAGACGTGAACTCCCCAGATTCTACCAAGAAACAAATACATGCACATCTTAATCATCGAAATATCTGAATAAAGAGCAATAGAGAACATGATTTAAATGCCAACGTAAGCGTGAAGGAACAATAAACAAGACTAAGGAGAAGATAGTACAAAAAATAATGATATGGGAAACACTCTTATAAAGAACCTTGAGAAATTGCTTTTAAGCAATTTGTAAGAAAGCCAAATTCGGATCCATTTCTCATGCTGCTCTATTTGTTCTCGATCATATCCTTCTGCTGCAAAACTCAGTATCTTGCAACACTTTAAAATCATCTATATCTCAAGTCTGCACAATAGCTTACATTCACAACTCCTTCAAAGATATTCTTGAATCAAAACCATGTGCGATAAGTTCCATTGTTATCTAAAACCCATAGCCACAACCTCCCCGTAGATTTCGATTGTAAGAACCCACTAGGGAGTGTGAGTCTAACACATAACTCCCAACTTACACACTTACACACTAACCAAGATGTATACAAAGAAATCGAGTTTCTCATACATGTTGAGCATGGCGGAGCATTTGCAATGAAGTTCGCCAAGCCATTGAATCTTACGGCCTAACCTATAACACCATCTAGAAGAATGTCTTGACAGCTGAAATCTTTTCCAGCACCCTCACATTCTCTACAGACATATACAGTCACATTTGTTCCACCATATTAATTACATCTAAGCAAGGCCCAAAATCAATTTCCCCCCATGATAAATCAAAAGAATAAGGAAACCTCCATCTTTTTTAGGAGGGAGCTAGATAGTATCATAGTAGGTCTAGAAGATAATTAAACAAAAAGCATCCATGAGAATCCCAAAGAAGAGTAATCAATATCTTGAGAGAGAGAGAGAGAGAGAGAGAGAGAGAGAGAGAAATATAGCAAAAATACAGAGAGAGAAACTAACAATGTGCTTGTACAACAGATTTGCCAAGCAATTCAAACAAAAAGAGAAACTATAATCAAGCATTTACCCAAAATAAAATAAAAATTGCACCTTCAAAGCAGGAGCTTCACCACGAATAATCTTGCAAAATACACAATCATTTTCTCCCTTTCTTGCCTCTTCTCCATTACCATTAGAAGCGCAAGGCGAAAGACAGGTGGGCGGCGAGGCTTCTGCAGGCGGGTTAACGTGGGAAGAAAGGAGAGCTAAACGACGTCGTGCGCGTTCCTCCATTGTTTAGGAAAAAAGTAAAGGGCTGGTGTCCTATGAGAGAGTGTTACTCATTGATCCCTGCGTTGAATAGCTGTGACAACAGAAGACGACGAAAGGAATTGAGAGTCTGCGTTGGTTATCTGTTAATTCAGATAATATTATTACCCATAATTCTTTATTTATATATTTATTTATTGTTTGGTCAGAAATGATAGTTGCTATTTATTCATTCTTACGAGACCAAAATAATTGGTGGTTGGATCTACGTTATCCACAATCTCATGCCCTATTTTTGGGGAAAATTATTATTTTTATAAAATTAGCTTTTTTTTTTTCTTTTCTTCTTTGTTTTCTGGGAGATCACTGCAATTTTTTATTTTTTTTAAAACGATATACTATGAATAAAAATTTAACTATGTAGCCATTATGTCCCCCGCAACACATGTGCTGCGATGCGGTTTTGATTTTAAATCAAAATTATCAATTCAAATTAATCATTTTCGCTTCCAACTATAGAATGTAAGAAAAGAACAAAAAAAAAAAATTCGTAATATTAGTTTGACTTTAATTATAGCCCCACACAATTTCAATACCAATATTTTTTAAATTTAAGCGATGACCGACATAATTATACCACTGTCTGTCACAATATAAAAGAAGTAGGTATTACAATCAATGATTCAATCAGAATCTAGTCGAGATTTAAATAATAAGGATATAAATATATTTATAAGTTATAAATGTGGTATATCTATGTACACCTTTTGTAGCTAATTGATATAAAATCATCCTCACTTAGTTGTCCAGACTGGCAAAAGAGAATCCAGTGTAACCGGATTGCGGTAAATTTCGTTCCATCTTAATTCGTGCCTTAAAACACATATCATACACAACTCTGTTTAACATCATTTCCGCTTATGTAATATAATATTATATTACAATTATTAAAGTTATATGTTATATCACAATTATACCAGTAAATGAGTATTTACCATATATATGTAAAATGAAACATTGATCTGCAACTTTTTTACTTGTATCAAAATGAGTGAGGTATAAATTTATGTGGTTAAAATTTAGGAGAAATGTGTGGCTAATAACTAAACATTTTTTATTATCTTTTATTATTTGTCTATCGTACAAACAAAAAACTTTTTTTTTTTTTTCCTATTTTACTTAGTGATACACAAAAATCCCAGGAGAACTAGGATCTGCCCGGGAATATTTTCCGCAACTTTTGACCTTGAATATATATTAATCATTTTAATTATATTTATATATTTGGTATACAAATTTTTATGCATAAATTTAAAATATATCAAATTATTAGTGTTATTAATTTTGTGTATTAAACAGGTCCCCTACTGAAATGAACTCTCCGCCTCCGTCTCAAGTCGCATGTGGAATTAGGCGGGATAATTCCATTACCTATTTTTAGTCAAATACCAGAAATTTTTTTTTAAAAAAAAATAATAACTTCTAAAAAATGATACATATATCTAAAAATTCCTAAATATCAATAACAACTCAATACATCTGGGGTTAAAGAAGTAGCTTAAAGTATTCCATTTCTATCAAGTGGATAAAGCTACTTTTCGGACGCATATTTTTTAGTTGCATCGCCATGGATCAGGCATCATTTAGAGAACCGAAATCAGAAAAAGTGATGACTCGAAAAAGCTGTCACTTAATGCCAGTATAACATGATCACTCCACGATTACTTATGAGGAAAAAAATTACAAAAAAAATGGATTTTCTATCATAGGGCCAACCAGGGTATGCATATGTTTTTCTGATGTACTAAAATCAATTAACAGCTGAAAAGCATACATAGAGAAAACCTACTCTTGTTTGATGCCAATGACTCAAATTGGAAAGGCGAAGCAGATCAATCCAAAGCCAATGATATTAAAACACAATTGAACAGGAACCAAAACCATGAGCTTAAATGTCCAATAACGGCTCGCACCCCAAAATGTTTGTTGAACCACAGGTTTAGCAGAACCAGAAGCAAATGAACTTTCACCATTAACACATAGCGGGTAAAAAACACATAAAACTCAAGTAAACAAAGTAAGGTAGAAAACTTAAAAACCCAGAATATAACTACCAAGTCGAAATGACATAGCATGAAATACATGATACAAGTCTGACTGCATCACTATTGAATCCAAACAAAATTGCCCAGCAACTCTTCCATTCAATCTTCTGATTACTAACAAAATCAAAACAGTCCAACAAACAAAACAACAGCTATGCAACAGCTTACTCGTCCTCCTGGCTGCGCAGCCTAGCCAATTTGTTAGTCACCACAACATCCAATTGAGCTGCACGTTCAACAATATCCTTTCTTTTCCGGGTTGAAACATTGTGTGCAATCTCAGCACAGTACTTCCTGTAAAGGCCAAAGAGGAAAGAGTTAGGTACAGCTAAGCAAGCTACTGACAATGAGGCTAGGGAGATAGGAAGTAGGTTGTTAGAAAGAAGCATTGTGATTGAAAATTCTAATAAATGATTTTATAATGGAACCTGTTGTGCATCATGAGGACTTCCAGCTCCTTGACATTGTGCACAAGAAACTTCTTGAATCCATTAGGAAGATAGTGGCGGGTCTTCTTGTCTGAACCATAACCAATGTTTGGCATCAAGGTGCATCCTTTGAACTTTCTCCTGACACGGGAATCAATACCCTTGGGCCTGCGCCAGTTTGTCTGCACACAAACAACCATGTTAGTTGTGATAATTAATAGAAAATGTATAAGACACAGTTTAATAGAAAAGAGACTAAAGTCATCAAAAAGAGCAGAAGACAACTAAATTCTATTTATTAACCAAATCTATGCAGCTAAAAAAATATCATTGAAGTAAGAAAAATACTGGATAAGAAAAACTTAGGACTTGTTTCCATCTCTGCCAACATAAGAAAGTAGGACAGTAAACTTCACCTACATAAAACAGCTCACATGCTATACAATTAGCAATTTGCATTCTACCAGAGTTCATGTATCATCACAGAATTGATCACATTTACAAATCTCAAATGACAGTCAAAAAACAATGTGTAATGGCCGACCAAAAATTTAGTTAATAGACCAAGTATCATTGACATGTCAATTCTTTACTGTAATTAGAGTCAAGAACAAGAGGCAAAGGTTCTAATAAGAATTGCCGGAAGTGGTGCAAACCATATGAAGCACAGCTTGGTCTTATCCTATGAAATGATAGAATGTTAGAACTCATAGTATGTATCGGAAAGGCGATGAACAAAAGGATACTGACTAGTCATCAGTCCACTTCCACTGTTTCTAAGATGCCGCATGATAGCAAGGTGTTAATAACTAAATCTACAGATGCCATAAGTCCTCTCAACTGCCGTCTGAAAGTAGCATCATCATAGCAAAAAATATTGGGAAGAGTCATGAACTTCACTACTCTGAGCTCATACACAATTCAGTAACAATGGTAGAGCAAACTATAAGAAGAAAGATAACAAACCTTCACAGAGACAAATCGGTCACTTTGGTGCCTCTTAAACTGCTTGACACGCTTCTTCACAATCTTCTTGTCCAGCAACGGAACAGCCATGGCTCTGCAATATAAATACTAAATTTAGCAACAAGAATGAAAATGGAAACTTATTTCATCCACAGTCAGACGCACCTCCTCAAAACTTTCAGCATTCATTGGTCTAGAAAACACGACTGTACCAAAATAAATTAATTTCTCAATCTAATAATTCCTAAGCAACGGAACGTCTGAATAAGTTAACACCAGCGTAAATTCGACAACTACTTAATAGTGAAGTTATGTTTCCAATGGAATTATTTCATTTAACATTTCAGCCATACATCCAACAATAGAACTACTCGCAAAGTACATATATAAGCTTTGTTCCATGAAAATGCCAATGAATCAAACAAAATAGCTTTCAACTGCTCGTGGTGGCGATTAATTGAACGCTAAAATTGCAGCAAAAATAACAGCTAACATGAATGAACAAAAAAATAAAACAGCATCATTATCATTGTGAATATGCAGATTCGCAAACATAAGTAAGGATTAACGAATAACACGAAGGCTCCAAACCTGGTGACGACGCGGCGGGTAAGGCCCTTCCTCCTCCTGCAGTGTGGTGTAGGTTTTACTATTAGGAGACGATAAAGAAACCCTGTTAGGGTTTCGTGACTTTATATTCGGTGCGGCTTGGGTTTATTGCCGAAATTGGGCCGGAATGAAGACTCGGGCCCAGAAATATGGATCTGTATAAAGGCCTAACATGGATATAATGAAGAAGGCCCAATGAGATATTCATCGCTTTCCTTAACCTACGAGGCCTTAAACTAGATTGGCCCATTACAAATTAGGTTAAATCTTGCTTCAGTTGCCTCTTATCACATTTTGAGCCGCACGGCAATACGGACCCAATCCGTGGGGATCAGCCCTGGCCCGAGGTGAAGAAATTGTACATTTTTCCGCCCATATTATTATATAGATATATATATGACTTGTGTTGATTATTTTATAATATAAAATAATATGTCTTATAATATTTTTTCAACTCTTTTTCGCTTTTTTTACTTAAATTTAAAATTTTGAATAAATTTTTCGTTTCAAATTTTTTTAGGTATAATATATCAAATTAATTTTTTTTGTGATTTTTAATTTGACATCAATATTATATATATATATATAATTGTATTTAAAGTATGAATTAATTCTTTTTAAAATTTAAATATATATGTTCGATGTGAATAAATAGTATATTAATTTTTTACATGAATTTAAGATAAAAATACAAATATTTTTTTATAATCATAAAAATATTATACTATACTCTTAGTTTTAATATAATTTATTGTTCAACGCCAATTGTTTTTAATAATTAAAATATTTATATTGAATTCGAGATCGCTGAGATGCAAACTTTAAAAAATAACAATGTAATATAATATAAAAATTATATTTTAAATTAAATAATATTAAAATATAATTGATATAAATAATAATTTATTTTTATTTTTATATAGTAATAACATAATATAATTATTCAAGACCCAGGATGGGCATGACCCAAAACCAAACAGACTATGATCAATGATAGTCAGGTGAGGAACAAACAAGATTTTACTGAATACATGACTTTTACTGAGGACCCCCTTAGTAATATAAGCTGACAAGAAAAACCCCACAAACGCCTGCGCCTTCACTCGGCATTACGGCAACAAGGGCACGAAGTCGGCTTATACACCTTAGGTTAACTCAAACCTGATTCAAATCTCACAAATCCTATTATTGATTTTAGTTATTTGATTTTAATCATGTTTCCAAAACCTTAAAGGTCTGGATCCATGTTAGTAGGAATATGAATAGCCATACTATGATCTAACACAGAGAACTAGCCAGCCATATTAGGCGGCTGATAAATCAAAGTAAAAATAAAATTAAACAGAAATTAAAAATTTAAACTTACACTTAAATTGTACTCAGAATAATTTTATTGATCTTGAGGCTTGGCAAAATTTACAAAGGAAGAGAGTGGTTGGAGAGAGAAATAAGAGAGGCGGTAAACACCAGCGTACCTCCTCAAATGAAAAATAAACCTATTTATAGAAAAGGAAGAGCCGGACATGAAATCCCGGATTCCAAAAATAAAAATGAATAGTAAAGTTTTACAAAAAGTCAAAAAGAAAACAGTAAAGCTGCTTTATAAAAGCATAAAATGACAAATGTGTCAAAATCTTTGTCTGGTGACTAATGTGTCACTGTTGATCTTCGTCTTTAACTTTCTTCAGAATCTGATTCTTCTGGAGAGAGATGTTCTCTTCTGAATCCAATATTAAGGAATCTGAGCTTCCAAAAACCCAGAAGATAAGAATCGGAAAAGCATGATGTTGAAGATGAATATTTCTCCATACATCTTTTGAATTTATTATCTTGGAATTCCATCATCTTCCAAGCTTGGCTATGAATTCTCATAACTTTTGAGCAATTTTTATCAAGTTGCTGATCATTGCTGAAATCTTCAACAAGGAGAGAAATAGATTCCTTTCTGCATTGCTTCCAAATTTCATCAATATTATGTTTCCATTGAGAATGACAGAAACATCTTGGACAATTAAAATTATGATCCAAATTCATTTTGAATCTTTTGAAAAAGAGTCTTTGAGCTCTTCAAGGGCTTAAAATAAAGCCGGGTCAGGGATATCATCCTCTGGATCCTGCGAATCCTGTAAAAGACTAGTGAATTGATTTTCACTAGTTTCAGACCTCATTGAGGAATCAGATTTTAAATCTGATGCAAGATTTTTGGAAATATCTTTTTTCATTTCAGAAACAAATAAATCAATCATCTGTTTCTGTGATAGAATCCCAGCATATTTCTGGGTAAAAATCTTGAAAGGACTAATATGGTCCTCCTCTTTTTCTTTCTCTTTTTCTTTAAGATCTTGCTTATAAGCTTTGATCTTTTCATTGATTTTTTCGAATGTTTCTTCCAAGAATAATTTTCCGGTTTCTGGGTCCATTCTCATCATTTTATCTCAGAATTTACAATGGCTGATTCGCCATAAACAAGGTGCACCATAGCTAGTATAACCTACTATTGGTGTCCATATCCATGGAATATCAAATTCAATAAAGAAAAGACAAGTTGTCTTCCCTTCAATGAAATTTTCAGAAGATTTTCCCTGTATAACAGGGGAGACTGATATCCAGTCTTTCATAAGACCATGGAAAAGGTCTGGCAAAATTTTTGCCGAAGGTCCAAAAGTTCTCCACCATGTAAAGAACCAATTTGGAATTGGTCTGTGAAAAATATTTTCACAAATTTTTATAAACCAAGAGTGTTTATGCCTCTTGTTCTCATATAAGAGAGTTTTTTCAAAACTTTCGATATAATCGAAGTAATTGAATTTAAAATTCATATTATGAAGCTGAGAATAAAATTCTTATGAAGCTGAGAATAAAATTCTTTCTCTGCTAATGGAGATATACCCCATTCTTCAAAGGATATAACCTTTTTGATAATAATCTTAGAAAAGTTATAATCTTTTTCTTTTTCTTCAGAGGAGAAGTGATTAATCTCAACACTATTAGTGGAGAGAAGGAGAGTTTCATAATAACCTCTCTGTTTGTAAGACCCAAACACGTATGACGTGTTAGAAAGATATCTTTCCATTATGGTCCAATGACTATCAGCCCATTGAGTATCTCTTTCTTCTATTAGAAGAATAAGTTGTCGATTAATATTTTCGACAAATATTTTTTCATTTTCATCTTCTTTTGCTATATTAGCATAAGAACTCTGAGTATCTTCAGGAGAGATATTACTCTCTTTCCCTTTTTGTTTTTGTTTCAAGAATTCTTGAAACTCTTTATCAAGATCAGAGGTATTACCTCCATAGGAACTTGTTGTATTAGCAATGTTCTGGGCAATCAATTTTTTTTTTACCATGCTGAACTATAGTTCTGGGTTGAGATTGAGGGATATAACCCCTTCCTCCTCTACCTCTATAAGAGGTAATGTTTCCTCCACTTGTACTTCCTCTTCCTCTATTAGAGGAATAGAAATTGTGATCCGGGAAACTCATTCCTACAAGAATTTACGAGTAAGAAAATCAGGCAAATAATTATCAATGCCTTTTTTATGAACAATAACAAAATCAAAAGGAGCAAGATGTGCTTGCCATCTGGCAAACATTTGCTTTGATACATCATGTTTAAAATCTTTATTAAACATGAATTTTGCTGCATTGCAGTCTGTTTTTATTATAAATTTCTGATTATATAAATCATCTTGAAATTTTAAAATACATTTAACAATGGCAAGAATCTCTTTAGCCACTGTAGAATAGTTTTTCTGGGCATTATTCCATTTCCCCGAATAAAATCGAACAAGATATTCTTGTTTTTTATGGGGATCAACCTGTTTAAGGATTCCTCCATAACCAATATCAGAAGCATCAGTTTCAACAATTTTTTCCCATAAGGGATTTGCAAGCATAAGACAGGGAAGGTTTTTAACCTTCTCTTTAATCCTTTTAACAGCCTTGGTATGATTATCATTCCAAGGAGAAGGATTCTTTTTTAACCTATCATATAAAATAGCAGTATCTTCATTAAGATTTTTAATATAAGAAGAAATATAATTTAAACTTCCTAAAAATCTCTGAAGCTGAGTTTTATTAGTAATAATATCTGGAAATTTATTACCAAATTCAATACTTCTTTGAATAGGAATAATATTTCCTTTGTCAATTATATGACCAAGAAATCTAATAGAAGATTGAAATAAAAGCATTTTTGGCTTTGAAATAACAAGGCCATTTTTAATAACAATTTCTTTAAACATATTTAAATGTTTAAAGTGAGATTCAATATCTTTAGAAAAGACAAGAATATCATCAATATATACGATGATAAAATTGCTAAATGGATAAAAAATGTCATTCATAATTTGTTGAAATTCTGAAGGAGCATTTTTTAATCCAAATGGCATAACTGTCCATTCATAATGTCCAAATGGAACATTGAAGGCAGTTTTATATCTGTCAGATTCATTAATTTGAATCTGCCAAAATCCTGATTTAAATCAAATTTAGAAAAGACTAATGCATTAACAAGTCTATCAAGAAGATCCTTCTTGTTAGGAATAGGATGTCTAATCCATTTTAAAACTTTATTAAGAGGCTTATAATTAATAACAAGCCTAGGAACTCCTCGTTCCTGCTCTGAATGCTTATTAACATAAAATGCAGTGCATGACCAAGGAGAATCAGAAGAAGTTATTAACTTCTTTTGAAGTAAAGATTCAATTTCTTTTTTACATAACTCTAAATATTCAGAGTTCATTTGACAAGGTCTAGCCTTGGTAGGAATATCTTTTTCACAGAAATTTTCTTCATAAGGAAGAGAAATAATATGCTTTTTTCTATCCCAAAAAGCATTTGGCAAATTATTACAAATATCAATAGAAAACTTATTATGAATAAGTTTAATTTTTTCCTTTAATTTAGGATTTTTGAGTTTTTCCTCAATAGTTAAAAAACTCACTTCTTCTTTTAAAGAATTTATTTGAAAGGTTTTTCTTTCAATCTGTTCTTGAAGTTCATTTAAAACTCTATTAATGGGTTTTGTAATAAAATCAAAAGATATAGGTTTTCCTTCAAATGTTCCAATTAAACCTTTTTCATTGACAACAGTCAAAGGATAAATTTTATAAATAAAAGGTAAGCCAAGTATAAGCTGGCTTGAAATATTTTTTGCAAGAAGAAAGCTTGTTGAAATGCAATTTCCATTTTTGCAAACAAAAGCTTTTGGAATTTTGAAATTTATTTCAAGACGTTCACCTCCAGCATGAGAAAGTGAGTGTTTGGTTTTATGAAAATATCTGGTAGGAATCAATCCTTCCTGGATTACATTTAAGTCAGCACCCATGGCAATAAAATCAAATTTTTGATTTTTTATAAGAAGAGTAATTTTTGTATACCACTTTTGTGATATAACCATAGAAATAGTAGACAAATAATTTTTTTCTAATGGCATAAAATGCTCAATAGAATCATCAGGAATATTATCAATTTCCTTATCTTTATTTTCTAAAAAACAAAGTCTTTGATGAAAATCTTTATTAATATGATAAAGATTTTTAATCTCATTTTTGAGATTATCAATTTCATAAACTAAATCATGAGTAGAAACAGGATTTTTCTTTTCATACTTCTGTCTAAGAAGTTTATTAATCTCGGACATGGAGTATGTATTCTCAGTATTCTGAGAAACAACCTGACTAGTATTACTAGTAGATGGAGTATCTTCCATTTGATCAATTATACTAGTTCTTAAAAGAGGATCTTTAATTCTTTTAAGAAATTCTAGCAAATTATCATTTGTCAAGACACTTAAATTAAGATCTTGAAATTGTGACATGAGTTTATAAAACTCATCTGTATTATCAGTATTACTGATTTCTTTTGAAGAACGAATACAAGGTTGTCCTTGTATACATGCTTCACAATCTTCACTTTCTGATAATAAAGATTCATTATCAAGAAGTTGAAGATCTTCAGAATCATTTGATTCTGAATAGTCAGTATCTGTGCTTTCTGATTTATTATTATCAGAATCTAAAACAATTCTACAAATTTTTTCTTTTAAATCATCATCAAAATCAAGGGCTTTAATCTTATCTTTTGCCCAACACTGGTTAGCATAATGACCAGGTTTTTTGCATTTTCTACATATTATAGAAAATTCTTTTTTCTTTCTTTTATCTTTTTTTATAAAAAGATGATCTAGATTTTTTCAATTCTCTTTTTCTATCAGAATAATATCTTTTCTTTCTTTTAGAAAGTTTTCCTTCTCTAATATCCTTAGAAGGACGTTTTTTTCCCTTTATAAGGATTTTCCATACTAAATTGACCACAAAATTGGCCAAGTAGTTTTTTCTCAAGCAAATTTTGCTTTCTAATTTGGTTATTTAATTTCAACTCATTGCATAGGGCTAAACCCTCTTGAATACAAGTTGATATTAAATTACCATAAGTATAATTATCATATGATATAGAAATATTATCTTGCCTAAGAACTCTACGAATTCTTTCAGCAAAAAGACTAGGAAGGCCATCTATAAATTTGGCTTTCCAATAACTGTTATTACAGTCTGGTAATTCAAAGATACGAGTTAAAAATGTATCCTTATACCATCTGAAATCAGACAATGTTTTACATCTAAGGTTACTGAGAAGAGTTCTAATATTCTCTCCATTATCAGTAAACCTTCCGGTAAAATGATCAATAATAGTGAGAACTAAAGAATAAACAACGTTCTCAACTGGAATATTATTTTCTTCCTTAATAGAATTAAGGATAGAAGATTTTTGTTCATGGGACAAATAATTATCCCACCAACCTTTAAGTTGGCCAGTAAAACCAGCAGTAATCATACCAGCAATATTTTTATCTGTATTACCAGAAACTTTACACACAGTACTATACATCATCATACGGTGTGCAAGATTATAGATGTGCCTATCAGTGCAACCATCTAAATTCCATTCATAAATACTTTTTCCATTATAATTATTGGAAATATAATATTCTTGTTCTTCATGAAGAATATCAACAGGAGATGGTCTATTATAATAGTACCTGCTCTGAGTAGGTCTATCTGCCCACTTCATTTTATTTATTTCTTCTGTAATATTAACAGAAGTAGAAGAAGAAGGGTTTTGAAATTCTTCTTCATTATCTAAAGCTGAAATATTAAAAGCTTTAAATTTCTCTTCTAATAATTTTTCCAAATCGGAAACAGAAGATTTAAGTTTAAAATCCTTTATCAAAGGAGGTGATTGTATTGAAGAAGAAACAATGGATGAGATATCCTTTTTCTTTTCAATGTGAACATCAGGTTTAATCTGATTTATGGCTGAAATGATTTTTTCAACTCTATCATGTAAAGAAATCATTTCTTCACCAAGAATAGTTAAATACAAATTTGTATAATTTTGATTTTCAATTAATTGATTTATATGCTTCGTAGTAATAGGAAGCATATCTGTTTCAAATATTTTTGAAAAAGCTGTAAAATTGAAAAATTTATCATTTTTTTTTAATTTGAAAAGGTTGTTGAGGTGGATAAACAGATTTTTGAATATGTCCAGAAGTAAGTTTATAACTTCTTTCAATAACTGAAATATAATCAGTAACAAAGGTTTTAAAAAACCAAGGAATGAAATAAATAATTTCATTTTTTTCTTTACAGAACTCATAACATTTTTCTAAAAAGAAATTATATTCTTTTTTAGTAAAACTTTTAAAATACCATTTTCTAAATGGCTCCCATTTGGGTAAATAAAATTCATCATTAATCTGCTTTCTAACAGCAGACCCTCTTGTAAAATCAAGCTTTGTTGTACTATTCATATTAAATAGTAAAATTCATTTGTGATACTGTATCAGTATCTTTAATGTTATAAACATTATTATGCAAAATCTTGTTTTTATCAATAACAATATTTTCATTATGATCTTCTTGAGATTTATCATCTTCTTGAAAATAAGAAGACGTTGATGCTCTAGAAGTCTGTGGTATTTCCACATCATAATGAAAAGGAGAAATAAAAGAATGATTTGATTGAGATCTGGACAATGATCTCGAGGAAGATATTAACTTCCTTTGTTCAGGAGCAAATTTAATTTGCACTGAAACTTCGGTATTCTGAATAATCTGTTGTAATTTATTATTAACAACATGAATTTTAGGCATAGCCTGTGTAAGAGTCCAATGTTCTGGGAATTTAATTTCTTCCCATTTAATGGCTCTTCGAGTAGTAATATTAGATTTTCCAAAATTTGTTTCAATTAAAATAGTCTCATTAAACTTTTTATCTACTCTTTTACAAATAGGATTTAGAGTATATAATGGTTTAAAATAAATACGATAACAGATACATATTACTTCTGTTCCAGAAACATAATTATAATTTTCTGTACAGACATTTAATGTCAAAGTATCCAATATGTTTCTATCAGTTAATGAAACTGAAAGGTTTGGATAAACATCAAAATAAACTGGTCCATGTGCCAGACTTGATTGAATCATTCCCATTATAGAATGAGTAAAATCCAGATTTCTAGCATCTCTAAGAGTTGCCATAAACATTTCTGGTAGACTTTCTAGAGTTAAAGGTCTAAATGCAATTTGAAAGCATCCTATATGAATGAAATTATGTGTATCTATAAAAGGTTGAATATCTCTTTCATTTAAGAGACGAATTGTCATCTCTTTATCATTAAGAGATATAGCAGACTCGGTAGTTTTAACTACTTGTTTGAGACCTAATTTCTCAAAAGTTCCTAATTCATAAACCAGATTTGGTTTTATCTTAGGGATAGTCCGTTTATTTAATAAATCTAAATTTTCAGGAATATCAAATTCCTCAATTCTAGTGTTTTTAACACTAATTTTCTTATGAAATATATTCATAAGGAAAAGATGTGTTAGACCATAGATGAACTAAAACATATTCCTACTAACATGGATCCAGACCTTTAAGGTTTTGGAAACATGATTAAAATCAAATAACTAAAATCAATAATAGGATTTGTGAGGTTTGAATCAGGTCCGAGTTAACCTAAGGTGTATAAGCCGACTTCGTGCCCTTGTTGCAGTAATACCGAGTGAAGGCGCAGGCGTTTGTGGGGTTTTTCTTGTCAGCTTATATTACTAAGGAGGTCCTCAGTAAAAGTCCTGTATTCAGTAAAATCTTGTTTGTTCCTCACCTGACTATCATTGATCAAATAATATAATATAATTATATATTATTAATATAATAAAATATATTATAATTTGTACATGCAGGCTGATGTCTAGTTAACTGTAAACTCCTGATAGGAAAAGCAGACATGTGTCGGTGCAAGTGCTTTTGGAGACCATAAGACAATTTTGAATTTTAATTATAAATAATTATTTCTCTATTGGCCAAAGATAAGTGTAAATGTAATACTTTGTAAGAATGATAAGTCATAATGTTTATCATGCTAGTTTAACTGAAAATCAGTATAGTCTGGAATGGTGCATAGTTAAAGGTTTTTTTGCTTCATATGATCCGAGTATCCCTCCTTATCTTATATTTATTTTATAATTTATATATATAATAGTAAATTGATAGTTTTTATATTTGTTATATTTTTTTCTCTATAAATGGAAAGATTATTGTTTAAAAAATATTGTTATATTGATAAACAATAATTTTTTATTTTAATATATTTAGAATACCGATATTTACAAACCTGTTGAGCGAATTTCTAAATTTTTCAGCAATACATATCTATTAAACTGAATGTTCGTAATAGTAATATATCTCATATCTAAATAATATATTTTCATGATTTTTAGAAAATTTTGTTATATTTGATTTAGTAATATAATAAGATTTGGAACGTTGATTTTAATCTATCAATTCCTATAATATATTCATATATGTAACATATCTTTATTCTTTCCACAAATAGGAAGACGGATTTTCAGGAAATGTTGTTATATTGGTAACCAATAAGCATTCATTTTAATATATTTATAACTAGTGTGGGACATGTGCGATGCATATAAGATATTTTTTTCTTATATTTTGTAATATAATCATATATTCAAGTTATATGGTATATTGTAGAAGGTGTAGATTTGCAATTCACTGATTGTTTTTTTGTATAATGAGTACAAGTTTATTGTAATTTTATGTTTTGTCTTTTCTTCTATTAGAATTAGGCTCGTTGACAAATTGATAAGCATGATATCCACGATTTATAGAAGGTTGAATCAAATTAAATTAAAAAAAAACGATATCAGGAGATTAAAGAAAATAAATATTTGTACAGATCTCGCAAAATTTTCCAATTACATAGTCAAATTAAGGACAAAAATATTTTGCAAATTGCTAATTAAATGTAATAATATTACAAAATTTGAAATTTGATAGAAACAAATACTTTAAAAGCTAATGAAAAATCGCATGGTGCTTATACGTCGAAATAATTAGAAGATCTCAACAGAAAATCACAAGAATAATCAAACGAAATATGAAAGAGATGGACGAACTTTTCATTTAAAAATAAGAAAGAAAAATAGTTAAGAAAATTAAATATGTTTATGATAAATTGAAAGCAACTGGTCAATAAAAAAAATCTAAAAATAAAATAACCCTAAAAATAATATTTTGAAGAGTGTAGACTTTTGTGACTATTGCAATATGACACATATTATCATACTGGTCTTATCATTTATTTTCTCAAAACAAAAAATGCAGAAAGACTTCAAAAGGAAGGAGAACAAAAAAGAGAGACCTTAAAATATTTAGTAATAATCTTGATAAAATATATAGGAAAAAAGAGAGAGACTAAAATGAGAAATGATTTTGAATTATGGTAAAATTGTTGAAAATTTAATTTCATATTTGATAAAATCAGATTTTATCCATGTGATTGGGTGATTTTAAATAATTGATAGCTTAATTATGGAAAAATTGTTAATGATTTTTCATAATATAATGAAACTACAATGATTTTACGTCTCTAACAAATTTATTTCTTATTTTAAATATATTATGAGTTAGCAAAAAAAATCTAAAATTTGAATTTATTTATGTTGAACAACCGAAACTAAGCGAATACTGTCGATTGTTGATATTAATCTCTTCAATTAAATTTTAATAATGTATCTTAAAAGAGTTACATAAATATATATAATTTTACATTTATATGGTTGAAATTTATGCCAAAAAATAAAATTTTAAAAAGTCATTTTAATTATATATATATAGAGATTTTTTTGATAGATTTTTTTGATAAAATGAATAGAGAAAATTGAGTCATATATTTGTTAGATTTCATAGAGTTTTTGAATTTCATATTTCAATGATTTGATTAATATTCAAAAAAATATCTAGATTTCGAATCATGTATCAAATATTGCAGTATATTCATCTTGATATCATCTAATTTTGAAATACCTAAATTAGTGGAACAATTTAGATTTTGAAATCGAATCAAAATATTCAAAATAAAAACGTCTAATTTTAATTTAATAATAATATAATTATTCTAAATAAATAATGAAGTTTAGGCGGGAAAACAGAATTCGAAAAAAGTCATTGTTTATATATATATATATATATATATATATAGATAGATAGACAGATAGATAGATATAGATTGAACAATATAAATTAAGCAAATCTTGAAGATTTTTTATATTAATCTATCTAATTAAATTGTAATAATTTATCTTAAAAGAGTTCAACAAATAAATATATATATAGATTATTGTTTCGTAGATTTTATAAGATCGTGCGATTTTAATTGGATTGATAAAATGATTCAAGAAGATCGAATCATATATTTATTAGATTTCATATATTTCTTGAATTTCATAATTTAGTTATTTGATTAATATTCGATAAAATATCTAGATTTCAAATCATATATTAAATGCAATAGTATATCATCTTGATATCATCTTATTTTGAAATACCTAAATTTGTGAAAAATTTTAGATTTCAAAATCGAATCAAAATTTTTAGAATAAAAACGTTCAAATTCAATTTAATTTAATAACAGTATATTTATTCTATATTAAGTAATAAAGTTCAGGCGATAAAACAAAATTGAAAAAAAGTCATTTTGTTTATATATATATATATATATAAATTTGTGCAAAATTTTAGATTTTAAAATCGAATCAAAATTTTTAGAATAAAACATTCAAATTTAATTTAATAACAATATATTTATTCTATATTAAGTAATAAAGTTTAGGCGGAAAAACAGAATTGAAAAAAAGTAATTTTGTTTTTATATATACTAGTGTGAAACCTGTCAATGCACAGAAGATATTTTTTCTTATGTTTTGTAATATAATCATATATTCAAGTTATATAGTATATTATAAAATGTGTAGATTTGTAATTCGGTGATTTTTTTTGTATAATAAGTAGAAATTTATTGTAATTTTATGTTTCATCTTTTCTTCGATTAGAATTAGCCTCATTCACAAATTGCTAAGCATGATATCCACAATTTATAGAAGGTTTAATCAAATTAAATTAAAAAATTTGCCATATCAGCATATTAAAGAAAATAAAGATTTGTACAAATCTCGTAAAATTTGTCAATTACATAGTCAAACTAAGGACAAAAATATTTTGCAAATTTCTAATTAAATGTAATAATATTAAAAATATTTGAAATTTGATATAAACAAATACTTTAAAAGCTCATGAAAATTCGCACGGTGTTTATACGTCAAAATAATTACCAGATATCAACAGAAAATCGTAAGAATAATCAAACGAAACATGAAATAGATGGACGAATTTTTTATTTGAAAATAAGAAAGAAAAATAGTTAAGAAAATTAAATATGTTTATGATAAATTGAAAGCAATAGGTGAATAATTTTTTTTTAAAAATAAAATAAACCTAAAAATAATATTTTGAAGAGTGTAGGCTTTTGTGACAATTGAAATAGGACACATATTATTATACTTGTCTTAGCATTATCTTGATAAAATATATAAAAAGAAGAGAGAGACAAAATGAGAAATAATTTTGAATTACAATAGGATCGGTGAAAGTTTAATTTCATATTTGACAAAATCAGATTTTATTCATGTGATTGGGTGATTTTGATAGCTTAATTTTAGGAAAATTGTTAATCACTTTCCACAATATAATGAAACTACAATGATTTACTCGTTTCTAACAAAAATTCCAATGTTTATTTCTTATTTTGAATATATTATGAGTTAACAAAAATTTCTTAAAATTCAAATTTATTTATGTTGAACAACATAAATTAAGCAAATCTCAAAGATTTTTTATATTAATCTATCCAATTAAATTGTGATTATTTATCTTAAAAGAGTTCCACAAATAAATATAGTTTTACATTTATAGGGTGAAAATTTATGTCGGAAAACAATATTTACTTATATATATATAAATATATATATATAGATTATTATTTCACGGATTTTATAAGATCGTGCGATTTTAATTAGTTTGATAAGATGATTCAAGAAGATCGAATCATATATATTAGATTTCATATATTTTTTGAATTTCAGAATATTGTGATTTGATTAATATTCGATAAAATATATAGATTTCAAATCATATATTAAATGCAGTAGTATATTCATCTTGATATCATCTTATTTTGAAACATCTAAATTTGTGGAAAATTTCAGATTTCGAAATCGAATCAAAATTTTAAAGAGTAATTTTACTTTTATTTATATATAGATTTTTTTTTTAAATGAATCGAGAAAATTGAGTCCTATATTGTTAGATTTCATATATTTTTTTAATTTCATAATTCAGTGATTTGATTAATATTTGATAAAATATATAGATTTCGAATCATGTATTAAATATTGCAATATATTCAGCTTGATATCATCTAATTTTGAAACACCTAAATTTGTGGAATAATTTTGATTTTTAAATCGAATCAAAATTTCTAGAATAAAAAATGTTTAATTTTAATTTAATAATAATATAATTATTCTAAATAAGTAATGAAGTTTAGGCAAAAAAAGGAAATTGAAAAAAGTCATTTTGTTTTTATATATACTAGTGTGAGACCTGTGCGATGCACATAAGATAATTTTTTTTTTAATATTTGATAATATAAGTATAGATTCAAGTTATTTGATATATTGTAGAAGGTGTGGATTTGTAATTCAGTGATTTTTTTGTATAATTAGTTGAAATTATTGTAATTTAGTGTTTCATCTTTTCTTCTGTTAGAATTAGTCTCGTCACAAATTGAAAGCATGATATCCACGATTTATAGAAGGTTGAATCAAATTAAATTAAAAAAAAAAAAAAGAGCACAATAGAAAGAGAGAAAGACAAAAAAATGAGAAATAATTTTGAATTATTCTGTGAAAATTTAATTTCATATTTGACAAAATCAGATTATATCCATGTGATTGGGTGATTTTAAATAATTGATAGCTTAATTATAGAAAAATTGTTAATAATTTTTCACAATATAATGAAACTATAATGATTTAGCGTTCCTAACAAATTTATTTCTTATTTTAAATATATTATGAGTTAAAAAAATTTCTTCAAATTCGAATTTATTTATGTTGAACAACAGAAATTAAGAAAATCCTCAAGATTGTTCATATTAATCTCTTCAATAAATTATAATAATGTATCTTAAAAGAGTTCCATAAATATATAGAGTTTTACATTTATTTGGTGGAAATTTAGGCCGAAAAAACAAAATTTAAAAAGTCATTTTACTTATATATATATATATATTGATATATAGATATAATATAAATTTGGTTTGATAAAATGAATTGAGAAAATCGAATTATATATTTATTAGATTTCATATATTTTTGAATTTCATAATTCAATGATTTGATTAATATTCGATAAAATATCTAGATTTCGAATCATATATTAAATTTACAGTATACTTATCCTGATATTATCTAATCTTGAAACACCTAAATTTGTGAAATAATTTAGATTTCAAGATCGAATCAAAATTTCTAGAATAAAAACATCTAATTTTAATTTAATAATAATATTGTTATTCTAAATTAAGTAATAAAGTTTAGGCGGAAAATAAAATTGAAAAAAATCACTTTGTTTATATATATATATATATATATATAGATATATTAGAATACCGATATGTCTCGATCTATTGAATTGATTCCTAAATTTTTAAGAAATATCTATTTATTAAACTGAATGTTTGTAACAATAATATTTGGTTTAGTAATATTACAAGATTTGTAGAAATATATCTCATATTTAAATAATCTGCACCATAGAATGCCGATATGTATCAATCTATTGAACTCATTCCTAAATTTTTCAGCAATACCTAACTAGATCTTTTAGCAATACCTAACTATCTATTGAACATAATTTTTATTATAAATAGTGTATCATTTTGGGTCGCCTATATTGTGCACTCTCACAATTTATATTTTTTAATCTTACTTTATTGATCTGTAATATTGACTATTTTCAACTTTGTGAAAGATGTCCATCTGAATAGGAGGGAATGAACTCTTAGATTTCATCTACACTTGCGGACAAAAAACAAATCTTCAATTTGAGAGTGTTTTTAAGGATGAACAGATATCGTAAAAAAATAAATTTCATAATAAATATGATAAAATGTGTATATGAAACATGCAATATTCTACATATTTAATTTCATTATTTTTGCAGATTATTCGTAGTCAAGCAAGAAGTTCATATATGAGTAGGTTTTAAGAAACTATTGTTTGAGGGGAAACTATATATTGTGTCTTATATCATATGTCAATTGACAATTTTAAATTCAAAACAACAAGCCATAGATATAAGTTTAATTTTTATGGTAAAACAAAGATTGACGATTTTAGGGACTCATTGTTTCCTATGAACACATTCAACTTCAAAACATTCGATGGGATATACGATTTAGAAAAGAAAGATGAAACTCTTTTGTTTGGTACTCTATTTTTTAGTTATTATAGTTTAATTATTTTTAATTTTTCTATGTGCAATTCTAATAAGATTTATTTATTTATTTATAAGATGTAATTGGTTGAGTTTATCGGATGCAGGGTTATGGAGATAACTCTTGAAAATCACATGTATTATAAATTTCTAGATTATATAATATAATATATAATATATTAAATTTTTCAACTTAATTTAAATGTAAGATTAAAAATTATTGTTAATATTGGTATATTTTCTATTGTATTGAAGGAATAATAAATTGACGGTGACCTTATGGGATGAGTTTATTGATAAATTGATGTCTTATCTGAGTTTATTATGATATATAATAATAAAGTGATTGTTTTTAATTTTTTTATGATCATTTTTCCTATCTATTTTTCTTTCCACAAATGGAAAGACGGATTTTTTGAAAATATTGTTATATTGCTAACTAATAAACATTCATTTAAACTTTTCATATTTTTATTTGTTAATATTGGTAATGTTACTAATTTTATCAAAACTAATAAAGATTAATATATCTTCATAATTACTTGAGTTTAACAAATCAATTATGAATTTGTAGCAGATTCGATGCTATATGTAATAATAAAAAAACGTTCACATTGATAAACCAAATTTTATTCAATTTTCTTGATTTCAAAAGAAATTACTTTATATTTGGTAATTTAATATTTGTATTTTATGAATAAAATTAATTATTGTTCACATATGATTTTCTATATACTATTGATATATTCTTATTATAATCATGATACATATATAAATTACTGAACATAAGTATATATATATATATATTTTTTTAAATATAAATTTTATGTATTTTTAAATTTAATAATATTATAATATAATAATATTTCCATGCATTGCACGGGAGAACATATTAGTATATATAAGAGTAAACCGACTGTTTCTATATTTGTTATTATCATTTTTCTCTCCCATTTTTTTTTCCAAAAATGGAAAGATGGATTATTAGGATATATTGTTATATTGCTAACCAATAAGTCTTCATTTTAAATTTTTTATTTTTATTTGTTAATATTGGTAATGTTACTAATTTATCAAAACTAATAAAATAATTCATGTATCTTCATAATTATTTGATTTTAACAAATCAATTATGAATTTGCCATACTATATATAATAATAAAAAATGTTCACATTGATATACCACTTTTTATTCAATTTATTGATTTAAAAATAAAATACTATATATTTGGTAATTTGATAATTGTATTTTATAAATAAAATTTATTAATGTTCACATATGATTTTATATTTAATATTTATATCCTTATTTTAATCATGGTACATATATAAATTATTGAATATAATTATATATACGTATTTAAAATAATAATTTTATATATTTTTAAAATTTAATAATATTATACTATAATAATATGTCTATGTATCGCACAGAAGAACATACTAGTTTATATAATAGCTACAGTTAAGAATATTTGCAAGATTGTCATTTTGATACTTAAATTTTCTTTCCATTTAGAAAGTATACTATCCAAATCAGATTTTTTCTTTCCTTTTGTTTTTCACTCTAATTTTCAAATGCTTATAATTTTTTCATCTCAACTTCATTTTTTATGAAAAATATATCAAAGTAATTATCTTTTCATGGTTTTCAGTTTGATATCCATATTATATATATAAAATGAAAGTACGGTACTGGATGGAAATAGACAAAAGACACCAGAATAAAATATTCACAAGTCAGGAATGACTTGTGAAGCCAACAGGGCGAAAATTATCCACTAATAAAAGTGAATTACAAAAAGGGATTGAATAATGCTTCCTACGATCCTTGACGTACTTGAAATCCAATATGGATTTCAAGTCGACTAAACTAGCTAAGAAAGTAAACTAAGAGAAACAAAGTATCACTCAAACTCTCAGTGTATGAATCGACAGCAACAGATTAGGAAAATCCGTCGCTGAACAGTGCAGTATGTTGGAATCAGAATGACGACAACTTTCTTAGCAACAACGATCTGCTGTATCAGAATATTTGTATCGTGTTCAGTCCGTACCTCTTCCTTTCTTCTTCCGTTTCCTTTATAGAGTTTTCCAGTTCTTGTTCTCTTCCTTTTCCACTTAGCCACGTTCATGGAATGATGATCTCCACTTCTCCTTTCTTTCCTCAACCGTCTCTCTTTCAGGATAGAGTTTTGACTCGGTCTTCAACTGTTTCCCTATTCTGGTGGGATAATACTTGATGCCCAAGTTTGAGAACCTTATCTGGTCTTTTATCAAGGAAGAAACCAGAAAAACATATCTTCTTAAAAAGTTTGACTAATTCAAAACTTAACAATCTCCCTCTTTTTGCCTTTCTTCCCAATTCCCAATTTTCAACTGGAAGACAGCAATTGTTAAAACGATCAGTTTTGCACATGTTGTTATCTTCCCTTTTCTTCAAGACTCTCCTTTCCTGCAAGTTCCCCCTCAATGGTATACCCTTTATCAGTACAGCAGCAGCAACATAGCAGCACGGCAGCAAATTCAGCATAACAGCAACAACATAGCAGCACGACAGCAAATTCAGCACAGCAGCTGCAACATAGCAGCACGGCAGCAAATTCAGCACAACAGCAGCAACATAGCAGCACGACAGCAAATTCAGCATAACAGCAGCAACATAGCAGCACGATAGCAAATTCAGCATAGCAACAGCAACATCAACACAACATAGCACCAGCATCAACAAATCAGCATCATTTCTACCTTCAGCATCATCTCTACCTTCAACATCATTTTCATCTCCACCTTTTTCATCTCCACCTTTTGGCTTTCTTCACAATTCCTCAATACTTGAGAATCAAAATTAGAACACAGGACACAATATAAAGAAAGTTTTACCCAGCAAATATATTAGCATTGTTAATCCTGAAAAACTCCCCCTTAATGCAAACTCCCCCTACGTTCTTGATATTTAATACCATTGCAGCATATAGTAGTAATCCATAATTATCCAATAAAAATCAAAGCCACACCAGACATCAAGATCGAGTTCATCAGTACAAAACTAGCTCAAGATTATCTCCAAAATAAATTTTCAGGACAAATTAAAGTAGTGCAGTTAATCATGTCCTTCTTCTTTCCTAAATACATCAACATGTTCTCCCCCTAAATTTAAACTCCCCCTTAACATGTGTCCAATATAGGACAAGCATAAAAATGCACAAGAAGACATATCTACTTCAGATTCCACGCATAATTTTGCATCAGCATTGTAAGCAAAACTCTCAGCATGTCTACATCAATGTCAAGCTAGCCTTTCGATTCAAATCAGCATGCCACGCATAAACATCAAAGCATCAATCAGTCTAGCATAATTTTCATAAGCACAATCAAAGAGGCATAAGCATTGGCAGCAAGGCAGGCATAGCAAAATATGCAGCATCATATAAGTTCCTCACAGCATCAGCAAAACATAGTAAGATAAACATAATCAAATGTTAATCAAAAGTTTAAACACCAATATACCCAACAAAAACAAATGTACCCATACTATCACATAGTCATCCACTGCGTCCATTATCGTCACTTGCGGTTTCATCAGCACAATCAGCATCATCGGTAGCATCAGCAGCAGTAGCAGCAACATTTGCATCAGCAGCATCTGCAGCAGCAGCATTAGCAGTAACAGCATCTTTGCAGTAGCAGCAGTAGCAGTAGCAGCATCTTCTCCCCCTAATTGGGAAGAAAGGGCATCTCGTATGGCAGGAAGGTGTTGAATCTGGTCATCCAGAGACCGAATCTATTGTGCGATAAATTCACGAGAAATAATGATGGGGTTAGCTGCTGGTGGGGCTGGATTGGGTGAACCGGAGGTAATGTCAGACAGCCAGGGCAGGTTACAACGTCGATCTCCTTGGAGAAATCCTAGATGGACTGTCAAAAGTCTGGGAGATTTGGAGAACACATCTGTGGTAGTGGGCTGAAATCCTTGTGAAGAATAGAGAACAAGGAGGATAGGCGAGAAGCAGGGAATGGAATTTTCCATTTCATGATCATCTGTCGGGAGATACTCTAGCGGCAGTGACGGAGTCGGTGTGGGTTCGACGGGCGACGCAGCAGGCGCGGTCATCGTGGTGGAGACCGGGACGTCAGGCGGCGTCGGCGGAGCGGGCTCCGAAGGCACCGTGGATAGGATGATGGGCTGCAACGCGTCAACGGTGGGGATTCGGGACGCCGGGGCTGGGGTTTCGGCTGGAGATGTCGGGACCTGTGGCGGACCGGCGCCGACGGTGGAGGCAGGGCCAGCAACTCGACGATGTGGGTGAGGATCCTCCTGGAAGCTTTGTCGACCATTTTTGTTTCCTCAGAAAAGCAAATGGGTTAGAGGAGAGGAAGAGGAAAGGTTCAGTAGGTGAGAAGAAAAAGAAAAAATCAGTGCACAGTGAAATGGAACTTGAGTGCTATTTCCTGGGCAGTTTTTCGACAGTTAAGGAAGACGGGAAGTGGGGGATGCCTGGTGATATGCCAGGGCGCAAAAATCTCAACTGTCAGCCAATTCAACTTCCACCCACTAACATAAAGACACACGAGCACTTATCCAAGTATTTTTAAAGAAGCATAATCTTTTTCAAATAAAATACAAAAATACCAATTTTCAAACAGCAGAATATTGTATATTTCAGAGGATGTGTTTGAGGATTTTATGGTATTGAGTAACAACCAAATTTCAAACAACAGAATATTATATTTTTCAGAGGATGTATTTGAGGATTTTATGGTATTGAGTAACATATTTTCGACTGGAACTTTGGTAAATTTTTTTTTTTTTTCGCGAAAATTAGGTAAGAATTCCAGGTTCTCATCATATTTTTCAAGGTAGCATCGTTGTAGCGAGCGCCGTGCCCCCCAAGGTACTTTATGATGTGAGGTTGGAAGAATAATTCGGAAACACTCTTTTTACGTAGAGAACATCGTCGCAGCGAACGTCGTGCCCCTAGTTACTCAAGCATTTCATGAATTATTCAACTCATCAGTATTTTACAAGATAGCATCATCGTAGCGAGCGCCGTGCCCCCCAAGTTACTCTAGTTGATGAGTATCCTTAGCCTAAGATTCCCATTTTCTTTTTTCTTTTTCTTTTTCTTTTTTTTTTTTTTTTTTTTTTTAAATTGCCAAAGGTGTCACAGAGGTAGAATATACAGTAATTTACACATATATGTACAGATTTGAACAGGGATTATTTCACATGACACATAGACCAAGAGATTTCCTAAGGTTGGAGAATCTCTCGTAATCAAGAGCTTTGGTGAATATATCATCTATCTGATTTTCAGTATTAACGTATTCTAGCCGAATAAGATCTTTTTCTACCAAATCTCGAATAAAGTGATGACGAATATCTATGTGTTTCGTGCGTGAGTGTTGAACATGATTTTTTGAGATATTTATTGCACTAGAGTTCTCACAGAAAACAACAAGAGTATCACTAGGATAACCGTAGTCTTCTAGCATTTGTTTGAGACACAATAATTGTGTGTAACACCCTCTTACTGCTACATATTCAGATTCAGTAGTAGAGAGGGAGACACAGTTCTGTTTTCGGCTGTGCCAGGAGACTAGATTATTTCCTAGAAAGAAACATCCCCCACTAGTGCTCTTACGGTCATCAATGTCCCCTGCCCAGTCAGAATCACTAAAGCCTACCAAGTTCGTGTTAGTGTGCATAGAATACCAGATTCCTAAATTAGAAGTTCCAGCAACATACCTGATAATTCTTTTGACGGCTTTTAGATGGCTTTCTTTTGGACATGCTTGATATCGAGCACAGATACAAGTACTGTACATGATGTCTGGACAACTTGCTGTCAAATACAGCAGACTACCTATCATCGATCTGTATAATGTTGGACCAACATTTTGTCCAACATCGTCGATGCAGAGTTTCTGAGTCGATCCCATTGGTGTTTTCATGTGTTTGGCATTTTCAAGATCAAATCTTTGAACAAGGTTTCGGGCATATTTGCTTTGTGATATGAAAATGCCGTCAGAGCTTTGTTTCACATGCAAACCTAAAAAGTAGCACAATTCTCCAACCATACTCATCTCAAATGTTGATGACATGGCTTCTACAAATTCATTAAGCATTGTTTTGGATGTAGAACCGAAGACTATATCATCAACATAGATTTGAGCTACACATATATCATGATTTGATCTTTTTATAAACAATGTACGATCTACTTCACCTCTTGAAAAACCAAAGTTCAAAAGAAATTCAGTTAATCCTCCATACCATGCTCTAGGGGCTTGTTTCAATCCATAGAGGGCTCGATTAAGTCCGTATACATGATTAGGCTTATTAGGGTCCTCGAACCCTTTAGGTTGTTCGACATAAACTTCCTCTTTTAAATTTCCATTTAGAAAGGCAGCCTTGACATCAATTTGATGAAGAGTTATTTTCATGAAACAAGCAAGGGCTAAAAGTAATCTGATCGATTCTATTCTAGCAACAGGAGCAAAAGTTTCATCAAAATTGATCCCTTCCACTTGTGTATATCCCTGAGCTACTAATCTTGCTTTATTTCTTACAATATTCCCTGATTCATCAGACTTATTCTTGAATATCCATTTTGTTCCAATTACATTAATTCCTTTAGGTCGGGGAACCAAATACCAAACGTCATTCCTGATGAATTGATTTAACTCTTCATGCATAGCATCTATCCAAAAGCTATCTCCTAAGGCTTCAGAAATAATTTTTGGTTCAGTCAAAGACAAGAAACATGACGAATTTACTTCGTTAAATATAGAGGACAAGCAAACAAATTTTACCCTATCTCTATAGTTCACCGGTGCTTTCCGTCTTGTTGTGATACCTTCATGCACATTACCAATGACTTGAGTAATCGGGTGATTCTTCCTTATCCATTCTGGTGGATCTCTTCTTTCAATCTGTTGAATAACTGAGTCTTCTGATGTTTGTGGCTCGATTTCTGTTTCTGGATCCGAAGGTAATGTTGGTTCCGAGTGTAGTTCAACATTTTGTTCAACATCCAGAATCGACTTCTGTTCAGCTGGTTCAATATATCCGTAATTCTGCATATCAATATATGCTTCAACATTGTCTTCTTCAGTTTTTCCTGCCAGATCAGTGAGATCATCAAACATAACATTTACAGATTCTTGAATACACTTAGTCTTGAGATTAAACACACGATATGTTTGACTTTTTAAACCATATCCAAGAAATGTTCCTTTCTCACTTTTTGAATCAAAATTTGTAAGAGCATCTTGATCATTCAGAATATAACAAACACATCCAAAAACATGAAAATATTTCAAATTTGGCTTACGCCCATTTAAAATTTCATATGGAGTCATGTGTGTGCCGAGTCTTAAAAAAACGCGATTTGAGATGTGACAAGCAGTATTAAGGGCTTCAGCCCAAAATCTTTTAGACAGGTTTTTTGAGCTAATCATCACACGAGCCATTTCTTGCAAGGTTCTATTTTTCCTTTCAGCTATACCGTTATGTTGAGGCGTCTTAGGTGCAGAAAATTCATGTATGATGCCTAGTTTATCACAAAAGTTTGAAAATAAAGAGTTTTTGAATTCTCTACCATGATCAGACCTTATACATGTTATGCAAGAACCATTCACATTTTTGAACCTAGCATGCAGTTTTCTAAACACATCAAATGTTTCAGATTTTTCTCTAAGAAAGTTTATCCAAGTATATCGGGAAAAATCATCAACTAAAACATATGAACTCGAAATCCAATATGGATTTCAAGTCGACTAAACTAGCTAAGAAAGTAAACTAAGAGAAACAAAGTATCACTCAAACTCTCAGTGTATGAATCGACAGCAACAGATTAGGAAAATCTGTCGCTGAACAGTGCAGTATGTTGGAGTCAGAATGACGACAACTTTCTTAGCAACAACGATCTGCTGTATCAGAATATTTGTATCGTGTTCAGTCCGTACCTCTTCCTTTCTTCTTCCGTTTCCTTTATAGAGTTTTCCAGTTCTTGTTCTCTTCCTTTTCCACTTAGCCACGTTTGTGGAATGATGATCTCCACTTCTCCTTTCTTTCCTCAACCGTCTCTCTTTCAGGATAGAGTTTTGACTCGGTCTTCAACTGTTTCCCTATTCTGGTGGGATAATACTTGATGCTCAAGTTTGAGAACCTTATCTGATCTTTTATCAAGGAAGAAACCGGCAAAACATATCTTCTTAAAAAGTTTGACTAATTCAAAACTTAACATAAAAAATATTAAATATAATTTTTTTCATAGATTAATTGTGGTATATTTAAAAGTTGCTATATTTTTATATTTTGAGATATTTTTATTTTAAACAATGTGTATTAAAAATATATTATATATAATTATTATTTTATTTTAAAATTATATTACTATTTTTTATTACTTATTATATTATAAATCGTGCCATGAACGGGATAAATATTAGTATTAATAATCACTAAAACCTTTTTAATGAGTTGCTCGGTATCTATTATTCTTAAAACACAAGGTTGTGAATCTCACTAGGTAGGATTACATTTAACATCATATTGATTAGCTAAAAAATTTCAAATCAACTTTTAATTATTTCAAATTATGAACTGAAAAAAGATGAAATAATTACATATTAGATTAATCAAATAACTACGTGAAATTAATTTATATGCAAGGCACGTTCAAATTTATAAATATCTTAAAATATTTTGTTATAAATATATTTTTAAATTACAGATAATAATTTTAGAAAGCTTAAAAATATGATAACTTATAAAAATAAAATTGGTATTATGAAATATCAAAATCTAAAAACTTGAAAGAAAAAAATGATAATTTGGTAATTTAAAAAAAATAAGAACTAGAAATATAGAAATTAAATTTTTTATTTTAAAATAATTTTTGTTTAATTAACAGTTTACTATAAAAACATGGTACTCTTAAAATTATGTTTAAATATACAAATTAATATTAATATAAAATATAAAAGTTATATTGAAATAAAATTATAAAATTATAAAACATGAAAAATAGGAAGTTAGGAAATTGCAATTTCAAATTACAGCTAATTATCTCAAAATTTGGAAATTGAATATAAAAGAGAAATTATATTTAGAATACAAAATAATATTCCTAAAAATTATAACATTATAAGAAAAATTTTAAAACATGAAAATTAGAATTTTCAAGTTTTATTTGGTTTTGTAACATATGCATTTATAATTTTATTTATTATGATTTCAAAATAAAATTTTCTAATCTCTAGATTTTTTTTTTTTTTTTTTAAAAGTAATGATGTGTAAATTTTCTCCTAAATTTTTTACATTAAAAAAAAAAATCCCAATAGTAGACCACATAATCAAAATCAACCACCATATGAGGAATTCATGGCAAAAATTGAAACTCTAATGAAAATCGAACAAAACTTAAAAGTTAGAGAACAAAAAAGTCGTAAAACTAGAAGACACATATTGGATTAAACACAGTTAAAGAATTAAAAAGAAAAGTAAAAATCTCTTTGTTATAACTTTACCAAATTTTCATAAAAAATAAAAAAATAAAAAATCACAAGAACTCAACAATTGTTACTTAAATCATATCAAGTACTATTTTTTTATCATATTTACGTCCGTGATTCAAAGTTTACTTTTAAGGTGTCCTAATAAATTTTAAAATTAAGGAACTCGTAATAAATAAACAACAATTAAAGAAAAATTAATATTACAAATTATCAAATGTAAAAATTTGAAATGAAGATATTGGAATTAGTGAACTTTTATTTTGATCAAAATAAATATATGAGTAAAGTATCTAGTATTGAAAATATTAGTGGGTATAATAGTCAATATATACATTTTACATAATTTTAATACATTGAACCAAACACCATGTTACATATTATATTAGTAAATTCTGTTGTACGATGCACGGACATATTATTATAATATACTATTATTAAATTATAAAAAATTAATAACATTAATATTTTTTTAAATATATAATGGTAAACTAAAATAAATTTACCTACATTTTCCCCAGGTTGCAGAAATTCTCATGTTAAGAAAATAAAAAAATGATATTCTTTATAATTTTGGGATGAAGGAAAGTGATTATATGTAGTTCACCTAAAAGTAATATGTCAGTGGATGGACAAAAATAAAGTCATGAATATAAACAAAATTATATGAAATTTATAATGTTTTGAAGTTGTATATGAGCAAAGTCATATAATATTATATAGTAGACTATCAACTAACCATTGTCCCTATTTCATATGCCAAGTTAGCCTCTTATGAGCATCTAAGTTATCATAAAAATATGAAACAAAACATCTTCCCCTTCATTCTGAAAATTCCAAGATATTAGAACATATTAGATCTAACAATTTTCGATCTAGACCATTGGCCATAGGACTCCTCCTTTATTTTCTCGAATAGATTTTCTTCTTCTTACATACGAAAACCTTCAAATATGATGCAAAATTTATACAATTATATATATATATATATAATAAATTTATGTTAAATAAATTAAATATTTTTGTATTTATAATTAAAGATATTATTATGGAAAGATAACTACAAATTATATCAATATTTGCCTATTTTAATTTTTAGCATGGAAAATTATGTTAAGATAATCTGAGTATTTGAAAGAATTTTAAACAGTCAAATAATTAAGTAATTAAATATATCACAGTCAGTGTTTTCCTATTATTAAACTGTATAAAGTTGTAATTAGATAATAATTGATAATTTTAGTTAATATCATAAAATTACAAAAAAAAAAAAAAAAACTCTCTATATATAAATAAAGTTATAGATTCAAATCTCTTAATTTTCAAACTTATTTAATATTATATAATCTCAAATATATTATAGATATCATATAACTCTAAAATATCTAACTAAAAATATGCTGAAATAATAAATAAATATAATAACTATTAGTGAAAAGAAAATGAGCTGGAAAATGAGAGGTTGCTAAAAATAGTTGACACTTCTGTTATATTATGGAATATTATGTATTGCAACTTTGCAAAACAAATATAAGATTGATATATAATACTAGATAACAAATTCTAATATTATGTATCAAACATTATCCTATCAAGTAAAGCAAACGAGCCCTTAGTATTATATTTAATATAATAAATATATTTATAATATAATTTAAAAATTAGTTCTTAAGAATAAAATATTTAAGAATATATAAAAGTATTTTATTATTTTATTGATAAAAGATATATAAAAATATATTTTTAACTTTAAAATACATGACCGCCGTGCTAAAACAAGAGTCTTATATATATATAATAAATTGATTGATTGTATTAAAAAAATAAATGATTCAATAAGGCTTTTATTAAAGTATCCGTTAATAATTTTTGCAGCCGAAATCTAATACAAAATTCAGTACACAATAAATATTTAAATATAATCCAAACAATCAATAAAAATATAATTGTATTTTAAATTTAATATCCCATTTTAATACATATGATGTATATGTAAATTAAAGATCGTAAAAATATAATTAATTTAATATTATTAGTAAAAAATGGATTAAAAAAAAGATTACTTATAGTTAACGAATTAAAAAACTATTTATGATAAAAATAAAAAATGAGCAGAAAATTTATTTGTTTAACTTTATTACTATATTAGTATAAATTAGTCGTTTCAAAATCAACACTAAATGCTAGGATGGACTCGACTCAATAAGAGTAACACACGCACGTTGGGTATGTATTTATATTTGATAATATATAAATTGGTTCAATCACGAATCTGTCAAAAATATCATTTATGTTTGGTTGTATTAATAAATAATCAAATTAAAATATAATATTTAATGTTGTTTAATGATAAATACTTTAAAATGATTTAAATAAAATTGAGTTGTAATGTCTTACTTGACTCTATCTTTAGCCATATATTATATGGTTGTTGGTTAAATAAAGACCATAAAATGTGAGAACTGAGAAAGGAGCAATTAAGGGTATACTGATTTTTTCATGTATTATTTATTGCACAACGACCTCTGAACCATGACCACACTTGCAACATTCGTTTTGGGGGTTGAAAAATATCCCAAATGTGGATATACCATATTCGTTGTATCCAAAATTGTTATTCATAGTATATCAACAATTTTTAGTATGGTATGATAACATATCAAAAAAATTTAGTATGATGATAGTAAGAAAAAATAAAAATTTTGGTATATCGAAATACTAAATGTTATTTTGGTATCAACGTGGGATAAATTATGTATCAGAACTGGTCCACATACAACTGATATCATTAAGCAAGTAGAGTAGATCATCGTCAAGCTCTGCAAGTATAACTCAATTACGATGTATTGAATATCCTCCGATTGAAGCAGAGCGTACTCAGTCAACTCATAAATGGATCCTAAGTCTTTAGTGTTATTCTGATTCAATTTAGAGTGTACTCGGTTAGCTGTGCTTGGAAGGCATTAAATCTAGTCTGAAATGGACTCACCGACTCGTGCCCCTGCGTGATCTAGCTCTATTAGATGTGTTCGAGGTACTGTTACTACTGATAATGATTATTGTTAGGACACGCCTAATACATTAATTGCTCTTTGGTAATGTGAGACAAATCTCACCTTTTATGAGATTAAGATACACAAGAGTCAGAGTCGGGTATTTTTTCTTAAAAATACTTAAGTACTTTTTTTTTTTTTTTTATATTCAACAGAAGGTCTATAAAGAGGTATGTTTCATATGACTTACACACTATTTCATTGCTAAGAAAATATATTTCTCTCTCTAAAACCTTGGAAGGTAATCCCATTGACTTAAGTGTCGGAGAATTCTCGCTAGAACCCCTTCTGACAAGTTTATGCAGGTTTTCACGGCATCCTTAAGGATAAGATTGTTTCGGTTCTAATCTCTCACCGAAAAAAAAAATCTTCCGATAATTCTTATCCATTCGAGTTCACCTTTATTTAATATTTGAGGGATTCCTTCATCAGGTCTATTGATATATCGAAATATTGTTGTGTAATATATATTAAAATTTTGGTATATCGTTATATCAAATGTTATTTTGGTATATTGATATATCAAAATATTGTTGTGTAATACACATTTTTTCTTCAATAAATAATAATTTTGGTCAACTAAAATTTCAGTATGAAACAATATATTGATACTAAACAAAAATTTTAATAATTTTAGTATACTGATATTTCGGTATGATTGATACAACCGAAATTTTAGTACGATACAGTTAGAGTAGTGTGTCATATCAAAATTTTGATATACCAAACTTTTCAATGAAATAACCATATCTATTTTTATATACCAAAACTTCGGTATGGTGAAATTTTTAGTATATCGTACCAACCGACCCCTAATTTATTCCAAAATAAGTATTATTTGGTATACAAATTTCATCCAAAAGTAATCATTGCTTTAAGAATTCAAGATATAATTTTATTTAATCTTATAAAATTGTCCCTAATATGAATTAGCATTGAAAATGAAAAGAAATTGTTAAAAAAAAAAAGAGAGAAAAAATAATAATATAATAATAAATTTAAATACGAATATAAAAGGCATTTAATAGAACTTCTAAATATGTGTGAAATTTTTAAAGCGAGACTTATTGGCCAAATTCTAAGTCCACCACTTAACACTATTGGGCAGCGTGTGAATGCAATTGGTCAATAAAAGTTAGAAGCTGAAATTTGAATAAAACAGCAACTTTAAAATTTAAAAACAAAAAGAAAAGTGTTGCATGACTTTTTGCACTTGCAACGACAAAATTTCTACTTCCTATTATATTATAATCTTATTTTCCATTTTATTAATTAATATATACATATACATATAAGATATTTAAATTGTACAAAAATCATTATTATATACATTGAAATATTATTTTTCGCTTATTAAGAAATATTTATATCTAGCATCTTCATGTAAAGTTGAAATTAGAGCAATATGCTATGAGAATATGAAGATTTTTTTAAAGAATGGAGTATATTTTTCATCTAATTTGCAAAGCTGACATGTTTTGAAGTTTGGTAAATAATATATCTTGAGATATATCTCAACAATCATAAACCTTAAAGCTCATTCAATATATTTTTATGAAACTTACAAGATTCAAGATATAATTTTTCGATGCTTTTAACATTAATGATACTCATGTGACATTAAATACATATGTTATATTATAGTCACATCAGTAGGTGCTCATAAAATGCTCATGTTAGGTGTTCACATTCTATATATATATATATATGGATTTATGTATAGGTCAACTTAGTGGAAGTCTACTTACAATTAACTCCAAGTGCAAAGACCAAAAATCCAAGTTCACACTCTTTTTCTAAAGAAGCAAAAGCAAACGCCTCAGTGGTGCGTATGCCCCCAATTTCTCCTCCTACAATCACTCCCATTTTTAAACGCAAATCCGATTACGTATTGGAATTTAATGTTATGGGTTTTATTTTATTTTAACATTATCCCTAACAAGTAATAGCAGATAATATTTCATAATTTAGTTTCGTGTTGTGTATAAAAAATTATATCGTTATTTATAATTATCAAGAATAATTTAAATCTTTACGTAATTAAACATAAAATAAATTTGAGCCTCACCTCATACAAATAAATTTTATCGGACAGCCACGTACAAAATATTATCTATTAATTTTGTAGTGTTTCATCAATAAATCAATTAGTTTTAGACAGTAGGTATAGATCATTAAATAATACTATAAATTCGAATTCACCTATCAGACAAGTACAGTTATACAGTTGAGAATTTATGCAATTGATATTTTTTCAATTTAAATGTATCAATAGTTCCACCAAGCATAATAATTGTCCTTATTTTCAATTAATTTTGGATTAATTTTCTCTCTCTCAAAACCCTATTTATATAAAAGCTAATATTTTTTATAATAAATAATATTATAAATTAAATTATAATTTTTTTGTTTATATTAATTAAGTGTGACGAAAAAGTAAAATATAGTCACATGGTATGATTACAGAAATATTATAAGATAAAGTGTGAATAAGATATTTCCTTTAAGTTAATACACAACATATTAATAACTGTGGGGCAGGAATATTTCCTCACTCACAGCTCATCACTCTATATTAAGCCCAACCTGATGATGATTCCCCCTCCACCGCCCCACCACTAAATCATGGCCTCCTCTCCGCCGTTCTTCTCGTCCTTCCTCCTCATCGCCGTCGTGGCTCTCCTTGTCCCTCCGGCGGTTTCTCAAACCTGCAAGTCACGGACATTCACTGATAACAGCACCAATTTCTCCGACTGTACGGATCTCCCTACCCTGAAGGCCCAACTCCACTGGGCCTACGACCCATCGGCCAAGCCCAATCCGACCCTCAACATCGCCTACATCGCCCCACCGGCCAAGCCCGACGGCTGGGTTGCTTGGGCCCTCAACCCGACGGGCCCCGGCATGGTCGGAGCCCAAGCACTCGTCGCTTTCAAAGATACAAATGAATCCGTCGTCGTGAAGACGTATGATATCTCCTCGTACGGGCCCATTGCCGAGTCCAGGATCTCGTACGAGGTTCTCAGCAAGCGGGCGGAATATTCCGGTGGGGAGATGAGGATATTCGCGACGCTGGCTTTGCCGGCGGGGAAGACGGTGATAAATCAGGTCTGGCAAGTGGGATCGTCGGTGAAGGATGGGGTGCCGGTGAAGCATGATTTCTCGTCGGAGAATTTGAGTTCGAAAGGTACCTTGCGGGTGGGCAGTAAGGCAGCAGGGGGAAATAATGGCCCGTCCCCGTCGCCGTCTCCGTCGCCTTCGCCCTCGCCAGCGCTAGTGCCGTCGAGAGGGAATGATACGGGGAGTGGTTGGAGGATTTATTGCAGTGGTATGGGGTTGTATGGAGCTTCTGTGCTGCTTGGGGTGGTTTTGGGTTTTTTCTGAAAGCTGCCGTTTTGATATTTTTTTTTTTGGTATTTTATTATTAATATTTTAGTGTTTTGTTATTTCCACATTTGTCATTCGAAAATAATTGAGCATTAGGAATTTAGGATGGGAAATATTGTGATGTTTTCTCAACTTTGCTTCGATTTTTCCTTCCTCATTGAATGGGGGAGAATTCATGGTGCCAATGCTTTCTTTGTATTCTTGTTTATCGACTCAAAAGGCAAATAAGTTTTGATTGACTAGTTTGATATTGTTGTTCGTACGTTGTTAGTTTTGTTATTAATCAATTCAAGTTCAAATTTAATTCGGATGGTTGTCTTCTGGGCTCAAATTTGATTTAATCGAACTATCCAAGAAAAGCAGGTGGCTCGTTTCGGGCCCTAAACCACTTTGCCCAACGGCCAATATGTCCATCACAACGGGCCCATGTGGCCAGCCTTGTCTAAAGATAAAAGTCAACCTACTATGTTTTGTCGGAAGAAAATGCTAATTTGACTCTAGCAGACTGCTAGAAATTTTCCAATCTTGACAAGTACATGTGGAGCAATTCTCAATATTACATCTTGGAGAGTGGCGAAATTCGGCCCGTGAGCTGGTCAAGTAGAATATTTGAATTAGCTTGAGCTTTATAATTTTAGGCTTGAAATATAATAGAGTCTAATTGATTTGGCTTGATGGGCTAATAACTTATGAATTATGAATCAACCTGCTAAATTTATTGTATTGACGTGTTGGGTCGAATTGAACTCAAAATTTAGCAGTCTAATAAAATTTTGAACCGACCCAACCCAAGCTCGATGAGAAAAGCTTGAACTAGGCCAAATTGGACGGCTCGAATTGCAACCTCTAGTTACAGTGCCCTTATTTATACTTGTTGTAGTTCATGAAAGAGTTCTCATTGTGTACTAATTTAAATATAGTTTTATAAAATATTTTGTTACCTAATTTTGTATGATACACAAACTTTTACATGTACAATATTCTCCCAACAAATAAATCTTTTTTTTTTTTTCAAAGTGTCGGTAATTTCAATTTATAGTTGGGTATAGATAATTGGGATTTAGCAATTTCTTGTGACGATGAAATCTATCTAGCTACACTAATATAATGTAAAACCATTGTTCAAAAACTTGCCATTTTAAAATTTTTAAATTTGAAAATGAATTTAGAATTTTATTTTGTTTATCAAGAATTGGCACGTGATCAACATATTTGGCAACTTATATACTAGCCGGACATAAATTTATTTTGTATAGTAGATAGAGCGAGCGAAATCATATTTCATAAAGAGAGAATGAACTATTAAGTATTACGACACAAGAAATTATAATTTTATTTAGATATTTAAAATTTTTAAATTGTTTTAATTGTATATAACTATTTAATCCTAAATAAAATAAAATATTAAAAGATTTCAATCAAGCTAACAAATAATGAAAATTTCACGATAAAAGAAATCAGATCTCAGGATCATGATATTGATTTTTGATTATAAGAATTTGGAACCAACCCTAAACGTAACTTTTATTTGAAAATTTATTTCTTAATTGCTTTAAATTCAGAATTTATGTACTTCAATGTACTAATTCCTATTAAACTATATATATATAATATATAATTAAGGGACCCACAATAAACCAATCACAGAATTTGTGTACATTTGGTATTTGGTGCGCTGACAACCCAATCTAGATTACTAATATTAATTTGTTTTTTAAATATATAAATAATATTTTTAGTTAAATAAATAATATTTTAAATCGGATGCACCATGCACAATAGATTCACTCAAAACAAATTTTATTTCATATGTGGGTGGGTGTGTGTATATAGATATGAAAAAACACAAAAAATTTATGTGTATTCAGTGCACCGTATAATCCGACATATAGTATTATTTATTTAATTAAAAATTATTATTTGTTTATTTGAAAAATATTACTAATTATTTGTTACTTTAAAAAAAGTAGTAAAAATTTCAAGTAAATAAATAATACATTTGAGTTAAACAAGTAATGTTGTAAATTGGATGCACTTTTTTATGTCTAATTAATGAAATTTTAATAATATTTTGTATTTTTTATTTTTTATTTAATTCAATCAATACGTAATTTATAAAATTTTGAAAATATAAAAATATATTGATATGACACTCATAATTTCACATGCTAAGTAGGCAGTGAAACAGTTACATCAACAATTTTGACTAATTTTTAATTTCTTAAGAAATTAATTATAAATTAAATAAAATCAAAAGTTAAAAAATATTACCAAAAAAAATCGTATAATTGGAAGTTATATATTTATATAACCAAACTTAACAAACGTAGATTGAAATTAGCTACATGTACATGAACCCCAATAATTGAGGTAGCCCAGTGAAGCTAAATGTATACATATGATGATATGGCAATTAATCAAAGTGCAACAGGTGATTCCTGCTTGTTGCGTCCATCGTCAGCGCCATCAAGAGCCCTCATCGACACATTCGGCTTCTCCCTCCGTCCGACAACAATACAAGTGGTTACTTCTAAGAGCACAGCAACGACTCCAAACACTAGAATCACAACCGTATATGATATTCGCCACTTTGGATTTCTTAATAAATACAATCCTTTAAACACGTTGACGATTCCTAAGATAAGAACTAAGTATCCACATCCGTGATGATACATGTTCCAGTAGAACCGATACTTGTGTTCTTTAAGGGGTCTCATAAACAATGCAAACACCTGTAAGAATTGACAAACGTACATACATAAGTTGCATAAACCAGTGGTGCTGCCCACACGCCTGTCTAACCTTCTACACAATTTTTTAAAAATCGAATTGGTTAGACTCTTTTGCTACTAGGCGGCGCCTAAACACGTCCAACGATTCTTTTTAAAAAAAAATAAAAAATTATTAAAGTCGATGTTGTTTTAAAAATAAAATAATTACTCGAGCAAGTAAATTAATCAAATAAAAAATATAATTCAAATAATTACCTGTAAAGTTGCTAAGGTAAAGAGGGCAATCCCGACATTGCGATGGAAATCTAGGTTTTTGGAGACGTTCTTATATCCGGTACCAAGATTAAGGCCAATTCCCCATCCCGACACTCCGAGGATGTACGCTAAAACTTGGCAGGAAACATGGATGTAAAACCAAGCTGGGTCCGCGGATGGAAACGCTCTCATGTATCGTGCAACTATAATTCCAAGAGGAAACAGAATTCCCCAGCTGATAACACCCAGCACCCCGTGAATCTATAGCCACGTCATCACAAAATTTAGTACACCTTTCAAATTAATTTTTATTTCAAAGGTGGATCAATATATATAATATCACTTAATTTAGTTATCAAATAAAGTTATATGTAGCTATCAAATCATTATAATTTTCACAATTTTCATTCTTTTTACACGAGGAGTTATTGCATAATAAAGTAATATAACCTAAATAATGTTGCGATTTACAGTAAATTAAGAATCATGTACGGAGAAAAAGAAGAAGAAAGAAAAAAAATCACAAAACATCCTCTATTTTCTAAATAATATTTCATTTTTTTAAACCGAGCTTCAATACATGCGACACATACTAAAAGAATGGTATGTATAGGAGTCATGACGAGGTTTGAAGTTGAAATATCTGAAAATGTAATTACTAGAAGAAACAAAATCGCATATATTTTCATGGTGTGTTTGTATTGGTATGGAAGGGTATGCAGACAAAAATTCGTGAAAATTATAAAGAGGTCATGTGAGTTCAAAAAATGTAAATTTATGTTTGTTCTAAGATTTAATATGATAGAATTTATAAATATATGTCAAATAATAGTGAGAAAGTGATGAATATGTATTAAAAGTAGTTTTGTAATTATTAAATAATTGACTAATTATAAAATAGTTATTGAAACTTGTAAGATGATTGAGCGAAAGAAGAAGATAGAAAAATAGTACGTGTAAATTTTTAGTGAAGAAATAATTGTACTGTATGATTTGTGTTTGGATAATTTATTTATTTTAATGTTTTATCTCATATTTCAAAATATTTGTCATAGAACATGTATTAATTAGTGATTTCATTATGCACACGTATTGTGATCTCAGTCGGTAAGATAGAACATCGTTTGTATTCAAATATAATTTCTAGCTAGAAAAATGAAGACTCACATATTTCTTCATGGTTGTAGAGTCACGCCCATTATCCCTCTTGCTTTGTCCTCCCAACAAATGAAGGCTACCTTTCGCGTCCAAATTCGCCGGCTGAAACGCGTGCACATCCGGCACCCCATGCGTTACAGAGCGACCGACTTGCCACACGTGGTTCACCGTCTCCCTGTTTTCCGGCAACACCAATGTAGCGTAAAGTGTAGTAAAGCCACCGGAATATTCCGCCGACGATTCCTTCACTCCATACCAGACATTGGACTCGGTTAGCGGTCCATAACCGGATACATTATACGTTTTAACGGTCATCGCCCCCTTGGCGTCCCTGAATGCAATTAGGGCTTGCGACCCCACCATGCCCTTCGACGCTGGGTTTATGGCCCACGACACCCAGCCATCAAGCCGGTCTGCAGGGGCGACGAAGGCAATATAGAGGGTGGATTCGGGTTGATCGTAGGTCCAATGGAGGTAGGAATTTAAAGCGGGGAGATCATTGCAGAAGGTGAATACCTTCTTGCCGGAGAGGGCCTGTGACTCGCACGTGGCCGACTCCGACGGTGTAAACAGAGAAAAGATTACGAACAGAAGAAAGGTAGCCAGAAGTTGGGAGGAAGAAGCCATTGACGATGGATAAACATATTGTGACTTGTTTGATTGTGTATATATATATAGAGAGGGGGGGGGGGGGGGGGGGGGGGGTTGAGGGAGAGGAATGATGAATCTGAGGGAGCGGTGAATGTAATGGGTAAATATTTACCAGTCATTTGCATGTGAACATGCAAGTATGCATATTTTTGTGACAAAATAAATGGGAAAGAAATAGGGAGGTTATGTATTATCTACTTTATATCTATATATATATAGATATTATCTACTTTTGATAATATTTTTATAGTAATAATTTAAAATTCATCTTTTAGTCAATTTTCATAATTTTAATTTTTATTTATATTAGTATTGCTCCGGTGTAATATATAATTTGTAATATATATTTAAAAAATAAAAGAAAATATATTTATAATATGATTTTGAGTTAATCAATACTTAAGAATATAAAAAATATTTTATTATTTTACTAGTAACGACATGTAAAAAAAATATAATTTTGCATAAAAATATATATTTCTTTTGCCTCAAAATAAAATTATTGTTTCTATGGTAAATTGATTATTTGTGTAACAGTTAAATTATTTAATATTTTTAATAAAAAAATTATTTAATATTTATTTGCAATCCAAATTGAAGCATAATAAATATTAAAGTCTAACCTTAAATAATCAACCAAAACTAATTGTTATTCACACCTAATATTATATTTTGATATATACAATATTGGTGAAAAATAAAAATTTGTAAAAATATGGTTAATTTAATATATTATACGTGAAACATGGTAGGAACAAAAAATATATAAATATGAGTGATTCACTTGTGCATCGAGTGCTCGTGCAACACAAAGAATAATAATTTTTAGATAAATCAGTAATACAATATAAATAAACAAGTAATACTGTTAAAAGTTAACATGAATACTTTTTACAATAATAAGTAATTTATATGTCTATGTCTATATCTATAACTATATAAAATCTAAACAGTTAGAAGAAATTACATAAATGTTATTTTTCCGCCAAAAGTATCTTTCTATTTTAGAAAGCATAATATTCAATTAGAATTTTCTTTTACTTTGATTTTCTTATTCTAATTTTCAAACACTTGTAATTTTTTCATCTCAGCTCCGTTTCTTATGAAAATATATCAAATTAATAATCTTTTGGTGATCTTCAATTTAATATCCATATTGCATATAATTTTTTTTAAATTTTAAATATAAATTTTTGTTCATACTATAATTGTGGTACATTTTAATATTTAATATATTTTAAACATTTTTTATTAAAACATATTATATATAATTATATATTTTATTTAAAAAATATATTATTATTTTATAATAATTTATTATATTATCATATTATAAATCTTGCAACACATGAAAAAATATTAGTATATATAATAACAGGATAACTGCTAAAAATAGAAAGCAATATCTCCCACCAAATTACCTTTTTAAAAATAAAAAGTCTGATATTCAATAAAAAAAATTATTATTCTTTATTTTTCAATTCACTTTTCAAAGGTTTATAAATTTTTTTATCTCAACTGTATTTTTTTTTGAAAAATATGTCAAATTAATTATCTTTTCATAATTTTTAATTTGATATACATATTGCATATATAAATATAAAATATAAAATTTTAAATATAAAATATTTTTTTATAGATTAGTTCCAGTATATTTTAATATTTAATATATATTTATATTGTAAGATATTTTTATTTTAAACAATTTTTATTAAAAATATATTTTATGTAACTATGTATTTTATTTTAAAATTATATTACTATGTTTACAATAACTAATTATATTGTCATACTATAAATTGTGCAATACACGTTAGAAATACTAGTATCTGTTAAAGATAACAAATAACATGTTACAATAGTAATATTTTTCATGTAAACAAGTAATATTTTTAATTAAACAAATAATATTGTTAGATTAAATTGTACAGTATAGCCGATGCACAATTTGTTTTGCCTAAGAATAAAATTCAACTAATAAAAAAGTGACAAATCAATTTTTAAATGTAAACTGAACATGAATAAAAAAATTATATTTAGACTATTTCATTATTATATTAGTATTGATTGCCTACATCAATTACAATCTTGATTGTACCGCAATAATTCATACCAACAAAATTAAGGACATATTTGAAAAAAGATGGCTGAAATTTTTGAAATTTAAATTCTGGTTTTTTTTTTTGTTTTTTTTTTTTCAACCATTGCTAAGAATAGGAATTTCCAAAAAAGGAACACGTAGTATTTTATTTAATCAAATTCATGGTGAAAACCTCCCAATTTTCAGATACTTGTGTTTTTTTTTTTCATTTTTGAGTAATTATTAATTAAGTTTTATTCAATTTTAGTTATTTCTCAATTATGAATGTCCATTGATATGGAATACGATGATTGTTAATAGTACTATCTAAATTTTACTTGTACGTGCTGGTGTAGATAATATTAATCAAAAGTAAAAATATCAAAATTGGTAAACAAAAAAATAATTTAATATTGTGATTAAAAAAAATTCGTTCCCGTGAGTAACATAAAAATTGTCCCTAATTCTTGTGCAAATTGAATAATATTGTGTTGACGGACGAAAGTTATACTCACCGTTACTATTTAATCTTCATCATTATTATGTGACAGCCGTTTAATGAGTATTGTACAATTATTGATATAGAACTTTGATTTGATGATGGATTTGACTCTCATTATTATTCACTGGTATCGTTTAATATTTAAAAAATATATACTTATATTATAAAAGTAAACTAAAATTTAAAAATAAATATTTAAAGATATTAAAAAATATTTTATTATTTTATTAGTAGATATATAACAAAATAATTTTATATTAAGAAAATATTCACTCCATCCCAAAATAAGTTTTATTTCTAATATAAATGGATTCATTATATTTTAATAAATATTTTAAAAATTTATTAGTTAATATATATTTGCAGCCCAAATCAACATAAATAATAAAATACACAATAAACACCCAAATTTAACGCAAACAATTAACAAAAAGATTATTGTATTCTTCAAACATAGTCTCATTTTATATATTCGATTTAGATGTCAAATTAAAATTCATAAGAAGATAATTAATTTAAGAACTTATACATAAACGATGAAGTAGAAACAAAAATATTATTTATATTTTAACAATTTAAAAAATATATAGTCAAAGTATGAAACAAAATTCAATTCAATTAATAAAAAATTAACTGATCATTCTCAAAAATTATTTTCACTTTTGGAACTAAAAGTTGGGGAAAATTTGTTATTACTCAATTTTATAATATATTACTATAGAATAAATATTGATACAGACATATATGTGCGTTAAAAATGACATTCATAAGTAGTATTCCCTCCGGTTGTTAAAAATGGGCTTGTTTATCAAGTGTACAATTTTTTTATTTTTTATCAATTTGATGAAGGTTTTAAAAATTATAAATTTACATTTACACAATTTCTTTTATTAATTAATGTGTCTTATTCAATCATATATACTTTACTTGTAATTTTTATTTTAAAATTATGAATATTTTTTTGGGATAAAAAATAGTTTTGAACATAATATTTTCTTTAAGCGAGTAAATATATTTTTAATATAAATCATGGGAGAGTGTGACCTGTGGAGCTTGATCTCAAATTAATGATCTAAACTACCAAAAATTAAAACAATTGAATTTCATTCAATACTCATATTCAATAAAAGATTTGATATATAAGGAATGTTTGTGCAATGATACAAGTGTTCGTAATCTATCCGAACGTGAATATTCTGCATGTGAGTGAGATGAAATTATAAAAAGTAATGTATTTAAATAAAATATAATAGAATGTGCACTGTAAATGTTAAATTAATAATTTTAATAAAATATATTTACGTTATTTTATTATTAGAAGTCATGCGTATTGATCGATCAATTAAAGAATAATTAAACTTTTATTGAGATTGATGGATATTTAAAAAAAAAAAAAAAAGTTATATAAGTAATGTATCGGTAGAATAATGTTTAAAAATATTAATAAAATTTATTTAAATAATAAAATACTGAATGAAAAAGATGACTACATCCTAATTTATATTTAAGATAAACACGACATTGGACGGGCCCATCCCCATTAAAGAAAAGAATACTTAATCCAAACAGCACCCGGTAATTGAGGCTTAAATATCTTGTTTAAAATCATTGCTTATTCATATTAAAGTAACCTACTTTTGACCAGATTGGAGGCTAAGACTCATAGCTGTCACACACATGACCAAGTCCATATTTATATAATAATAGACTGTATAACATATAATATAACACTTTTTATAGTATAGAAGATGTCCACCCATACAATAAATGAGATAAAAATATATTTATTGTATTAATAATATATAATAAATTATTATTATTATTATTATTATTATTATTATTATTAAAAATGTATATAAATATTATTAATTAATTATATTTATAAATACATTATTCAATTTGTATAATATTTTTTCTTGTTATATTGCATTATCATTTTATAAAAGTTATTTTATTTAATAATAAATATTAAACTGCACGACATTTCGATATGAATATTACCGTGTCACCAAACTCACAAATTAATTAACTTGCTAAAACTATTAAGGTGAAACAATAACTTATAATATTATATAAACTAGTTAAGCTCCCATGCACATACATATTATGTCATATTATTTATGTGAATTTCTCTAATTTAATTTGGTTATATAATATTATAAATTCAAGTATTATATAACATTCATATATATTTCATTCTCTCTTTTGTTTTTTATTTTTTAATTAGAGTATGTTCAATAATTAGCTTCAAATATGTACGATGCAAATTATTACAATTATTGATATGATACAATAATTTATATTTTAGATCAAATTCATATAAAATTAATATATTGTTTATTCAAATCCAACACAAATATCAAAATAAAAATAATAATTTAATCTATAAAAAAACTATATTTATCCATAGAAATTATATTTTCATACTTTAAATATAAATATTTATTTTAATATATACAATATCGATGTCAAATTAAAGATCACGAAATGATAATTAACTTGATATATCATATGTAAAAAAATATATTTAATATAATTTTTTAATTTATAAATTTTAATAAAAAAGAAGAGAGAAAATATAATCTATATGTCAATTAAGTAGTGTAAGAGCTCGTGCGATGCACACAAGTCATTTTTGTATATTTTCATTATTAAAAAATATATTATATATAACTAAATATTAACAAAATAATAATAATTAAACAAGATATCTGAATTTATAATTTTCATATTTAAAAATAAAATTTACTTAAAAAATTCAACTCAAATATCAGAAATAATTTTTTTTGATTTCAGACATACTAAATATACTACAAATTTGGATATTAATTTGTGTAAAGAATTTGAATATTGATTTGAAACATAAAATCTACTGCAAATCCAATATTAATAGCTAAAATCACACAGTTAACATCCACTATTCAAATTACTCTATTTTTTAATAAAGATAAAATGGATAATTTTTGCATCAACAATAATGTTATTTATTTTTGTATCATTAGCAAAATCAAATCTCAAAATTTTATTTGTAATCACTCTCAAATCAAATCAGATAATGCACAATAATATTGGTGACATATTTATTAAAACATATTTTTTTAATTTGAAAATTACAAATAAGCTATGCAAAAATTAAGAAAAAACATATTTTTATTTGAGATATTTATAAGAAGCCTATAATTTGGTCACATAGATTTCATATCTACAATATTATAACTTAAAAATAAGAGATTTAGAAAGTGTCATTTAACAAAAAAAAAATAATAATAATAACAGTATATTATATATGCATGTATATTACATATACTTACAATATTAAATTAATATATTATTGAATTTGAATAATTAATATATTTTGTTATACAAATTTTTATGTTATTGATGTTAATAGATTTTGATGAAGATATTAATATATATTTTTTATATACTACTAAATTTGTTACAAATATGAATATTATTTTATAATTTAAAAACATTCAAAATTTTCAAACACAGTTAGTGCAAATTCAAAATTTATTTAATAAAATTAATAAATTTATTTTGTTTTATACACACAAATAGACATCACATTAAGAAAATATAAAACTGGAAAAAATTAATTTACTTTTATATATAGAGAAAGAGATTATGAAAGAAGATGTATTGAGAATAGAATATATATATATATATATACATATATATATATATATATATAATTTTTTTTTTCACAATTCTCCTTTTATATTAAAGAAGAATATTATAATAAAAAAAAATATTGTTTTGCAAATGACAACAGGCATTATTAATTTTTTCGTAGAAAATTTTAAATCAATAGCTGACAAAAGCAACACAACTTTCGAGCCACATACTTTTTTTTTTAAAAATAATTTATGGATCAAATTCTTAGCATATACTATTATTTAATGAAATAATATTACTATTAAACAATACTGAATACTTGTTTTAATATAATACTGCAATTTCTTTTTCTTCTTGAAAATAATCTATAATTTCTTTTAGATGAATAAGAAAATCAAATTAATTATAATTAGATTGCATTAGGAAGTCGTCTATGGTTCCCTAAAATAATAATAATAATTCGGGTATATACCCATCGCATCGGCCCAAAAACGCAGAGAGCCGCCAGATAACCGCCAGATCCTCCTCCTCTATCCTCTTTCCCACCTGACTGAATCCAATTAGGGTTTACTGATTGATTGCATGGGTAATGGAATCGCTGCAGAGAAGAGTGGAGACTTGGATCAGAGATCAGGGGACCAAAATCATGAAGGTGACGTGGCCTCCGCCGTGGCGAGTGGTGGTGAAGTGGCCGTGGCACAACGGCCGCCGCGAACAGCAAAAGATTATCAAAGAAGAGTTAGAGCGGCGGAAGAAGCAATTGCAGGACCTGTGTTACGCCGTTAAGGCTGAGACAATCCCCGATTTGCAGGAAATTTTGTGTTGCATGGTCCTCTCCGAGTGCGTATACAAGGTGCGTTGTTCCTTAACTTGTAATGGAGATTGAGATTGTGTTTAATGTTGTTAAAAGCATTGAATTTTTGTTGATTCATGTTTTCTGGTCTTTTGAGTGTGTGAGTATTCTGGTCAAATTTGGCTGCTGGCCGAGGCTTCTTCTCAGAATGCAAATGCTTATTCCGTTTATTGAAATTGTTAGTGTAGAAACAGGTAAGTTTTGTTTTTTTGTTTGTTAGTCACTTTAATTTTGTTTCATGGGAAGTGTATCACTTGCATATTTGTGATCTAAGTTGCTTTTTTTTTTTCTTCTTTTAGAAGGCTTGATTTTATTAGTCCACTTTACAGTAATATATGTTGTGGTATAATTTTTGAATACATTCTGTTTTCCATTATGGAACTTCCAATGCATTATTACTATGAACTTTGAACTTGAAGTAGTCCATTAGGTCTAACAAAACCAGAATAATCTTTAAGAAAGGTTTATGGGGTGAAAATTGGAGGCGAAAGCCATGACAATTAGAAATTATTTGCTGCCAAATGTTATCACAGATACTGGAAGCATCCATTTGTCAATCTTTGCAGCATTCTTTTGATGTACTTTTCATTGAGAAAGTGAGATGAAGTTGTCAAAGCCACTTTTGAATTTTTAACTGATCACATTTTAAATTCTTTAGTTCAATTTCAATGGATTGTTGTCATATTGATTTCAAGATTTGGGTCTTAAGCCTATCTTTATTATTGGACTAAGGATAATGCTTTCAAGTTCCTCACTTTATATTCCTTGATGATAGAGACCTGCTGCTGAGATGGTCCGAGCAGTGAACAAATTTAAGGCCGACTTTGGAGGGCACATAATTTCTCTAGAGCGCGTCCAACCATGTTCTGATCATGTTCCTCACAGGTGTTTTGAATGAAACATTATGTATGCTTTTTCATTATTCTCCTGCATTCTTGTTTGAATCTATTCTTTACTATTAAGTTTGTATTTATAGTTTAGTGTGCTGCATTTGATGGTGTTTTTGATGTGATTATATTGTACTTCTTATAGCAATAGCTATGCTACGGCATACAAGAAGTTTAAAGAAAAGTAGTAGTAAGGTTTGATTGATAGAAGAGGAGCTTCTCTGTTAAATTTCAATATTTCCTTCCACATCAAGATTGAGGTCTTTTTCATACAAAAGAAGAAGAAATTTTAAATAAAAAGATAATGTCAGGATTTGAACCCAGTATGTTTGCCCGCTACAGTACTTAATCAAGTGAAAGTCTCATATTAAAGCTTAATTTGTTAATGGGGGTAATTACTTTGTAGTTACTGCTTCCACAGTGAGTAATGAGCATCAATAAGCAGGCCCACAGAGTTTAGTTTTCTTGGTTTACTTGTTAGGAGACATTTGTCCACCATGGAAAACTAAGATATTTGTATTTTGTTCATTGCTGTCTGATTTATTATTTACATTCTTTACAATCTTCTATTCATTAAAATTTAAGAATGTGTATCTTTTTCCAAATAATGCATATGTTTTTCTTTGTCGTAGCTTCATTTTGATGTCTTACTTGTCAGGTATCTATTGGCGGAAGCAGGAGACACTTTATTTGCTTCTTTCATTGGGACCAAGCAGTACAAGTAAGTATGATGTGTACTTTCATCAGCTGTTTTATCTTCTTTCTAAAATCATTTTGTAAATTGTGTTTTACTTTCTTTTTTGGGCTACCTGTTATAAAGGGATATCATGGCTGATGCAAATATATTTCAAGGTGCCATATTCCACGATAATGCAATGGAAGATGTAAATAGGACTGAATCTACAGAAATTGACAGTCAAATGTGTGATGGGGAGAATGGCTCAAGACATATGGAAACTAGCACTAAACAAACAAAATTTACACCAAAGCCTGCTGCTCATCGGGTACTTGCGGCACTCTCTGTAATTTCATTTTTGAAACTGATATGTGGCATTTCAAAGAATTGCCTTAATTTTATCTGTCAAAGCAAGCATTTCTAGTATGCATTGCTCATTTTGTTAAACACACTTCATCCATCTCTAGGGATTCATGGCTCGTGCTAAAGGAATACCGGCATTGGAGTTATACAGGCTAGCTCAAAAAAAGAGACGAAAGCTGGTGTTATGTGGACATTCACTTGGTGGAGCAGTATGGCTTTCTATTAAGTAACATCTTCAACTCTGGTTACTTTTACTTATAAGGTGAATTTAATTTCCTTGTTTATAACATGTTCAGGTAGCAGTCTTGGCCACCCTTGCTATTTTGAGGGTTATTGCTGTTACATTTAAAGAAACTGAAAGGGTACCGGTGAAGTGTATCACATTCTCTCAGCCTCCAGTAGGAAATGCTGCTCTTAGAGAGTATGTCTTTTACCTTGTCATTAGCTGGTTTTTATAGTGTCACGAGTCTCAAGCTTTCTCACATGTTTCCTTCCAGCTATGTTAATGGAAAAGGATGGCAGCATTATTTTAAGACTTATTGCATTCCTGAAGACTTGGTGCCTCGAATATTATCTCCGGCATATTTTCATCATTATAACTCACAGAACCTCTCGGGATCGGCTAATATTGAAACTTCACCATCAGTGTCAAAATATAGGGAGGGATTTGAGAAGGAGAAAGCAGATAGATTGAAAGAGAATGAAGGGGAGCAACTGGTTTTGGGTTTAGGGCCTGTACAGAATTCCTTTTGGAGACTTTCAAGACTTGTTCCCATAGAAGGTCTTAGAAGACAATTCTCTAACAGGGAAAAAAGAATTAATCCAATTGAAACATCTGTTGTTACAGACTCTGCTGCATCATCAACACTTGATGATATGATTACTACTTCGCAATCTCTCGAAATTGAAGAGAGTTCTGATGGCATTTCACTGCGGCCTTTACCTGAGAAAAATGATGAAATCTATAGTGGAGTGAAAAATGAGAAATCACCTAGTACTAGTAACAGCAGCACTGGGGAAAAGAGGGGATGGCGAAGAATGCCTTCGTTGCCATCATATGTACCTTTCGGACAAGTAAGATTATCAATTGATTTCATTTCCCACTGCTGTTTGGTATTTTCAGACACGATACATGGCTCACCCGTGAAGTCAATGTTTATGTGATTTTTATGCTATCTTACTTTTGATTGAACAATCAACTGATGATTTAGCCCATACATGAATTGAAATGGTATGTTGTTTAATACTTGATTTCTTATTCAACTCTGTTGTGTTCTGTAACAGCTTTATCTTTTGGGAAATTCGTCTGTAGAATCACTATCTGGTTCGGAATACTCAAACTCGGTGAGATGGCTGCTTCTCCTCATATCCTTCATTGTCATTTCTTATCATCCCCTTTGCTAGGCATAATTTTGTGGTCCTTGCAATTCTGTATTAAACATGGTTTCTATAATCCTCTTGTCTTTTCTCTTACTAATAGTATTGTCATTTTCAGGTTAGATCTGTCATTGCTGAAGTAAAAGAGCGGTTTCAGTCACATTCAATGAAGTCATACAGGTCCCGTTTTCAAAGGTAATATTTTTTAACTTTCAAACTCTAGTTCACCTTCCCCTATTGTTAGCATTTGTTTCTATGCCAATCACATTTCTCAACTATTAGGCTGCAAGATGGAGATTTGGCCCTTTCTTTGCTTTAAATATTTTCAAAACATTTATGCTAAGTTATATTGTTCTGGGTAAATAGTTTCTGGAGAATATATTTCAGGTTGTGCGATTGGAAAATCTCTTAAAGAGAATATGTATTTGGATAGCTTGTTGGGTAAATTTGCTGTGATGTATTTTTTTAGATACTTTGTCAACATGGTTTTCTTGAGGTTAGTGGAAGACATTTTCAAGATGCCTTGTCAATGTCATTTTGTTACAGTTAAGTTGGTGATAATAGGACTGAAAATTATTTAAATTGATTAGGAAGAGTTGAGATTTGGGAGAACGAAAATATTGTTCCTAGAAAATTAAAGAAACACATTTTCTGGACAAGGGAGATGAAGAAACAAAATGAGCCCATGCTATAGTAATATTCTATCTCCCACAGTCCCACGAGTGTTTCTTTTTAAAAATAGTTGACCTATCAGACATTAACATTAAGCTTTGCCTTAGCTTGCTTCTCTCCTTTTCCCATGCCTCACTTAATTCTTATGGAAGTTGTCCTTTTTTGAATAATCTCTTTGTATTAGTTGATATAAGCTCCTTTTATTTTCCTACAGAATCTACGAACAGTACATGAATGAACATGTATTTTCATTCTTGGGAACAGAGCAAGAGCTGCTATTCCCACATTTACAAAAATGGCTAGGAATTTCAGTCGCTGGTACAGTTGACCTTGGGCATATTGTTGACACGCCAATCATTCGTGCAGCTACTTCTTTAGTTCCTCTTGGATGGACTGGTACTCCATCTGAGAAGAGTGGAGACCCACTGAAAGTAGACATATCTGGTTTTGGATTACATCAATGTACATTAATTCAAGCTCGAGTGAACGGTAAATGGTATATTTCTTGACCTGTTGGTTGCCCAATTCTAATGTTTATGCTATGTAGTACCATTTGAATTCTGCTTCTGAATCTTTTCTGTCCTCTGTTCTGGATCTCTCTCTAATTTATTTACTTGTAAATGTCACTTGAAATCACAGTATCACAAATTACTGTCATCTTACATAATATTTTGTCCAACTTTAGTGCCTTGTATTCAAGCTGTTTGATTCCATTTACCTCAGCGGTTAACTGAAATGGTGGAAAATATCCCTTTCACGGTTAATTTTCCATTCTTTCAGTGAGTGTAAACAGAGCACTTGTAGCTTATGTATCATGTAGCTGGTAAAAACCTCTCTATTTGCTGCAATTTATCTACATTGTGGGCTAATATGCTCATCCATGGTTGAACCCTGGCAGGTGTTCAACTACTGTGGAATCTTTTCCTTCTGCACCAGCATATTCTCCACAGCATGAATTGCAGCCAGAGATGCAGAAGATGCGAATAATTGTAGGAGCTCCATTGAGACGACCACCTAAACATAAAATATATGATGATAGGTTGATGCCTGCATTTCTTTCTATTGATCCCAGCTCCGTTGATGTGAAGTTGAAGCAGATCAAGTCTCCAGAAATGGAGGAAAAATTTGTCCATCCTGATGGTTTAAGCGATTTTGTAGTATTTTGTGCAACAGATTTTTCAACTGTTGCCAAAGAGGTTCATGTTAGAACCCGCAGGGTGCGACTAATTGGCCTTGAGGTGATAGACACTACTGGTGTTTTGTGCATTCACATGCATTTTTTCCGTCATGCTTATTGTTGAATTTATGAATCATGTAGGGTGCTGGTAAAACCTCTCTTATAAAGGCGATTTTGAATCAAGGAAGAACTAATACCACAAAAGGTCTTGAGGCTTTTCCTATGGATGTTGATGTTCGAGAAGGTATTGCTGGTGGTTTGCTATTTACAGATTCCGCGGGAGTAAATTTGCAGGTTTACCTATAGCTAGCTCCAGCATTTGGTGTTTTTTACATTATTATATTCTTTCGGAAACCAGCTCTAGCATTTAGTTTGTACCATCGTTTATCTGCACTGGATTATGCTGTTTATGAGTGGTTACTTCATAATTGCACAGTTCACGTTCAGGTTGGTGAGCCAAATTTCTACATATCCATAAGCTTTCTAGTTTAATTTTATATTTCTAGCAACATATACTCTTTGTCTTTTATACTTTTCTTAAATTTTCAACTTATTTTCTACTTGAAAAAGCTTCACTATCTATTGGAGTGCTAGAGACTTGAGTAACTTAAAATATTGATTAAACATCTAATAATTCTTTGCATTATTAAATTTTTTGTATGAATCAAGGAAATGCTAGATAGCAATGACTTGACTTGTGGAAAATATATTTGTAGAAAAATACTCAATTTTGATTTATGCAAGTGCAATCTTGCCACTAAAAGATTGCAACCAGTGTAGGAAGGATACATCATAATTTCTCTCAAAACATTTGTGGGCATAACCAATTCCTGCTATGCCAGGGTCCTGTAAGTTGAAGTTTGTAAGTCTGGAAATTTAAGGGAGATGCTTGTACATTCAAAATTTGAAGCATTTTACTCTGCTATTAGGTGGAATCTCAAGGGGGGTGTGAATCATAAATATGAATTATTATTCTTCATTCACTGTTGCTTTTTTACCTGCCTTTCTTTTTAAGATGTGCATCCACGAGATGCAGTGATTTGACATATGTGATGCTTGGATAATGCTTAGATAAATTAAGCCATAAAATGCATGTGTTATCCCAATGTTTTCAGTTAATTTGCAGATCTTTGTTCAAATAAGTTGGCATTCTGGAAGTTGTTACTATAATTATATACATGTAAGAGTTTGCTCCTCTCAAAAAAGAAAAAGAAATAGAGTATTTGTTTGAGGAACCTTGGTAAGCAATAACTTAGTGTTATATGTTTTATCTTGATCCATTATATCACTTCGTCCAACTTGTACAATTGTCCTAATAAGTGTTTCTAAATGTATCTTAAATGAGGGTGTTTTAACCCTCTGTTTCTCATTGTCTCTGCAGAATTTGAGTATGGAAGCCTCTAATTTCAGGGATGAATTATGGAAGGGAATCCGTGATCTTAGCCAGAAAATAGATCTGGTGGTTCTTGTGCATAACTTATCTCACCGAGTACCTCGATATGGCCTTTCAAATGCATCACAACCTCCAGCCCTCTCACTACTCTTAGATGAGGCTAAATCTGTCGGTGTTCCTTGGGTCCTTGCCATAACAAACAAATTCTCTGTTAGTGCACACCAGCAAAAGGCTGCTATTAATGATGTATTACAGGCGTATCAAGCGTCTCCTAGCTCAACTGAAGTTGTCAATTCATGCCCATATGTTATGCCCAGTGCAGTGGGTGACTCTCTGTCATGGCGCGCTATAAACAGTGTTCCAGATGGGACAACGGGTGGTCGGAAGCTCATTTCTGTTCCCCTTAATCTTGTTCGGAGGCCTTTTCGGAAGAAACCAGCTGTTCTTCCCGTAGAGGGTGTAACAGCTTTATGTCAACTTGTCCACCGTGTGCTCCGCACTGATGAGGAAGCTGCATTACAGGTAACGCTTTCTTTTAACACTTCGAACAAGAGAGTTGGTGTAAATGCTATTAGGGGTGTTGAGTTTGCAACCAAATCAAGCTTGAGCTTAAGCTCAAAAATAGTAAGCTCAATTGAGTTCTAACTCCAAGTTTTCTAGTCAAGCTCTGGCCCGAGCCTCTCACATAAGGGTGACTAGAGATGTAAACGGGTAGGGTCGGGCATGGCTAAGCCTCCCCCGTACCCTACCCGGCCTCTGTAACCCCCTACCCGTACCCTACCCTATTACCCTACATTTTTATTCGAGTAGGGTACGGGTAATACCCATCGGGTATTCAAGTTACCCACGGGTAATCGGGTAACTCGCTACCAATATAATAAATAAGCAAGTAAATTTTACCCGACCAAACTCGACCCTATCCAATCCGACATACCCTACCCTACTCTACCCAATATATTGTGTTTTTTATAAATTTCACAAAACAGGTAAAAATTAGCAATAAATATGTCATAAAATTTAAAAACTATATGCATATTATAACCTCAACCATAACATAAATATTGTCTTATTTATTTTTCAATAAATTGAAAAACATACATTTTACTTATATTAATATGTAGATATACTGATATACATATATAATATGTTGCATATATTAAATATATACATATATGTTATTAAATATAGTTTTTTATGTTATATTGTATTGTTAAATATATTATATTAAATAATAAATTACACAACATTTCAAAGTAAATTTTAAAGTATCCCCGAACTCAATATAAATATTTCAACTTACTAAAATGTATTGAAAAATATGCATTTTACTTATATATATATATATATAAATACAAATATATACATATATTAAATAAAATAGGGTAATAGGGTCGGGTACACGGGTGAATAATTAAATATGTACCCTACCCATACCCGACCATGTTCCTATCGGGTATTATCCGTACCCGAACCTATACCCGAAAAATAATGTCCCGACCCTACCCGATTACCCGCCGGGTAACCCGACTCAGCGGGTAAAACTGACAACCCTAAGGGTGACAATATGTGACCCGACCTGATAAAGCACAAACAAATAGTGGGTCAAAGTTGATTCTTTGTTGTTTGGGTTGAAATCAAGTTTGACACACATGACGCCAAAAGAAAATAGGTCAGATTGGGCGAACGGGATAGCCCGTATTAGAATTTAAAACATACCATTTATTATAATTTCACAAGTGTATGCAAAGTTATTTTTGTAAAAAAACTCTTCCACGTATTATTAGACCTGTTAATTTCAGCTATTATTACCTGCAAACCATCTACCGACCTATTCAACCTCGACCATACTTGCTGCATCCTTCTGCCTTGGGCAGGTTTGTTCAGTTCTGGCAACTCTCTGGATTAATTCTCAGATTGTACTCTGTAGGAGCTCACGAGAGATATGATTTTCTTGGAATTGGCAAGGGAACGAGCAGCTGCTAGCAATGCAGATCGAGATGCATTATCTAAATCGAACTCTTTGAATGCAGCCACTGTTGGCGCTTCTGTCGGGGCAGGAGTTGGGATACTATTGGCCGTCGTCATGGGAGCCGCCTCGGCTTTGAGGAAGCCGTGAATTATTTTCTTTCTTTTGCTTCAGTTCCGGTTTTGTAGAAGCTATAGTCTATGTTACTGTATAGATATTTATTTGGACATAAATAAATTATAATAATACATGTAAAATGTCATTTAAGTTAATTCTTCAATTTTTGGATGAGTTTCTACAATTATTATTGTTATGTTTGTTGATACATGCATTGGCTGTCTCAACACAATCAAAAATAATTTTGATTGCTGTAAATATAGTATGTGAGTAAATATTATTTCTGTTCACTGCCAACATTTTATCCTTTGCCACCATAAGAAGCAAAAATAAATGATACGATACACACCCAGCATCTGGGAAAAGCTGGTTACAACAAATAGCGATACAAAGATTTAACACCAGAAATTCGCACCCCCACAAACTCATCTTGAGCAGCAGTTTTTCTGCTTTGATAAGTCGACGCCGTCTGCCAGGCTGACCCGATTTACGGATAATTCTGCTTTGTAGGAGTCAGAATTGAGAATTTTCCGGCTAACTTTCTCATAGATCTCTCGGATAACAATCTCAAACGCTTTATTCACATTTGTCGAATCCAGGGCAGATGTCTCTATGAAGAATAATCCACCTTCTTCGGCTAGGGTTCTACCCTCCTCCACGCTCACCTGTCTAATGTTCTCTAAATCGCACTTGTTTCCGACAAGCATACGTGCAACTGTAGTATCACAATGAGCTGCATACAAATAAATAAATTGAAGTATCAGGCCATACAAAGTGATGTTTATAAAACCAAAGGTCTGAATCTGGAGAGAGATTTGTAGATGAAGGGGAAAATAAATCTTATGCTATAAGCTGTAACTCTCAACTATACAAGAAGATAAAGACGATGACCCTTCAAACCCAACAATCTTCAATTTACTGGATTAGCTAGAAATGACAAAAGTATACCACTTAGAATAGCAAGCCTCACTAAAACGAGCCCAAAATATTTTTCTTGCCTGTGCTACGACTAAGCGATCGAGTTACTTCAAGGAAATATCAAGCAGACACATCTTCCCCTTTACCAGACTCTTATAATCATACTACAATCTAATCCAGCATTTGAGAGGGAGGGGGTGGGGGGGTAATTACAAATATGGAATTCGATACTAGGTCTTAAACTTTACTTACATCAAATGTAGTGACATCAGCACCATATCATACGATGGTATTATTGTGTTTGTTAGGCTCTTACAAGCTGTAGTTAAATCTATTAATTAGCTAGAAGTTCATGTGCCAATTAACTTTATATGTAAAGACAATTTATGACTTTAGGTGAGGGTCTCTGTTATGTATCACGGTTTACCTAACCCAACAATCACATTAATGACATTAACAAGAGACAATATATCTTCTACCACGATAAGACGTTTTTGCCTTTAGCAGGTGGGTAGTAATTTTCCTGAAGTGCATTATCAACTAAAGCACCAAAAGGTAAATACAATCCAAATCAAGCACTATATATAAACTCTGCCGACTGACAAATGTGGCAATGAAGGTAGAGTACTTTCATATCTATATCAAAACGGAAAGGAAGTACTCATTGTTAGACATCATGTAGATCCATAATGTGCAAATCATTCTAAAGGTAGAAGAAATCATGTTTCATACCGATCCCTATAATTTCTCCGTTTTGTCTATGTTGACATAAATAAAGCTCTTCCCACAAAAAACGGAGAAAAAAATTGCTACCAACCTTCAGGAGACAGTGAAACCTTAGATCAAACGTGATGGTATCGTAATTTATGTTTATGCCATCATATACACTTCTAAGATCAATTGGTTTTGTGTTAAAAGTCATTCGGAAAGCAACATTGCAAAGCCCTTATCCTCATTCTGAAACATGACCATTTCTATCTTCCCTCAGTAATCTAAATTTCAGACATCAACCAAATATTGAGAGCATAGAAGATTACTCTAATCAGAACAGTAAACAAGCAATCGTCTCACTGTTATTTCAATGCTAATCAAGTTTATTGAAACCCAAACAAACATTAAGCTCAAGAGAAATGGGCCTAAAATGAAGAAGGCGTTCAATGTTCGAATTGAGATCCATTGCCAAACATTTGTTTGAGGGAGCTTGATTGAACAGTCTCATTCTCTTTCATTTATTTATTTTTCCTGAAATTTGACTCTGTTTCAACTTAATATGTTAATAATTTTAAATTTGAGGATAAAGTTATAAACAAAGTAGAATGAATGATGCACAATACATCCAAAAACTTCAAGCAAAATGATGGAAAAAACAAACTCAATCATGACATGAGAACTCAAAAAAGGAGAAATTGAAGAAAAAAAACACACAAACACGTACTGTTAAGCTCATCGAGCCAGCGTTGGACGCTGTCAAAAGTAGTCTTCCTGGTGATATCATAGACAACGAGAGCACCCACAGCGCCGCGATAGTAGGCGGAGGTGACGGCCCGGAAACGCTCTTGGCCGGCGGTGTCCCAAACCTGGGCCTTCACCTCCTTCCCGTCGACCTCCAACACCTGCGTCTGGAATTCCACCCCAATCGTGGCCTTCGAATTGTGGTCGAACTCATCTCGAGCAAAACGTGAGAGCAAATTGGATTTTCCAACTGCAGAATCGCCTATCACCACTATCTTGAACAGGTACTCCTCCCCACCTTCTTCCGCCATTTGTGCTGCAGAAAGTTTTGCAGTGTGTGCGATGAAAAAGGTTCGGATTTTATTTGTGAGTGAAGAAATAGTGTGGACTGTAGTGGACTAGCTGCGTAATTCAAGGTCGATCGATTCACTCCTTTTTCTTCTTTATTCATTTATTATTTATTTACACCGTCTTTTTGTTTTTCTTAAATTTAATATAACTCAAAAAGAAAAAAAAAAGAAAAAAAAAGAAGTTGCTGTAATTATTGACTATTGATGTTTTACAAAGGAATGGTTGACCAAATGTGATTTAATTCAAGCATGCATGCACATAAGTACATTCTCAAATTTTTATTGCATTTAAATTATATATATATATATATATATATATATATATATTAATTAAGTATTTAATCTTTTTCTAAGGACCAACTACTATTTTATTTTGTAGGAATATCCCTACTTCGTAGACTATACCTAGATTAGTACTTCATGTTTTTTTAGTGTACCAACATAAATACTACTTGTTTATATATTCCCTATGTTAACAAAATGTAATGTTTTATAAATAAAGTTGATTATTAATTAATTTTTTCAAATGGCCTTTAAATCGTAAATTAAATGAACCTAGAGATGAGATTAAGGGTTTAATTTCTCTCAATCTATATTATCTTAATTCATTGAAGTTATTGAAATTTAGGAGAAATGTATAAATATATCTCAACGTTTTATGATTTTAATAATTCTAGAACAATGTTTAATAGTTATCAAATAATTTATAACTTATTAGAATAACATTAAATTTATCCTTCATTTGCTTTGTTTATTTAATTGTGTCGATGTAGGAAATGGAAAGACACGCTATATTTTCAGAACTAAAAAGAAAATAGATGAAAATATAAGTAAAAAATATCTACACATATTTGATTTTTAGAATTAAAGTATTCATGAAAAATACATGTCCGAAAGTACCCCATACCCTCACCCTAACAAAAATCAGATCGTTCTCGCGAGTAATTTTCTTGTTCTAAATTTCTAATTTGTTTGATTTGGGATAGGAGGTTTAATCGGTTGGAGCCTTAGTAGCATTGATGTAAACATTGGGCTAGACGCTTGCCTCCATACCCGATATTGACTAAGTTGGATCGAATAACTATTTTCTTAAGAACTTGTTGTCTAGACGAGATAGACACCCCCTAGGCAAACAAAATATTTTTAAATTTTTTTATCAAAATTTTCATATTTATATATATTCTTAAAAATAATTATAATATATCAAATTTTTATTCATGTTGTTTCATATGTCTTCAATTTTATTTTAATCCACTATAGTTACTGTCATTTTATAAGAGAATGTATTAAATGAGAAAATAAATATTTTATATTTAATATTTTCATCTCAAAAGAAAAGATAAACCATGTTGAGATTATCAAATGAGAATATAAATATTTTTCTTTCTTTCTTTCTAATCGAGGATATAATTTGTGTTGTTTTAATTAGACGTGTAAGTCGAGTCGAATGTACTATTATTTAAGATTGTTTAAAATTTTATCAAGTTTATAATATTTTATTTGAGATTGGTTTGATTATTAATTGAATCGACTTTTAATCGAGCCGAACACGAGTCGATCTTGAGTAGTTTGATATTTTATATTTGTTTTAAAGAATTTTGCTAACGAGCACGAGTCGAGATTTAAATTTTATAACGTAAAAATATTTTCAAACTTGTTTGATATTATTATCAAACCAAGTTCAAACTAATTTCTAACAAACGAGCTTAAATCGAGTATTGAATATTTTAATTTAATTTTCATCCCTAATTTCAATAAATATTGAATTAATGAACAATTATTGAAATATTTCGTGTTAGAATTATTAAAATCACGATACGTGGAATGTATTTGTAAATTTTGTTTTGAAGTTATACAAAATTAAATTAAATAGATTTGATTGAATTAAATTCATATTACTGTAGTGAAACATAGTGATATATGAAACATTATGCTCTTATTTAAAAAAAAATGAGTTATATAAACATAATTATTTTTGGAAGGGATAAGTTAAACAATTATATAATACCAATAAAACCCTACACCCTCCTGCTCCACCAGCCTCCAACGTTTGCTCTCTGCCTCTGCTATTCTCGCCGCCGCCGCCGCTGTACACCCACCTCCACTGCTCTTTCGTTAGATAAACGTTTGACCGGAATTTTTTTTTGGTAATTGATTGAATAAAGTGTAATGCGGCTGAGCAACCGCTCTCAGAGCGTCAATCCTCCGACCGGATTTCTGAGCAACGCGCATTGCCGGCGAATTACGTGAAATCACGACGCCTCTCTTTCTGTACCTTTTCGTTTCGATCTTCTGCTTTACGAGTGTCTTTTCATGGCGTGGGCTATTGGGTGCTGTTCTCTCAATGCTAGCCACCGAGGTACTGATTTAGTGCTGATTTTATATTCTAATTTGTCGTCTTCCAGTGCATATTGAAGCTACTGCATTTCTCCTCTTTATCATTCTCAGTAATTTTATATGTACGAGTTGAAAATTCTAGCTTTAGGTTTTCATATATCATCGTAGTTTACTAACTCAATGATTTGTGTATGTATTAGGTAAAGTGTCCATTTTCTATTATATATGAAGAAGTAGAAATCTTTTTTTTTTTTTTTTAATTTTCTGTTGACTTTGTTCTGGTTTGTTCCCTTGTCCACACGCTGTGTTTTTGTCGTCATATCAAATCTGTATATTTTCCTTTAACTCATCTTACTTGTTCATTCTTGTATCTTTTGAATCATATTGGTTTAAGTATTACATAATCAATACTTTTGCTTGATACTATTTACAGACACACGCCCTGTTAGTATTTGCATGGATACAGTTTCCGGAGTGGATATGGCTTTGTAATGTGTATGTAATTTGATAATATGTACAAAATGATTCCTTTGGTTCTTAATTCATGATGGGGATAATTACATTTCGTCATTTGAACTATGAGATTTTATGCACCTTACGCTTCTCTTATGCGATTGAATCATATTTGGAATTCTGTAGTTTGGAATTCGAGAAAAGAACTCGTAGTTTAGATGCAAGGTGTAATTTCCCCTATGTACGAAAAAAATAGTGAAAAGCAAATTAAAGTTCTCGATCTGCTTGAGTTCGCTAATCCCTTACTCGTAGATTAAATTTATCCTAAATTATTGATGTTATTTCTCAATGTCATTGGATGAGTGATTTATCCTTCTTCCCTAGCTAGATGCTTTTGATTTTCTTATGCAGCAGTTTGTATGACTATCATGCAGGTGGGATACCAAAATGGAGGTCTCCTAGAGCAGCTGTAATCCCCAATTTCCATCTTCCAATGCGTAGCTATGAAGTTAAAAACAGGTTACTGCTTCGCGTACTTTCCATTTATAATTAATCTTTCATTCTTCATTTTCTTGCCTCAAAAATTTCTATCTCAAAACAGAGCTCTACGAGGGTGATATGAAATTGTGAACCATCTGTATGCAGGACAAATGTTGACGAAATAAAGTCGCTTAGGTTAATAACCGCCATTAAAACCCCTTATCTCCCAGATGGTAGATTTGACGTAGAGGCCTATGATGCCTTGGTGAACATGCAGATTGAAGACGGCGTTGAAGGCGTGATTGTTGGTGGCACCACTGGTGAAGGCCAGTTAATGAGCTGGGACGAACACATCATGCTCATCGGTCACACCGTCAACTGTTTCGGTGGGTCCATCAAAGTCATTGGCAACACGGGAAGCAACTCAACTAGGGAAGCCATTCATGCCACCGAACAAGGCTTTGCCGTTGGCATGCATGCTGCACTTCACATCAATCCTTATTACGGTAAGACCTCATTACACGGTTTGATTTCTCATTTTGAACGCGTGCTTCCTATGGGTCCCATGATTATCTACAATGTACCTTCGCGCACTAGCCAAGATATTCCACCCAGTGTTATCCAAAACCTAGCCAAGAGCCCAAACTTGGCCGGTGTGAAGGAATGTGTGGGAGATGATAGGGTAGAACAATATACAAGTAACGGGGTGGTAGTATGGAGTGGAAATGACGATCAATGCCATGATTCGAGGTGGGATTATGGGGCTACAGGTGTAATTTCAGTTACGAGCAACTTGGTTCCTGGTCTAATGAGGGACCTGATGTTTGGAGGAAAGAACCCGTCTCTTAACTCAAGGCTTATGCCTCTAATCGAGTGGCTCTTTCTCGAGCCAAACCCTATTGGCTTGAACACGGCCCTAGCTCAGCTTGGGGTTGTGAGGCCAGTTTTTCGATTACCATATGTGCCCTTACCCTTGGAGAAGAGGGTGGAGTTTGTGAATATTGTTAATGAACTTGGGAGGGAGAATTTTGTAGGAGAGAAAGATGTCCAGGTCTTGGATGATGACGGCTTCATTTTGATTGACCGATATTAGCTGCAATTCACAGTTATAGAACTATAGCGTTCTAACCAAGATTCTCTATTTCATCTTATATTTTAATTTCATAATTTATGGTATTAATGCTCACCATCTTTGTGGTGATTGATTGTGTGTGTTGAATGAGCTCTCGGGAGTTGATTTTGTCGCACTGTTGTCAATAGAGATTTCATTCACACATCCATGTGGGTATGTGTGTGAACATGTGTGAATGTATTGTAGATCTCAAACATCCCCAAATATTACCTAAATTAGATACACTGCTAAATGAACTACTAGGTACATTTCTACCAAAAGGCAAAAGCCAGGATAAATGTTGTTTCGCATTTTGAAAACATATTTCCTAAGTTCCAAAAAAGAGTCGAAATTTTTTTATTTTTTTTTTATTTTTTAACAAATAAGTTTGATTAAGTCAAAATAATGAATTGAATACATTTATATTATATAAGTCTTGAATTTATAATTTTAAAAAGATCATACCTTTATATAATTGATAAAATTAAACTGTAATGCATAAAACAGTAAAATAATTGACAAGTCAAAGCAATTTATATCCATGATCGTGATTCTTCAAACAAGTTGCAAGATGTGAAGTGCTGGCAATAAATCATGGAAATCAGAAACGAGTAAGATAGTGTATTCTAGGGATCTTATTATTAATTTAATATAATTTTAAATGAGATTATAACTCAAAATTATGTTGGACCTTCTTCGACCCCCTAAGAAATGTTTGCTCATATTTCGTAATGAATTTTTTGAGAAATTTGAACCAAATAATTTCTTTTTAAAATATTGTACTTTTCATTATAATAGTATTTCTCCCGTGTGATTCATGATTTATAATATAATAATAAAATAAATTATTATAAAAATTGTATTATAATTTTTAAAATAAAATACATAATTATATAAAAAATATTTTGATAAAAATTGTTTAAGATAAAAATATAATTACAATATAAAAATATATTTAATATTAAAATATACCATAATTAATGTACGAAATTTATATTTAAAAATTAATATTTTATTATTATATATGCAATATGGATATCAAATTGTAGCTCATGAAAAATGATTAAATTGATATATTTTTCACAAAAAATGAAAAATCTGATTGGTTATCAAAATTTCTAAAAGTAGAAAGTTAATTTTTGGGAAAAATATCATTTCTGCAAATTAGTTCACTATCTTTCTTTTATATAGTTACTACTGTACATGAAATATAAGATATTTTATTATATTAAGAACTTATAGTAACATTATATATATTGTTATTATTATTATTATTATAAAAATATACATAACTTATTATTTACCCAAGCTCTAAACAAATAAGCAACACCATGTCTGTTAATCGCAACAACTATCCAGGGAAGAACTTTTCATCATTGTCTCGTGTTATTCACCAGCCCATTTTGTGATTGAACTTTTGAAATTTTTTCTTCAGTTCGTTTTTTTCTCCAGCCCAGTTCGCCTTTTTTAATTTTGATTTTTCCTTACCCAATTCGTCTGCAAGAATCTCAAATGAATGAGTAGAAAAGATGCATAATTGAAGAAATAAACTGAAATTAAAAACCCTGATCCCCCAAATTGAAGAAGGAATGCCCTCATTAACAGATCAGGTTGGAAAATGACAATTTTGTCCTTTAGTCCGATCCTAAAAAAATGAAAATGCCCTTAAAAAACACGTGCATCTCACGTGTTAGCCTTCTCATTGGGTAAAAATGATCGAAAAAAAAGTATAGGTTGTAATCGAATAAAAACGTATAAAACAGATTACAATAGCAGACGTTATGTGTCTTGGGTACCAAATGAAAAAAAGAACTATAGTTCAAGTTGGTGCTTAATGTTAACCCTAATTTTTAGAAGATATTTTGAGGTATAAAATGCAGAACATTTGTTCAAATAACTTGTTTTCTTTTAGCATATTTATAGGAGTTTTCTTCTATTTTTTTTATATTAAATATAAATAAAATTTTGTGGTGATGACATCTTATAGAATCCACGTTATTATTTTTGTATGAAGTATAGATAGATTTATAATAATTTGTATATGTGTTAAAGCCATGTAAAGATTAAAATTGTAAAAAGACGATTTCTTCATTTTCCGACCCAATTATGATTTTGTGCATTTTGTTTTTCTTGTATTCATATATTTCTTCATTCTTCTAATGCTCTTGTGTTCTAAATAAACCTAGTGAAAAAACAAAGATTTTGATTTGGTAACAAAAAAATGATTAATAAACCCAAAAAAAAATATAATAATAAAATTACGCACGTCTTCAATAAGACTTGAAAAATTGTAAGGGATAAAATATTGTGATAGTCTAATTTGAACCCAGCAAGTATAAAAATAATTTTTTGACACCTAAAATTTCAGTTATATATTAAATGATTATTAAACGTAAAGTAACAATCATAAGCAAATTTAAATATTTGTGTTGAATTTAACAAATAATAGATTATACTATTTCTGGTGGATTTATTGTAAAATATAAAACGAATTACTGAATTAATTCAATAAAAGTATGAGATGATTTGAATAAGAAAAGGAACTAATTATCTAATAAGATTATTTAATTTATTATTTTATCTGAATATTTTTTTTCCGATTTGTTTGTAATGGATTCAATTGTTTGTGTTTGTTCACAAGGTCAGGAAGAATACAAAGTGACCATGGGTGTGTTTGAGGTTGGACAAGAATTATTTAAGTTTGATATTTTTTTAATTTACTCTAAAAAATTATTTAAGAAAATAAGTACATATTTAATCTATACATGAAATAAAAAAATTATTTACAATAATTAAAGTTCAATTCAGAAAGAAGCCGAATGGGTGGGCCGGCCGAATCAGCTATGCACCCATACGCCCTATGGACTTGATAAATTGGGCCAGGCTAGGGTATTAGAATAGTCTGTATTAGTTGGGCCCATAAATCGGGCCCAATTAAACTGCAAATCCTATAGTAGCTGAATATCAACTTTTTGTAATTGAATATTATTGAGCATTTAAAAATATTAATTTAAATATTAAATAAAATATTAGATAAGTTCGACATCGAAAAATAATGTAGTTAATTACGTAATGGTGATAAAGAAGCCATAATTTATTATTCATATAAAATAGGAAATAGGAAATAGGAAATAATAATGAAGGGGGCCGGGGGGCAATCTTTGGGCGGCGGCTTAATCCTTTTAAACTCATTCCTTAATGATTGTAAGATATGTCCTTTGGTGCAATCCAAGCAATATTAAGAGGATGATTCATCACACCTACCATCCTATTCTTTACCTATTTTCACTCATTTTAAAAACTAAAAATTGATCCAATGCTATTAATATGGTGCAACCGCATATTTAAATTTTTTACTTTTTTTATCAAAAAAATGTAATACTTTTTTAAGTTGTTTAAAAAAATATTACATTTTTGTGATATTTTTTTTAAATAAGTAATATATTTTGCGTGTGCGAAAAAATCCTCTTAAAAACACAATTCACCATTTTTTTTAATTTTGTGGATTGATCGATCTATATATATATACACACACACACATACTAGTTCATCTGAAAAAAGTTGCGTTTCGAAAGATTTTTCTTGTCTATAAAACAAAGGTTGTGTTTTGAAAGTTTAGTTTTTATTTAATTAGTTAAAGTAGAAGAATGTTTTTTTTAAAGAAATTATATATGAATAAATAAATTAAATCAATTAACAAATAAAAAAATAGTATATGTGTGAATTTATATTTTATCAGGAATGAGCTAAATGTAATTAACAGAAAGGATTTTTTATATAATTAACAAAAATATTCTTAAAATAACTTTTATTTGAACGATGAGTATAATAATAATAAAAAATATTAATATTTTTGAGCATCTTCACTTTTAATATTCCTATGATTCGTATGTGGTGAAATCTGAAGTGTGATTAGATCACATATGTTAGCCTCATAATTATTTAATTCCAAAGTTGGTATTACACAGTACCGTTTTGAATTCAACATGAAAATATATATATATATATATATATATATATTCCTAAAGGCCTTATGACTCTATTTTGTAATATTTCTACATTTTTAATTCATTAAATTCCAAATTATAGAGATAAGCCAAATATTAATATTAAAAAGAAATAAAATATAATAAAACGATGAACCCCTTTGGATATTGTCTAGCATGTGACCTCATGGATTTTTAAATATAAATTTATCTTCACGGACAAATATTAGTCTGTTTAAATATTAATTCCTTGGCCCTCATAATTTAATTTAATTATGAAAAAGACACATATTTTATTTAATAAAACCATCCCATGCAATCATCACACTAACACCTCTCAACATAGGGAAGAAAAATAAAATATTGCAGCCTTTATTTCTTTATTTTTTAGAATATAGTTTAATGTGCATAAATATTAATAATTAATTGGATAAAAGAATATTATAAAATAATTATAATTGCAATTCAAAATTGTCATCATAGTGACCTTAATCATTACCACATGCACTGCCCATTATAGTTAGAGGTATAAGCAAATAAAATTTACCTAATTAAACTCATTTTATATTTATCTTATTTGAATAAATCAATTTTATAAATTATATTTCAACTCATCTGATTATTACTATTATTAATCTATAATGTAACTTTTAATAATTTATTTTGACCTAAAAAAGTTAAATATGTATTTTTTTATCATAAAATTAGTTTTGTTTTACATAGTTGTAGATCTTTTTTCTCAATTAGACGAAGTATAATTTAATTTTTACAATTTTATTTATTTATTAATTTAACTTATTTAATTATATATAATTTATTCGTAAAATTATAAATTTCAAAATTTCTATTCTAACTATCAAAAAAAAGATATGAACTTTAAAAACTGTGACCTTTATTTATAAAAAGAAAATTAAACATAAAGAAATAATATTTTAATTGAAATTAAATTTTAAATCGGAAGCATGCTCTATAAATGCCCTTTAGTGAGGGAACAGTTGGCACCAATCCAAAAGATTAATAAGAAACTTTAGCAATTAATTATGCTGAGGAGAGCCTGCAGCATCTCTCTATTATCGAGCTCCGCCGCGGCACTTGGGTGGGGCGGCACACGCCGGCGACGGAGGCGGCAAAAAGGCGGCACAATACGGCTGGGGAACCGGCGGAGAGGATTCAGTCTCGGCGTCCGACCGGTGGTGCAGTGGGGGGTTGTGGCCCGGCCCCTCCGTATGTTGAAGAAAATAGTCGGCCAGATGGTGGCGAATGGGCGGCTGGTGGAGGCTTATTGCTGGTCTCTGCCATTATTACGCCCTCAGCTCTTTCCTTTGTGCTGATTGTTAAGGGATGAATGTATTTATACTTTTTTTTTCTTTTTTTCTTTCAATGTGATTAATTTTCTTTGCAAGTACAGTTGTATCCATGGTTGATCAAATGAGGTTCAGTCAAATTTGGGTTAGAGTTATCTTCGGGCCACTAAACTTTTTTTGGGTGATTTAAGGATCGAACTCTTAACATGTTGTTATTTGATAAAACGATGTTTCTAAAATATCAAAATTTGAACTTTAATACATATATTTTCCAATCTATTTTATATTTAAATTCACCTTCACTCTATCAATGCACATTGAATAATATTGCTTAAAGCATTACTAAAGCGTACTGAGTTTACTAGAAAATAACAAGTATAATGTTTAGATTAATGGAATATTTATTTATAAATTTAAAAGAAAAAATAAATAAAATAAAAGATGAAATACGTAATTTTAAAACATAAACACTGTCATCCACTTATTAATATTAGAGCCTTAAACGATCAAAAACTAAATTTGGGAAGTAAAGCTATAAACAAAAAGTTAACTAGTTGCATTTGGTGAACTATTCTTTGTTGCTCAATTTCGGTATGATTGTTTATGGAGGGCCTCCTCCATATGGCTTGGTCTGTCATTTCTGGTTTGATATATTATAAAGGTATGGTAGATCTTTTCTAACTTGATTCATTTTTTCTGATGTTGTAATAATTAACTAGGTCATGTCATAAACAACCTAATAGATCAAAAATGATTTACCCAATTAAAAATAATAACTGATTAGGCCGAAATAATCAATCCTGTTAGAACGTTCTAACTAATCATGTCAGAACGACCTACTAGACTAAAAATCTTTGACCAAGGCATATCCAGTCATGTGAAGCCCTCAAGGAACATCTTATTACAGTAACCCATTAAGTCAAAATAACATTTTGGGTCGAAAACGGCCCACCAAAACAAAATTAGAAATGAGCTTCCATGTTGGAAGTGACCCACAATATTCTAATATTAGCATAGCATAGATTCCGTGAAATTTAAGGTAAAAATTTGTTATATTACATGATAAATTTATCATGTAATTTTTTTAACATTCCGTGACATTGAGGGTTCTATGCTATGTAATTATTAATTGTCAATCTTATAAATAAAAAGAAATGTAAATCAAAATTATAGAAACTTATTTAACATATATAATATTACCATTATAATATGAATTAATATATTTTACTATAATATAGATTAATTTATTTTTTATATAAATAATAATTCGTAAATTAAGGATAATATATAATTTTTTTAATTAATAAAAGTGATGTGCTTTAAATTTATGCAGCTAGTCATGTTTGGTGACTTTATTAGAAATTTAAGTAGATTGTTCAAAATCTTAAAAAATGGACGAGGGGTAAATAGAAAATGTAATTAGCACAATATACTTTCATATAATTCTTTAATTTTAATAATTACATCAATAGGCAGATACTATATATTTCTTCATAGTAAAATTTTAGAAGTTTTAAATTTATGCATTATAATTAATATTTTAAAAATAAATTTTAGAAGTTTTAAATTTATGCATTATAATTAATATTTTAAAAATAAATTTTAGAAGTTTTAAATTTATACATAATAATTAATATTTTATTATTTTTAAAGTGAATATTAATATTCTTTTTCTTAAATGTATATAATGTATTTTTTACTATTAATTATTAATATTTTTTTCTTAATTAAGAGTGTACTAAATATTTAATTTATTCTTTAATATGTGTAAAAATGGTCTAAAACTAACGCTTAGAGAAGAGTAGCATTTTGCACCCAGCCGGAACTGCAGCCTAGCAGCAGCCAGCGGGCTGGGGATTTCGGAAGAGCCAAAGTAAAATGGCTTCTTCTCTCGTGGCTAGTCACCCTCCATCACCCCATGGCTTCTCTTCGCGCCGGCCACCCCACCGCCGCTGTCTCACTCCTCTCCGCCCATATCCACCGCATTCCGCTACGCCTCTCCTTTTCACCACTCCAAAAACCCTCAAAATCAATAATCTCAGCTTCAGTTCCCCAAAGTTTCAAAATGTCGGCAATCCAATCAATCAAAACCCCAAATTCGGATCATGATGTTCTCTCCGGATCAACTCGGACAGTCACGACAATCTTCGCTATCGCCACAAAATTCATTCGCCCACGGGTCTTTTAGCCTCGCCATGCAATTGAGAGAGCACGTTCTCTCCGCCGCCGGTCTCGCGTTCTTCGCTGCGATGAAGGAGGTCCCGACGGGATCATTGAACACTCCGCTCACGGTGGTGGCTTCCGGAATGGCGAAATGGCTGGATATTTACAGTGGTGTTTTGATGGTCAGGGTTTTGCTGAGCTGGTTCCCCAATATTCCGCTCGATAGGCAGCCATTGTCTGCAAGTAGGGATTTATGCGATCCTTATTTCAATCTGTTCAGGAATATAGTCCCTCCAATTTTCGACACATTGGATGTGAGTTCCCTTCTGGCTTTCGCAGTGTTGGGTACTTTGGGTTCGACTTTGAACAGCAGCCGGCAAGCTTACTGATCAACACTGTTGATTGTATTGAATTGAATCGCCATTCTTGCTTGGTAGGAATTGATAGGTTAGTGAAATTTTGATACAACATTAGCGTATTGATTTGGAATAAATTGCAAGAATTCATTTTCGAATAAATTCTGAAGATTTTGAATGCCAATCTTTTGAGAATGGATTATTAATGCTTGTTTAAAATTCACGTAGGATGTGAAGTTTTTTGGATTTTTATTATTGTTCAAAACACGATTTCCAGTCACTTGTTATAGTTTCACTTTCAAACATTGCCACTAAAAATTCTAGCTTTCTACCATAAGCTTAACAAGCTATTGTTTGGTTTCTCCTCTATTTTGAATTTCATCTAACATTTTAACCTTAAAACAAAAAATGGAATAAAAAATTTCGTGCATCCTGTGCCAGGGTAAATGACCCACATAATGATATTACAAGCTATTGACGGAAGAGGCGAACACGAGATCTAATTATACCATATGATATCAGTGAGTCGGTACAGAAATATGACCTACGAAGATAGTCAATTACAGATTGCCTCAAAACAATTAAAACAAAATATCAAGACAACGCAAATATTCTCGATAGGCTGTTATGTACAGAGGAGTCATAATAGAGCAAGTAAATGGATTACCAACTCATTGGCTTCTCCCAAAGTAGGAAAAGATTGTAGGTTGTTTATCGGTGGCGCCCTTGCTTCTTTTTTTGGCGGGACTGATGTGCTTCCTTTCAGTTTCTTCTGCAAATGGCTTAGGATGATCGGAAAACTCTGCATTGTCTCTTTTCTCTGTGATATTTGGAACCCCCTTTGGAGATATAAAAGAAACATCGCTTGTTTTATCACCATCTTCTATCTCTACATTGTAGTCACCTTTGCTTTCAGGTTCAGTATTCATACTAACCTGCTCAATTGTCTCAGTTTTTGTTAAAGAGTTCTCCGGCATGGACAAACCTTCTGGTTCCTCTTTCACACTTCTCCCCTGACTGTTTGCAACATGTTCTTCTTTCATTCTTTCAGGTTCCTCTTTCACACTTCTCCCCGGACTGTTTGGAACATGTTCTTCTTTCGGTCTTTCAGGTTCCTCTTTCACACTTTCTGGTACGCTAGCTTTGTTATGCTCCTCAATTTGAGGTTTTTCAAGTTGGGGCTCCTCTGTTGTGCATTTGTCTTTCTTTATGAAAAACTGAGAGATTGGCTTGGTATCCTCTGTTTTTACCTTGATCTGTTGTGAGCCAGGAGAACTCAGTACTGATGGCAATATCAAGTATATCTCACACACACACATAATGATTCAAAGACCACAGATGCACCAATGTGACAAAATGATCTCTTAACAAAGAGAGTAATTCAATAGATAGAAACACTACCTTCTTCCAGAAATGAGGGCATAATGCCCAGGCAATGATTTTTCAGATATATTCATCGAAGGCTAAGCTAAACCTAGCCACTCCATACTCTCAACAAAAATCTATCTACACACCTTAATCAGCTTAGTTCCACAGTATAACGACTATTGATTGCATCTCAAAGTACAGTCCACACCACTCCAAGATCGAGTTTTTATTTGTACAAGCAAAGAAAAAAAAGGGGGAGGGTGCCATAATTTCACCTCCTGAATGCACTCTGGTCCATCAATAGAAAGCTTGCCCATTGCAGGTGTCACTGGATACCATGCCTGTCATAGACTTTATTTCAAATCCTTGTTTAAATAATAACATTTGGGATAGAAAGAGGGACCTTAGGCCCTTACCAAATCTGTTTCTTCATATGGTTTGAGAATCTTGTCAAGATTGGACAAGGAAGAACCGTTCAGCCAGCAATGAGTTAATTCTTTGTTGCCCAAGATAACAGGCATCCTGTCTATAACCATAAAAGATTATCAAATTTCGGCCAACATAAAAATGCAGAACTTATCTACGTGCTAATTAAGAATGTTAAGACATGAAATGCTATCAATTCTCTATAGTCTAACAGTAATGGGAATTGAGAGATGTTGCTTCAATCATAAAATTAATACACACGTTATGTTTTACTACAGCCCGTATTATTATTCTTTTGGAGACATTACAAACCGTGAAGCCATTCCAGAGAAGATGATGATGATGTTGTGATGATAGTGAAGGAATAAAGAATTTCTCCTGCACAATAAAAAGAAGAACAGCTTTAGTACAGAAATTTTTTTAACGAAAGAATCTGCAATTAAACCATAAGCATGGGAGAATTGCAGCGGCTATCAGGCTTTAGGGAGAAAAGTGCATAGAGAAAACTCAAAAGGCAGGTGCAGAAAATTGAATAGAGTATATTACTTATATGTTTTGCTTATTTAATTGGAAGATGTGAAAATTGATGAGGAACTGATATACTCCATCTGTCCCAAAAGAGTTAAGTTTTTTTTTTTTTTTTTTTTGAGACGAGGGTATAAGATAACATAATCCAATTCTGCAATTACCTTTTAAAAAGCAAAGCTAAGAAAATCATAAACTATAGATTGTTTGACATTGACATTGTAAATCATGTAAATACACATTTCACCTTCAGAGCTTTTCCAGGAATCAAAGAGAGCAGCAAAAACCAAGGGACGACCATCTTTAAAGTGTATGTAGTAAGGTTGCTTTCTTGATCCATCTTTTTTCCATTCATAGAATCTGAACACAAAAACGCATGCACATAAGAACTGAAAGCAATCTAACAAATAAATCCATAACTATGTATCTATGAAATTATAGGCACAGCGTCCACATGTCTTATACAATCAATTACGGGTCAGATGAACACTAAATGCACCAAACAAGTTACAGCAGCCAGTTGCTTGTCGCATGGTATTGGAGCAAGTTTTCGTGAGCAAAAGGATTGTAATGAAAATGTATGTTTATAATATTTCAATCTAGAAAAAGGTCCTCCCCAGTCAAATGAGAGCACCTCTTTTCTAGCCAAACATTACTGTGAAGACTAAAAGATTGCTACTAACAAGCAGGAGGATCCCATCAGAAATAAAGTAAGGGTTTCACATGGCATGGGTTGAGTCTCGTGTGTGTGCATCGTGTCAATGTGTGTGGAGTCCCCTCATTATGGGTATTAAGGGTACTTTAAAAAAAAGTGGCTAAAAATGAGTTTATTATCTCATTGTACACTATTTTTAAAATTGAGCCTACAGTGTAAGATATATACCAAAAGCAGGTGTGTAGTTGAACTCTCATGCAAAGAAAATTGCCCAACAAAGTTATCCATCCATCCTAAACAGCAGTTCCTTTCCCTCCTTTTTTCTATGTCTAGGCCAGGTACCCTTTATCATACCAAATATTAACCGAAAAAACAGTAGTGCCTCACTTTCCAATAATGGAAGAGCTGCTTAAATGACTGACGATAAATTCCAAAACAGAACCTCACAAATTGGCAATGTTCAACCTCTACATGGGAGGGAAACAAGACTATACAATATCAGATTAAGAAAATTGACACAGAAAAGGAGAAAGATAAACAGGCCTTCTTTACTTTCTAAGAAAGCAAAAGTAAACAACAAGATTTCATAGAATTGTAGAGTACATACCCCTCAAAAGACACCAAACACCTATTCTTAGGAATAAGTCGACGAAAAGAAGCCTTCTCTGTTATCGATTCAGCCCGAGCATTGAACTGAAAATGACAACATTAGTCAGATTGGTTCAAAACAAGAAAAGTGCTTCATATCTCAACTATCTTTAGCATATTAAGCCAATATACTTCATTCAGCAGAGAAAAATGGACCTGATAGATTTGTATAATCATGACCAAAATCATCATGAATTGGAATCAAATGGCATCACACAAAGACCATATTTAAAGAAAAACATACACATTTGAGTTGAAATTGGATAATCTTGAAGATGAGAACCAACCATGCGTAGCATTTAAATCGAGAACTCAAGCAAGACAAATAAAGTTTCTCTACCATCTTAAAGTGGTCGATTTTTTCAGTTTTCTTAGTGAAGCTCGGAATCAGGCCCCATTTCATGCAGTGCAAAACGACGCCGTCACTATCTCCTTCGTCGTCTCGCCGAACCACCGGCACGTTGAACCCCGGCGCGACGTTATACGAGGGCCGGTACCTGATTAAGTCCCAGTTTTACTCAAAATAAACGTATTCTTTTGCCAAGCCAGTTATTAATATCACATAAATCAGCGAAAACACAATCATAAATCATAGTAAGTATTTTAAATTTAAGCAAAGATACCGGTCCATATTGAGGTGACGGACGGAGCGGGAGTTGAGATGGCAGGCCCGGGTGAAGTCATCGGGCCTCAGAGTACACCGTCCTCTTCCACACATCGCCTCTCTCTCCTCTTCGCGGGCTTTGTTTGGAGGGTTTCGGGAGCAAAGCGGGAAGAATGTAGAAGTAATTTTTTGGAAACTGAACTGACCGATGACCGTTCGATTTTTAATTACAGCGACATAGTCAGTGACGACGCTCTGTTTGGACAACCTGATTTATTTATTAATTTATTTGTTAATACTTTAAAGTACGAGATGTTGTACTTATTTAATTGTGTGTTATTGTATCCAAATTCTTTAATCAGCTTCACTACAGGCCACTTCTTTTTTTTCTTTTAATTGCCTCTACTACAAGCGATTTTTTTTTTTTTTTTTTTTTTACTTTTTTCAATTATATGTATTTGTGGTTGTGTGTGTTTGTGTAGGCTGTGTGCACGCGCGTGTGTAATAATAATAATTAATAATAATAATAATAATAATATTATTATTATTATTATTAATTAATAAACAACAATGAAAATGAACTAAGTCGCGTCTACATGTCTTCAACGAATCGTCTAAAAGGCTCCATAAGATACAGTTGCTCGTCAATGACGAGTAGATTCAAAATTTTCAATAATTCTTCCAATACTTTATCAAAGCTACACTTTTTTTTTATTTTGTAAAAAATTGAATCAACTCATCATTTCGATCAATTGTATCTTAAGGAACCCTTCGACGATCTGTAAAAGACATGTACGAGCGGGTTAGAACTCACTTTCATTGTTCTTTATTAATTAATAATAATAATAATAATATATATTATTATTATTATTATCATTATTATTATTATTATTATTATTATTATTACCACACACATCATACACAAACACACAAGCACGCACAAACACACACAAGCACAAATACACATAATTAGAAAAAGTATAAAAAAAAAAGAAAAAAAAAGAAGTAATCGCCTGCAGGTGACTTCACCTATTTTCTTAATAAATTTAAATAATACTATATTTTAAAAAATAATAAACAATACTATATTTAAAAAAAATTAGCAGTACTACATATTGTCAAATTAGCCTAAAAACAGAAGTCACCATAAAAATAGTAGCAGCAATATTTCTCGCCTAAATTGACTTTTAACGGGAAAATATCTAATTTTCGTAAAAAAAGAAAAAAAAAGTCAGCACAATTATATTGCTATAAATAATATTCCTATTACATTCATCAAACCAAATAAATATTTCCATAAATAATAAATTATGAAGATTACAATACAAAATTTCGACAAACTTCTATTTAGAATCATAATCTTTCTATATTAAAATATTTGATTTTATTTGAATCATGATCTTCATATTATTCTTTACATAATTGTATTTATTATTTTTTATTGATTCTAATATTATATATATATATATATCCGTACCTCTATAAATAAAATTTATAGCATTTGTTCATCGTAACTTTCTTACTAAATTTGATTTTTTTATGTGGAATAAATAAAATAATTAATATAAGTAGTCTATGTACTACCACTATATGTATGTATGTATAAAAAGTGAAGTATCGTCTTGAAAATATTAAATTTTTCTACATAAACTTCTTTCTAATTATGTGTTTTTTTATATATCTATATTAATATCAATTTGTACATAAGATATAATAATATAATTTGATTAATAGAACCACAATTTTTAATGTTGAAATTATGTTTATTATTTTCAAGATATACTAAAATTACATTATATTATTATTTTCTATCAAACTATATTTATTTTATTATCTTTGTTATTATTGTTTTTATTTTTCACTAAAAATTTTAAAAGCTTATAATTTTTTTTGTTTCAACTTTATGTTTTATTAAAAATATATGTAAATAATTTTATTTTAACAATCTTTAAGTAGACATCCATATTGCATATATACATATAAATACATAAAAAATTAATTATTAGATATAAAATATTTTTTTCTTTAAGTTATATGATATATATATATATATATATGTTTATATTTAACTAAAATAACTAAGTAGATATTGAACAAATCATTATCTAAATATCAAAGCAATAAATTAATCTTATAAGATTATGTATATATTTTGATATTTATCTATCTAGACATACAAAAATACAAAAAATAATATTCTATGGTGGTGATTTTTTTGTTCTTTACTAATAATTTTTGTTAAAAATTTGAGATTTACTTGTTTAATGAAATTGAAGAATATGATTATAATTTTTAATTATCTGACAATATTGGCTCTTTTTTAATATTACAATGTTAATGTATATCTATTTATTTTATTATTGATATATTGTTTTAGTATATACATGTTTAGTTGAAACAATTTAATTCATTTAGAGATACTGCACTAAAAATTCTTCTAAGATATATGACTATATATATATATATATATATTTTTTTTTTTTTTTGTCAAACATTTAAGTTTTACCAATGCATTTTCACAATTATAAAAATTATTATCCACTATTTTTATATGTTTACTATAAATATGCATATTTATATTGTGTTGAAGTATTATATTCACTTACTTTTTAAAATATAATAAATTCATATATGTATATGTAGGGGATGGGGTGAGGCGAAGTGAATAAAATTATCGTATTTGCATCGCACATATTTGAGGCTAACTATTGAACATACTTTAATTAGAAGATAAAAGGGAAAGAGAGAAAGAAATATATATGAATGTTATATAACACTTGAATTTCATAATATTATATAACTAAATTAAATTAGAGAAATTCACAGAAATAATATATCAATGCATCGTACGGGAGCTTAACTAATATATATATATATATATATATATATATATACACTACTTCGGTAAATAGACTTTATAGCATTTATACGTCGTAACTTTGTTACTAAATTTGATTGTTTTTATTTCCATTGTGAAATAAATGATATAATTAATTTTAAGAAGGCTATATACCACCATTATATGTATGTATATATATATATAAAATAAGAAGTATCGCCTATAAAACATTAAATTTTTTCACACAATTTACCTTTTAATTATAGTATTTATTTTTCTATATATCTATATTAATATCTATCTATATGTAAGATATAATAGTACAATTTGATTAATAGAACCACTATTTTTAATGTTGAAATTACACTTATTATTTTCAAGATATACTAAAATTATGTTATATAATTATTATCTATCAAAATATATTTATTTGATTTTTTTTATTTTTCACCAAAAATTTTAAAAGCTTTTAAATTTTTTGTTTCAACTTATTTTTTTATAAAAAATATATATATAATTAAATCTATTTTAACAATGGTTAAGTAAACATCCATATCTATATCTATATATATATTAAAACAAAATGATTTTTTCCAATTTTGTTTTCCCGCCTAAACTTTATTACTTATTTAGAATAATTATATTATTATTAAATTAAAATTAGACATTTATATTCTAGAAATTTTGATTCGATTTCAAAATATAAATTATTCCACAAATTTAGGTGTTTCAAAATTAGATGATATCAAGATGAATATACTGCAATATTTAATACATGATTCGAAATCACTAAATATTTTATCGAATATTAATCAAATCACTGAATTATGAAATTAAAACAAATATATGAAATCCAACAAATATATGACTCAATTTTCTCGATTCATTTAAAAAATCTATCTATATATATATATACGTAAAAATTACTTTTTTAAATTTTATTTTTTTGGCCTAAATTTTAACCATATAAATGTAAAATTATATATATTTATGCAACTTTTTAAAGATACATTATTACAATTTAATTGAAGAGATTAATATGAACAATCTTCGGGATTTGCTTAGTTTCTGTTGTTCAACATAAATAAATTCGAACTTTAAATTTTTTTTGTTAACTCATAATATATTCAAAATAAGAAATAAATTTGTTAGGAACGTGAAATCATTTTAGTTTCATTATATTATGGAAAATCATTAACAATTTTTCTATAATTAAACTGTCAATTATTTAAAATCACCTAATCGCGTGAATAAAATTTGATTTTGTCAAATATGAAATTAAATTTTCAACAATCTTATCATAATTCAAAATCATTTCTCATTTTTGTCTCTCTCTTCTTTCTATATATTTTATCAAAATTACTACTAAATATTTTAAGGTCTCTCCTTTTTGTTCTCCATACTCTTGAAGTGTTTTGCATTTTTTGTTTTGAGAAAATAAATAGTAAGACATGTACGATAATATATGTCATATTTCAATTGTCACAAAAGTCTACACTCATCAATATATTATTTTTAGGTTTATTTTACTTTAAAAAAATTATTCACATGTTGCTTTCAATTTATCATAAACATATTTAATTTTCTTAAATATTTATCTTTCTTATTTTTAAACAAAAAGTCTGTCCATCTCTTTTATGTTTTGTTTGATTATTCTTGTGATTTTCTGTTGAGATCTGCTAATTATTTTGACGTATAAGTACCGTGCAATTTTTTATTAGATTTCATTGTATTTGTTTCTATCAAATTACAAATTTTTGTAATATTATTACATTTAATTAGCAATTTGCAAAATATTTTTATCCTTAATTTGACTATGTAATAGGCAAATTTTACGAGATATGTACAAATCTTTATTTTCTTTAATCTGTTGATATGGCTTTTTAAAAAAAATTAATTTGATTCAACCTTCTATAAATCATGGATATCATGCTTATCAATTTGTGAATGAGGCTAATTATAATAGAAGAAAAGATGAAACATAAAATTACAACAAATTTCTACTCATTATACAAAATATAATCACTGAAATACAAATTTACACCTTCTATAATATACTATATAACTTGAATATATGATTATATTACAAAATATAAGAAAAAAATATCTTCTGTGCATCGCGCATGTCTGACACAAGTATATATAAAAAAAATGATTTTTTTTCAATTTTATTTTTCCGCCTAAACTTCATTACTTATTTTGAATAATTATATTATTATTAAATTAAAATTAGATGTTTTTATTCTGGAGATTTTGATTCGATATCAACATTTAAATTATTCCACAAATTTAGGTGTTTCAAAATTAGATGATACCAAGATAAATATACTACAATATTTGATACATGATTCAAAATCTGGATATTTTTTTGAATATTAATCAAATCACATAAATATGAAATTCAAAAAATATATGAAATCTAACAAATATATGACTCAATTTTCTCGATTCATTTTATCAAACAAAAAAAAAAATATATATATATATATATATAGAATTAAAATGACTTTTTTAATTTTATTTTTTGGCCTAAATTTCAACCATATAAATGTAAAATTATATATATTTATGGAACTTTTTTAAGATACATTATTAAAATTTAATTGAAGAGATTAATATCAACAATCTTCGGGATTCGCTTAGTTTATGTTGTTCAACATAAATAAATTCAAATTAAATTTTTTTTGTTAAGTCATAATATATTTAAAATAAGAAATAAATTTGTTAAGGACCTGAAACCATTGTAGTTCATTAACAATTTTCTATAATTAAGCTATCAATTATTTAAAATCACTCAATCACATGGATAAAATCTGATTTTGTCAAATATGAAATTAAATTTTCAACAATATACTATAATTCAAAATCATTTCTCATTTTTTGTCTCTCTCTTCTTTCTATGTATTTTATATTTTATGAAGATTATTACTAAATATTTTAAGGTCTCTCTTTTTTGTTCTCCCTCCTTTTGAAGTCTTTTGTGTTTTTTGTTTTGAGAAAATAAATGGCGAGAAATGTATGATAATATGTGTCATACTTTAATAGTCACAAAAGCCTACACTCTTTAAAATATTATTTTTAGGTTTATTTTATTTTTAGATTTTTTTATTCACCTGTTGCTTTCAATTTATCATAAACATATTTAATTTTCTTAACTATTTTTCTTTCTTATTTTTAAACGAAAAGTTCGTCCATCTCTTTCATGTTTTGTTTGATTATTCTTGTAATTTTTTGTTGATATCTGCTAATTATTTCGACATATAAGCACCGTGCGATTTTTTATTAGCTTTCAAAGTATTTGTTTCTATCAAATTTCAAATTTTTGTAATATTATTACATTTAATTAGCAATTTGCAAAATATTTTTGTTCTTAATTTGACTATGTAATTGACAAATTTTACGAGATCTGTACAAATATTTATTTTCTTTAATATGCTGATATCGCTATTTTTTTTTTAATTTAATTTGATTCAACCTTCTATAAATCGTGGATATCATGCTTATCAATCTGTGAACGAGGCTAATTATAATAGAAGAAAAGACAAAACATAAAATTACAATAAATTTATGCTCATTATACAAAAAAATAATCACTGAATTACAAATCTACACCTTCTACAATATACCATATAACTTGAATATATGATTATATTATAAAATATAAGAATAAAATATCTTATGTGCATCGCACAGGTCCCACACTAGTTGCACATATACATAAAAATTTAATTATTATATATAAAATAGTTTTTCTTAAGTTAATTGTTATATATTTTTATATTTAACTAAAATAACTAAGTAGATATTAAAATCATTTTCTAAATATCAAAGCAAGAAATCAATCTTATAAGATTATGTATATCTGTTGGTATTTATATATCTAAAAGCATAAAAAATACCAAAACTAATATCCTATAATGGTGTTTTTTGTTCTTTACTAATAATTTTTGTTAATTTTTTTTTGAGATTTACGTGTTTAATGAAATTGAAGAATATGATTATAATTTCTAATTATTTGACAAAATTGGCTCTTTTTTAATATTATAATGTTAATGTATATTTATTTATTTATTTTATCATTGCTATATTGTTTCAACATATATATGTTCCGTTGAAACAATTTATTTATCAGTTAAATTTTGACAGAAATTCTAATCTTTTAGAGATATTCCATTAAAAGTTATTTTAAGGTATGTGAATATATATACATACATACATATATATATATATATATATATATATTGTCAAACATATAAGTTTTACTACAACCATAATTTAAAAAAAAAAAAACAATTCATGTCACAATCATGGAAATTATTATGCAATATTTTAATATGCTTATTGTAAATATACATATTTATGTTGTGTTTAAAATATTATAGTCACTTACTATTTAAAATAGAATAAATTCATATATGTATATGTGGAGGACGGGACGGGGTGGGGTGAATAAAATTATTGTATCACATTAATAATTATAATAATGTGCACCGTACATATTTGAGGTTAATTATTGAACATACTTTAATTAGAAAATAAGAGAGAGAGAGAGAGAGAGAGAGAGAGAGAGAGAAATCACACAAATAATATTATATAACTAAATTAAATTAGAGAAATTCCCACAAATAATATCTTCGATGCAAGAGGGCTTAACTAGTATGTATATGATAGAAGTACAAATATATTTAATTATGTATGTAGATGGAACACAAATTGTGAGTTACATAATGAGAGAAAAACATATTGACCTCCTTTTGTTTAATTTCTTTATCCGGGTCCATCTGTTTTCTTTTGTAAATATTACCTCCCGTTACTTTAATCTTTGATCAATGAGTGTGGTTGGATCGACCTAGACTAAGCTTAATTCATGTCTAAAACTTCAATGTTCTACCCAATCCATTTTTCAATTTTCGACCATTGTTGATTCAGACCAATGGTACACTTGACGTTTTCAAGCATACATCTACAAATAAACCCTAATCAATTCTTATCTTTGGGCTGTTCAGGCCAGCAATAAATTACTTTCTATACAAAAAAACTGAGTATATTATTTTTTTTTCTTTTTTAGAATTGTTCGCAAAAATATTGAGTTTTATACCTCTAATTTTATGTGAATTTGAATTTTTCAACTTTTAATTGTTTTTTCTTACTTTAATAAAAATAATATTTCAATCTTGTATTTTACGGTTTATATTCGATTTTACTTCAAACGAATAATTTTAACATTATTCTTGGAGGTACTTTGCATGCATAAGCCAAAAGTGGAATCTACCTGAACCAAATCCCATCACCTTTATTCCCTTTTCTTTCTCCATTCCCCGCACAATCCTTACAACCAAACTCAATTTCCATTCAATATTTCAACCAAAAAATAATAAAATAAAATATTTTTTTTATAAAAAAGAACACACACACGCACACAAACAAAACATCTCTTGTAGAACCATTTATCCCACTTTTTCCACCTCAATTTCTGGCCGACCTTCACAAAACAGACAAAAAAATTCTTGCAATTTTTGGCACAGTCAGCACAAGATTGGAATATCCAGTGCAGAGACTGAAAGATGGTACAATTATAGCATGAGGAAGCCTTTCACATTTGGCCATTTCTCAATGAAAAAAGAAGCAGCAAACAGTAAGCATGAAGATTCAAGATTCAGTAATAACCATAATCATATGATAATGATGAGTTTATGTTCTTGACCCAAACATGTCATTAAGAAACCACGCTATTCCCGATACATCACATCATCCACTGTAATAGTTGGTTCGTTGTTACGCACACCTAACACCATGATATATAATCTATATACCTAATTATATTTTCTGCCTCATTATGTAACATTTCTTTATGATCTTCAACCAATGTTCATATGAGACAGGTTGGAAGGCAGCTCGAGAAGAAACTCCATGCTTTCTTCTGCAGAAATTCATAAAGGGTAGCGTATTAGTTACTATATTGCTTTTAACTCCTAATATTTACAAGTTAAAGGCAGAGTTAAACCCGACAAATAGGAAAAAATAAGATGAATAACAACAACAATAACAGCAGCAACAACGAGTGTAGTTACCCTTTTTGTTGTCTCAACACGAAGTAGATCAGGGGAGATCTTGTACAAATCTTCGTCGATAGCTTTAGATGGTGGCCCATTTGGTGGAGCGGGTGAGGCTGAGATGGGGCTTGGTGGTGCTTTCAACTCACAATCACAATCACACACCACCCACTTATCTTTTTTTCCTTCTTTCTTTCTTGAATATGATCCCGATTTTCCCTGCAAAAAGCAATTGAAATTACACTCAGTTCATGATTTTTTTTGTAATTAACCCTGTCGTAAGTATGATCACTAACATCGCCATAAATGAACCTTTCATTTATTTATACACCTTAACTTACAGGTCATTAATGTACATCACAAAACAAAAGGATGAAAAACAGTCTGGATTGCATGTATGAATGTACTCAGAACTCTCACTGGCATTACTACAAAAACACAGTAGAGTGTGATTTTGAGTGTACCAGAAAACAGGAAGATGAAACATACTCTTGATTGTGTGTTATTACACACAGTAGGTGTGTGTAATGTTGGTAACTGGGACTGATTCAAGAATTGAAAATGCGACAGCATATGCCCAAAGTAAAGGAGAATCTAGAAATGGGATTTACACGGTGGCGAGGTACAACAATCATAGCAGGAGTTACAACATCATTGTCATACAGATCACCAGCAACGTACAAATCACGATCCTCAGAGTAACTGTACCGAAGCAGCCCCCCTTGCCTTGCTGATTCAAAGCACTGCGTGAATGGCAAATCATCGTTGCAATCCCAGCTCCCAAATGCAGGAACATGGCTCCTCGTAAAGTTAAATTCCTGCAAAAAAAAAAAAAAAGGATTCTTTATCCATTTTAAGAGGAATTTGTAAAAGAAATCAACGCCAGAATATACTATAACTGGGAAAATAAGGGTTTTTTTAATGCTCACATCCATGGCGGGCGTGAAGAAATAAAGAAGGGTCAAGAATCTTGGAAATTGACTTGTGATTTTTTTTTGGAGAATTTGGAATTGTAGAGAGGCTTTTCGTTGGTGCTTTTCTATAGGTGGGCATGGATGGATTTAAAGGGAATGAGTGTAAAGAGGAGCCAAATGGGATTCTTTGCTTTCATCTTTTCAAACAGGGGAAGAGAGAGAGAGAGAGGACGAGAGGTGTGGGGTATACACTGCTACTCTACAGTAGCAAAAGGGAAAGCAAAGAAGCCCAGATATCAAAGAATAATAGCACTAGCAGACAGGAAACAGATAGAGAGAGGGGGAGAGAGTGTTTTCAGGATTTACTTCAGCTTTATTTGGTGAAATCTTTATCACCTTTAACAGAGTTCATAGCTCTGCGTGGTTATGTAGACGGTAGTTGAGGGGTATGGTGTCTCTACTGCCTGTGAGAGCTCCATTGATGGCATATTTCTAGGTTTAACTTTCATAATTGCAGAAGTTTAGGTACATGTTTGAAAATAAGTCGGTAATAGTTTTTACAGTAAATCCTACAGTACTAATTATAAAACTCTTTTGTTTCTTCCTTTTTCAAATTTTATACACTTCTTTCTCATAGTTCTCGTATCACCCAAAATGATACAATCGTATCTAACAACTTATTAATCTAAAAACACACATCATCTCTCATACAATATATGTTGATCTTTAAATTTGAGGGCTTTAAAACCAATAAATATTAAAATTATAAGTATTTACAAAACTTAGTTTTTCTACGTAGTTATTTTGAATAAGAGATGAAAAAATTAGTATTATCATACAATAAAAATAAAAATAAAAATACTATGATCCCTATAGTTCTCACTTTTTATCACAATTTACGAGACCCATCATCTTTCAAATGTTATACATGAATTAATTATTGATTTACATATATATACAAGGTAATATGTGTATAATTGTGTGTATTTTATAAAATGTAAATCGATAAAATTCAATTATAGTACACATTTGAATGATCTTTTTATTTTCTTGTAATACAATTTTAAAAAGATATCATCGAAACATATTTGTATTAATGTGACGAGATGTTTGTCTGTGTTAGCTATCAACATTGAGTTTTTTATCCTTTTTTTGGTCCCAATTTAAATTTTTTAGATTTCTTTTAAACTGTTACGAAGAACAAATGGCAAGAATTATAAAAATTGATCTAAGATATATCTCTCACACACAAATAGAGCAATATAAACAAGTCACAAATACTTGTGCAAGAGTGAGACTGCAACAAGAGAGGTTAAGTGTTAAAACGAGGTTAAGTCCATATCCCAACAGTTTGTAGATATAGATAAACTTATAAAGCAAGAAAATATAAATTCATGTTTGTGTAGGAAAATTTAAATTAAATATTTTTTGTTCAAGAAAATAAATAAATACTTTATAGTATCTTTTTATTGTATTTGGAATTCTAAATTTTATTTTTGATTATTTTCAATTTTATTAATACACACAATATATATTCACTAATGATTTTATTCTATATATAAGTAATATTAGAATCTACGTACGTGCATTATGATACACAATTAATTAAACTGTATACCAATGAATAATTGAAATAAAAAATTCTTAAATATTTAAAATTTTGTTTTATGAGTTTCATGTGGAAAGCTTGAAACACGGAAATAAATAGGTTTGATGAGATGAGCAAAGTGTTGGTAGGCATTGAATTGTCTCTCTCAGGGGATTGGTTTTGAAACATTTACTTCAGCTTTTATTTTTAAAGAATTTTTGGGAAGTGTGACATCATTAATATTTTATAAATGACATATGGTACTACTTTGTATTGGTGCATCAATATTAAATTAAATAATACTCCATTTCACTATGTCTATATACTAATATAATTAATCATCTAAAAATAGTTTTCTGTTCGATTTTTATGTTTAAAAAATATTATTTTGATGTGTAAGATTTTTTATCAATATTTTAATTTTCTTCTTTTTGGATAATGTTCTTTTTTTAATTGCTTAAATTACAAATATTTTTTTGTTTGTATTACTTTTTGGTGTGATATTTAAAATTAATGTTTTTACGATGTTTATTATTATACCTATATCACACATATTATAATAAAATATTAAATGCAAAAAATATAATTAATTTTTGTTGAATATTTGAGTTAGATTTTAATGTTTATTGTGTGTTGGATTATTTAATTGAATTATAAAAACAATACTTTTATTTTGAGACATGTGAAATACATATTTAAATTAGATTTTTTTACATATTATCAATAAAATTATATAATATTTTAAATAGTTTTAAATATTAGTGAACTCGAAATTAGATTAGAAATATGCTTTATTTTATTTTAAGTAGTTGGAGCAGTACTTAAAAGAAAAATAAATAGATAAAAAGAGATTCGGGCCCCAATTAATTTCCAATTCCAAAGTTATGAATAGTCGTAAATGCGCTTTTAAGGTAACCCCACATGCGTTATTAAAGGGGTGGGGCCCAGTTAGACTTGGTGTTTTGCGCCTTATGTCTCCCCTTAATGCTAAAGTATTTATGATTTGATAAAAGTTTGGGGACTTCTATTTATCCTTCGATCACTACTTTATAATTCTCAAAACAATAATTCTCACCACATTTATTATAATCATTAAGCAAATATATATTGGATGCAATTGAGTAGTTAGTTGTGTATCAAATTGAATTCCAACATGAGACATGAACCACACTAGGTTAGTCTATATATATATATATAAAAGTCATTCTAAAAGTAGCATCAACAATTTTTCATGTTTAAATTGATTAAAATGTTTAATTTAAAAGAAAATCAACACAATTATAATATCATAAATAATAGATATTTTAATGTGTCAACCATAAAAAAATGAATATTTTTCTATGAAAAATAACAATGATAGAGCGGATAATTCACCCAAGTCACTACACCCTATCATCAAGGTTAGACCGGCCCAAAGACGGCCAACATCTAAATGCAAAGCTTAACGCAGCAAAAATCTTAAAATATAATCTCTCATATCCACAATAAATGTATTTTCAAAAAATTCACACATATTAAAATATAAATTAAGTGTTTATTTTATCTTTAATAAATAAAGAAGAAATATTAATGATTAGTGGTAAAAATACATATCATATGTATATTTACAAGAAAAGTTAAGGATAAGGTAGAAAAATAACATTAATTCCCACCTTAAAAGTTGTAAAGTATCACTTATTTTGAAAAAAATAAAACTATTAAAATGATACTTATTGTGGATAGGAAAAAGTATTAAAATTTTATAAATCAAATTTAAAAAAATAAACCCATTGTACTTTTAACCTAAAATTTAAAGACGACCAATCTAAATTTGACAATGAATCTATTTTACCAACTCTGATACAAGCTTTGTTTTAAGCATTACACAATCTCTTTAATAAAATAACAAAAAAGAAACAATATAACTCATACATCTTTATCATCCCCATATGAATGAAGTATTTAAAAAATATTTAAATTTGCACTCCATGTCCATAAATTTGGCATCACCATCATTATAAAGGAACCTCTGTTTTACTCTCAGGAATATATATTTATATAGCTTTTATTCTAACAATTTTAGGTAATTAATTCTGTGGCTTTATGTTTCCATGAAATAATAAAATGTAATGTACGGTATATTGGATATTTTTATAATATATTATATATATATATATTATAAAATATGTAGTAAAAAACATTTGAAAAAATGGACCGAGATCCTCAAATATTTTTGGCTCTGTGTCAGTTAGCAATGGATACTGGTGGTTATTAATCTACAGAACCATCATTCGGCGAGAGGGGAAAAAGTCTGGGCCCAAATAGTAAGATTTAAAGGAGAATTAGGCCCAAGTCCAGGTATAATGGGCTTAAAGTTTGTACACAGCCCTCTCAGACCATTCTATTTTTGAAGCGGATCCATAATATCATTGGCTGGTCTTATTTTTAAACATTTTTTTTTCTCCCAGTCTTGGTTCTTTTCATGTTTAAAATAGAATAAAATGGTAATTCATAGATTTATTCATATACTTTCCACATTGGCAATTAAGAAAAAAAAAAGGCATAACACGTTTAGGGTTAATTTTATTAATTTTTGAAAAATTTACCCTAGCCTCTTGATGACGTCCCTCGGACGTTCGATCGTTTTAAAGAAGAGAGATCCGTATAGAAGAAATAATGAAATAAGAAACGGGTCATTTCATCTCACCAGAAATCAATAATGTTGAGAAAGATACTCTGCATCCTACAAAAATATTTTTTTATACTCTTACAAAGATTGTCGATCTACTTAAACATCAACTAAATAAATTTGTAAGAATAAAGTAGATAGGGTTATAGAGGAAATTAGAAAAAAAATTCTATTTTTTTACTCATATCAACTGCTCTCTTTTATCCCTTTTACACATAAGGAAATTAAACAACTATGCTTTTTCCAATCTTCAACACTCTTTCACTTGGTGAAATTTCGATCCTTATTTTCTTCACACCATTTTGGCTAAAGTTTTACACTATAAATTCTATTGATTCAATTAGACTTTCTTTCTTTTTCCTAATATTTTTTATGGGGGCAGTTCAACGGCAGTTCCATTCCATGGACCAGAAGAAGAATAATAAGAAAAATCAATTCACGAGAAATCCACTCCCACAAACCACATAACGATAAGATGACATAGTGGGACCTACGAATCTCTTGCGCTACAGACAATCAATAACACCGAAATCTCGACTTGGGAGGACGCGTGTCCTCACCTCAGTAGCTCACCACTTCTCTCGGAGACCCTTCATTGTCACGCAAAAGGACAATTATAATCCCATACTCGCTTGAGTTACTTATTTCTACACTCTACAAACTATCCACTTGCTCTAAATTAATAGGGGGAAACCCCTACTGCTACTACTTCTACTTTTTAGGCACCTTAAAAGTAACCCACGCTAACTTTATTTATCTTTCGATAGTTTAATTTTAAGTTATAGGATATGAATGTCCATTTTCTTTCCGACAGTGTAATTTTATTTTATAGAATATTTTAGGATGTACTTGTTTGTAATCTATTTAAATAGTAAATACATGTTTTTCTATTTAATAAATAGTGAAATTAATAGATTTAAGCCAGTTAAGTGGCCCAGTGGTCCCCACACCAATACACTCTAAATGAAATATTTGTAAGAAAATCGAAAAAAGAAAAACCTTGTAAGAACTGCAAATGTTAAACCAGGAAAATAGGTCGCAATATCCTCATATAAAAAAGAGCTAAAGTTAAAATAAAAAAGTACAATCAAGTTTAATAGGTCCAACTAAACCCATCACCACTAATAAAATCTAAGCAACTAATCCAATTACTGTTCGGATATGCAACAAAAAGAGGCTAGACGCGTGGACGGATCAGATAAAGCAAGACGGCTCCTAAGCAGCCACGTCGCCGCATTTCTTAGCAGGTGAGCAGATCATCCAAACGTTGCCGTATGGGTCCCTAACCTTTCCCACGCGCCCACCGCAGCAAGCACCTTCACCCTCCGTAACCTCAGTATCGGCGACTCCGCCGGCAGCTACAGCTTTGGCGACCGCAGCTTCGATATCTTCAGTTTCCAGGCAGAACACGCCGCCGCTCACGGCGGATTTGACACTACAAAAAATTCGAAACAATTTTTAGAAAATAAAAATAAGCAAAATACAACATTCACCCAAAATATCAACCACTTTCTTAAAAATAAGGTGAAATAATCAAAAGCGGACAAAGTGGTTATCAACAAGGCTAGTCAATACATGACAAATAACATGAAAAAACTTCCACATCTGGTCAAAAGTAGAAAATGAAAGAAAGATGAAATGCAAAAGCAAAAAAGTTGACCAAACACATGCAGATCAAAAGAAAACAGGTCTTGATAGTTTATCAATTGACTGAATATAAAAATAAATATTTACGGTGAGACGGTGACAGAAAAAAAAAAAAGCAGTTCTAAACAGGAGGCTTTCAAAAAAAAACATAATAATACAAAAAATAGTGTAACAAGGAGTGAAATGAAGTACATTAAGCACAGCCGCAGATCTAAGCAAATCAGAACAAAATAACCAACAACAGTTCACGATAGGAGCCAAAACAACGAGAAAAGTGCATAAAAACGTACGGCGAGTCATCGGTCAGGTCAGCGACGACAAAGATAGAGGAACCGAGCTTGAGTTCCGCAGAGAGTACGAGGGGAAGCTCCTGCTCCGCCTTCCTCTTCGGATGATTCACGCGGTTAACCTCCTCCGCTCCGAAAGCCGCTTTGTAGAACTGAACGGCGTCGTTTGCCTTTGGAGCCTCCACCACTAGCCACGGCTTCACCGCCGCGAAAACCACCGGAGAAGCCTTCGACCCGTTCTCAGCTCCAACAACAATTTCTGCCTCCTGCGCCATAGCCTTGGTAATGAAGAGAGAGTTTAAACCCAGTGTGAGAGAGAGAGGATAGAGAGAGAAAATGTAGAAATTGATAAATGGAAATTTAAGAAGAAGGCACAGTGTAGGGAATACTTATAGGAAGCGGGGAAGCAGAACCGTTTTGGGGATAATTTCGGTATTACAACTAACGATTTCCGGGGTAGACCCTCCATTTTGTTTTATTTGCAAATTTACCTCTAGGGACTCCCCTTAATGGTTGTCTTATTCACGACGGTGCCACTGCTTTAACTGCAACCGGTATATTTGTCAGATAGTTCGTTTCCATCCAACGGCACAAATGACTACAATGATACTGCAGTAGATATCCACCGTCCAAAAGACTTGACCTGAGATTTGCAGCTTTTATGACAGCTGAAATGACAAGCATGTCCTTGTGATTTTAAATTAACAAGAGCATAAAAAAATTCTTTTCTAATTTCGAGGAAAAAAGTACGTTTACGAAAGAAAAATAATATATATATATTTACTACGCAACATAAAATGGTGCATTTTCATAAAATTTTAAAATATCTAAATATATAAAAAAAGAAAAAAAATTAAACACTTTTAATTTTTAGCTGTTACTCTTTCTTAAAAAAAAAAAAAAGGAAAACATAGAGAATACATTTTCATTAAGAATTAACACTCTGACTTTATTTTTTTCTTGATATGAATCTCCTAAATTATTATTTATTTATTTAAAATATTTATTATTAATTAAAATATTATGATTTCAAAAGAAATTGTTTATTATTTAAAAAAAATTATTAAATTTTAATAATATTATTCATTTATCTTAAAAATATTAGTCAATCAATTATTCATTGCGCATGTGAGACTTATTCATTATTATTTTGATAGGGTTTAATATTGGGGTTTTAGTATAACAGAAAAGAAACATTTGCAATTTTCAGATATAATTAAAAAATTTCATAATGTATATTTTATTTCTTAGGATTTATTTATATAGTTTAGTGTGTTGTTAATTAATTATTAATTTTGTGGTCGAAAAATTTACCGAAATATATTATAAATTGCAAATGATCGATTTTATATACTATCTTATAAAAAATAAACAAATAATATTAATTTAAATCACACTATATTTTAAGCGATCACTATGTTCGATCCTTTTATAGTATGAGTATAAATAAATTTTGTAACGAGGTAATGGACTAGTGATGAGATACTATTCATTATTCTAATGTTTTATACACTAATTCACTTTTCCCAAAAATCAAATTTATGATAATTGAATGACCAACAGAGTTACGTTCCTGACTTGATTTATATCGCACCGCTAAAAAGAATTTAATTGAAATTCTCAATCCACTTAATTAATTTAAATCTTATGTCCAAGAGTGGATAGCCCACTTTACATTTATTGTTTGAAGAGAAAATAAAAAGTGGGAGGCCCACTTTATATTTTATTGAACCAATAAATCTCTAGTTAAATATTTACTACAACTGCTATTTTAAGGACGACATTGACAATTGCTAACTTACCTAAATTATTGGTTTGGTAATAAATTAAGTGCAGTAAAGATTTAATTTCCTTCAATAAAGTTTTATTTTTTAAAATTCAATTAAGTATAGAAGAACATGCCATGATTTGTACGTTTTGTATGACCAATTTGACTATTTTTTTTTTGGACAAAGAGTGAGTCTTGGTGTAATAAATGCATTTATCTTGTATGTGGAGCGGGTCGGGTAAATTCACTTTAATATGAAATTTGGGTCGGCCCAAACATCCTCTGTTAGAGAAAAAATAAATGTCAATTAGGTTGGAGTTGCTGGATAAAATGAATTGGGCTTTCTTCTGAAGTCGCAATTACATTAATTAAGATGTTCCTTTTAAAAAACTTAATTACATCCAAGTTCAAAAATAATACTTTAAATTGGATATGCATTTTTATTTTCTAAAAAAATATTGTTAATTGCTTATTTAGAGCTCATACTTTCATTAAATATTACATTTTACCTGAAACGTATTACATTTTTTCAAACAAACTATAATTGCATTACATTATCATCAAATAATTAATTACGTACCTGATAACTTCTTTTTTTTTTTATTTCAACTTTATAATCTATATGCATAATAATAAACTGAATATTTCTATATTTGTTATTATTATTTTTCCGTCTATTTTTCTTTTGACAAATGAAAAGACGGAATTTAAAAAAAAAATATTGTTATATTACTAACCAATAAGCATTTATTTATTTATTTATTAATAATGGTTATGTTTCTAATTTTATCAAAACTAATAAAAAAAATTATACATCTTCATAATCACTTTATTTTAACAAATCAATTATGAATTTTTGTGGTAGATTCGATGCTATATGTAATAATAAAAAATGTTCACATTAATATAACAGATTTTATTAAATTTTCTTGATTATAATAAAAATATTGCATATTTGGTAATTTGATAATTTTATTTTATGAATAAAATTAATTAATATTCACATATAAATTATATATATAATATTTATATTCTTTTTATAATCATAGTACATATATATATTATTGAACATAACTATATATATTTTTTGAAAATATTAAACTTATATAAGTTTTAAATTTAATAATATTATATTATAATAATATATAGGTGATCACACGGGAGAACATCGTATCGTTCCATATATTATAGCTAAACAATATAAGTCATCTAGCACTAAATGAAAATCAAACTATGGGCTAATAATATATTTAAGAAGTCCAGTTTTGTTTGGTGAAGCCCAATATTTTAAGAGGCCATATCAAATTTATTTTTAAATTAAAGTTCAAGAGTTTAAGAGGCTATGTGGCCCATATATATTTGGTCTGAATCTAAAATTATGTCAGGCCCAAATAATATATCCATTTAATGATTTATTAGATTGTAAATATAGGCAAAGCCCATAAAGTAAGACGATAAAATTTCACATAGATTGGACCATTTTTTTTTTTGTTTCGTTAAATTTCATACAATATTTATTTTTATAATTTTAATTTATATTATTTAAAAAACATTTCTCCCGCCAAAATTCATAATAATTAAATGTAGATAATTGAAATTCGAAATTTCACATCAATCAAGAGGAGGACATTTATGCATCGACATATAACATAAGACGATAAAATTTTACCAGATAAAGTAGACGCACTTTCATAGAATAAATTATCTATATTTTTCCTTCGTATATTTTATGTTATTTTTAGAAAGAGAACGTGAAATGTATTTTCACTATTTTTAAGCCATATCATTTTTTTTGAATCTTTCTCTCTCCTAAATTCATAAAATAGAAATATAGATAAGTCAAATCTTTTAACACATCTATTGAACAAATTTAGGACTTGATGCCAAGAGAGGGAAATTTCGATATTTGCATATAAAATAAGACAAAGAAAATTTAACTAGATTAAAGAAGATAAACTTTGAAAAAAAAAAAAGTAAAGAAGCAAACTCTTGCCTATTAAATATGAATAATAGACGACTATAATTTTAAATAAATTAAATATTAGATCATGTAACAAATTAATAATTAATTCTCACATTTCTAATATATTGTAATTGATTTTAAAATTAATATACTTTAATTTAATTTTAATATTAGCTGTAATCATTCAAGTAGAATATTAAGGATGTGTAGATTCATAAATATTCTATATAAGTAAAGAAAAAATATGTGCTATATTTTTACAATTGTCACATATCTAACAACAATAATATACAAAGCACAATGTCCTATATATAATTTCAGTAAAAATATTTTAAATATATAATAACAACAATAATAATAATTATTATTATTTAATTTTAAATCGAATACTCACAGAAAATTTTTTTACAATAAAATTATCACATATTTTAAATTATAAATTAAAAAATCATAAATAAATATAAAATTCACAAAACATCATGACTTTTTTTATGCGATTAACCCCATATATAGAAAACTAAATGTTTAGAATTGCATACTAAGAATTAAGATTACACGTGTCGGGCTTAGGAAGCCTGTTTGTTTGCATGTGGATAATATTTATGAGTTTATTTATGTAAATAATAGGGTAATAATTAGGTGATATATAAATATGATTAGTTAAACAGTGTTAATATAAAAGGATTTGATGTGTGTCAATCCATAGCAAAAATGGTGACCCCACCCATGTTCAGATTTCGCCTCCTACACTCTTAATTTAATATTTGTAGCCATGCGTGTGTTATCATGATTTGATTTCTCTATTATTATTATTTTTTATGTATATCCCCATCATCCCAACTTATGTAGTAATAATAATAATAATAATAATAATAATAATAATAATAATAATAATAATAATAATACTTTTAGGAAAATTTATTTTATAAAACTATGGAGCAAATTGCAAAATTAGTCCCATAACTATAGGATATTTGCAATTTTAGTCCTGTTCAAACGTAGATTCACAATTATGTTCCATAATAATTTTAATTTCACAAATTTAGTCATAATTTTGATGGAAATCAAATTTTTTTCGGAATTTAACATATGCATCTCATGGACTTTTCCGGCGAAACTTTTTTGATGTGACTTTTAATTTCCACACAACCTCAAAAAAAAAACACACATACACACACAATAAAAGAATATGTCACATAAATAAAAGGAATTTAAAATAAATTAAAAGAAAATATTTGTCTTCTTTAGAGGAACTACCCGTAAGTGATCAAAATCCTAACTCATTTACATTTGATTACTTATAAGATATTCTTTTAAGAAGACAATTATTTAATTTTTTTATGTTGCTTTGTGTGTGTGTGTGTTTTTTTTTGCAGATTGTGTGAAAATTTAAAAGTCACGTAAAAAAAGTTTTTCGAAAAAAGCACGTAAGACGGACATGTCAAATTTTTTCCAAAATTCCTAATTTTTTTCCAAAATTAGGGCTAAATTTGCAAAAATAAAAATATTTTGAGACATAATTATAAATTTACATTTGAACAAAACTAAAATTGCAATATCCTATAGTTATGGGTCTAATTTTACAATTCACTCTAAAATTATGGATAGTTAAGAATATTTGATGTAGTATCATTATCCATATGGAATTATAAACACTACCCTTGAGATTTGGCTTAATTCTATGAAAAATTCTAGCATGTTTCGCAGACGAACAAAATTTTTCTGTATTTTATCATATAAATATTGGAAATAATTTTTTTTGTTGTTTAATATAATTAAAAAGTGATCTATGAATTAAAATTATGAGATCAAGGGTCCACGTTCGTTTTGAAAGAAAGGCCAAATTAGTCGAGTTTGTGATATTTTTTATTTATAAATTATTTTATTAATTATATTATAAAGGATAATGTATATATATTGAATTATATTAGGGTTTTTGTTATCCCATCTTCAATAGGAGGGGATACTTGTAAATTTTCTTTATTTTGTTTTGTTGCACCAAATCTCAAGTAATTTTTAAAACAAATCTCAGGTAATTTTTAAAACAAATCTAGGTAGTTTTTAAAAATGTATATACCCAAAATTATATTAAAGTAAAAGTATGAATCTAATTATACATTTTTTAATTACAATATTAATTACGTTTACTGAAAATCAATAATAAGATCATCACAGCCATCAAGTGTAAAATAAATAAGAACATCAGTATAACTATCAAGCGCGTTTCAATGAAGCCCTCCTATATCTATAACCAATTTTGCAATCAATCGCACCAAAATAACCGTTAATCGATAGTGAAAATAGAGTTTGTAATAAGTATCATATTCAATTCACAACAATGATGACAATAGATAGCCAATCAGGTGGCCAATCTAGGAAGGCCTCATCGAAATGCAATTGTGGTGGTGGTATCATGATTAGTTGTCGAAAAATATGGTACATGTTATAATTGAAAAAATAAATAATTCATAATAAACATTATAATTTTAATTCATGCTGTATATATATAGATACATACTTCATTATTAAGTAATAGACTATTCAGTTTGTTTCAAAATTGAAGGCAACTTTCATTTGTAGACCACACAACTTAACTAACAAAGAGCAGATAAATTTGTGACCAGGATTTGTACGTAGCATATGGGATATGGTCTAAAGATTCTAGCTAGGGCTGACCAATTTATCTTTGCTAATAATTATTGCTCACGGATTCATGATTGACAGCTTGCAAATCCTACAATTTAATTTAATTTAATTTTGATAAATCTATATTAATATAATTTCCATCACTTAAATAAAATTATGTAAATTATGAATTAAATTCAACGAAATAACAAAACAACAAATCTCCGGCTCTTACGATTATAACCGTAACTTAATCTTAATATCATATTTTATTGATAAATTTTTATTTGTGTTCGTTAATTTTGGTCCAATCTTGTATATAATCACTAATTTTTACATGTTCTTGATAATGCTTTCTAACTTTTACTATTGGTTTATTGTCAGAATTTCAAGACTGACTTGACACTCTTAATTTCACCTCCCACGTAGAAAGCCAAACCACTACAACAATAATTTTCAGTAGTTTTGAAATTCCTGCAAAATCAAACATAAATTGAACAAAATTAAAAGTTAGAGATGATTATCAAAATAACATAAAGTTAGAAGCCATTATCAAAGTTCTGTAAAATTAGACGTCATATGTGTTGGACAAAAGTAAAATTAACACATATAAATTATACAAAAATGTTCTTCTACCCACCAGTGACACATGTTAATATATCTATTGTGTGATTTGTCAAAATCTTGTTGAATTTATATATTTTTGTTATCCAAAATTTGTGATCTTGTCCCATTAACATGTGACGACAGTGAATGGGTGAACATAGTCGTGTAATTATAAACTTCAAATGAATTGACCTAATGAGATCCAATATATGATTAATGCATGAAAAGATTGGCTATAAATTCTCACATGCAAATTGGAAGGCTCCAATATAAGGGTTAGGTGACTAGGGCTTTTCACCATGGCAAGAAAGCTCCAATAAGGGGGGTTAAGCCAAGAACTCCATTATTTGAACAACTTAATTATTCACTAACATAATTAATAATGATTTAACAACCAAACTTATCTCCATCTCCCAAAAGGCTTTGTATCCTTGATTTGTTTGAAGATATCAACTTCCTCTAAAGTAAAGTGGGGTCGTTCACTTTCTTGTCCATATACGTGTGCACGTGCATAGTAAACGCATAAGAAATAAGCCATTATTATAAATTTTGCAATCAAGTCCAATAATGATGGACCATATTTTAGTTTTTTTCCTTCACATTCTACTCATATTCTATTTAAAGAAAATAAAATATAATTTTATTAGTCTATATTTCTCATTATTATTATTATAAATAATCGTATATTTTGCTTCTTATCATATATTCTTAGTCTCTTCTTGAAAGTAATGTACGTAGAATATAGATAAAATTTTTGTATGAAATCGTCTCACATAATTATTTTCGTAAAATAGAGTTCAGATTTATTTATTTTTTATTTTTTCAGTTCTCTTATTTTCCCTAAAGTTTTTTTTTTTTTTTTCTTAGATTTTTCAATTTTCGTTTTATTTTTCAGCATATGAAATTGCTAAAGAAAAGATGGAGAGAGAGAGGGGCAATAATTAGTGGAAGCGGGGTAGGGAGGCCATGTGCAATCATATGGTAGTTGCCACTTATCCAACCCCACAAACTTCTCTTTCATTTCCAAACCCTACAACCAAAATTAAAGATTAAGACGTACGTACTACATATGCCTTGTATTTAATTTTTTTAATCTAAATATGTTATTAAATTAAAATTATATTCCCAATTTTTTTTTTTTTTAACTAATGTCATATTAAAATAAGACTATATGCTTTATAAATATATAATTTATTTTGCTACTCTATATTCATTTAAGGAAATAATTTTACACCACCATGTCTATACTACTTTATATTAATATAATAAGAAACCCACCTACAAATAGTAAAATTTCATCAAAAATTAATTTTCAGTTCCAAAAAATTTCTTGGCTTTTATTTTGATTATAGGTTAAGTTTGTGATTGTTTCAAACCTTTCCTCTTTTTTCAACTTTTAACAAATATTTACAGCACAAATAATTTTTTTTTATTTCTTATAATTCTTTTTATGTATATTAGGTCAAATTAATCAATTTTTATAATTTTGTATAATTTTACAATCTTATTATTTTGTGAAATATTCATTTTTATGCACATTAATAGTATATGTTTTATAGTACTTTAATATTGTATGTTACGTTGTATTGATAATATTATATAATACATGTATATGAATCATGACAATACTATCTTATAATTTGAATTTATATATTATCAAGAGTTGATCTTTTATTGGTAAAGACGGTGAGGCGCTTGACCTTTTTTGAATTTGCAGTCTTAATAATTTACATACCATTATTATGGAGTTGGACAAAAATTGATTTCATGATATTTTGGAGTTTGGGGGAGTTATGATCAATAAATGTTGATCTTTGTTAATTATTTTGAGGAATGTAAAAGTTGTTTTTACATAAACAAGCTCATGATATGGTTGCATTTATAGCCATATGTTCTCTTCATTTGCTTGTTTAGGGGTCTCCACCGACTTGTATTTCAACTTTATTTGATTAATGAATTCTCGTTTAACAAAAGTCAAGCCCCCTCACCACCCATTTTCAATCCTCTCCCTCTCTCTTTCTCTCTCTCTCACCACACGCACACGAACACCCACACGCATGCACTGATTGCTACATAGTTACATACATATCGTTATATATAGATGTGGTGTTAGAAGTTGAACTGAAGGGATCCTTTTGTCCTTATGAGCTAAGAAGTCCTCTTTCTTTCAATACAAAATCCATTGCCCCCCCACCCCCAAGCCCTCGAAAGAAACCTCAAACCCTAACTTCCTCTGCATAATTTCATCAACCTTCTTAATTTATTCAACTTCTTTTCTCCATCGATCGCCATGAAGAACACCGCCAAGAACTCACCCACAAAAGCTAGCTCCCTCAAGACGAGGCTTGCTTCTCGCTTTCTTAAATCCATGAACAAGATCTCCTCATCTTCAACCAAGGTAGACAAAGACCGGAGACGCCATGCAATCCGAGCTGCAGCCTATGCATCCATGGCGTCTGCAGTCGGGTCGAGGAAGGCGTGGAGTCGCGCCATACTCAGAAAGATCAGAAAGCACCATAGAATGATTAAGGAAGGAAAAACTCACAATAATCACCATGTTAGAAGAAGGAGGGCAGTTATTGTGAGAGAAAACCCTAGTTTTGGAGAGGAATTAAATGAGCTTTCGGAGGTCGTCCCGGGTGGTGAAGCCATGGATTCTTGCAGGCTGTTGAATGAAACAGGCCATTACATAAAGTGTCTCAGAGCCCAGGTGCAGATCATGAGAAAGATTCTTGACTTTTCTTCAGGCTAAGGGTGACACTTTCATAGTTTTACTTGCAAACATGTTACATACGTAGTTGTATTGTAATATATTGCATTATATTATACTAATATAGAATATATATATATGTATATATATATAAATGTGTGTATAATCAGAGAAGGAGAAAGAGGGCTAGAGATAGCTACTCGTCCTTATGCAATTTGATAGAGTATATGATAAATATCTATTTAACTTATAAGAAATTTTGTTTTTTACCCACATGTTTTTGTCGCTTTTACTATTCATTGAATAGTGAAAGAATACATTGTCTCTAATGGATTAAAATATAAGGCTCGGAGTTGTAGATGTCGATGATACTATGGTCAAAGGTTTTGAAATGGTACCATAAAAATTAATATTACCATTTCAAGACATGTGAATGGTATTATTGATAATTTTTGTTTCCCATCTTCTCACATAAATGATAGATCATTTTCTCTTCTACATCTCTCTCTCTCTCTCTCTATATATATATATATATATGTATTTATATATGTGTATATATTGTGTATGGTGAAGGTTGAAGCAGAGAGCCAGATGGTTTGCAAATATTTGCCCTACCATGCCAATGCCAACCAAGATATATATGTAATAGGGGTGCATGTATTTCCGAATTTATTCCATTTCAGTATGGTTTTTATGAATATTTAAACTTGCCTTGTATGTTTCATACATAATGCACTCTAAGACGGATTGAGATCTTCTATTCCATCTTATATAGCAAGATGATCACCACACACAACATGTATATGATGACATTATTAATTAACACATAACGTGTATTAAAAATAATGAAATAGAAGATAAAACATATAATGAAATAGATCAAAACCCTTTGAAGCACACACACGACTATTAGTTGTTGCAGCCTGCCAAGAACTCTTTATATAATTATTCCTCCCGTCTCATAAAAACGTAATGTTTGTATAACTATTTTAGAGTTATAGAAACATTACCCTTTTCGTGCAAGGAAATAGATGATTGATGCAAGTGAGCAATGTAGGATAGACTTGTACATCATACAGTGAATCCCCATTCTCTAAACTAGAAAATTATGAAATCATAATTTCTCAACGAACAAAAATGGATAAATATTTCAAGTTTTGGGTAAAGAAAAAATTGAGAAATATATCATGTTTCAATTTGAATATAAGGTTAATGTGTGAGTGTGTTTGAGCAAAAAATGAATAATATCAATAATAAAAATATTAATGTTATGGATATATATGTCATTTATATTTTATTTAATTTTATTCATTAAATTAAAGTGGTGTGTAGAGTAATTTTTGTGGTGTGTTTAGCAACACCAATATTTTTATTATTTGAATTTGGATTTTTTAATGTGTAATTTCAAGATAATTGTACGGGTTTAACGTATATAATCATATTAAATTGAAATTTCTTTTTGTAGTAAATAACTTGAACGTACCACCAAAATAAAAAATATGACATCAAACATATACTAAAATTGATGGGACTACATATTCACTTAAAAAAATTAAAATATCCAATTTAATGTAGCATGTGTGCATGTGTAATTATCTGACCATGATTTCAAATTTCAGCTGTTCTGTCATCCAGCTTATGTTCTTCCTATAGCATTCAGACCAAATGACTTTATGAAATTATGTCGGAAATACTTTGTTTTTAAGCTTAAAAAGAAAGCTTGTAGCGGCGATGCGTTTGCTTCTAAAAAAACCAAATTCAAATGATAAAGATGAAATAAATATTTTCATTTTCGTTCTCTCACCCAAATATATTTTTCATTTTTGTATATACATAAAAAAATATATTATTAACTTTATTCAATAAAATTTAGATTTGCACATATGTTTGAAAATTTTGAATTTTTCTAAATTAAAAAAAATTATTCATATTTGTAGCAATTTATTCATATATAAATAAAAATATATTAATATTTTTATCAAAATCTATTAACATTAGTGACATAAAAATGTGTATAACAAAATGTATTAATTATTTAAATTCGATAATATTCCATGAGCAATAAAAATTATTAATTCAGATATTAAGTATAATAATAATTATTTTCCTAATATTTTTAATAATATATATATATATATATATATATATATAAACAAAATGACTTTTTTCCAATTCCGTTTTCCCGCCTAAACTTCATTCTTATTTAGAATAATTATATTATTATTAAATAAAATTAGACGTTTTTATCTGGAGATTTTGATTCGATTTTAAATTTTAAATTATTCCACAAATTTAGGTGTTTCAAAATTAGATGATATTAAGATAATATACTGCAATATTTGATACATGATTCGAAATCTATATATTTTTTTGAATATTAATCAAATCACAGAAATATGAAATTCAAATAATATATGAAATCTGTAAAATATATGACTCAATTTTCTCGATTCATTTTATCAAACAAAATCTATATATATATATATAATTAAAATGACTTTTTTAAATTTTATTTTTTTCGGCCTAAATTTTAACCATATAAATGTAAAATTATATATATTTATAGAACTCTTTTAAGATACATTATTAAAATTTAATTGAAGAGATTAATATCAACAATCTTCGAGATTCGCTTAGTTTTGTTGTTCAACATAAATAAATTCGATTTTTAAATTTTGTTTGTTAACTCATAATATATTTAAAATAAAAAATAAATTTGTTAGGAATGTGAAATCATTGTAGTTTCATTATATTATGAATAATCATTAACAATTTTCCTATAATTTTAAGCTATCAATTATTTAAAATCACTAAATCACATGGATAAAATCTGATTTTGTCAAATATGAAATTAAATTTTCAACAATCTACCATAATTCAAAATCATTTCTCATTTTCTCTCTCTCTCTCTCTCTCTCTCTCTCTCTCTCTCTCTCTCTCTCTCTCTCTCTCTTCTTTCTATATATTTTATCAAGATTATTACTAAATATTTTAAGGTCTCTTTTTTTTTGTCATCCCTCCTTTTGAAGTCTTTTTCGTTTTGTGTTTTGAGAAAATAAATGGTAATACATATATGATAATATGTGTCATATTTCAATAGTCACAAAAGTCTACACTCTTCAAAATATTATTTTAAGGTTTATTTTATTTTTAGATTTTTTTTATTCACCTGTTGCTTTCAATTTATCATAAACATATTTAATTTTCTTAACTATTTTTCTTTCTTATTTTTAAATAAAAAGTTCGTCCATCTCTTTCATGTTTCGTTTGATTATTCTTGTGATTTTCTGTTGAGATCTGCTAATTATTTCGACATATAACCACCGTGCAATTTTTCATTAGCTTTCAAAGTATTTGTTTATATTAAATTTCAAATTTTTGTAATATTATTACATTTAATTAGCAATTTACAAAATATTTTTGTCTTTAATTTGACTATGAAATTGGCAAATTTTACGAGATCTGTATAAATATTTATTTATTTTAATCTGCTGATATCGCTATTTTTTAATTTAATTTGATTCAACCTTCTGTAAATCGTGGATATTATGCTTATCAATTTGTGAACGAGGCTAATTCTAATAGAAGAAAAGACAAAACATAAAATTACAATAAATTTCTACTCATTATACAAAAAAATAATTACTGAATTACAAATTTACACCTTCAACAATATACCATATAACTTGAATATATGATTATATTACAAAATATAAGAAAAAAATATATTTTGTTCATCACACAAGCCCACACTAGTAAATAATAATACAAAAATAACTTTCACATATCGTATGGGATCTCACACTATTTAGTAAGTAATAAAGATGAAAAAGCGATTTTATGACCGCCCATAAATTACAGATTGTGTTTTAAACTTTTTTCTACGACAATACAAGCAAAGTTCACGTACTTGCCATTGACATTTGTTACCATGCCCAAAAACTATATGTTCAAATTACTTCCATAAATTTTAATAAAATAATTAATTTCCCTACCATAGAAATTTGTTACAAATGACCCATTACACTATAGTAAGAAAATCAATGTTATATAATTCTTGAAATAAAAAATATACAAAATGAATTCCGTCAATCACACACGGATCTCACACTAATTACGCTATAGTTAGAAAATCCAGTGGCCCACATCACGACCTTGAATTCTTGAAATGTAAAAATTATCTTATTCAGTGGACATTAGTTAATGCAAATACTAATTATGTACCAAAAGTATGTTCGCAATTTTACATAAAATAATTATTTTTTCTAATATAATTTTATAATTTCTTGATCAGTTGTTGGCTTTATTTTACCCAACCTGCTCGTAGTATATTTCACGATTAAACCACAAATTTTTATTTGAAATAAACATTTAATGTGTACTAATTATTAAAATGAGATGAAATACTAAATATAAAGCGAAGAGAATTCCATGTATCCAAGTCAGCAAAACTCATGTTATTTTCTATTAATTAGATTACTATACATAAAGAATATAAGTGCAGAAAACCAAAGAACACTTTAAAGATACCCTCTTCTCACTGCACAACCTCTCTCTTATCATATGGCTATATCTGTTGCTCCCCTGTATATTCCTGCTCAACTATACTACTTATGTTTCTCAAAAAAGGGAAGTGTCATCAGGCATTAACGGTTGAACCAGCTCGTGGAATGAGACCAGCAGGTAGGTCTCGTATTCTGTAACCACAGCCCCAGAACGAGGCGAGACAAAGGCCCATGATAGCCATGGCTACAACTGAGCAAGCAGGGGGAACGGCTTGAGTGGTACCTAGAAATTGAGTAGCAAGAAGTCCTGCTAATGTTGAACTTTGCATTCCGGTGCACAGTGAGATCGTTTGACAAACTTCTTCCTCTAATCTGCGGAAATACCATAAGGCTGTCAGACAAAAAAAAAAAAAAAAAAAAAAAAAAAACTTGTTAAACCACAACTTAAGTTTCATTCTTTTCTAGCCGAGAGCATTTTATTGCATGTACCGTCAAACCTACGGTACCACCATACCCAACCAACAATATGAAGTTGTTCCACCTATACGAGCCAGTACTATAAAAGACCAAGTTGTTCAACTCCTCCCAATCCAGGCCATCAAAACCGAGAAGGGAATAATTAGTGAAGTCTTGCTAAAGTGATAATGTGAAATAAAGTACATATATGGTTCGTTGTTTTCCCCACGTTGCTTGAGGTGAAGTTACAGAAAAGAAATATTGAAATCACCACAAACAACAAAGACGAAACCCTCTTCACAAGCCCAAGAAATAGGCAGAAAGATCAGCCAATCACCATGGCTTCACCAGTTAGTTTCTTGGAGACCAGAATCGAGTTTGAAAGGTCACTTCTAAAGGGCTGTTTTGGATGAGTTTCCGTTTATGTGGGTCAAGATTGTTGAATTTTTAAGTTCCCAGTGGCGTTAACTTCAAAGAATCAACCAAGGTGGAGGAAGATATTACTGTGATATAGACTCAAAATCAAGATATATGAGCTGAAGATCCAAATGGTTCCACTCAATGGAACAAATTTTGGATCAAAGCAAGGGAATTCCGGAATCAATCTAGACTATGTTGTATGATAATCCATGGCACGGTCCTATCACCAATCGACTGATATCAAACCAAAAACCGTTCATTAGCTAATCATTCCCCTCATGTTCGGATATCTAAGATTAAAGCAAATATTAATTATCAGCTTCTTCACTCTTTCAGCCCATAAGAAACCAAGATGTCCAAAAGGATACTTGCCTCAGAGGTTGAATTTTGGAGATCCAGTAGCCCAAGGTAAATGCCACTGCATGAAATGATAGTACGGGAGCCACCAATCTCAGGCCCTCAGCAGAAAGGATTTGGCTCCTATTTATAGCAAGAGGGCTTCCAATACATAACGAAGTACAAATCATCGCAACAAAAGGCATCACGGGCTGTAGAACTGATACAACCGGTTTGGCATAAGTGTTGAGTGCCAAGCCAAGTGCAATGGGAGCAAGAACCACCTGAAAAAGGCCGTACAATGAACAAAAACAAGATTAGCATCCAAATGAATCACAAAACAAGAACTATGTAAATAGTGTTTATTTTGTTGGTACCTGCAAAATTGATTTGGACATAGCAACAGCATCGACTGGAACAACTGAACCAATTAAAAGACCGGTTAAAAGAGGAGTAATGAGAACAGAGGCAATGGTTGAGGAGCTAGTCAAGAGGATGCTCAAGGCCACATCTCCTTTGCTCAAGAAGCTGGCATAGCTAGAAAGCTGAGCCCCTGCAACACATGCCGTCAAAACAAAACCAGCATAGAATACTGGAGATATTCCAAAGGCCCGTGCCACAATCACCCCAAGAACAGGTTTCAGAACATACTGAGCAATAAATCCAACCGATAGTGGCAGAGGTCTGCAACAAATGGAAATTCATTCCATTCATACCAAGCTAAAAATGTAATCTCTCCCTCTCTCTAATACACACACACACACACACATATGCATTCTAATGAAAGTAGAAAGGAGAAAACGAAACCTCTTAAATGCCAAAGCAAAATCATCAAATGAAAGTTTGATTCCAATCGACAGCATGATTCCTCCGAGTGCAGGAGCATATAATTCTTTCGACACCCTGCAGGTTCCTCTATCATTTCCAAAACACACACACAAGAATGTACACAACTTAAGAAACATTAACATATATATAACACCAACAAAAACAATCCAAAAGTCACCCTAAACAAGTATCCTCAAACAAGAAACTACTTTTTAAAGACTGAACTGTCTAGGCATTAAATAGTGAGGCTTATTTTAACTGTGATCTACTGAGATTAAATTACTACCACCAATCTAAGTTGTATAAAATAAACGCGCAAATGCAGCCTTGAACTGGACAAAAAGCACAAAATAATAGTAATTAATTTCGCCCAAGAACCATTGCCAGAGTAGTTACAACTGGCGTGAAAGAAATAATCTGTCAGTTAAATAATGAGGAACATTTATCAAAGAGCTATTTACCAGTTAACTATTATTTATAAACAATGAGAAAAAATAATGATTTTCTTCTAGTTATCTTTATCCTTTACAAAGCAGTTCCTTACCAAAGTAAAACCAATCATAAACAATCCAGAGAACTAACAAACTGAAAACTGAACAATTACAAACAGACAAACTACGAGAATTAAACAATTAAAATTTCGGTAATGGAATTATAAAGAATTGGAAGCCATAACTCAACTCACCAAGTGAAAGTGGACGGCTTGGTTAGGGCAGCGACGGCGGTGAGCGCCACCACAAACGGAAGCAGCGCCGACAGAACTTGAGAAGCATCAGATTTTCCCTCTGTTTCCACCGCAATTTTAGGGTCTACACCAAATGACAGCAGTGTAAAATTTCCCTCTCTTTTGTGCAGCCCAACCCTTCCTATGAAAGGCGATGAAGTTGAGCAGGCAACAGCAACCAAAGAGCCCCCTTTCACAATCCTGCTGCTTCTCGAAATCCCTTTTGGAATTAGAGGAAAAGAACTCTTCTTAATACTAAACGGAATTGAGTTTTGGGAGAAGGAATTGTGGTGGAAAAATAGAGTATTAGGAGCGGTTTGGAGGGACAGACAAGGAGCATGTGACATTGCTAATGAGGGATTTATGTGGGTTCTGAGGCGGTAGTTCTCTCGCCGGCGGAAGCCGGGCGTTTCCCGGCGAGTGGGCGGGGGAGGTGGCGGAGAAGTTGATAAGATAACAAATATGTATTCGAAAAAAATAAATTCTTATTAAAAAGTATTCAATAATTGACGGAAATAGGTTAAAAAGACCATTAGCTGCTGGACGGTTGGACGGTAGTTTAGCTTTAGCCAATCAGGAATAGGAATAACTAAAAAAAATAAAAAAATAAAAATAATAATAATAATAACAAGAAATAATTTCTAAAAAGTAATATAAATCATGTGAAAAAAGCCTATCAAAACATAAATAATCATGTGATACAAATAAACTAATCCATTATGGTTCATTTCCGCGAATAATAACTTTCTTTTGTTTGTGATGGGAAGGAGGGGTAGACTGTAGAGGGTTTATAAAGATCTTTTGTGGGTCAAACTCATCTACAAGTTCCTTTATTCTTTTTCTACTCAAATCATTATCTATACATATCATATATTACAAAAATATTATATTTATTTGATTTATTCAATTTTTATAAAATATGCAACTTTAATTGATAAAAATAATTATTCAAAAAAATTGAAATATAACTCTTTTTTAAAAATGGATATATAATTATATGATATTTTTGTACTTAATATTTTATGGATCTGATTTCTTGAACAGCATAAATTAGATACTTTGGTATATTTCATGCGACATCAGAAAAAGATGTTTTGTGGTGTTGTCATTTTCTTCACATGTTGTTATTAGGATTAGCAGGAAAATGTCTTTCCTCCACCCCACAAATAAATAATAAATAAATAAATGTTCGAAGTAAAATCAAGAAATATATCCAAAGTGTATGAGGGGAAAATATTAGAAATAAAATTAAAATTTCATGATTGGTTGTAGAAAATAATGTGTGTGGTAAATATGTTATTATTATTGTGGGCATAACATGTCTTTATATGAGAGTGTGATTGAATATTAAGATTCTTTTACGAATAACATATTGTGAGAGTGTAGTATATATATTCCACATATCTTTGAAAATAAATAAAATGTTCGGATTTGATCCACTCTTGAATATAGAGTAGTATGGCGTGCTTCAATTTACATTTCGTTAACATCTTAGTTGGGATGTGTCGTTTTGTTTATTGATGAACAAAATAAATAGTAGAAAAAGATTATGAAATAAGAAAGGAAATATAATAGTTTAAAAAACTTTTCTACAAACAATTTTTTTCAAATAATAAAAAGAAATAATAAGCATTCACACATTTACTATATAAAAAATAGAGTTGATTGCGATTGAGAGTATTTTGGGTGATGAAAGAAGCAATGAATGAGAGAAAATATAATGTGAAACCAGAAATGGGAAAGGTATGGAAATGGAGACACATTTACTTATATCTTTAAAGTCCTTTCCAAACACCACCTAAAAGCTTTGATATAGATATTAATCTTGAATCCATAAATTCTGTTATTATCATTTGTTTCCGCCCAACTCCTGGGGTATGAACTCGTAGTTAAGTGTTCACAAATCTAGGTAGGTGTTTAGGTTCAAATTTCGATTTTGTGATTATGGTAAATTTTATTTCATGACTTCATATCTTTATGATTCATAGTTTTAGGTGTAATGATTTTTAGTCTTGTCTTTTAATTGTATATGAATAATTTGATTTGGGAGTTCAATTTTCTTTCATTTTTTCACTCTCCAAAAGAAGATATTAAAAAAAAATCCACCCAATGTAGAAAATAGAAGAGAAACATGATTCAATCTAGACATGCACACGGTTCCATCGTTTTGGTTTCAGTTCTGGAACCAAAACCTAACCAACATATAGCCGGTTCTAGTTCCGAAACCACCGATTCCAGTTTTCAGTTCTTTTTTTGTTTTACAAATTCACGATGGTTCCTGAAGCCGGAACTGAACCGGCTATGTTCCAATTCCAAACCAAAACCGATTCAACGATTGAACCGAACTGTTAACCGCCAGTTCTGATTTCAAGCCGGAACATGCCATGTCTATTTCAATCCCCTAAAAGAAAATTATGGGCATTCTTTTTTCTTGTTTTTTTCTTTAACACATGAAACAATAAGAAATAGCAGAGTCTAGGACAGAACAAGGGCAATTGGAATCAATTCAAGAATTACAGAATCCAAAAAGAACAAACTAGACACATTATTCACTATCTGCACAACCGCACACGTAACTATGTGTATAAGTCCAAATCTACGGCCAAAACTGTATCTGATCTATCTTCAAACACATTATACACCATCTATACACACACAATCACACACTTAGCTATGTGTACATGGCTTATGTGAACCTTAGTAGACACACTAGTTCAAACAATGGATAGAATAAGTCACTGTATGTTCATCTGTTTCTTTTCTCTCCTCCTCCTCCTCTTCTTCTTCTTCTCTCTCTCTCTCTCTCTCTCTCTCTCTAATTCAAGAATACGAAACTGAAAAAGAAAAGGCCGCTTTTATTTCTAAAATTTGATAGAAGTTCGTATAACTAGTCACATTTATACTACCAAAAAAAAGAAAAAAAAAAAAAAGAAAAAAAAAAGGAATCAATTCAACAATCCTGCTCATGTCCACATCCATAATCACATAGTAACATACTTTGGCCAGTTTATCACCTGATTTGCCGACTACGACAGCTGCAGTACGATCCTCTCTCTCTCTCTCTCTCTCTCTCTCTCTCTCTCTCTCTCTCTCTCTCTCTCTCTCTCTCTCTCTCTCTCTCTCTCTCTCCATATCCCAATTGAATTCTGTACATTCTGCACCAATTCTCAAAGCATCCTACTTGAATTCATGCTTAATGCAGCATGGAGAGGTGTGGACTCAGCACCACTATAGCACACTTACTAGAACAAAGAAACACAATCTCTGGAGCAGACTCTGTGTAGTTCTGTACATACAAAAAATTCAAGATTCATAAAGTGATTGAGCTAATGTGCGTATCTTCCTCTGCAAAATCTACAACGACGAAGCAACATTGTCCCGATCAAGCCCATGTAGGAGCAGCTCCCCCGAGCGAATCTGACAAAAATGAGTTCACATCAATCAGCTTCTCTACTCAGAGCTAGTCACTTAATATGTCCCAAATTCCAAATTTCATCAAATTTTCAGAAACAATTTTCTTGAATTGCTGCAAAAGAGACATAAGTAATACAAGAAGCTACATAAAAGCTGCATCAACCTTTCTTTGATTGTCCATGTGCTGTATATCACTTTAAAGACTATGCAGGCAGAAGATCCATATTTTTTTCACGGATATGGATCCTCTACATTTTCTCTCGGTGAATTGGTGAAGTTCCGAGAGAAGGTAACACATAAAGATATATAGTAGGTGGGCCCTACATTTCTATTTTCTTTTCCTTTCTCATGTGTGTCACTCTTTCAATCTCTCTCTCTCTCACTCCAAATTCACAACGAAAAAACGCAGAGGATCTAAATTCCTTTCTACACTTTATGCAGAAAATAGAACTAAACGTATTTCAATTCAACCAACTAAATCAGTTTCCCGCTCAAGAATTCTAACATCTTGCAATACTAGAGTGCAAATTACTCTTTTTCTAACAAACATTTTTGCTCGAAACTAACAAACAGAGAAAACAAAGAATTGCACACAACCCATGAAAACAGGACAAAGAACAATAAATAAAATTCCAAAAAATAGAAACACACAATGATTGGAAATGATTACTAACCTTAGAAACGGTCTCCACTACATGCCTTCCACTCTCAAGATCCGGACCCGGAACAGCCAAACAGTCCCTCGGAGATTCAAACGAAGAGAGAGAAAACTGCTTAGAAACCACGCCCACATTGAAGTAAATCAATCCGGAGCTGGGGACATCGACCCGGATATCAATCACGGGAAACCACAAAAACAAATCCTGCGCCGAGATTCCCGATAGTTCGTCGATCTGTCCGTATCGTAGCGTGCCCGAAACATTCATGTCGTAGTGAATCTCATTCTCGAACTTCGCATTGCAAGCGTGATCCAAATGAACTTGGAATTTCCCAGAATTATCCAAGCTGAAACTCCTGACTCCTTTCGGTAATAATCCCATTGGTAGCCCGTGATTCTTCAGAACTTCATAAATTGATGATCCATCGCAGTTCGCTATTGATAGTAGCAACGAACAGATTAAGAGAGTGGCTAAAAAACGGCGGAACGATAGCATTTTTTCTCCACGATTTCTTGGGGGGCTATGGCATGGAAATCTTCCTGCTTTTCAAGGGATGCGAGGGGGCGGGGGCGGGGGCGGGGAAGATGAGAAGATTAGGAGGAGAATAAGGGGAGATGTTGCCAGCAAGAGTACAGAGGGGATTTAGGGAGAAGGATCAATTATCGGTGGCGAAGAAGGGGGGTCTGATTTTCTGCACGTGGTGTATTGCGCTGGCCAATGGGGTTTAGAGCTGCAGGGCCAAAAGAGGGATATCGGGTTACTTGGACACGTGTTTGGAAGTGGAAGGGTGGGGAGAGTTGACGAGAAGGGCGGAGTTGGAATGCGCGTAGCAGGAGATTAGCGCTGCGATATGCATGGAAATTGAGCGATAAGTACGATAGAGAGAGATGAGGGAAGAGAGGCAGAGAGATCCCACTAGCGAGTAGGATAAGCAACACTTGGAGTCTTGGCAAGTGGTTGTGACAATTGCAGAGATCATCCACGGTGTGTTTTTGATATAATAGATGTTACATTAGAATTGGTGCGTGTATATTAGTTCAATTAATATTTGAGCTATAATTAAAATTATGAAAGTTGAAATAAGAATTTTGTAATTTACGAGAAAGAATTTCTTTTTTTTTTTCAACTATTTTTATTAAAAGAATTATTTATTTTTACAAATTTTACACATAGAACTTACATGTATTTAGACCTCCTTAAATACTTGTCTACTCTATCATTACATCTTCTAATACTTTACTTGACCTTCTAGACCCTAAGAATGATTTTGTTGCAGACTCACGTTACAAATAGTTGAACTCTCCCAAGTACAACAAGTGGTACATTAATGCTCTTAAGCAGTCTCTATGTAGTTCAATGTCGGTTCTCCTTCAAATAACTTTTAAGCCATTGTATTCTTTCGAATCAATTAGCTTCACTATGAAAACTTCACAGCTTTCTGCATATATCTTTTTAATCAAATGTAACACAAATAATCTTCTTTTTCTTGACCTCAGCTACTTATGCTAGTTGACTTCCACATCCAATTACCAGGGATCTTCATGCGTGATTTCATCAATAGTCTTCATGCTATCCTTTACTCCTTTGTCTTCAATTATCAGATTTTTTCTTCCTAGAATATCTCTCAATCTGTTTCTCCCTTAATTCACGTATCTACGCAATATCCTGCAGGCAATTTATACATATATTAGATTTTTAAATATGTGCCAATATTTTTAACTTATCAAGAGTGACTATGGATTCAATCACATTGAATGTAAATAATATATATATATATATATTAATGATAATATACACCTTAAAACTGGTAATTTGGGCTGAGACAACCCAAATTATTAAGGTTGGATTGCGTTATGTTAGGTCTGCCCGAAATTTCATTGAATTATTAAATATTGAATTTAGTCCAATGCAGCCCAAGACCTCTATGTTGTATTTACTTAGGAGGAGAAGAATTAAGATAGATAGGGCTGTTGACAAATTGAACGTTCGCTAAAAAAATTGTCTTTGGACTCTAGTATTGTTCATTCATATTTTTTAATTAATAAATGCACAGAGTTTGAACAAGTTTTTGAGTTCATTTAAAATAATTTGAATGACACATTTTGATTATACTTCGTCAACAAGTTCGTGAGCTCGTATAATAATAATAATAATAATGATAATATAATAATAATTTTATATTATGTAATATAGAAATGTCGAATAAATATCAGCTAAAACTCCTTAATTTAAAATGGCCTATGAACTTTTTTTTGTAAGAATAAGATCAACTGTGCAAAATTAGAGTGAAATTCGAAAGTTCATGTTATAATTTTTTGGAGTCTTTCTTTAGTTCTATTATTTCCTGAGCACTAAAGTAAGGTTAAAAAATGTACAAATGTTGAGGAACATCCAAATCAAGAATGTGGATGACATTTTTATTATTTTATATATTCTAGTCAATTTTTTTAAAGGTGATCATAATTTGGTTTGAAGAAAACTAAAGATCCATCATGACCTATGTGCATCAACTTTTGTTTATTTTAAGACTAAGTTGGATTTGAATTTGGATTTGGTAAATATATATATATATATATATTAATTTTGTTGATTTGATTTTTCTTGTATTTATAATAATTTTTTTTTTTTTTTGGTGAAGTTTTAAGGGTTGGTTGTTTATTTAATGTCCACCTTTTAAACACAAAATATTTACATATTTGGTGTCTAATAGTTCGCGAATATGCTCACGAACACGATCAAACACATATTTTCTTAGCAAACCAAGCTCGAATAATGAGCTAGAGCCGAGCTCGGGCCAAACTTGAACAACCTAAAAAAATTAACAAATATAACACAAACAACTTAAAGATCGGCTCAACTATGTTCATTAATAGCCCTAGGTAGATATAATAGGAGTGTATTGGGATGGAGATTGAATGTAAATCCATTCTTGTCCTATATCCTAGGTTCATATCGAAGGACTTCAATTGATGGATAATGATATGTTACACTTCATCTACTATCTTGATTTTTATTTATAGAACTAGTAATGCATCCGTACGTTACACGGTATATTATATAAAAATTAATTAAAGTTGTATATATAATTTATTAATATATTTTAAGTAATTTTTGTACTAAATCTTAAATATAAACAACATATTTATATTGAAAATATTATTATTATTCTATAACTATATAAATGAATAAGTTTAATAATTTATATGATTTTAATATAATATATTATAATAAAAATGAATTGAATAATACATATCATTTATAACATCTGCAATTGAGATATATTTCCTTCAAAATACACCCTATAATATAAAATAAGTAAATTATTTATTAAATCTAACAATTTAATATGCATAATTTGCGTAAATTAAAATATATATACATAAAATTAAATAACCAATTTATTGATACAATAAAGTGATTATACATTTAGGAACTTCATGAAACACTACATTTTTTGTTGAACTTTTTCCAATATTATCCTTAGAAGAAATCAAAATCTTCAAACCACTTTTACTTGTAACTCTGGATACGGCCACGTACAACTGTCCATGACTAAAGACTGGTTTTTTAAGTAATAATCCAACATGAGATAAAGATTGGCCTTGACTCTTGTTGATCTACATTGCATATTATACAATTATTGGGTATCGAAACTTAAAAGGCAGCCTTGGATCTGATGGGGTAAGAGATAGTCTTGGAATTAAGACCAGTTGACCAACATTATTTCCTGTTAGAACCTTACATTCAAGAAAATGATCTTCAAGCCTAGTTAGCAACAGTCTCGTACCGTTACATAGACCCTTTGAATGATCAATATTCCTCAACAACATAACTGGTGTACCAACTTTTAGAATGAGTACATGATTAGGGACACCAAAACATTTCAAAAAATTCAAAAACTCTGGTGTATGTACATCAGCCAAAATATCTATATTAGAATCTGACTTGCTTGCAGAATCAGAATCAGAATCAGGTATGTCTTTGACTCATGCATGTTCATCTTTATCATATGATCACTTATTGATTCAACCACATCCAGAGTAGGGGTAAGTATAGTCATGTCCTGCAAAAAAGAAGGATCATCAAGATTACTTTGAAAATTGGGATAAGTGCTACTAACAATTGTTCAGATCGGATCTTCTCCAGGTTTCAGCAAAATATCCTTAGGAATATCAATTTCAGCACCATTGTCATGAGGATCACCAATTATACCATCATCTAATGCACCCATCCATTCTGAAAATTTCTTCAAATCATCTCGATCATTGACTGAAATAATGTTTTGCAGCCTCATATTTTTTGTTAGCCTAAGGATGGTGCACTCATCCCAAATATACGAAGAATTAATTGTCGCATGAACAATATCTTGTCTGCTATATTTTGAAATCACTGGAAAAATCTGTCTGAAATCTCCACCCAAAACCACAGTTTTTCCTCCAAAAGTTTTATCTGAATATGCTGAGTTACTCAATTGCATTACATCCTTCAACGTTTTATCCAGTGCTTCTATGTAATTTTTATGAACCATAGGAGCTTCATCCCAAATAATCAACTTACATTTAACTAATAGCTTAGAAAGTTGGCTGCCCTGTTTTATGTTGTATGTGGAATTATCATGTATGTTAACGGGAATAAAAAAATGTGAGTGAGTTGTCCTTCCATAGAAAAGTTTTTCTAGTACCACCATAACCGTACACAAAAAAGACCCCACCTTTATTAGCTACAACAGATCGAATAACTTCATCATAAACATGACGTTGCTCCACATTGAACTTCTTTATAGCAAATCATGTTCTCTTTTCATCTCAACTTTATTGTATGATATTTTATTACATAATCAGGTTGTTCTGTGAAGATGTTGACGATTCAAAATCTATAACGGGCATACCATTATAATCTTGCAATCCCTTTCCAAGAGTTCTCAACATTTTATCCATCTCTATTAAGGCAAGGTTTATGATGTTGTCATCAGACATTATCAAATCTGTAAAATATATTAATTATCTTAACTATTAAATATAAATAATAAAACAAATCCAATAAATATTTTGTAAATAGTAACAATAATTTTATTTTGAATATGCTTGGATAGCTCATCATTCTTCATTGTCTGTACAGAATGGCATCTGACAAATATGTCCAACATTTTTCCCACACAAGTTCTGGACAGCTAATACTTTCAGAAAATAATAATGTCACAAATAAATTTCGCAATAATTGAGCAGATGCCCATTGACTTGCTTCTGCAATACCATCAATGTATTCATCATTCCAGAAGTTCCCTTGCATAGCAAGCATCTCAAAATGTATCGTACTTTACGTTTTCATAAAATTTGAAATCATCATAGCATTTTAGACCCTTAACAAAATTTATGAGTATTCGAGGTAATATGCTTGGCCAGAAACGGGAGGAACATAACACACACGTCCAATTGAAAACCCTCTTGATCTTTTAACCCACTTTCTCTTATCTTTTTTCCAAACAAATTTCTGAGGAATTCCGCGTAAGTAAGTTGTTCCGCTTCCGGGTATTTTTTTGTTTGCTTCCATCAAAGCTAGAAACATACTATGTTATACAGATGGCTTGTTGATAACTTCATTTAATGGATAAAAATCGACAAAAATAATATTTTATTCATCGGGAAAGTGAAACTTAGACGCTCAACTGGAGGATTTCTAAACTGAATCTCAAATCCAAATATTCTCCAAGTTGCTTCACATGGAGATATGTACCTACAATCATAATACATCTTAACTTCATCTACCTCTTGTTCAGTTTCTTCATCCTGCTTACTATGATAAAATGATGCAGTTTCGCGGTCATCCCTTATTCACATACTTAAATAGGTATTTTATGGACCTAGATTGGTTGCACTTCGACATTAATAAGAGCACCGTACTTTAGAAGGAGATATCGATTGTGAGGAACAACAAAGCCATTATCAATCTCAACACCATTTTTTAAAATAGTTCTTCCATCATTTCGCCTTCTATACACTAGATAACATCCCTCATTTATAGTAGTTTTCTGTTTTCTTTTTTGAAAAATGTTTGGTGCAATTTTCTTCTGCGAACATGCAAGGAGAATTCCTCCTCAAGGCTTCACATGGGCCATGAATCCTAAAGTCACGTACTGCAGTATAATATTCAGGATCTGGTACCTCGTCAGGGATTTCAGCTGAAATTATACTGTCAATATGACTTGCAGAAGGATCCCTTCCTTCATTGTCAAGCCAGAGAAGTATGTGGACATGAGACAAACCACATTTATGAAATTCTACAGTATAAACAACTGCAATTGAAACAATACTAATGACTACTATTAATAGAAACATTAACAAAAATCCATTTCATATAAAAATGATTATTGTTAAACATTTTTAAATATATCAAATAACTTTTATTATAATAATGAAAGTTACATGCTATTACGTTACCAAAATCCTTATTCTTATGAAGATCTTCTATCATGCTATCAAGTTTAACCTTAAATACTCGAGATATTATATCTGGATGATCTTCTGATTTAAGACCTCTTTCATCAAGAAAACAAAGTATTTCTAGCCACTTTGGATTGCACGTAAATGTAATAAACAAATCGGGATATCCTGCCCACCTGCAAATTGTCATTGCATCTTGGTAATTTTGTATCATGTAACATGCACCACTAGTAAATGATGGTAGAAGAATTACACGTTTTACTTGCGTTCGAGAAGTTGTCTCACCACACATTATTGCATCCTTAATACCTTTGTACATCTCACACCTCAATTCTCTTTTGTGTGTTCTTACATATTTTAACCTACTAGCTTCAATAATTGTGTATGCATCAACAATATATTGTTGAAATAATATCTTAGATTTAAGAATTGAAGAAGGTTGATCATCCCTTTCCTGCAACTGATATGCAAAGTATTCTCTTGCACTAACCCTCTTTCTTCCATCAGGTTTCTCTAATATATAATCGAAAATTGGAATATCTTCTTTATAACCATCTTCGCCATATGAAAAAAGTAAAGGGTATTGCAAATTAAGATATGAAGCATTAAGTTCATTGATTCGTTGAAGATGCCCAGTTTTAGTCTCCACCAAAATATCTCGATCACCCATATTTTCCTCAAAATCATCAACAATCAGGGCTGCAACTTCAGAAGTTGATGGAAGGTTGTATCTTCTCGTATCACATCCTCTTCTACGTAACAATCTCAACTTTATTATAGAGTGTCCTTCTTGTATCTTTTGTCCAACCATTCTAAATGTTTTGACCAATACATTGTTCTGATCAAGAATATCCTTCAAATCAACAACTATTTCGGCATGAAGCATATTTATTAAGAAAATCAATTTCAAATTTCTTCGCATTTATTAAATGGATAATTTTTCCTTAAGAAATTAAGATTTATACAATATATTACATTTAATAAATAATTTCAAATATTTAATTTTATAATATAATAAAATTAAATTACCTACATCAAGATGTGATTAATCACAGACCAAACCCTCTTTTTATTCATATATTCCTCTTTATTTGCGTTGATTTAGTCATTAACTATAACTTAATTAATGTTTGCATGAGACTATATTTAAGTTACCAAAATTATTAAGTCAACCCATCAAAATTATATCATAATTAGGGGGATTTATTAGTGAATATATAAGCATTAATTTTGATGCTTAATATACAGAATCGGTAATCAAAATTTATGCATATATAATCTATGCATATTTTCTTCCATAAATTAACATTACCAAAATTATTAAGTCAAACTATCCTAATTATAACATAATTAGGGGGATTTATTTGTAAATATATAAGCATTAATTTTGATCCTATATTAATTATTTTAAAGTATTAAAATTATTTCTATATACTAAATTCAAAAAAAATCTTATACAATATTAATAATAGTATTAAAAATTGGAATTTTTTTATTAAGAAAATCAATTTTAAATTTCTCTGCATTTATTAAATGGATAATTTTTCCTTAAGAAATTAAGATTTATACAATAAATAAAATTACATTACCTGGGGTCAAGATGCGATTAATATAGACCAACCCCTATTTGCAGTTAAAATATTTCTCTTTATTTGTGTTGATTTATTCATTAATTGTAACTTAATTAATGACTGCATGAGACTACTACATAATGGTACAATTATGACCACGTTGTTGTAGGCAGGGTTCCATTGTCACTAACTACGCTCAATATTGCGGACAAAATAAATCCTAAAATTTCTTGATTACTCGTAAATACAAAATTCTATAAAATATTGTGGACAAAATGCATACCATTTCATAAAAAATAATCGTACAAATTTAGGAACAACTAACTGTATTTAAAAATATGGTTTAAAAAATTAATTAAAAATCACGCAAACAAAAAAAACATTGACATTGAATATTTCCTACAAAAAGCATTTAAGGAAAGTTTGACCTATTAATTAAGTAAACAATCTTTATGATTGAATGCAAACAATTAGCTTATTGTTTAGTTTAAATATAAAATTAATAATATAAATTTGTCCAACAATTAGATGGTGCCATGTGCACTTCTAGATTTAGTAATAATTTTAGGCGGAAAAATGCAATATTTTCTAATTATATATTGTTTCTACTATTATATATATATATAATAAAAATTACTTAAATACTCTTGAAACAAATAAAAAGTAAGGGTCAAAATGACTCATTGTACACAACTGGATAATTTATTCAATCATAAACCATAAGATCAATTATTAGCACATTTTTTTCTCAAAATATGTGTCTATCCTAGACCTTGTAATAAAATATTTTTTGTCATCTATCAAAATAAACGAACGATAGAAATATACGAAAAATTATTAAATATTATTTTTTTTCGAACAACCAAGTTATAATTTTAAAGGATTGAATTTAAACATGTGGAATTAAAATGTGATTGTTGGGGCTCCACGTCTCTAAGACAAAGGAATGAACAAAAGAATTTAGAATATACATACATATATATATATATATATATAGTTAAATATTTAAAAGTTAAAAGCTCAACTTACATTCAATTTAACTAAAGATCATTCAAACTCAACTCATTTAAAAATTAAATAAATTTAAACATATTTATTAGAACTCAATAATAATTGAAGTAAATTTGCACATATATTCGACTCAATTTGAATTATTTAGTACCTCAATTCCATGTTGACCGGGATACATATGAGTGAGAATGCTCATTTTCATTTGTGCAAATTTATACATTTGTTAAAAATGAATTTGATCTATCATATTTTAGACGGACCGAACTGTAGATTTCTAAACTCATAGTCAATCAAGTCCATTAGCCCATCCTAATGGATTAATTGTTTCATAAACTGGTCCAACACGTTCTAAGTTATTTTAAAAGATGTGTATTAAAATGTAGTAACTATAAACACACAATAGTATTTCGATCAATACAATCTTAATCATTTGTCTATTAAATTTCATACAAACGATCTCAGATGCCAGCTCTAACGATTTATGTCCCGTTGCTTAACTCAACTCTTATCATATCATTGGACAAGTGCCATCTCTAGAGTACCACGTAGTTAAACATGTGCCTATATTCAAGTTTGTAGGGATTCTCATGCCCTTTACTTAACCATCAATTTCTATGAGGGGACCTTTAGAGAACCATTTTTATTTCACCATGTGTCTATATACAGGACACATACTTACAAAACCACAAAATAATAAATAAAAAATTATTCCTTTTGTTTTTCCTACAAAAAATATTGACATTGAATATTTCCTACAAAAAATATATAAATAAAGTTTGACCTATTAATTAAGTAAACAATTTTTATGATTGAATGCAAACAATTATCTCATTGTTTAACTTAAATATAAATTTAATAATAAAAATTTGTCCAACAATTAGATGCTGCCATGTGTATTTTCAGATTTAGTAATGATTTTAGACGCAAAAATGCAATAGTTTCTAATTATGTACTGTTTCTGCTATTATATATATATATATATATATATAGATAATAGAAATTACTTAAATACTCTTGAAACAAATAAATACTAAGGGTCAAAATGACTTCTTTCACAAAATTGGATAATTTATTCAATCATAAACTATAAGATCAATTATTAGCACTTTTTTTTTTCTCAAAATATGTGTCTATCATAGACCTTGTAATAAAATATTTTTTGTCATCTATCAAAATAAACGAACGATAAGGATATACGAAAAATCATCAAATTTTATTTTGCTTTGAACAACCAAGTTATAATTTTAAAGGATTGAATTTAAACATGTGGAATTAAAATGTGATTGTTGGGGCTCCACGTCTCTCTGAAACAAAGGAATGAATAAAGGAATTTAGAATATATCTATATATATATATATATATTTACATATTTAAAAGTTAAAAGCTCAACTTATATTCAATTTAACTAAAGGTCGTTCAAACTCAATTCTATTAAAAATTAAATAAATTTAAACATATTTATTAAAACTCAATAATAATTGAAATAAATTTGCATATATATTCGACTCAATTTGAATTATTTAGTACCTCAATTCCATGTTGACCAGGATACATACAAGTGAGAATGCTCCTTTTTATTTGTGCAAATTTATACATCTATTAAAATGGATTTGATCTATCATATTTTAGATGGATCGAACTGTAGATTTCTAAAATCATAGTCAATCAAGTCCATTAGCCCATCTAATGAATTAATTGCTTCATAAGCTGGTCCAACACGTTCTAAGATATTTCAAAAATATTGTATTAGAATGTAGTAACTATAAACACACAATAGTATTCGATCAATACAATCTTAATCATTTACCTATTAAATTTCATACAAACGATCTCAAATGCTAGCTCTATGTCCTGTTCCTTAACTCAGCTTTTATTGGACAAGTGCCATTTATTTCTAGAGTACCATGTACTTAAACATGTGCCTATATAATCAAAGTATCAAACCAATCAAGTAAACGGAAACACAAGTGTTACGAGGTATCAATAATGAAGACTAAAAAGTTAACAAAAGTACACACATAAAGAGAGATCAGACCACTTGGTCTGATATAAATTTTGTCACCCTATTACAACCCGTACGCGTCATCAATTTATTCTATGTTACTATTTATATTTATTATTGTAACTATTATTTTTAATAATTAAATTAATTATTTCCAAATATATTTAAATAAATATGTTCACAAACTATTAATATACACATTTAAAAAATTATTCAATTTTATTTAATTAATTAAATCAACGAACATAAACAAATGCTTATTGAACTCAAATACAATTTTTAATTTTTTTCGAACACTGTTCGTTTGTGGCCCAAGAAACCCAATCCAATATTATCCCATTCTCCAGAAAAAACAGTCATAGAAAAATTAAAAATTAAAAAATCTCCGAAAGCAGCCACTTCGAGGTAAAGGTTCACTAATGGCGTCATATTTGTTTGTGGATTTTAGCTTTACGGAATTCCACCACAAGCCGTTGAAAAACACCCTCACTTTCCGCCCAATTTTCCTCTATAAATTCTTACCTTGCAAGCAAGTTATAGTCAAATTCAAGTCAAGATACTTCTTGTTCCTGTTATAAAAGCCCACACTCTCTCTCTCTCTCTCTCTCTCTCTCTCTCTACTGTGGTGTCGTTGAAAATCAGGAGATAATTAGTAATCGAACTTCTCCTGATTTTCCCCATTCAAAATGATTCACACTCGTTTATTAGCATTCATTTTAATTCAACTTGCATTTAGTTTCAATCCAGCTTCATCAGCGCCTGAAGGCGCCCTTGTCACAAAGGTTCCTGGTTTTGATGGCAAATTTCCCTCCAAACACTATTCTGGGTAAGAGGAGAACAAAATTTCAAGCCCCTGTTTCTTTTTTCTTTTCCTCCCATGATTGCGCACACACTCACACACTATGTATATTGATTTGTTAGTTTCTCTTGTGGGATTCCAGGTATGTGACTATAGATGAAACTCATGGAAAGAAACTGTACTATTATTTTGTGGAGTCTGAAAAGAATCCATCGACGGACCCTGTTGTTCTCTGGCTTAATGGTGGTCCGGGGTGCTCCAGTTTTGATGGCTTTGTTTATGAGCATGGTAATATCAAATGAGCTTTATTTTAGTTAATTTGCAATAGAACTTTAGTTGATGTAATGCTATATGACTTGGTTTGACTAAAGTTGTTGTCGTTTTACGAAAAGATTATGGGCTTGAGCTTTTTATAGAATCTCCATTGTAGGTAAATATTCCCTAGTTTGGTGATGCTGATTTTTGTTGAACTTTTAAGGGGGCTTTTATGATAAAAAAAGTTTGGCCTTATGTTGGTTCCTATTATGCTTTTGTTGTTGGGAATGATGAGCATTTACTAATTAGAGAATTTTCGGATTAGTTTTGTGAAGTGATTAGTCATCATGTGTAATGTTGTCAATATCTCTGCACATGATCAAGAAATGCATCTCCGTTGATCTTTTCGGTGATTAATAAGTTCAGTCATGTAGTTTGTATGTCGATTTCTTGGTATGTTATTCTTACTCAATAATTGGTGTCTTTTACTACACGCCAAGTGAATGACCAATGATTTGAATGTTACTTTTTGTGTTCTTCCTTCTGCGTCTCCTTCAGAATTCAACCATGATTAGTTATTCTTAAAACTTTGACATTAGCAACAGGAATTTTGGTTGATATACTTGTAAGAATATGCTTTCGAGTGATAACCTATTCAGAGAGAGAGAGAGAGAGAGAGAGTTCTGTAATTTGATTTGCATTTGTTGATAATATATTTTTCTTGTGCTTTCTAAACGCAGGCCCCTTCAATTTTGAGGAGGGAAAGCCACGTGGTAGCCTTCCTACCCTGCACATCAATCCATACAGCTGGTCCAAGGTTATGATTTTCATTGTTATAGACCAAAATCGTGTTTCTTTGATATGCACAGTATGGAAGTGATCCCTTATATTTATGCACTTAAGTAATTCTATATGTTGAAAACCACTTTTTGGCAATCCAGGTATCTAGTGTTATATATCTAGATTCGCCTGCTGGTGTTGGATACTCTTACTCAGGAAATCAATCTGATTACATAACAGGAGACCTAAAAACTGCTTCCGACTCTCACACATTTCTCCTCAAGGTGACATATCCCTCAAAGTTCATTTCTCACATCATAATGTAGTCTCTCTCCCTCTCTCTGTCTCTCTTGATCAACTATAATCTCCAATAACTGTGTATCATCTGGCTAGTGGTTTGAGCTCTACCCAGAATTCCTGTCCAACCCATTTTACATAGTTGGAGAATCATATGCTGGAGTCTATGTGCCGACTTTGACTTATGAAGTAGCTAAAGGTAACAATTTATAACAAGTGAAATGCATCTGTATTGAGGAATACAAAGTGATTTGTTTATTGGAGTTTTGTAGGGATCGATGCTGGCGTAAATCCCACTCTCAACCTTAAGGTATTATTGCATATATTAAAAATCCCATCTCTTGAGAATGGAATTTGCAGCAAGTAAAGTCTTAAATTACAGGGGTACATGGTGGGAAATGGAGTTTGTGATGATGTGATTGACGGCAATGCTCTTGTACCATTCACGCATGGAATGGGCCTTATATCAGATGAACTATTTGAGGTATGAGGTTCTATCCCCCCCCACATAAAAAACATCATGTAAGTGTTGTATTGATTCATATTTAACCATATAAATCTTATTCGATTGTTTGAAAATTTGCAATCAACCAAAAAGGAAAAAAAAAACTCTCAAATTAGAAGGAACGCATTATATCTAATACATTCTCGTACACATGTTTCACCTTGCAGGCAGTTAGTGCTGAATGCAAGGGTAACTATTACAATCCTATGGGTGAGAATTGTGAAAACAAGCTTGCCAAAGTTGATGAAGTAAGATCATGACTCTCTCTCTCTCTGTCTTTCTCTCTCACACACACACACAAATATGCACCCTGTCATTATGTTCATTAGTTTTGTCTCATTTCAGGTTATCAAGGACCTGAACATATACGACATTCTTGAGCCGTGCTATCATGCCCCACGTAGTATAATTCAACTTGAGGAGAATACAAAATTGCCTCTAAGCTTCAGGAGATTAGGTGAGACTGAAAGGCCTTTACCCGTTAGAAAAAGAATGTTTGGCCGTGCATGGCCTTTTAGAGCTCCTGTAAGAGCCGGATACATCCCAACTTGGCCGCAGCTTCTGGGCGAACAAGTCCCGTGCACTGTAAGTAACAAATTCAAAGATTCTTTCTCTAGTACCTGATATATATAATTTATATACACATATATATTCAAGTGCAGTATTTATTTTGCCCTGAAAAGTTCTCTATTAGCCATTTTATTCTTAGTCGTACTTGAAAGTTTACAATACTCGTGTTTGGACAAAACATGTAGAGTGATGAAGTTGCAAGTACATGGCTGAACAATGAAGCAGTTAGGAAAGCTATTCATGCTGACAGTGTAAGATTCATATTTTCTTTCAACTGCCCCCTTTAAGTATTACTGTATTACAGACAGCCCCTTGAGGTTTGTGTTTTTTCTTACAGCCCACCCAATTAATTGATGCAATTTGTAAGGAAACAAGCTCCTGTAGGTTCTTTTCATAATTAGGCTAAACTCTAAAATCATATTGCCAACAGGCAGAGGTAGCTGGAAAGTGGGAGCTGTGCACAGACAGAATTAGTTTTTTTAGTGATGCAGGGAGCATGATCAAATATCACAAGAACCTCACCTCACGGGGGTATCGGGCCCTCATATACAGGTAACACAGAACTATAAGCAATGAAGGTTACCCAAGTTTTGGAAGAACACACACACACACACACAAAAGCACACATGTATATATAATTGCACTTTTTAGATAGTGTGAGGTTATACATATGCTTGCTTTGTTTTTGTGGCAGTGGGGATCATGATATGTGTGTTCCATTTACGGGAAGCCAAGTCTGTGCAAGATCAGTTGGATATAAAACCATTGACGAGTGGAGGCCCTGGATGGTGAATAACCAAGTCGCAGGGTATGTAACAAAAATGATGCCAATTAACTTTTACAATTTTACTTCCCATGGATGGTAGCTCGGCTTCAGAAAATTACCACCTACTTGATCTTTTTTGTGAAAAGTTAAAGAAACTGATTCGCTACGGCTGTTTTGTGCATACAGGTACACTCAGGGTTATGACAAGAATCTCACTTTTCTCACTATAAAGGTAAATACACTTATGCCTAGCTGTTTGTATATAGCAATCTTCACTTAAGAGCTTCCGATTTTTATTATTTTTACTTTAACGCCCTCAATACTTGTATTATCTTTCTTTAGCTCCCTCTACTTACACTTTTTTTACTTTTGCTCGTACTTCAACTTGAACATTTTGATCTCTATACTTCTTTTTGTGTGTGTGTGTGTGTGTGTGACTTTTGTCCCTTGGAGTTCACCTTATTTTGAATTTCTAACAGGCAAAAGTACATTCATTTTTCTGTCATAATATGTTTTCTGAATCACTTGACTTTGCAGGGAGCCGGGCACACTGTCCCGGAATATAAACCGCGTGAAGGACTGGAGTTCTATTCTCGTTGGCTTTCTGGTGTAAAATTCTGAAAGTAGCAATCTCAGACGAAAGATCTTGATATCATAGTGATTAGCTTATTCACCATCCCTATTCCAAGTATCTCATCCTTGATTGATTGTTCGGCACAATGAAGAGATGATCTACCGTTGTTTGTGTCCGAATATAAACCTGTATAAAACTCTCTCCTCTAAATTTATGGGAGGATTGTTTTATTTTCCATCTCAGTTTTCAGTTTTCAGCACAAGAATCGAAGATGTGTTAATTTTTGTGCATAAAGTAAAATGTTGCAAGTGGATGGCTCCCTTTGCATGATAGTGGTCGAATGTTACTGTATTATATTAGATGAATTAATAGCTGTGAGATTCATACTTTGAAAATGTAGTTAAATATGATGTTTTATTGGAATAGTATAAGTAAGTTATATGATAATGGTTTAATGTCTTGTATTATATTACATGAATTGGTAGTGGTTAGATCTCATTTATATTTAATTTGGATATAATGACTGATTTGATAAAAAATTTGGGTAAAAACCAAACATAATTTATTTATAGTATAAAATTGAGAAATGAATTTTTAAAACTAATAAAACGAGTCCTTAGTTTTCTATATTTTCATTTTACCATGTCAAATATCTTGGAAAAAAAAGACGTAATTTTGTCTAGGGACGACAGTTATGAATGAATAGTATTTCATGACTAGATTATTATACACACAAACATATTTTGGCTAATTTATATTGGAGAACTGTGCATGTTAATTAGAGATATCAAATAAACACAAGTGATTACACACACACACACACACACACATATATATATATATAGCTACATATACAAATATATTTTTTATAGGATGTAACAAGAAAATTCAAAACAAATCCTTGCAAGTTCTTGGGCCCAATATATAACATATCATAGCAACAAAAATTTTGAACTTCCTCTTCCCACCCCTGGTATTTGTTGTTATTGAAAATATCAAACGGGTGGGTATTAACACGTGTCCGTTTATTCAATATGAGAGAGAAACTAGTATTTTTCTCGTACGTTATATAGTTAATAATAATTTATAATATAATAATATAATAAATTAATAATAATATACTTTTTTATATAAAATATATAATTATAAAAAATATATTTTTAATAAAACTTATTTAATATCTAACAATATAAAAATATATTTAATGTATGACAAATATTTAATATTTAAAAAATATTTTTTTATATATGTAATATGATTATCAAATTAAAGATCATAAAAAGATGATTATTTTAATATATTTTTCATGAAAAATGAATTGAGATAAAAAAATTATTATCATTTGAAAATTAGAGTAAAAAATAAAAAAAACTAAAAAAATGTGATTGAACTGATACTTTCTAAAAATAGAGAGCGCATTTAGGACAAAAATGATATTTCTGTAAATTTTTGTACGTGTCTTGCTTTTATATAGTTATAAATTGAGGATATTTAAATAAATTACAAAAAAAAAAATTAAAATACTTGATTTTAAATTTTAAATTTTTGAAAATCCGGTTCCTAAATGATTTCATATTTAAAAAGCAATAAATAAAATTATATTCTCTTAACGCATTAGACAATGACCAAATCTGACAACTTCCCCAAGGAAAGTAAGAAATTTACCTATAAAGCGTGAAACTTGTACTGGATCATAACTTCATTTTTTAATTTCACCAATATTTTAAATTCCAGAAAAAAAGACAAAACTAAATTGATCAACTAAACTTAATTGTAGCAATTTTGTTATTTTTATTTTGTATGATGTGTTTGTTCATATTTTAATTGTTAGGAATACGGGCCGAACTAGTGTAGGATAAAAGGTATACTTGTCTCTCTAAACACGACGTAAGTGCTATATACTTTAAGTAGTTATTAAATGTTTAAAGAGTTATGTTGGTTTAACAGATTATATATTTTATGTGAGAATAAACGATACAAATTTGAATATCATGCGAGTTAATTATATAATTTTTGATATATTTGTATTGAAATCAATGAATTCAAGTGTGATTTTTTTATGAATTAATTATGTAGTTTTATAAAAAAAAAATTATAATCATTAGGTTAAAAACACAAGACGTGACCTTTTAATGAAACTTATTAGGTCACTAATTAAATAGAGTGGCAAAGTCAATTGTTCATTAATAACTCAATCGTTTAATAAAACATTAAATTGTTATATTTAACTATTTTTTAAATATTTTTAATCGTTTTCAATATACATAAACACACACACACACACACACACACACACACATATATATATATATATATATATATTGATTGAATAATATCCATTGATATAAAGAAACCTTCAAATATAAGTAAAAAAAAAAAAAAAAAAACAATAATTTTTATTGATAATTTTGAGTTGTATGAACTTAAATATTAAATTTCTCAACAAAAAAAAAAAAAAAAAAAGAAAGAAAGGTTGAATTAATAAATAAATTTATTTTTTATTTAATATTATTTTAGAAGAAATTTAATTGAATAATATGTACTTTCATTTTTGTTAAATTAGTTATTGTCCCTCAAATTTATAAATCTCAGATATTAATACACACTAAAAAAAACCATTAATGGAGTTTGCCAGCTTTTCATCGAAATTAGAAGCTATTCTAACATTCTGAAAAACTGCAATAAATAACAAACATTGAACAATCTCTAACATTGTAGAATTGAGGAAGTATTTTCTTACAGTTTACCATGAGAAATACTAGCTTTTTCTCCCTCCTAACACCGTTGTTTGCGTTGGCCTTTGGCTTCAAGACAGCTTCATCAGCACCTGAAGCTGCTCTTGTTGAAAACGTTCCTGGTTTTTCTGGCAGTCTCCTTTCCAAACACTACTCTGGATGTGTAAGAATGTTCAAGATTTCTTGTTTTTCTTTTGCGTTTATTGATGTATTTTATAGTTCCAAAACATAATGGGTCTTTTCTTATTTTTCATTTTAATGTTTGTGTTTGTGCTGACTATAGGTATGTGACAGTTGATGAGACTTATGGGAGGAAATTGTACTATTTTTTTGTTGAGTCAGAAAGGAATCCATCTACAGACCCTGTTGTTCTATGGCTTAATGGTGGTCCTGGATGCTCTAGCTTTGATGGATTTGTTTATGAGCATGGTTATTAATGGAAGCTTCACCATTTTTCTTGCTTTAATCATTGATTTCTGCTAATATTTATGTTAAAATGCTGCCTCTCGCTCTCTCTCTCTCTCTCTCTTCCCAAAAGGCATTGACTTCGGGTGTTTACATGTAATGATTCTCAATCTGGTGGAGCTTTGCATGAATACTTGAGTGAGAGTATATTTGGGGTAAATTGGTTCTGATGTGTGTGTTCAGGGTTGTCAAATTAAAGTCGTGATGAACTTTTAGATTCCTTTTGCAAATCAAATTCAATCTCTTACATGATGTCTTTTATAACATGGAAAGAAAACTACCAATGAATTCATGCCATCAATGTCATGCTTAGAATGTTAATGTTAGAGCATTGACTTTAGTTAATGTAATAAATAAGTCCAAAAGAAAATCAAGATTACTCCCTTTGGTTTTCCTTGGCTGAGAGAGTGATTTTCCATGCATTTCCAATTGCAGGCCCCTTTCATTTTGAGGCGGGAAAGCTTCGTGGTGGCCTTCCTACTCTGCATCTAAATCCATACAGCTGGTCCAAGGTTATGATCTTCAATGTTATTGATTTATTCCTGTTTCTGTTGTTGCTTGATTGAAGCCAGCTTTGTGATCATTTTAGCCTTTTCTTCAGGTATCTAGCGTTGTATATCTAGACTCTCCAGCTGGCGTTGGATTCTCTTACTCGGGAAATGAATCCGATTACACCACAGGAGACCTAAAAACTGCTTCTGATTCTCACATATTTCTCCGCAAGGCGCTCTTCTTGAATTGAATGAATTTTTGTAAGTCTGAGTTAACCAACTAGTAGCTTTGTTTGTCGATCATGTTAGTGGTTTGAGCTCTACCCGGAATTCCATTCCAATCCGTTTTACATATCTGGACGATCGTATGGTGGAATTTATGTGCCGACTTTGGCTTATGAAGTGGCTCATGGTAATTATCTGTAACATGTCAAGTGCACTGATTCTTTATTAAGGGTGTAAGAACTGATCTTATTATTGTGATTCTGTAGGAATCGATGCTGGTATAAAGCCCGTTATCAACTTTAAGGTATTACATGGTAGAACTTAAATCGTTAAACATGTATCTGCCTTGAGCAAGTTTTAAAAATTACAAGGGTACATGGTGGGAAATGGAGTTACAGATATGGAGTATGATGGGAATTTTCTCGTACCGTTCACTCATGGAATGGGACTTATATCTGATGAACTATATGAGGTATTTTTACAGCTGATATTTTACCTTCTATTCTGTTTGTGTTTCATAGATCAAAGAATGATATAAATTTGCATGCTACTACTATCTTACATTGAGTCGAATTTGTCTCTTCAAACATGTTTTTCATAGCACCTGCAAAAAATTCGGAGTAAATTGAGAATGAGGGTTTAATTTAGAAGGAACATATAACGTCTTGTAGCTACAGCGTTTCATAGTTCTTAATTCACATTTGCAGGCAGCTAAAGGCGAATGCCACGGTAAATACTGCAATACTGAGAGTGAGAACTGTGAAACAAGCTTGCAGAAGTTTATAAAGTAAGATATATAGCTACCTAATTTACACAAATTTTGTAAAATGCTATGTTTTTGTTTTTTTTTGGTTTAGTCTTAAGTTTTGAGTCAATTTAGGAACTCGAGGGTCTAAACAAGTACGACATTCTTGAGTCGTGCTATCACGCCCCAGAAAGTAAGATTCAACTTGAGAATACAAAGTTGCCACTAAGCTTCAGGAAATTGGGCGAGACGGAAAGGCCATTACCTGTTAGAAGAAGAATGTTTGACCGCGCTTGGCCTCTTAGAGCTCCTGTAAAAGACGGGTTTGTCCCAACGTGGCCACAACCTGTTAAAACTGGACATCTCCCATGTACTGTGAGCAACACAAACTTTCTCTAACAGATCCAATAATTATAGTTAAAATATTAAACCATCGCGAGCCAAGTCTATGCGCGTTACTAGTATTCCTAAGTCGCGTACTGTCTTGGATAAAACATGTAGGACGATGAAGTTGCAACTGCATGGCTGAGCAATGAAGCAGTTAGTAAAGCGATTCATGCTGAAAATGTATGATTAATTATCTTTAATCAAGTTCTCGTTTTTTTGAAGCAGTGTGCTGAAATCATATCTGGACCAGGAACATGTAGCTGGTAAGTGGGAGCTATGCACAGATCGAATTAATTTTATCACGATGCAGGAAGCATGATCAAATATCACAAGTACGTAACGTCACAGGGTTATCGAGCCCTCATATACAGGTAGGTAGATTTCATTCTTTTTTAGCTAAGACAAATACATTTTTAGAATTTGTTGGTCCGAGTTTTGATTGTACGGGTCAGTATCCATGGAGTAGGATTTCCCTCAATGCTTGCAACAAATGGATCATCAAACATAGGCTCTGAAACTAAAACAAAAGAACGGATTTTTCTTTAATTTATATCGGAATTTGAATGAGAATTTCGAGTTTTCTGTATAGGTTGAAGAACTACAACGAGTTTTCTTGAAATAAATGCTTTCTATTGATTAACGAGCTTGCTTCGTACGCTGGCAGTGGGGATCACGATATGTGTATTCCGTTTAAGGGAACTGAAGCGTGGACTAGATCGATTGGATATAAAATCATTGACGAACGAAGGCCTTGGATTGTAGAAAACCAAGTTGCAGGGTATGTCGCAAAACAAATCATCTTCATTGTAAGTAGTTTGTAGCCAAAACCAATTCCAATGCTTGTTTTGTGCACACAGGTACATTGTGGCTTATGATTACAATCTCACCTTTCTTACAATAAAGGTATGCACTGTTAGAACCTGTTGTAATAAGTTTAACTTGCTCAGACATACTAGAGCCGGCATATTGAGCGGCCCGGGCTGGTTCGGTGTAAATTGTCTTCGGCCACAGTTTTGTTGGCCCAACTCATTTCATCTATACTAAAATAATAATAAAGTAGTTTGAAGATAATTTCCTCGTTCATTTTCAAAATCTAAGAAAATATTTTTGAAGAAGTAAGTGTGAACTTTTGATTATTATTTTTTTCTTTTTTTGGAAACATATTTTCTAATTTATAAAATACCGTATTTTGGGATTTTACTTCGACTTTTATGCACAATATTTTAATTAATTATCTTCTGAGAATATTTATTTTGATATACCATGTTGTTTGGAATCTACGGTAAAAATTTTACGAAAAATTAAATTCATAAAAAATTACAATTTTACCCCTAAAGGGTAAACAAACTGAGTATTTGTTAAATTTTATAATATTTCATCAAACATTAGATTACAGATTAATTAAATTAATGAATTTATTAGTAAATTATCTAATTCTAAGCAATGTATGCATTAAAAATATGATTTTAAATCATATTACGCGTAAAGAAAGTTCACGTTAAAATTTAACTTTATTGACAAAAAATGCACCATAACTTTACTCCTTTAGTTAGAACACTTTGTAATTTGAAGACTATCACTAAAATAATATGTGGAATCTACTGTAAAAATTTTAAGAAAAAATAAATTTCATGAAAAATTATGATTTTGTCCATATTGGGTAAAAAATTGAGTATTTGTTAAATTTTATAATATTTCATCAAACATTAGATTACATATTGATTAAATTAATGAATTTATTAGTAAATTATCACATTTTAAGTAATGTATGCATCAAAAAATATAATTTTTAAACCACATTACACATAAGCAAATTTCACGTTAAAATTTAACTTTATTGACGAGAAATACACCATAAGTCTTACACCGTTGGTCAGAACACTTTGAAATTTGGAGATTATCACTAAACTAGTGTGTGGAATCTACTGTAAAATTTTCAAGCAAAATTAAATTTCATGAAAAATTACGATTTTGCCCCTATAGGGTAAAAAACTAAGTATTTATTAAATTTAATTATATTTCATCATACATTAGATTATAGATTGATTAAATTAATGAATTTATTAGTAAATGATCTAATTCTAAGCAATGTATACATCAACAATATGATTTTTGAACCACATTACGCGAAAGAAAAATTTCATGTTGAAATTTAACTTTATTGACGAAAAATACACCATAACTCTTACACATTTGGTTAAACACTTTGAAAATTTGAGATTATCACTTAAATAATGTGTGGAATCTACTGTAAAAGTTTCAAGAAAAATTAAATTTCATGAAAAATTAATATTTTGCCCCTATATGGTAAAACACTGATTATTTGTTAAATTTTATAATATTTAATCAAACATTAGATTATAAATTGATTAAAGTAATGAATTTATTAGTAAATGATCTAATTTTAAGCAATATATGCATCAAAAATATGATTTTTGAACCACATTGCGCGTAAGAAAATTTCACGTTAAACTTTAACTTTATTGACAAAAATGCACTATAACTCTTACACCTTTGGTCAGAACACTTTGAAATTTGGAGAATATCACTAAAATAATGTTTGAAATCTACTGTAAAATTTTTAAGCAAAATTAAATTTCCTGAAAAATTACGATTTTGCCCCTATAGGATAAAAACTGAGTAGTTGTTAAATTTTATAATATTTCATCATACATTAGATTATAAATTAATTAAATTATTGAAATTTATTGGTACACAATCTAATTCTAATCAATATATGCATCATAAATATGATTTTTGAACCACATTACGCGAAAGAAAATTTCACGTTAAAATTTAACTTTATTAACGAAAAATACACTATAACTCTTACATTTTTTGTCAGAACACTTTGAAATTTGGAGATTATCACTAAACTAGTGTGTGGAATCTATTGTAAAAAATTCAAACAAAATTAAATTTCATGAAAAATTACGATTTTGCTCATATAGAGTAAAAACACTGAGTATTTGTTAAATTTTATAATATTTAATCATACATTAGATTACAGATTGATTAAATTAATGAATTTATTAGTAAATGATCTAATTCTAAGCAATGTGTGCATCAACAATATGATTTTTGAACCACATTATGCGAAAGGAAATTTCATGTTAAAATTTAACTTTATTGACGAAAAATACACCATAACTCTTACAGCTTTGGTCGGAACACTTTGAAATTTGGAGGTTATCACTAAACTAATGTGTGGAATCTACTGTAAAAATTTTAAGAAAAAATAAATTTCTTGAAAAATTACAATTTTGCCCCTATAGGGTATAAAAATTGAGTATTTGTTAAATTTTGTAATATTTCATCATATATTAGATTATAAGTTGATTAAATTCATGATTTTTTTAGTACACAATCTAATTCTAAGCAATGTATGCATCAAAACTATGATTTTTGAATCACATTACGCGAAAGAAAATTTCACGTTAAAATTTAACTTTATTGACGAAAAATACACCATAACTCTTGCACCTTTGGTCGGAACACTTTGAAATTTGGCGATTATCACTAAACTAATGTGCGGAATCTACTGTAAAAATTTCAAAAAAAAATAAATTTTTTAAAAATTACAATTTTGACCCTATAGGGTATAAAAATTGAGTATTTGTTAAATTTATAATATTTCATCTTACATATTAGATTACAGATTGATTAAATACATGATTTTTTTAGTACACAATCTAATTCTAAGTAATGTATGCATAAAAAATATGATTATTGAACCACATTACGCAAAAGAAAATTTCATGTTAAAATTTAAATTTATTGACGAATAATACACCATAATTCTTACACCTTTGGTCGGAACACTTTGAAATTTGGGGATTATCTCTAAACTAATGTGTGGAATCTACTGTAATAATTTCAAGAAAAATTAAATTACTTGAAAAATTACGATTTTGCCCCTATTGGGTAAAAAAACTGAGTATTTGTTAAATTTTATAATATTTCATCAAACATTAGATTACATATTGATTAAATTAATGAATTTATTAGTAAATGATCTAATTCTAAGCAATGTATGCATCAACAATATAATTTTTGAACCACATTACACGAAAGAAAATTTCACGTAGAAATTTAACTTCAACGAACTCTAACACCTTTGGTCATATAACTTTGAATTTTGAGATCATCACTAAAATAATGTGTGGAATCTACTGTAAGAAATTTCAAGAAAATTAAATTTTATGAAAAATTACGATTTTGCCCCTATAAGGTAAAAAAGTTGAGTATTTGTTAAATTTTATAATATTTCATCAAACATTATATTATAGATTGATTAAAGTAATGAATTTATTAGTAAATGATCTAATTCTAAGCAATGAATGCCTCAAACATATGATTTTCGAACCACATTACGTGCAAGAAAATTTCACATTAAAATTTAACTTTATTGACAAAAAATGCAACATAACTCTTTACACCTTTGGTCAGAACACTTTAAAATTTGGAGAATATCACTAAAATAACGTGTGGAATCTACTGTAAAAATCTCAAGCAAAATTAAATTTCATGAAAAATTACGATTTTGCCCCTATAGGGTAGAAAAATTGAGTATTTGCTAAATATTATAATATTTCATCATACATTAGATTATAGATTGATTAAATTAATGAAATTATTAGTAAATGATCTAATTCTCAGCAATGTATGCATCCATAATATGATTTTTGAATCACATTACACGAAAACAAATTTCACGTTATAATTTAACTTTGTTGACGAAAAATACTCCATAACTCTTACAACTTTGGTCAAAATACTTTGAAATTTAGAGATTATCACTAAACTAATATGTGGAATCTACTGTAAAAATTTCAAGTAAAATTAAATTTCATGAAAAAATATGATTTTGCCCCTATAGGGTAAAAAATTGAGTATTTGTTTAATTTTATAATATTTCATCATACATTAGATTACAAATTGATTAAATTAATAAATTTATTAGTATAAAATCTAATTCTAAGCAATGTATGCATCAAAATATGATTGTACAACCACATTATGTGTAAGAAAATTTCACGTTAAAATTTAACTTTATTGACAAAAAATGCACAATAACTCTTACACCTTTGGTCAAAACACTTTGAAATTTGGAGAATAGCACTAAAATAATGTGTGGAATCTACAGTAAAAATTTCAAGAAAAATTAAATTTCATGAAAAATTACAATTTTGCCCCTATAGGGTAGAAAATTTGAGTATTTGTTATATTTTATAATATTTAATCATGCATTAAATTACAGATTGATTAAATTAATGGATTTATTAGTACACAATCTAATTCTAAGTAATGTATGCATAAAAAAAATGATTTTTAACCACATTACGCGAAAGGAAATTTCATGTTAATATTTAACTTTATTGACGAAAAATACACCATAACTCTTACACCTTTGGTCATAACACTTTGAAATTTGGAGATTATCACTACACTATTGTGTGGAATCTACTGTAAAAACTTCTAGAAAAATTAAATTTAATGAAAAATTACGATTTTGTCCCTATAGGGTAAAAAATTGTGTATTTGTTAAATTTTTAAAATATTTCATAATACATTAGATTACATATTGATTAAATTAATAAAATTATTAGTAAATGATCTAATTCTAAGCAATGTATCCATCAACAAAATGATTTTTGAACCACATTACGCGAAAGGAAATTTCACGTTATAATTTAACTTTATTGACGAAAAATACACCATAACTCTTACACATTTTGTCAGAACAATTTGAAATTTGGAGATGATCACTAAACTAATGTGTAGAATCTACTGTAAAAATTTCAATAAAAATTAAATTTCATGAAAAATTACGATTTTGCCCCCATATGGTAAAAAAACTGACTATTTGTTAAATTTTTTAATATTTAATCATACATTAGATTACAGATTGATTAAATTAATGAATTTGTAAATGATCTAATTCTAAGCAATGTATGTATCAACAATATGATTTTTGAACCACATTACGCGAAAGAAAATTTCACGTTGAAATTTAATTTTATTGAAGAAAAATACACAATAACTCATACACCTTTGGTCAGAACACTTTGAAATTTGAAGATTATCACTAAACTAATGTGTGTAATCTACTGTAAAAATTTCAAGAAAAATTAAATTTCATGAAGAATTACGATTTTGCCCCTATAGGGTAAAAAACTGAGTATTTGTTAAATTTATAATATTTCATCAAACATTAGATTACAGATTGATTAAATTAATGAATTTATTAGTAAATGATCTAATTCAAAGTAATGTATGCATCAAAATATGATTTTTGAACCACATTACCTGTAAGCAAATTTCACGTTAAAATTTAACTTTATTGACGAAAAATGCACAATAACTCTTACACCTTTGGTCACAACACTTTGAAATTTGGAGAATATCACTAAAATAATGTTTGGAATCTATTGTCAAAATTTCAAGCAAAAATTAAATTTCATGAAAAATTACTATTTTGTCCCTATAGGGTAAAAAAACTGAGTATTTGTTAAATTTTATAATATTTCATCATGCATTAGATTACATATTGATTAACTTAATGAAATTATTAGTAAACGATCTAATTCTCAGCAATGTATGCATAAACAATATGATTTTTGAACCACATTACGCAAAAGGAAATTTCACGTTACAATTTAACTTTATTGACAAAAAATGTACCATAACTCTTACACATTTGGTCAGAACACTTTGAAATTTGGAGAATAACATTAAAATAATGTGTGGAATCTACATTAAAAATTTCAAGAAAAATTAAATTTCATGAAAAATTACGATTTTGCCCCTATAGGAAAAAAAATTGAGTATTTGTTATATTTTATAATATTTAATCATGCATTAAATTACAGATTGATTAAATTAATGGATTTATTAGTACACAATCTAATTCTAAGTAATGTAAGCATAAAAAATATGGTTTTTGAACCACATTACGCAAAAGAAAATTTCACGTTAAAATTTAACTTTATTGACGAAAAATACACCATAACTCTGACACCTTTGGTCAGAACACTTTGAAATTTGAAAATTATCACTAAACTAATGTGTGGAATCTACTGTAAAAATATCACTATCTTTATGTAAACTAATGTTTGAACATTGTTAATATTTATCCTTTAAATCAAATAAGAATACACTATATAGTTATATCAACTCACCATTATGCGAGGAAAATCAAGATTTCAAGTCACAACCACCCCATCAAGAAAAAAGTTTTTGCAAATGTGCAAATGAAAGCTACACATTATGTGCTTCTTCTTTTTTTGAGTTAAAAAGTACCAAAATTTATGACAAAAGTCGTGTTCGTAACTAAAATATATTATTTTCGTTCTAAAAATTGATTGATGTGTTGCAAGAGTGCACCTTTTTTTTTTTTTTTTTTTGTTAATTTGATAAATGTATAATTCTCTAACAATTATAGATTTGCACTTACACAATGTCACTTAGTTGTTAATTTGGCTTATTTAATTATGTATAAATTGTTAATAAAATAAAATTTTCAATTTTTGACTTCAATTAATAAAACCTTATTCGAGAAAAAAAAATTATGTATTTGAAATATGAATCTTATTCGAGGAAAAAAAATCAGTTTTTCAAACTAGACCTTGGTATTTGAAATTATAAAGCTTATTCGAGAAATATTATTTTTGAAACAAGATTCCCTTTTTGGGACGGAAGGTGTAGTTCTTTATTCTAAGAAAAAAGAAATATATTAAATATATTTATTTTGATATATTAATAGCAAAAATGCAATATCTATTGACTATGTGAAAATTGTAATGCCACTAAATAAACTGACCAATGTACCGTTAGGGGATGTTTGGACTGGCCTTCACACAACTCGCTGTGGGTTGCGCACAATCTTCAGTGTGTTTGTATATGGTTGTGGATTGGGGATCGATCCAATCCATACTTATACCAACCTACCCCGCCGACCCCCTTTTGCAACTGTCCCCACTTTCCGTGATGTATCCCCCCTCTTTCTCTCTCTTTCACGTTCTTTTAGGAGCATTATTTACTAGGTTGCTCTCCTCTCTCTCTCTCTCTCTCTCTCTCTCTCTCTCTCTCTCTCTCTCTCTCTCTCTCTCCTTTTGTCATTATTAGTACCCCTTCAAAAAATCTGAGGATTGCTCTCCTCTCTCTCTCTCTCTTTCACGTGACTCTCCCTCTCTCTCTCCTTTTGTCATTATTAGTACCCCTTAAAAAAATCTGAGGATTGCTCTCCTCTCTCTCTCTCTCTCCCTCTCTCTCTCTCTCTCTCTCTCTCTCTCTCTCCTTTTGTCATTATTAGTACCCTTCAAAAAATCTGAGGATTGCTCTCCTCTCTCTCTCTCTCTCTCTCTCTCTCTCTCTCTTCCACGTGACTCTCTCTTTCTCCCTCTCTCTCCTTTTGTCATTATTAGTCAAGTAGACTCCTGCAAAAAATCTGAAGAAAGCAAAAGCAAAATCTGAGGAAAGCAAAAGCAGAAGCATTCAAAGCCCTCTCTTCTCTACTTCCCCCCTTCCTTCGCTCTCTCTCTCTCTCTCTCTCTCTCTCTCTCTCTCTCTCTCTCTCACGTGGTTGTGATTGTTGTCTTTCCAAAGATCACTATTAATGCTAGTACTATTCCAATTAATTCTATCACTGCACCATCCAACTTTTTACGGAACTTTCTTCTGGCTTCTCATATCTCTCTTTTATCTCTTCCTTGTTTCTCTCTTTTGCTTCTCATTTCTCTCTTCATCTTCATGGCTCACCATTTTATTTGTTTCCTCTCCAACCAAATTTCTTCTTTTTTTCTCCGATTTTATAATTTTTGGTTAATATCCCATTTTTTCTGGTTTGCTTATTGCTATGCGGTCTTCTTCCGACTTTTGTATTTATATTTCTTTATTATTGAGATTTGCAATTTTGACTGTATACATTTGAAATTTTGGGGTCTTCCTCTAATTAAGGCATGACTAAACTGTTGTCTCTGGTTTTCTTGCAACTTTACACTATTTGCAGGTCAAAAACGACAAGATTTTGGCAAAGAATATATCTGTGAAAGCTGCTCTACTTCTTCTTTACTTTTATTCGTTGCAGATAACTATTGTCATTTCATTACTTTTTCTGTAAAAAAAAATTCGGTCTTCATATTTATGAGCATTGTAAGAAGTATTTATATAGTGGAGCGATGGTTAAAATTTCACACACACCTCACACACTGTGCACTAGATCTTCTATATCAAAGTATAAACTTCGTCCATTGAGTTTCAAGTGTGGTTGTGGCTGTCGTCTCGTTGCTGAATCGGTTGGGAGCTCCAACTCTCCTGTTTTCTTTGAAAAAAAGGTAAATATGTTCGTGTGGTATGTTGTTTGTTTCTTGCTGAACATTGTTCTGGTGATTTTTTTTATGTTTATTTGTTACAACTATGAAAGCATGTTAGTTGATTTCAAGTAATCTTGTTTGTCTTACAACTAATATGAAGGCATGTTAATTGTTTGTTTATATGAAGGCATGTTAATTGTTTGTTTCTGCAACTATGAAGGCATGTTAATTGTTTGTTTCTACAACTATGAAGGCATCTTGTTTTTATTTCTAGTAATTTTCCTATATTTTCTCAATGATTATTCTAAATTCTGTCTCTATCATGCATGGATTTCTATCTTGGTTTAATGAAATTTTAATTTCGTGCGTGATGCGTGAGATGTATTCTAGCTGTATTATGCCTAATTTTGTTATTCTCATTCCTGAAAATTTATGTGTGTTATGTCTGCAATATTATGCCTCTCCTATGCTTTACTGTTTTTCTATTCATGGTTTCCCTTTTTATTTTAGAGAGTGTAGTTTTAAATAAATTAAATAATTATCTACGATCACAAGCTAGCAAGCCCTTTAGTTTATTTTTCTGTTTTTGTTTTTTTCTGTGTATTTAACATTAATTTTTGAGATATGCATGTTCTTAATTATTTGCTTAAACTGATTATTTGTTTTTAGGATATCTTTTTAATAAGGATTTTGCTTATTGTGATCGCTTATATCAATGGATTTGTTCTTTCATACTTATGAAACTTTTTCATAGTTTCATAGATTAATGAACAATCCAACATTTTTTTTTTTGAAAAATCATCACATTTATATCTATGCCTTGTAAAAAGTGGAAATAATATTTGATTATATTAGTGACTTTTTGGTGGAATAAATGTCGGAATAAATCATCAGTTTTTGATGTACATTGTAATTTTATTTATTTTTAAGTATCTTTCAATGTAATAAATGTTGGTTATATTATAATTCATTTGATTATATACATTCATTATTGGATTATATATTTTGCACACACACACACACACGTTTCCATCAAAATGTGTGTTCTTCCAACGTGAATAGTATTTCTTTGAAACTTGTTTTCCACAGTCTTTCTCAAGGAAAAAAATATTTGTTTAATGAGAATTTATGTTTAATTCATTTTATAATCAAATATTTGCTTCATAATACAAATAAAATAAATAAACAATTAAAATAAATGCTATTATTTCTTCTGCACTTAATAATTAATAATTATCTGTATAATAATAATTAATAATTTTTTTGTTAGATGGCTAGGAGTATTATAGCCGAAAAAGTGAGTTGGACTCGAGAAAATGAGTCTCAATTTATCGTTTTCTGCCACCAAGAGTATCTCAACGGTAATCTCATTTCCTTGTCCTTCTCTAACCTCGTGCTACAATCCATTTGTGACAAGTTGAATGCTGTCACAAATGATCGTTCTCGCTACACTCTACAACAGTGTCGTAACAAATTGAAAAATCTAAAACGGGCATGGAGATTATTGTACGATCTGAGGTACAAGCGGGGGTCGGGCTTACAGTGGTGTTATGAGAAAGACGATGATCGAGCCTAAGGATATTTTGATACAAATTTACAAAGTAATTCCTATTACTTTTTTTTCTTACAAAAATAACAACTTGACATAAAACAAAATCAAATATATTTACTTTGTTAAAAACTTATAAGAGCATCGTGACAACAAAGGCTTTCTTAAACGGGGATTGTCGCACTTCGACTTGTATACCGATTTGTTCAGTAACAACACAGCTACTGGTGATGAGGCGCATTCTAGTGCTCATCTCCCTACCGAGGATGAAGTTGAAGATGAAATATCCACTCCTAGAGCTGTTCCCACCTGGTCTGGTGGTAGCACATTGAGTCCGAAGTTGGACCCTCAAGATGGCCCAACTGAGGTCTGACAATATGGTCGAAGACGTTCCTCTATGTCAGCTGAAAATGATGAGGCGCTTGTTCGAACGCCGAACCATTTTGATGAGTACCTAACCAAAAAAATGGCTCAACCAACGGCGGACGATAACGACTTCCAACAGTGTTATGCTACAGTGCATGCAATGGAGGAAGTCCCACTTCGCATCCAGATGAAGGCATGCGAAAAGTTACGTGACCGTGCAACGCGCCATATGTTTCTTTCTTTCACCGATGATGACAAGCGCGCTTGGGTGGGAACTTTAGTTTGAGATGGGGTGGGGTGTACTATTTATATAATATTATATATGTTGTTAGTTGTATTTGTTATCAGTTGTGTTTGTTGCCAGTTGTGTTTGTTTGTTATGACTTTTATTTAGGGGGGTGTGTTCCCTATTTCGAACATCATTAGATGCATATTTCATAATTATTATATGATCGTGATGTTCACGAAATTTTCCAATCATATATTAATGTATGTGTGACTATGCAATGTGCTCATTTTATGGCTGAAAAGTAGTTTTATTTATTTCTTTATTTATTTTTTAATGCATGCTAACTTATTTGAATTTCTTGTTTCATATTATTTACTTTTATAGGGTTAATTCAATTATGGCAAACTCTGATGATGATAACTTATCTAACGCCCCCCGCTGGTCTGGTGATTCAGACTCTTCAGATGAAGAAGTCATTATGCGTTTCATGGCTCAAGTAGTACTTCCGAACGTACAACGTCAAGAGCCGGTTCCAGAAAATACCTCGCGATTGCGAGGTAGTGATTGGGTGGGAGAGATATTAATGGGTACCGACAATCGATTTAATAGAAATGTTCGGATGACAAGGCCTTGTTTCCATGCCCTTGTTGATTTGTTGACCACAAGAGGCTTGTTACCTCATTGCCAGCAAACTCGAGTTTTCGGTATTGAGTCTGTAATGATTTTTCTCCGAACAGTATCCATGCATTTGCGACAACGAGATACTATGGAACGTTTCCAACACTCGCTCGAGACTGTTAATCGCCATGTTCACCGTGTGATGAATGCATTGGTCTCACTAGCTCCGGAGTTTATTGGTCCACCTAATTTCAATCATATCAATCCGAACATTCTATACAATCTGAGTTTCTACCCTTATTTTGAGGTGATTTCATAATTCTAATCAAATTTTTGTTTCAAACATTTATTTTGTTATTATCATCATCATCATCATCATTCATTGACAATAAATGGTACAAAATAGGGTGTTGTTGGAGCTTTGGACGGCACACTAATTCCTGCATGGGTACCAGCGAACCGTGCGAATGTCTACCGATCACGCAAGCACTCAATATCTCAAAACGTGCTTGCAATTTGTGATTTTAATTTGATGTTCACCTATGTGTATGCTGGATGGGAGGGGAGTGCATGTGATGCACATGTCCTGATGGATGCTGTTAGACGTGACCCAAATTTTCCGTGGCCCCCAGATGGTAATATTTCACACAAAATCTATATAATTTGGAAAAAGGACTTCTATAATTTATTGTGTATCTAACTCTTATAACGATTTTAGGGAGATACTACCTCGTGGATGCTGGATACACGAACTACGCTTGTTTTTTTGCTCCTTATAGGAACACACGTTACCACCTGAATGAGTTTAATGTTTCTGGCACCCAAGCGCGCAATCCGGCTAAGCTGTTCAATCATCGTCATTCTCGTCTTAAAAATGCAATAAAACGTTCTTTTGGTGTGCTTAAGAGCAGGTTTCCTATTTTGAGATGGGGTATGCCTAGTTATAGAATCCCAAATCAAACTAACATGGTGATTGCATGTTGTGTGGTGCACAACTTCATTCGGAGAATGGGCTTAGAGGATTCCTTGTTTGATGGGACTTGTCCACACTATGAAGATGATGAGATGATATTCTCGCAAAGAACTTTTCCGAGCCAGCCACAGATTCAAGCACTAGGGCAATTCAGGGATGACATAGCGAATGCAATGTGGGATGCTAGAGGAAACTAATAGGTGATTGTCGATCTTCTTTGATTTGGTATCGAATTCAAACAATATTATTATTAATTATGTATCTTTATTAGGACTTATCATATTTTCACTATTTTATTTGAACAATGTTTATCTGAGTTTCTTTGTTTGAGTTTGACAATTAATAATTTATTGTGGTATGATAAAGTACGTGCTTATATTGATATTCCCAATTTATATCTTTAATTGTCGTTTTGATTAAAATCTTGATTCTCGAGCATCTTGTTGTTTTATTTGTCATGTTATGTAATGTACCGAAATTAAAATAGGTAGACCTCTTATTTTGTTCAACTCAAAATGTAGTGAATTTAATTACTATTTGAAAATTTGAAGACCGTCCTATTACATTTTAAAATATTTTATGGTAAATAGTTATGAATTTATAACAATCAATGAATTTTTTTATACTGATTTGTATCACGCTAAATAAATATTTATATGATTATATAATTTATTTATTATTATTTATATAAAATAGATATTTTTATTATATATTGCAAATATTTACATGAATATATATATATATATTGCATATAATATTTATATAGTTTAGATATATATTATTTATATAATTTATTGTTTATATTCTGGAGGTATTATATAAAACAGTTTATTTATATTATTCAAATTTATTACATTAGGAATATACATATATATATATATATTTCATCAATCATCCATCACCAATCATAAATTCATAAATTTTAAGTATATATTTAATTATTAACCAATTATCTAATCATTATACATATCACTTCCCACAATATAATTTGATATCTACAATAATAATCTAATCTATCACAATTCAAAACAAATACCATTTTTTATTATGTATTTAGTCAGATTGTGCTATAAAGGCCTCCAGCCTTGTGCAAATATCGTCTTACTCTTCAAAGAATGAAGAAGTACAGCTCCTTAAAATAATACATACAAGCACATGTGTATATGTTTCCGGCAAAATGATTTTCAGACGCTTTTTATGCTCTCAGACCGCCGCCGCACACCGCAACCGCAACCAATGGCCTGTGAAACTAGTGACAAAATCCAATTTCTCAGAGGCATTGGCAGAATTGAAGGAATGCATAGTAAATTCCGATTTCATAGCGGTTTCGTTGCTGAAAACCGGTGGCCACGCCGCGCCGTGGCAAAAAATTCTTCCCATTGATACGGCGGAGACGGCTTATATTAAGGCCAAACACAGTGCTGAGCGGTTTCAGATTCTCCAGTTTTCGGTCTGCCCTTTTTCAGTTAAAGCTTCTAAGCTTATTGCTCATCCGTAAGCCTTCATTTTGCTCAGAGCTCTTTGTTAGGTTTAATTTATCATACCTTGAATAATCGAGATGGAATATTATTGGGGGCTATGAATAAGTTTGCTTGCTTATTTACTGTCGTTTTTAAATCATTATTTTCTTTCTTCCTACATGCTTATTTGTTGCGGTTGGATAGAGATAACTTGTGTTTGAGGTAATATTTGGAAAATGGAAAAGGCTTGATATATATGATATTCGTGTAGCGAGTAAACTGACACTTCCACTGTAGAATTAAACAAATTGATACTGAACATAGTTTCTAGGATTGGCCAAATGATAGAAGGATGGGAAATGACTTTTCAGGTTGCAAAAGCCATGAAGGTAAACCACAGGAACACATGAATTGAGATTTCCGAGATTATAGGCACAGTGCTGTTTAAATCCACAACATTAGCCCAAAGTTTGGAGCTTTTAGAGCAAAATGTGGTTGAGGTGAAACTTGTCAAATCTTTACAATGTATAGTGCGAATTGCGGACCAAGAAAGATTGTTTGGACATAGACCAAGTTGTTCAGCCCATGGAATTCTTTGTGGCACATTGTTATTTAACTGATAGTATTTCATTGAGGAATTTGAAAGATGTCAATTCTCGTGCTTCTGGTGCAGGTATAATTTCCAGTTGTTCCCGAGGGATGAGTTGCAAGTTGGGATGCCGTCTTATAGTTTTTCATGCCAATCATCATATTTGACCTCCATGGCACAAGAAGGTTTTGATTTCAATGCTTGCATATACAGTGGTATGTGATGTCAGTTCTGCTAGATTTTCTCCTATTTCCTTCTGGATCTGGATGTTTCAGTTTCTTTTGACAGGTATTTCATACCTGTCCAGAGCACAAGAATCAGCTGCAAATGTGCAAAGTGGACATTTATTACTTAATAGATCCACAGTCCAATCTTCTTCTTCAGTCTGTTCAGTTGCTGATACTATATTTACAGAGAGGATCAAAACCAGAGTTAAGAATTGGGTAAATGTGTGTACAGATACCAATGAAAACGAGGGTGAGCAAAGTGTTAACTCATCTTATGACCTGCTTTCTTTTCCCTAATATTCTAATGTATTCATTTGATAGTTGAAGATATTTTGCTAAGTTCATTGAGAAAAGTGGTATCAAAAATGGAGGTTTATGGTTCTAGACCATCCTTGACAATTGATGTCTGCAGCGAACATCAAGTGCAGCTTGTATTAGAGGTGAGCTTATCAGCTTACTAGCGTTTAAGACTATAGTTCACACCCAATTGTGTGTGATGCTTAGAGTTTTGTGTTTTAATTGGTTTGAATGAGCTGCAGGTGATAAAAGAGTTTGCTAATATTATACCACTACAAGTCCCAGGAAAAGTAGGGGCACATGCTGTTCGAGTTGTTTTGGCAAGTTCAGAAGAAGACAAGAATCTTATTTTGGTATAAAATGAGCCACTGTCCTGAATTATTATACGGTGTATATTGAGCCAGATTTATAACCTTCATGTCAACGTACAGAAGGAAATGCAGGACAAGGAAAACGTGCAGATGAGGATTGTTCGTGGCTTTCGAGAGGTGATAGAGTTGATTTCTACTTCTCAGAGGCCTGTTGTTGTGCACAACTTACTGAATGGTTTATATCTACTGTAAAATTGTTCTAGTCATTTCAAAACTATGACTACCAAATCTTGATTTTGATACAGTGCATTATGTTCATTTTTTACAGATTTTGCTTTTATACATTCAAAATTCTTAGCTCCACTTCCTCCAACTGTGGATGAATTCACAAGTGCTTTGTTTTCGGTCTTTCCTAATATACTTGACGTCAACCATCTTCTAAAAGCAATTGGACCATTTGATAAAATGAATAACCTGTCCGCAGCCATTTCCTATTTGGATACAAGATTCTTTGTGCCTGTATTCATGGACATTTCTAATCGAGGTAAGAATTCAAGTTTATCTTTATCCAATCTAATAGTTTACTAGAAACCTGAGGTATGTAATCTAGTGGTTGACTTTTCCTATTCTTTGTTCCCACTTCACAAATATGCTTATATGGTACACAGATGTGATCATTTTTGTGAACCATGTTTCCTGGTTTTCAGTTTTCACTGTCTTGATGAGTAAGGTAATGCAAACAGCTTAAGTGCTAACTAACTAGCAGTGATTTCCTTTTCAGCTGATTCTGACAAAGTCAATATTCATGGGCACAATGTTCTGAGAATATGCCAGCTGTTTGTTAAGTTGTGCTCCATACTGAAAATCTCTTTAGACGTTCCTGAAGGCAATCATAGCCAGTTGACTTCTTCCCTTCAACGCTATTCCAATATGATTACGTCTCGTTTGACCAATTCTGGGGACCCTTCCGATGACAACGTAAGAATTTGGACAGGCAACAGTAGAATGGTTAGCACTGACAACATAGTATTCTTATGGGGTCTTCAAAGTGGAATGTCTGCCCGAAATCTGAAAGACCTTCTGTCTGATTCCCATGATGTTTTCTCTCAAGAGTTTGATGTTAAGATGGTGGATAGGACATGTGCTATAGTTGTTTTCTGGACTCGTGGTTTCTCTGAACATTTCCTCAGGACAATAGATTCTGGAGAAACTTGTTCAGATAAGCTCAAAGATATAATCTCAGAAGGCCTGAAAGTTGCTGGCTATGCAACATACAAAAGAGTTTGTGAGTCAGGTTTGTGGGAACCCGATTTAGCAGAGTGCTTAGAACAAGCCATGGATGAAACTGAAATACTTTCTGGAGCCAAATCACATCATGAACTATCAGTAATATGCTGGAACAGTGATGAAATGATAAACCTCGATGACCTTTAATCATGTTCATATTTTCTCTCGGAAGAGGGTGTTGTTGCCTGATTGGTGGATTATGCGCACTCAGTGTGGTTTAGATGCCTCTCCTATAGATTCTCAGTCATGAGTAGCATGGAAGCCATGACATCCTAATGGTAGCAGCAATCCACCCAAACCATGCAGCATCAACTCACATTTTAGTGTTCAAGTGAAGAAAGTGGGCTGCCTTCTGTCACTGCTTTCCAGATCAATCTCAAGTAAGCATGATATTTTGAGTTCCATTCTCTGGTGCTCGAATTGGCTGTGTTTCACTTACTCATTTTTCACTTTGGTGGGAATTAAGGTAAAGGAGTAGAAAATACGAATGTGATTGGATATTTAAAAAGTTGTAAAGATTACAAATGATTTGTCATGCCTTTTTTAGAGATTGTGAATTGATATGAAAGTTTTTTTTTTTTTTTTTTCTTTGTTTGTGTTTGATATTAAAGCCTGTGTCTACTTTCATGATAGCACCGTTCATCAATTTACTCTAAAAAAGAAAGGCAAAGGGTCTTAATTCTGAAAACATCTCGAGGAAGATAGTGTGATCAAATTCAGAGTTTACTTTCAATATCTAGTCGAGACTCCATAGGCGGAAAAGATAATAGTTGAAAAAAGGTATATACTGTTTAAGTTAGATAGAATGAATAGTATATTTCGACCAAAATTAAAACAATTATTCCACATATAATCACAAATTCAATCAATATTTTTAATAAAAAAGGAAGAGAGCTGAGGAATTTTTTTCACTTCCAGGCATAACGTTATGTAATTATACATGCCTGATGTATCAAACGCGTTTTCTGAGCATTTTATTGCCCTTCAGTCGAGTATAGTAAAAGCTACTGTAATTTTTTAAGTCTAATTCGAGGCAATCTGACCAGTAGGCAGTGCTAAATTGCAGTCGTTGAATTTGTGCTTTCAGAACTAAGAATTGCTATATACTTCAGGAAGTTGAGAAGAGTTTAAATTACAGAAACTGAAAAGTGTGAATAAATTGAATTTCTTAATATTTGTTTCCTGTTGGAATACACTCACAGTTGCTTTTTTCCCCTCCTGAGTTATCATAGGAAAGCGCTGTTAGGAATTCCACTTCTCAGAATTCCATCACTTGATCCAACCTCTGATGTCTCGGGACACAAAACCTCATACCGAAAACCAGCTCTCCCTCTTCTGTTCTTCAGCTTAGGATCTTGGTTTCTATCTCTGATTCTTTTCTCCACTTCTTCAAGTTCAGCTCCAAATCTCTTGAACATCCTATGAATCTTCTCATCATCTATCCATTTCTCTGATACCTGTTGCCCTAACCACGTCTCATCATTTGTACACCTCGACAGAACATCAACTAAAGCTATTCCAAGGCCCATCTCAAACTTCTCAGGCAGCATACTTAGAAAATATCTGTCAGGACTTGTAAGAAACTCTGCAAACTCAATTGTCCCCTCATATGGAATAGGTTTCCGACATTTTGCAGTCCGGTTTAGCGGATATCCAGCATAGTCGTATTGTCCTAAGGTTAATGCAGCATGTAGAGCCGAGACAATCCATATTAAAGTTGTTAGGGCCTCAATTAGATTGACCCGATTTGTCATAGCGGGCCACCCTGTTTCATTGTATTTATCACCATGGCCCATGTATCTGACCTCTGACCACCACTCTTTGATCTCATTGTCAGACCTTAAAGAATCATCATCTTCATAAAAGTACAAACAGTATTGTCTCACCCAGTTCTTGATGGCTATCCAGATATCGAGCCCATCTGCACCATACGGGTAGTCTTCAATGAGAAGCTCAATATTTTCGGGCCGATTAGGGTTGTATACAGCCATACCTCTGTTAGAGAAGCAAAGATATTTAAATTAGAGGTGTGTGATAGAGAATAGAGGATAAAAAGTAGGGTATACCGTTTGATCAGGTCAGAAGGGAGACTTTGTTCATCAAATCTCCAACTTCTGTAGAGAAATGCTGACATCTCCATTGATATTTTACCACCAAATAGTGTCTTTTCTAGGATTCCTTCTGCATTTGCTACCATACTTCTTGCTAGTGCATTTGCTTGTATGGTATCTTTGAAATGAGGATTGAGCAGCTGGTGAATCGGGTGCATAACACTCAACCTTCTTCTAGTGGCAATGATGAATGGCTCAACAACTGCATGAGTTTTTAGCCTATTTGAAATTGGAACAAGTTCAAAAATAGTTTCACGTACTTGGTCAGAGTGGTACAGTAAAATTAGAGAGCAAATTTTTTGTTGGAAGTTGGTAAAATGTGATATAACCAGCTGTTTAGGAAAATTAGATATAGCCATTTTAGCATATAAAAAAGATAAAAATACAAGCTCAAGATAATGATTCCACACCATATCTCATGTTTTAAACCATGTTACATTTGATGTTCCAATTACACAATGCATGACACGTGTGTCAAATGACGTCACCAATGAATATGTGGCTTGTATTGGTGTAGTTGGAACAGGAAATCCAGCTGACTGGATTCGAATCACGTGCTTGAAACATCCCATAGGTCTACTCTCCACGTGATCCAAGTCCCGTAGGGTTTCAAGCATATGAATGTATCTTTCAAGCATATGAATCTCAAGATACATAACAGATTTGAGCTTCATACTTGAATAAACTGTCTCAAGCATGTGAAGCTCAAGACAGCATGAGAAATCCCATCTTCTAGGCACCTTCAGACGCATGGAGAAAAGACAATCTTTTTAGAAAGAGTATCTACACTCCATTTTTTCAACAGGTAGTTTTATCCTATTTTTCTGTAACTCTGGTAATCATATTTACTTTAAAAAGAGTATTTCGTCGCTCACCAATGGTTGACTAGTTGATGATAACCTGAATCAACAGCTGCTACATGAGCTTTCGCGAGTTGCCAGAGAGCCGCTTGTGTCCCGTTAGGTGCAGGATGGAAAACTCTGTTGATCTCCTCATTAGGAGAAGAGCCCGGCAAGCTCAGTTCAATGGCAAGTGGCTTTAGTGTCGAATCGTCTCTCAAAAACAGTAGTGTACGTGATGCATAAGCAAATACACCATTTCTTCTGTTTATTCTTCTCAAGAATGGCATCAGGTAGTCATGGTGGTCTAGTTGGAAGATTCTCCACTGGTTCAATGCCTGCATTGTGCTAGAAGATGATGGTTGTGAAGAATTTGGAATCCTTCCTACTTGATTTTCATTTAATCAGTTGTTGTCCAATATTTCTCAAGTGAGTTTGGAATTGAGACAGGTTGTACCTCGCTAACTGTTAGACCATCAAGGTTGTGTTCTATGTCTGATAGATTTATCGAACTCTCCACTCCGTTTTCACCTTTTGGTGGGAAGCTCTGTAATATGCTGAAACTATTAGTGAAATCTGGAACATAGATAGTCTGATACAGACTTTTGTGAAGAAAAAAATTCAGGATTGCAAATTGAAGCAGGGGAAATTAGGTTTTTGCCCCTTTTAGTTGTAGAAAAATGGGATATATCCACTTGTTTAAGAAAAGAATATCATTTTCGTAAAATACAAAGTTCTGCCTTTTCTTCATGGGTCTCAAGACCTGCAGAAGTTAGGATGGTTCGAGCATGCGATTGTCTCAAGCTTCACATACTCGAGACAGTGGATTTCTCGAGAAAATGAAACTATCCCAATATTTGAGAAATCCTGCAGATCATGGGATGTGTTGAGAGAGGACCAAACTTCATAATATCCAGTCTTTTTGTATAGAATAGTTCTTTAGTTTTAGAAGTGGCTCCATCCTATCTATGCTCGATATTTCTGAATCAGAGGTTTTAGGTGTACCTGTAAACTTGAAATTACAGTTGGATTAGTTCCAGCAAGCATCTGTCGTCCAAATTCATCGCCATCCATCCATGCAAGCGTGTTTCCTGAAACGTATAACAATCCAAATGCAACTCCATTTTTCCAATCAAACACGAAATATGAAAGAAAGCAACACAATCTTTACCTCTTGCAATCCGAGGCAACCGGAACTCTACTGTTTTCTCCTCCATGGCTTTTTTCACTTTCTTGAACAGATCATGGGGCAATCCTCGCTTCAACACTTTCATTAACCATTCATCAACTGAGTGGCTTCTGTTGCTTGCGAACAGCCTGTGAATCTGATCGAGCGACTCAAATTCGCTTGATTCTTCATTCACCATCGATCTTGCTTCAGGTGACACAAACTGCCTAGCACCCCGAACTACATTTGATGTGAATTCGTATAATTTCTTCCGGCTGAACTGCTCGTCCGGAGGAACATACGAATCCACGCCGAACCATTTTCCAGGTTGGTTCTCGGTGTGAATATCTGTTCATTATTTTTCATAAGGTGCTAATGCCGAAAGCAAGATGAATCCAAATAATGCAATATTTTTGTTACCATGATTGTTGGGAGGGCGACCAGTTCTCAACCTGCGTGGATATGGAAATGACTTAGAGCCCCCTAAAACAGGTCGATGATATTCCAGGCCATTTATAGAAATGCCAAGGGTATTGTAGTAATCATAGTCGTAGATTTGATCCCACTCTTGTCTTTCTCCACTTCCATCTCCTCTCAATCTCCTAAGTTCCTCATTCCGCAATTTCATCAAACCAACTGGGGTTTGGTTTGGGAGATAACACTAAACACAACAAGAAAGACTAACATGTTATATCTGTTGCTTGTGTGTGAGAGAGAGAGAGAGAATCGTCATTTTTACGTATAAAATGTCCGTTAGTCTTTCCCCAAAAATGGAATATCTTAAGCATGTAGCTTCCTGGACTTCCACGCGCAAGACAATAAAATTCTGGAGCATGTGAAACTCGAAATAGTGGATTTCTCGAGCATTTACAGAGAATAATTTTCAAGAATAGACTGCTTCGAGCTTCATATGCTCAAGAAATCCTACATGTTTAGGGATATGTAGAGAGAAGGTGGAAATTTCATCCTAGTCTTTTTATATACTTCTCATTGTTAGTATACTTTTAACGGAGAGTGGGCTATATACATTCCCATTCTATCATACCTAATATGAGTAGAGATTTGTGCTCTGTGTTCTTTTGATTTGTTCTTATATATACTTTGACATGAAATTATAGTTGATCAAGAAGTGATAACTCACCGTGTTTGAGAAGAAGATTCGATCTTGCTTGGTCAAACGAAAGGGATAAATCCAAGAGTTGCATTCAAAATGAATGTTCTGGTCATTGTAGACATGGAGAGACGCGGATTGCAGAAAAAACTTGTGTTTGAGCTCGTTTTTTATTACAAGAGCCCCTGGATTCCCGAAATCTGGCTCAACATTGAACTCTAGATCATACCTAAGAACTTTAGCCCCACTCTCGTTTTGCAAGCCCTTGTCTACATTTCCATGTTTTAGCAGAACTTTCTCAGTTAGCCTTCCTCTTCCTGTGTCTGAAAATATTTTAGTAGACAAAGGCAACATAACTTGTTCTGTTTCTTCTAAATGAAATGAGATATTTCGATCACATAGGAAAGAAGCGATTGGAACAGATAATTATGCTTGATTTGAACGGCATAACTTGCAAAACACGAGTCGATTTTTGTTGCATTGATGAACCTACCTGGATCGATGTCGGAAGCACTGTATAGCTGAACTGATGCTGGTTTTCCAGGGCCTGATTTTCCAGGGGGAACCTGGATAATGATCTCTCCATATATGATGTTTTGCCCAGGAATTTTGAAACTACGAACATGATTTGTACTTACATCTCCTTGAAACAAATTCAGGCAGTGGACAATGTTCGAACAGAGGCTTTGTTTTTCCATTTGTTGTCTCTTTTTGTTCATTATTTTCAACCTTGTTTGGATGCATGGTTTTTAACTTATAATGACAATATTTAGTACCATGTTGCAAGAAAAGAAGGTTGTCCAAATCTTTGTTTTGGAGCAAAGAATCACATCCTCCGTTCCCAAATAGGAGTCATTAAGAATCTGACTCTTATCTTGAAATGGAAAAGAGAATAATTACTAACACTATTCTCGTCAAATATAATAGTAAATTTCAAAATTATAAATTAAACACTATCTAAAATAATATTAAATGAACTTCGAAAAAATTTCAAATATGTATGATTCGGAATCAATTCCTCAAAATTAAAAGGAATTCCAAATCTCTCAAAAATTAATTTAGACTGAAAGTGGCGAAATTCATATGTAAATAAATTCAAACTACTATATATGAATTTTTTGTCGGATATTTATTCAAGTATCTAAATCACAAATTATATTCAAATTCTTCAATCCAAAAATATTAAATTCCTAAGTACAATTTTACACGAGTAAAGTTAAGAAAGAGTACACCTTTTTTTTTTTTTTTTATTATTATTAATCTTTTTTTTTTTTTTTTGTCCTAATAGAAAGCTCTCTTGCAAACTAAATTTGGCTATTGAAAGAAAATAAATAAATAAATAAAGATAAGAAAAATTAAAATTTAAAAATTAGCACTCGACATTATAAACAAGTTTCCCCAATTCTCCACTACAAACCCTCAAAAGCAACAACAATGGCGATCTCCACACTCCAGAAGCTCGCCGTCCATATTACCAAAAGCCCCTCATTCTCCCTTTCATCCCGCGCTGTAATAGCCCGCTTTTCCGCCTCCTCTGCCCCCTCCACCGCTCGTTCCTCCTCCGCAAAAGTCTCCGATCGGATCGTGAAACTCTTCGCAATCGACCCGGACGGCCACAAGCAAGAAATAGTGGGGCTCTCGGGTCACACCCTACTCAAGGCTTTGATCAACAAGGGCTTAATCGACCCGGCTTCGCACCGTCTCGAGGAGATCGACGCCTGCTCGGCCGAATGCGAGGTTCACATCGCGCAGGAGTGGCTGGAGAAGCTGCCGCCTCAATCATACGACGAGCAGTATGTATTGAGGAGGAATTCCAGGAATCGGGTTATGAACAAGCACTCGAGGCTTGGATGCCAGGTGATTTTGACGCAGGAGATGCAGGGTATGGTGGTTGCTGTTCCCGAGCCGAAACCTTGGGATACTCCGTAAGGTTTTTATTCCTGGAGCAGTTCTTGACGCGGCCAGTTGTAAGGCCTCTTTGTTCTTGAATAATGTGGATGGATTTTATGGATAATTGACTGTGATGATGGATATTTATGGAGTTGTTGTTTTTTAGTATGCGTACCTTTGAATGAAATTTGAAATTTGAACTTTTTTGTCTATGCTGTTGGAATGCAACAGGAAGAATTTGTATAATACAGATTTTACATTTAACATGATGAAGATTATCTTGTTGCCTTGCATTCCTTGATTATCTAGGAAAAATGTATTTTTTTCTAACCTCTGGATGTCTTAGTTGTTTGGTCAACATCAGCATTTTTCGTATTTTTGTATAGTGTGGTGTGATGCTCTTCTGTGAGAAGATGTAGAAATTAGAGATTAGTAGTGGACACCAACTTAGTAATGTACTGTTTTGGCTCAACGCCAATGTAGTTTGTAAGTAATCATGTAAGAAACATATATTGTTCTACAGTTGCTCATAGTTTAGTATCCAAATGTTGATATGTTGGCAACAGGCAATACATCAGATATGGCTTGTGGAGTAAGAGATTTCAGAACCTGTATATCATATGCTGCACTTTCTTCCAAGGAGTAACTTTTCAGCGGTTGTGGATGTGAATTCAATGGTGTCTTCTATCTTCAGTCTTTAGGATAGCCTGTAGCAGAACACCTATGATGCTTGAATCTTGATATACAAATAGTATCTTATATCTGTTGATGTTTTACTGATTGATACATGTTTAATGATCAAATTGGACCCAAGATTAAAGAGTAGTTGTAGAGAACAGGAACAAGTTCTCTCCTCGGTGTGTGTATGTCTTATAGAGATGAGTGGACTCAGTGAATTACTGTAATTTATGTATCTTGGCCAAAAGAAGAGTTGGTTTTTAATGTAATATGCCTCTGTAGCAAGAGTAGATATGGATCCAATTGCCCAATAATGTTAAATATAATAATACTTTGCTGTGCTTTGTCCTCAAAAGATTCGGTAGGCTAAGCTTACTCTCGAGCACCCAAAAGGACTAGGTATATGAGAAGATAGTTCTTTCTCCATATATAAGAGTAGGTGTGCATGTTGACTGCTGCTCTTCCTGTCTACCAACTATAGGCTATAATCATTGATTACCATGTATTTAATCTGTTGTCAAGGTATGTTCTACAGTCTAACATCCTTATCATTGGTTAGTATTGCTTAGCCTTATATCGTGTATAGATTATAACTTATTTATTGGGTGGATTATACAAAAGTCGGTGGTTAGAGTACTGCTTTGATATGGTGGGAGTCAGTGGTTCAAATACAATAACCCCGATGTCTATAAGTTTATTTTTTGGGTCTGTGTTTGGAAAGAGTCAGTCATCGATATACTACATTATCATTTATCTAAATGATAGACTATTTGGCCCGACATTTTCCATTGGAAAGCATCAGTTGATATGTCTAAGGTAGTAAATCCTATAAAAAATGCCTTGTGGCATGCATGTTTGGTTGGCTGTGCATTTTCATTTTACGTATTCATGCATGCTCTGCTCCTGCAATTTTCCTTAATTGAATTTGGGCCGGGTTGTGCTGAAGCAAAAAAATTGCAAGCAAATCAAAGTATGTCACCCGGTTGCATTTTTGGTTCTCTGCTAATTAACTGCAGCATGTTCTTCTTACCTTCATCATTTCTCTAGGGATGGCAATTTCTCAATGGGAGACCATCCCCTTCGGATACTGAAATAAATGGGTCGGGAAATTATTGAATAATTGGATGGGGGATGAATGGGGATTCTTCGGGTGCATAATAGTGGGGTTGGGATGGTGATGGTATTTATGTCCCCCGCCCAAATCTGTTCCGTTTAGTTAAATTAGGGATTCCCATCCCCCTTAATATTTTTAACATATTTATTATCTTTGACATCCTTTAACTTTCCATAATATTTTGTTTCCCAAATGGGAGTCCCCTTGTGGGAATAATATTTGATGTGACGTTCTGGTATGGCAATGGTATTGTTAATACCATCCTCGAACATGATCATTGTCATGACTCGAATACTTCATTTCTCATCTAAAGGGTCTTCTCTTTTCATATTAAAATGATGAAATTATAACATTAGCTACAAAAATAATAATTCATACTTAGTAATGTTTGTTATTTATTAACTTAAACAAAAAATATATTCTGTTATTAAAAAAGAAGTATTTTTAAAGGAAAAAATTTAACAGATACTCGCACACGAATAACATCAAAACTAATTTAACTATAAATATAATAAAAGTATACCTATACACATTGCATAATATTGTATGTTGGTAAGTACAATATCTATATAGTCTATTATGAATCATGTATTTTTCACCCTATCTATATAGTATTGTTTATTTAACTAAAAAATATTATTATTTGTAGATAATAAATTAATAAGAATATTTTTTAAATAAATAAATAATATTTTTTAGTTAATCAAGTAATATTATAAATTAAATTGCATTTTGTACACGATATATATAAATATTTACAATATATATATGTGGGTGTGCGTATATAAGTGGTTAGGTGCGGTTTCAATGTAAAATTGAAACCAAACCATTTGAAGTGGTGTGGTTTTAGTAGTGTTTAAATTGCAAGTGTTTTTTTAATATATCTTGTTCCGTTAATTAATATATTTTTTTTGCCTATACACACAAAAAACATGTAAATTCATACAAATACGTTAGAAAAAAGAAATTATATATATATATATATATATATATATGTGTGTGTGTGTGTGTGTGTGTGTGTCATAGCACGGGGTTCCCTAGCACTTCCCGCATTACAGGGCTGCGAGTATTTTTGATGGGCTTAGCTTTTCAGCCCATTATGATTTGTGCCCTAATCGTGTCTTCCCTATTATATATATTTAACCTGCACCTCTGAGTTCATATCATCTCTCTCTCTAATTAGGGCAAGAACAATTGTACTCATTGTCCTCTCTCTCTCTCACTAACTTTCTTACTTGGTTATTTTCAGTGCTTTGATTCTTGTTCATTTTCTTTTGATAAACTTTCTGAAATTGGGGAAAGCAAGTTCAGCTTCTTGGCTGGATCCAGAATAATTTGGTCCAGGCAATTATATTATTAAACTTGCGATATGAACTCGCGCCGGTAACACTCGCCTGAATCTGATTCATCTTCTGATTTTTCAGGCCCTTATTCTACCGCCATATCTCTTTTTCACTACTCTATTTTTTTTTAAATTATGACATATATTATGGCAAACGCACTCTGTCCCTTAACCTTCACCAATGTTTTGAGGCAATTTCTTCGTTTGCCAAATTAATAGTACATTTTCCAATTTACTCGTCCATGTGATCTTTTTTATTATCTGGTCATTTTGGGCACATGGTTGGATTACATTTTATAATTCCTTTTAGCAAAATTTATTTCGTCTTTATTGAGTTGATTGTCATAGATTTGACCTAAATTTGATATTTCTATAAATAAATGTTTATTTTATTTTCAGTCTTTAATGCATTTGCAATTCTATCCCATTCTTTTAAAATTATTAACAGATTGTTCACTGAGAGATTAAAGTAAAATTGGAAGAAAAAGAAAAGAGTATATCTAAAGTATGAATTAGTTTGTAATAATTTAATTCATCTAAAGTATCATTTAATTATAATTTAGTATAACAAAATAAATTAAAATCTATGCTAATTATATATACATGATGATATTTGGATGTTTTTTTTTTTTGTTTTTGTTTTTAATTACAAACTTAATAAATAAATAAATATCTCATTGCTTATTCTAAATTCATTTTGAATAAGTTATTTTGTTTGGGGATTTCATTATGTTATTATATTCGAAGATTTCCATTATATTTATATTTTTTAAATATTTCCAATGAATTCAACAATTACATATTTATATGTAATTTTATTCAAAGAATTATATATATAATTTGTTGATATATTAGTCAATATTTTCGATTAATTCAACAAATACATTTTAGAATATTATTACTACTTGTAAACTAAAGTTATATAGAACGCATTTCTGGCTATTAATATGAGACCATGAGTGGAAAATTATTTTTATATTTTTTGTTATTAAAAAAAATATATTATTTATTACTAATAACATTAGTAAAAGAAAATAATAGCAATACATAAATAATTTACATCTTCAATTATGAATATATTAAAAGAAATTCAGGTTAAATATCATGAAATTAAAATTCGAATTGCATTTTTTTATTAAATTAAAGAACTATATTTTTAAATTTTAATATCTTTGTGATTATTGAAAGTATATTATATACTTGGAGGATTGCTAAGTACATGGATTTATTTTGTAATTTCTTAAGATACTTAAGTAAAATAATAACCCAGCATACAAAAAAAAAAAAAAAAAAAAAAAAAAAACAACAAAGAATTGAATTAAGAACCCAACAAAGAAAGAAAATTCAATGAGGGAAAGAAAAAGGAAAGTTAGGGAAAGAAAGTAAATGGTGTGACAGAAACACTTGAATTCAAGAAAGGTAAAATTCAATGTGGGGAAGAAAACGGAGAATTAGGTAAAGAATGTAAACTGGGACAGGCCACTTAAATTCAAAAAAGGATATTGTGGCCAGTCAAGTTAGCAGATGAAGACCGCTTATATTTTACATTTTTAGAAATGTCATTTACTTTTATATATATATATATATATATATATATATATGATATTGATGCCTTATATTGAGAAACTTACATTTTACTTTTTTATATATTATAATACCATCTATTGGTTATATATCTTATATATATTACATAAATATTCATGAGAAAGTGTCTTGTGCATCGGGTATGCCACGCATCTCATTTACAGTATTACTTATTTTATTATAAAATATTGCTTTTAAAGGTAACAAACCAATAGTTTTTAATTTTTAAGTAAATAAATAATATTTTTTGTTAAATAAATAATAATCTACATCGGGCTGTACGGTGCCTGATGCATATAAATTTTTACGAATATTCAATAATTGATTGATCTATGATATTTATAAAAAAATTAATATAATATAAAAATTTAGAAGAATGAACTTGAATTAAATTAATTTAACAACATTAGATAATTAAAATCATTGCCCTAACATTTATTTTTCTTATCCTATTTACCCATGCTTCTAATTAATTATTTTGAATTATATCGAATTAATTATTTTTAATGATCTTTACTTTAATATTGATATTGTATTTATACAAATAAAATCTTATATTTCAAATGTAAAATATTTCTCTAGGTTAATTATGATGTATTTTTATATTTAAAGTAGTTTTATATGAATATTGTGATATATTTCTATTCAAAATAAAATGTTACCAAAATGTATATGAAATATTTAACCATATATTTAAGTTAAGTAGTATATTATAGAAGGTGTATATTTGTAATTCAGTAATTATTTTTTTTTGTATAATTAACATAAATTTGTTGTAATTTTATGTTTCGTCTTTTGTTCTATTAGAATTAGCCTCGTTCACAAATTGATAAGCATGATATTCACGATTTATAGTAGGTTGAATCAAATTAAATTAAAAAAAAATAGCCATATCAAAATTAAAGAAAACAAAGATTTGTATAGATCTTGTAAAATTTGTCAATTACATAGTCAAATTAAGGACAAAATTATTTTGCAAATTGCTAATTAAATGTAATAATATTACAAAAATTTGAAATTTGATAGAAACAAATACTTTGAAAGCTAATGAAAAATTGCAAGGTGCTTATACGTCGAAATAATTAGCAGATCTCAACAGAAAATCACAAGAATAATCAAACTAAACATGAAAGAGATGGACGAACTTTTTGTTTAAAAATAAGAAAGAAAAATAGTTAAGAAAATTAAATATGTTTATGATAAATAGAAAGCAACAGGTGAATAAAAAAATCTAAAAATAAAATAAACCTAAAAATAATATTTTGGAGAGTGTATGCTCTTGTGACAATTGAAATATGACACATATTATCGTACATATCTTACCATTTATTTTCTCAAAACAAAAAACGCAAAACACTTCAAGAGGAGGGAGAACAAAAAAGAGAGACCTCAAAATATTTAATAATAATCTTGACAAAATATATAGAAAGAAGAGAGAGACAAAAATGAGAAATAATTTTGAATTATGGTAAGATTGTTGAAAATTTTATTTCATATTTGACAAAATCAGATTTTATCCACGTGATTAGGTGATTCCAAATAATTGATAGTTTAATTATAGGAAAATTGTTAATGATTTTCCATAATATAATGAAGTTACAATGATTTCACGTTCCTAACAAATTTACTTTTTATTTTGAATATATTATGAGTTAACAAAAATTCTTTAAAATTCGAATTTATTATGTTGAACAACATAAACTAAGCAAATCCCGAAGATTGTTGATATTAATCTCTTCAATTAAATTGTAATAATGTATCTTAAAAGAGTTGCATAAATATATATAGTTTTACATTTATATGGTTGAAATTTAGGCCGAAAAATAATATTTTAAAAAATTATTTTACGTATATAAATATATATATATATATATAGATTTTTTTTGATAAAATGAATCGAGAAAATTGAGTCATATATTTGTTATATTTCATATATTTTTTAATTTCATAGTTCAGTAATTTGATTAATATTCGATAAAATATCTAGATTTCGAATCATGTATTAAATATCGCAGTATATTCATCTTGATATCATCTAATTTTGAAATACCTAAAATTTTGGAATAATTTAGATTTTGAAATCGAATCAAAATCTCCAGAATAAAAATATCTAATTTTAATTTAATAATAATATAATTATTCTAAATAAGTAATGAAGTTTAGGCGGGAAAACGAAATTGGAAAAAAGTCATTTTATTTTTATATATACTAGTGTGGGACCTGTGCGATGCACAGAAGATATTTTTTCTTATATTTTGTAATATAATTATATATTCAAGTTATATGGTATATTGTAGAACGTGTAGATTTGTAATTCAGTGATTATTTTTTGTATAAAGAGTAGAAATTTATTGTAATTTTATGTTTTGTCTTTTCTTCTATTAAAATTAGGTTCGTTCACAAATTGATAAGCATGATATCCACAATTTATAGAAAGTTCAATCAAATTAGATTAAAAAAATGGCGATATCAGCAGATTAAAAAAAAATTGTATAGATCTCGTAAAATTTTTCAATTACATAGTCAAATTAAGGACAAAAATATTTTGCAAATTGCTAATTAAATGTAATAATATTACAAAAGTTTGAAATTTGATGAAACAAATACTTTGAAAACTAATGAAAAATTGCACGGTGCTTATACATCAAAATAATTAGCAGATCTCAACAGAAAATCACAAGAATAATCAAACGAAACATGAAAGAGATGGACGAACTTTTCATTTAAAAATAAGAAAGAAAAATAGTTAAGAAAATTAAATATGTTTATGATAAATTGAAAGCAACAGGTGAATAAAAAAATCTAAAAATAGAATAAACCTAAAAATAATATTTTGAAGAGTGTAGGCTTTTGTAACTATTTAAATATGACACATATTATCATACATATCTTATCATTTATTTTCTCAAAAGAGAAAATGTAAAAGACTTCAAAAGAAGGGAGATAAAAAAAAGAGAGACCTTTAAATATTTAGTAATAATCTTAATAAAATATATAGAAAGAAAAGAGAGACAAAAATGACAAATAATTTTGAATTATGGTAAGATATTGAAAATTTAATTTCATATTTGACAAAATCAGATTGTATCTATGTGATTGGGTGATTTTAAATAATTGATAGCTTAATTATAGAAAAATTGTTAATGATTTCTCATAATATAATGAAACTACAATGATTCACGTCCCTAACAAATTTATTTCTTATTTTAAATATATTATGAGTTAACAAAAAAAATTTTAATTTGAATTTATTTATGTTGAACAACAGAAACTAAGCGAATCCCGAAGATTGTTGATATTAATCTCTTCAATTAAATTTTAATAATGTATCTTAAAAGAGTTCCATAAATATATATATATTTACATTTATATGGTTGAAATTTAGACCCAAAAAAATAAAATTTAAAAAAATCATTTTAATTATATATATATATATATATATTTTTTTTTTGATGAAATGAATCGAGAAAATTGAGTCATATATTTGTTAAATTTCATATATTTTTTGAATTTCATATTTCAGTGGTTTGATTAATATTCGAAAAAATATCTAAATTTCGAATCATGTATCAAATATTGCAGTATATTCATCTTGTTATCATCTAATTTTGAAGCACTTAAATTTATGGAATAATTTAGATTTTGAAATTGAATCAAAATATCCAGAATAAAAACGTCTAATTTTAATTTAATAATAATATAATTATTCTAAATAAGTAATGAAGTTTAGGCGGAAAAACAAAATTGAAAAAAATCATTTTATTTATATATATATATATATATAGATATAGGTGTTGCTATTTTTATAAATAATTAATTTATTATATAAGAGTTACGATCGATCGTGTTGACAATGCCAAACAAAATAATTATATATATCTAATAAGTATATCATTATTAATTATAATTTACTATTGTATTATTATAAAACGTTAGAAATTTAGTCTATATATATATATATATATATATATATATGCACACACACAAACATCCATTTTTTATCTGGCATTCCATGTTTACCTCCACTTTTCCATGAAATATGAATCCCGGTTAAGAAGCCCCACATAATTTCCCCGCCAAAAATAGGACTTCCATTCTCAAAATTATTTCTTATCATTTTTAAGAAATTTTATCCCTTCTCCAACAAAATTTTCTCCTAATTTGCGTACATGGAAATCCCTAATTATGTTTCTTCACCATTGTGGCAAAATTAATTCACACAAGTGTCTTTTAATCTACCCCCAATCCCACCCGATTCTTAATCTACTTGTATTCCTTCTCTTCCCTCAACATTAATTGCAGAAATTCGGAGAATACGTGAAAACTTACATTGATTATCAACCAAATTCTAATTTTCATCACTGGCGTTGAGGTTTGATGAGGAAATGGTTTCTCCGGAGTTGCGCCGGGTATTCTCAATGTTTGATCGGAATGGCGATGGCAAAATCAGCCGGAAAGAACTAAGCGATTCGCTGGAAAACCTCGGGATCCACATCGCAGATAAGGAGATGAGGCAGATGATAGAGAAGATCGATGCCAACGGCGACGGATATGTCGACGTGGAGGAATTCGAGACGCTTTACGCGTCGATCATGGACGGCAACGACCGGAGAGACGAGGAGGATGACATACGGGAGGCGTTCAAAGTGTTCGACCAAAACAACGACGGATTTATCACGGCAGAGGAGCTGAGATCGGTGCTGACGTCACTAGGGCTGAAGCAGGGGCGGACGTTGGAGGATTGTAAGCAGATGATCATGAAAGTTGATGTCGATGGCGACGGAATGGTTAACTTCGACGAGTTCCGACAGATGATGAAGGGCGGCGGATTCGCGGCATTAAGCGAGTTGAGTTGAATGTAGCATTTACAAGTCATGGAATTTCGCTAAATTCTTGTAATTAATCTTAAATGAAGAAGAAATCTAGATTTTAGTGATGTATATGAGTGTGATATGAGTAGCTCAGTTTTTATTTTGATGTTTATTCCATAATTTTTTAATTGTTTTATTTTTTTCATAATTGTTTTATCAATAATATTTACCTTCAGTAATTCAAAACATAGTATATTACTAAAGGGTCGACAAGACCAGAGATATTTCCAAAAACCTCTAAATATAAGGCAATAGGTTCTTTCTTTTATGAAAATGATAACCAAGTAAAATGTTTTTTTTTTTTAATTTTGTTGATTATTCGAGATAATAAACAATTAAATTTTAATAAAAATGTATAGTTTATATATCACTGTAACAATTTAAAAATTCAAAAATTTAGATTTGTATATTACTTAGTATATTCAAATTCTTTGAATATATATATATATATATATATATATATATGAATTATAGCTTTAAGTGTATCCAAGTACTTCATATTTAAGTTCTATACGTTGATATTTATATTTAAATGAGTTCTAGCTTTGAATTTCTTATTACAGAAAAATTAGCATAAAATTCGTAGTATGCAAATCTTATTATTTACTATGAATTTTACTATTTTATATCAAATTAAATAAATAAAAGAAGGTGTATAAGTGTGTTTAAAGTTGTACCTCCATCTAATTAATTACAAAAAAAAATAAAATAATGTGACGGATTTACCATGCAAGTCTATCTACAATATTACTTATTTACTTGAATATTACTACGAAATTGTTATTTTAAAAAAAAATAGTAATACTTCTCAAATAAACAAACAATATTTTTTTGTTAAACATATAATATTGTAGATTTTGTGCACGGTACACCTGATACACAAGAGACTCACTTAAAAAATATTTAATCTTAAGAGCAAATTGCAAAACTAGTCCCATAACTATATGACGTTTACAATTTTAGTTATGTTCAAATGTAAATTCACAATTATGTCCCATAACAATTTTAATTTTGCGAATTTAGTTCTAATTTTGGTGGAAATTAGGAATTTTGCTAGAATTTGACATATGGTCTGATGTAACTTTTTTCCAACGAAACTTTTCTGATGTAACTTCTAAATTTCCACTCAAGTTGAAAACACACACACACACACACACAAAATAATAGAAAATGTCGCATACAGAAAAGGAATTTAAAATAATTCTAAAAATATGGTTGTCTTCTTTAGAGGAACAACAAAAAATCATAGCTCATTTAGATTTGATTACTAACAGGTTGTTCATTTCTTACAATTATTTTATTTTAAATAATTTTTAATTTTTTTGTTTATCTGGAATTTTTTTATTGTGTGGCTTTTTTGTAGCGTGTGAAAAATTAAAAGTCATTTCAGAGAAGTTTTGCCGGAAAAAAAACACGTGAGCGCACATATCAAATTCAGCAAAATTATAATTTCCAACTAAATTAAAACTAAATTCGTAAAATTAAAATTTTTAATAGGAACATAATTACAAATTTGCATTTGAGTAGTACTAAAATTGCAAATGTCCTATAATTATAGAACTAATTTTGCACTTTGCTATAATCTTAACGAACATATTTCTTTTTTTGTAATAAAAAGAATTTATTATATGATGCTATAGATCACCATGTACTTATATATATAATATATGCACATCTGTATATGTAATAAATAATTTCGTATATTAATCGAACAACATATATACATAAAACCTAATTTAATTTGAAGATATATAGCCGTGGGACAATGAAAGTGACAATGGGGCTTCTAGTTTATTTGGATTCTCTGGGCTTCTTCATTCTCATGAAGCTTATCTTTGAAGCCCATATCTTAAAGCCCAATTGCAGCAATCGTCAAACAAATTCCTTAGCAAGAAAGAGTGAAATAATTAAAAATAAAATAGAAAAGAAGTGAAATGGTTGTGAAGAATCTGGCATGTAAATTCCCATTTTTCAGACGCCTCTTTGCCAATTCTTTGCCGTTTTCACCTCGTTTCTCCCAACCGCACTTCATATTTGGATGCCGCAGGTAATTTTTTTACTTCAATTTTCTTTTACAGTTCGTTTGTGTATAAATTCTGTGTATATAAACTTGTGTTCGTTCCATTAATTATTTCCATTTCAGAATTCAGTGAAAAGGTTGACAATTTTTTTTTTTTTTTTTGGGGGTTTTAATCGTAGTTGAGTTGAATCTGATTCTACTGTGTTGCTTTTTAGTTATGTACATTTACGCGGGATTATTAGCAGAGGCACACCTCTTGCTGGCGAGAATTATCTGCATTGTGAGATTGGAGTGAGAAAATGTAATATTGGCGGTGTTTATTGGATCCATTCGGGTCGGAGTTTGAGAAATGAGGAGCCGGCGGTGGAGCAGGGTGATGGTAGGGACGACGGGTCGGGTCAGAGTCAGGTGAAGAAAAGGAAGAAACTGAAGGGAAAGAGGGCAGTGGTGAGGTGGTTGAAGTGTTTCAGGTGGAAGAAGAAGAAAGCTTATGAAAGGATGACCCCGGAAGAGAAAATCCTCTACAAGTTGAAAAAGGTAGAAAATCTTAAACTGACCCTTCTTTTATTGCAGTGTTGGTTCTTTTGTTTATTGATAATGTTGACAATAGAATTGGGTTATGTCGATAATCGTCACATCATATGCCCTCGATCATGAGTTCTCAGGTCTCCTTTGTGTAGTCTCAGTGATAACAGCTTAGGAAGAATCTCTCTGAGGAGATTTATGATTTACACATGATTTACACATTGCTTGATTGAGTGCAATATCCTTGTTCCATGGTATTTAGTATTTACATTAAGTTTCTCTCTAAGAAAGTGTCTGAGAGGGTTTTGTTGATCCATGATTTCTTGTTTAATCTTTTTTTTGTTTTTGTTTTTGTTTTGTTCTGGTACCTACTTGCAACTTGGTAATAAACTAGCATGCAATATGAATGTGATTTGTTTCAAATAATGTATTGATCAGTTCTGATTCTCTCTTTTCTCTCTTGATTTCTTTCTGGCCATGATGTATGATCTTCATCAATTAACTTAAACTCGTAAGAGCTACGACTTTAACACACACACAAAATCACACTCACAGATCATCCACTTTCTTCACCATAATGTGTTTTGAAAGGTTGGAATTGTCTTGAGGCATGTGCAAAAGTTGGAAAATTTAATCCGTTTCTGAGATAGTTGTAAACAAAGAAGAAATGGATAGAAATTGACTTCAGTATAGCCCCAACTTTATATTTGTAATCTGTGTGCTTAACATTGTTTAACCTTGGAGTGAACATTATCACTTCGCCTTACTCTCTCCAATTTTCTCGAAGTAGGATTTAAATTTGAAATTCTTATGAGTGGTTAATTTTATGGTTCATCAAGGCTCGGACGAAAGAGGAAAGGTTACTTGAAGCCCTCAACAAACTCGAGCCTAAAGAATCATCAGAAACCACACATGATCCTGAAATATTGACCCCTGAAGAACACTTCTACTTCCTGAAAATGGGTGAAAAGTGCAAGAATTATGTCCCAGTTGGAAGACGTGGGATATATCAGGGTGTTATATTGAACATGCACTTGCATTGGAAAAAGCACCAGACTTTACAAGTTATAGTGAAGACATTCTCTCCAGAGGAGGTCAGGGAAATTGCTTTGGAGCTTGCCAGATTGAGTGGTGGGATTGTGCTTGATATTAATGAAGACAACACCATTATTATGTACAGAGGGAAGAACTACTCTCAGCCCCCTACTGAGATAATGTCTCCCAGAGAGACTCTCTCGAGAAAGAAGGTCTTGTAACACACACTATGCCTTCTATATCACACACACACGCACACACAAACATATATATTGGGGGGTAATTGCTCTTTACCATCCGAACTATGTGATCCTTTGCACTCTACAATACAAACTTCAAAATTACTACTTGACCTCTTGTACTAGACGATGAACTGCACTTTTTCCATTCCCGGGCTGCCCAGAGACAAAATTTCAACTTTTTTTGTCCTCACGCACTGGTAGTGGCTACAGTTGTAAATATAATTAGAATACCTGTGGGTAGCGCATGATGGCAAAAACAGTGAACACATTCGCCAGGCAGCCTGGGGGTAGAAAACTGCAATACATCATCTAGTTCAAGGGGTAAAGTGGTATTTTTAAAGTTTAGTGGATGCTATAAAAATAACGTTATTTAAATGGAAAAGTGCAATTAACCTTAGATGGGTGTGTGTGTGTGTTATTGATTTCTTAGCTAAGAGATTTCTGGAGGCTAATGTCCATCTCTGATTTCTTTTTACAGGCTTTGGATAAATCCAAGTACAGGGATGCTCTTAGAGCTGTTAAGAGATATATCCCCAGACTTGAGCAGGAGCTGGAACTGATTCAAGCTCAGAATGAAAGAAAAACCAATACGAACGAAGTAAAACAATCGGTTGATGCTAGTGATGTTAATTCCGAAAACCTTTCCGATAATCAGTTCGAGGGAGCTGCTAGGCTGAAAGAACTACTGGCTAAAAGTGATGAAAATGACACCAATGACTCGAGTATGAATTCAGACATGGTTTCAGATTCCGAAGATCTGTCAGATATTTTCGAGACAGACTCTGAGGATGAGGCGAGAGAAGAAAAGCCTCTTTACATGGACGAGTTTGAAAAGATACCAGCACAGAGCGATGGAGAGGATGAGGATTTTGAAGAACATCTTCGCCAAATATCTGCCAATTCCAGGAAAGCAAAATCATGTGACAGAGATGTAGATATGGCGGAACTTGATGAGGTCGATAGAATGGTTTTACGAGCTGCTTCACTTTTGAAGAAAAAAAGGAAATAATCACTTCCTGTGCTTCACTTTAGAGGCCTTTGCAAATTGCTAGTATATTGGTTTTGCCAATGATGAACAATGAGAGACTAATAAAAAACAACAGTTCAAGATGGTGTGTAGCAGTGTGTGATCTGAGAAAAGTTGATATTGGAGACTCAACAGTGATGTATTTTGGTGGATTTGTTAAAGCTGCCAGTAGGTTAAATAAACGAGCGAACCAAATTAAAGCATTTATCCCACTACATGAGTTCGACTATGTATATTATATTTTTCCATCGTGTTCTAAATATATTTTTTGTACAGAAAGCACGTCGAACATGGAGTGGGGTTGTTCGACAGGGGGATTGAAGAAATTAACGATACTTCTTTAGCATGCCTGCATAAACATAAGAACATTCTCATTTTTACCGATGTTAATATTTAGTGACTTACAAAATTTGCCTTCAAATTTGAAGCAATGTAAGTAGAGAAGATGATAAAACATTTTCTTTGACACATAAACAGAACATACAATTCAACAAGAACAGCACAACTGTACCCACAAGAATCTTGGCTTCATCATTACTATCATCCTACATAATTCCAGCATCTATCTATACATAAATTTGCAGTACATCTACCATTCCCTCTGTCATCAGTTCTCGAAAAGAAGCTGACTGATACCATATCCCTTATTCTGGCTATTTCAGACAGATAGCCAAAAGTACAAACGTATTGGCTAACAAAACATACTTAAATACTTACGTATATTAAAAATAACACGCAAAGCAAGACAAGACTCTAACATCATACGATTGTCTATACCGTGTGTAATGTTAGGGCTTCGGTCAGTGCTTCAGCTTCTGCTTTTTTCACGTTTTCAACAACTGCTAGAACCTTAGAAGATATTTGGTCAGATTGGTTCTCAACAGTTGACAGAAGGTTAATCAATCTCTCTCTGTATGCAGCACATAGTTCTTCCTGTCGTTGCAGCTCTCGTGCGAGTTCTTGGATTCTCTTGTCCTTGTCAAGCTAAATATATGAATGGATAAACAAAATTGATACTTCTTTTTGAAATAAATAATTGGCAGAGGGAATATATCATCCTTACCTGACGATGATAACAACTGAAGCAGAACATAACAAAATGATTGGTTTATTACAAAAACTACATTCACAGTTTAGTCAAATCATAGAAGAAAAGCCCAAATCTCAAAACTTAAAAATAAACCCTTGCATGAGTGTGTATGTGTGTGTTGTGGGGGCGCTGGGGTATTTGTAAGAATAATACAAACCTCAAGGGCGTGATCTAACACCTCAAGGGTGGTATTTGTGAGTTCAAAGCATAATAGAGCTTTGATTATATAGACCAAACCTCAAAGGGGTGATTGTAAGACCTCAAGGGGGTATTTATAAGCTTTAAAAAAAACAGGGTTTCTAGGTGAAGCCTCAGGGGTCGTATATGTAATTTGCCCTAAAGTGATTGCATAAGTTGAGAAAGACATACCACGTTCTTATATTCATGAGCAGTGGAAACTAGAGGATGGTTATGATCCTTCACAAATCTAGTCACAACCCACTTTCCAGACTTCTCCAGCTTAAACAGTATTGTTGCCTTGCAACCTTCACGTGCACTAGGCCGTGGCTTTTTTTCTGGCCCAATTTTGCCCTTCGTATTTGGAGAAAAACCCTGTTTGTTGCATCCAAGTCGACGAGCAAGAGTTCTGCCATCTATCTCAGAGCGACGGCGTTGCATAACACGCACAACAAACCCTACCCTCCTGGCATAGTCATTATAAAATCTCCTAGCATCGTCTTCTGAGTCAAATTCCACGCCTACATATGGTTCGATGACTTCAACTTCTTTCTCTGATTTTGTATTGTCCTCCCCTTGAGCAAGATCATCTTCTTCCGAATCCCTTGACTCCAAATCTTCTTTATCAGAGTCGCCTGCTGTTACTTCTACCACTGCAAGTTAATGAGAAGCTTAAATTACCATTTGCAGACAATAAACAGGAAAATATTTGTTCTCGAACCCTGACACCCTTCCTCCTTGTACATTTCCTTCATGAACTACCTAAGTTACAAGAAAGACTCTTCATGGCTAATAGATCAAATCTATTCTGATAAATGGGTTGCCAAATGCATCAACACAGGACAATTTTCTGAAACTGTTCTTCATTTTCTTTCATTCTCTTACTACGACTAGATAACTTGAGAAGCCTAGAACAGTGCATATGTTTGGATGGTAAAGAAAGGCCAACAATCGCCCCATAACTCAGCCATATATAACCACGCTTCAAACAGACACAATTGTTTGATAGAAAAATCAAAAGTCGATTACAACAGAATACCCGTAAGGACTGAAGTTTTCATGTCTAAGATCATATGGTTTGCCATTAACTCTGCCATTTTTCTATGAATCTCATCAATTTATAATTTTTTTTTCCTCAAAAGACAATTGATTGGAGCATTACGGATGATTATTCATGTAATTAGCAATAACATTTCTGCAAATATGCAATTCCTGATGTCAATTTTCATTCACACACCAATCATTGAGGAAGACACAATCCTTTAGCATACTGAGGCAGTCATAAATTAGCAAAGACGCAATACACTTGAGAATCAAATTACAAATGATAATCAAAAAAGAAAAAGAAACAGTAAACTCATCAACCATCCCCAAAACACATTCTTGCTAAAACTCCAAAACCACGAAGCCAATTCCAAGAACTCAAAAATGAACGAAATTTCCTCAACCCACCCAAACACACACACACACACACACTAACACACAGGGAGAAAAAATGACAGATTAATCAAGAAACAAAAGCCCACAAATCCGAACAAATATGAAATATGCATATAACTCAGTATATATGAAACAAAAAAAGTGAGTGATAAGATGGGCTTACTTGTTGATGGAGAACGAAGAAATTTTCAAGAAGACAGCAATTCCAAAGTGAAAGTGTTGGCCAATATTTGGGGCTTTTTAGCCTCGGCTTTGAACCTCAATTCCGCGGTATCTGGGCACCCACCCACCCGTGGATCTAACTTCCCCCATTTCTCAATCTAGAAATATTAATCACATTTTGGAGTACCTCGTTTTTTTTTTTAATAAATATAATAATTCTACAGTTTTTGCACAGTCAAATTAACAAAAATGCTAAATCAAATACAAGAAATTTGAGTGACCAAATTCGTCATTCACCACAACCCTTCTGAAAGGAAAAGCCTATGCCTACCAGCACCACCTCTCTCTCTCTCTCTCTTCTACACCCAGCGACACTTTCGGACAGCAGCATTATCTACTTACACACGTGGTGGATTTCTAACCGCCAATCAGACTCGGACCCTTGAACCTGTGCGGACGTACTGAACAAGGGCGATCGTTTGGTGGACTCGTCCAACTGAACAAGGGGAAAGATTAGATCCACGGGAGGGTGCCCAGATACCGCGGAGTTGAGGTACTGAGTTATATGCATATTTCATATTTGTTCGGATTTGTGGGCTTTTATTTCTTGATGAATCTTTGTCATTTTTTTCTGTGGGCGTATGTGTGTGTTTAAATTTCATCTAACATTGTTCAAAGGGTAAACAAAATCGAGTCGAGCCGAAACATACTTTTTCTAAAAGCTGAAAGCTTTCAAGATCGTAATTTTCTGCTTCTGTTGAAATTTCTTACAGATAGCTTGTAAATTGTGTTTCTGCTGTAACTATTTTCTACTTCTTGAAGTAAAAAGGTTGGGTTTCACCTTCACTTAACGTCGTGCATTTGAAAGTTTTGTTACTAGCAGGGTGTCAATATTCAGGCTGCCTCGCGAGCTATTCGAGTTCGGCTCGATCAAAAGTCAACTCGACTAGGCTCAGCTTGATTTCGATTCGAAACATTAATGAGCCAAGCCAAATTTGCTTAAACTTGGCTTGATAGCTCGTGAACAGACTCGATTATTTTTTAATTAATTAATTTATCTATATTACGCAAAAAAAATTATAAAAACTTATAAAAAAAACATGGAGTAAGAAGAATGACAAAGAATAAGACAATTGTTGATTATTTTGTAATAATATCTTACTTACGAAAATATGAAATATTATTTATTCTAAGAGTTTTTAATAGTGTAAACTTTGAACTTTTTTAGTTGTGAGATGTCAGACATTTAACTATAAATATTGTAATTTTCTTTGTTAAATTTATTATTTTAGAATATTATGTTCACATTCTTCTTTTGAAAAGGATGAAAATTGTTAGAAAAATGTTGAAGTATGTATAAATCGTATTAATAGAGAACAAAAATAAACCTGAGTTTTGAGCCGAGCCGAGCTCGAACTCAACTTCTCGAGCTCGAGCTTGACTCGACTCATTGACAACTCTAGTAGGTAGAATGATGTAATTGAAGTAAAATTGGGTTCGAAGTATATTTACTTATAAAAAAATATAAAACACATGATACAATATCACACTTTAAAAAAAAAAAAAAAAAAAAAAATCGACCGTAAAGAGATTAGGATCCATTTAACTTTAAATTAAGTTTGGAAAGTTTGAGTTAGGTCAGCTAGTGAAGTATGAACCGCTTATTATAACATATCTAAACTAGCTATGACTAGAATTCAGTAAATAAAAGAAGCTCCTTATGGCTACGAATGCTTATTGCCGCTTTGCGAACTAGCGTTACCTGCACTTTCGTGTCTCTTGGTGTGGACAACACTAGGTGTTTCCAAGCAACAAAGCTTACACCCATTCACATTAGTTCATCCAAAATTTCTTACCCGCACGAATTATTGAATAAGTCATATCTTATCAAGGTTAAGTCCAAAGTTTCTTACCAATTATAGAGTAAGTCATCTTCTTATCAAGGTTAAGGAGTCAACTGAGCATCTCAGCGGCGGGATTGAATATACAGGTCAATTAAGAGTTCACCTTATCTACCCTAAATAAAATCAATATAAAAATTTTATTTCAATTGAATCGAACTATAGGAGTATAACAAGCCTCGAACACCCATTGACTTAGAGTCTATTGTGATAAAGTAGTGGTTGTACTAAAGAAACTAAATAAGCTGCTCTTATTTTTGACAAATTCTGGATCAGCAAAAAACAATCTTCCTATGTCTAAATAGTTTGAGTTAGGTACACACTTGGTTCATTTAGAACAATTGTAGTTTTTCCTTAAGAGCCTTGGTGGGCTTTTTCAAAAAACTTTGGTTCATTTAAAATAAATGTAGTTTGTTTGAAATTCTAGGCTTTTTCAAAGACTTTTAAAGTTTACCAGCTTTTTCGTGCTATTTAATTATATATATTTTTTTATTGATATATTAAATGGTGTATTTTCAATTTAAGTGAGTCTTCCGCATTATAGTTGTAAGAATTTAGATTCTTGTAATTGGGCTTTACCCAATTTAAAAGATATGAATTCATGAATTTGGTTAAGGTGGTCATCTTCGTCGGAGTTGCATTGAGCCTATAGAACATGACATTTTTTTCAACAAAAACTAATTTTATAGGTCAAAAGCAATATTTTTAAAATTATTTAAAAAATATTAATTTTACGAAAAAATATTATTTTTATATAAATTAATAAAACATAATATTCTTTTTATAAAAAAGTAAGATATTTCGACAGAGTATGATAAGGGTATTCGATATAACGGAGAAAAAAAAAGGCAAAGTCTAGTATATATATGTATATATTAATAATATTCTTGTCCAATATTCAAATAAAATGTGAATCAATATATGAATATCTGTATTCATCTTCGAAATATATACAAATATTAAAATTAGTTTTATAATTTGAATATAACTATTTAAATTCAAATCACGAATCAAAATTATTGAGTTCTTTACATCCTCATTTTGGAAACATGCAAAAAGTTAGAAAAAGAAAAAAAGGCAAAAGAAAAAAAGAAAGAAAATCCAGATCTGCTTCCCTATCAGCTTTCACATCTAGTCAACCACAACTGCGAGGGGGAGGAGAGCCCGATATACATGCAATATAAAGTTATGGGATTTATAATCTCATTCTTTCTTCTAATCAATTGAACGATTTTTCCATATTGTTCTTCAGGATATATTTTGTGAGCCCTCCTCTCTCTCTCTCTTCGAAAGAAAGATGGGAAATTGCAAATCTTGATTTTGCATAGATATGGGTTCAGTCCATAGTGTTATTGGATATCTTGATATGTGAAAGTTCACATTTGTTTTTGTGTTTTTTCTGTAGTATTTGTCTGTTTAGAATTTTGAGCTTTTCATTCAGTTTAAATAACAAAACCCATTTGCTAAATTAAGTCTGATCTGTTCTGCTCCTTTGTTTCATAATTCTTGTTGGAATGTAGACTACTGTTCTTGTTCTTGGTATTGTGTGTGTGTGTTACTAAATGGGAGAATCTAGCTTGTTGAGATTCAGCAATGGAAGTTGAATGTTCTAATACATCTGTGATTAGGTGTATAAAAGAACCAATTTTTTTCCCCCTCGTTTTCTTGCAATTGATATTTTAATTATTTAGTGGAAATATTGAATTCTTAGTGGGAATTAATTTTATGTATCAAATGATTTGTTCTTGTAATCTTCGTGGGTTTAAATTATCTACAGCATCAATTATTTTTCTTGTACATCTGGGTCAAAATTAACTGACCTGGCCTTTCTTGTTTGTCCATAGCACATAGTTTGAACAAAGGAAAGCACTTTGCTGAGGGCTTTATAGCTTTTTCAGCTCTGTTTTTGCTCAAATGTTTCATTGAAAAATCTGCAGGTTTTTGGAAAATGGGTGCCGAAGGAGGCGTTGATCACCCCTATGTGCCAAGAGATCTAAAACTGCCAGGCTATGTGCCTGGGTTCCTCTCCATGTCAACCATTGTCGGTGTTTATGGCATCTCGTCTGTGCTCGTCGTCTCCTTCATGTGGATCTTATCTGGTAATGCTTCATCTTATGTTTAGGTAGATATATGAAAATGCAAACGGTTTTGTACTTGTCAATCATGTTGCTTGCCCTGTTTTGGATTTCCATATTAAGGGATTTGAAGGGAAGGATTTGGAGAGTGGAATCCATAGACACCGAAAAGATAGTTCAAAATGAGGATGATGGATCAGATCCAGATCAATCCAAACAACCACTAACAGATTTGCTATAATGGATTTCAAATTCGTTCTTAGCTCCTTCAATCCAAAAAGTAACCTAAAGTTTTGTGATGGCCTTAACTCATATTGTCTAATTGAATTGCTTTCTTGAATTGTTTGTTTAATGTTTACTATCCTTGACTTGTCCAAAGCCTATGTTTGAATTCCCTGGATTTCGTCTGAAGTTGGCCTTTTTATCGAAACAATGTCTGAGCTATATTTCTTAGCATCAAGATGTATGATTCCCTGCAACTTTGGAGAAGCAGATCTGTTCTATTTATATTGATAGCTTGCATCCTAGTTTCTTGATGTTGTTTTGTAAATAAAAAATGTAACTGCTCTTCGTGTTTTTATTCATAATAGGGCGGATTCGCAAGATAACAAAAGCCGATAGACTACTAATGTGCTGGTGGATATTTACGGGCCTTACACACATCATCCTCGAGGGCTACTTTGCCTTCACCCCCGAATTTTACAAAGAGACAACTCCACACTATCTTGCTGAAGTTTGTAAGTTCGACTCACACCCAATCAGAGATACATTAGCATACTCAGTTTTCTTGTTTGTACATTACTTATTCACAACTATCAGGGAAAGAATACAGCAAAGGTGATTCAAGATATGTAGGACGGGATGCTGGTGTGGTCGCTGTTGAAGGAATTACAGCCGCTTTAGAGGGTCCCGCCTGTCTCCTCGCTGTGTACGTACAAAACTATAGTAATAATTACGAACATATCCTTCCGGTTTAGCCTAATTACAAAATACTCTACGAAGCTTGTTTTCTTACAAAGCACCCCCCTTAAAAGTATTGCAAACAGCCCCATGAGGTTTGTATTTCTCTTACAAGCACCCCCTTCGAGTTTTCATATGATTGTATCTTGGTCATATGCAGGTATGCTATAGCTACAAAGAAGTCGTATAGCTACATACTTCAAGTAGCCATTTCTTTAGGGCAGCTGTACGGAACTGCTGTATATTTTGTTACAGCTCTCTTGGAAGGAGACCACTTTGCGTCAAGCCCGCTCTATTATTACGCGTATTATGTTTTCGCCAACATGTGGTGGGTTATAATTCCGACATCCATTGTTGTACATTGCTGGAAGAATATTTGTGCAGCATTCAGTGTCCAGGAACAGAAAAAGACGAAAACTCGTTGAGTCTTGTTGAAGATCTTTGCTTGTTGTATTGATGGTGCCGACCTCTGTTGTTTTATCCTGCCTGAATTCTTTGACACAGAATAGTCATTTAATTGTGATAATTAATTTTTCATTATTCGCAGTTGGGATTCTTGATCTTTTAATTTTCTTTTCCCCTACTTTTTAAAGAAGTATTTTTGATCTGACGTTCCATTATAATCTTTTATTTCAGACAGTGTTCTAAAATCTGCTATACAGCGCCTAGGCACATAATCAAATAAATCTGTTATATTGAATATTTTCTCATCTCTTTAGAATTTTTTTTTTTAAATAAATATATATATATATATATGTATGTATAATATTTTAGATACATCTAATATTATTTAATATAAGTTTTTTAGTTGAAAGATAAGTGATCCAATATTGTTTCTGAATTGTGAAGCTTTAATATCTCATTTCATTATATTTGTAAGAAATATTTTAGTGACTATATATGAAAAAAATTAAATATATTATTGACAATTTTTAAGTTAAAAAAAGTGATTGTTTCATATAATTTCTTGAGAACATTCTCACCGTACTCATGAAAAATAGTTGAAGTTGTTTTCTAACAACAAAATATAAAAAGGTGTGTTTTTAATTTATTTAATTGTTATCTTTCATATAATTAATATTTATTTATAGAAATCATGCAGAACAATATAAACTATATTAACTTTAATAAAAGGCGCCTGTGGCGGGGGGCGTAAAATGGCTAAACAGGAAAAACATCGAGATACAGCATAGAGCCGCTTAGGCAAGACACTTTATAGAATCAAGATGCCATTCTTACAGCTCCAAAATTTGTTCAATTATTGCAAGTCAATTCATTGAGGAACATTACATATCTGACAATCCGAAAGAACAACCAAAACGAAACAAACTTTCCAACCGTAGAGTGGATCTCACCATCCATATTTTGCTTGTGTTTGAGCTTTGGTGAGGAAACCTTTAGAGCGTCGCTCGGCAAGCTCCATCTCTTTTTGTCTCATATCGAAGTACAGAGAGCCAATTTGATGCTTCCTTTTATGCAACTTTGGGGGCTTACCCTTGGTTGAGGCAGGCTACAAGAAGGCAAAACGGAGATGTAATAGAATGCAAAACAACATAGTTATTTAGCCATGTATTTTGCATAACAGAAACAACAATACTAGCAGTAATGCAATGCCTTTTTGCTCCTAATATGTATCTATCATAGCACCAATAAGTCTTCTATGTTTTGCAGTAATTGACAGATTTTTTTCTGAATGCTTCTTACATCAAACATGAGCATTGAGTATATTAAGATGAAATTTAGTCTGTAAGGTGTGTAATCCTATCAACTGCAAAAGTACAATTTTCTTTTTCCCGTGTGCAAGAGAACTTTGGCTCAGAAACACAAAAGATACTCTTGTTGTCAGATGCAAGCAATCAGAAAAACTTGCTGATTACTGGAAAGCATTTCAGAATTCTTCTTCTTATGATGGATACCCCTATTGGGATTGGGTATAAACTCTTAAAAAAAAAGAAAAAAAAATCATTTATTTCCCCCTGTAGCAAAATTGAATAATTTATCAGACAACATGAGGATTGAGACATGGAGTATAAACTCTTCCTTTACCAAAAAAAATAATAATAATAATAATTAAAAAAAAAAAAAATATATATATATATATATATATATATGAATGCCTTCTGCTCCTATTATTTATCCATGATAACAAGATCAATACTTTTAGTAATCAACACATTATTCTGAATGCCAACATCAGACACCACCAAGGATTAAGTACAAGCTCTGCCTAAACAAGCAGTAATACTATACTCAACACTTTTGCAGTAAATACATTAATAGTGGTATTATATCAGCAATATAACTTACAGGAGAAAATTAACTTTAGCCAAAATCTTCTTTACACCCTAGATTTCAATATAAAGAATGCCAATACAGCACCTTTCGCTCCTAATAGGTATCCATCATAACAAGAACAGTTACTATTACAAACCCCCTCCCTCCGGTCCCAAACAGGACTTGAGGGAGTATTATGGTTCGTGTAACAGATTTTTCTGAATGCTCACATCAGCAGGAGGATTGAGTATAAACTCTTCCCAAAACAGCTGTAATACTGTTTAACATGAATTTGTCAATAGATACGATGATAATAAGGACTATTCAGCAATATATTTTGCAGACAAAGATTCATCTTAACCAAAATATTTTCTTTCCTCCCTCAACTTAAATAAACTGTAGATATGGTAAACTTAAGATTCTCCATAGTAAGATTAGTTCAGAACTTCAGATGAACACATAAAGCAGGAAAACGATACCTGGTATGCAGGGCCAAATGCAATCCCAGTCGACTTGACCTGGTCCTCCCTAGGACGATTTTTCATCAACTCATCCTGATTCACCTCAATTATCTCGGGTGGAATATCTTTTCTGCCCCGCCTTCCAGGCACTGGCAATGCATTCTCAACCACCCCTGATACCAATGCTGCTGAATTTTCCCAATTATTTTCATTCTGTGTGTTATTAACATAATCACCATAGCCCCGGCCATAATTTTCCATTTCTACATGATGTCCAGGTGCGTATGAATACTCAACAGCTTCATAATCTGTATCGACACCATTTACATCTGTCGAACCATTACTATAAGCACCGTAGTACGCACAGCTTTCACCACCTAAACCAGCAGAATGATTCTCATGAGATTTATCCCCCAAATGTTTTACACCGGAACTGATGCTACTTAATGAGGCTGAATCAACATTAGCACTAACGGCAACACCATTAGCACTGTAATATGCATTGTTTTCACTCTCCGAACCCCAACTTGAATAAGCATCATTTGTATTAATGGACTGATCATTCGAATATCCCACATCATTCCCTATTGCATTAGCTGTACTTACATTGGCGGGTAGAGCTTCAGTTTCAATCACTGATCTCCTGCTCATACCCGATCCGGAAGGCAAAGCACCGAAAGTAGCTGAGTGCCTGGGTGCGGGGATACTGGACAGGAATGACGCAGCAGAGGAGGTGGATATTGACTCTCTTGATCTCTTCCTCTTCCTTTCTTCTTCACCTTCATCAGAATCATCATCATCGTCATCTAAACTACCAGGCCGTGTGTTCGTAATTGTAGGAGGTCTAAATTGAACCACCCTTTTTGAGGCAGCAGAAGATGAAGAAGATTTGGGCTCCGGAAGCGAAGAGAATAACGAAGAGGGCGATGATTTAGGCTTCGAATTTCCCCCAATCTGAGCATCACGTCCATTAGCTTCTTTTTTACGTTCGATTTCTGATTGGGACTTAGGGTTGGGGAAAGACTGGGACTTGGGCGGGGGGAGTGAGTTAAACAGGGAGGCTTTTGGTGGCGGGAGAGAATCGAAGAACCCACCCCGTTTTGAGCTGGATTTTGGGAGAAAATCTTTGACTTCCTCTTCGGCTTTCAATTCTGATTTAGGTGGCTTCGCCGGTGGTACACGCTGCGGCGGCGGTTGTTCTTCTTCATCAGAGGAAGCGTATGATGCCATCAAAGAATCCATACAAGCAGAGAATAGAGAAGAGAGCACCAAATCGCGTAGAAGAAAGAGAAATTAGGGTACAACGGGATGGATTGATTTTTTCAGATCAGAATTTGGGGGAAATTAAAATAGCAATAAAATTAGGCCAGACTACTTTCATGGGCCCTTAGCCTTTAAGGCTGGATCTCAAAGATCAAGACTTAATGGACAGATATGGGCCAACTTAGATTTGGGCTTTTAAATTTGAAGGAAATCAGGAAAAGACCGAAAGGGGTTTTCAATTATGCAATAGTCCCATTTAATTTTATTTACTTCAATTAATTCGGGGAAATAAATATTTAGGTTCCTTTTTTCTTTAATAATGACTAGTATACCACCCGTGCAACTATTTAAATATATATATATATATATATATATATTTTGCAATTTTTTTGGAAAACAAATCAGACGACCTTATTTCAACCTCGTATTTTATATTACCAATGCGCGTTAATTGGGTGGCACCGATGACATCATATTTCAAAATCATGCAACATCACAAATCATAAGCTGAGGTAACCAGAATGTTCTCCATGCTACACTTGGTGAACTACACATCCGCTATTCAAAAACCCACACACGGTGCGTGTTTGTGCAAATTTACTGACCTAGCATAGCACGAAAGCGACAATTTTAGACATGTGCACAAATGATTCTAACCACAAGATACCCTTTTTGCAACTTGCCATTTTAGTATCCACACAGGTGAAGAAGAACTCACTCAACATGAAATCACCAGGCATCTCCATGGCTCCTTCGTATGCCGATGAGCAACCACTAAGGCCCATGAGAAACGACTCAATATTGTAACAGTTACAGATACTTGCAGTTACCCCCTAAAATCATCAATTAATAACACCTGAACAGGACAGGACAAGGATCCATGCCTTTCTGATCCAATTCGGGCTCGTTACATTGCACCAGGCCCGTTGAAATCACCGCTCATCAAAGGAAAACACTGTACAACCAAAGCACTGTTTGTTCATTTACATGTTCAAAGCATGTGCACCGAGGAGCCATAAACATTATCCAGGTAAGTCGTTCCACCTACCACTCCATAATAACCATCTAACTCGACCTATACCATCCTATCATCCGATCTAACTACTTAAGCATCGAAGGGTCATAGCTAGGGGCTGCCCTATCAAGCTAACTCCTTTCCATCATTGATTGGCTGAAACGATTGAGTTTGAGCCCAACCTGGATTCACCAAGTTCATCATTTTACCATCAGCATCCCTCGGCTCCCACGCGAGCATCATCACCCCCAAATTAGCATCTTAACCTCATCAACATAAAATTATGATCTTTAAGGCCCTGTTTACTTGGGGTGATAAAGCTGGATTAGGGGAATTAGTCCTGTTTTATCCCGCGTTTACTTGATGGGATTTTTTCCCGGGTCAATCCAGTCGACCCAGAATAAATCACGGATATCTGGATAAATCGGCGGATTGTAATCCGCCCATAACCCCATGGATAAAAACTATCCCATCTGATAAGAAAAAGGAAGTGACTGTTTTACTCCTGTGCAAATTCGTAATTACAAACATGTCCTCATATATTAAGGGCAATGCAGTAATTTCCGCCTTATTCGACCTAATCACCCGAAGTAAACGTTTGATACAATAGAACTATCCTTATCCATCCTATTGTTATCCGTCCAAGTAAACACAGGATAAAAAGTTCGAAATTATGCCAATCCCCAGTTTAGTCCCAATATCTATCTTATCCTATCTTATCATGTCAAATCCTATCTACGGAAGTAAACACACCCTAACAAAATTATAAGTGAGATACATCAAGTTATAGAAGGAAAAACACTAATCACAAACACCAATTTTGCCAAAACTTTCAGTCATCATAATAAACAATGAAATCCATCTTAACATCATCATAACTTAGTTACAACGATCACAAGTCAAGAACGCCCGAAGATCGAATTCGAATCCACACATTATACACATGCCACTGCAGTTTTGAGCCAATTCAATGCCAAAAAGCATAAAGAGCAGTTGAAATATAAACCACAAGAGCAGAAGTCACCAGAACAATCAACGCCGTCACGGCGTGAACGGTGGACTTGCTCCCACAGGACAGCATTCCCAGCCTGATCTCGATCACGCTCACCATTGACAGCATAAGAAACAAGCACCCCATCACCGAACCGATAGCAGAAGCCAACATTCCGAACCTAAGCACTTTCAGATTGATGTGTGCTCTGAAGATTTCGTCCACATCCTTGCTGTTCAGCAAATTGATAGCTAGCTTAAGGCCCTGCGCGACGAGGGAAGAGAAGAGGAAAAAGCTGAAGGAGACAACCTCGAAGACGAGGAGCTTCCTGGCGACGTCGAGGCCGGCGTCGCAGGCGGAGGAGTTTTCGAGGCTATGCTGGCCGGGGGTGGTGAGAGAGAGACCGACGAAAACGGCGATGGTGAAGAGGGAGTTCACATTCACAAGGCCGTCGAGGGCGGTGACGTGGACGCTGGTGGTGGAAGATCCGCCGCTGGAGGATGTTCTTCGCGGCGGCGAATAGGATTCCTTCGGATACGCGTCTCTGCAGAAAACACACATAAAAAAATTGAAAATGATGAGAATCTTGACGCAATGTAGGAATGTCGAAGAAAAGGGATCTTACTCGGACATGATTGGGGGATCTTGGTGGGCGGAAATGGGGTTTTCAGGTGGAAAATGCGGCTAGAGGTGGGGATGTTGCTTGGAGGGATTGTACATCGTGGTACAACTTGTAAGTGTCCTGGAGTAGAAGGGAAAGAGATGATAGCTTTGCTTTCTGGGCTTTGGATTCTTGTGGTCTGAACGTGATCTAGGGCTTTCCCAGGTTTCTTTTTCAAGTTCCCATCTTTATCAGTTTTATATCTTTTTTAATAATTATGAATCTTATCACATTAATTAGTAATAATGCACTCGTTGCGACCTAATTAGTAATAATGTACTCGCATGTACGATTTGTAATATAAAAATAATTAAAAATTACATATAATTTATTAATATATTTTAATTGTTATTTGTATTCAATTCTAAGTATAAATAATATATTTAAATTAATTTATTATTATTATATTAATGTATAATGATATCAAAGATAGTAGATAAGCATACAAAGAGAAAGTGAAAAAATAGAAAGAGAGGGTAGAACTTAAAAGAAGGAATATGATAAATTTGATTCTCATTTATTTCTTGAAAACATAATCTTTGCTTATTACAAATAAGATTTCAACAGATTTCCTTTGGATTTATTTTTATCATATATTTTTCCAATTATTTTAATTGATTGTCATTCCAAAACATTCTTTATTTAAAACAATAATTTTGGATTTGATAATTTAAAATTTATTGATAAAAAGAAATTATTATCATTAGATCCTTTTTCTAAAGAAATAGGTCACGATAGTTTACCTATAAATATTAAAAATTAATATGTAGATAATACTTTTAATGTTAATATAGAATTTATTAATATTACAATCTATAATATATAGTATACATATAATATAAGTGTAATAAATTTTTTAACTTAAATACATAGATAAATTATCTAAAATTTAACAGTTGTTAATTAATTGATCAATTTATCAAAGGACGTTTAAATTCCAAATACAAAAGAAGAATATGAATGTACAATAAATTTACATAACTCTTACTTACATAAATTCAAACAAAATCATTCTACACAAATATAATAATAATAAAAATTTCAACAAACATAAAACATTGTCTGTTTCAATTAAAAACCAAATATCAGTATTATCAATTATTCAACTATGACAACTAAAACTTCATATTTTGATGAATTAATGATTATTAGTCTTTTTTAATTTTCATTTGAGCACTCTTGAGTTTTTGGATGAACAATTTGATGAAAGATAATTAAATAAAACCCTATGCACAATTTTTTCATCAATCAAGTCAATAATATCAACCTTTGCAAATTCAACTTTATCTGGATAGTTTACTTCATCTCTATTGGAATCCACCTGTAATTATAAATTTTTTTTCAAAAATTATTAATAAAAATTATTATTAAAATAAGCTTAATTTTTGTGTAGAGATATAATCACCTATAATTATTTACCAAAATTTTGAAATTATAAATTAATTACATAAACCAATATTGAACATTAAATGAAGATATTATCTTACAACTTTTTTCATGATGTGGTGTAAGGTAAATTTGACTTGATGTAGAATAATTTTGTTGAACACTATAATTTTTTAAATATAGATTATTTATAAAATAAATTAGAGTCATACTTTTTAAAATACTGATTATTTCAATAGATATATATTTTACATATAATATGATAATCTAAAACATAATGTTGGGATTTTTTATATAAATATATATAATAACATAACACATTTCATTTATGGAAACAACTATATTTTTTGGCCTAAATTATTTTTTTAATTTAGATAATTTTTTTGCCCTATATATTATTATGTAATATGTTGATTAATTTTTTTTATTAATTAACTATATAAGTGTATTAATTTATGGTAGTTGTATTCAAAATTTTACATTTGGATTAGGACATAATTATATTACTCCTATATTATCCAAAATTGACGTAGTAGGAATTTTCTTATTCTGCCATCTCCAACAGTTTGAACTATTTTCTACACTAAAAAATAATATTCCATAATATTCTTTATAATTTATTTATTTTTAATCTATATTTTAATTACTTCATATTTGTTAAATACATAATACGTAATATATTAAAATTAATTTTTTTATATGTAGTAGTTTAACTTTTTATTTATAAAATTAATATATGTATATATAATACATATAATAGCAAACAATAATAATACAAAATACGTCTTTTTATTATTTTTATGATATTTAATTAAAATAATCTTAAAATTAATTAAACTAAATTAATTATAAAACAAAAAAAATTATTATATTATTTTTATTTATAATTTAAATTACATCTTTTAATTTTTGTATCATATTTAATTAAATTAATCTTAAAATTAATTAAACTAAATTTATTATAAAACATAAAATTCATTATTAAATACAAATATTAAGAAATATATAAAAAAACATTAAAAAAAGAAAGTAATAATTATAACATATATACAAACAAAACATTAAAAAAAAAAAAAAAGAACAGAACTGGCGTAGACTAAAGTCTATGCCAATTTTACCGCATTTTAATTAAAAAGAATATTATGCTTCACAATAGAGCAGGCTTGAGCACAATGCTGGAGCCTGCATTTTCTACTTTATCACCACTCCACCGCATTGCTGGAGATGGTGATTGTATTCAAAATTTTATATTTGGGTTAGGACATAATTATATTACTCCTATATTATCCAAAATTGACGTAGTAGGAATTTTCTTATTTTGCCATCTCCAGCAGTTTGCACTACTTTTTGCACTAAAAAATAATATTTTATAATATTCTTTATAATTTATTTATTTTTAATCTATATTTTAATTACTTCATATTTGTTAAATACATAATACGTAATATATTAAAATTAATTTTTTATATGTATTATTTTAACTTTTTATTTATAAAATTAAATATATATATATATATATATATAATACATATAATAGCAAACAATAATAATACATTACATCTTTTTATTATTTTTATGATATTTAATTAAAATAATCTTAGAATTAATTAAACTAAATTAATTATAAAACAAAAATATTATTGTACTATTTTTATTTATAATTGAAATTACATCTTTTAATTTTTGTATCATATTTAATTAAAATAACCTTAAAATTAATTAAACTAAATTTATTATAAAACATAAAATTTATTATTAAATACAAATATTAAGAAATATATAAACAAAGCATTAAAAAAAGAAAGTAATAAATATAAAAAATATATAAACAAAACATTAAAAAAAAAAAAGAACAGAACTGGCGCAGACCAAGTCTACGCCAATTTTACCGCATTTTAATTAAAAAGAAAATAATGCTTCACGCACTGCTAGAGCCTGCATTTCCTACTTTATCACAACTTCAGCATATTGGTGGAGATGGTGATTGTATTCAAAATTTTACATTTGGGTTAGGACATAATTATATTACTCCTATATTATCCAAAATTGATGTAGTAGGAATTTTCTTATTTTGTCATCTCCAGCAGTTTGCACTACTTTTTTGCATTAAAAAATAATATTTCATAATATTCTTTATAATTTATTTATTTTTAATCCATATTTTAATTACTTCATATTTGTTAAATACATACTACGTAATATATTAAAATTAATTTTTTATATGTTGTATTTTAACTTTTTATTTATAAAATTAAATATATATATATATAATACATATAATAGCAAACAATAATAATACAAAATACATCTTTTTATTATTTTTTATGATATTTAATTAAAATAATCTTAAAATTAATTAAATTAAATTAATTATAAAACAAAAAAATTATTGTATTATTTTTATTCATAATTGAAATTACATCTTTTAATTTTTGTATCATATTTAATTAAAATAATCTTAAAATTAATTAAACTAAATTTATTATAAAACATAAAATTTATTATTAAATACAAATATTAAGAAATATATAAACAAAACATTAAAAAAGAAAGTAATAAATATAAAATATATATAAAGAAAACATTAAAAAAAAAGAACAGAACTAGCCCAAACCAAGTCTACTCCAATTTTACTGCATTTTAATTAAAAAGAAAATAATGTTTCACAATAGAGCAGGCTTGAAGGCACTGTTGGAGCCTACATTTCCTACTTTATCACCACTCCAGCGCATTGCTGGAGATGGTTATGGTAATCTTTTAACAATTAACTATAATTTACCATAATTGGGACATAATAATTGTATATCATTTGCTTTGTATAACTGACGTAGTGATCCTGTTTAAATCTATTACTAATAACTGTTATGATGATTTTTTTTCTATTAATTGCATATTTAATTAAAAAACTTCCTAAATAATATGGACATTATTATAGTATGTAATTTACTATTCAAAACTGGCGTTTTATCATTTTTTAAGTTTTATTTCTAATAACTGTTACGATCTAGCAAATATTGCTTGTAATATATATTTAAAAAAAGTAGGAATTTTATTAATTTTATTTAAGAGTAAATTTACACATAAATTTCTCAAAAAACAAAATCGGTGTTTGACTTTATTAATTAATATATAAAACAAAAATATGGGATTAATTGTAATTAAGTGAAGACCTGCAATTAGTTAAAATTAGATGTAAGTTTGACTTGTTTATGCGTTAATGATGATGAATAATTCAATCCGTAATAAATCAAAATTTCCATAGAATAGGTCTCATTAAAATTCTCTAATTAATTATAATAATGATCAATTATATTATGTCATGTGAATACATGAGTTTCTAAAAATGTATTACTGGTGTTCTACAACATTTATTGATGCTTACTTAAAAAAAAAAAAAATATTAGAACATGAGATACCAAATATATATTTTTAGATTTCTAGGTATTCTTTTCTCCTATGATTTTAGGTTGATTTTTAACTTTAACCGATTTAATTATAATTGAGGAAATAAATATTTATTGTTTTTTTATATTTGATATATACTCTAAAAATAATCAAATAAGATTATATTTTAAAAAATAAATTTAATAATAATGATTACTTCGATATGTATAGATAAATATCTTAGACCAATAATTATGTTTCACATTTTTAAGGAAAGTGAAATAATTAGTAAATTAAAATCACTAATCAATAATTAAATTATTTGCCTTGATTTTAGGGATTGCATGAAAATTAATGTAGACGTGTATTTATAATTGCATCTAATATAATTAATATTTATCTAAATAATGTTTTAATATATTTAATTTCTACAATAATCTCTTAATAAATTATTGATGTGTATGATATTCACAATAATTCATTTAGGAATAGATTAGAAACATAAGAAATTAGATATATATTATCATAGAAAAATTATGTATCAATTAAGAGTGTTAACATAAGTGAGCAACCTATAAAATTTAATTAACTTTTTTATTATATAAAGATTATTTGTATTAAAAAAATTTAAAATTCTTAATTCATCATAAACTTATTTAAATATGAACAAAATGAAATTTGAATGTAGATACATTAACTGATACGTATCTTATATCTACAAAATTTAAGTTGATATATATACATAGAAAAATAAAGAATTATTTAAAATTATGATATAATAGTATAAAATGGGCTAGGAATATAATAGTACTATATTATTGATAGATCAGAATAAGTGCGCGTGTGTAATAGTTCACTAGTAGTTCGAATTGTAAATGAAATTGCGGAAGCTTAAGTTAAACTTTGATTTTAAACAAGGAAGAAATCCCTTATTCCTTCAAGTAATTTTATTAGAAGACATATTTGTTCCCAAAAATGTTACAATAGAACTTACAAGTATTTGGCTCCCCCTAAATACTAGTCTACCCGTGTAACTTAATCCTCTAATCACTTACTTGACAATCTAGTCCCCTAGATGGATTTGAATACAAACTCACATTTGTAAGATGTTGAAATCTCCCGAAATCAACGTGTGGTGAATTACCGAAGTAATGCAGACTCTGCGTGGTTCACAATCAGGTCGCCCTTGAGCTCTTGTTAGTCTGTCGTATTCTCCCGAATATGATAGCTTCTTCATCAGTCTCTCTGCTTGACTCTGTCCTTATGAAGGTAATTGAAATATATCAGAGATACCTTCTTCTTTGGTCTTGAGGTCGTATTTATACTTATGCCTTCCCTTCAAGAGATCTGCCGGTATCTCTTCTTTTTCGGCTGTGATATACGTATCTTTGTAGAAGTAATCTTGATATTCATGTCTTGTATCTCTTCCGTATCTTTCAAAGATGTGTTCCCCAGATTTTCCTCTTGATTCTCCTCATGTTCAGCCGTGACTTCCCTTTTGATTCTCTTCTTGTTCAGCCGTGGTCTTCTTCCAAACATATCTTCACAATATCTTTTATATCTACAAACAAGAATATACTAATTAGAATTTTCGAATAATTTGTCAATAATTTTTACCTTGTCAATCTCCCCCTTTGGCATGTTGTTCAAAAATTCCAGGACCATCTCTAAGCTGCTACCTGTAAGAAGGAACATGAGAGAGAACTATATACAATGGGGAAGTGTTCACATTTAGCAGCAAAATGTCATCCATCACATACAGGCATAGGGTAGCAAGATCAAACCCTGATCAAATAGTCAAAATAAGCCTAATCTACAGATATTGTTTTTAAGATCCTAGCTACGAGTCCATCAAACACAAACATTATTTTAACCGATTACAGGCCAGAAATAATTGTTCAAACAGTTATAAACCATCCCAAAATTAATCAGAACTACTCCCACTCTCCCACTCTCCTTCTTCTTTAGTGTCATCCACCTCCGTTTCTTCAGCAGCCATCTTCCTTTTTTTGGGCTTGTTTTTCATCTTCTTTTTCCGTTTATCCACAATAGATTGTCGTTTGCCCTTTGAGGAGGTCTCCCCCTTTTTCGAACTGCTTGCCAAAGGAGTCGGACCCCGGGACGGTCCGCCATGGGGTGAATATCCAAAGATTTAAGAACATTAGTAAAATAGAGCGTTTGAGCAGCTACTTCAGCAGCTAGAGTGTCTAAAAAAATCTCTAGTTGTTGGTATAGGAAGAGAGGGAGATTGGCGGCGACTTCGGAGGGTCAAAGAGTGGGCGCAATAGAGCGGGGCCTATAGGCAATATTGGCCTCCCTCGAGACCATGTTCAGCGGCGGGGCGACTTTGTGAAGAACATCAGTGGGCTGAGCCTGGACGCCCTGGTGGGACAAGAGGCCACATATGAGCGTAGGAAAGGGAATTTTTTTGCGAGAATCAGGCTTCTCTGCAAAACTCATAATGGCCTCGAAAGCGATTCTCCCAAAATCAACAGGGATGGTCTTCATCACTTTGAAAATGAACTGACACTGGGCCGAGCTCAAGTGAGACTTATTGGACGTGGGTGTCCAATTCTTGCCTCCCTATCTTGTGCAACCAGTTTGCATCATGTGTCAGAATTGAGGGAGAAATGCCAGGCTTAGTCCATTTGGTGAGCTGTCCGTCGCTCAAGAATTCGACAATCTTCCCGAGGTCAACCTCCACGTCCTCTTCCTCGTCCAGCCCATTCAACTCCAAGAAATCGTTAATACCGTCAATACTAAAATTAAGAATTTTGTTTCGAACAAAGACCTTCCCGAATCGAGGAGATTCAGGATCCTGTATGCCTGTGACTAGGTTAGAGTAAAATTCATGCACAATAGATCCATAGAATTTGCCTAAATTCATCACAGTGACTTCTTATCTGGACCGTTTGATAAATTCCACAACAGGAGTGTTAGCAAAATTCATAAGATCAAGGTTACGTTCGGGCCAGAAGTCCATACCAGAAAACAGTTTACACCGGTCAGATGCAGCCTTAGTGTAGAAGGATTTGGAAAAGGCCTTTGCACGTACCATAGTGTCGTTATCGTTGCCGAGGCGCCCTGGGGAGGACTCAGAATAGGTAGCAGGAGAGGGACCCTTGTGTCAGTGAGATCACCGAGGTGGGGATCTTGGTGTATCATCTTCAGAAGTGGCCTCATCAACTAAATGGCACCGGCGCGCCGGTGAAATAACAAGCTTTTCCGTAGATTTTGCCATGGAGCGTGGCTTGGACTTTGAAGTTGATTTGGAGGCAGGTTTGGTGGGAGTAATTGGGGAAGGAAGTGGAGATTCGGCCATGGGAGAAGGTTCCCCTTCGTGTACAGTGGAGGGCTGAGAAGAAGTAGCGGCAGTAGTCAGTCGCGGAATGGGGGATGAAGGGGCTGCAGTGGGCGGAGGATCTGCACAGACTGGCGATGGGAGACTGGAAGGACGTTGTTCAGCACTTTGGGCGACCAGTGGTTGCTCATGGAGATCCGGCGGCGGCACAGTTTCAAGTGGTTCGGGATCTAGAAATGGAAGTATAGCCCAACTTGGACGGCGTCCACTTGGACAATCATCATGGTCCACCATGGAAGGATCTGCGGAGAGTTGTGAGAGAAAAAAAAAACAAAAACAAGTGGAGAGACGACAAACTGGGGAGGGAACTGTCAAGGTCACTAAAAAAGGGCTGACAATGATTGCTGTGAGGGTTGACGCCTCGATACCATACCACAATCTCAAGATTTTGTGTAGGTCTTTAATGCCCTTTTTGGCAGCCACGTCTCACAATAAACAAAGAACATTAAAGCATGATCCCACGTCCGGTAGTAAGGAGGGAAGGGCCACGTCCTCTTTTTACACGTGCTCCATAACCATTGTGCTGACTGGATAATCAACTGACCCCTTTTTAAAAAAAAAAATCATATAACCCAAGAAAAAAATCAGAGAGACCCTTTTTTTTTTTTAGACGAATGAAGTCATAGATTATCAAGTAAACATAAGTCTTTGTCAGGCAATTAAATTTGAAAATGCACTAAGTAAAGTCCGCAAGTCTTCTCTTCAAGTATATGTTCACCTCGTTTTATTGCTAGGTATATTATATGAGTTGTCTTTATAGCTCCTTCTGCCAAATCCTTGTGTAGTAGCTCGCAAACCACACAATAAAGAACCACACTTGGGAAATCCTGTGTGAGGAGCTCAGAACCTTGTAACCCCTAACTTTGGTGCAACTTCGAGGTGAACATGATCAAGGAAGCTGTCACAAACCTGTCATTTTTTGTGCTTGGTGCTCTATCATATTGATGACAGCATTCCACAACATCATTTCAAGGTTGTAGTTCTTTTCCTTTATACTGGGAGATGAAATAATGGACTCAAAGTTCAAAACAAACATAATTTTAAACCTGTGCAAGGCTTTATGTTATAGAAGACGACCCGAGACTTTCATTCCTCTTTTTTTTTTTTAATTATAACATGTATACATTACAACAGATCCCTAGAGATTTTCTCAGGGATATGAATTTTTGAGCATCCAGGGCCTTTGTGAAAACATCAGCCAGTTGACTTATGGTAGGAACGTGTTCAAGAGTAATGACTCCATCTTCAACCAACTCTCGGATGTAGTGATGTCTAATGTCTATATGTTTAGTTCTGGAGTGTTGCACAGGATTTTTAGACATATTGATTGCACTTAGATTGTCACAGAATAGAGTCATAGAAGATAAGTTCATACCATAGTCGCACAACATGTGCATCATCCATACCAGTTGAGAGCATGAGCTCCCTGCAGCTATGTATTCAGCTTCTGCTGTTGATAAGGAAATGCTATTTTGCTTTTTGCTAAGTCATGATACAAGATTGTTTCCAATGAAGAAACATCCTCCTGAAGTGTTGTTTCTATCATCCACATTACCAGCCCAGTCAGCATCACAATAACCTGCAAGAAAAGGTATAGTGTCGAAGGAGTATTTTAATCCATAGTTGGTGGTACCTGCTATATATCGTATGATTCTTTTTACAGCCTTGAGGTGTGACTCCTTAGCATTCGATTGATATCTAGCACATAGTCCAACACTAAAATTTATGTCAGGTCGACTGGCAGTGAGATACAGAAGGCTTCCAATGATGCTTCTGTAGAGAGTTGGGTCAACACTTATTCAACTTTCGTCCTTGGATAATTTGGTATTTGTGCCCATGGGTGTTTGTGCAACCTTGCACCCTTCAAGTCCAAATTTCTTTACCAGGTTCTTGGCATATTTTTCTTGATGTATCATAATTCTGCTTTTGCTTTGTTTGACCTGTAAACCAAGAAAGTAGGAAAGTTTACCAACCATGCTCATTTCAAATTCACGTAACATTACCTTGACGAAGTCATTCACTTTGTGTTTGAATGTGGATCCAAACGCAATGTCATCTACATAGATTTGTGCAATAATAATATCATTGTTCGACCATTGGATGAACAGGGTCTGATCGACTCATCCCCGTTTGTATCCTTGATCGACCAAAAACTTAGTCAATCTCTCATACCATGCTCTTGGAGCTTGCTTCAATCCATATAGGGCTTTCTTTAATTTGTAGACATGGTTTGGAAAGTGTGGATCTTCAAACCCTTTTGGTTGTTCGACATACGCTTCATCTTTTAAGAACCCATTCAAGAATGCACTTTTTACATCCATTTGGTAAAGAATAAATTTCTTAAGACATGCAAAAAAGAGAAGAATTCTTACTGACTCCAGTCGTGCAACTGGAGCGAATGTTTCTTCAAAATCAATTCCTTCTACCTGTGTGTATCCTTGGGCCACCAATCGTGCTTTATTTCAGGTGATGTTTCCTTGTTCATCAGTATTGTTCTTGTAAATCCATTTGGTTCCGATGATGTTCTCACTATCAGGTCTTGGTACAAGTGTCCACACGTCATTTCTAGCAAACTGCTCCAATTCTTCCTGCATTGCTAGTATCCAGTTGTCGTCCTTGAGAGCCTCTTTGACATTTTTGGGTTCGACCACAGAGGTGTAGCAAGCATGGTGAACTAGTCCCTCCATTCTCCTGTAGTCAGGTTTTGGTTTACATCGTATCTTTATGCCCTCATTGAGTTCTCCAATAATGAGTTCCTTGGGATGTTCTTTCTGAATCTTCGTTGAAGGTTCAGTTCTACCACTTTTTTCATTTGATGGTTCCTGGTCAGTTTCTGTGGTATCTTCTTCATTCTGATTTTCCATTGGTCGTCCAGCTGAAGAACCTGTTTCTTCCAAGTAGAATTCCTGTCTTATCAGAGAGTCATCTAATACAATAATAGCATTCATGACTCCTGTTAAGAAGATAATAGTTGTTAGTGGATCGTGTTCCAGTGAGTATACACTCATTATTTTTGTTTACTACCAAGCATTTGTCATGAGTGAAATTTACTTGAAGTCCTTGATCACAGATTTGGCTAATGCTCAAAAGATTTACCTTAAGATTTTCAACAAGAAACACATTAGACAATTTAGGATGCCATTTATATTAAAAATTCCTTGCCCAATGATACGCTCACTCTTACCATCTCCAAAAGTCACTGACTCTCCTTTTATTGGGGTGAGATCTGATAAGTATGTTGCATTACCAGTCATATGACGTGAGCACCCGCTGTCAAAGAACCATGTTCCAGTATTGTTCGCCCCAAGTAAGACTACTGACGAAGTGAGACACATGTTGTTCTTAACAACCCATATTTTTTTGACATTTGGTTTTCTGTTTTTGAACTTTCTTACTTTCATATTGTCTGGTGGCATATGATTTTTACGGGAATACCGTACATATTCCACATTGAAATATTACCTGATTGTAGATCAAGTTTCATTCTGTAGCATCTCGGTCGAATGTGCCCAGGTGCGTCACAGTAATGGCAAATAGGAATTAATTTTCTCATACCTTTTGTGCCCTGATTTCTTAGCTGTCTTGTAGTAATGGATCCTTCTTTTCGAATGTAGGAAGTGATGCGGTACAAAGATTGTTGACCCTGATGTTTTTTCTTTAGTGTACCATAATTTTGTTTTATTGCTTTGTGGTCTCCCATATGCTAGGATTTCATCAAATTTGGCTTTTCCTCTGTTTGGTCCTTGTATGGTTCGCATTGCTTTGTCCAGCTCAGCTTGTAATTCAGCTAACTTATGATCTTTAACCTATAATTTTGAGACAGGCTCTGTTAGTTTATTGGCCAATAAGGAGGTCACCTGGTGATTGCTTGGTGTAGTTTTCCGTGTTGTTTCTGAGTTGACTTTGAGTGACTCAATTTATGTCTCGTAAAGTTGGACATGATGTTCGAGATTCCTCACGTTCTTTTGAGACATAGTCAGTTCATCACTCAATCTTTCATTTATTTCCCTTGTGATTTGCAGTTCTCGTTTCACTTGACTGAGTTCCTGATTCTCCGTGTCGAGTGCACCTTTGCTTTTGTATTCCTTTACTTGAATCTCCAGTCTTCGAATAACATCTGTAGCTGCGGTACATCTAGCAGATACGTCAAGATACATTCTCTCCAGATCTTCCAGAGTTGGATCGTCAAAATTAGGTTCCTCAGTGTACTCTATTTCCTGGGGTATTATGTTTCTATCTCGTCAGTTTCTTCTTCTCCTTCATATTCAGATTCACTCCAGGTGGCTTTTAGTGCTTTGTTTCTTCTTAGGAAATTTAGGCATTCAGCTTGATAGTGTCCATATCCTCTGCACTCTCTGCATTGGTCAGAGTCCTTCCGATTTATCTGCTTAGTATTTGAAGGTTTGTTTCCACCTTTTCTGATGTTCTCACCAGAGTTCGGACTTTTGTTGAACTGCTGCCTCTGGTTGTACTTTTTTACAAACTTGCTGTAATTTTTTGTGAGAAATGCCATTTGTCAGCAATTACTGTTACATCATTCTCGAATTGTTCAGTTGTTGTCTCCATTTTCAGGGCTATCTCTTTATTCTTTGGTGTGTCCATGCGATTGTTTATCTCAAAAGTCCTTAATTCTCCCATCAAATCATCTAACGTCATTGGTGTGACTCTCATAAATAATCCTAGAACTGTGATTTTTTCTCTGAATCTAGGAGCTAGTGTTCTCATGATTTTCATGATTTGAACATCTTCCTTGATGGCGTCACCGAGGGTGTAGCATTGATTTACTATGTCGTTGAACCTTGCATAGTACATCTCAATGTTTTCATCTTCAGTCATTTGTATTCCATCGAATAGTGTGCCAGTCTTTGCAGCTTTGATTTTCTTACGGACTCGTTTCCTTCAAATTGTTTTTGTAGTGCATCCCAAGCATCTTTGGTGGTTTGGCAGTGTATAATCAACTTGTGCCTCATTGCATCAACCGAAGCAAGGATAGCATACAGTGCAATGTAATTTGCATCTTCGGCACACTTTTCATCCTCCGTCCATAGTGTTCTTGGTTTGTCTACAACTTTTGTTATGTCCGTTCCGTCCTGCATCCTTGGCCGCATCCACTTTGTTTGGATTGCTTCTCCACATCGTTTGGATCTTAGATAGATAATCATCATAGATTTCCAGAACGGATAGTTTTTTCCATCAAGCGAGGGTGGGCGTAGTGAGGTCCCTTCATATGATCCCATGTGTCTGTCCCTGGATCTACCTATTTAGAAAAAAAAACTGGAACCTGCTCTGGTGCCAATTCATAGATCAGAATAAGTGCGCATGTGTAATAGTTCACTAGTAGTTCGAACTGTAAATGAAATTACGGAAGCTTAAGTTAAACTTTGATTTTAAACGAGGAAGAAATCCCTTCTTCCTCTCAAGTAATTTTATTAGAAGACATATTTGTTCCCACAAATGTTACAATAGAACTTATAAGTATTTGGCTCCCCCTAAATACTAGTCTGCCCGTGTAACTTAATCTTCTAATCACTTACTTGATCATCTAGTCCTCTAGATAGATTTGAATACAAACTCCCGTCTGTAAGAGCTTCTCCAACAAGAAGCTATTTTGGCATTTGGTGTCAGTTTTCACCCTCCAGCAGTGCTCCATTCTCTGCACCAGTTTGAAGTTTTTAAAATCTTTGCACTACTTTTAGCGCAGATTTTTTATTGCGCTACTTTTTTTCTTTTCTTTTTTTATATAATTATATATACATTTTTTAATATTTAAAACTCAATTATCCAGACTGAAATTAAATCAAGTTTTTTTAAAATTATATGATGTGTAATTTAAATAATAATTTAAATATAATTTAAATAAGTATATGAGATTTTAAATATTATATACAAATTTAAATAGAAATGCATAACATTACCCGACATTCAATTTTACATATATATTTTTTAAATAAGATAGTTTAAGAATATAAGTAAAATAAATATGATCTCAACATCTAATGTTAAATAAAATTACATATATAATGATTTTAACAAATATTTAGTACTAAAAATAAATATTAAAAATAAAGAAAATAAATATTATTGTGTAATATTATTTTTTAGTGGAGAAAGTAGTGCAAACTGTTGGAGAGAGTATGTAAATTTTACGCTAAAGTGGTGCATAATTTGCACTAGAATAATGAACACTGTTGGAGATGGTCTAAGATGTTGAAATCTCCCAAAATCAACGTGTGGTGAATTACCGAAGTAATGCAGACTCTGCATGGTTCACAATCAGGTCGCCCTTGAGCTCTTGTTAGTCTGTCGTATTCTCCCGAATATGACAGTTTCTTCACCAGTCTCTCTGCTTGACTCTGCCCTTATGAAGGTAATTGAAATATATCATAGATACTTTCTTCTTTGGTCTTGAGGTCGTATTTATACTTATGTCTTGCCCTTCAAGAGATCTGTCGGTATCTCTTCTTTTTTTGCTGTGATATACGTATCTTTGCAGAAGTAATCTTGATATTCATGTCTTGTATCTCTTCCGTATCTTTCAAAGATGTGTTCCCCGGATTTTCCTCTTGATTCTCCTCATGTTCAGCCGTGACTCCCTTTTGATTCTCTTCTAGTTCAGCCGTGATCTTCTTCCAAACATATCTTCACAATATCTTTTATAGCCACAACCAAGAATATACTAATTAGAATTTTTGAATAATTTGTCAATAATTTTTACCTTGTCAATTATATCAAATATAGTTGATATAAAATTTAACATATAAGTTTATAATTAAATATATCTTTTGATCTTTTCTTAGTAAAGAATAAGTTGTTTGAATTGCCAACCAACACATATATCTGCAAGATTTTTACCAATAATCATCATAACCAAATCAATCTTTTTTATCATAATAAAGAATTGATAGATAATCCTTTAGTAGTCCTTCAATCCATATCAACTATAAGTATGTGAAAAGGAAAAACAATTAGAAGGTGAAAATACAAATATAATGAGGCATCATTCCACATAAATGTAGCAACCTCTTACGGAAAAATTACAAAAATAGTCCTGGGTAGTCCCAAAATTAGTCATTTATCTTATTAATTTTACAATTTCGGTCATTTTTCTATTTAATTTCTTCAATTTACACATTTTTAGTTGAAATTTGAAATTCTTGTTGGATATTTGCACATTCACCACATATTAAATAAGGGTTTTCATTTTTGTGGCATAATAAATGAAATGAACATGTCATTCGTAATAAATAATATGATATCACATACATTAAAATTGACAATAGAGACCATATATTAGCAAGAAAAATGTGAATATCTAATGTGACGTGATTATGTGGTGTATAAGTGTAATTATCGGACAATTTTTTTGAAGTTTGATTAAGAGATGACCAAATTCGAGTAATTAAAAAAATAAATGACTGATTTTGGGATCGTCCATAAGGTAGAGAACTAATTTTACAATTTTGATTGACTATAAAAAGATTGACAATAAGATCCTTGTTTCAAGTTTTCAGATATTGATATGTATTTATTAATATACTTCAACTTAACATCCACAAAAATATTCTAATAATTAGTTCCAAGAAAAAGAAAATCACATTTAAACTACAACTACTAATAAATTTAGGTCTACATTTAAAAATGAATAAAATCATCCAATATAAATCTACTAATAAACTTGAGCTTCAATTTTCCTAATGAATAAAATTTTGTGTGCACATATTAATTCTAATCCAAATAATTAGGAATATTTCTCATTTTTCTTTCTTTAATATACTGCTAATTGGAAGTAATAAAATTGAAAGAAACAAAATCAAAAATCTCGATAATCTATATTCGATATGATATCACTATTTTTTATTTGTATAATAATGATCAATTACATGTTTTCACGTGTATCGAATTTAGTAATTATTTTGGGGGGGAGACAGTTGTTTCAAAAAATAACAACAAATGTACGTACTAATATTATACATAAATTTGATAACTACACTATTACAACAAAACTTTAAAAAAATATCATACCTTAATTATTGTTTCTCCAAAATATAGTACACTAAAATCAATATATATATATAATACAAAAGAGAATTAAAATATCCATTAGGAACACCAACATGTAATGTCTCAATTAATTGTGATTTCTTTAAGAACATAGAATTATAAGAAGTTATTAGAATTTTATAAGAAGAATAATAAAATCTAATATATAAATAAATAAATCAATTTTCACAAAAAAAATTATCAAAATAAATATGAAAAACATTAAGCAATTATGGAATATATGTCGATATTTGTAACTCTTAAAATGGCCACCAAATCCTTTGGAGATGTCTCTTTCCAAGCATAGTGTACTATAAAAAATATCTACTGATATAAATTGAGGAGAATCAATAGTAAAGATAATATATTCCCTTCATTTAAATTATAGAATCACAAAACATACCACCCAGTATTACCATATTCATCTCTTCAAGTTTCCACATATACAGAACTACTGCCATAGGTTTTCAAAGTGAACATTTGAATTAATCGATTGACGTGTTGAGTGATTTCATTTGATATCCTTTGTTGATCAAGTAACAATAATATTTTTTTTTATCATATATTATAAATAATACAAAAATAACAACTTAAATTATAATTAGAATCACATTTTTATGAGAATGCAATGGTTGAAGAATTTTATAAACATTCTTCGTTTTCTTGTCTTTCAGCAAATTAAGTCTCTAGATCAATCCATAAGCACAAAATGATGTTGATCGGGTCGTAAAATGAGAAATTTTGTTATGAGAATAATTGAGATCTCATATATATAGAGGTCAAAGCGTGTGGTGTAGTATGTTATTCATAATATTAGTATTTAATTTAAATTAATTGATCATTCTGATTTATGGATGTTAATTATTGTGTTGGAAAATAATAACATTTGATAAGTAGGTGTACCATTTCTAATGTAAATTTCATGTGTAAATATTATAGTTTTATGTAAAGATTTAATATATATCACTATGCTTATAAATGCGAAATTATGGGAATAAATTGAGTTCTAATTCATATTTATAGATGTAATGATTTATTTATTATTATTATTATTATGTTTTAAATCCAACTAAATTATAGTAACCTAACATATATAGAGATTTATGTAGGACATTTGTATTTCAAAAATAAGGAATAATGGGATCAAATTTGAAATCCAAATCATATTGATAGAACATACACAAATTTCATTTGATATACAATTATAGAATATACAATAATACACAAATTAAAAAACTTAATTTTCAAGATTTGAATATGACATAATAGACAAATATATACGTATTTCTTGCATATCATAATAGATTAAATATTAAATTTTGAAATTTATTTTTCTGAGAATATAATTAATAATTGAATGACAATATATACCAAATAAATTTAGAAAAATAGAATGAAAATGGAATAATATTTGGGATAAAAAGGCATTACTAAAGCTTCAGATTAAAAGTATCATTTAATTTGAATTATGTTTCACATATTATTAAATGGTGTTGACTACTATATTTAATGATTTTCATAAAAAGGAAAATGAAAATATTATGGAAATTTAGTTAAGTTTTATTTTGAATTTGAAAAAATTTGGTAGAAAGTTTATAGTCTACACCTTAATCGAATTCTTAAAATTAATATAGAATGACTCAGTTGCTGAAATCATGCTACTTCACTAAAGTTAATTCAATTGCCGACAACAATGCTTGATAAATATGGTGAACTAGTTGTGTAGTCTATTAATTGATTTTCAACAGGTTGTCGATATATATTTTTTTAATTTGAAAAATATTTTTGAACTTGTATTTTTTAATTAAATTTTTCAATTTCCATATTTGGCAAGTGGTTTGAGCAGGAAAAATTGTTGCTTCTATTTTTAGGATGACTTACGTTTATATATATATATATATATATATTCCTTAAATTCCGACCTATTACTACGTTGGCCTTTTTTTATTCTGAATTCAATCAATAGTCAGCTGGTATATGTTACTAAAATTATTAGATTATATTTTAAATCTTTCTTATTAAAAGATAAGAAAGAAGATTTTAAAGACTAAATAAATAAACAATAAGAAAAAAAATGATACCCACAAATACTCACCCCAATCATACCAAAATCTTAATAATTAGTACTATTCAATTTTTAATAATAAATAATTAATATGTAATTAATACTTGTTTATTGAAAAATAATGTATAAAATAATTCAACAACAAACTAATATATATAGATATATTTATTAATTAAGGTAATATATTTAATTAATAACTTTTTCAATATACTTATGATAGGGTGCGGTTATTCATACCTTCAAAACCTCTAAACATACCCCAAAGTCTAAATACACCCAAAATAAAATTAATAATTATTTTTTTTACTCAATATATCCCATTTACACCCATTATAACCTTTTATTAAAAAAAAAAAAAAAACAAATCAGGACTATCCAACCCGCAATTCCCAACACAAATTCACAAATCAAAATAGAAAAATTTCATGTCTTCCCCAGAAAAATCCTAAAAAACAAATTTCTCTCTGCAATTTTTCTATCATTTAATCTAACATACATATATCTCCCTTTTAACCTCTATTTTCTGTCTTTTCTACCCAAAAATTCAAGAAAAGGAAGAAAAAAAATATTAGTATAACACATTAGCAGAAGAAATTATGTTTCTTATGATATATATATATATATATATATGCTTTTGAGATTCGGGCTATTTTGTTGCAGAGCAGTGCTGCAAATCAGAAGAGGTATGGAAATGGTGGAAATTTTGTTTAAATTATTTTCAAATATAAATACCATTCATCTTATGTTCAAAATATTTTTCTATTATATATATATATATATAAACCCTAGAGACAATTCTTAACCAAATTAAGTATGGAGAAATAACATTTAGAGAATAGTGTTAAGTGTGTGTTGCTTATCATATTTGGCCTTCGCGGTGAAAGACTTTAGATTTGGAGCTGAGCCTCAGGAAAGCCATGAATGAATCTGTAATTTCAGTTTTGTATTTTTATATTCAACACAACATGGATAAGTTTTGTATTTCTATATTCAAGAAACATGGAGAAGAAGAAGACAATAAAGTAAAACTAACGAGTATGAATCTGCAATTCCAGAATAACTTTGTAAAGAAACGTGATTGCCCATTGGGGGTTCTGCAATTGAGAAAAAAATAAAAAAAAAGAATAAAATTAAATTACTTTTAAATATATAAATATATAAGGGTATTTTAGTCATTTTATTTATATCTAATTTTATCATAATTATTATGAGGTATGTTTAGAGATTTTGAGGTTATGAATAGCTGCAGCTGCACCCTTTATCATAACTAACTTCATTCATTTAGCTTTCTATATATTAATATACTACTACATATTATATATTACGAAAATATATACAAAATGATTAACAAAAAATTAATTAAATTAAAAAGTTCATAATATTAATTTGTTTCACATTAAATTGATATTTACCCCACAAAATCAGGAACAACTAAATGTGTTAAAAAAATAGTTTAATAAATTACTTAAAAAGATGAGAGGAAAGATCAGAAGTTGATAACATTGTATTGTATTTAAAAATATGATTTAACAAAATAATCTTATAAAATTAGGAACAACTAACTGTATTTAAAAATATGATTTAAAAAATTAATTAAAAAAAATATTGACATTCAATATTTCCTACAAAAATATTTCAGGAAAGTATGACCTATTAATTAAGTAAACAATCTTTATGATTGAATGCAAACACAAATCTCCAAAAAAATTAGCTCATTGTTTAGCTTAAATACAAATTTAATAATATAAATTTGTTCAATTAGATGTTGCCATGTGTACTTTCAAATTTAGTAATTATTTTAGGCGAAAAAATGTAATAGTTTCTAAATATGTACTGCTTCTGCTATTTTATATATATATATATATATATATATGATAAAAATGAAAAAAATTCAAATTTTATGTCCTCTTTTGCAGAATTTAAGTAATTAAATTTCACTATTTGACTGACTTTACTCTAATTATTCAATCCCTACCAAGAATGAGGAACCCAACTACAAAGAATGACAAATGAATTTGGTTTGATCTTAAACCAAAATTGAGAAAACTTTATTATAAACTTTATCAATGTTACAATTCTCGCGTTGTAACTTAATTACCACAATATTTAGAGGCAGTGGAAGTATATATTGCTTGATGTGTGCTTTAGTTTGACATACAAAATTGAGTTGGTCACGTAGTAATAATGACGTGGCAACAACTTTTTCATTTTTGGCCACTTTCAAAGACTATTTACATTAATTAAGGGGATGAATACATAAATGAAGCACAAACTTATGATTAGTATATTGTTAAAGAATTTAAAAAAATGATATGAATATTGACTTATTCGTTAAATAGTTGGTCAGTTCACCCAAACTTTATCTAGATATTTTATCAATGTGGAAACTGAAAAAAATAATAAATTTATGATAGAACTTGTCAAACTTTAATATTGTTGACGAACATATAAACATACATTTTCTAATTCTCCATACAAACAAACAAGCATAACCAAATTATCAATAAAATAACATATAATATAATAACAATATATTATATGTAACATGAACATTGTTGATGTTCTTATTATTATTATTACTATTATTATTAACTGCATTTTAAATGTCATGTCATCAACTTTTTGATCCACTTTTTTTAAGGTTCGCGCTACTAATTCGCCTAAGATGGTCTAATCTTGTCACTCACAAATATCCATTAAAGGGGGCAACTTTCATGTTGCAACATAGCAATAACTCCCTTTTCTCAAGGCCATTAACAAGCAAGTCAGCCAATGTTCAAACTCTATTTGTTTGTTAAATGAATAAAAGAAATTGTTCGTTTAACAAACTAAAAGAGCTTGTGCATTAGTTGTTCGTCAACCATGTTCACAAATTTTTGATCCACTTTTTTTCAAGATTCACGTTTAAGACCTAAATTTACTAATTCACTAAAGGTGGTCTAGTCTTGCCACGGACAATTCTTCATAAAAAGGGACAACTTTCGTGTTGCAACAAGACAATAGTTATTTTTTCTCACAACTATTAACAAACAAGTCAACCAATGTTCAAACTTTGCTCGTTTGTTAAATGAGCTCAAGAAGTTGTTCGTTTAACAAAATAAATGAGGTTGTGCATTAGTCATCCGCCAAAAATCTCTGTTCGTAAAAACCCTACCAACAATTCAAGAAAATTTAGTTCGGTCAAAATCCAAACCAACTAAAAGCTCCATGGACTCTAGTCCTCCATTCGTTCACAGTTATATGCTGAAATACATATCAAGAGAAAAACTATGGAAACAAAACATAGAAGCAGAATCATAGGTTCATTACGTTTGCAAAAGCGTAGACAACACAATTAAGCTTATCATACAAGAGATCTGCACAGAAGAATTAGATCAAAAAGGAGAAAGACTTTATTTGAACATGTGAACATCATCATCAGATCAAAAATTGCAGGTCATCCCCCATGAAATAGTATTCCCTTGTAAAGTCGACTACCTCCTCAAAAGCTCTGTTATCAAACCTGAAAATCAATATCTTTCCAGGAACATGAAGCAACACCATTGAAACATCATAGTCTCCCCCTTCATCATACCAAGCAATTCTACAGCTTTGCCATTGTCCCCAGAAAATGCAGCTGAAAATGGATTGAAGTTTATAACCTTGCACTGCTTAGACCAACCGCGCTCTACCTTTGTCGTCTACTATACATGTAATTATTCTTCCAAAGCCTTAGATGGTGCTAAATCCCATTTGATTCATTGGTCAAACCGTGCGTCTGGAAAAATTGGAAAAGGAGTGATAATCATATTAACACGATCACTGGAATAACGAGATTTGACAAAACAAACAACGTTGTTGAAGTCAAACAGTACTACATAAAAAATAAGCAGCGCTAAAGAAGATTTAACCTCATCCTTCCATTCATGATTCTCTGAATGATACACAATTAAATTGGTGGCATTCCGATAATCGGGAAACATAATGACTTTGTAATGAGGTAATTCGGAGGGATCGAAGGTTAAGCAGAGTTTGGATAACCTCCTCTAGGAACCTTCAATTTCCTGGTGGTTGGATTGAAGATGTAGTAGCTACTTCTTCGGTTACAGCGGCTATATTGGGAGCTTCCCCACTCGAGCAACAGTAGGCCGTTACAGGATTGGATTATTGTCGCATTGGGGAATCCAAAACCGAACGGGATTAATCTTCTGATAGTGGGACTGGGGTGGGGGGGGGGGGGGTTACGGACGCGGAGGATGAATGCGTATTCAGGGCGGAAGCGGAGAGTATGGAGATGAGCAAAGGACGGAGGAGAGATAAGAGAGAGCCACCTTTTGTTCACCAATTTGAATCTGGTCAAGCGTTTTGCCGGAAAGTAGAGGAGAATTTCCATTAGCCTCATTTCCTTCGATAACAGCGGCCGATGAGCTTAAGTACGATGACGCTTTGCGACTCTTCATTCTCTCTCCCTCCCTCTTCTTTCTTATAATGTGTACAGTGTATTTATGTTTCAGACATCGGAAACAGAGATTACTCGGAGCAAATTGTAAACCAGTCCCACAATTATAGGATATTTATAATTTTAGTTCTGTCCTATTAAAATTTACTAAACTTTTAATTTTATAAATTTGATCTTAATTTTAAAAAAAAAAATATTAAGAATTTTGTCTGAATTTTATTAGTAGGTTTCATGTGCCTCGTGTGAATTTTTTTCCAACCAAACTTATCTTGCATGATGCAAAAATTCCGCACTACCTAATAAAAAAAAACGTAGCATAATAACAAAAAATTAAACCAAATGATCAAAATATAACCCACCCTCAAAAAGATCGTCCGATTAAAATGTTTATTGTGCCAAAAAACACACACTTACATGCAAGTCATATAAAAAAAAGATATTTTCAACGAAGCAACTAATTGATCTACTCCTCTCTCTCATCTATATTATATTTCGTTATCTCTCTCAAACGTATACCTACACAAATCATAAATATACAAATATAATATAAAAACTCTTGACATTTTTTGAAGAAATCAAGAGGACAACAAAAAATGCATAAGATATAAATATTAGAAGTCTTTTTCAAGTTTTGGCTATTTAAATTTTGAATTATGTAAGTTATTTCACGTTAAATCTATCATTTTAATGAACTAAAGGTATTTGACAAACAAAAAACCAAACACAAACATTAACGTTCGATTATTAGTGGACCAACAACTCAATGATTGTTTGATTAATAAGTACCACACATATAATACTAATAAAATAACTTTTAATTTTGTTCGACAGACATTTATCAAATATGATTTCGTTAGCTTATGGTGCAAAGATTATTGGGAGATCGTTTTGTAGAAAATAAAGCAGATATATGTTGTACATTGCAAAAATTGATTTTCAAAATAACTAAATATTGTGGTTATTAAGTAAGTTTTAAAATTAAAATTTTATTTTTGTACTATAGTTAGAAATTATTGTGTTAAGGGAGGAAATTGTGGGATTTTTATAAACACCAAAAATCTTTTCTTGTGCAGGGTTTAAGGACTGCGCTGGAGCTAAGGATCTCTTACACCGGCGACATCACCCGCTGCCTTCTGCTAAATTCCGCCGTTTGCGAAGCCGCGCAGCTCCCTTACATGACGTCCAGGAGCAAGAAGAAGGAAATCAGAGAATTGGAACGTCAATGGGAAGAGCACGATAATGAGGTGGTTTGAGAATCGATTTTTAGGTTAAGAATACTTCAATTAAGATCGAGTAATTTATTTGAGATTTTTGGCTGTTCTTCTCTATACATAATATATAATATGCATATATATTTCAGAAATATCACTTCGAAGATGATACCGTTTGGTTTATGGAATGGGTTCTGGATTTTTCAATTTTGTAATGTAATGAAAATATGCTTTAGAGCTGATGCTATTTGGCTGTATATGATTATTCGGTAAGAATTTAGACTTTGAAGAACTTTTAAGGCACTTGATTTTGTCAAGTTGGATGATATGGATTAATGGATCTTCTTCAGCTGAATCCTGATCTTGCATATTCATGCACTTTTTCGCTAAAATTTTCGATTTCTTCATATACTTTGTCGAAAAGCTCACCTCTGCGTTAAGTTTGTGATTCACACACGCTACTTGTATCTATGTTATGTGAATCTAGAACTTAAAGCTTCATGCATCCGTTTTCTATTTATATAGGGTTCTGTTGGATTTCACAGTCTTTGCGGTTCTGCTTCCCTCAGGACCGATCCATTGGAAAGGATGCCGAAAATTTAGTCGAATCGTCACATAATCAAGACATGACCACAAGCTCTCAGCACTATTTCGGTAGCATTAAGGATGGTTTCTCCATCAGCATCATTGAGGTGTTAATTCTTGCTCCAATCATATATCCTAAAGTTGAGAAAAATGTGAAACTAAATAAGAAAGCTGAATCAATCGTATGTTGTCTTTGCCTTGGAGGATTTGAGAATGTATTTGAAATCCATAAGAACATATTCATGCATGGTTGTTTGGATTGGTATGGATTTGAAATTCATTGGGTTAATTTGAAATCTGAGTGGATTTGAAGTAAATTCTTGCATTTCAACCTAAATCTGAACACAACCTTTGTGTTTCAGTGTTCCTCATAATCTTCTGGCTGTTTCCTATCAGAACATGAAAGAAGAATATGGACTATTTGTATGGCCATCAAGTATCATTCTAGCGGAGTATGTTTGGCAACAACATTCACGGTTTTCTGGGGCTAATGTTGTTGAGGTGAGTTGAGGCCATCCTTGTTTTCATTTAGTTCAACCGTTACCTCAATGATTTACGTCAATCTCATTTTGCCTTGACAGCTGGGGGCTGGAACTTCTCTTCCCGGATTGGTTGCTGCTAAAGTGGGTGCAGATGTAACGCTGACAGACGACTTAAACAGATCAGAGGTTTGATATTGTTAAGCCACACATATGAGTTGTCTGGTTTGAAATTAAACCAGTCATTGGATTTTTAACTGTTGATTAATGTTCTCTGCATTTCAACTGTACAAATCAACGGTGTGATAGAGTTGTCTACAATAATTTGCTGTCTAAACCTGCATTGGATTTTGCTACACTTTATGACGACAAAATTCTCCAAATATCAGACCTTGGAAACCCTTCTATTTGATTAATTTGACCCCTTTATATTTGATTTACTGAACCAAGTAACTAATCTGATTGAGGTCAATAACTTATTTTCCAGTAGAATTTTCAGAACTTTAATTGGAATTAAAATTTATTTTCTCGAAAATTTCACACAGATGTTTACCCTTGGACTTCCAGGTGCTGGATAATATGAGAAGGGTGTGTAACATTAACAATCTCAAGTGCAGGGTAATAGTTTCACATAATTGTTGTTTCCTGTCACAATGGTCAATTCATATTAACATTTCTTGCTGCCCACATAACAGCACAATCAATATCAGGACATCACCGTCTTGTTTGTCTTTTGCTTCAGGTATTGGGACTAACATGGGGCGTATGGGATGCTCCAATCTTCAGTTTGCGTCCGAATATCATTCTAGGAGCTGATGTGCTCTACGATACAGCTGGTAAGATTGATGAGTTCCTCCATCCTTTATGCATGATTCGTGCTTTTTTTTTTTTTTTTTTTTTTTTTTTTTAATAATTCTCTCTCCATATTTATAATTCTCTCTCCATATCTGTAATCTGAAATATAATTCTTGAATTTCATGGTGGTGCTAAGCCTTCGATGATCTTTTTGCAACCGTAGCTTTTTTACTTGAGAAATGCCGGGATTCTGTTTTCATCACCACCTATCACAACAGAAGGTATTTGTTCAATAGAATGCAATAATTTTACCATAAGTGATCTCTTCACTCGATAAAACTTTGAATTTTCAAACTTACGTTTGTTACTAACTGTTTGAAGCGGGCATCATCTCATTGAGTTCCTGATGGAGAAATGGCGTTTAAAGTGCACGAAGCTTCTTGATGGGTTTTCGTTCCTGCCGTCTCACAAGGCATCAAAATTGAGCGGCAACATTCAGTTGGCTGAAATTGTTCTGGATTCCCATGAACAGTAATTCTCCTGCAGTGGCAAATTTCTATTGCATATTTTTCACCGTGGCTAGAATAGGAAAGGAAACACCATTTTAGAACAGATAATCCTGTCCCCAGTTACAGGGTGAATCTTTGTTCTGATTGTTAAGTGAAAGAAAGTTGGCTCTCTTATGATGGCCTTATCACATCAGACGACACACATATTTGTGTAGACATTTGAATTCGACCACCAGATATAGCATCTACTGCGTTGCGTTATATAAACCATAATCCATAAATTGATGCCATGAAATACACCAAATCCATACACGAACCCAGAGTCACGATGAACCACGCCATTTTGCCACCACAAGAGAGCACCCCTAACCTCTCACCTGCACAAAAATTAGCAATTGACAGCGTCAAGAACACATCTACAAAATTTGTTGATATATTTTTATGATCTTTTCATGGATTTTTTCCACTCTATTTAATAAGTTTCAATTGAGAGATTTATTGACGTTTGTTGAATTTATTTATTTTTAACCTTTTTTTGGTGCGCGCGAGTAGAAGATAGTGATTTTAAAAGTAGTTGTTTTGAGATATTGGTAGAGTTGAAGTAAGAACAAAAATGACAGTTAATTCGCAACGAGAGAATATATCTAAAACCCATACTTAATATGAAACAGCGGGAGTAACACCTTTTTAACTACTGCCTGACTGATTTTGGTAAATTTAATGTTCATAAATTAAACACGGAATCATTAAAAAATTTGTCATAGAATCCCCTCCTCAAACAAGAACTTTCAATCCAAATGGGATCTTAAAGATAAGTTTATATTAAAAAAACACTTCTTAAGTAGACAAACATCAGATCTCATTAAGTTAAAAAAATGCATAAACATGTACACAAATGCAATAAATAGGCGATGTGTGTGCGTGCGCAGGGGGGGGGGGGTAGAGAGACTACCCGTCCATGTTCGAATGTTTTCTCAACACAGACTGGTTGGGGAAGAACGAAACTCCTTGAAACTGCCTACAAGTCAATGTTAAGTTTTCTCTGAAGGTCTACCAATCAACGGTACCAACAAAAAACGATATTTCTGCAGAAGAAATTTGATCAATGGCTCATATAACACGCATTGTACGTCCAAGGACAACTTACCTTCGGTCCCTTTCTTGAATTATCAACTGATGGCCCGGTTTATATGATACAACTGGTTTTGATCCCCTGGGCCACAATGCTTGAATCATCCAACCTAGAATTTTGGAAGAACACAAAACTGTGAGAGAGTAGGATAAGACAGTCGAACATGCAATATCTTGAAAAGAGTAGAATAACAAATGGGACTCGAAGATTGAAGGCACACACCGTATTTGCTTGTGCGTTGAAATAATTGTGGTTTAGTACGATAGAAAGTATGTGAAAAAATATGAAAGATATATCTCCAACTCCATATGTGAAAAAATATGAAAGATATATCTCCAACTCCACTTGCAACAAAATGTGAAGGCGGTTAACATTTTATATGAACTCTTAGACCTGTTCTCCGGTGCATATTTAGGCAAAAATGCCATATTATGGCACTATTCAAAAAAAATTCCAAAATATAGAAAAAAAAAAATTTTAAAAGTATGCAAAGTCGCCCCTGCGAGGGGCGACATTCAATTAAAATATTTTTTTTATTTTTTTTTATGTCGCCCCTGGCAGGGGCGACTTTTTTTTTTTTTTTTTTTTATGTCGCCCCTGGCAGGGGCGACTTTCCTTTTTTTTTTTTGTTTTTTTTAATTGCTGGAGCCTTCACTCGGTCGCGCGCCTTACTCGGCCGGCTGAGTGGTGATTCTTACTCGGCCGAGACACTCGGCCCCCGTATTACTCGGCCGACCGAGTACTGCCATCCACTCGGTCACGGCACTCGGTCGAGCACTTCACTCGGCTGGCCGAGTGCGAACGCGGATTTTGATTTTTAAAATCCACTTCAATTTTTCTCTCTCTATCATATCTATTACCACCCACCCACACCACACATTTCTCTCTTCCTCATCACTTTCTTCACTTCTTCTTCACTTCTCCTTTCAATTATCCTTCAATTTCCTTTCAATTTTTCTTCAATATTCATGTTTTGGTTTTCTCCATTCTCAAAGGTAATTTTTATCTTAATTTTTATGTGTTTGGGTGGTGTGTGTGTGTACTGTTGTGTGGGTGTGTATGTGATTTTTTTTGTGGTATTTTGGTGTGTGTATGGTGTGTGTGTGTTGCTTTGTGTTGTGTGTTGTGTTGTGTGTGTGTAGATAGTGGTTTTTTCTTCATTGCTTGTATTGTATGTTGTTGGTGTGGTGTATGTATGAAATATATGTATGGAATGTGGGTATGAAATGTGGGTATGAAATGTGGGTATGAAATGTGTGTTGTGATGTGTGTGATGTATGTTGTGGTGTATGCTTGTGTGTGTGTTGCTGTGTGTGTTTGTGTGTTGTGTGTGGCTTGCATTTTTGTGTGTGATGGGTGCGTGTGTATGGTTGTGTGCCGTGTTTTGGATATGTGTATGTCGGTCGGTGTATGGTTGTTGCTATATATATTGTTATAAATTTGTCGTTAATATTTTTCTGTTATACATTATTTGATGTAGGGACTGTTGAAATTATTGCTGTTGTTGTGCATTTATCGCAACCCTCAAATTGTTGCCGTTGCGTTGACATATTGATTCATTTCAATTTCAGGTTTGAATTTTTCTAATGTATTAGTTTAAATTAGTTTTATTAAACTTTGCAAAAAAGTAGTTAATTCCCTATTTTAAGATCATTAATACATCTTTATTATTTAAGATATGAGGTCTTCAAACAACGTCGGTATTGTTGTTTATATTGGGGATTGTAGCGATGTTCCACTTGTTTGTGCAACAAGGGTACCTCGCGACATTGGATATTCCGGCTTAGTATCAAAATTCTTTCAATTGACAAGGATTGATAGCAATGAATATAAATTGAACATATCCGCTTCACTACATGCAAACAACATATATCATCGTATACCAATCAACAACGATGATAATCTATGGTTTTTCTTTGCACCGGATGCGGATAACCAATATGTAGAATTTCATATTGATCCAGAGAAACTGCAAGATAATGCTCTTCCAGATATTATGCCAAGCAATGAGTATTTTCAATATGCTTCTTATTTAAGAGGGGGTGACATTAATAATCCGGCACTCGTCAGGCAAGAGCATACAGTTGGAACCTCAAGGTCCAATAATGAGGGTATTCCAAGTGAAAGAGAAAATGCTCAGACCGAGGATCAAACAGATGATCCATTGATTGACACTTTTGGTTTGAATGAACTAGAAGACTCTGAACCCGAGGAAGACGAGTTGTCTAGTGAATCAGATGAAGATGGGGTGGATATTGGTGATATTCAAACTATGTATTCCCCAAATCAAGAGAGATCATCATCCAATCAACAACCATCATTTCCATCAAGTGCTCAGAGATACTCCATGCATTCGAATATCCCGTTCTTCAATGCATCATCACATGAAATGCTTGCGGACTCCTTTGATCTTCCAAAAAATTTTAGATACTATGATCCTACTGAAGGAGTGCTCACAAAAGGCATGGTATTCAAAGATAAGAAGAGTTTGCAGTCTGCAGTTAAAGATTTTGCAATACGTATAGCGAGGCGTGAATATCGAGTAGATGAAAGCACACCTCTTATATGGAAAATCAAATGCAAAAATAATAGTGAGACTACACATTGCAACTGGTGGTTGCGTACAGGTTACAAAAAAAGGATTGATATGTGGAAAATCATTAAGTATGGAGGCCCTCATACGTGTCTAATGAACGATGTGTCTGTTGACCATCAAAACTTGTGCAAAAATATGATCGCTGCGCTGCTAACTGGGATGGTTCAGACAGATCCCGGGTATGAGATTAAGTGTGTTCAACAGCAAGTGTATGATAAATTTCAATTTACAATCTCATACGGTAAGGCATGGCATGGTTTGAAACGGGCAAGAGAAAATGTGTATGGTACATGGGAGAGCTCAGTTTCAAGACTACCCAAATTTTTGGGAGCTTTACAAAAATGGAATCCAGGCACAGTTGTCGAGTGGCGCCACATGCCCGAAGAGACAAATGGTATAAAAATGTTGAAATATGTGTTTTGGGCGTTCAGGCCATGTATAGATGGGTTCCAGCATTGCCGTAAAATAATTAGTGTTGATGGAACTCATCTTTACACTAGATACAAGCACAAGATGTTAATTGTTGTTTCCATGGAAGCAAATCAACATCTTTTACCTTTGGCGTATGCACTTGTGGACGAAGAAAGTTTTGGTTCTTGGTCATGGTTTCTTCGTATGATATCAAAACACATTGTTCGTGGTAGAGAAGGAATGTGTCTGATTTCAGATAGATACGCCGGTCTTTTGAAAGCTGTGGAAAGAATTCCAGATTTTCAGCCACCTCTTGGAGTCCATCGTTTTTGTTTGAGACATGTGTGTTCGAATTTCAATAGCAAGGTCAAGAATGTGAAGTTAAAGGACATGTGTTGGCAAGCCGGCTCAGCCTTCACAACCAGAGAGTTTGAAAATATAATGGATCAAATTAAGGTGTTGAATGAGAGGGCATATGACTACCTATGGAAAATTGAAAAGGAACAATGGACTCTTGCCCATGACGGAGGATGGAGAAATGGAATTTTGACAACAAATCTGTCAGAGTGCATGAATGGCGTGTTAAAAGGTGCACGACGGCTCCCAATCTGTGCCATTGTGCAGACTACATTTTATCGATCGATAAAATATTTTCTTGACCGGTTGACACTGGGCCGTGAGATGCAGCAAAGGAACCAACCATGGCTTGATGAGGTGTACAAGAAGTATGATCAACGACAACGAAAGGCAATGGAACATCAAGTCTATAAGGTCGATTTCACTGATCAAACAGCTTCAGTGAAGACATTCGTGCCAGGAACAACGAGGTGCTATACCCATATTGTCAAGTTGATGCTAAGAGAGTGTAGCTGTGGAGCCCGGAGGCAAAACGGCATACCATGTTCCCATGCAATGCAGACTTGTCGACATTTTGGAGTAAATTCGATGATTTACATGAACTCAGTTTTCAATACAAGTACGTATGTGGACACCTATAGTGGTAAGTTTGAGCCATTGCCTGATGAATATTATTGGGATGAGGCTTCCTTCCAACTGTGTCACAATCCGGCCTTGCGTGAGAAGAGGACTAAAGGAAGAGGCAAGACGACTAGAATTAAAAATGAAATGGATTGGGCACAAACACGCGCTAGACAACAATATCGGGCACAGGATCAAGCTGCTTCCCAGGCCGGAACTTCATCTGCCCGTAGATGAGATTGTTGTGTCTAAAATATTGTAATGGTGCTTGTTTTAGATATTTGACATGTATTTTGATAATGTGTTGAAATTTGGTTTAGCGTTGATGTTAGCTTTGCACTATTTTTTTTACTGAGATGGGTTTCAGATTTTGTGTAATTTGAGGATTTTATGTAATTTTCCGATTTTATGTAATTTGTTCCATTTTCACTAATTTATTGTTCATCTTATTGATTTAATCTTATTGCAGTATGGAGTACTACGGAGAATATGGCCCTATTAGTGGGGAAATCTTAAAGGAACAGCACATGCACCGATCTGAGGATGTATTTGCAGGAGAAATTGACCAAAAATTAAAGTGCAGACACGGAAGTGGTATCTTTTGGAGACTCGATGACCGTGATCCTTATGAGGTTGACCCAGACGATGATGGTAGGGAAATACTCAGACGTACACAAAGGTTGCATTATCGAGTCATATCGATGTTGTATCGTATGGGATTTTATGGTGTCTACCGATGTGGTGATTATGTGATTAATAAATCATTAATCACTGCACTGGTTGAGAGGTGGCGGCCTGAAACGCATACATTTCATTTTAGAGTTGGAGAGGCGACCGTGACATTACAAGATGTCGCATTTATTTGGGGACTGCCAATTGAAGGTGGGCCGGTTATAAGTTCAGATAATTCAACCGGTCGGGCATATTGGACTGCACGTTGTGAAGTGTTTCTGGGATGGGAACCCAATGCATAAGACATAAAAGGGTCAAGATTTTCACTTTTAGCCTTGGGTACACACCTAAGCATGCACCCTGTTACCGATAACAGCTCACAACAACATGTTGTGCAGTATGCACGTGCATGTGCCTTGATTTTGTTAGGATCCATAATGTGCCCGGATACTTTTGGGAATATGGGGTCATTGGTATATTTGAATCAACTAGAGGATATTGATGAATGCAGAAATTTGAGTTGGGGTTCAGCGGTACTAGGTTATTTGTACCATCAGCTGTGCAACGCATCACATAGGGGTCGTACACAAATTGGTGGACCCATGCAACTACTGCAGATATGGGCTTGGTCAAGAATTACCTTTCTCACTCCGCAAATGACGGGAGGCAGACGCCTAAATACAGCGGCAATTGTTGGAATGAATGGAATTCTACCGGTTGCACCGTACGGTGCTGAGTGGTTACAATACCACAACTTTACAACTAGCTTGACGAACAACTTAAGGGCTATTCGGGAGAGCTTGGACAGGCAAACTCAACAAGAGGTATGATTGGTACTTGATCATATTATGTTATATTTCCATTAAATGTTAGCTAACATTATTTTTATCCAGTTTAATTGGAAACCTTACGACCCATACCCAGCTGCTGTGAGGGCATATATTGACCTTGGCATTATTACAGTCACGGAAATGTGGATGTCAAGATGCCCTATGATCCATCATTCAATTGTTGAGTTATATTACCCCGATCGGGTATTGCGACAATTTGGGATGAGACAACGAATTCCAGAAAGTATTACGGATGTGCACGATACATTGCATAATATATGCCGTAGAGGCCGCTCCACTACAAACTGGGCTGAAACACATGCTTTTTTTTGTGGAATGGTGATTTGACAGAAATTGAAATATTGTCTCCGCTCCTGCTATTGGTTGGAATGAGTCAGACGTCGAGATGGTTATACCAGATGGTATGAAAGAATAACACGTCGTCTAATTACTCCAGGATTAAATATGCAAGTGGGATATCAACCGCAACCGAATGCACCCATAGAAAAAATGGTATGTGGCAGTATTTTAGTATTCAAATTCCTATGTGTGATGAATATGTAACTCATGTTTTCGCTGTGTATTGCCAATTTACTGCAGGAAAGTTTATGGGAAGATTTAAATAAACTTGTCATAGATGAGGAACCGTATCTTAGGGAGCCCTTCAGACGATCAGTAGACGAAATATACACGCAAGCTAGAGCTCACTTTCATGATCGGCGCCCATCATTCCAACGTCTACAGTCACATTATGAGCCCGAACCGCAACATACATCACAATATAGCCCAGAACCTTTTGTTTCTACTGGTATCGACATGCAAAGTGACAGTTATTACGCCGCCACCCCAGGGCCCAAACTGGGATTTTACGGCACACGGTCAGTCGTTCACTTCTCTCTTAGAATCTGGCCGTTATACATCTCCGCCTCCAGCATCATGCACTTATGGAAATTTTCGGCCACAGTTCAATACATCCCCGATCTCATATCCCCATTCTAGCACGACAGCGAATATAGTACATGATCATGTGACTTCGAGGACTGCATCATCATCATCATCAGGTCGTCCATCTTTTAGTTTGAATATTACGACAGATGATAATGATTCGGATAGCGAACCTGTGCCAGAAGAAGATCGAGGTAGGGGCAAAAGGAAAAAAATAAGGAGTCGTTGTTTTGCAGGATCACATTTTGATTATTAATTTGTTATCTATGTAATTAAACGTACAATTATTACTTAATTTTACCTACGATGTAATTAGACGTACAATCTTTACTATTGTTATTATTATAATTATAATTATAATTATTATTATTATTGTTTTTATTATTAAGAAAATCACCAAAAAAAAAAAGATTTTGGTTCGTACTCGGCTGACCGAGTACGAACGCCGACCGAGTACCCGACCGGGGTCGACCGAGTGAGAAGGGTTCAGGATTTTGTTCGCACTCGGTCGGCCGAGTAACGCAAGATGCCCGAGTAACACAACGTGATGCCCGAGTGCGAAGCATTTCGGATTTCCTTCGCACTCGGGCGGCCGAGTAAGGCGCGCGACTGAGTGCCCGACCGAGTGCGAGAGCACGGAAACATTTTATAACCCCTCTTTTCCTCATTCTTTTCAAACACAAACACACCCAAACCCTAGTTCGTTTTTTGAATCTAAAGGTATATTTTCATTAACCATTGCTTTTGTTCATTACATATGTTGATGAGGGCCTTATTAGGAGTATTTTGACATGAAACTTGATATGTTTTCTTGCAATTTTTCATTGAAGTTTTTTATCGAACACTTGAGGTGCATGATTTTTTGTTCTATATAGATATGTTTTCATGTTACATTGAGGTTGTTGTTTGATTATGTTCATGAGAGACTAATTTGGAGTATTATGGCATGAAAGAATATAGATTTTTGGTTAGTTTTCATTGAAGTTTTTTATCGAACAATTGGTATGCATCATAGAAATTGGGAATGTGGCATGATTTAGTGTGAGACCATAATGAAATGATCTTAATACCCCATGAATTTCAATGTTGAATTATGAAATTGCTTAAGATGAAAATTGTATCATATGACTCTTGATTTTTTGTTCACATGGATTGGATGTAATACTAATTCATTATCATCTAGGTACCCACAATGGAGCATAGCATGGATGTTGTGAATTCTACTTTCCAATGGAGCGAGCACTCCATTGAAGAACAACAAGCTGAGTACGAAAGAATTTTAGCGACCATGCCGGATGCCTACGGCATAAACTTTGAGCATTGGGAGACAGAAAGTGATAGGTGGTTTGAGGTACAACAGAAGAGAAGGCGAGCCACTCGATGGGCCGATGTTGAGTGCATGCAAGAAATGGGCATCTACGAAGATTTAAAAAAAATGTGCAAGGCTATCGGGTGGACTAAGTTCTTTGGCATGCACGAGAAGACGTATGAGCCTCTCGTTCTTGAATTCTTCTCCCAGCTTCAGGTTGGATACAATGACACGGTGCCCGAATCCGTGATATTTCATGTGGGGAACGAGTCTCACTATCTTTCGGCCGAAGAGCTCAATGGGATTTTTGGATTTCCCAAGAAGAGGTACTCAAATCTGCCCAATGAGAGGGTCAATTTTCCGGAGTTCAATGCAATGACTTTTTGGAAGGACATTACAGAGTCTGATCGAGCTCACCCATCGGAGTACCAAGTTAGTCGGTCGAAAGCATCTAGTATTCGAAGCCCGGTCCTTCGATATTTTCACAGGTTCATCGCCAATACAGTTTTAGCAAAACCTGAGCCTGGAGCGGTCAGTGTGGATGAGTTGTTTGTGCTGTGGTGCTTGGTGAAAGGGAAGAAATTCAATGTGGCACCAATGCTGTTAAGGCAATTCGTTCGAACCAAAAACCAGGTTGCTATCCACATTGGAGGTTTGATCACTCCAATTGCTCGCCACTTCGGGGTGAACTTGGAAGGGATGGAAGAGACACCAGGCGAGACAAGTATAAACCTGGAAATGCTGTGCAACATGAAGATGTGCCAATTACATCCCGGCACCAGACGATTGTATCTGATTTTATCAGACAAGAAGAGGTTTGCACTGCCCAACTCTCGCCTGACTAATATTGCTGGAGGGAAGGGCCATAATCTTCTACTGAATGGCTCGGCTCATACGGAAGCTATTGAAGAGAGCGAGAATGAATTGAGGAATGAGGAGGAACGAAGGAAGAGGAGGAGAAGGACTACGGATGCCCGATCAGAGCCAATGGAACTTGATGTGGATCATGCACAGGCCGATGAAATGATGGGTGAAGCACAAATGCCCTCGGACGATCAGGCCGGACCTTCACAGCATCCACAGTATCCACCCCAGTATCAAGGGGGGTGGAATGATTGGTCGGATTGGAGAACCGCCTTGGATGCACGTCTTGCCAACATAGAAGGGGATGTTGCCGACATGAAAGAGTATGTCCATCGTGAAGCTTACAACTCTCAAATTTTACTTGACATGCAAAGGCAACAATACGAGTGGCATGTGCAACAAGGCCATTTTCAGGAAAGGGAATATCCACCGTATCAACCATTCGGCCCATCGAACACACCTTACCGACCCCCTCAGTGAGCCGGCGCCGACTAATTTTTTAGAATGTATTGCTTTGATTTCAAACTCTTGACTTTGTTGTTTTTTGTTGTTCATTCATGATTTTGAGAACTATTGTTTATTCATGTTATTTGTTTTTTGTTGTTTATTCATTATTTCTTTATTAAACATAATTTTTCCTTATAAAACAAAATTATAGTTATTTGTTGGAAATTCAATTAATCAATACATTTCAAGATGTTATAACAATCTCACTTAACAATTTCATCGAATTTTTACCAAACTAAATAAATTATCTAATTTAACTATAACACGAGAAAATAAAAATAAGAAAATGTACAAAAACAGGAGGATGAACGAGAAAACAAGAAGAATACAAAAATGAGAAAAATTGAAGTGGATGTTAAAAATCAAAATCCGCGTTCGCACTCGGCTAGCCGAGTGAAGTGCTCGACCGAGTGCCATGACCGAGTGGATGGCAGTACTCGGTCGGCCGAGTAATACGGGGGCCGAGTGTCTCGGCCGAGTAAGAATCACCACTCGGCCGGCCGAGTAAGACGCGCGACCGAGTGCCCGACCGAGTGAAGGCTCCAACAATTAAAAAAAAAAAAAAAAAAAAAAGTCGCCCCTGACAGGGGCGACATTAAAAAAAAATAAAAAAAATATTTTAATTGAATGTCGCCCCTCGCAGGGGCGACTTTGCATACTTTTAAAATTTTTTTTTTTACTATATTTTGAAAAAAAATTTTGAATAGTGCCATAATTTGTCATTTTTGCCGCATATTTACAAGGAAAAAGAAAAAAACAAGGTGTGATTTTCGGTTTGGCTCTCAAAATGAATTCTTCCGCCGGGCTTGTTGCTATCTTGGTATTGCTTCAAAGCTGCAGGAATGTAACTTAAACAAGTCTAACGAATTTCTTAAGAATGTGCTATAATTGGGTTGGATGCTTATCCTCGACTTCTTTAACATTCTGAACAATGTGTTGGACACTACTGTTAAGGTGATCCACATGAAGTTCTACATTATTCAAGACAGTATCAAGCTGCTTCTGGCACTTCGCCAATTGCTGTTTGGTACGCTGAAGCTCAGTGGATAACTCGCGAATTTTCTTGTCCTTCTCATCCTGCAAGAAAAAGTGAAATGTCACAACAAAGCTTTCTCAAAAGAAATATTATAATCTATCTCTCCTGCCTGCATTGATCGGTCTGTCTCAACTTCAAACAGTGATCATAGATTACTATTTATCTTAAAACCTATTTGAGGAAATGTGAACGGAACTAAGTAAGACAGATAAATGCCTATCAAAGCTCATACCTGCCTTCAAATTGTGTACTACTTTTGATATTAGAAAGATAAAAAATAATTGGGTGTAAGTTGAGGAATTTGGAAGTGTAAGCACCAGCTAAAACGCCAATACGTGTTACACAACAAGGGTAGACAACAAGATTAAATAAATAACACGGTAATTTGAGAGCAGCCTCCAAAATCAAAGGCAATAAGGATGTTATTTGTTCCCTACAAAATAAAGACTTTAGTGGGAAGAAACAAGAGAGATGATTAAACAGGCGGGAATACTAGGAAATGAAATGAGAAAGCAAAGTAATTAGCGGAAGCAAAGCCATCAATAAAAAATAGCAAACAATTTAAATGATGAAGCAAAATCACGAACAGATTACAATATAAAGAACAATAAATTCAAGACTTTCATTTCACCTGTGACCACACTCGGACTGAACCACGCTGCACCTTCCCAGGAGATACCCCCAACTGATGATTGTGCTGAGTTTCAAGCTTTGCAACAATCCAATTTCCCGATTTCTCTTTCCTCACCATAATCATCGCCTTACAACCTTCCCTTGTCACAGCCCTTGGCTTCCTCACTTCTAGCTTCTTCACCTTCTTACTTACACGAAAACCTTCTTTGTTGCAGAGAAATTTTCGGCTAATAACTGATCCATCTTGGCTCGAACGATGGCAATTGCCTATACGAATGATAAAGCCCACCCGCTTGGCATATGCATCATAATACACCATAGCAGCCTCTTCAGAATCAAACTCCATTCCAACATATGGCTCTATATCAGAATGTAATTCTTGCATTGTATTTGTATAGTCTTTTTCATCATAAAAGCTTATCATTTCTCCATCATCGGATATACAAATGTCACTTCCAACTTCCATCCGCTTAGTGTCTACATCCGAATCATCGAGCTCTGCATTAGGATCAATATACCCTGTCACCTCCAGTTTATAGCTTGCAACCTCGTTTGCTGAAAAATTCACTATAAAACACAAAAGGAAAAAGGGGAGGGAAAAGAAAAAAGGAAAAAAAAGTTAAAGAACACCAAATACCACCGACATGGTTGGAAGCCAGAAACAAGAACAATTCATGTGAAAATATGTTCAACAGTTAAAGATACGTCCAAACATGATCAATCCTACGTCTTCCCCCAACATTTATACTCCCTCCGTCCCAAAACAGAGTTGTTTTGAAAAATAGTCCTGTATACAAACAAGACCTTTCTTTGGGACTGAGGAAGTAGCATATATAATCAAGAAATCATAATTTTCTTTCTGTCTCAACCACCACATATATCTTCTCAACTTATCTCTCACTAAAACAATTAAATTGGCTAAACATTAAAACCAGACCAGGAACAAACACACACACACACACACACACACACACACACAGAGCAAGAATAACTCAGTACAAAAACCCATCTCAGTAAACATTAAACAGCTCAAACCCAAAACATCAAATGGATTTTCAAACAAAAATCCCAACAAGAACGTAGCAATCGACTAATACAGCAAGGGTTTCCTCAGCTTTTCTCAGAAACTATTGAGATTCTTGCTGCAGACCCATAGCATATTATATATAAGTGGAATTTCTTTTAAGAAATCAATTTATAAACATAGCTAAATGAAATGGGAGGAAGAAGCATGGATGGACAGACTTACTGATTACTGATGGATGATGATGATGACGGCGACGATTCTTTTACTTCCTCTATACTTTGCCACGCCTTGCTCCTCGCTAGAATTAGTACTAAACTGGAAAATAAGAGTATTAGGGGAAAATCGCATTTCTTGCGATAAGGCATATATATTATGGGCCACTGCAAATTAAATTATTCCCCATCTCTCAAAATTATACAGTCCATATTTTTTATTAATTAAAATCAAAAATAAAAAAAATTAATTTCAGACATAATTCCCATGTAATAAACTAAATTAAATTAATGAATAAAATAAATATGTCTTCATTTAATTATTTAAAAAATAAAAATTTATACTTTTAAAAAACAGGACTCAAAATTTTAAAACGAAGAAAGTATAATTTTAGTTCCAAAGCTAAATGTTGATGGTTTTATTCTGAAAAACAAGTATCAAATTTATTTTTTTATGATAAAAAATGTTATATGAACTGAATTAAATTATCCAATTTTGTCGCATTGTTATTTTTTTTAAATAAAAAATTGTTTTGGGGTAATAGAGTTAGTTGTTTCTTAATATATTAATATACTTAAAAAATTAAATAAAAATCATACTGGTGTTTATAAAATAATGTTTGGCTTCTGGTGATTAAAAAGTTGTACCATTTTTTCTTTTTTCTTTTTTTTTTTCTTTTTTTTTTTTTTTTTTGATAAAGAGAGTATATTAGGTATTAGAATTTCTACCAATATGTACACGAGCATGTGTGTGAAATAGATTAAGTTATATACTCGTGTTATCTTTTTATTGGGTGTAGAATTTACACTCACATGCACACCCATATAAATACATATGAAACCAACGATGATTATTCAACTCAGTGCAATATCTAGTGGTGCAATGTGCATAGCATATCCAGTCCTATAATAATCAACAAAAGCACCAAAACATACACATTTATAAAAGAAAATCCAGAATTCATCTCAATATCAACAAGGTGAAACACATATTTTCTCTCTTACCACATTTAGGAGCTCAAGCATCAGCCTTTCTACCAATAATCACCACAAGAACACCTCCCATTTTCAAAATGGTGAAACCTATTCCTATCCCTCATAATAATCTTTCGTCCGGTGATCTTCGACATGAGCTTGCTCATCGTATGGCAATCCTCACAAACTCTCAGATTCTTCATGATTCTTATAGTGCTGCCCGGTGCAGTGGATATCAGTCCATAGCATATTGCAAGCCTCTCGCTGTGTATAGCTAAAGCTCGTTCCTTTTCTTGATCCGCAATATCCTGCGACACCATGTCCACTTGAGGACGATAACCTTCTTGTCTTAGTTTATCCTCCATCTCTTCCAGTTTCCTGTAGATCTCTTTCTTCCGAGGATGTCTTATATCGCCCAGCAAGAACTCGTGAATTTCATTGTTAACTTCAATCAAACTGCTTCCGGGTTCTTTCTGAAGGCCTCTTTCCTTCAACTTCTCCCTCACTAGTAAAGCTTCTTCCCATTTTCCCCAGGAAGAATAGAAATTAGATATGAGAACATATGTTCCCGTATCAGAAGAGACATCATTCAATAACTTTTTTGCAATCCAGTTACCCAATTCGTATCTTTTATGAGCTTTGCAAGCACTTAAGAGTGATCCCCATACTATGTGGTCTGGGGTGACTTCCATTTCTTGAGCGAAGATATAAGCCTCGTCAACCTTACCAGCTCGGCCCAAAAGATCGACTATGCATCCATAATGCTCGATCTGTGGCTCTATACAATAATCGTTTTGCATGCTTTGGAAAATTTGAAGTCCAATATCCACCAAACCACTATGACTACATGCATTAAGAACACCAACAAAGCTAATGTTGGTTGGCATAGTTCCTTCGTTAATCATTCTTCGAAATGTTTTAACTGCCTCTAGGCTTTTCCCGTTCAATGAAAAACCGACTATCATTGAGTTATAAGTGCTCACTTCTTTCTCTGTAACTTCCTCGAATACTCTCTCTGCCTCTTCTATACTCCCACACCTTGAATACAGATTAATCAAAGCCGAACCAACAAAATGATTAATCTTGATATTGTAGTTCTCTATATATGAGTGAACCCATTTACCAAGCTCTAATGCTCCTAACTGTGCACAAGCAGACAACACACAGACAGCTGTGACTTCATTAGCTCTTACGCCTTCCCTCTGCATCTGCCTAAAATACTCCAAGGCCTTGTTCATTTCTCCATTCCTCGTAAGCCCATCTATCATGGCTGTCCAACAAACAGCATCCTTAGCTTTCACCGAATCGAAAGCACTGCAAGCTTTATCGATTAACTTATGTTCAAAGTAGGATGAGATCATCACTGTTATCGCAACAACATCCCTTTCGGGCATTTCATCAAGCACCCTCTGCATATCGTCAAAATCTCCACATTTTCCGTACAACTCCATTAACTTTAGTCTAACCTGCCGATTTGAAGACAACCCTAGTTTCAAAACTTGAGCATGTACTTGTTTACCCGTTTCCAAATCAAATTCAAGCCCACACGCCTTCAAAACCGAATTAATAACAAAATTATCTGGGAATATAAAGTTCTCAATCATCTGCACGTATAAACTAATGGCACTGCAGTACGACCCAGATACCACAAGGCCATCGATGAGAGCGGTGCAGACATAGACGTTCGGCCGCGGGTTTCGCCGGAAAATCTTGATAGCGTATTCCATGGCGTCGCATTTGGAGCAAGCGCGAAGAAGTTCGAATACGATGAAATGGTCGTGTTCTTGGCCATTCTTGATTATGTTTGCGTGAAGTGGAGCAATTTGGTCAAGATTTCTGCATTTCTGGAGAAGGGAGATCGCGTTCTTGCGGTGTTGAGAATGGGGAAAGTGGTAGTTTGAATTTGGCGGGGGATGAGATGGAGGTATGGAGACTTGCAACATGGAACTCATTGGGATCCTAACATGAAGGATGACAGCGAAGGCTTCTATTTGGCCTTTTTGGAGATATTTTTGCGAAATTTAAATCAACTCTAATTACATCGAATTTGACTCGAATTTAAAATTCATGAATTTCAAATTCTTACATTTGAAATTCTTCAATTAAATATTAAAAAGATGGTGAAAATAATTATTTAAATCACAAAAAAATTTAACAAAAAATCTACTCAATGTGTTTTCTCTACAATCAAACGTTCAAAAACATATTGTATAATTTTTTTTATTTTTCATCAACAACAGCAAATTACAACCTATTAGAAGTCACTAGTTTTCACTTATATCCTTCATTTATTTGTTAGTTTTTCATTTTTTAGGCACGTTTAACTCAAAAATATTATTATTATTATTATTATTATTATTATTATTATTATTATTATTATTATTATTATTATTATTATTATTATTATTATTATTATTATTATTCAAAATTTAATTAATAATTAATTGTGATTTCTCGCTCTTCTTTTGAACAAAAAGAAATCTAAAATATAGCTTTTTTTGGGGGGGATGATAGGTATTTTTAAAAGACCACCGGTTCCTATATCTAAGATCCACCATATTTTTCATGCCATAAGTTTTGCCTTTCGTGTTTAATTTGGATGAAATTGAAATTTTACAATACCTTGCATTTTTTTAATGATTTTTTTCGTTTGAATTTTATAATATGACCCTAACACTACAATATTATTATTTTCTAAATTTATTTATTACGCACGATTTTTTATTATATAATAATATATAATATTAATTCATCCAATATTTATTTGATATTTACAATAATAATTTTATCGTATTCAATTTTTAAAAATATAAAAAATTATAAATTTATAAGAATTATAAAATTTTCACTGTGTGTCAATAATTTTATAATCTGAACTTCATATCCAAAAAAATTCACCGGTATTGCTCAAAGAATTATCAACAAAATAATCAAAAGCCAATAAAAATACAAACAAGATCAATCCTTGATAAACATCAATATTCAAGTATCCATGAACCAATATACAAACTTTCTCGATCAAATTCCCATTTCCAATTCCAAACCCAGTCTACTTGACAAAGTAAGGAAGATCAAGAACATAGAGCAGAAAATAAGCCCAAGTAACCCCAGAAATCCCACCAAAGAAGAACCCACCCGTGAACTTGGCCCACCCGTCAGCCGTCTGCAGCTGATCTGGCTCCTTCTTCCGCCCCGTCAATGTCAACGACGGCGCCGTTGATGGCTCTCCCTCCTTGAAGGATGCAATTCCATAAATTGTCAGGCAAATGCTCAGGATCACAACCAACCCGGCCGCCGCCAGCGAGCCAGCTGCACCGGCATACGGGGTGTTCCTCAGTGGGCCGGCCTTTACGAATGGCCCAACAAGGAGGAGGCCGTGGGCCAGGCCAACCTCCACGCCCCGGAGGAGCGGGTTCACAGCTGTCCGGTAGGCCGGGAGGTTGGAGAGGTACCATGCAATTAATGGGCTGGAGGTGACTGGGGTCTCAAGACTGCCGATGAATGGGTCGCCATTGATTGGTTGAATCACTTGGTAAGTGGGCTGCAATAATTAAAGAAACAAAAATGAAGAAGGAAAAGGAAAGAAAGTCAAGATTTTGGTTCTTGGAGAAGTATCATTTTATTATTACGGGAATGCTACCGAAGGTGGGTATGCGTATTCATCAAAAATCACATGTGTAGATGTAATTTGGTGGGTGAATGGGTATTATTATTTGTTATTATGTACAAGTAGCATTGGAAATATTTGTGATGTAATATGGGTATATGAAAAGAAAATGGGATTGTTGATTTACCATTGGGCTAGGTATTTGTAAATTTATATGACCCAACTAGGTTTGTGAATATCCTAATAAACTCTTCGAAAATTTGATGTTACATATCAAATAATTAATTACATAATTTTGTATATCTCTAAGCTAAGAAATTAATATGACGTGAAGTAGAGAATTCAAAATAATTGAAAAGATTTTGCATGTTAAAATGTAATAAAAATATGGAATGAAACAAAGATAATGAAATAGTTGGAAAAGTCTTGTACATGTCTAATGTTAATAGCACGAAAATTCGAAAAAGTTTGAGAAAATCACCGTAACCATATATCATATAAGAATACAAGAAAGAAACACAAAATTGGAAATCGTTGGATAAAATGGTGTAACCTTGTCAGACTGGATGGCTTTGATGGTGAAGGAAGAGGTTCTCCTAGCTGGGAAGACTCTTAAAGGAGCACCAGAAATGCCCTTTGGAGTGGCAAGTTTTCTTGTGAAGGAAGAAGCAAAATTGCTCTTCAGTTGGCTGGCCATGGTTGAAGCAGCTGCTGCCATTTTCTTGGGACCTTTTTTTTTCAGAAGAAGAAGGGTGGTTATAGGCAGAAATATAATCAAAAAATAAAAAATAAAATAAAATGTGTAATAAAGAAATGGATTTGGTGGTGGCTGAGTAGGCAAAAATAGTAGATCTTTTGGTGTTAGATTGGTGGTTCTGAGTTGTGTTTCTACAAACAAATGGTTTTCATTGGGTGACTCTCTTTCATATCTTATCCCTTTATCAGTATTGGGACCCAATATTTGGTTATATGGTGTGTCTGGGATTTTCTCTCTCTCCCTCCTCTCTCTCGCCCTCTTTCTCAAAGCATATATTTTGCTTTGGAAATTTAAGCTGAGACTGAGACTAAGAATCCCATCTGAATTTTTTGTTTTTCATTTTCAAGAGTTAGTTATATTTGACCATCTCATATAATTAGTTCATAGCTAGGTCAGAAATTTTAAAAAAATACAAAAAGAAATTGCACGATTTTGATTTTTTTTTTTTAATTCTGATATATAGTCATAATACTCTCTCTGTCTTAAAATAAGAGTCATGTTTGTATTATAAATAAAGTTGAGAGAAGATTGACTTCTTATAAACCTATATATACTCCCTCCCCCCAAAATAAATCATGTTCGTATTATTTTAGGATAGAAGAAATACGAGTGTATCTAAAATGATGACATTCTCTCCACTTCATATGTTGAAATAGAAGTTGTATATACAACCACTGTTTATATGCGCTGTACTTAAAGTTGAGAGAAGATTGTCCTCCTAAAAGTTCTATTTGTACATTTTGAGAGAGAGGGGGCGTTTCTTCTCTCAAATAGATTCTCTTACAGCCACTGGTTATACACACTGCCGCATATGACGCTTATCGTTTGCCTTATGCTTTACCACTCCACCCAGCATGCCCCAGGCCCCGGATGGGGATGTAGCAGCAAGACGGCGACAAAATTGTCTCCACCAACCACTACTCTCTCCGTTCCAAATTAAAAAGTTCTCCCTTCCCCTAAAAAGAAAGTTATGCTCTGAGCCCGACCTTGGTCGAAAAGATTCATGTAAAGGAGATAACATAGCAAAAAGAACAATGAAGCAGGCAGCATTATAAACATTAGCAACAGTGCATCTATTAGAAGACAAATGATATTAGCTTGTACAACAGGCGCTAGAGATTAACATGGCTAATATCCTTTGTTCCTTTTTTTGTTTTTTTTTTCTTCTCAAATATTAAATTCTGCTGATAAGTCGAACATTACACAAACTGGAAAGGGTCAACACTAATAGTTAATCGATCACGATGAGTCTCGAACTACCGATTAGTGCAAGTAGGCGGCTGTGTGGTACTGGTACGCGTTTCCAAAGAAGTTGCCATGGCTAGGAGAGAAATTGTAAGCTGGGGTGCCAATATACGTTGGGATATGGTGGTCATTCGGCCCGACATAAGCATACGGAGGCCTGTCATAGACGTACTGGGGAGGCCTTTCGGTCATTCTACCATAGAAATTCTTCTCAGGGGCGAAGTTACCAACTCGGGGTGCGTGTAAAGCACCATTAGCACGGGGTCTTTTGGACTGTGGTTTTGCGACTTCTGTTCCCCGTTTTTTGTCTGCCTTTACTTTCTCAATTTCAAGAACCTGTTTCTGGAGCGGGTCCACAGGGAACTGCTCCTCAAGCTTATGGTCTTCAATGCACTTAATTACAGCTTTCAGTGCAGTCAACTCTTTCTCATTCACGTCATTCTGGAAGAGAAGATTTACGGGTAAAATATCTAGGATTAGCCTCAAACATGGAGAAAGGTCCAAACTTCCAATATAGCATTTAAGATTTCGATTTCACCAGAATCAAACAGAACTAGCAGCAGAAATAGCCCCCCCCCCCCCTCCAAGCCCAAATTCTTATAGTAGCTCAAGACAATATATTTTGTATTTTGTTGCAATAATATTTTATTTTGCAGTTAATCTACAATGCACAACTTTAAGTAGTTAATGGGGCCTATAATTGGGCCTACCAGAGAAGCCAGATGCTTTAGAAACAGATGTGTAATAAGAGCGTTTTCCATTGAACATCAATCACAAATAAACTCAGCAAGATGTAGGTATAAGAATCATACCTGTGTAGAAACACCAGGCGACCCATTTCCAGGTTTTGCAGGCAACAGGGATTTTTTGGCCTCAGCCAAGTATGATTTCAGTAATGAAATAGGTGAAAACTGATCAGTGAGCTCAAATGCAAATGCTAGGTTGACAGCATCGATCTGTCTTCCATTCTTTACCAACACATTAATCACACCTGATAAAATATGAGATAATAAGGACATAAAAAACAACAAAGTCTTGAGAGGGGGAGAAAAAAAACAGTGGTTTAGATCCAACAAGTATAGGATTCTCACTTATACAACAGAAAGCAATTATAGGAAAAAATAGGGATTTCCCCCACTATAACTTGAGAGAGTTCATCCTAAAAAAACAGGAAAGCCCGAAGTTGCCTTCTATACCCACATACGACCTCCAGCCTATCTATCTTTTAAGGAAAAACACTAGAAATTTTGGAAAGTCAAGAGAGCAGATAGATAGGCTAAATCGGCTATACCCACACACGCACTCCAGCCTATCTATCTTTATTGGAGCTTTTGCTTCTACAAATAGTGTAATTAAGGCTAATGACGACCAACAAGCACATGTGATGTCATACAGAAGGGAAAATGAGCATGAAAAATCATCTATATAGAGGAGGGGGTTGCATAAATTTAGTCACAATTTGAGGTATTTCTCACACAGCAGGCCTAAAGGAAAAAAATTTATTTCCAATAGGATTCCCACTGCAGGTCCAACACTCTCAACTTGATTTTCTGACAGATAAAGCTACACATCTCATTGCGGGTGTGTGTGTGTATGCCGTTGGGGGGGTTTGGGGGGGGGGGGGGGGGGGGAAGAGAGGGAAAATGTCATGACCATAAACTACCAAACTGGGTGGAACATATAGGCAATGGACTAAGGTATGATTTCGCAATATCCTACCATAAGCTAATCATATACATTCATTATACTCTTACTATTTGTAAGAAGTTTAGCCAATCACTCAAGAGCAAAAAAAGTATTTAGACCTTGAACCGAATACAGTTGGAGTAACCAACCTGGCATTTTGTCTGACAAGCCAAGGTAACGGCATAATTCCGCCGTTTGTCGGCGGCGAGAAACCATGGGTATTAATTTGGACAAGCAATCCTGATCAAAATCTGAATTAATGCCAAATGTAGCCAGAAGCTGTAGGAATGCATGAGCTTCTAACGAATTCCCATTGCTGGCATCAACATCAAGATAATCTAACTTTGGTTTCCACTCCTCTGCAATAGCTTTTGCGCGTTCCTTAGCATTTTCCGAAACAATATCAGAAAGAGATATCACATCTATGTTTACAACTAAGCTGCTAAGGCATTCCATTAGCATTATGCAGGTTCGGCGAATGCCTAAGAGATTTGAATCTTTTTTAGCATCGGAATTTGGCAACTCCGTGCCGTAGAAACCCTTCAGTGAGTCCAGAACCAACAAGGCAGGATCATGGGCAGCCCTTAAAGCAATTGGAATTTCCTCCCTTAAGGTAACAAGGTCCTTTCGGTTGTCAGATATAAATTTATGGAGCCCCTCAGAGTTCATCTCTTGGCACAATTTCACAAGCTCTGGATAAGACTTCACCTGAGAATTTATATTTTCAATAGGTTTGGTGATACCATTAATGTTACTCACAGTAACTAATGCCTCAGATGTTTTTTCCTCCAGAAGTGGTGCTTCAACCTGGTTGTCTCTATTAGTGACACCAGAATCCACAGAAAATGGCTTCTCATGCTTCTCCATAGCAGTCAAAATGGCGGAGACTGCAGCATCGCGTTTCTCTTGAAGCCTCTCCAGTGAAGATTGCTCCTTAGCCACAACAGCTGCTTTACGCTTCTCCAAAATCTCATTGGATTCAACTATTTTGGTATCAAACTCCCTTTCTTGTTCTTCCAGTTCGGTGAAACGTCTCTTTAAGGACTTCTGAAGCCCATTAAAATGCTCCTCAAGCTGTTTCCATTTCAAATTAAGAGTGATGGCTCGATGACTTTCAAGTTCAGCAAATGCTTTCTGAAGTTGTTGTATCTTAGAGGCTGTCGAGTCCATTAGAGTTGGAGCAGATATATTGTCTTCCATGGCATAGAAATCCTTGACAAAATATTAACAAATTTTCAGCTCATCAAGAAACCTAAAGTAAGAGATAAGTTTGAGAACAAACACAAAATTCATTACAAGTGAAGCATGTGTAAGATATCCGGAGTTGACTTAAAACAGAAACAAACAAAGATACACAGTGAAACGCAAGAAATTCATTTTAAATCTGTTGAAATTCAAGATATTTTAAAACACTAGAATGATTCAAAACATAGGTCAAAACACAAGTAAAAAATCTTTTGAGAATCTGGGGTCAACACAAGATATTGGAAGATAATAACCACCAAAGAAAAGCGAAGGCAGAAGGAAGCCTTTAAAAGCCCCAAAACTAATAATTAAATAAAAATAAAAATAATAATAACATCGCGGAATATCAGATCATTACTAAAAAAAGGAAAATATAAACAGAAAACACGTCGAAACGAACAATTCGCCCAAGACTTTGTCTGTCCGGCTACTGAAACTCAGATAAAAAAACTTCAAACCACAAACAAAGAATTCACCACAATCATACAAGTTACAACACCCAGCAGCAACTGAAGCCGATTAATGCAGCCAAAAACAGCAGCTCAATAACTAAATCCTCGAAACTACAGAACATTGACTAGTAAAATTGAACCTGACCTAGATGCAAAAACGATACTTGATCTGCAAGCATAGAGAGCTAATTAACAAACAACGGAATAGGAATGGAGAACAGACTTTACCGGATCGCAAGTACTCGCTCCGGCAGATACTAAAACGGCGGCGAACTGCGGCGGAGAGAGAAACTCAGACCATACTGGCTTAAGAAGCGAGGGCTGGCGAATCCCTAGAGAGAGAATGTTTGGGAAAGAGGAAAGAATGTGTAGGGAAGAAGTATTTATGACAGCTTGATTCCGACAGCTACACGCTGACACCACATGCACTCACTGTATGACCTTTGCTTTTTGCTTCTGCCACTCCCAAAATTGCTATGTCCCATATATACATTTTTTTAAATACATAAATAAACATTAACGAGCATTTTGTCTTTATTCCTGCCAACGACAAACTTTAATAATCGTTTTTTTTATTTTTTGACAAACTTTAATACTAGTTAAACCATATGTATATGCTACAACCCCATAATTTCAAAATAAAAATATTATTTTTTACTTTTAAATAATTACAACAATTTTATTTTTAAACGAAAAATGTATTGTGTCAGTTGACTCAATCCCACGTCTAGTTTAGAATAAGGACAATTGATAAAGTAATTAAAGTTTTACATCTGAGTTTTTTTCTTTTTCAAATAACAGAAATTAACTATTATGTTCAATGAGTAATTTCTTTGAAGTAAAAACTTATATGTGTCGGGTGCCGTGAAATGTGCATCGTTTCACTTAATATATAATATTACTTATTTAACTAGTAAATTATATATTTAAATTTGTTACTTTAAAAACATAATTCTATTTTTTAAGTTAGCAAATAATATTTTTTTTATTTAAACTTGTAAATCAGCTCGTTGTACAAGAGACTTACTTTTTTTCTTGTGATTAATGATTTTAGAATGAAAATTCGATTATTCTCTCCTTTTCATATTAGGTAGGCTTGAATGTATTGAACTTACCATATCTCCGAATTTAGCAGCAATCACTCAAATATTGGTATCTTAGATTTTCTAATATAAATATATTGATAAAAATATTATACAAATTTTAGAAATTAATAAAAAGAAGATATTTAATATGAGATTTAGAAAATATTATGACAATTTTTAAAATAAATGTTACCTTAAAATTTTAAATTTACATGTTTACAACAAACATATAAATAATAAACTGTATAAAATTGTACAGTTTGGAACATAAATTGCTTAATAGATGGGCTTTCAGAACTTAGCGTGGATTAAATTCAAAGAGCAATAGTCTATAGAGTTTCAGGCCGATACACTTACGTAGGCCCAAATATATTAGGCAGAACCCCGAATAGGTACTATTAAAGGCCCACAATATAAGGCCCAAAGTTATCATTTCATGCTTCTTCGACTAATGATTGTCTGAATATTTTCTTTAAAAAATAAAAAATAAAGATTGTCAGAATTATTACATGGTATAATAATAAGTTGTTTGAGAATCAATTTAAATCTATTAGAATATGACAAGTAAATACAGATAAATTAATGAGTTTGACTTTTTATGAGAGAATGAGTTTGACTATGTGTAAAAACGAAAAAAATAGAGCAATTATTTGCACAAATTGGTTTGATTAATGTGTGCAGTTGAGATGTAATCAAAAGCAAATATAAAAAAAAAATTGTATATAAAATAAACGATTTAGTATAATCAATCTTAAAGTTAATTTGAAGAGTACACTAATACTTATCAAGATTTCAATTCATACGTTTATTTTTACGAGGAAATTTGTGTGAACGTTTTAATATTTGTTTGACTCAACAATATACAGTCTTGTTGTGTATTAGTTTTGAAATTATTAATACTAGTGGTAACTTTGATAAGACAAAAAGGTGGTGGAGTTTAAAGTTTAGAAGATAACTTTCTTATTTAACATTTTTATTAAGTATGTATTTTCTATAAAATTGAAATTGCATACAGATAATTAAGATAGGTTTAAATCAAACAACAATATTTGGTATCAAGAAGACAAACATAAGATATGTTGGTCGGCCAAATGTAATTGAACTGGTCACAAAATATTTGAACTGTCCATAGTCAAATACTAAATTTTATTTTTTTCTTTAATTTATTAATTTAATACTTGTTATTACAAACAAGCATTCATTCTCCAAATTTACAGCCAAGCAAATTACACAAACAAGTACCATATTGAACAACACAATAAGTTAAACGAAAATTATTATTAATAAGAATGAATTGTTCGATCAACATTAACAAACTATCTTGAAAATTATTCTAATAGGGATGGATATAACGTTCAACCAATCGAAAATGAAGATGGTAATTATAGAGAAATTTGAAGAAAGCCAATAATTTTTTACAATAATAATATTTCATCTTCTTCACAAAATGGAAACTCTTTCAAGAACAAATAGAAAGTTTGTCCGTGGTCAAGACTCAAGACTCACTACACCACACGCTTTTTCAGCACACACAAAAGTCAAGCCCTCAATGGTCGTTGGTTTAAAGTCTCTACCTTGTTGTCCTTCTTCGTTTGCAGTCCCAAGTCTCTAGCTCAAACCGCTGCAAGGAATAAAATAAAAAAATAATAATAATAATTTAAAAAAAAAAAAAAAAAGAGAGTGATGGGAAAAGAAATGGTGGAAGATTAGTAGGCCTCCCCTTATTTGACCCGAAATTCAACAGTAAGGAAGGATGAAAAGGAGTAATAGTAGTAATTCTATAATTGTTAAAATCATACCCCCGTAATCCCAGTCCACTTCCAAGTCTTCGCTGAGGATTAAAGATCCAAGCTCTCGTACTCCCCAGGTTGAAATTCCTTGTTCTTTTGTATTTTCTTGATTTTTTTTCTTTCTGGGAAAAATATATTATATATATATGTATATATTATCATCGATAAGTCTTTTGTGAGTTGTTTATTGCTTTCTTGATGGTTTCTGCTGTTGTCTTTTGAACAACTTCCAAAAGGGTTTGAGTTTTGCCTTTTCCTTAAATATTCTTGGAGTTTAGGGGTTTCTGGTTTGGTAAAGCCCTTCTATTTCTTAGGTTGATTTTGTGGTATTTCAGGTGGGTTTCTTCCAAAGATTACATTTTTAAGCAATTTTGTATCGGGGTTTTGTACTTGAAGAACATGATAGGGTTAACTCCTGCAGATCTTCTGTTCTTTGCTATTTTGATTTCATAATTTTCTTCAAAGGAGGAATTTCGAAGTTGCTATATGTTTGAGTAGATTGTTGTTTGTAGACCTTTCCCTCTCTGTGTGTGTGTGTGTGTGTGTGTGTGTGGATCTTCTATTCTTATACTTTTCCTCATATTGTCATTTATGCTTTTATTTTATCCTATTTATGGTTTTAATATACACTTGCCTTTTGTTCCCATTTAACACATTTAGCTAATTATCTCTGTAGCTTTAGAATGTGTCTACTGTCTTTTTTAAGCATCTTCCAGTTACTTTTATGTGCAATTGTGCTCGAATGTTTAGTACATCGCTAGCCTCTCAACTGACCCCCTCGATCTATTTGATCGATATGAAAATTTTAGTAGAGGTTCTCTGATTTTACTTTTTTTTTTTTTTTGTCAGGAAGAAATTATGGGTCTTATCATGTACAATCAATCTTGACTTGGATTATATTCTGTGAGCCTTTCGGCGTTATAGATTCTGTTTGATGAGTATGGTTTCGGATTTTGGAGCGACCCCTGGTCTCATTGGTGTATTTGTTTGGTTGCTCTTGAATGGATATTTCGGCCACACCACTCAAACTGATATCGACTGTCTCAAATCTATAAAAAGCTCGTTCCAAGACCCAAACAACTACTTAGCCTCATGGATTTTCGATAACACTACACAAAGGCCTATTTGCAGATTTACTGGGGTTGAGTGTTGGCACGAGGATGATAACAAGATCTTGAATATCCGGCTTTCGGACATGGGGCTTAAGGGCGAGTTCCCACTCGGTGTTTCCAAGTGCACGTCCATGACGGGCCTTGATCTCTCGAGCAACAATATTCACGGGAACATCCCGACTAATATCTCAAAGATAATCGGTTTCATCACTAATCTGGATCTCTCATCCAACCAATTTTCGGGAGAGATCCCTGTTGATCTTGCAAACTGCTCTTACCTGAATGTCCTAAAACTGGACAACAACCAATTGACAGGCCAAATTCCTCCGCAGATTGGTCTACTGAACCGGATCAAGACATTCTCTGTTACGAAAAACCAATTGACAGGGCCTGTTCCCCGTTTTGTTAATTCCACTATTCCAGCTGAAAGCTATTATGGCAATGCAGGACTCTGTGGTGATCCTTTGCCTGGTTGTCGTGGTTCAATGAAATCACACACTGGTCCAGTTGTTGGAGGGGCTGTAGCTGGGGTGACTTTTGGGACTTTGGCTCTTGCTGTGTTTTTGTTCTTCTATTTACGTAAGATGTCTAGGAAGAAGAAGGATGACGATCCTCTGGGTAACAAATGGGCAAAGAGTATCAAGAACACCAAACGAATCAAGGCAAGATACACTAATAATCGATCATTATTGAACCCCGTATTCCTAGATTTGTCATACTGGTAACTTTTAAGAAAAAATTGGTCACTACTTTCTTTTATCCATCTTTGCTTTCTTCAGCTTTTTATATGTAACATGAAAACTGTTTCCCTTTTTTCAGCTTTCGATGTTTGAGAAATCGGTTTCCAAAATGAATTTGAAAGATCTTATGAAGGCAACTGCCGACTTCAGCAAAGAGAATATAATCGGGTCTGGAAGAACCGGGACAATGTACAAGGCAGTTCTTCAAGACGGGACATGCCTTATGGTGAAGCGATTGCAGGATACTCAGCATTCCGAGAAGGAATTCATGTCTGAAATGGCCACTTTAGGAAACGTAAAACACCGTAACTTAGTTCCAATTCTAGGTTTTTGTCTGACTAAGAAGGAAAGGCTCTTAGTCTACAAGCACATGCCTAATGGGACCCTTCACGACAAGCTACATAACTTGGTCGATACTGCAAGACCTATGGATTGGCCACTCCGGCTCAAAATCGGGATTCGGGCTGCAAAAGGATTTGCATGGCTGCACCACAGTTGCAATCCGCGTATCATCCACCGGAACATCAGTTCAAATTGCATTTTATTGGATTCAGATTACGAGCCAAAGATCTCCGATTTTGGGCTGGCCCGGCTAATGAATCCAATTGATACGCATTTGAGCACCTTCGTAAATGGAGAATTTGGGGATTTGGGATATGTTGCTCCCGAATATGTGAGAACCCTTTTGGCCACCGCAAAGGGGGATGTCTATAGTTTTGGAGTCGTGCTGTTAGAGCTGGTGACAGGGGAGAAACCAACCTATGTGGCTAAAGCCCCCGAAAGCTTCAAGGGAAACCTAGTCGAGTGGATTTCACAACTATCTGCCTCGTCTAAGCTTCAAGAAGCCATTGATGCATCCTTAGTCGGGAAAGGTTTTGATAGCGAGCTTTTCCAGTTCCTCAAAGTTGCTTGCAGTTGTGTTTTGCCTGGGCCGAAAGAAAGGCCCTCCATGTTCGAATTGTATCAGTTCTTGAGAACCATCGGGCAACGGTATGATTTCACGACGGAAGACGAGATCTTGGAACCGGCAGATGCTGGTAATGCGAATCATCTAGTCGAACTCATTGTTGCAAGAGATGATCTCAATGTTGCAATTGATGTATAGTATAGAATCTGTAGAGAAGTATGAAAAGGACTGATAGAATTCTGGACAGAAAAAAATAAGATCTATGTGGTGTTATATATGTTGTTGGTATGTAATATATTTTTGTTTCTGATTTATAATACATGTGGTGCTCTCTCTCTCTCTCTCTCTCTCTCTCTCTAAATACTTTCTTCTTGTCTGAATTAGACGAGAATATCCAGGGAGAAAATTAGAAATAATAGTTACCAAAAATTCAAAAAATCTGAAGAACAACAAATTAAGAAAATGAAATTATTGATATTTTTTTAAAATTCTGTATAAACCATCAAAATTCATTAAAACAAAACAAGGAAGTAAATTATGGTATTTGTATTGATCATATGCTACTCCATAGATCCTTGTGCTTTCCCCTTCTTCTCAGTGGTCATAATTTTCCCACTATTTTCAGTTCTGAATTTTCTGGGCCCCGACTTAAAAGATTCGCCTTGGGCACGACCAAATGCGTACCCCATTTATCGAACACATTCTAAAAAAAATCTTTTTTGTTTTTTTTTTTAATCAAAAAAATGTAAATATGTTGGATAAAAAATGGGGTACGGCGGTCTAAATACACCCCAGCTAAAATTAATAATTTTTTTTAAATATACCCCATTTATATTTTTATTGTCTTCTTCTTCTCCATGTTTCTTGAATATAACATGCAAAGCTTTGCAAATTCATAGATTTGTTAAGCATTGTATGTACAATATTCATATATATATATATATATATTGTCTCCTTCTTCTTCATATTTTTTAAATATAAAAATATAAAGTTAAAATTGCAGATTCATTAACGACTTTCTTAAGAACTATATGTACAAGGGTTCGCATATATATATATATATATATTCTTTCGTCTAAAAGGATTGTAGAACTTTAGTTTTATAATAATCATCAACTCTACTCTTTCTCCCTTCAAGTAATACAAATATGAACAAAAATTTTCACTATTTTCTCTTTATCGTCAGTCTTTGAGTCCTTAGACGTATACATGATCACACTCTGTAATAAAGTGTCAACCTCATTCATCTGACAATATAGCTAGAATCTCAAAAAAAACGAAAGAGTCAAATCTCAAAAAAGACCAAATTTATGCAGTTGAAAATAAATAAATATATAAAAATATTTTAATCAACTTACTATATATAATTTTATCATAATTATTATAAAGTATATTTAAAAATTTTGAATGTATAAAAAAATGACTGAACATGTTTTAACGTGTTGGATCAGTACTAGTTATACCAACGTGTACCACTATTTATTCATTCCAACCAACTTCATTTATAACCCACCCAAACCAGAAAGAGCCAATTTTCCAGTAGCAAGGAGCTAATAAAAACAGTAAATTGATAAAAAGATTTCCCTTTGAACTGGGATTCTTCACCCAAGAAAAACCCATTTCATGATTCAGCTAAATGGAGCCGAATCCCTCTCCCTCGAATCCCATTCCCATTTCTTCGACTCCCACTTCGGAATTTGAAAGCTGTATCAAGAAAAATGATTCTAGTTCTTCAACTAAAAAAACCTTGAATTTGTGGCCTGGAATGCACCATTCACCAATGACGATTGCGCTTTGGGAAACAAAATCCAGCATCTTTGAGAGGCTGCTTGACCCCCCACTCGATGCGCCCCCTCAAAGCGAGTTGCTTAGAAAGACCCCAACTCAGAGTAGAATGACCATTCTGTACAACTTCTCTAGTGATTATGTATTGAGGGAGCAGTATAGGGATGAAAGGAATGAGGTCAGAATTGGGAAGTTGCTTGAAGATCTTGATGCTCTGGCTGGCACCATTTCAGTCAAGGTATAAAGATTTTGACATAATTTTTTGGTTAGTTTTTTATTTAAGATTCTTGAGAATGATGTTCAATCACTGTTTTCTCTCTCTTAGTCTTCATAGTTGTATGTACTTTATGTTAGCTTGATTTATTCTGATTTTTTTGTCATGCAGTTTTCATGTTCAGTGCCCAAAGCATAGAGTTATTTCAAATGTGTTTGACCAGCACACACACACACACATATACATGTGTGTGTGTGTTTGTAGATATATCATCTTTTGTGGGATTAGTGTCTTCAGCACCAATATATATTTGTTTGTGATGAGTACAAGATTGTGCAGGCGGGCATTTTTGGGTGTGTTCTTGTACATTTATGGTTATGAGTTGCTCCATTGAGTTTTGTAAGAGTAAGCAAGATTGTAGATTTGAGTATTTTCTGTGTGTTATTGCACGTTTTATGGTTGTAAGAATTGCTACTTTGCAATGCCAGTGGACAGCTTGCAGGACTTGGAAGTAATATTAACCGATATTTAGTTGTCTTCCTTGTTGTAATGTTTGCTTTCTTCTTGCTTAATAGCACTGCTCAGATGATGATAGCACTACCCGACCGTTGTATCTGGTGACAGCTTCTGTTGACAAAATCGTGCTAAAGAAGCTGATCAGTGTGGATGCCGATCTCAAAGTAGCTGGTGCTGTTACTTGGGTTGGTCGGTCCTCTATTATGATTCAGCTTGATGTCACTCAGCCCGCTACTGGTACTTTCTTCATAATCTGTACCATAGTTGAATTACTCTGTATTCTATTAGTATATTAATGATTAATCTAATTTTTGATGTATCATCCGACCCAAAAAAAAGAGTGAAGAATGCTAGACTTAGGGACTTGTAGGCATAAATTGAAGATTCTTACCACTCTCAAGCAGGTTGTTAGACAAGAATAGTGTTGATGGCATTTTCTTTAACACGAATAGAACATGATCTTGCCCTGCTTCACCTTTCAAATAACTCGTATTTCTTGATTGAATTCGAACTGCTAGGTATCTGCTTGTTCTACATTTGGTTGAGGAGATGCTGATGTTTCTATCTTTGTATCTGTGTGTGCCTTTAAGTACGACCAACATAAAATGTTTCCTTGCATCTTTTAATGGACTAAAGCATCCTCATGTTCTGGAATCGATTTTAATATAGTCGTAATAAAGTGCATAAATTGAAAACCTCAAACTGAGATTGCCTCGCGAATTAATCACCTTGAGCTTAGATTTTGTCCTGTGACAAGATTGAAAGTTTTCCCTTCCACAGAGACAGATGACCCTACTGATTCAACCGCTCTGACTGCCAACTTCATTTTTGTGGCTCGTGACTACAAGACGGGCAAAGCTGCTCCAGTGAATCGGCTCATTCCAGAAACAGAACGAGAGAAGTTGCTATATGAAGCAGCAGAATCGAGAACTAAGCTGAGGAAAAGGAAATTTAGAGATGAAAAAACGGAGATTGAGAATGGAGAGAGAAACAGATTAGAAGCATTACTATCTGAGGGAAGGATCTTCTGTGACATGCCGGCCTTGGCAGATCGTGACAGCATTCTTCTCAACGATACTTGCCTTGAAAGCTCTTTGATTTGTCAGCCACAGCAAAGGAACATTCATGGTCGTATATTCGGAGGATTCCTGTTGCATCGGGCCTTTGAGTTAGCTTTTTCAACAGCTTATTGTTTTGCTGGCATGATGCCGTCGTTTCTGGAAGTTGACCATGTCGATTTTCTCAGACCAGTGAGTGTCTCATTGTGAACTCAAATCTTCATTTGAGAGAGAGAGGGACTCATCTTGTACATGACAATGCAGGTGGACGTTGGAGATTTCTTGCGTTTCAAATCTTGTATATTGTACACGGAATCGGAGAATCCAGATCGACCACTGATCCATGTAGAAGTTGTTGCACATGTTACAAGACCAGAACTTAGATCTAGTGAGGTATATTTTACATGTCAGTATTTACTCTACGCGTACAGAAAGCACTAGAAAGACATAAAGCATATGCGTGTACCATATACTTACATACATGCGTAAAGAATATGTTGTACTTTCTTATCTTTCTAGCTTACTACGCAGTATTGGTGAAAAAGAATTTGGTTGTGTTCATCTAAAATTCTTTGAACTTTTGATTATTTGAACGAGTCTGGCGAATTTTGTGAAACTACAAACACTTTTTTAGGAGTTAATTTCTTTTGCAGGTATCGAATACGTTCTACTTTACCTTCACGATTCGCCCTGAGGCGAAGGTGACGAACAATGCACATCGGATCAGGAAGGTGGTCCCAGCAATGGAGGAGGAAGCACACAGAATAATTGCACGCATGGATGCCGACTCATTGTAGTCCCCCTGAGTATGCAAAATCTTAGGGAAAATAGCTGTAGAGGGCCTAATTTATCCTAAAGCTCTCAAAATTAGATGCGAAATTTGAAGTTTCTCAATTGAGGAGAATGACGAGAACAGTGAGCCTCAACGGATTCACTGTCTCGTGATGACTGAGGGTAGCAACATCATTTCATGTATCGTACCAGCTATTTTACAGTACTCTTAATATAATCTCAGATTCAAGAAATATATCTTCGTATAGATCTATATAAAACCCATAGGTTACCAAAATCTTGTACATTTATCTATCTATTAGATACAAAATATCAAAACAAAAAATTATGCATCTGGAAAATCAAGCAGAAACCATACTAGCAGCAGCCTCTCAATATATAACATTTTTACAGCTAAGGGACCACCAACATTTGAACGATCGCCTGATACGCACGCTAGAGGTTAAGGGGAAGGCTCTCATCATCGGACGAAGTGTATTGCCGCTTATGAGACGCCCCCGAGACTTGCTGCAGCATTGGATTAACTGGGACTGGAAATTTGTGGGCTGAACTGACCATGGTCCGTTCGTTTATCAGCCCAACTTCCTTGCAGACCCGATCCAAAACAGTTAGGAAGTCTCGGACCACTGTGAAGATTCTGAAAGGATGAGCTTCCTCCAGGGCCGAGTTTCCATGGAAATATTCTGTTATCTCCTTCACTAGAGAAAGAGCTAGACTTTCTTGAGCTTGAGTCCTGCAAATTTCTTCCTCTGCCCTATCAATGAAGCTCTGCAGATTGTCTAAAAACTTATTGTTATCTTCGTTTAATTTAATAACCTCTCTAACATCTGTAATTCCTTTCGAAAGTCTGGTAACGTCGTTACTAAGCATTTCGGCATCCATAACAGCAGCTTTCTTGACATTGGAAAGCTCCGAGCTCAAAGCTGAAACAACCTGGAGGCCGAGTCTCCTACATTTTGCATCGTCATTTTTGTCTTGCGGGCCCTCACCAGAAAGACGAGCACCTTCGCTTCTTATTATTTCCTGTACGACGAAATGTAGAAGGGTGGTTTTACCATCGGCTCCCTTCACATCAACAAGCTTGAGGAGAGTGTCGAGCTTGAATGCATGGGCATCGCCACGATTAGTGCCTACGTTCATTCTGTTCCCAGTTTTCAGCACTGCTTCTAGGAGTTTCAGGAACATTCTACTTGTTCGGAGTTCTTCACACGCTTCCTGTTAACATCAAAACTTCCAAGTCAGCATCGTCACACCATACGTGCACTCTCTCTCCCTCTCTCATAAAACTGTGTTTTGGATGTAAATATAGCATCACACAGAGTGTCATAAGCAGATATTAATATGAAATATTACCTCCAGAGTTGAAAATGACTTTTTCAGGTACTCAACCTCAGATTCAAAATTGGATATATAGAGCATTGCTTCTACTCTTCTAAAAGCATGAGGTACATCAACAACTGCCTTCAGAAATTTCTCAGCAGGGCCTAGCTTCATAGGAGAATCATCCTTGTATTCTTTCAGCTTACGTTCCTCTTCCTTAGTCGGAGCCATCTTCAATAAACTTTCAAGAAGCTCCGTACCAAGAATATCAGCATTGCCTGCATTCAAGGGCCAAACGAACATCCTCAACACATCGTGTCAAGTTTCAACAACATAAATCCAGTGAAATTTCTCAAAAACTAAGGTGAGTATCCTTATATGGCTTGTATTTATCCGCTTGCGGTGTATTAATCAGATTCTGCGTAAATAGAGCTGAAAAAAGCAGAATTTCTAAACTAGCAAGGACCCTGCTTCACATTGTGTATAAGCAATTATACCATATAATCTCATTTAACCACTTCTTCAACAGTACAATTTTTTTCGAGCGCACTTGCAACATTTCTATGGATTCTTCTCGAATTGTCCTGATGTAACATGAGCATTCTTGAATGGAGATTGACATGAGGTGAACATACTGTAACATTACATGAATAAATTCACTTCTTTTTTTTATTTTTTCAAATCATATTAGACCAGGTGATTAAGATAAAGCTGCAATCCACAAAATCACATTATGCACACAGGATAAAAATCCCATAAACAACGTTGTTGAATACCTTCCAAAAGTCCTTCACAAACTTCATCTACAGTAACATGGAGTGCCTTCAACAGGATGGCAATATTCTGAGCTTTCTTCGGATCAAGAACCCGATCGCCACTGTGTTGACCGGGAGAGGGAAGAACCTGCCACCTAGTTGTTTCCCTTGTATTTGGTTTTGGCGTATTAACAATAAACAATGTTTCGATCATTTCTTCATTCAATCTGCAAATGTTTCAATTATATAAGTGTGTTAATATATCAAGAATCTCCATTGAAAACAGAAAGTTAACCATATCTCTAATGAGAAGAGCAATGAATCATACTCAAACGAGCTGCATTTGAGTTGATCCCACACCATCTCCCGATCAGAGCTTGCTCTTACTTTATCCCAGTGCAATGGCTTCAATTTTGGTTTAGGAGGACTCTCCCCATTCGACTCCTCAGTTGCTTTATTTGAAGATTCTTCATTTGAAGGCAGCTGAATGGGAGAAATCAATGTAGGACTCTCAAAAGCAATTGGTTTTAACGGGTTCTTTAATGATGGTGGCTCGATGGGATGTTTGGCTGTTGGAGTTGGAGTTTTAGGACTGTGCCATGCTTTGCTCTGAGGCGGAGGCGGAGGTGGAGGTGGAGGCGGTGGAGCAGAAACTGGTGGTGGAGTTACGGAAATAGGCCGTGCAGGGGGTGGTGGAGTTGGTACAGCAGTGGCATTATGCTGTTCGGAGTTGTAATTTCTCACCGGAGATTCCATATTCTGATCAGAATCATTCAGCATCATCAATGATGATTCTTCACTTCCGCTGGAGTGTCTTTCCAGCAATGCTGAACTAATTGAAGAGGGCACTTTATGCTGTTCTGGGCTGCTAATCCTCACCGGAGAAGCCACATTATGATCCGAAACATCGGAAGTTCTCGGCGATGACTCCACACTTCTCTCCAAATATCTTTCCGGGGACGATAACACCAAATTTTGCATCTCCTGGGGTGCTGGAATAACAATGGTGTTTTGCTGGGTAGGGCTGCTCACTGGAATTTCCTCGACCTGATCGGAAGCATTTGAAGTCCTGGGCGATAGTTCATCATTTTTGCCGGGATATCTTTCAAGCGACAATGAACACAATGGAAATACAGATTCTGGAATCAACAAACCATGCAACTCCGGCAATGTCGTTGTTTCAGTAGAGTCAAGCTGCGCAGGGCTGCTAATTCTCATTGGAGATTCCATATTTTGATCCAAAACAACTGGATTCCTTGAAGATGATTCCTCACATTTCAAATATCTCTCAGGGGACGATGAAAATGGAGGCAACAGAATCTCCGGCGTTGGTGGAGTAATAATTGAGTTATGCTGTGCATTACTCACCGGAGATTCTACATTTTGATCAGAAACATTTGAGTTCCTAGGCGATGATTCCTCACTTCTCATCAAACTTCTTTCTGGGGAAGATGGGGTTGGAGAAGATGCAGATTCCGGGAAGACCAAAGCTTGCATCTCCGGCGCTTCTGGAACAGGAACAATAGTTGAGTTAAGCTGAGGAGTGCAGCTAATTCTCACAGGAGATTCCACATTTTGATCCGAAACATTTGAATTCGTCGGCGATGACTCCTCATCTCTCCTCAAACATCTTTCCGAGAACGATGCAGACTGTGGAAGGACAAAAGCTTGCGTCTCCGGCGGTATTGGAACGTGAAGAACAGTCGAGTTAAGCTGCGCAGGGCTGCAAATTCTCACCGGAGATTCCACATTTTGATCCGAAACATTTGAATTCCTCGGCGATGACTCCTCATCTTTCCTCAAGCATCTTTCCGAGAACGATGCAGACTGTGGGAGGACAAAATCTTGCGTCTCAAGCGGTACTGGAACGGGAAGAACAGTCGACTTAAGCTGTACAGGGCTGCAAATTCTCTCCGGAGATTCAACATTTTGATCCGAAACATTTGAATTCCTCGGCGATGACTCATCATCTCTCCTGAAACATCTTTCCGGGAACGATGCAGATTGTGGGAGGACTAAAGTTTGCGTCTCCGGCAGTATTGGAACAGGAAGAACAGTCGAGTTAAGCTGTACAGGGCTGCAAATTCTCTCCGGAGATTCCACATGTTGATCCGAAACATTTGAATTCCTTGGTGATGACTCGTTTCTCGCCAAACATCTTTCGGGGGACGGTGAACTGAGGGGAAATGGCGATGCAGATTCCGAAACCATCAAACCTTGAATCTCCGGTGGTGTCGGTAAAACAGTGGTGGTGTGCTGTATAGAGCTGTTGTTTCTCACCGTAGATTCCACGTCCTGATCCGAAGCATTAGAAATCCTAGGAGATGATTCCTCACTTCTTCTCGAATATCTTTCCGGTGATGATGAACTCGGAGGCGACGGTGATGCAGATTCATGGAGCAATGAACCTTTCGTCTCTGGCGGTGGTGACAGTGTCTGTACAGGCAACGGCGGTATAGTCTGAATCTCAATTAAATCAGGCGACTTTGGAATCGAATTTATGGGGCTGAGATTATTCCCCGGCGATAGGCTTGATGACACAGACCTCATAGGAGAAGCCGAACCAGATCCTGGAACAGAAGAAGAGTAGGTTGAAGAGGAATTTGAAGAGGAGCCCTTGAAATTCCCCACTTCTACGGCAGCAAAAGTCCTTCTAGAAGCTGATCCAGTTCCAATCGAGCTCTCCTTGTCATTAATGGAGCCTCTGGGGGAGTAAAACTCTTCACTCTCATCGTCTTTACTCGACGCAACCTCAGCATTGTTCCGAAAATTCTGCCGTAAACCCTGCTGCATAATCAACGGCGGCAACGGGCGGAGCTCCGGCGAGTCCAACTTTCGCGTATTAGCACCATTACTGTAGTTACCTGTGCTTGTGCTGCTTCCGTTGAAAACCGCCGCGCCGCCGGGGGCATGTGAATTGACCAAAGTCCCCAGATACAAGAACTCCGAGCTGGTTTGAGAAGGTCTTTGAAGCTTCGGAATGTGGTGGGTATTCGGAGTCTGGTTAAATGAAATGGTGCTGCAGTTATCGGATCTCTGGGTTTTGGTTTCACTGAAGGAAGACGATCCATGGGTGGTGGTTCGCTTGCGGAGGTGGAGAAAAACAGCAAGGGACACGACGGCGACGGCGGCAATGACGGCGGCGACGGCAGCAATAATAAGTTTGTTGGAGGCGGTATTGGGCTTGGAGGAGCGGGGAACGGAGATGGAGGAGATGTTGGCGGGGAAAGTAGCTAAGGAGGCGGGGGAGGGTGGGGAAGGGGGGGAGGGGTAGGATGGGAAGAAGGGGGAGTTGTCGGGGGTGGAAGCGGTGAAAGGGTATTTGGGAGGGGAGGGGGCGGGGGGTGGGGAAGGGGGGGTGGAGTCTTGTGGGAGGAAGGGTTGGTGGAGAATGCGGCGGTGGTGGACAGTGGTGGTGGAGGATAAGGGACGGAGGGCGAAGGATAAGATAAGGAGGATGGTGTAGGCGGCCGCCGCAGCGGTGGAAGAAGGCATCTTGTAGATGCTTACAGTGTGTGTGTGTGTGTGTGTGTGTGTGTGTGTGTCTCTGAGTTGAAGTTGGAGTGATAGTGATGATGGATGTGTGAATGTGTGAATTCACATTTTTTTCACGCTCAGTGTGTGGAGAATGTGTGTGAGAGTGAGAGTGAGAACTGAACTGCACTGAGCAGCAGCAGAATAGAAGTTAGTATGAGTCGTAAAACGAAGTAATTATTAAAGTAATGATGGGGAAAAGGACTAATATATATATAGATATATATATATGTCCGTAAGTGTATATGTGTATGTATATATACACACATGTGTGTGACGCATGTGTACATATATGTATGTATATTACAAGAACACAAGTTGAATATTCACTAGATCTGGGGGTAATTATTGACACATGATCCCAACTTTATATTATATTTTTTTATTGTATTCATTTATACAATGATTATAGTAATAATCTCATTCTCCACATAATTCATAAAAAAAACCTCAAATTACATGTTATTAGTCACTAAATTATTAAGGTTCAACCAAATTATATTTATTAATTCACTACATTTTAAAACTATAATTCTAGTTAAAATGCATATAAATTGTTAATATTTTTATTTTTTTAATGTTTTATTAATAATTACTCATCATGTCCCAACAAAAAAAATAATCATATTTTACATTAATAAACTTTGATAAATATATAATTTTTGAAAATCATAAATATGTACTTATACAATTTTTTATTTATTAATTTGATTTATTCAATTGTATTTTAAATAAAATAAAATAAATAATTTTAAATTTTAACTAATAAAATGGAACTACATTTTTAAAATATAAGTTATTTTAAATACAAACTATTTTTGGAAGGGAAGGAAAAAGAAATTATTTAAAAATTAAATGATTAGTAATTATTGAAAATTGATGCTGATGAGTATTTCAGTACCAATGGATGCAATGAAACCAAGTTTGAATATGATAAAGGTTGAATGATGATGGTTTGCATGACAAGTTGGACTTTACATGCCCTTATTACATAATCTAATGTAAGATGTATTTTCATTATTACACAATCTAATCTACGACTTTGCATTCATCGAAATTTATTTTATATACCCTAAAAAGTTTTATCATTTCATTATTAATTTTATATTATGACCCAATATTCTTTAAGTTTGTTTTTAAAATAGTTTGTAATTAGGATATATTTGCATTGATCTCGATATATTTAAATTAAAAATGTGATGATTTAATTTTTTATTTGTATAAGGATATAAGGGTTGTTTGTTCTGAAATGTATGTATCCGTGACACATTCAGATTGGTATATTCAAAAAATTTACATGCTGATAAATAGTAAAAACCTATGTTTGTATTGAGATAGAGTAGGGGACGATGAAAACTGTAGATGTCACAATAGCAGTGAGAAAAAAAGACAAATGTCAAATAATGATATTTCATATCACTTATAATCAATAGGGTTTGGATGAAGAGGATGTCCGGTCCCTATTCACAACCTAAAATAGACAAATATTTGAGTTGAATCATTCCCCATCCAAATGATTCCAGCCCAATATAAACAAGCTCTAAAATTAAGAGAATCTCGCCCTAAAGTTCATTCCTAAAAAGCTTACATACTAGTGTCTCTCTCTTCCTCTGTTTCTCTTTTCCTCTTTCAGCCAATAATTATTATGGATGTATATATGTAATTTTAACTTTTTATTTTTTTAAATGTATTTTCCCCCACATCATTTTTTCAATTGTATTGGGTTGATTGTAATTTGTATATATTCATACATTACTTAATGAGATAATTATCTTCACCCATATTCTATATGGTAACCAGAGCCTTTTTTGGCTGACACCATTTTCAAATCGATCCTCCCTAATTTGTAGGAGAAGATCTTTTCAAAGCTGCCAAAATCCTCACCACGGTCAGATCATATTTTTCTAATTTGTAGGAGAAGATCTTCACAATGTGGACAGATCATATTTTCCTAATTTAACAATGTGGTCAGATCATATTTTCCTAATTTGTAGGAGAAGATCTTTCAAATCTGCCAAAATCCTCACGATTTGGTCAGATCATATTTTTCTGCCAAAATCCTCACGATTTGGTCCGATCATATTTTCCTAATTTAAAGGAGAAGATCTTTTCAAATCTTCCAAAATTCTCACGTTTTGGTCAGATCATATTTTACTAATTTCAAGGAGATGCCAAAATTCTCACGTTTTGGTCAGATCATATTTTACTAATTTCAAGGAGAAGATCTTTTCAAATATGTCAAAATCCTCACGATTTGGTCATATCATATTTTCTAATTTGTAGGGGAAGATCTGAATCTTTTCAAATCTGCCAAAATCCTCATGATTTGGTCAGATCATATTTCCCTAATTTGTAGAAGAATATCATATCACATTTTCCCTAATTTGTAGGATATTATCATTCTTTAATACCGTCAAATCGTATCTTCCTTCTCTGCAATTTCCAATTTGGTAGCGTCGTTTCTCCACAAAAAATAATCCGACCAGCGGTCGGTATGCCCACACTGACCAGAATAGCAGCAAGCAAGATTGTCTCCCAAAGGACTGGCGAGGATTTTTCTAATCTTTTGATCTGCCAATAATCACGAAAATCAGTAGCAAAGATTTGTATTTTGAGAATGAAATTGAATAGCGAAAATTAATAAAAGGATTTGTCTCATATATTTAAAATATTTCGGGTTCCAACTAATTCCACTCTAGCTAACTATTTCAATCATTGATGCAAGATTGACTTTAATTCATGCAAATAAATTAGTTATAACCACCGAAGACGCTTCTGACGCAGTCTTATCTCTCCTTAATTTCTTGATAATCAGGAAGACGCTTCACCAATTATTTCCCTAATCGACTGACAACCCTAGAGACGCTCTATGGATTTAATGAGCCGACAACATTAATAATTAGAGAGACCCAATTCAAAATCGATAAACTCTGATGCAGGATTACCGAATTAAGACTGATCTTCCCTTGATTCTGAAGAATCAATGTACCACTAATTAAATCTAAACCACAATTACGGATGGCCGATTTAATTGGCTACTAATTAATTCCAGTCTAATGAATATTTCGAACTACCCTATAGATCCAAAACAATTAACCACAGTAAACACAGAGAATCACAGATACTTGCATAAAATAAAGTATACGAACAGATTTGATCTCATAAAATAAAATAGCTAAAGTTTCCTTAATTGTTACCGGAATAAAAGAGTTTAGCAACAACCCATAATAGAATCAAGAAACCAAATAAAAGATAGAAAGATAAAATCGGGCTGCTTCTTGGAGAGAAGAACGGCTGCCTTCTTGGTTTCTTGAAGTAGGTTGAATGATAATGTAAAGTATGATCCTAATGGAACCCTAGTTCAACTATATATACAAATCCAATGTTAATGAAGCCCATGGTTACAAGTTTAACTGATATCTTGCTGTCAAATCCCGTAGGAACCCATATGTGTGGTGAAATTAGGCCTTTAAATCGATCCTGGGCCGCTAAAAAAATATTATGTTCAGGCCCAACTGGTCGGTATGCCCATACCGACCGTCTTCCAGTAAATCCCTGCTTGATTTTTCCGGATATTTTGCCCATTTTTTCTCCAAAGTTGAATATTCTCCAACAATCATGCAACAGCCTGAATTAGCTCGAAAATATAGGTGTTGAAGGGATAATGATCATTAAAATTACACCAAAAACTCTCCAAAATGATGTATCAAATAACCACCATCAAATCCCCCCACACTTAAACAATGCTCGCCCTCGAGCATAACTCAAAGAAAGAAAACTGGACTCGATACTCCAAAGGCAAAACAATCATTGGCAACATTTCAACAGACAATAATCAAAGCATGATCATCCACAAACCACCAACCCTTCTCTTGTGGCAAAAATGTGCATTAGCTCTTTATTCAAGTCAAAATTATGCATAGTCAATCCTGCCCTTCCAAGTTTCACTCAAATTCTCTCAAATAAGAAATAGGGACAGTTTCATTCACTAAAATCACAACTTGATACTATCAAACACATGTTTACCCTTATGTCACCGTCTCCACCCGAAATATGAGATAAAAGCACAAATCAAAAGGTCTTTGCAGGGTTGTAATGGGGCTAGGGGAAAAGGTAGGATGGAAGGATAGAACGGTTAAATTATGAAAATATACGAGCATATCAAAATATTTCCGGCACTCCTAAAAAAAACAAGCTGATTTTCAATCGAACAAGACACGATCGACATCAAACAATTAACATCCACAATCCCTTTATTCTGTTTTTTTTTTTGGCTGAACAGTAACTGGAGCACTGTTACTCCAGAAACAGCTGATTTGGAATTTTTTTTTTTAAGAATAGTTAAAGGGACTGGGTGTCATGACTTTTTTATGTCTCGGCAGACAGCAGTGTGCTATTCACAAATCAGGAACATATATTCACAAGAATCAACATTTCAGCACATAGCATTTTGTAAGTGTAGGAGTTTTCATTTTCAACCCATTCTAACATATTCGCATACTTCCATGGAACAAAAAAAAAAGGCTAAAAACAGGTTTTGGCTTAATGGTTTAGTGGCTGTAAGCAATAAAAACGGCTAAGGCACAACAGGCTCACTAGTGGATATGTAGGGTTTGGATAATATATTGAGGTCAAAACTGAGTTAATCCTAAATGCCTTAATCACTTTCATGCAAGAATCTCAAAAGGGTTTCAACTATGGCAATCGGGCAAACAGAAAATCCAGCATACAAGTTTGATACACTCATTCAGAATAAATCGAGCAATTTTCAGATATAAAATAATGCTCATCAGGCTCAATTCTCACAATATATAAAGTTGTAATCATGTGATCGACTATGCAAATTTTGTCATCCTAGAATACATGCGAGCATAAACACAATTTCACCACAAAAGACAACAACCAAACAATCCAACAGACAAACTTTTCATATTGACCATATCCATGCTGCCAACGACTCAACCAAGACTCTTGTTTTTTTTTATAGACAAAACACGTATCCCCCCCCCACACTTAGAAAACTACAGTGTCCTCACTGTGGAAAAAGGGGAATGATACGACAAAAACTAAAAACAAACAAGGCCTAAGAAAAGGGAAAATGAACAAAAGCTCCCCTGGATAAAGTGTCAAGGCTTCGAGGAACGGGACATCCGGCGGACCGCTTGTTCACAGCTGTAACTACTCTGCCAACCATACCAAAATGCAATGAAATTAACACTATAGGCTTATAACTTTGCACAGTTCTTTTTTTTTTTTTTAAATAGACTAATAATAAAGAAATAAAAAACTAAGAAGATAAAAATCAAAGAGCTTGGGTTGCCTCCCAAAAAGCGCCCTTGTTTAACGTCTTAGGCTCGACGTATCAGGTGGTTGATCATTAAAGTATCTCGGGGGCTGCCAAGGTTATTCCATCGATGGTAGCTATTTCCATTCCCCCGTAGTAGGGTTTCAATAATTGTCCATTCACCTTCAACACCTTGGAAGTACTCAAACTTTGAATCTCGATGGCTCCATGAGGGCTTGCATTTATTACTTCAAAGGGTCCCATCCAATGGGATTTCAGTTTACCCGGCATGATTCGAAGTCGGGAATTAAACAAGAGAACTTTTTGTCCAACTTCAAAAGATTTTCTTCGAATATATTTGTCATGGAGGAATTTGGTGCGTTCCTTGTAGAGGCTTGCACTATCGTAGGCTTCCAACCGAATCTCCTCTAATTCTTGCAATTGATGTTTCCTTTCTTGACCAACAAGCTCTTGGTCAAGACAACATTGTTTTACTACCCAAAATGCCTTATGCTGTAATTCGACTGGTAAATGGCACTGCTTCCCAAAAATCAGACGGTAAGGAGACATCCCGATGGGTGACTTGTAAGCCGTGCGGTATGCCCATACCGCATCATCCAGTCTGAGACTCCAGTCTTTTCGGTTCGAATTTACTTTTTTTCTAGAATATTTTTAATCTCCCGGTTGAACACCTCAGCTTGTCCATTTGATTGTGGGTGGTAAGCGGTTGCAACTCGGTGGTGAACCCCGTATTTCTTAAAAAAGGCCTCTAACGTTCGATTGCAAAAATGTGTTCCTTGATCACTTATAATGGCACGTGGCACACCGAACCTATTAAAAATGTTAGTTTTAAGAAAACCTGCAACCACCTTAGAATCATTGGTGTGAGTAGCATTTACTTCAATCCACTTGGACACATAATCAACTGCCAATAAGATGTAAGAATTTCCAAAAGAACTTGGGAATGGACCCATAAAGTCCATCCCCCACACATCAAAAGTTTCACACACCAAAATAGGGGTTTGGGGCATTCCATTGCGAGATGAGATGTTACCTGTTCGTTGGCAGCGATCACAATTTTTGCAGAAAAAATAAGCATCCCTAAAAATAGTTTCCCAATAAAAACCAGAATCAAGAACCTTACGGGCTGTTCTTTTTGGTCCAAAATGACCACCACACGCATGGGCATGACAAAAATTCAGAATGGATGGGATTTCATTTTCAGGAACGCATCTCCGTATCACTTGATCGGCACAAGTCTTCCACAAATAAGGGTCGTCCCATATGAAATATTTTGCTTGGCTCTTCAACTTATTCTTTCTAGCTGTTTCAGTCCCTTTTGGAAAAATTTCAGTGGTTAAATAATTAACTAAATCGACGTACCAAGGGATCGTACCTTTAGCTGCTAGTAGCAGCTCATCAGGAAAATCGTCCGGCATGGGCATACTGTCCGACTCTGTTTTCAGCCTGCTCAAATGATCAGCAACGTTGTTTTCCGCCCCTTTTTAATCTTTGATCTCCAATGTCAAATTCTTGTAGCAGCAGTATCCAGCGGATGAGACGTGGCTTGGATTCCTTCTTGGAGAGCAAATACTTTAAAGCTGCATGATCGGAATAAACAATAACTTTAGAACCAATAAGATAAGATCTAAATTTTTCACAAGCAAAAACAACAACAAGTAGCTCCTTTTCTGTCGTCGTGTAATTGTATTGGGCAGGATTGAGTGTCTTTGAAGCATAATATATCACATGGCTTTCTTTCCCGTTCTTTTGCCCAAGCATAGCTCCAACGGCAAAATCACTTGCATCACACATGATCTCAAATGGCATTCCCCATTTTGGTGGTTGGATTATGGGAGTAGAAGTCAACTTGCTCTTCAAAAGATCGAAAACTTCCTTGCACTTTTCATCAAAGACAAATGGCACCTCTTTTTACAACAACTTGGTTAGGGGTTGTGCAATCTTTGAAAAATCTTTAATGAAACGTCTATAGAAACCTGCATGGCCTAAGAAAGCTCGAATATCTTTTTCATTAGATGGGTAAGGTAATTTCACAATCATATCAATTTTTGCCTTATCCACTTCTATCTCATTTTTAGATATGACATGTCCAAGTACTATATCTTGTTTTACCATGAAATGACATTTTTCAAAATTTAACACAAGGTTAGTTTCAACACACCTCTCCAAAACTTGTTCCAAATTACTCAAACAATGATCAAAATTTGCACCATGAAAAGTAAAATCATCCATAAAAATCTCAATGCAATTTTCGATCAAATCAGAAAAAATACTCATCATACATCTTTGGAAAGTGCCAGGAGCATTACATAAACCAAAAGGCATATGACGGCAAGCAAAAGTTCCAAATGGACAAGTGAAATTTGTTTTTTCTTGATCCTCTTGCGCCACAAAAATTTGAAAATATCCCGAATAACCATCAAAAAAACAAAAGAATGACTTTCCAGCCAATCTTTCAAGCATCTCATCAATAAAAGGCAATGGAAAATGATCTTTCCTAGTAGCATCATTCAACTTCCTAAAGTCTATGCACATACGCCAACCAGTTTGAAGTCTCATTAGGATTAATTCATTATTTTTATTTTTTACCAACTGAAATCCAGACTTTTTAGGGACCACATGAACAGGACTAACCCAAGCACTATCAGAAATTGGATAAGTAATCCTAACTCTAATAATTTAAGGATTTCCTTAAGCACAACCTCTTTCATGACAGGATTCAATTTTCTTTGTGGGTCTCTAGAAGGTTTACAATTTGGTTCAAGTAAAATTCAATGCATGTATATAGAGGGGCTGATACCTTTTATGTCGGCTAAAGTCCACCCAATTGCTGTTTTATGCTTCTTTAAGAACTCGACCAACCTTTCCTCTTGTTCCTTGCAAAGCATATTGCTAATGATGACGGGCATCGACTCCTTCTCACCTAAGAATGCGTATTTCAGATGTTGGGGTAGTACATTCAGTTCCAGCACTGGAGCTTTCGCTACAGATGGTAAAATAGGTTCTGTACTGGTCGGTATGGGTATTCTGCTCGACAAATGCCGAGTAGGAAATTCGCTGGTGGAACACAGCTGCATCATGGCAGCACGAATTTCCTCATCTTCTTCAGGTGCTGCTAATGTTCCAGCTGTTCCATTGAGCAGTACCTGCTCCAATTTGTCTTCCCTAAAATTATTTTCAAAAAAATCATCAATTAAGGAATCAACAACATCAACCATATACAAACCTTCACGATCCTCAACATGCTTCATAGCTTCAAAAATATTAAATGTAACAGTATCACCATCAAATTCAAAGCTAAGAATGCCCTTATCAACATCAATTTTAGTTCTAGTAGTTTTCATGAATGACCTTCCTAAAAGAATTAAAGGTCTATGTGCAGCAAATGTATCATCCATATCAACAATGTAAAAATCCACTGGAAAAATTAAATCATTAACTTTAACCAAAACATCTTCCACCACACCTTTAGGATATGTATTAGATATATCAGCTAATTGAATTATCACATGAGTTTGCTTCATATCTCCTAACTGTAGCTCCTTATACATAGAGAGTGGCATAACATTGATGGAAGCACCTAAATCTAGCATAGCTTTCTCAACTTTCTTACTACCAATGATGCAAGGAATAGTAAACATGCCAGGATCCCTACATTTTTCCGGTAATTTTCTTTGAATAACTGCTGAAACATTTTCACTAACCTTGATTTTTGCATCTTTCCCATATCTCATCTTTTTAGCACATAATTCTTTCAAAAAAATTTCGTACCTGGGTACTTGCTTAATGGCATCAATCAAGGGCAAGTTAATTTCTACCTTTTTGAACAACTCAAGAATTTCTTTATCATCGTCCTCTTTCTTGTTTTGAACCAACCTGGAAGGAAAAAGGGCTGCCATAATAGATTGAGAATTATAAATTTTAGAATTAACGATTACCTTAGAGGGGAGAGGTTGATCCGGTTGTTGTGCCTCCTCAACAACTTCCTTCGTTTGATCTTCATCCTTATCTTTTGGCTCCTTCTCTTTCTTCATAACCTCTTGCTCGACCAGCTCCTTTCCATTCCTCAAACTTACAGCACTAACATTCTCCTTAGGATTTATCTCAGCTTGGGACGGAAGCTTGCCTTGATTCGCTTGCATTTTGTTCATTTGAGTGGCGAGTTGGGTGATCTGTGTACCCATACTACCCAACGCAGCTTGTGTCTCCTGCTGGAAAGCTTGCTGACTTTGCACCATATTTTTAACAATTTCGCTGCTGTGTGCAAGTGTTTTCAAAATATCGTTCATGTTGGGTTCTGATCGGTCAGTATGCCCATACTGCCCGTCCTGTGGCTATCTGAACGGCAGATTCCCAGGTACGTTCGGATTTTGTTGTTTCCAACTGAAATTTGGGTGATTTCTCCAACCTGGGTTATATGTGTTCGAGAATGGATCATTCCTCTTATTCCTTTGTGCATCGTATTGGGCATCCCCTGATCCATAGAATACTTGTTCAGGTTGAGAATTCTGCAAATTACGACAAAAATCACTAGTATGATTATTTTTCGAACAAACATCACATATAATTTTCTGAGTTTGAGCAACAGCAAGTCCTCTAACTAAAGAGGTGAGAGCATCAATCCTATCATTGACACTTGAACTCTCCATTCCTTCGGCTCCTCTTACAGGCCGGTATCTATCATCATCCTCATCTTCATATTGTTGGCCATTAGTAACCATATCCACAATGAGTTGTTTTGCTTCGGCCAATGTCTTGTTGGTTAAGGATTCTCCACAAGCAGCATCAATTATTTTCCTGTCAAATGAACACATACCACGATAAAATAATTAGTTAGCAATTGATATTCAGAAAATCCATGGTCGGGACATTTCCGACATAGCTGCTGAAATCTCTCCCAATAATCAGCAAGGCTCTCTCTTGATTTTTGCTTAATGCTGCTGATAGCCATTCTTAAATTGGCAGCCCTTGATTCTGGAAAGAATTTTCGCAAGAACTGCTCCTCCAATTCATTCTAAGTACGAATGGAGCCCGATGGAAGGTCAAACAGCCAGTCTCTAGCCTTTCTTTGCAATGTATGAGAAAAAGTTAGTAATCTCAAATTATTTTCAGAAAAACCTTGTGGACGTAGAGTGTAGCAAACTAAGTCAAATTCAGCTAGATGTTTGTGTGCACTCTCTCCTGGTAGATCACCGAACTTGGGCAACACCTGGATAAATCCAGGCCTAATTTCAGCATTTTGTGCAATATGTGGCGGCACAATGCAAATCGGTCGATTATTGCGGTGACGACCCAATTCCTTTATAAGAGGTTCAACTTCTTCTCTTGGTAAGAGTCCACGTTCTTCATTATTAGCCATATTTTCTGAAATAACAGCTTCCTTGGCTTTTTTCCTCAAGTTCTTGGAAGTTTTCTCCACTTCCGGATCAAAAATCAATTTTCCTGTACGTGAATAACGGGGCATAAAATTGAAAAAAATAAAATAAAAAAATTGTCAAATCAGTATATCAGAAATATCACTGCTTAAAACCAGTCCCCGGCAATGGCGCCAAATTTTGGTAGCGTCGTTTCTCCACCAAAAATAATCCGACCAGCGGTCGGTATGCCCACACTGACCAGAACAGCAGCAAGCAAGATCGTCTCCCAAAGGATTGGCGATGATTTTTCTAATCTTTTGATCTGCCAATAATCACGAAAATCAGTAGCAAAGATTTGTATTTTGAGAATGAAATTGAATAGCAAAAATTAATAAAAGGATTTGTATCAGATATGTAAAATATTCCGGGTTCCAACTAATTCCACTCTAGCTAACTATTTCAATCATTGATGCAAAATTGACTTTAATTCATGCAAATAAATTAGTTATAACCACCGAAGACGCTTCTGACGCGGTCTTATCTCTCCTTAATTTCTTGATAATCAGGAAGACGTTTCACCAATTATTTCCCTAATCGACTGACAATCCTAGAGACGCTCTATGGATTTAATGAGCCGACGGCATTAATAATTAGAGAGACCCAATTCAAAACCGATAAACTCTGACACAGGATTACCGAATTAAGACTGATCTTCCCTTGATTCTGAAGAATCAATGTACCACTAATTAAATCTAAACCACAATTACGGATGGCCGATTTAATTGGCTACTAATTAATTCCGGTCTAATGAATATTTCGAACTACCCAATAGATCCGAAACAATTAACCACAGTAAACACAGAGAATCACAGATACTTGCATAAAATAAAGTATACGAACAGATTTGATCTCATAAAATAAAATAGCTAAAGTTTCCTTAATTGTTACCGGAATAAAAGAGTTTAGCAACAACCCATAATAGAATCAAGAAACCAAATAAAAGATAGAAAGATAAAATCGGGCTGCTTCTTGGAGAGAAGAACGGCTGCCTTCTTGGTTTCTTGAAATAGGTTGAATGATAATGTAAATTATGATCCTAATGGAACCGTAGTTCAACTATATATACAAATCCAATGTTAATGAAGCCCATGGTTACAAGTTTAACTGATATCTTGCTGTCAAATCTCGTAGGAACCCATATGTGTGGTGAAATTAGGCCTTTAAATCGATCCTGGGCCGCTAAAAAAATATTCTGTTCAGGCCCAACTGGTCGGTATGCCCATACCGACCGTCTTCCAGTAAATCCCTGCTTGATTTTTCCGAATATTTTGCCCCTTTTTTCTTCAAAGTTGAATATTCTCCTACAATCATGCAACAGCCTGAATCAGCTCGAAAATATAGGTGTTGAAGGGATAATGATCATTAAAATTACACCAAAAACTCTCCAAAAAGATGTATCAAATAACCACCATCACAATCCATGGCAACCTCCACACCCAACCCCACTGCGTGAAACTCCAATCTTATTTGACGAGTAACACGAGAAACTCCTCACCACTGAAGCACAATTAAGGGTACGTTTATTTGCTTCTTACTCTCAGCCAGCGACGACTTTTTTTGCAAGCAAGAACCGTGGTCCTTCCTCCATGAATAAGAAATGGAAGACCAAATCCAAATTTAGCTCTCCTTCATCGGCGGTTTCTCATCCGGTTCAGTCTCCTTTTCAGTCGCAATAATCTGGCTTGCGTTGACCCTACCAAGGTCGATGTCAACTATGCCGAGAGCATGGCCATTCGGCCCGTTATTGTTGGGATCCTCAGTTTACTACTCTAACCCGGCAGCAGTGCATCGCATACGCCCTCCTCGGCCAACATACTCTCTAGCTTCAGCTCATACATCATCCTCTCATCCTTACCCTCTGATTAGATTCTAGATTCGATCGCATCGCAACTTTACTACTGACCTTGCCAATCTCAATCTTCACTCTCCCTACCATGGTAATGATGGGGTAGTAATCAGTAATGACTTAAGTTTACGCATTGCTTATATTAGACGTTTAAATTTTGAGAATAATTTTGGACTGTTATTTAATCAATCCTTGCATGTTCCGAATATATCTCGTAATTTATTATCAGTCTCTCGCCTGTGTAACGATAATAATGTGGTGATGGAGTTCTCTGATTGTGATTTTCAAGTGAAGGATCGGACAACGGGGGACACTCGCCTACGTGGTCTCCGCATTAACGGGCTATACATATGGCCAACTGTTGGTTCATCTTCTGCTTTGTCCTGTGTCAAACAGTCCTCTTCATCATAGAATGTGGTCATCCCTTCCTAAGAATTCTTAATTCTATTATTATTAGTTATCAGTTACCCGTACCTAAAACTTTATCATTTTCATGCAATTCTTTCAAATGTGTAAAGTCACATAAACTACCATTTTCTGATTCCTCTCTTACTTCACCATGCCACTTGAATTAATTTTTTCTGATGTATGGACATCATCTGTGCTCTCATTTGATGGTTACAAATACTATGTGATTTTGTGGATCATTTTACAAAATATGTGTGGTTATATCCTCTCAAAAGAAAATTTGATGTGTTGCATACTTTCACGGCTTTTAGAGCTTTAGTTGAAAATTTCCTTAATCACAAAATCATCATATTATATACTGATAATGAAGGGGAGTTTCTTGCTTTGCGTCTCTTTTTGACATCTCATGGGATCACACATCTCACCACTCCACCTCACACACCTGAACATAATAGGAGTGATGAGCGTCGTCATCGTCACATTGTTGACACTGGTCTTGTCATGCTTCATCAGTCCTCAATGCCATTGTCCTACTGGCGGTTTGCCATATCCGCTGCCACCTATCTCATTAATCATCTTCCAAACGTAGATCTTTCCATGACTTCATCCTTTTCAAAATTATTTAATCACACCCCTAATATAATCAAACTTCGTGTGTTTTGCTGTTTGTGTTATCCATGGTTTCGACTTTACTCTACACATAAGCTGGACACATTTTCCTATCCCCATGTTTTTGTTGGATACTCTCTCACTCAAAGTGTTTACCTATGTCTCGATCTGATCTCCAACAAAATCTACACTTCTCGACATGTTGAGTTTGTTGAAGATCAGTTTTCCTTTGCAGCCAAACCACCCTCCTTTCCCACCCCTAATCCACCTACGATTGATACCATTCCCTTACCACCTGTTCCATCGGCCCCGCCAGCAGGTGTTCCATACCCTTTGCCTGATTCTCCATCTGCTCCTGCGTTTCGACACCCAATGGTAACTCGTGCTCAGAACAATATTTTTAAATCGAATCTGAGGTATGGTCTATCTTCAGTTGTTCATTCTAATATTGAGCCTAACACTTTTACTCAGGCTCTCTCTAATACTCGTTGGCGTGATGTCATATCTGTTGAGTTCACTACTCTACTGAAAAATGGCACATGGGATCTTATTCCTCCAGATTCCTCTCAGAATGTTATTGGGTGCAAATGGGTATTTCGTATCAAATGAAAGCCCAATGGTTCTGTTGAAAAGTTTAAAGCTCGGTTAGTAGCCAAAGGTTTCCATCAGCGTCCTGGCATAGATTATGGTGAAACTTTTAACCCTGTTATCAAGCCTTCCACAGTTCGATTGGTTATTAGTCTTGCTGTCTCTCGCGATTAGCCCTTACATCAGTTTAACATTAATAATGTGTTCTTAAACGGTACCTTAACTGATGAGGTTCATATGTCATAGCCTCCTGGCTTCATTGACAAAAACTTCCCATCCTATGTCTGCAAGCTTCAAAAATCTATATATGGACTGAAACAAGTTCTAAGAACATGGTACAACTCTCTTCACCAATTCTTGGCCTCACTTGGCTTCTTTCACACCAAGTCAGATGAATCTATTTTTGTATACCACCGTGATGGGGTACTTGCCTACATCCTCATTTACGTTGATGTCTTATTCTCACTAGGAATAATAATGTCTTCCTAAACTCAATTGTCACTGCTCTTTCCTCGGCCTTCTCAGTTAAGGACTTGGGTCATCTGTATTACTTCTTAGGCATTGAGGTTCCACGTACATCTTCCTCGTGCTTTCTTTCCCAGCGAAAGCACATCACTAATCTGCTTTCTAAATATAACATGCTTAATGCCAAGCAAGTTCATACTCCTCTTGCCACTGGAGCTACTCTTTCCTTGGACGACGGCTCTAAACCTGTTGAGGCTTCTTCTTATCGCCGAGCTCTAGGCAGTCTTCAGTATCTCTTATTTACACGGTCTGGCATTGTCTTTGATGTTAATAAACTTTCTCAATTCATGCATGCTCGTACGGAATGTCACTGGGGTGCAGTCAAACGACTATTTTGATACTTAAATGGTACACGTGATTCCGGCATCACACTGAGAAGTGATTCTCCTCTATCTCTTCACTATTTCTCGGATGCAGACTGGGCCGGTGACTGTGATGACCGTACTTCAACTAGTGCTTATGTTATCTTTTTGGGCTCCAACCCTATTTCATTGTCTTCTAGGAAACAACGGTCAGTTGCTCGCTCTTCCACTGAAGTTGAATATTGCTTCATTGCTGCCACTGCTGCTGAGCTCCAATGGACGTGCTCGATTCTTCCGGAACTCCACGTTCCAACCTCGTCTACTTCGGTAATCTACTGTGACAGCGTTGGTGCTACTTATCTCTGCTCCAATCCTGTTTTTCACTCACGAATGAAGCACATTGCCATTGGCTATCACTTTGTTCGTGACTTGGTGAAGGCTTCCACTATTCGCGTATCCCATGTTTCTTCAGCTGATCAGCTTGCAGATGCCCTCACAAAGCCTCTCTCTCATCATCGTCTTGAACTGTTCGTGGACAAGATTGGACTCGCTATTCGTGCTCCATCTTGAGTAGGTGTATTATGGATGTATATATATGTAGCTTTAACTTTGTATTTTCTTGAATGTATGTTGTCCCACATCGCTTTACCAATTGTATTGGGTTGATTGTATTTTGTATATATTCATACATTACTTAATGAGATAATTATCTTCTCCTATATTCTAAAATAATCTTATAAATCTCAATAATTATTTTATAATTAGTAAATTATTAAATTATTACAGAACACAAAATATAATCTCCATGAAAGATTTGAACATAAATTATACTCTACTAAATTTCAAAACACATGGGAATTATATTATTTATTTAGATTCACACAACTTATAATTTGCATGAAAGATTTATGACGTACCCCATTATTCAATGCAAACATATATTTCATGTCATTGATATTAGATGAAATTGCTCGATTCTAAAAATAATGATATTCTCTTTTCTCACTTGAAAAAAAATATAAGTGAGGCAAAAGCTTGTAGGAGATCATTTCATATAATCAAAATTTGTGAAAGGAATCTCAATTTTAATTTTTTTTTATTTCTCTTATTTTACCTAAAATTTTATATTTTCTTTCATATTTTCTTAAAATGCCATTTATTTCTATTTTTCAATTTTTAAATGTTTCATTTTATTTAGTTAGTTACAATTTTTATAATTTCATTTTCGAAATATAGTCTTCTGTAAAATATTTATAAACAGTCTCACAAAAAATCAATTATGCCCAAAGGGTAATTTTTTTTTCACCTTTATACTTTACCCGTATAAGTAAAAATACAAAATACATAAATTTAGTTTAAGTTAACCTCAATTGAAATATATTTAACTTAAATATAAATTCACCACAAACTATGTTGATATATATATATATATATATATATAGAGAGAGAGAGAGAGAGAGAGAGAGAGAGAATATGTTGTGTATCATTTCTTGAATTTACTTTGGAATGTCCCTAGAAAGAGTAGTAGTTGGGGCAACCTTTTTAGTCAACAGTCCGCACCGACACTGAAAACATAAATAATTGTCATAATTTATGACAAAAATAGGACTGCTACGTAGTTAACAATATTGCTTGTGAATTTGTCGTCCTGTCACAATACTTCAACATTATATAATATAATATTATATATATTAATTTATTTATTAAGTTACAATTATCTAAAAACTTTAAAATTTACATGTATACGACTTTTTTATTTGTCCTTAATAAAATAAGAACAATTAATGTTGTTGTTTCATATTTATTAAGAAAGCAAGTTTTCGATTTTCAGTTTAGCATTATATGTTGAAGTTATGAACATAATAGATATTTTATGAGAATTTGACCGTGCAGCTGACCTGTTCTACCCCACCTCAAATGATCGGTCTGGGTGTCTCTTCTGCCCTATCCTGACCCGTCTCATTCTATATAAATTTTATATTAATATATACATAATATAAGATACAATATTAAGTTAGTTGTAATTAAAAAATTTAATTGATTTCAATATCTTTTAAAGGTAAATATAAATTTATAAACATACTTTCAATAGTATTTATTTAATTTCTATTTAAAATTTTTATTTTATATTAAAATTATACTAATATTATTATGTATTACTATTATAATAATAAAAAATCAAGTCAGAACGGGTCGCCTCGCCTCGCCTCGCCCCGTAACCCGCTACCCCGCCCTGCTCCGTTTAAGAATGGGGCGGGCCTGGTCTTCAAGTACCTACCCTGACCTGCTCCATTGTCATCCATACACAAGAGGAATCATGGATTGTTTGGAATTCAAATTGAGATGAAAGATCATCAGAAACTCGATTCATCTAGCCTTGAAATATAACTTTGAGTTTGTGAACAACAAATTCACAAATCTACATATATCCAAAAGTGAACAGACGATTTAACATGGATAAAGTGCAATTTGTTGGCATTCATATGATTGATCGATGTTTGAATATAAAGAATGATCTATTTCATCAAAATAAATAAATAAATAGTTGCTGAAAGCAAGAATTCTCTACCTTAGTTTAATATATGCATAATTGTACCTAAGTCAATGCATTCGATCAAATATAATTTTATCATTGAACTTGTTAACTAGAATTAACTCAGAACAATGCCACATTATTAGAACGACATCAAAATGTATTTGATACTTATAAGAAACCATTGATATGGGTTTAATCTTTCTATACAGAGATATAAGAGAAATTACAAAAAATCTTATAACCCCTAGAAGAAATATTGAGGCTAACATCTATTTTGAAACACCAAATATTGTTTTAGTTTTGTTGATGTTTGTTAACTATTGGACCCACATAAATATTATTGTCCTACATGTAGCGGATCATCAAAATTGAAGTTTATCATCTTAATATATAGGGACTAGTGGCTTAAGTTCTACCTATGAAGAGTCTACATTGAAGGTGTGGATAGGCCATATTTGGGAAAAGTTGACCCGGTTAAGATGAGTCAATCTGGCCCCTTTTTTCTATTTAGATCTGCCTCCCCACATACACTTTTTCTGCTTAGGACCTCAGTCGAACAAAGGTTTCGTGGTTTGGGTTATAGGCATATAGTTCACTGGCGCGAGCCACAAAGGTGGACAAACACTAGATGTATCGGTCGACAACGAACAAGAGCCAACGAAGTTGATGTGATGATCGGCGCAAGTCTAGAAAGTGGACAAACACCCAAGGTGTGACTAGTGCCAACGAGATCAACGCACCGACCATAAATACTCAACAACATGGTTGATGATGTGCAACCAACCAGGCAATGAACCAGAGCCAACAAGGTCGGTTCATTGCCCTGAAGTGGACCAATGTTACTACATGGATGACCGTGGCAAATGACGTGCGGTGACCCTGCTGGAAGGACACGTCACAAACAAGAGGTGGTCATTAGAACCGCCTCCAAAACAAAGTGATTAACTATAAATAGTAGTTAAGCCGAATGTAAAAGGACTTTTGACTTTTTAAGCAAACTTTTGCATCTTATTTTATTATATTCAGTAAAAACGTCCACATAAGCCTTCCAGCAATATAACTTCAAACTGAATATTTATCAGACTTCAAAGAAGGTAAAAACACAAAATATATATGATCAAAGTTTTCCAACAATCAAGAATTACATATTTTCCTCAAGATTAAAGTAAATCAAGAATGCAGATGCTTTCAGAACTCCTTTGATAAATACAAATATCAAGGAAGAGGTGTAGACTTTAGGGTGAGTCTCTGCTCTTTTTTCCTTCGACCATATTTTTATTCTCTTTGCTGAGTTTCGTTTCTTGGCAAAATTTATAACGAGACAACAATTCATACACCACTTAACCATTTGATTCGGCATAAGGAGCAGTCTTGAGAAAAAATACAATTAGTGTATAGTTATCAAAAGTATCTTATGATGAAGAGTAATTTAAGATATGTACTATATTTGAGGGGGTCATAAAACCTTATATTTAATACCCTATAAAAAGCAGCTTTGTGAATAAGAGAACACAAATTCACGGCCTCTTTACACATTTTCTTCTACTTTTACTTTTATATAATTATATATATATATATATTGGCAATTCTAAACACGTTCAATTTAAAAAAAAAAAAAAGTGAACCCCTTCCTTTTTTTTCTTGAAAGAAAAATATAGGCGCCCTCAACAAATGTTGAGAAATTGTTTTGTTCCCTAAAACAGCTCTAATTCTTAAACAAATCCTAATAAATATTGATATTTAATATAAATGAATATATTAAGCAAATATATGCATATATATATATGAATTATTGGGCCCCTATATTTATATTCAAATGGTGTAAGTAATTACAGAGTATTGATGGTTCTAGATATTAATATATTCTACAGTAATTGTTTAATGTGCACTAATTAATATTGTAATATAATTAGGATTAATTAATCATAGTATTATATTAAGAGTTTGTCGGCCACAAATGTGCCATTACAGCCACCAACATACAGACAAAATGCTTTCTACTCATTGGTTCTACGCTAAATGTGTCACTGTAGTATTAGGTTTCAATTATTGCAATTACTGTGCAACCTTTTTTATATATTCTTAATTATTGTAATATGTATATATATATATATATATTTTTTTTTAAGGTTATAGTTATATGTTACAAAGTTTTTCCGTATATATTTTATATGACTTTTTATCAAGTTATTTTAGTGAAATAATTTTACTCAAGTTTTCTAAAATATTTTTTTTCTTAAATAATCTTTTTAAAAAGTTTCCAATCTATACATGATCTTGTTAGCCGAGGGCACCCAAAAACTCCAGACTGGCAGTGGCTGCCATCCCAGCTAAGTATGTTATCATAGATAAATTTTGGTATATTTTAATATTTTTTATATTACGTTATCATATTATAAATCATGCAACGCATGTCAGAAATATTAGTTATTCACATGATACGTAAACAATCCCTTTGAAAAAAAGGGGCAAAAATGAAAAGAAAAATGGCCCTTTGTTTCACATATTTAATTTATTTTGAGGAAATTAATTTATGGTCATTAAAAAAATCCATTAAATTTAACTACAATGTTTTGCAAGTTATAAAGTTTTGAGGAAAGAGAAATGCAAAATGTAGAATTTTGAATATTTTTCTGAAAAAAAGATATTTGCTTTTCAACTTTATAATATTTTTATCTTAACTTTACTTTTTATTTTCTCTTTTTTTTCCCTTTTTTCTTATTTTAAGATTTTGTCTCATCACACAAATGAGTAAAAGAACCCAAAGTCTTTCCCCAAAAGGTATTCAACATTTTCAATGCAACAAAGCCTTTAATTTTGGATTAACTACAAAATATAAGAGCATGTTCATAAATCAATATGGGAATTCAATCTCTATTGTCACACAATCACATTCAGGTGGGTGTGTGAACTATAATTTGTAAATATCATCTAACATATTCATTTTATATAATTTTATAGTATTGTGATTGTGTACGTAAATTATAATATTATGATTGTGTACGTCGTAATGAGTAGGTCCATATAAAATATATTTATGATGGTTACCTGTTTAATTGAGGGTAATTAGATTATAACCATATGTCATTTATATAACCTATATCCATTTCAAATTCTATAAACAAAATAAATTGAAACTATCAAAAACCATCCAATGTTAACTAATATGCAATATGTATTCGAACATTTTATATTTTATGAGTATTTAAACGTTTCTCTATCCATCACCAAAATTTGAAGTAAGAGATGAAAAATAACACTTTAAAAACTCAAAATGACAAATATAACTAGTATCCTAATACCAAAATGACAGCCCACTAAAACTATACAGTCATAACACCAATACAAAAACAAAAATCCACTTGATTTATCCAATCAGTTTAAGTAACAAGTATCCAAAAGCACAAACCATAATAATATTTATAATTCACCCAAATTCGTCTCATTAAAATGTGAACAAATTAAATATCCATCGATATGCCATCCCTAAATATGGTATGTAAGTAATGTTGTCGGAATGAAAATATTAATATTTGGAATTTAATAATTAGGGGAAACAGGAAGATTCTATATCTATAATAGTATAGCATTCCACTCAAAGGAAAAGTGGGCAACGAAAAGAAAGGAGTGATTGCGTGGTTTTTGTCATTTCTAAAAAGTTAATGCGCCATCATAAATAGGACAGTAAAAGTAAAAGGAGAAAAAGATTTCTAAAGTATTTGAAACTAAAGTTGATGTGCAGGGCAGGGCAGGGCAGGGCATAATTGGAAGACAATAAATAAATATAAATAAAGAGGCAAAATATGCAATTTTAAAAAATAAAAAAAATCATTAGTTGTTAATGTGTTTTGTTAAAATATTAAAATAAGAGATAATATGAATGAACATTGGGGCCAAGTGTTCGTTCCTATCAAATCACACACTTTCATCTCCATCCAACTTTGTTTGTAAAGAAGGGGTCAGAGATTAGAATCTTTCCCAGTACCTAATTCATAATTTGAACAGCTTCAAATTGAAATGAGCAAATAATTATTGAATCTTTATATATTTATTTGTATAAAATTTGAATCTCTACACATTCATTTATAAGAATTACACACACACACACACACACACATATCTATATCTTATGTATTCTCATTTGTCCTCCCTCTCTCTCTCTCTCTCAAAGGAGAATCTTGCTTGTTGCCAAGCTGCAGCAGACTCTTGGGGCCAGAATAGTAGCAGAATAAAGTATCCAGGTGTGAAGCTTATGCAAATTGGGCCAAAAATGGAATCGGGCCCACAAGAGTACACAATGTAGTGTTCAGTCCTGCCCTGTCGCACTGCACACCCCAATTTTTCATTTCTAGATGCCAACTCACCTTGTCCAATCGTGCATACAAATTCAACATTTTTTTTTTCTGGTTCTGTTTTTTTCTGGCTAATATGCTTGTCTTAAAAGGTATATTATTATATATATTCCTCGTACAACTGTATTTACGTACATACCGTTACCTCCCATTTAATTTTTTCTATAATTTTCATCAGTTATATTTTAATTACACTCCAAACATAAAATCTTATTTCTTAAGCATGTAAGATTTTATTTTTAATCAATTATATAAAAATAAAACTTTCTAAAATCCATAAATATTTTGCTAACTTCTTTTATTCATCGATTTAACTTGTAAAATCCCTAATTTTAACTTTTTAACTTGTAAAACAAAACATCGACTTTTATAATATCTTTACAACAATGTTATTTTGGGACGGGGGAATTTCTTAAAATAATAAACGGATCAATAGAACCACGATGAGCGATCTCTGGGTGGACCCAAATTCAAATCCTTGGGTATTCTGGCAAATCAATCATCATATTGTCATTCGTACTGATAAAGATTAAAGCTATGAGGTGTAAAGGCAAGTTCGTAATTTCAGACTTAACCGACACATCTTGCATTTCCCATCAGCAATTTATCAAATGACCAACTGTATAATCCATACAAGAAAAAGATCGTGTATTCATCATCTGGTTTGATCTCTGTAATCTCACATGATATACAAGGACATATATACCCCTGATGGACAATATACAAACACTCAACACAAGAATGTATAGTAAACTCATCTACAGTAGCACACTTATGATCAAGTACCAAAAATTACCCCCATACAACCTTTGCTTCAAACTTCTAACCTAAACAAGTTTGGACACCAGGCCTATACATTACAATTATGATGATGATTATAATAAGAATAGTAATTAAAAATAAAAATCAATTTAAGGAAAACAACCATAGATTTTGTATAATCATGACAGCAGACGTGTATGGATGATGAAATGATGCTTTTTTCAACTTGATCCTCAGATAATTTGCATCGATCTAGTTTAATGTATACCCTATTATACACATTGTCACATCCTTACAAAATCAGTTACCCTCTGAAGAGGGTTAAAAGGACCACCAACTCCTATCTCCACCTATTCTTATGATTACCCCCTATCGACAAGCGGATTAGATTACTTCAAAACCTCTCTAACCTAGAATTCTCAAAGGGAGAAAAACAAAGACTATCAATGAAGCCACGTATCTAACGAAAGAATGGAATCAAAGCCATTTTTAAGTATTGCAATGACAGATGAGAATCTTGTTACAACACAGGAAAGTCCATTTTCAACGTTTTTTTTACCTTGAATTCACTCTAGCAAGTGAATTCACCTTCTTGGCAATCTTTAGTAAGTCCAAGTAAAGCTCTGCATGGATAAGAGAGAGATACAAACGTATGTAAAAGAAGAAGTGCACACCGGATAGGGGTAAAAATAGATTATGCTCACAGGGAACCCTATAAGTAGCTTAGGATCTGGATTGGTCAAAAAGTAGGTTACAGGAGAGTATTCTTTAGGCAAGTATATGTCCAATAGTACACAACAGAAAATAGAAAAATGATCTACATGTCTTGACTGTGGCTTCAAGAATTTACAATTTAACTGCTAGAGCTGGTCAATGACAAATTTACATGGTATAAGGTGAAAAACCTTTGTTGTGTAGCCCTAGATTCAACCACAAATGCACATGCTGCTTTCAAGTGCACAAACCACAGTGTTATGATAGCAAGAATTATTTTTTATCATTGTTTTTATTTAATTTTGCGATTTAAGCTCTCCACACTTATATAAATTTCAAATTAGAAGCTGTACTTATCTCACCAACTAGGAATAGGTTTAGCCTATTTAGAATCTCTACCCACTCGGTTATAACTATAGATAAGGGGCCTTGACATTTCTAACCAGATCACTATTGTTACGATGAATAAGATGAAACATGATGATGATGATATAAGTTTCCACTAATAAGTAACTATGTACCTTAGATAACTTGAAATTTAGTAAGTAAAGAATCCCTCAATTATCAACTCCAACATCTGATGACAAAACTAAAAGATCAACCACCACTTGTCAGCCTGCTACCTTTATTGCTCCCATATCATCTATCTTCGAGCTCTTGTGCTGCATAATTTCACGTATTCAATGTATAATTTGGAGAAAATAAATGAGATCGTAGATAAACGAACAGGACAATAAAAATTGCACAAGCAAAAGGTCCAATTAAAATTCATAGGATTAGTACAGTTGTCCTTGTTTTACCTTACTTTTCTTGTGTTTATGAATATCACTGCCATCCTCATCTCCATCATGCTTCCTCTTCTGAAATGTATTGATGAAAGCAGTTTGGTTTAAAGGTCTATCAATAATGCGATGATGAGTATGATATGTTGATAAATAAGGAAAGTTAAGATGGGTGAACAGAAGACCAAATAAAACTCATGCAAAACCTATTGAAAGTCAAGTGTGTCCTCTCGAGAATCTTTTTTCATGTCTTGCTATCTGAAAGAGCGATTCTCATGGGCTAGAAAGTTTACACCCCCACCCCCCACCCCCCACCCCCCACCCCAAAAATAAAGCAGTCACATACTTGCATTTCATAATAAAGCTCAGCATACATTTTGCTTTCAGCAAAGATTAAGTTAATGGAAAACACAAATCTCAAACCTTCTCATGATGTCTTTTGGAGTGGTCATTCCCAGATTCATGATGGCCGCCTTTGTCTTTTTTCTTCTCCTTGTCCTTGTCCTTGTCTTTGGTCCGATCTTTATGCCGATGTTTGTGCTTCTTGTGCTCTTTATCCTTGTCTTTGTCTTTGTCTTTGTCTTTGTCCTTATGCTTTTTATGCTTCTTCTCCTTATCTTTAGACTCACCTTTTGATTTCCCAGCGATGGTAGGGGTACCCTTCTCAGACTAAAAAACATTATAAGACTAGCTCAAAGACTGCCAATAATGAGCCTCAAATCTTGTGATAGATGATAAAGGGACTATCACCAAGCGCCATACGCAAAATAAATGAAAAAATAAGAAATGAAGTTGTAAGCTCGATGCACGGAAACTCACAGGTGGAAGATCAACTGGAGCCGCTTCCCTCAGTTGAAAGGCTTCCCTAAGAATGTCTAGGTCAAAAGGTTGTATACGTGTATTAATTTCTCGAGATAGAGATGTATCTTGAATGAGCTGGCCCAACTGCATCCCCTCCCCTTTTCGGATTTCTGTGTCTCCAACCACATTGTGAAGGTAGTGAGTGTCTGATATTGACACTGGAAGCGCTCTCTTGCAGAAGAAATCATGATGAGGCAACAACTTGTAGTGACTTATAAGATCCACAGCACCTGTAAGTTCTCTAGGCCCTAATTTGAAGAACAGGCCACAAAGTTGGTTTATAAAGTCAGAATTGAATAGATAAGAACACAAGTAGTTGAAGTAACAAAAGCTGTAGATATTAAAGAAGAAAAGTAAAACAAAAACAAGAAAATTGGAATCATACGCATCCAGACTAATAAAACCTCATTATTTAATACATAGACTAGCAGACAGAACATAAATGGAAAAATATGTTTTTTGATAAAGTGATCTAGAAGGAAAAAATCATATAGTCTTCGTTTGGTTAGTAATTCTATTTGCCACCAAAAGAAAAGCCTTTTAACAGCATAACTCCGACAAGGTACGCAAACCATATTCAGCTATCAATACAAATGTTATTTTGTTTATTTTGTCTGAATAATCAAAGACAATATCCTTGAGAGATTAACAAGACACTAAAGCGAAATCAGAAGGTTGCAAGTTTCATGTTTACAAATTTACCTCTTCCGAACTTGTTGTAATCAGGATCCATCGATCAGCGCCTAACATGGAAGTACCTTATTACTGCCAGATATTTTACTGAAAAGAAAAATATTAATCAACTCAATCAGTTCTACTTTCAAAGCTCACTCACAGAAGCAGAGCGACTATAAAGAATCCAATACCATGAAAATTCGCAAAAAGTCAGATAAACCCAGATATTGGTAGGATATTCATTCAGCGATGTGGTACAGGACAAAGCAGAAGGCAAGTAGGCAAAGTAGTGAAATAGGAAGCATGGCATAAATGTTTAGTCACTAATCCCAAAGGTTATAATCACAAAAAGATATAGTATGGATATAAAAAGGACAGCGAGCTGCACAAAACAAAAGAAAGCAACCAACCAAAACCATCCTTTCTTTCTTTCATCAGTTTAATCTCCATTCATAGATTTAGGCACATTCAAAAAATTACCATGTCAAGTTATACTGAGAAATACAGTATAAAATAGCAATACTTAAAATCAGAATCTTAAAAATTACAATGTTTCAAAAACAAAAAGAAGTGCTTTGAAACATTGACAGAAAGTAACCTGAGCCTAACCTAATATATGAGGCCTCAAGATACATTCTGAAAATAGTTAGATTATCAGGCTATAATAACCTTAAGGATATTGTCTAGATAACAGTTACAGTATTCATCAACTGCTTATGTCACGTTACGGTTAAGAAAGCAAGACCCTGAAGGCATAAACAAGTAGAAGGACAAGAATTTCTACATTCATCAACTAATAAGTTTGAAACCCAAGGATGCACAACATATATATATATATATGTATGTGTGTGTGTGTGTGTGTGTGTGTGTGAGAGAGAGATTTAAGGAGGTACCTGAACTGTAAAGGCAGGTCCAGAATATCTAATCCAAGGCACAGACTGAAAGATTGTCAAGACGAGCCATCATATATAAAATCACCAACCATGAAACGCAAGATTAGGAAAATCACAGAGAACAACTGCAAAAAAATGGCATCTAGACAAAATACTCTGCGTACAACCATAATTTAAAAGTCATAAAAGTGAAAAAGATGGAAACTTTATACTAACGGGTCTATTTCTTGTAGATTACAATCTTCAGTTCAATATTATATGACTACTCTAATAAACCTCAAAAAAAGAAGTGCAAAACATAAAACTGACGCAATAATATAGAAAATATTGGGAACATTTGACCATCAAAAGTCCAAAAGTAAGAGATGCAACCTATAGCCACAAGTTTAATTATGACCTGAATAGAGTTCCTCAGTTCCATGCCTCAAATATTCACAAAATGCTCCTTTTAACCTAGACTAGACAATAATGACCAGCAATGGAAGCTCGTGTTTAGCCCGATAAAATTCAGCTATTGTAATGCCAATTAGATTATGCATAAAAATGTTTAACCTCTCCATCATATTTCATGGGTTCTTAATCTATAAATCTAACTTAAAGGTGGGTTATACGTTTCTTTCTCTTTTTTTTTTCTTTTTTTTCTGCTTTTTGAAGATTTCGAATGAACGCTTTTCTAATCCAAGGAATTTTTACTAAATAAGGTTCAGACACAGACAATACAGTCTATTTTCTAACATGAGTTGCCCCTAGGGGCTAGTCTAGTTGGTTGGGAGGTGACAAAGGGACCTCACGGCCCTGGGTTCTAATCCCTGCAGCTGTGATTACTCTTGATGTCTCCTGGGCCCAAGCGTTGGGCACGCGTGGTTACCCCCAAGTTTGACAACTAAGGTGGGCCCAAAGAGTTATCATTTTTAAAAAAAGGCAAAAGTAACAAATTGCCCCCTAAATTTGTCCTAAAAGTCAATTGTGCCACTATGTACTAACACCGTTAACGAATGTTAACGCTGCCTCATGGCATGATGTAAGCAGCTTGCTGGAAAACAAAAAATTGGCAAAAGAAGCAATTTGTCTCCTAACCTTTAAAATGCAATTAGTCCCGTTACCTTTTATTTGAGTCACTCCATGCATCTACTCAATTGGTGAATCTTAATGGTGAATAAACGAAAGTTATGAGGTGAGGGTGTAGTTGACTCAAAATATAAGCTCTAAGGTGTAATTGGTCCTAAAATAAAAGATTGGGGGTTAATTGACCGAAATAAAGGTTAGGGGACAATTGACTTTTAGGAGAAACATTAAGGGCAACTTGTTACTTTGGCCACAAAAAAAACAAAAAAAAAAACATGAGTTTCTTCTTCCTTTGGTAGAGTTGATATATCAATTTCCTAATTGTAATTCCTCAATTGATTTATGAATTTTCAAAGCTGACGTATAAACCTAGGAAAAGATAGGACTCATAGGAGGCTTCCTCTTTTCCCTTATCTTTAGAAATAATTCAATAATCCTTTATATTTTTTTCTCCTCAAATACACGGAGCATTTTTATTATTTTCACTTCAAAGCATTTTTATTTTAAAGAACACGAGAGTATTTAGTTTTAACTAGTTCCCACTTCCCATTCCTTGTTTCAGCACTATGTAGTTCACAACATGTGATCAGAATCAGGAATTTCGTGCAAAGCAGTTACACTAGCTTTATACATGAGTTTCATCTTAGTCAAACTCGATAAAATGAACTCTGACTTGTGGAAAGATAGACTAATTTTTATTGTGTATGAGCTAAAGAGACTTGTTTAATAGCTGATGAATTTGTTTTCATTTCAGTTGATCCTACTTTAAGTTTTAAAGGAAAAAAATATCCCACAAATTTCAGTTTTGAAAACATTTCATATCATTCGTGACACCTCATAAAATGAGGTGTTGCCATACATTCAAAAAACTAATATGACGACACTGATTTTGAGAAAGATACAAAAGGAGTTCAAAATGAACTCAATACGAGAAATGAAAACGTAACACACATAGTTACATTCAACAAGAAGAGACCTTAAATCGTAATTACATAACTGTTATTTATACAACCACTTATCGATTTATGCATGTCATCCTTATGCAGGGGTCGTGCTAATATCCTCTTTATCATTCCAACTTTATCAGATGTCCCCGGGGAACAGTAATTTATTCAACCACAAGAACCCAAAAACTAGTAATTTTTGTCACAATATCAAACCTGTCCACGATAATTGTTTCTAGCCACCTTAGAATATCTTCATTGATCAGTAGAAAGATAAACCCCAAGTACTCATACCAAAACCCTAAAACATCAGAAAGCTGATAAACAGCCAATCTAAAAGAATTTTAAAGAACAAAGAAAAGTATAATTATAATTCAAAGCAAGAAAATAACCAAAAAACAAAAATAAATACAGCATAGCCCCACGTTTCAATGAAAATGCAATTAGAGTAAGCTTTCTGACTAATTAAAATAATATCCGGAGGAACTTAAAGCAGAAACCACAGATGTCCTCCCTTAACCCAATGAAAACGAAGTGACCGCTGAACAAGAGTACAAAAAAGGTTACTCCCCAACTGCACATACGCAGAAACTATAAAAAACGGAAACCCTAATCAGAAAATAACAAGAACCCTAAATGAAGAAATCCCCAACGAATTACACTGGAGAAAAGTAAAACCCGAAAACAACGCAACCAATCTCGACTCAATAGATACAATAAGGTAAATAAAAACCTCAAATCACAGTCTTACCTTCGTACAAAGCGCAAACAAGAATTGGGGGCTTTTTCACAGTGTTTTTCTAGCGATCGCCCCCGAATAAACCACCGCTAAACAACAATTCTCCAATCAAAATTAAGTTGTGTAAAGGGGCGTGGAAGAGGAAATATCAAGAATTGAGGAAGAGCTGGAGTTGCTCAAAAGCTCGTTAATGGAGGGAAAACTGAGGAGGGGATCGGGTGTTAGTGACTCGGGAACCTGGAGTATGGAAGAATACTTCAAGGGGTCTTCAATTGGCTTACTGGGTATACATAACACGTGGCATCAGACAAATGGATGGCGTATTACAGCAATGTGTTTTTTTTTTTTTTTTTTTTTTTTTGTAAACAATAATGCATTGCGTAATTATTAATATTTAAATATGTTGCTCGATGGAAATTTAAAAAAAAAACATATATTAGGATAAATAATTGGGAAGCAAAAATTAGAGGTTGAAAACGAACTCATCCAATATATTTTCACAAAATTATTGAAATATCTAAATAAACTATGAATTTATAGTAAATTACACTTTGAATGTAAAAAGGTACTTATAATATTATTATTGGTGGAGTTGTTTCATAACATTCAAAGTATGTTGCGAATTTTTTTAAATAAAAATTAGTTAATATGGAACGTAAAATGCTCTTTAAACAAAATTTTAATTCAGATTACACACACCTATCAACATGCATCCCTCTTGATTTTGTCGTGCACAATGGTACGATAAAATAAGGTAACAATGTGGGTGGCGACCAGCAACGATGGTTAATATATAAGATATTTTAGGAAATGGAGTATCGACCAAAAATAGAAGTAGTTGTGGCAAAATAACAAAAAAATATTGGTATACCATATTTGTTGTACCCAAAATTAATAAAAATATTATAATTTTTGTTATACCTGCTGAAAACTTTTAATTTTTGGTACGGCAACGATATGAAAAAAGTAAAATTTTTGATATACTGAATGTTGTTTCAGTATACCAATATATTGTATGTTATTTTGGTATACCAATATAATAAATGGTATTTTGATATATTAGTATTTTGATATATATCAAAACACCGAATATAATGAAATATTAATATATATTTGCTATACCGGTAAATTGGTATGACAAGGTATACCGAAAATTTCGATATGTCAATATAAATGGTATACCAAAATTTGCTTTTTGAACTAATCATTGGAGCATAAAAGATCTTTTTTTTAAATATGTCGCATAACCCCTAAATATAAAATATCACATCAGTCATAATTAGTAGGATTTGAATGAAAAAAAATGTTCAATCTTTCATCGACAATCCAAAAGAAACATATATTTGATTTGAGTTCATCTCCTATTCGGATGGGGCCTAACCCTAAACAAATAACTTCTAAGTGTATTTAAGACATTGAATATAGTAGTAGGTGTTTTATTGAAGAACTTTATGGAAACATCCCAAAGCAATTATTGTATTTTAACTGACCAACTCGTATATAAGTTGGAAAACACATTGTAGATTGAGAAAAAGAACAATTAAGAGCTTATACAAAACAACTTAACTCATGTCAATAAGGGTATTTTTTTTATTCTAAGTTTAATTAGTTCGTTGGAAATTTCCAACTTTAAAATTTTAAGATTATGAAATAAAGTTAACTAGTAATAATATTTGTTTGTTTTGAAATTGTATGAGATATGATTATACGATAAATGTCAAATAAATGTTGAAAAAATAATTTATTATAATATTATATAGTGTTAGTAAAGAGAGAACAGTTAAAAAAAAAGTAAAGATGCAGATACATAATAAAGTTGTGAATTGATATTATAATAGAATTTTATTGAATTGTAAAATTTAATTTTACAACTCATAACAATCGAGAATAAGGTATGTTGACATTCAAAATCTCTGCATACCAAACTTAAAACAAATACTTTTTTTATTTTTTATCTTACAATCAGATAATGATCGACTCCAATTCCAACCTAAAATAGACTGTAGTACACAAAATCGATCTTTCTCATATGTCTTGACATGCAAGGGTGCAATGTAGTTTTACTAAGCTTGTTAGTTGAAGATATGAGTCTATGTATAGCTTGTCACCAAAACAGGTGCTTCATTTAACCACCATTCAAACTTTGAATCATTAGCACAATCCACATAATATAATAATAAATAATATAATTGAACTACACAATTATAGTAGTAAGGGTATTTTTAGTCAATCATCCTCGTAGTCGAGCACAAATCAAACTCGAATATTGACACGTATGAAATTAATTCAATATAATTATGCTCACACATCTAAATAGCAAACAATGTAATTTAAATGATAAATTATCAAAAAAACGTAGCAATACAATAGTGACTGTTTAATTCTATAAAATGAAAATGGATATTCCGCCGTGTATTCCCCCAACATTGAACTGTCCCAAAATTTATGGACTCTCACCTCTATAAAAAGCATCAATGGCTCAACTAATCACGTTATCCCGTCGCTAGAATCTCGATCAAATCGCTACTCCACAGCACTACTATGGCTCATCTCCTCATTCCACCGCTCAAGATCACACCTCGATCCGTAGGTTTCATAGTTGTTATCTGGATTGGGTTGTTTTGCATCGCAGAAATAAATGCTGGTGGGGATGTAGGAGAAGTTTTGGAAAAAGGGGGCAGTAAACAGCGAGAGTTCGACTACTTTAAGCTCGCGCTTCAATGGCCGGGTACCTACTGCCGCAGAACTCGCCGTTGTTGTTCCTCCAATGGCTGTTGTCGGGGGTACTTCTCGTATTCGTCTTATTTCCCCAAAACTTTGCTTCTTGTGTTGTCTGTTTAATTTTCGAACCGAGTGATTTTTAGTTTCGATTGAAAATTTTCTAACGACTAGTGTAATATAATTTTTATAATTAATGATAAAGAGGGAAATATTAGCTGATTTGATTTTTAATATCTTGATTTGGTGTTCTAAAATATCGTAGACGGGTAATCGAGCTTGCTTGGTTATCTGGATTTTGGCCACACATTAACACATTAGAAATGATCAGATAGAAAATCTAATTTGCTCCCTCAGGCGTCAACTATAATCGTTTCTGCATGTTTTAGGGGAACTTCTCATTTATATCTAACCACATATTGATTATATTCTGCTTCACTGTTTTGGATACAGACGATTATGTTAAACTATGTAAAAAGGGGTCGCTGACAATGTGGCATGGCCGCTGATAGCCTAAAGCCTTATGAGTCAAAAGACTACTAAAGATAAACAATAAACATCCTTGATCTTGGGTCATGCAACTTACACGTGAAAAGACGAAGTCCCATTTAAGCTTATATTATTTCAACTTGCCTTCATTCACCCACTGTGATTTATTTCTTCATGCTACTATTAGCTTTTCTTAGTATCATTATCTGGAATAAGCATAAGAGTGGCATGGAATCTTACGTATGGCTTTGTTTATGTGTCCAGTTCAAACGGGCCAACAGGATTTACTATCCGTAAGTTCACTTCTTTACATTATTTATTTAGATTATGCATATTGTTTTCATATTCTCTTCTCAATGTAGGAATGCGGTATGAGCAAACAAAGATACGTATATACAGAAAATGCTAAATGAATTGGTAATTCGTTAATTTAGAATAACTCATGATGCCTTTATGTGTTGCAGATGGGCTTTGGGCAGATTATAATGATGGAACCTGGCCATCATGCTGCACTGGTAAAAAGTTTGATGTTAAAGAGGTCAGATTTTTGTCTAATTTGTGTATATGGAGATGTTTTAAAATGTAGAACATATATGTTTTAATTTGCTTGTATCTGAATGAGTTCTTTGTGCCCTTTGATTTCGCCCTGAATATTTTCGAAAATCCATTTGGCATCTAATATTTTCGAAAATCCATTTTGAAGCCTCTAGGTAGAGAGAACAAGCTATATATGAGCCACTACGATTGATAGCTTTGAACAAAAGTCACTGATAGTGTTCAGATCTCAAGACAATCATTATTTCTGTAATGCAAAATTTGTTTGCTAAGGCATGTGGGTACATATTTGTCCTTTGAACTAACTTTAATTATATTGGAAACTGCAGGTTTCAACATTGCTTGGTGCACTAAATAAGTATTGGCCATCTTTAAGCTGTGGTTCCACATCAAACTGCCATGGTGGAAAAGGATTATTTTGGGAACATGAGGTATGTTTATTATCTCTGCTATACTTCAGAATTTCTGATGGTTTTACACGGAACTAATAATTACTCCTTTCTTTTTTCTGTCATGCTTGGATTGCAAAACATCTGGAACAAAGTGGGGTAAACATTTTCTTGAAGTGTTAATCCTATATGTTTTTATCACTGTATTTTTTATTTGAGGAATTAAGCTTACTGTATATATATGAGTGGTTGTGTGTGCACGCACATATTATATTGATTTCAGTTGAAACCGAGTTGCTTAATATTCTTAAGGAAACATACTGCAATTGCTTACTCCATCATTTGGGGCATTAATTAAGTTGTGAAATTGTTGTTACTTGTTAGTCTTTTAGCTGCTTTTGCCTATCCTGCCTATACTTGAATGCTACTCATAAAAATGTTGATATTCCAGAAGATTTATAATAATATTATCTTATGACCATTTTAGCCTCTCTCTCCTCTCTCCCAGCAACCTAAACCCATGGAGCGTATCAACAAATAAGGGAGACCAAATTGTGTTATAAATGAGGAAGATAGATTATTTTCACCTTGCATACCAGCATACTTGACTTTTTCCACCTGTATGTGTTTCTGTCTGCCTAGGAAGCAGAGAACATGTAGAGCAGTACAACATCATACTGAGCCCCGTTTATTGTTCATATAGTTGGAGACTTCAATGAATGCCATACAAGAGCACGTCTATGAAATTTCCCTATATGCCTCATCTGTAAATTGAAATGGGATATGATGTACGCAATCTCAATTGTTGATTTCAAATAGACGTGTTATACCGAGTTTTTTTGTGTGCATATAAATGATTAGTATGTTATAAAAGGAACTTCATTTACTGCAGTAGAACCTAACTACCCTTCTTCATGTCTATGGTCTGCAGAAAAACATGGAACTTGTTCCTCTTCAGTTACAGGAGATGAATACAATTACTTCGTGACAGCACTTAATATTTACTTCAAACACAATGTCACTGTAAGAATTCACTATCTCACTGAACTTTTCATATTTGCCCTTTAGAAATGTTGTACTTCCTTATGTAGGCATGTTGGATATGATGTTGGGTATCTACTGTTGCATTCATCATTAAAAATATGTTGGAGGACTCAATTAAATAGGAATTGCATCTTGAATCAGGGATTACATATTTTACAAGCAGTTCTTAAGGGATAATGTGATCAAAATGGCCTGGATTGAGTTTTGAGTGAGCCTTCCTTATTGAATATCTGGTCTACAGGTGTCCAGATTCTGCCCTTATATTGTTGCCAATATCAACAGAATTTCCACATCGACGATACCCTATTTAAAGTAATTAAAAAGTAGCATGTGTCGGATTGGGGAAGCCTGCATTTTAACTTCTGTTGTGCACCCCCTCTATGGAGTTTTCCATTTAATTAGTGGCATAGTGGGTCTTTTTCCTCCTTGCTTAATATACTTGTTATGTCATGCAGGAAGTACTGCAAGAAGCTGGATATGTAGCATCCAATTCGGAAAAATATCCTTTAGGGGGCATTATTTCAGCTATTCAAAATGCTTTCCATACAACTCCAGTTATAGAATGCTCAGGTGATGCTGTGGTGGAACTTTATTTATGCTTCTACAAGAATTTTGAGGTCAGATCCTGTACCTACATTTTGTGAATATCATTTACCCATGTTTTTTATACAGTGCGAGCAACCCAGAATATGTATTTACTTAATGTTTTCTCCGTTCTTTTTCGCTTCCTAGTTTCTTTTGGACTGAATTGCTGGACTTTTCTCCGGATCATCATGAATCTAGTGTGAAAATGATAATAATTTAAGGACATTCTATTGATCCAAAGCATGACCTACTTTTTTGTTCATAATTTATTTCTGCTTCTAATATTATCAGTGTCCACCTTTTGCTTGTAACTCCTCGGAGTGATTTATGCCCTACTCGATATTTTTGCAGCCTCGCGACTGTGCAGTTGAATCCATCACTGGGAGAGGGGCGATTAAATCGAAAAAATCATGTCCCAGCTATGTCATGTTGCCAGAATACGCCTCATTGGGTGAGTTTTATTTTCTCCACACACATTCTTTGTCAGTATATTTTCGTACTAATACATCACATTTCCATTACATCTTCTCAAAAACTTTAGAGCTTCTCAATGTTAAAGTTTTGACGATTATTTCACTAGCAGGACCGGATTCCTAACCCTGCTTGAAATTCATGTTCTTTCATTGGACACTATCAAAATTTATTAGCTTCGATCTATAGCAGCACAATGATTTAAACACACGCTATTGGATATAATAGTTAACTTTACACATCAGTAAATCTTCTTTCAGTCTCAACAATCCACATATTTTAGTTTCGATGAACATATAACAAGTAATCTGTTCATTTCACTTGCAATGATATTGGATACAGTTAAGTGTTATTAGCTTGCTTCTTCCCTCCAGAAATATTTTGATGCTGACTGCACATTGTTATTCATACATTTTACTCGTAATTTCCACCTGAAGCTACCAACTCCGGTTTTACTGATTGCAGAACTCGGAGACGGTGAAACACAAGTTACAAAATCAACTCTACAATCATCTATTTGAGTCCTCAAAGAGAGGAGCAAGACTTGGTCTTGCTAAGCTTATCAGTAGATAATGCAATTGCCAGGACATAAATGTGTGCAGTTGGAGCCTGTAAATAAGTTGGGTGTTACCATGTGTTGTTTTAGGTCTTATTTCAGATGCATTTTAGATTTTCCTGGAATTACTGTTCTTATATTCCTGCAACTGGGGACCATGAGATCCTCTATTTTAAATTATATTTTATTTCCTATTAAATAATTTTAATAATTGTTTAGTAATGAAATAATCCGATTGGAGTTGTAAGACCTTAAAATCTCCAATTGCAACAAAAACAAACTCGAGGGAGTTGGATGTCACCTATATTAATGTTATGCAAAAATTTATATGCCTCATTTGCATGGATTGTACTGTATGTAATAGGTTGAATTTTACCATAAAGATTCAGAAAAGTATGGATCTAAGCCGATTAAATTTTGATTCGTGCAAAATCTTCAAATTCAAGGTGCCCGTGTATTTTAAACGTATTAGTATTTTTTGAAAATAATTGCTTTTTAAGTAAAAAATATTATATTTTTAGATTATTAAAAAATTATTACACCACAGAAGTTGTAAAAAATATTACATTTTTAGATTATTAAAAAATTATTACACCACAGAAGTTAACTGAAAATGTATTATAGTTTTCATTGATTTTTTTATAAAAAGAAAAGTAATACTTTTGAACAGTATAAAAAAATCATAATTTTTCTTAAAAAGTAATGTGCTTTGCGTGTGTTGGTCAAATTCATGGGGGGGATATTGCCTCAGATCCAATTCATATGAGTTGGGTAACTCAATTTACATACAAAAAGATCAATACATCATCTATTACAAGTGCCAAAAAAATCCTAAGTTATAGTATCAACTTTACAAGAAATCATTTGTTCCGAAAGCCCATTTAAAAATTGCCACCATATATTTGATGCCTCAATTTTCAAGAAATTATTTATCCTAACAACCATAATCCTACAAATTTAAATTAATACATTTTTACGGCATTAAACACAACAAATCAAGAAAATTAAGAGTTTCAACAAACTAAATTCATTTTTATTTTAAATTAATGATTTATTGAAAATTAAAATAAATAATATTTTGTTTATGATGTCGCTTATTCTAATTATACCTTACTTCTGACTTCCTTAATTATGAAGCTGCCTAATTATGATCCTAATCATAATAATTTTCAATTTTCAATTATTAAAGTGTTTAAGTTACAACTTTGGCACACAAGAAATTATAATTATAATAACTTTCCATGCTATTAAAAAATCTTAAATTGATATTTTTTTTCCTAAAGCTTATTCTTAGTTTAACATTTGCAATATGTTCAACTGATTTAATACAATACTATATTTATCTTTATAGCAGTGTTCGCTACAGAGGCCAAGCTGGGAGCGTCGCACCGGAACCTAGCCAGCAAGGGTCCCAATATGTTTTTAGCTCACCAAAACAATATATATATATATATATATATATGTTTTTTTTTTTTTTTTTTTTTTTAAAATTTTGACATATAACCACAAACAATAATAAACTCTAATATATCTTTGGAAACTTGTTATTATTTAGTGAAGGTTAGATATTCGATTTAAAAAAAAATTACTTAAAAGAAGTGAATTAACATAATATTGATCATTAATTTTGTTTGAAAAATTATCTAATTTTTTTCTTTTTAGGTATAATTATATAAATTATCGATTGTTTAATTGTCAACAAAATGAAATCAAATTAATAACCTTTTTATTAGTTTTTCCCGGTCTTCTACTACATCTAAGCCCTCGATATTTGATGTACTTATTTTTTTCCAACTTCAAATTTTGAGGATTTTTCTTTAGTACAAATCTTTATAAGAAAAAAGATTGGTGGGTTCGATTCCAATTTTTAGGCAAATAACCGAGATTACAAGACGAGAATCGACCTTTGTTCGATTTTGAATTGACTGAGATTAGAAGACTCCCAATCAATCAAGCTTTGTTAGATTTTGAATTGATGTAGTTAACTATTACTAAAAGTATGAGTCTAGAAGACAACAACTCGTCTAATTTATTATCCTAAATATTGAAAAAGAAATTTGTGAATCTTCTATCCTGTCTGCCAATTCTATTAACTTTTCTCTCACAAACTTCATTTTCAAATCTTCCCATCCATAGCCATATTCTTGAAGCTGACTCATTAATTATCTTAATTAAATCTAAATATTGCTAATTTAAACCACAATTAATGAAACATAAGTGCATGCCGTAGGGTTAAATCAGTAAATTATCCTCAACTTTTTTGTATTTATATGAATTAAAATTTCTATTGTCTATCGGGTGTATATCATGCAATCCAACAAGTAATACTTTTTAGAGTAACAAGATAATACCTTTTGAAGATAACAAAGAATGTGTTTCAATAGTAACATTTTTTAAGTAAACAAGTAATATTATTTACTTATGAAGTAATAATGTTAGATCGGGGTGTACAGTACACCTCGATACACCTAAGTTTACGTTTATATCAATATGAATCAATACTTTTCTTTTTAAGTGAGCCACTTATATTTAGTAATTTGTGATTACATCTTCTGAAATATCCCCTAATTCATATCTTTTGTTTCATTTAAGTTCCGTTTTATAATTCAACTTTATCGTTACAGTATTTTAGTGGAGTCGACCTAAACTTGCTTATCTATGAAATCGAACCTCAAAAGAAATTAAAAGCCTAAATTTTCCTTTTAAAATAAAATACCAATTATAGTATATTTAATGTACTATACTTGTAATTAATTATAACATAATTAATTTACTAAATAAAAAATATCCATTTTCTTGTGTTCCTCTTTCAAAAAAACTCATCATTACTATGGCAGAAAAAAATATCCAAACTTTTTCTTTTATAAAACAAAAATCATTAATATAAACTCAATTTTAAGCTATAACTCAATAAACTCAAATTAAAATTATTTAATCTACGATAAGTTCAAAACAAAATTAAATACAAAATCAACGACAATGCAAACTGGGACATGCAATAGCCACTATTTAATTATTAAATTAATTATGTAATTATTTTAAAGTAAAGCAACTTTTAGGTAGTAATAATGGCACAATTATTGGGAAACGGTGCAACTCTTTTTGCGCAAGGTGACACTCCCACTTCCAATTATTTTTATATTTCTTAACCCAATCCAATTTGGTTAATCTTGTCTTATGTACCTGCTCTTATTTATATATATGAATATTCTCATTAACTTTTTATTAATTAATATTTAATACTATTCAATTTTAAATGCACATCATTTTCCACCAATATATATATGTGGCAACGATAATAGAGTAATGGAAACATGTTGGGATAAATAATCTAAATAATTCAATATTTTAAATTATTAATTACTTTTGTTAAAAAATATTGATATGGGATAAAGATTTGATTTAATCTTTTTATGTTGCTTTGTTGAAAAAAATTCCCACCCAAATTGCAACACTTGTACTTCAAACTTTTTGCAATGGTAGGCTTTCTCTGTTGCATCCTAGTTAATAATAATTCAAGTCGATATTGATTTTATGCATATTTATATGAGTCTAGGTGGATAATCAACTGTGTGTGTGTATATATATATATATATAATCAGTAGATATAATGTACGAGTTACTCTACAACAAATTTTTAAAATTTGTGTGGAGGGACTCCAAGCAGCCACCCCTCGGCTCGTCTCCGTTCAAGACAACTGCATAATATGTTGAATAAGTTAATTTTTTTTAAATTTTGTTACATGTGCTAGAAATAATCATCTATCCACTATGTGCATGTGTTCAAACGTTCATTAATGTCGTGTCAACTGTCAAAGTCACATCCACACATTTCAGATAAGATCATTAACCTTCTTACTTATATAATTCTAATACATTTTTGTTAAATATATAAACACGTACATACGATGGTTATATGACTATTTCGGTATGCTGAGTACACTATATATGATCTATTATACAAAAGAATCATGCAAAAGCTCTTCGGTGTGTATATCTTACCATTTAGAAGGATTATAGATAATATATCTGACGAAATACATAAAGTATAACCAATATCTCCTTCGGATATGTTTTAACGTGTGGAATCGTACTAAGTCTTCAAACTTAAATAAAATGTACTATCTTATGTATTAAACTTGAAAAGACTAAATTAAAAAGGTAAACCCCTATACCTAACCCTAGATTATCTGGCAGAAGCAACATTGAAAAAGATGGTAATATTTTAGTGAGATAACTCCAAAGTTAATGAGGTCAGCCGCCATTAAAAAGGAGATTTTGTGCGATCTTTACATTTTAAAAGAACCTTCCACACCGATTAAGAGATGAAAAAGGGATTATTAATTTATTAATTTTTATTTTATGGAAATTAGTTCATTCAAAAGCTTACAGTAATCAATATTTTTTTAAATTGGCTTTTTCATGCTTAAAGGGTTTCGCAAAATAATTGAGCCCCCATAAATACTTAATTTGATTTTTCCATGGTTTGACTTTTACAATGTATTCCTCAACTCAAGAGAGAAAAGAATATATATATATTTTATAGCTAAACAAAAGGAGAGGAGTGTAAATGAGTCGAATGTATAATTGTTTAAAATTGTATAAAGTGTTGTCGAGCTTTTAATACTGTGTATGAGCTTATGTGATTTTTAACTGAGTTGATCTTCAATGAGCTGAACACAAGTCGACCTTGAGTAGTTTGATATATTTACACTTATTTTAATAAAATTTTACTTAATAAACTTGAGTTTGAGTTGAATTTTATATTTTATCAAACGTAAAAGTATGTTCAAGCTTATTTAACGAACAATTTTGAATCTAGCTAGTAGCGAACAGCATGGTTTGATTTTCAACACTCTAAACAAGACAGTTTTTTGAAAATGGGTCGAGGGAATATTCCTTAAATTCGTTATCTGTTGGAATAATTGATTGGATTCGGGTCAATAAACTGGATCACAGGTCGTCCAAGTGGTTAGACCCTATACAAATGGTAAGTGCGGATGATGGTGGTGGGATTATTGGATACATTTTCATTCACAAATGATTGAGTTTTTTTATGCATCGGATACATATTGTACTATCAACAATACATTATGGGTAAACAAATAATATTATTAAAAAGTTAAGAATAATACTTTTTAGAATAGCAATTAATACATTTTTAAGATAACAAATAATATGTTTAAGTGGTAATACTTTTTAAGTTAATAGAAAATATAATAAGTAATATTGTTATATCAAGTTGTACGATGCACTAATAAATTGAGGTTTTATTTATTCTCTCTCTCCCACCACAAACCTAACATACAACACAAATTTATGAGTTCTGCAATATCTACAATTAAAACACACAGAGAAATAATAATAATAATACATTAATTTCCATCACCATAATTGATACTCTAATTAGATTATAGATTAGTGGTGCATTTTTTCAAATAATTTTCACCCTAAAAAAAGAAAGAGAACATAAATATTCCAAATATTAGAATTAATTAATCTTTGAAAAGTAGATAATATATAATTAAATTAAATATGGAGGGAGATGTTAGGTACGAATGGAAAAAATCGCATAATGACAAAACTATATAATTAAAAATTCATGTAGTAGGTATTGCCAAATACCTCCACACATACAAACTTTAATATATACATTAAGTCAAGCAAAAATATTAAAAAAGTTCCTGCAAAATAATTATATTAATAATAACAATTAAAATAGAAAACGACCATTGAAGGCTGGAAACCTCGTCTTTTAAATATTAATATTTAATTAAAAATATTATTTATTTTAAAAAATATTATTATTTTTTTAAAAATAATAAATTAATAGTAATATTTTTAAATAAATAAATAATACTGTAGATCGGATTGTATAGTACATACGATGTGAAGAAAGAAGTTTTTGCAAAAAAAATAGAATGTAGAACCATTAGAGTTTTTGGATTTTGAGATGATTAACATAATTATTACTTTTTCCGAGAACATTAGATTGAATATTTGCTAATATTAATATTTTTTAAAAATAAAATTTTGTTTGCACAAATAAAAAAATCAATATTATAATTCACCACACAGTTTGATTAATATATTTTTTGTCGAAAATAGGTGTATATTATATATAAAATTACAAATAAATATAAAAATAACTTGTAATATATAAAAAAATTATAAATTACATGACATATAAATAAATTCTCCCGTCCAATAATAAAAAGAGTCTTGTTTAGCAAATATACGATATTTTTTTAATCAATTTGATTAAGTGTAATTTTCAAAAAATCATATATATTTCTCAATTTATACAATTTTATTTATTTATTAATCTGACTTATTCAATCATATCTAGTTTATTCATAAAATAAAGTTATAATTTTTTTAAGTAATAAAATAAAACCAACTTCCATAATTCTAAAATAGAACTCTTATTTTTACTACGACTTATATATATATATATGTTATATGAATGAGTGCATGTGGTGAATGGGGAAATTAAGGTCGTGTCAAAACCATGCATGCGGGGGCCATATCATTGGAATGAGCACGCTTTTAGCACCCACAATCATGTTACCAACCGCCCTACTTCAAAAGCTGAAATCGCATTTACCTTTTCTTTTCTTTTTTTATTTTAATTCTGACTTCATTTCACAATTAGGAAACCTATATTTTTTCAATTTCATATTTCATTAAATTAGTACACATTATGTGCATTAGTGGGTTATTCTTTCTGCCCAGTTTCTTTTTTCTTTTTCCTTAACTTATATATTATTTCTGATCATTTTGAATTTAGATTTCTTCTCTCTTTCTCAATAAACACATTTTATTTACTTGAATTTTATAGGGCTATAATGTTTTGCTGCCACCATTGAATTAGGAATTAAAATTCAATTGACGAGAAATAATTGAGATTAAGTGTTCGCTATTTTATTTAACTTAAAATAACTTATAAGTACATGAAATAATTTATAGCAAAACATTGGTGATAACATGTATCGTACCCACATGAATTGCATCAGGTAAAATCAATTAAGTACTCGTTCATTATATTTTATTTTATCTAAAGAATTGAATTGTGATTGATTTTATAAAATAAAATAAAACAAATAAGAAGTGGAGATAGATTTCACAAATTAACATCAAATAACTAAGGATATTAAGAGGTTTAAATGAATTTCAGGAACATGAATTCATATGGTTCATAATTATCAAACATCTTTAATTCCTATATTTGTACGAGAATCACTAATATAGTTGAATCTCTCTGTCTCGAGCAAGATCCAAAATCTCACAGATTTATCTAACTCCCAATCATGCCTAAGATATATTCTCATCACATTACTTACCAATCTTTCGATCTAGCAAGTTTATGTTATTCATTCATAATCCGTTAATCAATTACCCCTCCCGGACATAATTGATTAACAACACATAAAATTATTCACCTCATAATTTCATAAGACATTCAAATCAAGAAAGCATAAACAAATATAGGAAATAAGTAATATCATTCAAAAAAACAAATGAATTCATAATCATGCAAAAAAAAAAAAAAGATTATTGGAGCTAAACGATCTTTGTTTCTTACTGATGACTTGGTTGGTTGATATTTTTTTGTATACTTGTTTTTTAACTTTAAAATTTGATCTCTCTTTTGTTGTTCGCACATCCTTTTATTGGCAATAACTAGAGTTTCATAACCGTCAAATCTTTGTTTTCAAATGAGAGGATATGCACGAAATATGTCAAATCGTGACGGCTAGGAAAAAATCACAAGGACAAGCACGGTCCGTGCAATAAGACGAAGCATGATCCATGCCTCAAGGCTCCAAAATCGAGTGTATGTACTTGAGCATGGGGTGTGCGTCGGGTCGTGCCTCCGAGTCTGTCCTCGGTTTGTTTGCATAGTTCGTATGACTCGTGGCGTGGTCTGTACAATCTTAATTGTCCGTTTTTCTGTCAAAACTTCAACAAACACATGGCGTAACAATATATAACAGAATCATTATAAACTCGTAATTTAGATACATCCAATTACCTAAAAATTATATATAATAACCTTAAATTACATGTAAATTTTATATTTATCAAATAAGTCACTAGATACAAATTGTGCATTGCACAAAAACAATACCGACTATACTAAAAAATCCGTCTGACTCAAACAATCTGCAGAATTATGAAATATATGTGTGAGCAGTGCATTGCCTTGGAATCATGCATATTCAATCACTGCCTGCCCACCCAAAATGGTGCGTCTGTGTGTCCACAAAGGATTGGAGTGGGGTGGGGTGAACTTCAATTATATACTTTCCATCCCCACACTAAAAAGGTTTGTTTTGAAAAATAAATTATCGTTTATTAGTTAAAGTTAAAATTTAAAATTTTTATTTTACAAATAAAGTTATATATAATTGAATAAGTCAAATTAATATAATAAATAAATTAACACAAATATAAATTGATAAATTTTAAAAACTCGTACCTTCATCAAATCTATACTTTAATTTAGGTTTGAGATACTAAGATCACCAGCTTGACACGGCTATAAAAAGTTTGTAATATAAAAATATAGAACGTCTTCAAGATTTGTCTCACTGTCGTATCCTAAACATCATAATCATATTTTCATCTTAGAAAGTACTTGAACACATTTTCGCAACTAAACATCGGTCTCACAATTACTTTTGCTTAAAAAAAAAGTCAATATCGTCCATGAATTTTGCTATTCCATTTTAATTTTTATCCCATACTCAAATTTTATTCATACACATAAATTACATATAATAACAATATTAATAACTTTTACACACAAAATAAAATAAAATAAAAAATTCGAACCACCATACTTGAAGATCATTTTATAAACCTTATTTCCTTAAAAAAAAATGTTTCCCAACAGGTTGCGACAAACACTCGTTCTGTATGCTAACTGGAAATCATTTGTTAGGTGTTTGTTTCAAAGGTTGGATTGCTTTGACCACACTTTTTATTATATGTACAAATCACTTCATGCTTCCACATGCGCTATTTTATTCTACCTTTTTCTTTTAATTATTCTTTAAATTTTCATGATAAATTCAAATAAAAATTGTAATTTTTTTTATTTTTTATTTTCAATGGTTAGGATGTTAGTATTCATATTTATATTTATAAAGCTAATGATATTTTTATAAAAATATAATCTTCTTGTAATGTTTGTACCCTATGAGATTATCTGTCCCACTCGTTTTCGTGTCATCCTTATGCACCATTATAAAAATTGAATAATTTAACTTTATTTTAAGAGATAAATAAGTTCATACTTCATAGCTTAAGTTCATGAGTTATTGGTTCATAATTTATGCATACTGACTTAGGACATATACTTGTTCATGGTTTGCGATTCCTGGTAACATTATTCATGATTTATGATTCATGCTTCATTTCTTTTAGTCGGATATAGACAAAACATGAAAATTTTGAAATAGTGATCTCGTTTAATTTTATAGTTCGAATCTTAGTTCCCTTTTTTTATGTGTAATTTGTATTCTACAAAGAAAATGAAGTCCAGATATAAAACATGAGCCCTAATCTCATGAATTATTAACCATGTACTTTAAATCTATGAACTATAAATCATAAATTACGAATAAATTATATACCATAATTCCTAAAATTAGAATTTCAGATTCTAAACATAACCGTAAACTATGAATATTAAATCCTGAGTTCTAATTTTATTTAATAAAACACGAATAAAATGACCGAAACAAAAAAAAAAAGGGTTATAAAATTGGGCGTTAACGTGAAGAATGGTTTGAGAAAGAGGAATAAGAAGACAAAGAAAGGGGGCTCCAAACAGGCCAACAGACAGCTAAAAAGATTGTACCTTTCCTCTCAAATGCTCATTTCTTTTCACTTGACAATTTTACATCTAAACACCAATTATGTTGTACCTTTCTAAATAAATATGCTACTGTGATTTTTACCAACTCTTAATTTTAATTATTATTAATGAATAAATTTAAATATCATAAATATTTATATGCATTGAGTGTGCTATGTAATAACATATAGAGTATTATTTGTTTAAATAAAATATATTGTTTGTTTACTTAAAACATGTTACTATTGATTTATTACCTTAAAAAAAATATTAATATTGTGGATCGGGTACATCGTGCTCCCAATACACAAGAGACTATACTTTTAAATATAGATTTTGGATCACTCTAAAACTTATAAATAAAAAATTACAAAAAAAAACAATATATAATGAAAACTACGACAAAACTAGTAAATTAAGATTTTTTTTCGTTAAATTACTTGTTATTTTAGAAAGTCAGCCAATTAAATTTATGTTTTTGTTTGTCCATATCAAATTTCAAAAAATTATAATTTTTTTTTTGTCTCAACTAGTTCGATTTTGATTAATTCTTATTTGACGATTTTCAATTTGGTATTTATGTTGTGTACATACAAATTTAAAAAAAATTAATTTTTAAATATAATATTTATTTTTAGATTGATTGCTATTCTTTAATATCTAAAATATTTTAATATGAAATAAAATTGTGAAATGCAGGCGAGAAATACAAATTACTCCATAATAATGGTAATAAATTATAAATTTGTTCCTCTTTAACATATATCGTGCTTTATGTGCGTTGAAAAAACGAAAGCTCTTAAAATTGAAATTCTTTATTTTATTTTTATATGTTTTATCTCATATTTTTATTTTATTAATAATAACATCATCAATAAAAAAAATAAAGCTAAAAGAAGAATTGAAAAAGGAGTAATAAATAAAATTAGATAATGATTCTTAGTTTTTCTTCCAAAAAAATCAAAATTAAAATATAGCAAAAAATCAAAATTAAGATATAGCAAAAATAGTTCTGTCCTTATAGATTAAAAAGTTAGTGTATAGAATAAATATAAAAAATATTTGATTAAATTAAAATTTTCATAATATATTTATCTAAGTTTCATTTTTAATTAATATTTTAAGCCATAAAAAAGTTAAATTTATGATATTTCAAATTTACCACTATTCACCTAAAGTCCACAGAAAAAAGAAAAAGGAGACAGAAAACCCCATCACTCTCAATTATTTCTCTGCTTCTTCAACCCCACCCCACCCCCCACCCCCCTCCACAGCCCGAAACCCAAAGCACATAAATCTCTCCTCCGCAGCCTCAATCTCTCAAAACCAATTCCCTCTCAAAAATTCAATCCACAGAAATAAAAACTACAATTTCTTTTCTCCCAATCACTGCAATAATGCTGCTTCTTGCAGTATTCCAAGCATTGCTCCTCCTTTCGCCGCCGCAGACTGTCTTTTCCGCCACCGTAACCACCACCTCCTCCGGCCATGCAATCCCATTCCCCCATTTCGAGCATATCAACGTCAAACAATCCGTTGACGCCACAAAGCTCCGCCCCCCTGCCACTCCCACCACGGACGAGTACGCCGATAACGAGTCGACTCAAAAGCCCATCCACAGCAACTCGAGCGTTAAGCTCAACTTAATCCACAGAGATAAACTAGCCTTCTCATGGCACAACGATCACCGCCGCCGCTTCGAAGCCCGCATGAAAAGGGACGTGAAAAGGGTTGCTAGCTTGATTCGCCGCCTGTCCGGCGGCGGCTCAGCAGCGTACGAGGTGGCGGATTTCGGGGCAGAGGTGGTTTCGGGCATGGACCAGGGCAGCGGCGAGTACTTCGTGAGGATCGGGGTGGGCAGCCCGGCGAGGAGCCAATACATGGTTATTGATTCGGGCAGTGATATCGTGTGGGTACAATGCCAACCCTGTAGCCAGTGTTACCACCAGTCCGACCCGGTATTCGACCCGGCTGATTCCGCCTCGTTCTCCGGGGTCTCATGCAGCTCCTCGGTTTGCGAACGGATAGAGAATTCGGGTTGCCATGCGGGTCGGTGCAAGTACGAAGTGTCGTATGGAGACGGGTCGTATACGAAAGGAACATTGGCCCTGGAAACACTCACAATCGGTCACACCATGGTCCAAAACGTGGCTATCGGATGCGGGCACATGAATCGGGGCATGTTCGTAGGCGCAGCCGGGTTGTTGGGCCTGGGTGGAGGGATCATGTCGCTCGTGGGTCAGTTAGGCGGGCAAACGGGTGGGGCATTTAGTTACTGTTTAGTGAGCCGGGGCACCGGCTCATACGGGTCGTTGGAATTCGGGCGCTCCGTGATACCCGTTGGAGCTGCATGGGTCCCGTTGCTTCGAAACACACGTGCCTCAAGTTTTTACTACATCGGGTTATCAGGCCTTGGAGTTGGAGGGACCCGGGTACCCATATCCGAAAACACTTTCAAACTATCCGAATTGGGCAACGGTGGGGTGGTGATGGACACCGGCACCGCCGTCACACGGCTGCCAACTGCCGCTTACGTGGCATTCCGCGATACGTTCATGGCGGAAACCGCCAACTTGCCCCGGGCTCCTTCAGTCTCCATATTCGATACTTGTTATGACCTCAGCGGGTTTGTAACGGTTCGGGTGCCAACCGTTTCGTTTTTCTTATCTGGCGGGCCGATCCTGACCCTGCCCGCCAGAAATTTTCTAATTCCGGTGGATGAGAAGGGTACGTTTTGCTTTGCATTTGCTCCATCCCCTACGGATCTTTCCATAATAGGAAATATTCAGCAAGAAGGGATCCAAATCTCGTTTGATGGATCAAATGGATATGTCGGGTTCGGGCCGAATGTTTGCTGAGGGCCCGAGACGAATTTTGAATGTCTAAATTGTAAAATAGTATTTTGTTTTCCTTTTTTATTTTTGGGGTAGCATAGTGGAATATATAGTAATTAATTAAATAATATTATTGTTGTTACTGTGAAATGGGTGATTTGTGGTCGTGCAGTAAGATAATATGTTTATAAGCAACTTTTGTAATGACTTTTAGCTGATAATAAAATAATAGAATTGAGGTAAGAAGGTGTGAAAAGTGACATAAATTACAGCTAATGAGAGTCAAAACAAGAAACACACTTTGTGATTTCTAGCTAAATTTTAGTCAAAAAGTGAGGGACAAAAAAGGCATTTACTTGGGAATAAGAGCACCCTTTTACACCTAAAGAGCATCCAAGAGGTCCCCTTCTGTAGGTATCAACAACCTATACGGATCCTGTTAGGACGCTACAATATATTGTGTCGAAAACTATAATAATGTTTAAGCTTATTATTACGATCAAATTAATTGAGAGGCAACTTTAACATTGACTGCTCTATCCTTAGCAATAAGTTCAAATTAAAATGTGAATAGTCTTGGATACAATGTATGTCAAATCAGGTGGGTAAACTTCACATAGTTTTGGTGAGTTAATATGATATGAAATAATAAGATAGGAAAATACAAAATTCAAGAAAAAATGAATTTAGTAAGAATATTTTAGCAAGTATTTCAAGTGTGAAAATATTGAATGGAAGTAAGTAAGAACTTTTGGGAGTAAAGAAAGCGTCCAAAATAGGTAGGATAAAAAGTGATGTGTGAAGCGGTTGTGCTTTTGTACCAATGAGTGAACATGAGTAGATGATGACCCTAAACCTCTTTTTGGCCTGCATTCTGCCTTATTGTACAATGAGATTCTCTCTCTCTCTCTCTCTCTCTCTCTCTCTAAAGAGGAAAGAAGGGGCATTCAAATCATGAGCGAGGGAGCCACCAATATTGGTGGACATGTGAGGGAGTTATTGTCTGCCTTTGTGTTTGGTCAAATGTATTTGAGGTTGGACCATCTGGGTTCGACCTTCTAAACCCAGATTATGTTTTATCTCAGGTGTTAAAGTTTTTTATTAGTAGGTAGAAGTACTATTTACATCATGAATGTGCATAAACAAAAATTAAGTTGGGATTTGTTTATAGACTAGTATGTTATTTGACTGAATTAAATAACAAAAAACTCGGGATGAAGTAATCAAGTTAAATAAATCTGTTGTACAATCATCAAAATCCGAAATAATACCAAAAAAATATATATATATATATATATATATGTATTTAAGAAATAATAAATTATGAACAATTAACACAGCACTGGGTAGTTCTTGTTAAGTGACAAGATCGGACTAATACATCAAAATTTTTAATTTAAATAAATAAACTTATGAAATAAAATTCCTAAATTCTAATACTTTTAATTTATTACTCCTCCAGTTTATTATAAATATTGTTTTAGAAGCTTAAAGTATTCACTCTTAACAAAATTTCTTACCACTATATTACAATTTTATCCCTACTTTATTTATAATAATGTCAGAATTTCTTCCCTACTTTATTTAATAATCAAGATAGTTTATCCCTACTTTATTTGAATCAATATATCAAAATTTTATCCCTATTTTATTTTACAAATGAAGATAAATATTAGTAGTAACAATTATGAGGAACTTTTTTCCTTAATTGAGCTCAGTGTGAAAGGGAATAGCTAAATTGTACATTCAAAGTTTATTCGGTAGAAATTATCGAATATTAAACTAACCCACGTTACTCGTACATCTATATTACAAAAACAAATCAAAGTCAGAAAAACGCCTAGGTCGAAATTAGAAAAGCCTTTTCAAGAATTTAAGATACTATTGAAAAGATCCAAGAAACAATTTCTAAATATTTCAGATCGAGATCAAATTCAGTACCGGAAATTAAATTTTTCCAAATGCAAAACTGTCGACAGATAATTTAGACTCAAAGACATCATGAAGTCTGCAGGCATAGACTGTATCAAAAACACATCTAAAGCGCCGACAAAGGCATCCCATCAGAACAAAACAGAAAACCAAAATCGACAAAAGATAAAACTCCTAAAGATGTTCACTCATCGTCATCCTCATCTTCATCATCGTTTCCTGCTGCAGCATTAAGAGCATTTAACCTCTCAATTAGCTTCGCTTTCCTCTCCTCGTATGTCAGCTTCTTCAAGTTGTATCTGTGAAGGCAAAATTGACGTTGAGAATCAAATACGTATTGACAAAAAGTGATACTTGACTATAGTATATGTGAAACTATGTGGTTAGAAAAGAAGCCTGTAAAACTTTAATGAGAACATACCTCTTGTGTTCCTTTGGTTGAGGCTTCTCAGACTTCTTCGCTGTGGGGTCAGCACGTATTGCTGCATGGACTTTCTTGTACATCTCCTCTAGGCTATCTGGTTCAAGACCCTTCTTAATGTACTCGCTAAAATGAGACTGATATTTCTCAGGCTCGTCTTCCATCAAAGTCTACATAATCAAGAGCAAATTATTAATTTGCAGCTCTATATTGGTATTAACGGAACTTTAAACTACAGTCATGGGTGAACACAAACAAAAGTTGGTAAAGTAGTATTATAGGTAAATATAAATATGATAGTGGAGCTACGACTTACATTCATGTAAGCAGCGATGTGGCCACCATAAATGTATTTCCGATGCACTTCAGCATCAAGTTGCTTGCTGTCCTTGTTAAATCCAGCAAACCTCTTATCGCTGTGGGGAATATCCAGTCCAGCATCAAGAGCCCCCTATATAATATAAAATGATGCTAACTGATTAAATAATCCACCAACAATATTATTATATGACATATAGTTGCAAAAAATAAACATAAATGGTCATATATTAATAAATGCAAAAAATAAACATAAATGGTCATACATTATAAAGTGTATGATGCAACAGCTACACATCCATTTGCACAAGGAAATATAGAAATTAACATTCAAGTATATACCTTGAGAGCACCAAAAACTCTGTTCCCAGTTGTGGTTTTCACAAGACCAACGTCGAGTAGAGCACGGAAAGGCCTCCTGCTATCAGCTGGTTCAACGGAATAATCCTCTCCAGTTGCCTGGAAAGAATTATATTTAATCACTATTGTATATACACTAAAATACATGGCTTGCAACCATAATCCTTTTGCAATGTAATACAGAGTGTAATATGAAATGCTGACATGCATACAAGCATACAAGTATACATAATAAATAGGTAGTATGAACATGATAATCCTAAAACACATGGAACATGGGATGTATAGCATGTGAAATTTAACATTGTACAAATACAAAAAACCAAAAAAAAATTAAATTACCTCAACATTTCCTTCATACTCCTCATCAAGCTCAAGTTTCTTCAGAACTCGACGGCCCAAAAGAAGTCCAGTGCAGTAAGCTGATTAAGAAGACCATGTGTAAATTATTTATAGTTCTCAGAAATTATTTTTTGGGAAACGCTATGTACTAATAAAAATACCAGCAGCATAATTGGTGAGGCCGACTTCAAGACCAAAATGGGGCAGCTCATGAGCATAGGCAGAAGCAAGCACATGGTCACCAGTGATGCTTGCAGATAGAATTTGGGCAATTATATCTCTGTTGGTCTAAGATTCAAGTTAAGGTACCACAAACAATGTGCAGCTATAACGTTCAGAACAAGGACACGGTCATGAATATCAGAGATAAAAACAAAATTTTGATTCCATAATTTTCGAAATCAATTAAAGCAAAAGATAAAATGCAGGAACTAATAAAATAGATAGAAAAGATGTCCACCAAATAAACTATAAGATTCCAATAGAACACGAAAGTAGGCATTTCAGTGGAATGCATGTGCCTTAATGGATGAAGGTATATGGTGAAAGACAAAGAGTACAATCTAAAGCAGCATAACAATATAAACAATTCATCAAAATTTAAAAGTAAAAAGGAAAAAATGCCGAAGTATGATTTTTTAAGGATACAAATCGGACAACAAATCGAAACTTTGGAGTGTTGTACTTGTTCTTGTCCTGATTTATCATGCGAATCCTAGCACGATAGTCAGTCTTCCCCTCTGCATTGGAAATTATCGGGGTCAAAATGTTGCAACTAAAGCATTAAAACAAAAGAAATTTCCACTGACTCACGTCTTCTTCTCTTGAATTTAACTTGAAATCGCTTGAAATAGGCTCTGCTCTTCTGGGCCTTGACAAACGCCTGTAACCAGAAACAGTGAAAATCAGCTAACATACCATTATTACCACAAACTACATATTCATCATCACAAAAGTACACTAAAATTGCTATATAAAGTACATTCAGATGTTAAAATATGTGCAAATTCAAATCATTTAATCTATACTGAGCCGAAAATGCTTAAAAAGAACCTGTTGAGGTACTTTACCATTACATCATATTCAAAAGCAATGTCAAACAAAAACCAGAATACAACAAATTTCAAACGAACATCAATTATGGAGGGAAAAAAACGAAGAACACTCCGCAATCATTCCAGTAAAATATTGCGATATCAAGCTGCAAAACATCAATAATCTTATAATACAAATCGCTATAAGGTAAGAAATCAAACAAAACAAACGCGCAATTAAGTCATATACAATCTGACACCAAAGCACACGCTTGTTCTACGACATTTTATCATATAAATAAACAGACAAAACTTGAAGTAATCAATGCTGCAAAAGAAATATATCTCTTTTTCGGACCATTTACGAAAAACTCACACATGAAAAGAATAGATACACAGTATTATACATACAGAAGGAATTAAACTGTTAAGCTACATGAGATCTGGAATCTCACCATTGTTCTTCCTCCGATGCGGTTCCGCTGAGTGTAGAAGAGGAGGGTTGGAAATGCTGTGGGGGACGCTCAAATAAACTTAAACCCTAGCGCAGGTTTGGGCTAAAGATCGACGGGCCTGATTGACCTGACTGTGCCTTCCTTAATTTTCTGAGTTGGGCTGAGATTGGGCTTTCAATAGAAATGGGCTTACTCAATATCTCTCATATCTGTGGGGTCCAAGCAATTCATTTTGTGAATTAGATCGCAATTTATTTACCGATTTATACTTACATGACTGAATAATATTTTTTTTAAATAAAAATAATAATAATTAAAAACTAAAAATCAGTACTGAAAATTTTTGCCACTATTTTCTTTAAATATATTTTATGATTTGTATGAATTTAAAATTTAAATAATATTACGTGTATTTTGTTAATATATATATATATATATATATATATCATACCCCATTTTTTAAAACATAGTGATATATAATTTAAAAGATATACTAAAATATATAATTAACAGAACTAGAGTTTTATTACGTCAATAGCATGGATTATCGAGTCACGGTATTTATTGTTTAACACGTGAAATTTCAATTATATTTAAAAATTAGAAATAAAATGATTTTTTGTATATTATAATAATTAAATTAATAATTATTAGCAACAATTTCTCTAATTATATTCGTGTATTTTTTTAGGTATATAGTTATGCTAGTGTAAAGAGTATAAGATGACATAATATGAACTATTTATGATGAGAATAAACTAAATAATATAAGAGTATTGGACAAAATAGTAAACATATTTGAATATAATAATGAGTAGGTTTCTTGTGAGTTGGTTGTACGAATTCCGTACTATCGGATCGATCCAAATAAGGTCCATTAAAAATGTTGAAACTGTTGTTTGCTGGGCCGGTCATTTAAAAAAATGATTAGTGGAGGGAACTAAGATTCGAACCTAACCTGCTTAAAAAAAATGGCGCCCCTTACGACTAGGCCATATTGAGATTTTATGTTGAGTTTAAACATATATTAATTTATATCAATACTTTTGAGAGATTTATTCTAAATTAAATAAGTTGGATATGTAGATCCTAGATTTTCTATTCTTCACCAATAAGCCGATGAAATCTTGTTAATTTTTAAATAATTATTTTATATTATAGCATGTGTTAGAAATAATTAATTTTAACAAATTTTATATATTTATAATTCTTATCGTAATTATAAAAATTAAAAATTAAGGTATAAATTGTTTAACGTTGTGTGAGTGTTGAAAGGTCAATATTCAAGATCTAAATTAATTTCATCATTTTGTCCGTCATTTGCTTCTTTTTTGAACTTTATCATTATTTTGAATTTAATTAAGTTAAAATTAAAGAACAAATGTTGAGGATAATAATATGTTTCAAATTGCTTGTTTGGTTTTGATGTTGACGATTCATTTTCGTAATTTTTTTTTTTATTTTAAACATCACATGTTATTAGATGAATTTATTTAAACAAACAATGCTATTATATTTCATATAAATAAGTATTATTTATTTATTGACTATAAATAAATGATATTTAAAAAAAACTACTTTATTATTATATTAGTATAGATTCAATTCAAATTAAATTAAAAAATTATTCAATATTAATTTTTTAATTGAAATATATTATTTGTTTAGCTAAAAAATATTATTGGGTTAACTAAAAAGTATTACTCGTAATATTTATTTATTAATAGTAAATAGATGCTAAAATTTTCTTTTAAAATACTTTGTTATTATATTGAAAATATTGAAACTCTATTATCTTATATCAATGAATTTTGCAGGCTTACTATTTAATTTTTTGAATCATTTACACTTACTATACAATCTAGATAAATTACAATTATAGCCACTAATAGAAATAAAATTTAATATTTTTCTTAAAATTCAATATAATTAAAAATAAAATTATTTACAAAAAAAATTGATATACTTATTTGTGAAATTAATTATCAAAAATTTATTCCTATAAATTATTATCCCTTAAAATTTTAAACTTCACACGTTGTGATAGAATTTATTTTTAATTAAACAAATAATATTACTACATTTAAATAATATTACTTTATCTTTTAACTGTTTTACTCATTTCTTAAAATATATTAATTTGAAACTAACATTAAAATATAAAATCATTAATTTTTATTAAAAATGAAATTTTAGTAAGTTTTCTAAGAAATTATTAGGTAATATTTATTTATCTATTATAAATAGATGATAAAATTTTCATTTCGACTACTCTGTTATTACACTAGTATATATTCAATTAAAATTAAACTAAAAAATTATTCAATATTACTTGTTTAATTGAAAGGTATTATTTGCTCAACTAAAAATTATTGTTGGGTTAACTAAAAAATATTACTCGTAGTATTTATTTATTAACTGTAAATAGATGATAAATTCTAATGTAATGTTACCTTTTCATTTTAACAAATAAATAGTAATAACTTTTGAATAAGAATGTAATATTTTTTTAATAATAAAGTAATATTGTTAATATTTGACAAAAGTGAGAATCCTAGACATCTTCACATTAACAAATAGACATTATTCTCCACTATAAAATATATCCTAAAATTTAACAAACAGTTATGTATTTGTTTCTTTTAAAAAATAAGTAATGATACCTTTTGAATTAGAGTAATACATTTTCAATAAGAAAGTAATATTGTTAATATTTAACAAAAGGGAGAATTCTACACATATTCAGATTAACAAATACACATCATTCTTCCATTATAAAATATATTCTAGAATTTAATAAATATTCATGTAATTATTTATTTAAAAAATAAGTAGTAATATCTTTTGAATCAGAAGGTAATACCTTGAATTAGAAAATAATACATTTTCAATAAGAAAGTAATATTATTAATATTCGACAAAAGCGAGAATTTTAGACATCTTTACATCATTCCACCCACTATGAAATATTTTCTAAAATTAAGAAGCAGTCATGTATTTGTTTATGAACCGAGTTTGAAACCCAGGCAACATGGGCTGTAGACGGAGACCTAAACCAATTGGACTATGTAACAATTTGGAATAATTTTGGAACGTTTTGATTTAAATACTAAAAATTTGTGCGAAAAACAAGAATACCCGCAACCTAGTTGTTTCATATAAGTATTTACGAATGATAATATACCTTAAATAGTTAAATATTATTTGTAATTTTAAATATGATAATTAATTATTATTATTTTCTATTCACATAAATTATAATTATTAAACAAGTCTTATTAGATTACATAATAAAAAGGAACACATATCAAAATTGTAGAATTTATTAAATATAAATAAGATGATCATTAATAATATGGAGTATTATTTTCATATGTAATATTAAATTAATTTATTTTATATAATTCGGAAAAATCAATAATTGACATGTAATTTATTTATTTTTTATTGAACATTAAAATTAACGTGCTTCAATTTTATGTATGTTATATTGGATGAAAGAGTCTGTTTTGTATCAATGTTATATTTAGTGAATAAGTTTGTTTTTTGCCAATGTTATATTGGGTGAGGTGATTTATTCCGAGCATATCTCTCTCCCTCTCTCTCTGTAATAATAGTTTGTGCTATGAATCTCATTAAATTATTGTCTTTGTTCATGATTATAATCAATACATTGTTGGCGAATCATGTAAATATCACTCTTTAATTTTCTGTTGTTACTTGAACGTGGTTACAATAGGCATAATATGTCCATCACTGCATGTGTTATGATTTGGAATTAAAAAATAATTAAAAACTCACTACAATTTATTTGATACACAAACTATAAAATTACAATAAATTATTAAAATCAAATATGGAGTCATCAAATAATGCAATAAGTTATTACAAGATAAAAGAAACAACAATAAAAAAAAATTAAAATCATTTTCTCAAACACATTCTAAGCTCCATGATGAGAGTAATGAGGAATAAAATAACAAGAACAACAGCAAAGCCTGCATTCCAGGAAGATCCAGCATTCCCCAAATGGATCCCATAAAACACATTTATGGAAGCCAACACAATTAGGGTTCTTCCCACTCCAAAATGGTACCAATTCCAGTATTTTCTAATCTTGGATGTTGTATGTGGTCGAATCAAAAGTGCTAGAATCTGAAAATTTGTTAGAATTGATTAAATTAATGATTCAAATTTGTAGTTAAAATTGATAATTCGTCGAAATTCAGGTTCCAATTTATACAGAGATAAACATGAATTGACATTTTTTCTCCATATAAGAAAATAGAATGAACACATAGTTTTACTGTATCAACGACGAGATTGTATACGAGTGATTTGAAAATATTTTAGAAAACATGTGATAGATATTTTAACTCATATTAAACATGTATACTAAAATATATAATTTTTAAAATTTGAGAGGGACAACTATCCCACAAACCACCCCTCGGTCCGTCTCCACTAGTATGAGCAAATTCATAGAGTCAAGTTGCATGTAATCGAAGAATATATCTTAGTCTCTCTAAATCTTTAAATGGAAAAAAAAAGTATAAAGTATCAAGGAAAAACTAAATAACAACCTTATTTTTTAATCTTATTTTTTGTTTTGTTTTATTTTTAAAAATAATTTATGGTCACTTAGATTGTAAGATTTAAAATATATATATATATATATATATGTGTGTGTGTGTGTGTTTGTTTGTTTTTATATTGTGCATGAGTAGATAAAGAATGAAGGAGAGAGAAGCAAACCTGAAGGCAGCCTAGTGAGAGAATGACGATACCAAGGGCTTTGTGTCTAGGGACATCGGCCTGGAGACGATTGTCGAGGACGAGGCCAGTTATGACCCCACTAAGGCCCAATATGAAGCCCACTGTTTGAATAATGGCATGAGCATAAAACCAATGTGGATCCCATTTCCTCAAGTAACGGGCCACCATTGCCCCAATGGGCATCAAAATGGCCCACCCCAGCATATTCATTATCCCATGACTTCTCTTCAGTTTCGCCTCAGGCCTGCTGTTCGTTGTTTCAAATTGCCCTGTTTTGGATCAGGAAAAGATTGATTTTGTTTGTGGGTTAGTGTAAATACGATGCACAAATTCTACTTTTTTAATTCAAATATTCTTTTCTATCTGAAAATTACAAGCACTTTAGTTAGTGATAATTTAATATTATGGTATAATAATATATTACTCTCTCCGTCCGAAAAAAATATATTAAAAATATTATTTATTTTAAAAAATTTATGTTTTAAAAGTCAAAGTCATAATTTATTAATCAAAGTAAAAAAAATTGATTTTTCATAAATAAAATATGTATGGATTAATTAATTAAATAAATAAATAACAAAGGTCGTATAAGTACAAATTTATGATTTGTAGGAGATTGAACATCAATTAATAAAAAAAAATCAACCTTGATAAAACAAGTTTTTTTTTTTTTTTTTTGAAAGAGAGGATTAATACTTCAGGTACTTTTGGGGGGTTCTCTTGGATAATTCATTTTATTTCCTATTGTATTTCATGCTTGTGTTTTCATGTTAAATGCATGCAACATGTATAATAATAATAATAATAATAAAATTTAAAAAAATTAGTAAATGATAGAAAGTTGACTAAACAACAATTAGTAGCACTTGACCCGCAAGAGTTGACTAAACAGCAATTTACACGTAACAAAAATGAATAAATTTGAAAAAAACTAATCTGGCCCAGATTGTCACTATATTATATAAACTATTGTGAAGTGAAATGCACGTGGCACAGAAAAAGAACAGCCTGGTCAAATTATTACTTTAATAAATAAAATAATATTTATTAGCTACTCCACATTTTGACAAGTTCATAGCTAAATGTTTTTTAGTTTTTATTTTTGTTAGAGTGGAAAATTTGGAAAGGTGGGGTTCTGACCCTTATCTACATCGATTTAACGGGTGAGAAGAATGTTTTGCACACTTTTATATCTATTTATACACTAACTGATAACAACCAAATAAAATTTCATTTATAGAATTATTTTCCACTATATCTAACATTATATTTTTCTACGGTTCAAAATAAACGTTCTGTTTTAATAATTGAATATACGAACCCAACAAATAAGTAGAATCTTATGAAGATAAAATAGATTTTTGAGAAGAAAAAAAAAGTAAGTTTTATTTTGGAACGGAGAGATTATAAATAATAAAATAATAATTGATATGAAGAATATTATTAAAATAAATTCTCTAGAAGTCATAGCACCCTTGTTTTAAGTCTTTTTTTTTTAAAAAAAAGTTTGTAGCTTAGGTGGTTGTTGTTAGCCGGCACACGCAATACCAACTACTTTTGAAATTAGCTGTTGTGGGCCCTACTTTTGAACTAATCCATCTTTAATTAACTTTTAAATAGTCCACCCCATACTTATTACCATAAAACGCGTTTTCTTTTAAAATAATAATAATAATAATAATAATAGTCCACCCCATACTTATTATTATTATTATTATTATTATTATTATTATTATTATTATTATTATTATCCTAAAGGGCATTTGTCTTCATAACTGATATATTAACAAGTAGGCCTCATATGTAGGATGGTTCAATGCAATTATTTTTTAACTTTTTTGTCTCTATAATTTCTTTTTTCTTATTTTCTTATTCTTTTACTTTATGTTATATATTTTGATTATTGCACTTTTGATTCTAATCGTATTGTGTCTTATACTTATATTTTTAAGACTTTTTCCTCCTATATTTTCAATTTTGTTGATGATTCTAAAGTAGTGAATATTAAAAAAAAATGTATAAAAGAAAAAAACGTATAAACACCAAAAACATAAAACATAAAGTATATTGGGCAAAAATAATAAAAATAAAAGTGCAAAAACAAAATTTAATAAAATAGGAAATGGGGTAAAAGTTTAAAAAATATTATATATTACAAACAACAAAAAATGTGTTATTCCTTGATTATTAACAATGAACTCGCACAAAATAGGGCCATCTAGTTTTAATCGACAAAACTATAGTATTTTATTATATTTTTATTTTATTTATTATTTATCAGTATATATCATGCATATAATAATAATAATAATAATAATAATAATAATAATAATAATAATAATAATAATAATAATAATAATAATAATAATGTATATAATGTGAACAAATAACAGAAAACATCAAAGTAAACAATTATAATGATTAACCTAGACCTTGTCCCAACTAATGACACCATTGTCATAACTAACTTCTTAAAATATTATTTTAATATAAATAAAAAAATAATTTTCACTAACCTGATGCATAATTCAAGGTCGTCGAGATCATGTCACGATGTTGGACAAGCCGAAGGCTTGGGCCGGCGGGCAGCTGTCCGGCGGGCCCAACGGCGTACAACAGCCGTGTGGTGGGCTGGTCCGTGAGCACCTGAAAGGCCATGTAAAGTTGGTTTGTTTGGGATTGGAAAACCATGGATGAATTCCCAGTTCGGAGGCCTTGATCAGAGGCTTGAACTGTGACAAGATTTGGTGATTGGCCTCCTAAAAAGTACTTTTGCATAGCAGTAGAGCCATCAGATCCAACCCAACCTACTATGGCAGTTGACCCTATCATGTTGCCATTGGATGAAAATCCAATCCCAATGTATGCATTTGAGACTGGTGCCGAGAGTATGAAGTTCCATACGGTTGGTGCACCCTGCACGTACTGCGTGCGCCCACACACCAATACAGATTGGTAAGGGTTAGTCAAGTTTGTTTGATCGAATTATTCTTTTTTTCGTCTCGTATTTCAAGATTATCAATATAGTATATGTTGATAATATCGTTTTGTATAGGTATATGTTTGTTCGTAAGAATATACAATTTGAGAGAGAGAGAGAGAGAGAGAGAGAGAGAGAGAGAGAGATGTACCCGGAGGATGAAGTTTTCGGATCGCCAAACCGAGACACAATGGAGAGAAGATGTGTCAAAGGGAAGAGGGTTTTGGAGGGTGAGAGGAGTGGCGCAAGAATCTGTAGATTGTGAATGGACATGTGAGAGAAAGAAACTTAGGAAGAGGAAGAACTGAGTGTATGTTGGAGGAGCCTTCTTCATCTTCTTTTTCCCTCTCTTCCTCTTGTTTTTCTTCTTCTTCTTCTTCTTCTTCTTTCTCTCTCTTCCTCTTCCTATCTCTCTCTCACTATATATTTATGTAATTATGAGTGCATGTATTTCTTGATTACTTTAAAATGCAAAGTGGGACTAATGTTATAGCTTTAACTTGAAGGGAAGTGGTTGACTAGGTTCCCTTTTTATGTTATTGAGAACCCACATGGAAGTGTGAAAGGTTGAAATCAAGAATTGATAGGTTCAACACAAATATGATGGCTATTAACTATTGCCACTATGACATTCATCTTGTTTAGTATTTTTATTTAGCAAGATGGAACAAGAAAGAAACAATTCACACTAAGTCATTCATTTGGTTTAATATATATATATATATATATATATATATTGTTCTATAATATATACAAATAAAATCATTGTTACTAATCCAAGACAGAACTGGTCCTAATTATGTTGCACATCTATATGTAGCATTCTACTCTTAATTTACTTAAACCCATATAAATAAATATACATATATATACATACATACATACATACATACATACATACATACATACATATATATACATACATACATACATATATATATATACATCTAAATCAAGAAAAGATGTGTACTTGCTAAACCTTTATTTAAATAGTGTGTTGTTGTTGTAGTTCTATAATATTAATCCATATCATGTATTGATTATATAATCAATGACCCACACTAAAATCCCATGTGGTGCTCTAACATTTAAGGATACTGTCACATCAAATATATAATTTTAATTCCGAAAGAGTTTTTAATACCTAAATTTTCCTAACCAATCAATGTATGGGGAAATAATTTGATCATCAAAACACTATACAATTATTAACCAACTATTTGTTCCAAAGAGGCAATTATAATATTAAATTAATATGAAAAGATACTAAAAATTAACAAATTATACGAAACGCAAGACAGGTTTAACCGCCATGATCATTTTTACTTTAATTTTCTTTTAATTATAATGATAAATCATTGCAAGCTATGCTTTCCTTATATAATGATGACCATATTAGGTGTAAAAGAAGAAGAGAAAGATCTCAATAAACCTTTTCCCAAGAAGCCTTGTTCTCAAGCGGCAATATGGACCTGTCCGAAAGATGGTGGCCCACCCTAAACGGCCGCCTTGACAGCCCACCAACACCCCCTCAATACTAGTGCTGGCAAAGTCGGGTCCACCCGATGGGTCGGCCCGAGTGACCTGATATTTCAGGTGGACTGGGCTGTAAGTATACAAGACCAAAACACTACTAGGCCACCTGGCACGACCAATGAGCCAAACTGGTAAATTCTAACACATTTTAGGAGTTTGGACTGAACTGGACTCAACAACCAGCAGCCCAAATTCGCACTGCTACTCAATACATTGAGCTCGATTCACCACCACCAAGGCTAGAGAATAAAACATCATGGAAAACAGATGATGTAGCAATCCAAAAAAAGTTAATATATATCATCATCAGCTAATTCGCCATCTATAGACAACAATACATCATATTTTGAAACGACTTTCTAGATTCTCTAACTGTAGTCTCTTACTTTACTATGGGACTCTGTAGTTCTCTAAATATTTAGAACAGGAATGTAGTGATTAAGTTTACAGACAAATGGTGTCAAGCAAAGCTATTGGAGGTTTTGGCTGCTGCTTACAGTAGAGTAGACTCCATTACTCGCAGAAGATCGATCGCTGTTGACCCTTTTGTAGAAAAGGACATAAGCAGCGGGTGACTTTACTTCTTCCTCGTTGATTGGCGATATGTGACTGTCGTCAAAATTGTACCACCTGTTCTCTTCCAAAAGCTGCAGTTGAATTTGATTACAGGTCTTAGTGGTAAGTCATGAAACAGTATGTGCTGAGAGAGAGAGAGAGAGAGAGTAGCGAACCTTAATGTGGGCTGTATAATGTCCACTTCCCATACCACCATAGTGATTGGTCAAGGCATAGAGTTCATAGATCTGACGGCGTGAATTGCTCTTGTTGGCAATGTAATTTGTCAAATCAAAGTCATGAATGGGAAAATTCACAAATGTGTCCAGCTTATGCTTCATTGACCTGCTGTAAGAGAATCTTTTTAAGTGAATGACAAGAACTTCTGGCAGCCTCCAAAGGTCTAGCTTCTTACTCGCCTGGCGCCTCTCCTTGCATTGAGGACAGTACCTTCATTATGAACACAAACAAATGTGAACCGATATGAGTGAAGCACAAGCTGTGTGTGTCTTTATTTTTATTTTTTTTGGGGGGGGGGGGGGGAGGGGTGGTGCGCACACACAAATAGCTTACCACATATCCTCAGGGACCAACAACGGCTCTTCACGAAGAAAAGCTTCCAAGCAATTGTACAATGAGAGAGGTTCATTACGAGCTTTTTTGCTTGCATGCCCGTATTTACAAACTTCCGGTAGATTTTCTATGTAATTGGTATCATAACTCGCCAGAAGCTTCTGTGACCAATCAACAAATACAAGAATCGACATAGAGGAAGAGGTTAACTTAACCACCTTATCATCACCAACAGTTAAATCGATGCAGGCATTGTTTTCATCAACTAGCTGCAATGGAAGTTTCTGGAGGGACACTGGTTTAGAACTGCCACCATCTCCTTTTTTTGCATCAGCAACATTAGAATCTGTATGAGATTGATTTGATGCCACTAGTGATGCATTTCCGGTACTTTTTGTTCTTAACATGGGTGAGAGCATAGTATGAACTATCCGCTGTATATCAATTCTAGTGATAGTATCATCACAGGAGATCGGGGAAACAAGAGGTGTTCCATAGGGCTTCCACCCAGCACTGCTCTGAGCATTTCCAGCACCCCTATTAAGCATGCACGAAAAGAGTAGGATACATCGAAATGAAATAGAAAGTGATATGCGGTAGGGTAATAAAAAATATTATGGATGAAATACAGTCAATTCACAGAGAGAATTTCTTTAGAAGCACATACTGTTCTTCACGTCGGTGAATCAACTGGAGGAACTTTGTGTTCTTCAAAACTTTTGGGATCTTGTAGGCAGTGAGGTGATCATCATCCTTTATGGTAGATAATGATGTCAATGGATCTTCCACAAAACGGTAGATCAAGTGGCCCCTTATCTACAACAGGAAGGGAATATATATTCAGTTACCAACCCCATGCAAATAATTTCTACAATACCGACAATTATTCTGCCAACCTCTGCAAGCAGAAGCTTCTCATTCAGTTGCAAAGAACAGGCATTACTGAGTGCTTGAATCAAATCCCTACAGCGCCCCTGCTTTGGCACGGTTACTGAGTAAGCAGCTGGCAGCGCGCTTCCATCACATGTAAAAACAGTTACCGTCATACTACGAGTGCTAGTGGACTGGAGGGGCAAGGACAGATACATGAATGGATCAAATGTAACTGAAATTTTATTGCATACAGGACAGACAAGAGTTGACTTGTATTGACCCTGTCAAAGAAATGTGACCACAGAGTTAGAGTGAAATAAGAAATGAAGAAATAAGCATGATAAAATTCAGCACATTGCTGAAATAGCAAGACTGGAAGCAAACCAATCGAAAAATTCTCAGACATAACTTAAAAACTAGAATTATCTAACGAGGTAGTTGTATATAATACAGTCTAGTTAGATCTCAAACTTGGATTTTTAATCAGCCATGCCAAAGTCGAAACACAGATGCAAGTGCAAAGCACTGTAAGCACAGGATCAAGCAAGAAAACCTTATATGTTATTGCGAAGATGAATCATGTCAAAACTTGAAACCACAGAACTACGTACAATTTGATCCATTAAGGAATTTAAGTTTTTTCTGATGAAACTAAAATTCCTTTCACTTTTTTGGCGATCTTAAAGCTGGGAAGAGGAGCATTTAGGTGAGCTGGGAAAAGAACTTCTGGAAGGGGGATAGGCTGTTTGCCAGCAGTAATTGAGTACAAAATTTCAGAATTAGCAACTCCAATAATGAAGGACTGTCAGTATAGTCATATCGAGGGTTGTATAGATCACAATGGGTTCAATGTGATTTCCACACTCTAAGAGTAATCCAGCAATTTATATTCAGATTAATTCAAAGTAAAATTACCTAATAGCTAAATTCTGAAAAAATCATGATTGCTAAACTTACTTGGCATACATCCACAATGATTGAATCATTGCGAGCAATATGATTTGCCCAATACTCATCAGCAACTTCTTCATCAGGTAGACCATCTGTATCTCTAGATTTTATAACTGGCTTGTGTTTGACACGATTCAAATCTTCATGAAGCCCATCTAACAGAAAGGCAAGGAGTTCCTACACAGAAAGGCACCAAAAATGTTTGTTGAATCTCTTCAATCAACATTACCAGATCTGAAGAAAGCTTTATAATAGATACAAACCTGTGAATCATGCTGACTGCATCCACTAAACTGTGGGGCAAAGCGAGCTAGTTTTGCCTTAAAAGGCCTGGGGGCAACTGGAGCTCGCCCTGGTGCCCATAATTTCCTTAGTAAATCACCAAATGCTACAGCAAGCTCCCCCTGCATGATATATCTTAATTCAGAAAAATGATAACCCTCAGAACTCACAGTATTCTCAGATCTATCCATATACGACAGAGAATTCTAACGGTTACTTTAGCTTAATCTGAAAATAGAAACAAAACAGGATGTTCATCTAAAAGCAGTTCCCAAGACTCAATTTTCAGACACTACGTCAACCAAGATCATGGTCACAAACACCAAGGACTAGTTGTTAATTCTCCAATCTGAAAAGAATTTATTAAGCATGGGTTACATGTGATTTCATGATCTAAAAGTTCATCAACTGAAGACATCAGTTGTAAAACTGTCGAGCCATTCCTACGAACCAACGATTTCTCTCACAGATTCTTTCACAGAAAGGCGGCAAAATGAATTTCGCAATACACTCATCATCAGTGTTTTGAAACTTACAACCATGCCCAGAGGATTGTCTCTGTTTATTTCTTGATAGTAATCTTCACGAAAATACCCAGCAAATTCTGGTGTATGAACAAGGCATTGTATTGCACTGTTCATGAAGCACGTATTCCCAAGATTCAACAGTCCAGTGAGACCACAAGAAGACCCCCTCGTACTGACACCACTTGATCCATATGCCCTCACTGCATTTAGGTTTTGAATCTGGGATTCTGAATTACCATTTCTTGATAAATTCTTGCTTGCAGATGAACCTCCTGAAGTTGCAACAGTCGACTGTGAAGGAGCAGCTACTATGCTCCCATTGTTCACTGATCCATTCTCCTGTTTGGAACTCATACCACCCTCTGTTTTACTGTTTATAACCTCCACCAAGATCTGTTTCATCCATTGCAAAATGTCATCCAGCGTCATGTAATAAATATAAAGAACACTAGGTGAAGTTAACAAATTAAAGAACAATAAGACAAAATGGGCAAGTACTCAAGCCCATAAAGCATTCCAAGCAAAGGAAATTTAAGAGTAGGAATCTGCAATCTCACTCAATGAACCAGATTACAATCCCAAATAAATACATAAATAGGAGCAAGAAATAAGTTGATGCAAAGGGTATAAATGATTATATTAGTGTCTGAACATCAAAATCAGGCAGCAGCATATCAGGAACATAATTATAAAATTAAAAAAATTAAAAAATCAATGAATTGATGGATGGTTGCTAGAAAGCGGTTCCATCATGCTACATCTGGTGAAATACACCAGATCAGTATCTACTATGGAATACACATGCCACAAAACAAAGTTCCGTAGAGCCACCATGATGGAAGAATAGAAGTATAAGTAAATGGAACTCAGAGTTGGAGCCTAATGTTTGCAACCCAGGTTAATTTGAAAAACAGCCGCCACATAGGGGCCGTTTTAAAACCTGGTGATTCACAAGCCGGTATCCCATGTCAAGGGTGCATGCATTACACAATTAATAATTGAAGTATTGAAAAGACATTAGCTGTTAGAAAATGAAGGAGAAAAATGCCTATATTTCATAACCATGCACTTCTCAGGATGTGAACAGATAAGGACACTTCCGCAATTTCTTATGGTTATCATCTATTGTGTTTCAAGCACAATTGGAGTCCTCTTAATAATGGCTACAATAAGCCTTTTATTGAAGCTTTATTAAAAATTTCCAAGATAAAGAATAGAAAAAACTAGCAAATGGCATTTTTTTATTGGAAGAGGATAAAAGGAAAAACGTGATAGTAATATCAACTATATTATACTGTGGAAACAACCAAACCAAGATCAAATTGGAAATGATGAGACAATAATCTTCTAACACAATAAGTTAATCATAAACAATCTGAAAGCAACTTGAGGCAAAGATGAGAACATCAAATTCTAAATGACTCGTGAACCTTGACATCTCTACCTTGAAGCCATTGCAAAAGCAGTAAATAACATGAGATCTACAGGAGAGTTAAACTTTTGTTCGAATGGGGAATCACATAAATTGACAGTCAACTTATGGATCAAAAGCATGCTGACTGAAAGCATATTTCAGTAGAGTAGTCCTAAACAGATGTTAAGATGGCAGAACATATAGTCACCTACATCCTGATCCATCTGAATATTTGCATCATCAAGCGTCTTTTCCATGTCATACATCAAAGCATGCTTTTGGTGACTGAAGTAGTCCCAAATAGATACCTGAGACATCAAAAAGCTCAACCTTTGAATTAAAATGACGAAACAGAAATTTAAAATACCATCCATGGAATATTATATGATTCTTCAACTATTACTTGCTTCGGTGGAAGATCAAAAATTTCACAAGCTCTTCGGTGAAGTTCCCCAATTGTTTCCTGAAAGATGAAATATACTAATAAATAGGTGTTCGTGGTGGAAAGCAAGGTTTCTTCTTCCTGGTGTGAGGGAACATGTTTATGCTACCTTTTTGCTTATTCTTATGGAAGAACAATCACCCTTCGGCGTCAAATGTAACTGGAGACGTAACGGATAAACTTCTACAGATAATTCTGTTTGAGAAAGACCAGTGTTGATTACTTTTCGGGCCAACACTGGACCACCACCATACCTGAATTGCGAAAATGATATCAATCCTTTAAATCATTTGCTGATCCTGATATGGTAATAAAATAGGGAAAATATTTAACTCTCTATCTTGGTAGTTCAAGTGTGTTCCATTTGAGTTTAGGCTGTAAATAAGTGCAGCATAACATACTCATACATATTTCCACCGCCGGTAGAACATACTGTGGTAACTACACATGTATGTATTTGCCTTGGAGTGAACAAACATACATAATTTAAAATTTTAAACTAACTGTTTTACTTTAATTTCAGGCTTTCGGCTATTAATTGTTGGACTATACAGCCTTAATGCTTATTTGAACACTGAATATCAAAAGTAATAGAAAGAATAAAATAGCAGGAAAACCCCACCAAAAGGCATTTACAGATTTTTCTATATCAAGGCTTCTGACCATATAAGTGAACTTGTGCACAAGATGATCTATAATTTAACGTGATCTAAGCTTAAGCTCACAAAAAAAAAAAAAGAGAATACATGCAAATGTGCAATATAATCAACAGTATTACTGGCACTTCTTTGTTAACATTGCCAAACGTGAAACAACAAGAATTTGAAGGATAATACATGAGAAAAACCAAACTTAAGAGTCTTTGTCAACAACAATCATCCGCCAATCTGAAAGTAATACTCACGAAGAAACCAAGAGGCAGCCATCAGTCGCAAGTGGGTTGGCTATCTTTTTATTACACTTCTCTGATTTCTGACTATTTCTCCACCATTTCCATATCAAAAGAAACAGTTATCTCTAATATGATAAAGAATTTTCAGTAGGCGTCATCTACTTTAATATACAAAGGAGTTTAGATTGATGTGCAGAGGCTATTAGAACAAAAACCTCACATAAATTGAATAATTAACACTTTCAGGATCTAGAACTGGTGCTTACACTTTTCAACCTGCCTCAGTCAAGATTTGTGATTCCACTCTTCCAATCATAAACAACTTTACTTCACTTCTTATAATAATTAGAAACTAATGTATATTTACATTATTTAATTAGAACATAAAAATTTATACATCTTGGGGCATAGTATACTTGTTATCTCCTTTTCAATTTATAAATCAATGAAAAGTATCTTCAGATTGTCTTGAAAAATCATTGAATTGGTATTGTACAGCAATAAACTGATGTTGGCTAAAGTGCAAGCCAATGATTTCTGACTCACCATGAATATAATTGATTCCAGACTTGTTGAGGGAGCAATATATAATCAGTGCCTTCAACTAAGGTATCATGAAGTTCAATGCCCATAGCAGAATTCTCAGATACTGATTCATTTATTAAATCAGAATTGTCAATGCAAGACGGCCTCTTCAATGCGCTCAAGCTGACTGAACCATGATGCTCAGAAGATATGTCATTCACATTGCTAGTTTGGTTTTGATTTACATACTCGAGCCACTCTTGCCACCATCTGTCAGTAACCATGAATAAATGTCAGATAAGGATAATGAGATGGTTCCAGGTTGAAGCAAGAATGCAAAAAATATAAAAATATAAAGGATCTGATATTGCATTATTAAAAACCTCAGCATTGCAAAGAGTGGGGAAGGAACATCCAATTTCAAGGAAGTGAAATGGATCAGAACTAGCTCAGCAGTTGACATAAAACAAAATCACACACAGTATATAAAAGCAAAAAAATGATTTACAGGGGAAAATATTAGTTGATATTTTGCTAATCTTGTAGATGACCTCAAGAGAAGTAGGTCTAACTAAATTATTCTAATGAAAATTGATGTGTATACTTTCAGATAGTGATTGTACTCAACTGGGACTCCTTTATTCTAGCGTAAAGTTCCCTTTTAACTTTTGACATGGATCACATATTCTCATAGTAGATAAAACATATAGTCACTGGATTCATTTGAAATCTTAAACATCAAGTGCCACGTTGAGCTTCGAGACGCGTTCGCATGTGGATTTGGAGTTATTACGATGAATTTCGGATTAATGGAATATAAACATGTATAACTATTTTGCATAATATATCAGGGACTTTATTGCACTAAAATCTGGATTTGCCTAAATGAGACGAACAGTAGCAAAATTAACTAAATATTTATGGAAGATGAGATGGAAACAAAACGAAACAGGCTGTATTTGTTTTCACCCACAGAGATGAACTAATCCAGCCACGTGCCTCGCAGTAACAAAATTAAGTGAACATTTCTGGAAGATGTGATGGAAACAAAGCAAGAACAAGCTGTATTTCTTTTCTCTCTGCAGAGATTAACTAAGCCATCCGCATTGGAAACTTTAAAACAGCAAATAGAAATAGCTATGTATTCCGACTCAATGCCACCAACAAGCCGAGTAGAGTAATTCTGCATTCAGCCTCCCTAAAAGCAACTACATTTATCCTCAAGCAGTAAATAAAAGAAAATCCAATGCATGAAAAAAAAGCTATAATCATAAAGCGTACATAGAGCTCTCTACTCCTAAACCCTAATCCTCTCTGATCCACAGCTCACCGTGGTTGAATTCTATAACATACATCAACAAAATCACCTAATTAAAGAACTAAAAATAACATTATAAAACACCAGAAAAACACGTTGGTTCTCAACATAGATCTGTTGCATCTCCGGCCCAAATGATTGAGACAATAATTTTTTTAAAATATAAAATAATTACCTCTGAGTGATTAAATAGAAAGTACCACCGACTTTGGTCTGGGCTTCGGCGGCCACAGCAATGTCTCTTATGGCTTGCTTCTCTCCCTCCGGCGTCAGCTGCTGTGCCACCTCCGCCATTCCTTTAACCCCTTTCTCTCCCGCCCAAAAATAGGCCCCAAAAAAAGAAAAAAAAAAAAAAAACAGGCGAGAATTCAGATTTGTACACAGAATTCTACAAGAAGAAGAGGATATCCTAAAGTAATTCCCCCCTCCCCCCTCTCCTTTTCCTTTTCAGGAATTTTCTTCCAGAGACGTTACAAGTGAGAGTGAAACCAGTTTGGTGCAGAAATGGAGCAAGGGTTTTTGGCTTTGTACAGTTGAAGTTATAACACTGCCACCTCAGTCTTGAGACAGGAGGCGTTTTAACTGATATTTAAGTTCCTGAATTATTTATTGTCATTTTCCATTAAATTTAAAAAGAAAAAAGCAAAAAGAAAAGGGAAATATCACACAAATTACAAGAACATGGAGAAAAAAATGAAAAAGGTTAAAAATGGTGTCATGAAGGATTGAGAAATTAAAATAATAAAATAATTACGTAACGCCATTTTATCTCATACTTTTTTTTAGATATTATATTTATCGAATATTTTGAAATATAATAATTGAGGTATCCGCATGATATCAATAGAATATTTTAAAATATATTGAATTGAACACATTTATATATGTAATATAGTTATCAAATTAAAATTAGGGTTGACGCAAAACACAAATTAGATTTTGTAGTTTCAAATTTTTATGCAGCTAAATTTTCAATTTTGAATCTTTCAGTTTCTGTTATATATTTTTTTAATTTTATATTTCAATATTTTAAATTGAACATGTTCGTGAAACAGTGCTTTAATGATAATAATAATATATTGAATTCATAAATCTCAAGTTTTGTATATAGAAAATAATTTTACTAATGCATACAGTATTAGATGAAATTATTATTTACTGTTATTGTAGTTATATTGAAGGACAATTTTAGATTACAAACTTTTTAACCATATATGTCGTTCAGTATATTGTGAATTTCACGAAACATAACAGTTAGTTACATGTGTTGCTCGTTCGGCACTCAACATCTTTTGAGATATAGCATTTATTTTTCATCACATTTCTATTCGATGTGCATTGTATGGTAATATGAATGTTTAATGCTAATTTAGTGTAACTCAATGCATATCGCAACTTTTTACGAGATATAACATTTATCCATTATCTTATATTTCTATCTGGTATGTAATTTGTATTAATATGTTAACTCTTTGATCGTATATCCTATTCGACACCTGTTGAATTTCATAAGATGGAGCATTTATTTTTACTTATATAGATCTTATCATATGTAAGTTCAATTTGAGGTGTATTTTGTGCTAATATGAACGTTCAATACTACTTTAATGTAATTCAATGTGTATCTCATTACACGGTAGCTTTCACGAGAAGCAACATTTATTCATTATATGTAGCATTTTTACTTGAAATAATTACATACTAAAATTTTTATATAGATAGATTTTGTGGAAAACTCATCCATTATTTTTTTCAAAAGTAAGTAATTTATTGAAAATTTTCAGTAAATTAATAACGAAAATTTCACTAGAAACAAAAAGCGCTAAAATCAAAATAATACCTTTATAATTTTTACAAATTATTTAGCACTTTTTCTTTTAATTAGTTTTATAACATTCTAATTTTTTGTTGATTTTTATGATTTTCTTGCAGATTAAGTTGAGTTTCAAGTTTGTGATTGGGTTGCCCAAGTTCAATTTTAAGATCTCTCATATAACTTTATCAAAATTAAAATTCTTAAAATTAAATTCCGACCACCTAAAATTGAATTGTTTGGAATAATATGAAATTTTAAATCGTGTAATTCCTATTAAGTATATGTGCCACTTGCACGGTAGTTAGAAAATTAGTTAGACGGTTATGCCACTTGCGTGGTTGTTAAAAGTAGTTTCACAAGATAGATAATTAGTTAGAAATGTGTTAGATGGTTATGCAACTTGCAAGGTAGTTACAACTTCTTTGATAAGTTAGTTTTGAGCCTCCAAACTTTTGTATAAATATATGACAACTATTATAGTTGTTCTTTGATGAATTCAACATATTTTCACTTTATAATTTGGTTTGATATGGTATCTTGAGCCAGTATCATCCTCTCCGACATATCTCATGGCACAAATTGTTCTTCCTACGTTTCATACGTTGACGGTTCGGCTAGACCGTACCAATTTTGTGTATTGGAGGTCTCAAGTTCTGTCCATTGTGCATGCTCATGGTTACGAGGATTTTCTTTTTTGCAACTCAAAGAGCGTTCCATCTCAGTTTAGCTCTGCAAATGATGGCGATGATATTGTGGTTCCTAATCCTGAATATGTTATCTGGATTAGAAAGGATCAGTTTTTATTGAGCTGGCTTTTGAATTCAATAAGTGAAACAATGCTTGGTCATGTTACTAGATGCGTTTATTCTTTTGAAGTTTGGGAGATCTTTGAAAGTTTGTTTCGGTCTCAATCTAAAGCCAAAGTTATGAATCTTCGATTTCAACTACAGACATTGAAGAAAGGTGATCTATCTATAGAGGAATATGTCATTAAGATGCGAGGAATAGCTGACAATATTCAAGCAGCTGGTCAAGTTATGACAGATGATGATTTAGTTTTGTACATCCTTGGTGGTTTAGGATCCGAGTATGAAAGTATTGTGGTAAATCTTACTACTAGAGGAGATCAAGTTTCCTTATCCGAATTACAGTTTATTCTACAAAAACATGAAATACGGTTAGCTCAAATATATACCAGTTCTACAGTTCCTAATCTCAACAGTATTCAGAATCCTTCTCTTCATCTTATTGAGAAGAAAAATTTTACGAATTTTCGGTCACAGAGGGGTGGACATTTTGGTCGAAATAGAGGAAGAGGTCGATTTTTTCAAGGCTCTCAAATGGTTTGTCAAATTTGTGGCCGGAATAATCATGTGGCGATCAAATGTTATAAAAGGTTTGATGTGAACTATCAAGGTCTTGAGAATTCAGGTTCAAGACAAGGTTATTATTCTTCTCCACGAGCAAATATGGTTTCTGCTCAACAAGGCATTGCTTCTCAACCTACGGCTCATTTTTCACATCAACAAGAAATTTTTTATCCTAATGGAAGTCAGAATTCCACATCCGTTACACTTTCTAGTCAGTTCAAATTTGACGAGCATGGCTATGACTCTTCTCCCTCCCCTTCTGGGTATGGATCAGCCTCTGATTGGATTGTTGACAGTAGGGCAACTCATCATATAACCTCAAGTCTTCAAAATCTCCATGTGCAGACTCCTTATCATGGTAAGAAACGGCTTGTTGTCGGTAATGGAAGTTCAATTCCTATTTCTCATATTGGTTCCTCTACTTTACCTAGCCTACATTCTTCAGTTTTATTTGATCTTAATCACGTTCTTCATGTTCCGCACATTACTAAAAACCTTCTTAGCATTTCTCAATTCTTACAAGATAATTCTGTATATGTTGAATTTCATGTTAACTGCTGTTTTGTCAAGGATCTGAAAACACACAAAATTCTCTTGAGAGGACTGCTTAAGGACGGGCTTTACCAACTTGACCTCTCTCATATGCAAAAACACTTCAATCATTTTGTCTCACACTCTACCACAATTTCTCCAAGCATTCATACAGCCTCTGCGCGTCATTCCACAGATTCTAAAGCAACAACTACAGCAACTCTTTAGCATAAACGTTTGGGTCATTGTTGTAGTAGAACTCTGAATAAAGTACTTCAACATTTGAAGATATCATGTACTCATTCAAAATTTTCTTTTTGTGAAGCATGTAAACTTGGAAAATTTCATCAAATGCATTTTCCTTCCGTCATTCATACAACTACTTCTCCTCTTGAAATAATATATAGTGATGTTTGGGGACCTGCATCCACCTTATCTACAGATGGTTACAGATACTATGTTATCTTCATCCACCTTATCTACAGATGGTTACAGATACTATGTTATCTTTGTGGATGATTTCACTCGATTTACATGGATTTATCATTTAGTTCAAAAATCTGATGTTGCAAAAGTCTTTCTTATCTTCCTTGCCATTGTTGAAAGACAATTTTCAAGTCCTTTGAAAATATTTCAATGTGATATGGGGGGTGAATTTCAATCATTATCAAATATCCTCAAAACTAAAGGTATTATTTCTAGACACTCTTGCCCCTACACACACCCTCAAAATGGCTTAGTTGAAAGGAAACATCAACACATTATTGAGGGTGGCTTATCTTTACTTGCTCAAGCTTCCATGCCTCCTAAATTTTGGTGGGATTCTTTTCTTACTGCAGTATATACTATTAATAGACTTCCTACCCCTGTTCTTGACAATTCTTCTCGGTTTCAGGTTCTTTTTAAAAATAGCACTGATTACACATTCCTCAAGACATTTGGGTGCGCTTGTTTTCCATTTCTTAGACCCTATAATTCCTCAAAATTACAGTTCAGAAGTACCAAATGCATTTTTCTTGGTTACAGTGCTTCACATAAAGGTTATAAGTGTTTGAGTTCAACGGGCAAGATATATGTTGCTAGAACTGTGGAATTTAATGAGTTTGATTTTCCATATCAATCACTTTTTCCTAAAACCATTCAATTTTCCTCACCCACTCACTCCAACTTTATACTTCCCGTTCTTCCGATTCTCACACCTATTCCACCTACCAATCAAGATGTTCCACCTCCATCGCCTCAACACTTACCTACTTCTAGTCCATCCACTTCCTCTCAACCATCTGCCTCTCATTTACCACAGCCTCACACTTCTAGCCATAGTATGGTGACTAGATCCAAAAATGGGATATTCAAACCGAAATTATACAATACGGCCTTGTCTCACTCAAATGTTGAACCTGTTACTGTGCAACAAGCTTTATCTTCTCTTGAGTGAAAATCTGCTATGGATTTTGAATACTCGGCTCTTATGAATAATAATACATGGGCTCTTGTTCCTGCTCATCCTCACATGAATCTTATCACTAACAAGTGGATTTTCAGAATTAAGAAAAAGTCCGATGGCACTATTGATAAATACAAGGCCAGATCACTAACAACTTTTAGTCCGGTTGTTAAACCGATTACAATCAAACTTATTTTCACCATGGCTGTCACTAAGGGTTGGAAAATACAACAAGTCGATGTGAACAATGCTCTCTTAAATGGAGACTTAAGAGAAATTATTTTCATGAAGCAGCCTGAAGGATATGAAGATTCCTTCAAACCAGATTATGTATGCCGGTTAATGAAGTCTCTTTATGGCTTGAAACAAGCTCCGAAAGCATGATATGACAAGCTCAAAGGTTTCTTGCTTTCTAAAGGCCTCAAAATGTCTGTCTCTGATCATTCTCTTTTTCATATTCATGTTAATGGTAAAATGCTAATTGTACTTGTGTATGTTGATGATATTTTGGTCACTGGTGATGATCCCTCTCAGATTCAACAGCTTATCTCTGATCTTGACAAGAAATTCTCCTTAAAACACTTAGGGGAAGTGAGTTATTTTCTTGGCCTAGAAGTTGATAGGACTGCTCAAGGCATTCATCTTACTCAGTCAAAGTACATTCGGGATCTTCTACATAATATGGAAAAATGTAAGCCTCTGCATACTCCTTGTTGTTCTGGGATTAAATTACATTTGCAAGACAGTCGTCCTTTTGATCAACCATCCAAATACAGAAGTCTTGTTGGTGCATTGCAATATCTTGTTATGACAAGACCAGATATTTCTTATATTATGAATAAATTGAGCCAATTTCTTCATGCTCCCACTGTCAATCATTGGAAAGCTGGAAAACGGGTATTGCGGTTTTTACAAGGCACTATTTCCACTGGTTTGTTCTTTAAACCTGTTTCTAGAATGGTGTTTGAAGGTTTTGCAGATGCCGATTTTGCGAGTTTTGTTGATGATAGGAGGAGCACTGGTGGTTTTTGCATATTTCTAGGATCCAATCCTATATCCTGGTCTTCTAGGAAGCAGCATACTGTGGCAAGGAGTAGCATCGAAGCTGAGTATCGGGCTCTTGCCATGGCTACCACTGAACTAATCTGGATTCGTAGTCTTTTTACTGAACTTGGTCTGCCTATTGTTAAACCTTCAGTTTTGTGGTGTGATAACTTGGGAGCAGTTAAATTGGCATTTAATCCGGCTTTCCATGCTCGAACTCGACATATTGAGGTTGATGTTCATTTTCTTAGAGAGAAGGTGCAAAGCAAGGACCTGGATATCGGATTTGTTCCGTCTGAAGATCAAACAACAGACATACTAACCAAAGCCTTGTCCTGTACTCGGTTTCAATTCCTAAGTTCAAAGTTATCTGTCTATCCTGAACCCGGTTGAGCTTACAAGGGAGCATATTAAGTATATGTGCCACTTGCACGGTAGTTAGAGAATTATTTAGACGGTTATGCCACTTGCGTGGTTGTTAAAAGTAGTTTCACAAGTTAGATAATTAGTTAGAAATGTGTTAGATGGTTATGCAACTTGCAAGGTAGTTACAACTTCTTTGATAAGTTAGTTTTGAGTCTCCAAATTTTTGTATAAATACATGACAACTATTATAGTTGTTCTTTGATGAATTCAACATATTTTCACTTTATAATTTGGTTTGATAATTCCCAACATGATTGACAAGAAAGTCAAATGTGACAAAAAAGAAAAGTGAGAAAGTCAAAAAATTAGAAAAATCAACAAAAAGATAAGAAATGTAAAAACTAGAAAATAGAAAAGTGCTAAAAAAAAACATTATAAAAGTTACAAAAATGTTATTTAGATACATTTTAACAACATTTATAAGAATCTACTAAAAGTCATCTTATTTGCACAAAAAAAAAATGACGATACACAAACATGGTAATTTAAATTAGATAATCAAGCAACATTGAGATTTTACAAATGATAAATTAAATTTCATATTTAATATAATCTAATACTGACTTAAATAATATTGATAAACTCTCCATGAACGAATTATTGCACACATAAAGCATGCAAGTCTTTTAAATTGTTAATACACGATTACCTAAATAATAGTCAACATGCCATTTAAAATAAAAAAAGTTCAATAATGAATCTAATTAAAAAAAATCATAATCAACAAAGCATATTAAACATTATATTATTTAATAACTTTGAATAGAAACATAAAATTATGGTTCTTAAATATATTGTTGATGAACATTATATTTATTGAATTAGTTTTCATATATAAGATCCAATTTGGTTAAACTTTCCCTTTATATTTATTATTATTATAAAAATCAATTATGAACGAATTTAAATCATAATGCGAATGAATTTAATCATAACAAAAACGTTCAAAATGGTTGACGGTGTGCGAATTAAGAAAAATAATTAAGTTCACAATAAAAATATCAATTTAAAATTTCACGTGGAAATTGAAAATTGGCCAAAAATATACTTACCCCCCCCCCCCCCGCCCCAACACACACACACACACAAACACACACACACGTTCATAGAGCTATAGGTCCGTGTGAGAGCTATTAGAGGCAAAATGCCCTTCTCCATTGAATAGCTAAAAAACTTCATCCCTGCTAAGTTATTTACAAGACCAAGAATCTGTTCTATACTGAAGCGAAAGTAGAAAGAACTATTGACCAAGTAACAAGATAGGACGACCCTGATAACAGGAAGAACGTGCTATGACTATCTGAAAGAAGAATCCAGTTGAACTTGACTGGCAGCGATCGTGTTATACAGCCCCATTTAACAGCGACTCAGGATCAGCGTTACCAGGTCTGGCTACGAGTCAAGATTTCTTTGGCAGAGTTAATGCTCGAGGAAGAATGGAGCTGGCAAGCTCATCGTTCAGCTTCACTGGAAGAGGTGGCATCTGATGCATTATTTCCGGTATGTTACTCAAGCTGCAAAACACCCCTCGTATTAGGATGTTCCAATTACACAGAATTCTTGAGTAAAAATACGTATTATGAATCACCTTTAAGATATGTTTGTGTGGCTTTATTCATGCTACATGTGAACCACACAAGGTGATTTATCCAGGATACCAAAATGCAAAATCACACACATTCTTGAATATTGTGCAAATCAATGGTGGATAAGATACCTAGAGCAGTCCACTAGGTGCAGCTCTCTATAAGACCCCAGGCAGGTCCTTTATTCCTATAGTAAGTTTCGTGTCCTATTCTAGTCATTGGTATTGTCGCCACATGTATTTAGTAATGAAAAATCCTATATTTATGTCAGTTCCCATTAGCGCGGTGTTAGGTGGAGTTTTTAACACACGTGGTGGCAATCCAACGACTGGAAGAGGAAAAGAAACAAACTTTTGGAATAAAGAATCTCGTAAAAACAGTACTGGCCCACTTATCAGATCCTGTAAGAAGACATAAGATTTAATCTACACAAATCTTACTGATTAAAATTGCAACGAGTGTTTAATAATGCCCAAGACATGAGGTCCACATAGTTTAGCCAACACCTAGGGCTACTAATGGTAAATATAACACAATAGAGGTTTGACCAAAACTGAATTAGATGAGCTATTAAGACGGATTAGAATATTGGTGAGTTTAAAACTTGATAAAGATACTTTGATAAATTATTAACATATAGTGATCTCCGGAAGTGGGTGCATATAGCTGGCTCAAAATAAGCAGAAAGGCTTTTTTGGAAGTAAAATAGAGTTATTTGAGTATTAATCGTAACACTGAGAGAGCAAGACAATGGGGTAAGAAGATCTTCATGTAATTTTGATATGACTGCATTATCTAACAAATGAACATTACCCACTAAATTTTCCAAGCAGGACCAACAGATTATCTTCTAGACAAAGGAATAAATAAGCAAGTGGGAAAAGTAAGATGGCTTGCACCTATCATCTTACCAAAATTCTTTTTTTCTTAAAAATGAGGATTTCCTTTCTTACAAATTCAGGTGCTATCACAACAGGAATATTCTTGCGGACCAAAGTTTCAATGCAAAATATAGTTGTCAACCTTCTCCTTTAATAACAATAAGGGACAATTCAAATAGATGAACATATCATTTCAAGCTCAATATTTTATACTATCATTTTAAGGTCAGTTTTCTTTACTTGTTCCACTTGTGCTTGAAAGATCAGGCAGAAACACTTAAGAAGTTCAAAGGCTAGAGTATCAAACTACACACACACATATATAATGTCTGGTTCTTCATGCTAGAATTGTCTGGGAGGGATTTGGGGGTGCTTTTGCAGTTTAGGAATTGAGCAGTAAGAAACCTTAATTTGTTGAAAGGGTCCATGATACTAATATCCAGATCAGATTTTCAAACTGTTCCTTACTTGAAAAGAGCTTGTCATGTATGTAGGTTAGACTAAAGCTAAAGTTTGGTTTTTTTTTAATATATAATTTAAATTTCCATTTCCAAATTATGGGCAAGTGGGATAGTTTAGTATGTTTGGGTGAGGGTAAATGTGATTGGGGACTCCTCCACAATTCGTTTTTTGAATATCTGACAAGACTTTGAAGATAACCAGCTGATACAAGGAAACCGAAGAATTTACCGTAACCATAATTACCCTTATTACAAGTACTTATTCACATGAATATCCACGGCAGTCAAAAGTGTTCAAAGTTCAGGAATAAGAAAAAAGTATTAAAAATGATAAAATAATTAAGGTAAAACGTAGCCACTATAGCATGGAATTCCATTGATGCAGGAAATCTATGAAACCATACTTCAATAAGAATAAATAGCAATTTCAAAAAAAAAAAAAAAAAAAGGTTGAGAGTGGACGTACTCATTTAAGATTGAAAGGATATTAGCTCGAGCTTGAAAAAATAGATTGATGTTCTCATGAATCTGCAAATCAAGAAAAGCAAATATGATGCCAATCATTGCTAGGAAGAAGTTTCCTGCCATGCTGTGTATAAACTGATTCAAGCAAGCTCTTGCAACTAGTAAAACAATGTTCAAACCAAAAATTAATAATCCCGATACTCCCACTTAGAATGATTCTGTATTTTCTTAGAATATAATATTCTAATTATTCATCTAAATAGTTCAAAGCCAAAAACAAACCCCATTTCCAAACTGCTCATTGGGAAATGACAAAAAAGAAAGAAACAACACTTAGAATGATTCTGTATTTTCTTAGAATATAATATTCTAATTATTCATCTAAATAGTTCAAAGCCAAAAACAAACCCCATTTCCAAACTGCTCATTCGGAAATGACAAAAAAGAAAGAACCAATAAGCATATTCCCATCCACAATGTTAATCACACCAAAAGCAAGAAGGTTTTCTGGTTATTATGGGTCCCAGCATATAGCACCGGCCATTATTCTTATCCACATAATTTAACATCACCTCACACAAGAGTGAAGCCATTCATTCAATGGCTAAAAGCCATCAAGCTGATGGAGTGAAAAGGGGTAACTCTCAAACAATAGGAACTGATATTATAAAGTAGCAAAAATTGCAAGATGCAATTCTGCCCAAGCCAAACAGCCGAAATAATAATCCCAGATTTTTTTATAACCCTAGTCATCTCCAAGATGTTAATATTTATACCTGCTAAAGAGGCCCATGGGCTCACAAAACATAGACCCAAACCAACATAATAGAAATAACTTATTAAAATAAGTATCAATATTAAAAATACTGATTAAGCCTTCTTGAGACGCTGGGTATATATGATTAAACCGGGACTGCTAACACAAGCAAACAGCCCAAATGAGTTATACCCCCTAAACCAGTCCTTGTGATATCCATCAACAAATGAAGAAGGAAAAAAATCTTATCATTATAATTGATGAACTTAGTGAAAGAGAGACCATACTGAGAGTTGGAATCTTAAATACTGAAGTAGCAAGTACCTTGCAAGCAGAAAAGTTGGCAGAAATTTGATCCAAGGCCTGAGCATTATGCTCAAGAAGCTGTCCAGCAGCACCACCAATAACTGACATTCACAAATTCAAAAGTGCTCACTTTATGAACAAGGAAGTATCCACTAAGAAAAATTAGTGCAACAAAACCGGAAGCATCAATTGCCATCAGATATACTTATAGGGCAGAGTTCATCTCTTAAACTGAAATTCAATACACCATATAGCTGTCATACAGTACTTGCGGTGACATGACATTAAGATTTTGGCAAGAAATTTATTTCTCTAATAATTAGAACTCTGAAGTAGTACCTTAACTTAATTTGTGTTAAAAAAAATAAATAATACCACGTACTTGAACATGAATTCAAGGCCAAATTCAATATCAAGATTTACAAAAGCAAGTTCTTCACAGGTTTTACTGTCAAAAAAACATTGTATATGAATTTGTTAGCTTAAAAAAAACAGTTGACCTGCAAATGGTTAACTTATGAAAAGTGAATCTCAAGATGAAACATGAAATAAAAACCACAAAGTAAAGTAAAGTAGGTTCAACTGCACATCAGACCCACTATTATAATATAGATAGGGACAAATAGCTTTCTACATTTTATTGCCCTAATATACTGATGTAGAGATACAGTGTTGCCAATTTATTTGACTTATTGAAAAGATATATATGAATGGTAACTCACATGTTGCTTTGTCTTAGAAAAGTTAAAATGAGCAACCTGGTCTGAAAAGGTTAATTGTCTAGCTAGCATGATGTTATAAAATTAAAAACAATTTTAGAAAATAAATATATAAAATTAATAGAGAAACACTCAGTGCATATTGCACATCAACTTTAAAAGCATCCAATGGTCCGAGTGGTAAACCAGCTCTGGAAAATAAGACAATTAGCGGGTGAATATTGCTAATGCGGTCCTTTCATTGTTAGATGAGTAAGTGAAAGGTAAGAGCAGAGGCTGACATTTGTATGAGATTCCATCATCATCATCATCCATTGATATCATTGACTGAACATATGGAGGGCCACCATTCGAGCGATTTGCTACTTGTGAAGATTTTGGCAATGAATCCGTAACTTTTTCCTGAAAATCACGAGGAGAAATAGAGGCTATGAGGTCAAAATATTAAAGAGGTGAGAGTTATCCAAAGCAAGAATTACATAGATACTTGTAAAAATCAATTTCACTTAGCTTAAAATATTTTTTCAAATTCAAAAGCCATAAGAAAACCAGTTTGAGCAAAAGCACTTCAGCCCAGCACTGTGTTATCGGGAGGTTTTGCACTTATGTTTTGTCTGTTTACTTATCTCTTGATATACAGATTGATAGAAAGATAATGCCATTTGAGTATCTTATGGAAATCATCAACCCAGTCTAAACATGACAGCAGATTATCATTAGCTCAAGCCATTTCTAGCTAAAAATCAAGCAAGACCTGGAGCAGCCAAATGGACCAACACTCCAAACTGACATATTTTAGAAATTCGACTGCAACTACAGATAAAAATAAAGAGAAGGATTGGGTGGGGGGGAAGAGAGAGAAGCCTTTATTTCTGTATCAAAAAAGTCATGATGTGCTTGAGTTCATATTTACTAACCATCCATTACAAGCCAATATATTGTTTAAGAAACCTCATACAAAGCGGATACTTTTTATGGAGGACAAGAACTTGGGTATGTAATTGCAACTTCAATAAACTGATTTAGTGGCTAATTATCAAGATCACGTCAAAGCAAAGACACTCATTATTAAAAAAAAAAACTCAAACAAAACGGGGTTTCTGTTTGGGGTTGGATAGAAGATTGAATAGATGAAGACAATTTGGAAGATCATTTCATGAAATATTTTGTCGTACCTTTTTGTCTTTATTTTTCCTAGACGAATTATTATCATCTTTCCTTCTTTTGCCATTGTCCTTCTTCTGCAGGACAGTAAACAGTAAACCATTAAGGTAACGATTGCCAGAATTAGCAGTAACAAGAATCAGTTCTGTCACGCTTGTCTCCTCTATTGTTACACTCTTCTTCTTGGTGTCTACCATTATCATATATTACATAGAAAAACTGAACAACGGAGCTCTAAACCATTGTTATCTATATGCATTTTGTATTTCCTGTTCCAAGAAGACCCTTTAATCTCATAAATCAATGGCACTTAAAAGTAAAAAAACAGTCACCCGTTTCAATAATTGCAAAAACTGATCATCCAAGCTGACATTAACTACAACTTATTACTATTTCCCTAGGCACTAAACTCAACATCATAACCTTTTCTAGACATCCCCTTTTAACTTATGGGAAGAGTGCTTATCTGTGTTCTTTGACTTCTTCAAGAGAAGACAAGACTCTCAAGACAACTGCATGATATATTGATATTACAGAATCTTGATCACTATTACAAAAATGCTGTTATATTTATTCAGGACAAACTTTATGTTCTTCAAAAAAACTATTTCATTGAAATAACTCAAAATCCAAACAAGTGGAGGCAAAAAAATATGTTACTCGCTACATAGAAATATTAAACTTTTTTGTCATATAAATATCATATTAAATGATGGCTTCTTGTGTCAGAAAATCATTATGGCCACCCTAACAAAGTTCTACATTTTTATCCACATCGTAGAAATCTTGTATGGAAAATATATCCAATATGGCCTTTATTTGATTTTTCCCCCTTCTCCAATTCTAAAGTAGAAATATTTAACGGAACAACAAATTTGATATACAAGGACAGAGTTTCAAAATCATTTATTTTCAAGCCCAAACTAGATTTCCATTAAGATTGGTATTTGGAAGTAAATTGGAAGATTGCTATCTCCCATTCTGTTGCATGCATATTTCAGTGCAATGAGTTTATCCTAGAAACTTTGACAGCAAAACATAAAAAATTGATAAAGAGAAATTGACAGAAACAATATCTCACACTCATCCATCTGCAACGTAATGCAACATCTCGAACTGTCTTATCCTTTAAAGCTTGAGCAATTTTAGCATAACGGATAAGGGTGGCTTCCAAAGCATATCTGCCAAAAGGGTCAACGATTAAGTAAAGGATACACAAGACCAATGCATGTCAAGACATAGCTGCAACACTATAAAAATTGGCAGTAAATATATCCAAAATAATAAAGAAAATTCAGTGTGTATAAGGTTAAACAAAAGGAGTCACTGCAGCCTTGCCCAAGTTGGTAAGATTGAGGGCCAATGATGAGAAGTCTGGGATCAAGTCCCATCGGTTTTACTCTAGCAGGTAGTTCTTTTACTACTATTTAATGTTGGAATTTGAGATTTGTGACTGAAACTCGCAGGATTTAAGGTGGTGTTTGGTAGGAGTCTAAATGAAAAATGGGGAACTGAAAACATTGTAGAAACTTTAATTTATCGAACTTGATACAGTGATGGGATTTGGTTTCATGGTAAAAATAAGTCAAGCTTGAAAAAAGTTTAAACAACACCTAGACAAACTTTACTTCTTCTTTTTTACTATTGCAAACAATTACAAATCTTACAGCATGCTCTGCTACTCTCAATGAAACAAACTCAAAAGAGCTTTAGCAATTAATTTTATATAGAGCCTCCGGAGATGAAGCTTGTTTCACGACAATTTCATTTGCCAAATCAACAACTTAATATGGGCTTCGTGATAAATGCTTTCACAAAATGTCAAATATTTAGTTTAAAAAAAAAAAAAAAACATTCTAGTAACTACCCCATACATTTGTAGGAATGAATCTCAATCTCATTGCTCTTAAACAAGCTTCAATAATTGTGACTTAATAAAAAAAGTGCATCCAATTACATATCTGCAATCATTCATCACTGCATAAATAATTTTCAAGTCCATAACATCATTTAATTAGACAACAATAGATAATCCAAAAAATTATCAGGAAAAATAAAATACAAGAGATTTTTGTTCTTTATATTTATTTAAAGAGGAGAAAATTTCCATACTCACAGCCCAAATCAAGAAAATTTTGATGTCAACAACAATAATTCAAAAGATAATCCAATAGCCAAATCCCACACACAAAAAACACATAGTACATGTTCTTTCATGTCAAACACAGAGCAACGACATAAAATATGCAAAATTCAACAAACAAAATCAAACGAGAATGAATGAGAAGATAAATAATCAGAAGCTAACTTTGCCAGCAAATCTTCCAAAGTGGACTGTTCCTCGGGCGTCCATTTAAGTGATATCCCCGGATTATGGCGGAGACCTCCGGTACTCGGCTCCACCACCGAATTCTCCGTCGCAGATAGACCTCCGCCGCCACTCGCATTCTCTTTTCCGCCGCCGTTGCTATTACCGCTAGTGCCGCCGTTGCTATGACCCGCTGCTGTAGGGTTGGCACTCGCAGCCATCACAATACAACACCGAAATTCACGAAACTAGGCAACGAACGAAGTTCGAATTCAATTCGGCTTCTGTAAAATTGAATCGAATTTGGATAAAATCCAAAAGGGTTCACGGAAAAACGACTGAATTTAATATAATATAATTTTGGAAAAAGTATCACAATCAGATAAGCATGGAGGACGTGAGATTCCGTTCGGATCGGCGGTTGAGCTTTCACTTTTATATATAAATATTGAAATATTTATATTAACAATATATACATCACTCGTGAAAAAAGGAATCTTTTGAGATTAGACGGTTCCTAAAAGCTTTTATAACAAGGCTGGTGAAAAAAAAACATCAAAACTAAAAAAGAGAAAAATAAATAAATTATATATATACACATATATGCACAGCAAATACATTTATCCACCGTATGTATATGTATGGATCTATATATGGGTTGGATCTTTGCTCACAATAAAAACAATAGCTATGTAATAAAAAATCTTTGTGAGTGCCGATGCATATTTAAATCTGATACTTGTAAACAAAATAATATTTTTAAGAAAAAAATATAATATATTTTTAAATTATTTAAAAAATATTATTTTTAATATGCATGTTTATATTAATTATGGTTTTTATTTTTATGTTTAAGATAGATTATAAAAAAAATAAAAATCTTACTCTTATATGGTAAATATTCGGATGTTGCTTTTTTAATAAACAACATAATATCTTATGTTATTTAAAATGTTTGATAGTAAATATTTTGTAAAAACATTAATATCTAAATCAATAAGTATTAATTAAAATATTTAAATATCCAATATTGTAAAATAAAAAAGTAACATCCTTCACATAATTTATATATATATGTAACTAATGAATAATGACAATTATATGATAATTATATCTTTTTTTGTTATTCAAATCAAATTTAATTAATAAGCACTCCTTAATAAATAAGAGATTTACTATGTACTACATATTAACTATTAATTATCAAATTTTAAAAAAAAAGAATAAGATGATCACTGTTAATACTTAATAGCCATGAATTAATAATTTCATATAAAATATTAAATAAATTTATTTTAATATAAATAACAACATAAAAATTAAGGATAATATATTTTTTTAATTGAATAATAAAATTAATATGCTATTTGACATATTTGGGGTGTATATTAGTATTTTAGGTAGATTATATTTATCCCGTCTCTTAAGTAAAAAAAAGAAAAGAATTTTGAAGTAGAAGTCAATTATTTATGAATTACAATTATAGTGTCAAACATAGTATTCAACTACAATTACTAACCATAGTTAAATTTCTTATAAATATTTTATTAACAACCTAATGTACAAAATTATTAGTTTGGTGAAAAAGCCGTAAGTCTAATTGGGGTGTGGCGGCCCATAGTGGGAGTTGATTAGGGCCCACCTACCGCTTTGCCACCGCGTTCATGTCTCATGGAACTCATGGAGTAATTGGAGGGCGAATTAGTCAATTCATCTTCAGAAATTTCTTGGGCCTTTCAAGGAAGAAAATATTGCAGATAAACAATCGCCACTGTTTTTCTGATCAATTTCGTCGCCCCCACCCCCGGTCTCTCTCTCTCTCTCTCCATTTCATTCTCTCTCTAGGGTTCAAGGACCCTTTCCGATATGGAGAACAACGGCCAACCGTCAGGTATGTTCTGCCAAATTCCCAATGAATTTGATTAGCTGTAGCTGTTATATCTTCGAATTTTGTGGATTTTGGGAGTAGTTGTTTTATTTACGGAGTTTGATTGATGTTTTCATTTGTTAGGATTAGCTATTGATTGTTCTACGAGTAATTTTTCTTAATTTATGTTTTAGATTTGAATTCGATGTATTAAGATGTATTCTACAGTTTTCCTTTTCTATCGAGCTTATTGCCCAGTTGCTAAGGTCATTTTTCAGTTCATTAGTTCGATTACATATTATGTATCCATTTCATTTTTATCTTTCTTTTGTTCAGAATATATTCCCCCCCCCCCCCTCCACCCAATTCCTTCCAGTTTTGGATCATGATTTCTTGTAGTTTTGGCAGTAACACGAGGATAAAAGAATATAGTTTTTTAATGGGACCTTTCTAAAAAATGCTTGCTCGTAATGTATTAATCTTGTCCACCGCTGTTGTTATTTGGGCTGTGGATCAAAAAAACAGAGTTCTTGTTATTTGTAATAGTTATAATTGTAAACCAACTGTTATAATGTGCTAAATTCCGGTGCAGCTAGTGGTCCTCCACCAAAACCATGGGAAAGAGCTGGGTCTTCTACTTCTGGACCTGCACCGTTTAAGCCACCCTCTGCTGGAAACACAAGTGATGTTGTAGAATCTTCTGGAATGGCTCAACCTGGTGAAGTTGTTTCAACTAATACAACAACTGTCAATAGGAATACACTTGGGAGGCCTGTCCCAGCAAGGCCGTGGGAACAACAGACATATGGAAGTACCTATGGAGGTTTGATGACTTTTTTCTTTCTTTTCTTTTCCCCTCTAGTGAGTAGGAACGTTGTGCTCAGATTTTACTGTCTTGTATTAATATCATCGCATTATTGGCACTTATCTAATTGGAAAATCACAAGAATACAATACAATGAATTATTGATGATGCTTGGCCCAGCGAAGGGCATGGCTACGATGTTCACTAATATCTTCTGCAATTGTGGAGGAGGATATGCTTTTAGTTGAGGCCCTGGTATTTTCATAAAATATTCAGCTATTGTGAACGCAAACATGTATTTGAGAAGATAGATAAACTTCTTTTGTACAGTATAATTGCTGAAATCGAATATAGAATAGAGAACAGCATGATATATGCACATATATATAAAGTTCCAACATGATTATGCATCTGGAAATTTCCACATGATTATGTATCTGGAATGCTGTCGATGGCTAACTTAAACATTGTCCTTGGTTTGTTATTTCAGGTTATGGATCGGGTCTAAATTATAACTCTGGATATGGAAGCGGAACCTTGGGTTCGTCATATGGGGGAGTTGGATCATATGGCGGTGGTATGTATGGGAATAGCATGTATAGAGGAGGTTATAGTGGAATGTATGGTGGTGGGCTTGGAGGTGGGCTTGGAGGTGGAATGTATGGTGGTGGGCTTGGAGGTGGGCTTGGAGGTGGAATGTATGGTGGTGGACTTGGAGGTCCAATGGGAGGATACGGAATGGGCATGGGAGGAGGACCTTTTGGTGAACAGGATCCAAACAATCCCTATGGACCTCCTTCTTCTCCACCAAGTTTTTGGGTTTCTCTAATGCGAGTGGTGAGCTAAAGACTCCCCTACCTCTCTCTCTCTCTCTCTCTCTCTCTCTCTCTCTCACACACACACACACACACACATCAGGACATTTTATTCAATTTGTTTGGCAATTGCCACAGATGCAAGGCGTGGTAACTTTTTTTGGAAGGATTGCAATCTTGATCGACCAGAACACACAAGCATTCCATATGTTTATGAGTGCCCTTCTTCAGGTATTCATTCACTTATTCAATTCTGAATAGTAAAGCGTTCTACTCTGTTCTAACGCCATTCTGTTCTCATGCATTTAACAATTGGATGTTTCTGCAGCTATTTGATAGGTCTGGGATGCTATATGGAGAGCTTGCCAGATTTGTTCTTAGACTGTTGGGAATCAGAACAAAGCCAAAGAAGGTTCATCCTCCTGGCATGGAAGGTCTACCTGGACAAGCTCCAGGAAATCAAAACTTCATCGAGGGTCCAAAGGCTGCTCCTAGTGGTGCGTGGGATAGTGTATGGGGTGATTCAAGGTAAACTATCGAGGTTCTTCACCACATTCTAGCATAGATGAGAATGGGCTCTACTAAGCCTGTATCAAAAGGTGCAGGTATGAAAGAAAAAGAGGATGATGTCTGCCTGAGAAACCCCCCCACCCCCACCCCCCCATTACAATAACTGTAATCTGTGTAATAAATCCCCTACCCCACCCCCCAACGACAGAAGCTTAATGATCGGTTACATAGATGAACATGTATTTCCATTTCAAAAGGTTGGAGAAACCTTGTTGAATTATAGGACAATACTGGATGTAAAATGTATTAATACGTTTTTTGCGCAAGTGTAGGTATTGTGTAATTGCACAATAATATAATCATATTGAATGAAATTGGGTTTTGAGCATTAATTTGTGACAAAATGAGTACTAATATTAAGATGTTTTATACATTTTATATTTATAGAATTTTTTTATTTGTTGATTTAATTTATTCAATCGTATATAATATGTTTGTGAAAAGATTAACTAATTTTTTACTTTGATTAAATTAAATAAGATATAAACACATTTTTTAGATAAAAAATATTTTGAAATAATATAATTGGAGCAATAAATTTAATTTTTTTTTATTAAATTAAACAAGATATAAACAAATTTTTTAGATAATTTTTTTTTTGAAATAATATAGTTGGAGCAATAAATTTAGTTGCCGTAATGATGAACTTGTATGAAAAAGGGAATTTAGGTTTTACTATTTGATCAACTTCGAGTGCTCAATTAGATTTACATGTGTGCATTCAGCACGTATTTTGATACAAATAATTTTCGTACTGTTGTGCAATTAACAACACTTTGTCGCAATATTTCTGACAATCGAAGTCACAATATGTCACTATTATTTCTCAGCAGGGCTTCTTTTTTACCCAAAATTAAAATTTAAAAAAAAAATAAGAAAAATAATAATAAGAAAAGATGATTGTTCCAATAATTTGTCATATATTCAGAAAGAATCAAATGTCACATTCTAAAAATAAGTCTATTTTTTCAAGGCCCTGCTACTTAGAAGGCTGGAGGACCCAAATTAGGTGCAATGCACATTACCTCTTCATCTAATATTTGCACATCGCCTCTCAAAAGCCTGAACGTCTCGAAGGCACTCCAGCTAACTCGACGCCCTCGACCCAAGTACAGCTTCTTGAGCCGTCTGCATCCCTCTCGTATAGCCTGCAATCCTCCATCGCCGAAATTCCTGCACCGATTCACATGCAATCGTTCCAAGTTCGAGCAGTTCAGACCGATCGTCTCCCACCCTACTACACTAACTTCATGGCAAAGAGCCAAGTTCCACTCCTCAAGAAATGGACATCCCTGTGCAATTTTCACTACGGCATCATCGCTGATGGTTCTACAAAGCCGGAAGTTGAGTATTTTTAGTTTAGAAATGACTTCCATATTTAATGTTGCGAATCCATGCCCACGAATGGACCAGCTAAGATTGGATATGTTTAGGTATTCCAGCCCACCTCCACTGAAAATGGCCCTTATCCCTTCTGGTTCAAGCTTGCAAGAATCGGCTTCTAAGTAGGCTAAAGTGCAGGAACACCCTTGAAAGCCGGTCCCAGTTACGCTTCTGCAATGAGATATGTTGATACCTAGAAGATGAGGGCAGTTTTGGGAAAGAGCCCGTATTCCACGATCAGAGATAAAAGAGCAGTATGAGAGATTTATGTCTTTTAGAGATGAGCAATGTTCAGACAAGATTTCTAGACCAGTATCGGTTATGTTGCATCTGTACAGACTAAGGTTTGTCAGAAAAGGACTAGCCTTGGCAACAATGGAAAGGCCGTGATCTGTAATAGCAAAACAGCAATCTAGAAGCAAGGTTTGCAGCTTTGTCCCGTAATTAATCAACAGGGATAAGCCTGAATCTGGGAGCTCGGTGCAACCAGATAAAGACAGTGAGTGCAGATGTGGATAGCGATTGAGCAATTTACGCAAATGGAAGGCACTTATGCTGGTTGAAGGCTGAGTAAGTGAGATGTGACTCAGTAGTTTGAGCGAGCATTGGAGCTGTAAAGATCTACGGCTTGAATTCTGAATATGAAGCCAACGACGACAAGTTAATCCGAATGACTCACGGTCAGAACTAGAGCCGAGCCTTTGAAAAATAAAATATAAGCAATCATCGGGAAGTTGCAGGATAGATGTAGATGGGTTTGTTGGGCCAATCTCCATCGTGATAAACTAGCGATCTTCAGAAGGTTGTAAAGCTCGGATTTTCACAACGACTTTCTTGTAAGATGAGCCAGATGAGGTTGGTGAGTCAAGACCACAAAGAGCAGTTGAGTCTCCATATCCATAACCAATGAGAACTCCACAATTGCGGCAGAGGAGTTTGGATTTTGAACGGTGTGCTCCCCAAGATATAGGAAGGCAGTTCACTTTATCAACTTGAGTGAATCGGCTAGGATCGATGGAAAGAAAAGAGATCAAGCCCTTGTTAATGGACGTGCTATATTTGGAGCCAATGCGGATGTTACACGATTGGAAGAAGTTAAGTTCAGATGATATCCACAAGAACCACAGCTGTAAAAAAGAAGAAAAAAAATGAACTTGTGTAAATGTAAATGCTATGATAGTGTGACATATTGAGCAAGCTAGAGGTAAAAGATTATGAAGAAACTTCTGTACTACAATTGAGTCATAATATTACCAAGGAAAAAGTTAAGCTAACATGTATCCTTCAACTTGAAAAATGCCAGAGCACAGGTCGGCACCAGCTCATAGCTCAACAAAATGATATTCCTTGATTGTCTAGCTTTTGTTTCGATTTCGCATTCACTTTTTTATTTTGTTTTCTTTATTCCTTTCTTGATTTATTGCTTCCATAATAACAAGTTGATGAGACCCTAATAAGAGGAATATGAGCATGTTGTGCTAGTGTAGCCTTCCACTCAAACAATGACTCAGCCTTTGCACAGACCGTCTATCTTTTAATGCTTTTTAAAGTTGTTTCTCAACCAATATATTCTTCACCGCCACAGGCATAAAGCATGAGCCAAAATGACTATAATGGATACCTTCGACAAATCACTCTGTAATATATCACCTACTTCATAGATGGAGGCATAGAGACTGAAAAGTACAGATATGTTCTTTAGATTTCTTCACCATACTCTTAAGGCTGCGTTTCAATTCATGGATTTGAGCAATGGATTTAAAAAACTAGGTAATAATCCATTGATGGTGTTTGGCTGCATCCTTTTGAAGATGAATTCGAAATGCATGCTCTTATTTCGAGTGATTTTGGTGCATTCGCATCCACTCCATATGAAGTCATTTAGAATGCTTCCCTCAAATCCTCTCCGATCAAATCCCTGAATCCAAACACAACCTTAATATCTATACGAAGACCTCCATAGCCACAGCAATATACTGCAAAGTTCTTCTCCCTGAATTATTAAATTTTTTTCTCTTATTCTATATTTTTCTATGATTCTCCTGGATGCAGTTTCAATATTTACATCACAAAAATCACAATCAACACAAATTCCACTTCTTCTCAAAACCCATAAAAAATGAAAAAGCCACGATGTTAATTCAACCACGTAAACACGCAAAAAGAGTTCATGAATTCCAATTAAAAAAAAAGACTCTTCATCCCCATGATTGTAATTCAAAACCCAACGAAAGCCATAAAGAAGAAAATCTACAATCAAAAGCAGAAACAAGATAATTACAGGAACACCGAAAAACGAGAAAACTTGTAGGGTGAAAATTAAGAAATTTGGAAGAAATTTTAACCTGTATGAGACATCAGCCTGGGACATTGCTTGATTGGATAATCAAACATAAGTTTCGTCCGATCCCATTCGAACGCTTGCAGAAGACAACCTTTGTGCTCAAGTTTCTTAATCCAATTGTCTGAAGATATTAACGATAAGCCGCAGGTGACAATTGAAAGTCCGTTTCGGCTAGGAGTAGTAGTTGATTACGAAACAGTGAAGATGATACGCTTTTGCTGAATTTTCTTGGGATTTCCTAAAGTCGTTGTTGACTTTTTTGTGTGTGTTTGTGTGGTTGAAGGACTCCCCCCCTCTCTCTCTCTCTCTCTCAAAAAAAAAAATGTAAGAGTTGGACTTTGTAATTGACTATTGTACGCACTACAATATGTTAGTATTATATTTTTCAAATTATTTTAATTTATAATTAAAATAATTTTATTTTAAATATTAATCAAAATAATATTATTTTATGATCACAACAGAATATATCGTTGTGCTCTATATAAAATAAATAAAGAAGATTATGATGTTGCCACACAATCACATCTATTCACCTTAACAATCTTTTAACTTTCTATACTATTTAAAAAATTATGATAATTTTTGTTCTGTCTTCATAATTGTGTATTTTTCTTTATATTTTATTTTTTTTACTAAAATTTCAAAACTCAATTCACTTTTTTGTTTTAATTTTATTGTTAATATATAATATATTAAATTATTTTATTTTTCTTAATTTTTAATTTGACACAATCTTTTCATTCTTGATCCATGCCCGAAAGGAAAACTACACCCAATTCGACCGCCGCTGGATGCTCTGTTTTGCCGCTGCTGTTCCCCGTCTCTATTTTAGCAAGTAAGATCTCTCTCTCTCTCTCTCTCTCTCTCTCTCTCTCTCTCATATAGTAATGGGTGATTCTGTTTCTTGAAGAAATGAGGACAGATCATTGATTCATAGCGAAGGAATGGGGTGTATGTGTTTACATTCAACTAAAACTTCTATCGTGCCTAGTCACCATGCCCCGTGGCTTCGTATATAACCTCATGTTGATTGAGCTACGTGTTGAAGTTGCAATTCAGAAGTTGCAGACGTAGTAGGATAAAAAATTTTGACTAACTATGTTTTCGTATATCGATGCATGCTTGGACTTTGTGTCTCATCACAATTGAAAAGGAAAAATGGAACGATGTATACAAAACATGTTTTTCAAGTTTTCAGATGGACTTGATGTACTTAAGTGTTTTGTTTTAAGAAGAATACTGTTGTATCGAACCTTGAGAACTGTTTTAACTTGCATTTCTGGAGAATTCTCAGGTATTCTTTTTCAAGTTTCTTAAGGTTTTTCTCACCAGTTTTTTTATACCTTAATCCCACCGACACCCTATATAAGCCTACATCAATCAGCCAACATAGCCCCTAATGATCTGACCTCCAAAATGTGGCCTGAAATGATGCTGCTCCTTCTGCAATGCATGCGGCTGAGCGTTCTTCACACTTTTTCCGGAGGCCCAAAGTCAGTGAAACAGAGCCCAGCCTGCCCAATTTGTTTCCACTCCGGTGAGAAGGCACCTTGATGTACTTAAGTTTGATGTAGATAAGTTGGTGCATATTATTTGTATATGACATGCTTGCTGATGTGATTGGCTGAATGTGTACAAAGTGTAAGTTATTATTAATGGCCCATATTAATTGTGGCCTATATGTAAGATATTTATGGTCCATAGTTTCATATGGTTTAATATATATTTATTCATCACACGTTGATAGACCGTGTGAATTACAGTTTTTACATGAGCAGTTTCTTGAGAAAAAAGGAAACTACTCCTTTCTCTGCCCATAAAAGTATCACAGATAATTCATTATCACTATCAAGAAAGAATACCATCTGGATATTACGTAAGGGGCTAAGGGAGAGAAGAAATCAAATAACTTCTTCATCAACAAATCAATGGCCGCACAAGGTTAGTATTTTACAATTAAGTTTTGTATGATTCTGAATGTGAGAAACATGTATTTTAAGATCCATGTATTATTTAGATTTAAGTTTAAAGATCATGTTATTGTGTATGTAGTTAATCTTTTTACATGTGGTATCAGAGCCATGGTTATTAAATTCATGTTTTTTCGTTCAAACTTAATAATTCATGAACCCTAAATTTAATTGAGGAATATTTTTATGAATTACTGTTCACGGATTACTGTTCACAATTACTGTTCACGAAAATTATTGTTCACGAAAAAGTTACTGTTGACGAGATTGGGGTTTATGCTCATGTTTTACACCTCATGATTGGACGTATTATATGTGATATATGATTATATATTGTATTTTAATCATAAATTGTTGAGGATTTAGTTTTCATTAACTATAAGGTAAATTATATAATTAGATTTATATAATGTTGGTCTGTTAATCACCAAAGTGGTCTGACTATTTTTAATAAATCAAAATTATATGATTAATATTTTGATTACTCATATATATGTGATGCTTGAGATTTGATTAGTCTTGATAATTATGGGTATTCAAAATTTCATGGTTATAAGATATTTACAGATCACCCAAAGGTCGATCATTTAGTCTTATAAATTATGAAAATAATAGTAATAATTGATATTTTATTATGGGTTATTTTGTATATCCAAAGATAGCAAAATAATTTAGAAAGAAAAATATCAAATTATTAATTATTTGAATTTACAAAGCATCATTATGATTATGTTTGTATGTTAATGTATCACCCAAAGGAGATCATTAATATACACTTAATGTTTTTCGATCCTGAATCTGCTTTATTCAAAGTATTAATATGTATTAATTATATTATTCCTGCAGTACCTGTTCCAGTCACTCTTCATTCACTTGCTTCATCTGTTACGATATTTAATGGTCTAAACTTCGATAAATGGTCTGAACAGATCCATTTTCACCTTGGTGTTTTGGATCTTGATTCAGCACTTGAAGTTGATAAGCCTGTTATTAATGAAAATAGCTGCGATGATGAAAAATTTGCCCATGATGCTTGGGTAAAATCGAACAAACTGAGCCTTATGTTTATGCGAATGAGCGTAGCTGACAACATCAAGTCTACCATTCCTAAAACTGAAAGTGCTAAAGAATATTTAGTATCTGTGAAAGAATGTTCTCAAACTGCTGATAAGTCCGCTGCTGGGACATTGATGGCTACTTTAACCACCATAAAGTTTGATGGTTCTCGTAGCATGCATGAACATGTCATTGAAATGACAAACACTGCAGCAAGACTTAAGTTATTGGGAATGACAGTAGATGATAACTTTCTAGTGCAGTTTATCTTAAACTCACTACCCTCTGAGTATGGTCCTTTCCAAATGAACTATAACACCATGAAAGACAAATGGAATGTGAATGAACTTCACGGAATGTTAGTTCAGGAGGAAACGAGACTTAAGAATCAGGGAACTCATGCTGTTCATCTCGCAATGAATCAAGGGGCTAGAAAAAAAGCTGGAAAGAAGAAAGGAAAGAGCAAGCAAGCACCAAATAATGTAAATGAGTCATCTGCTCAAATCAAGAAAAAGGAACACGATAATCTAAAGTGCAGATTTTGCAATAAGCCTGGACACTTTCAAAAGGATTGTCAGAAACGTAAAGATTGGTTCGAAAAGAGAGGTATACTTAATGTTTTAGTATGTCATGAATCAAACTTAGTTGAAGTTCCTTATAATACTTGGTGGCTTGATTCTGGCTGTACCACTCATGTTTCCAATACGATGCAGGGATTCCTTACAACCCGAACCACAAACCTAAATGAAAACTTTGTTGTCATGGGGAATCGAGTCAAAGCACCAGTACAAGCCATGGGAACTTATCGTTTAATTTTAGATACTGGACATTATTTAGATTTGTTTGAAACTATTTATGTACCTTCAGTTTCTCGCAATTTAGTTTCTCTTTCTAAACTTGATTCTGTTGGATATTGCTTTAAGTTTGGTAATGGATGTTTTAGTTTGCTTAAACAAAATCGTCTTGTCAGTTCTGGTATTCTGTCTGATGGCTTGTATCGTTTTAAACTCGATCATCTTTTTGCTGAGACCCTTATGACTTTGCATTATAATGTTGGAACTAAACGTGGTTTAGTCGATGAAAGTTCTGCTTACTTGTGGCATAAACGTTTGGGGCATATCTCCAAAGAAAGACTACAAAGATTAGTAAAGAATGAAATCCTTCGTGAGTTGGATTTTACTGATCTTGGTATTTGTGTGGATTGTATTAAAGGAAAACAAACAAAACACACAAAGAAAAGAGCAACAAGAAGTACACAACTTCTTGAAATAATACACACCGATATTTGTGGGCCTTTTGATGTGCTTTCCTTTGGGAAGGAAATATACTTCATTACCTTTATCGATGATTTTTCACGTTATGGATATCTCTATCTATTACAAGAAAAATCTCATTATGTAAATGCTTTAGAAGTGTTTATAGAAGAGGTTGAAAGACAATTGGATAGAAAGGTGAAAATCATTAGGTCTGATAGAGGTGGTGAATTTTATGGAAAATATGATGAATCAGGGCAATGCCCAGGCCCATTCGCTAAATTCCTTGAAAAGCGTGGCATTTGTGCTCAATACACTATGCCATGTACACCACAACAAAATGGTGTAGCAGAAAGACGTAATCGTACTCTAATGGATATGGTTAGGAGTATGTTAAGTAATTTCTCTTTACCCACCTCATTGTGGATGTATGCACTGAAGACTACTGTATATGTGTTAAACAGGGTTCCTAGCAAAGCAGTTCCTAAGACACCTTTTGAACTGTGGACGGGTAGGAAACCCAGTTTAAGACACCTGCATGTTTGGGGATGTCCAGCAGAATTAAGAATTTACAATCCACATGAAAATAAACTGGATCCAAGAACCATAAGTGGTTTCTTTATTGGTTATCCAGAAAAATCTAAAGGGTATAGGTTTTACTGTCCTAATCATAGTACGAGGATTATGGAAACTGGTAATGTCAAGTTCATTGATAATGGTGAAATCAGTGGGAGTGTAGAACCACGAAAGGTGGACATTGAATAAGTTAGGGTTGAGTTTCCTCTACCTAGTACTTCTACTCATGTTGTTGTTCCTAATATTGTTGAATTGCCACACAATTTACAAGAACAACAAATAAATGATAACACTCTTGTTAATGAACCTGCCATTAATGAACCTGTCATTAATGAACCCATCTTTGATGACCATGTTGTTAATGAACCTATAGTAGATGAACCACAACAAGTAGCATTAAGAAGGTCTGAAAGACATTTCTAATGAATACGTGGTTTATGTACAAGAGTTAGAATTTGATATTGGGATTGAAGATAATGATCCAGTTTCCTTTTCATAAGTCATAGAAAGCAATAATTCTATTAAATGGTTAGATGCCATGAAAGAAGAGTTAAAACCAATGGCTCATAACGAAGTTTGGGATCTAGTAGAATTGCCAGAAGGTTGTAAAAAAGTCGGGTGTAAATGGGTCTTCAAGACTAAACGTGACTCAAATGGCAATATCGAAAGATATAAAGCTAGACTTGTTGCCAAAGGTTTTACTCAGAAGAATGGTATTGATTACAAAGAAACATTTTCACCAGTGTCTCGTAAAGACTCTTTTAGAATTATTATGGCTTTAGTGGCTCATTATGACTTGGAGCTGCACCAAATGGATGTTAAGACAGCTTTTATAAATGGGGATTTAGTGGAAGAAGTATATATGGATCAACCTGAAGGTTTTTCTATTGAAGGCAAAGAACATATGGTGTGTAAATTAAAGAAATCAATATACGGACTTAAGCAAGCTTCTCGACAATGGTATCTCAAGTTCAACGATACCATCACTTCTTTTGGATTTAAGGAAATCATCGTTGATCGGTGTATATATCTTAAAGTCAGTGGGAGTAAGCTTATTTTTTTTATTCTGTATGTTGATGATATCTTGCTTGCAACAAATGATCTTGGTATGATGTATGAAACCAAGAAGTACCTCTCTAAGAACTTTGAAATGAAAGATATGGGAGAGGCAACTTATGTGGTCGGAATAGAAATATTTCGTGATAGATCACAAGGATTGTTAGGGTTGTCTCAAAAAGCATACATAAATAAAGTTCTAGAGAGATTTAGGATGGAAAAGTGCTCATCAAGCATCATTCCAATCCAGAAAGGAGATAAGTTCAGTCTTAAGCAATGTCCAAATAATGAATTGGAACGAGAACAAATGAAAGACATTCCTTATGCGTCAATTAGTGGTAGCTTGATGTATGCACAAACTTGTACACGGCCAGATATCAGCTTTGATGTTGGAATGCTTGGACGTTATCAAAGTAATCCAGGAATGGATCATTGGAAAGCTGCAAAGAAAGTACTGAGGTATTTGCAAGGAACAAAATATCACATGCTTACTTATCGGAAGTCCGATCATCTTGAAGTGATTGGATATTCAGATTCAGATTATGCTGGATGTGTTGATACTCGAAAATCCACATTTGGATACTTGTTCCTATTAGCTGGAGGAGCAATCTCATGGAAAAGTGCAAAGCAGTCTGTAATTGCTGCATCCACTATGGAAGCTGAATTTGTGGCATGTTTTGAGGCCACAATTCAAGGGAATTGGTTGCGAAACTTTATTTCAGGGCTTGGAATAGTCGACAGTATTGCCAAGCCGCTGAAAATTTATTGTGATAATTCTGCAGCAGTATTCTTCTCTAAGAACGACAAGTATTCCAAATGTGCTAAGCATATGGAATTAAAGTATTTTGCCGTTAAAGAAGAAGTTCAGAAACAAAAGGTGTCAATTGAACACATTAGCACAGATCTTATGATTGCTGACCCATTAACGAAAGGACTGCCTCCAAAGACATTTATTGGGCATGTCGAAAGAATGGGCATCATTTAAAAATCTTGACTATATTTGACACTTTGAGCTCTTTAATGTTTTGTTTCTGATATTGAATAAAATCCTATTTTGTCATAATTGTATACATGAATGTTTGACTTGAAGTGTAATAGGATCTTGTCTCTAATCAAGACATTTAAGTAAAGTATTTATGAAGTTTTATTTATGAGTCATATTAAGTAGAAAACTAGCATTATGGTACATGGAAGGAACTATGTTGAATAAATAGTGTAGAACCGCCATGACTTGTGTTAGAATATACTTAGTATTGACATGATGATGAAGTCGGTTTATGATGCGCACATTATGTTAATTAAACCACTTAATTATATATATTACGCCACATGGGCCAAGTGGGAGAATGTAAGTTATTATTAAAGGCCCATATTAATTGTGGCCCATATGTAAGATATTTATGGCCCATATTTTCATATGGTTTAATATATATTTATTCCTCACACATTGATAGATCGTGTGAATTACAGTTTTTACATGAGCAGTTTCTTGAGAAAAAGGAAACTACTCCTTTCTCTGCTCATAAAAGTATCACAGATAATTCATTATCACTATCAAGAAAGAATACCATCTGGATATTACGTAAGGGGCTAAGGGAGAGAAGAAATCAAATAACTTCTTCATCAAAAAATCAATGGCGGCACAAGGTTAGTATTTTACAATTAAGTTTTGTATGATTCTTAATGTGAGAAACATGTATTTTAAGATCCATGTATTATTTAGATTTAAGTTTAAAGATCATGTTATTGTGTATGTAATTAATTTTTACACAGAGAAGACATATATCTGCTGATATCTTTGCTACATCAATAGCCGAATGAAGACAACTAATTTGCTGTTAGTTTCATTTGGAAAACATGTTGCAATTGTAAAATATAGTTTGCATGGAAAACTATAAGGAAAACATGTTTGCTGTCACTTTCATTAGGATTAGTGTTAACATCTGTATGCTATTTGGGAACCTGCTATATATTTTACCTATGAAAACATGAAATTTATGTAGTTGGAATTGGGAAAACATCTGTACTCGATTTGATTATTTTACCTTTATGAAGGGTAAACTTTTCATTTTTTGGTTGGGGATGTAAGGTCTTTTTAAGCATTATCTAGGCTATATACCTACATATGAAACTGGTGATACATTGTAATACACCACATTAGTACAATCCACCAAACACAAGACACCTTCCTTCTCACGAGATAGTATCTCATGGACAATTTATCTACCCTTATCAAGACATGCTTGCCAAACTAGCCCTGATTGTTTAATGATGTTAGGAGCTTCGAGATAGCATCAAAGAGAAAAAGAATAATGATTTACCTCTAGGGGTGTGTTTACTTTGCAGGAAAACAGAGGATAAGCACAAATTATCCAAGGCTATCTATTTGTAGGATAGTTCTTTTTGAGTTAATCCTCCAGTCCAAGACAATTCTTATACAACCCACCAAATTCGTGATTATTTATCCCATCTCCCGCCTCAGACAGCAACACAGTAGATTGGATAGAAGATGAAAATGACATCAGCCCGTGATTGGGGCATACAATTGTGTTTGTGGATCTAAATCTGTAACTTATGAATAAAGCAGGTTTTCATGGGTTTATGTTCTTAACATTGGGGGTGAAAGCTGAGAGAATGCGGTGGGTAGTTACAAGTCAGAAATTTAATTATCTAAGAAATTTCATTATCTATATGAAGTCTTCCTTAGTTTTATGAATTATTCTAATTGCATGTATCTTATGATTGTTACTTGGTAAACACCTTCTAGAATGCTAGCCTCAGTACTTGTCTATAGATTCTATCGGCACTCAGGTTTTTATTAAATTTTGGCTGCATTATTATTTGAAAAAAGGCGGAGAACATAATTACAACATCTAAATGTGAGCAAGTTATTTCTTTGGAAGTATGAAAAGTTCTGGGATTGAGGATATGCTTCAAGTGGTTTTTCCTCCTTGGATTTGGCTGTTGTTACTTGTCTAATGTAATTGCTTGTAAAATGTTAGAGCAACCGTACATGTTGTAAAGTATTGTCAAGTCATCCTTTATATCCTTCATATCTGTTTGATTAATACACGACATGCTAGTTGTCATACGGGTTGGCAATCTGTTCATGTTCATCAGAATGATACCATGACGGGACCATGATTAGATTGTTATATAAATGTTTCAAGTCCTTCCATAGTACTCCTAAGTTACGGAGTTGATTTTCTGTTGTACTTCTGGTGAACGGGATGCTAAGAAACTCACAAGAATTTGAGTCTTTCCAGTGTTATTTCGATGAAATTTCTTAGATGAATTAAAGTTACATGATATAGCATTGGGACATTTCGATGATAGACGAATATAGGGTCCATTTTTAATGAGTGTTTTTACAAAATGCATCTATCTGGTTTTAATGAGTATTTTCGTTGTTGCTGTTGTATTCTCCTTTTTGCAGCAATCTGAGACAAATGGTGTTTAATTTTTCCTTGTGCTTTGAATTTTTGGTTACATGTTTCTTTGTGTGTCATACTTACGTGTGCTTCTCAATTAGGGTTGTGCTGAAATGGAGATTCCGCAGTATCCATGCAGGCTCCATTTTCTCATGGGAGCTGCCCGTTTTCTATTGGTCCTTTAGAACACTACTGCCACCAACTGTCCCTTTCTTTTCTCATCTTCTGCTGTCATGTTGCGGCCGTGGATCCTCGACAGAGAGGTGTCGAAAGAATTGGAAGACAAAAGTGTTGTCTACAAAAGCAAGCTCAAGCTCCAGCGACCTACCACCATCCAGTATAATGAAAGTTTGCAAAACTCGGTGAGCTTAATCGGTCAAATAGTACTCCCTCTGAAAGCCTACAACTCCAACAAATTCGGCGTCCATACTCTCCTTAAAGTTAAAAATTCTACTGGCGGTCACGAGTGAGCAATCATTTAGTCAATTTGTTATTTATTTATTTTTGTCTCGGGCTTAGAATCGAATTAGGCACGAAGCTTATTTGTGTTTGATTAGGCAAAAATAACAAAAATTGAATAGACATTCACATTTGATAAATTTCAAAATTAAACCATGTTTGGCTTGATTCAATCCTTTTACTGCTTATATATATCATTTAGTTATTTGTTTATTTACTCCAAGTGTATAAATGGCAGGGTAGTGCTAATGTTCTGGGATGAAATGGCAGAAGTGTCAGTTCAGCATTTGAAGCCGAATGTTTACTTTACGTTTCAGGTTGTCTAGGCTCATACACGAAGGTGGATGAGGACAGGATGCCGTTGCGTAAGTACAAGTTTTGGTATGATGCTCTTACTAATAATTATGAGGTTGTTTTTTTCATTGATGCTTGACATGATACATATTATGAATCTTGATTTTGATGAGCAAGAAATGATTTTCATGATGGATGGAGTGAAGACCAAACTAACTAATACAAATGGGGATCGATGATTGACAAAATAAAAATACTGGATGCAAGCAATCTGAGCAAACCCGTCAAAATGCCATTTGAAATATAGTATCAAAAAATTTACCTTCTCAAAGGATTGTTCTTAGTTTATCCCTTTTTAATGTCCAAACGAGGTTAATATGTGATTGCAGATCAACTTGTAGTGTTATATTTTTGAGTAGTTGATATGTTTAGTGTTGCAAATTGAGGATTAACCTTTAGCTCCCAATTATGTTTAGTGGATTGAGCTTGCTTTAACTTGATTGTCTATATTGGTACGACTTTTTTCCTCTGTGGAGATAGTTTGCTCAGTTCTTCTTTGGCCTTCTTTGGACATGAAAAATTTGATGGCATGCTTAATACCGAAAAACACAAGGATATCAACTATAAACCACATTGAGGTTACAACTTATTGGTTGATATCACTATGAGCTCAGCGCCTAGTATCATAATGTTTGTTTTCTAGGTGCACGCTATTGATCTTGCACAAGTTATCTTTAATATAGTTGCATATTTTTATGATGTATAATTTATTTGCCTACGAGCATTTGATCTACATGTCTTACATGGTTGTGTTGTTTACCTAGTGTAACGTCTCAAGGACCAAGAATGTATATTTTCTAGAAGTCTATGCAACTTCCATGTTCCCTTTCTGTGAAAGTCACTACTAAGTTCTACTTGCATCTTCAATCTATCATGTCAAATGTCAAATGACATTAACTTGAGATCTCAGGCATTGTAATATCAAATCAATTTTATTGTAATTTTTGGGCATACATTTGAATTTTGAGGACACATTATGCAGTGTATTTTGAAGACTGTTGTTGATTTTCTAACCCCAAAGTAAGATTTGGCTAACAATTATAAATTGATATCAAATATGAATAGATGAGTGGTAGCGTCGTTTCTCCACCAAAAATAATCCGACCAGCGGTCGGTATGCCCACACTGACCAGAATAGCAGCAAGCAAGATCGTCTCCCAAAGGACTGGTGAGGATTTTTCTAATCTTTTGATCTGCCAATAATCACGAAAATCAGTAGCAAAGATTTGTATTTTGAGAATGAAATTGAATAGCGAAAATTAAGAAAAGGATTTGTATCAGATATGTAAAATATTCCGGGTTCCAATCAATTCCACTCTAGCTAACTATTTCAATCATTGATGCAAAATTGACTTTAATTCATGCAAATAAATTAGTTATAACCACCGAAGACGCTTCTGACGCGGTCTTATCTCTCCTTAATTTCTTGATAATCAGGAAGACTCTTCACCAATTATTTTCCTAATCGACTGACAACCCTAGAGACGCTCTATGGATTTAATGAGCCGACAACATTAATAATTAGAGAGACCCAATTCAAAACTGATAAACTCTGACGCAGGATTACCGAATTAAGACTGATCTTCCCTTGATTCTGAAGAATCAATGTACCACTAATTAAATATAAACCACAATTACGGATGGCCGATTTAATTGGCTACTAATTAATTCCAGTCTAATGAATATTTCGAACTACCCAATAGATCCGAAACAATTAACCATAGTAAACACAGAGAATCACAGATACTGGCATAAAATAAAGTATACGAACATATTTCATCTCATAAAATAGAATACCTAAAGTTTCCTTAATTGTTACTGGAATAAAAGAGTTTAGCTACAACCCATAATAGAATCAAGAAACCAAATAAAAGATAGAAAAGATAAAACTGGGCTGCTTCTTGGAGAGAAGAACGGCTGCCTTCTTGGTTTCTTGAAGTAGGTTAAATCTGATAATGTAAAGTATATCCTAATGGAACCCTAGTTCAACTATATATACAAATCCAATGTTAATGAAGCCCATGGTTACAATTTTAACTGATATATTGCTGTCAAATCCCGTAGGAACCCATATGTGTGGTGGAATTGGGCCTTTAAATCGATCCTGGGCCGCTAAAAAATATTCTGTTCAGGCCTAACTGGTCGGTATGCCCATACCGACCGTCTTCTAGTAAATCCCTGCTTGATTTTTCCGGATATTTTGCCCCTTTTTTCTCCAAAGTTGAATATTCTCCTACAATCATGCAACAACCTGAATTAGCTCGAAAATATAGGTGTTGAAGGGATAATGATCATTAAAATTACACCAAAAACTCTCCAAAAAGATGTATCAAATAACCACCATCAATGAGATACCAGCCTGCCAGGGTACATTTATGTTTAATGGATTTGGTGCTTCCTCATCACGAGTTCAGTTATAACAGACCACATTTAGTTCTGAACATGAGAGGATATGCTATCCAATAGTCTTTATAGCAGTCTACCCTTGCCTCTCTAGATTTCTTCTTCTATAGTTATGGTATTGGTTCGTTTTACTTCTATCTATATGATGGATGTATTATATGTATATATATAATTATGAGGAGGTTTTCAGGTGTAGGTTGATGTTTCAGAGATGAACATTGTTTCTCATCACGTTCAGTGCTAGCTGGCAAAAAATGCTCCATGTTTGAACAAGGTTTGATTTCTTCACCCAGTAATGCTTGGTAATTTTATGGGATATAATTCAACTATCCATTAAGGGCCCGTTTACTTTGGTTGTTAGGATTAGATGGGATATGATAGAATTTGGGACAAAACGTGGGATAGGGATAATTTATTAATTTTTATCCTATGTTTACTTTGCAGGATAACTGTAGGATTTCGGAAGTGATTTATATCCTATCACCCGTTTACATTATGGGATAAAGGTGGATAACTGTGAAATTACTTGATTGCCCTTAATATAGGGTATATATATGAGGACAGTTTTGTAAATATCGAATTTTAACAGGGGTAAAATAGCCATTTCCTATTCCTATCCCACGGGATAATTTTTATCCCGGGGTAACTGGGCGGATTACAATCCGCCATTTTATCCCGAGATTAGTCTTTTATCCTGGGTCGACTGGACTGACCCGGGATATAATCCTACGAAGTGAACACCGGATAAACCAGGACTAATTCCAGTAATCCAGGTTTATCCGGCCAAGTAAACGGGCCCTAATCTGTATCTCCCCCCCTCCCAATCATGATTATTTTGTATTTACATCAATTTGGCAGTTTCAGCTGAAGACATCATGTAGAACCGTAGAGACTGGCTCCATACGTGGCAACTATTTTTCGCCAACCCATACGAGTGGTGGGATAACAGAAAGTGTAAATCAAACCCCAGAGCACCTGACTTCAAGCACAGGGACACGGGAGAGGCACTCTGGATCACAGATAGTGATCCTCCATGGGTTAAAAAACAACTCCAATTGACTGATTCAAGGTTGGATACGGAAAGCCCAGGTCAAGGTAGAAATGCTTCGTCGTATCCGTCCCCTTTGGTTTATGATGATGATCGAAGAACTTGGAAAACTTGGATTGAGCTCAAATGCTGGAAACATATGTATCGAATATAATGGGTTATGATTTATCCTTTATAGGTTTTGGTCGAAATGGAGTCACTGAAATGACATGGGATAGGTTGAATTAATCTGATAACCTGTATTATTATTTCTCACAATCCAGTTATTTTTATTAATTTTTAACTTTTATATTTTTATAGTACTCATAACTCATAAATTATTAATTAATAGTTTTTTATGTTAATGAAATTGATTTTTGGCATTATCAAAATTATCCGTGCATGTACTTTTTAATATTTCAATCATAAGAAAATGGGCTACTTCTCAAAATTCTAGCAAATAAATGTAGTATTCCAAAATGAGGTATTCTACTATTCAGAAAATAATATAACATTTATTACTTAAATTAATGAATTGTCTCTTAATGACCGAATTATATATATGATAATAATTTAATGATTCTATGGATTAAGTAATCAAACATATTCGATGATTTTGTGCGATTAAAGAAAAAAACTGAAAGAAACGTAAGGCAATGAGTATACAATTATATATATATATAATTGCTTCCATGTATATTTATATTATATTTTAATTATTTTGTTCATTTTTATTATTTGTATGATATTATAAAATTCAAGTATTTAATAATATTATTTGTCATTTAAAATATTTTTAATGATTAGTGTTAAATATAGAGGAATATAAAAGTAACAACCTCGTCAAAATACATAATTTGTAACACAATTTTAACTTGATTGATGCTTTACGGAAAATCTATTATTGACTGTAAATACATAAAATCTTCAGAAGAAATGATTTTATAAAATTATCTTTGATAATTATGAATATACACAATTAATAAAGAAAAAATAATATTTTTTATTTTTTCCGCAATGATTTGTATAACTGTCGAAAGTAATATTAATTTATAAGAAATTGAAGCCTATTTATGCAATAAAGGAAGCAAAAGACATATCAAAACAAGAAAAATTCAAATTAAATTAGGAGCGGAGAGAGAGTAGAGGACAACCAAGAACAGGGAGGGATACATACTGGAAGAGACACATTCCATCTTATGGAGAGAGAAAGAGAAAGAAATTATTGAAAACCCTAATCATCTTTGGTCTCCCATCTTTCCAATCCCCTTGTAAGAACAGTGAGACCACTATTCGCCATATTTTGCTATCATACATCGGTTTCTGTGCGTATAGTTTCGCGTTTTCATTGTCGCAGCCTTAATCCCATCGCTTCGTCTCTTAAAACGACAATCCCTTGCAATCAAGCAGAAGTTTATCTGGCTGGATCATTTTGCGTATCCGGTTCTGCTCAATTGTCGGATCCAGCCAATTCCCCTACTGGCTGGGGCAATTTTCTGATTAGATCTGCTGCTGCAAATCTAACTGTTCATTGATTCGTCAGATGGATGATCTGGATGTGCTGGCCCGCGATTTTGGGCTCGGAACCCGGGGGAAGTCCAACCCGATGAGGTCTGCTCCGACGGATCGGCGATCCATTGACGATCCATTGTTTACCGACGTATTTGGTGGGCAGCCCAAGTATACTACGAGCTCAAACTTTAACAATAATAACAAGCATTCATCGGTGAGTGATTTTGATTATGATTCTATATTCAAGTCGTCGGCCAGTGCTGAACCGAAAAACAATAACAGCAGCAACAAAGTATCATCGACGCCGGTTTATGATAAGCCGGTTTACGATGACGATATATTTGATGGGTTACCGGGGCTGAAGAACAATCCTACCTCGTCTGTGAAGTTCGATGATGACGTGTTTGCATCGATTTCCTCACCACCAACCGGTAAGAGTCGGAATGAGATGAGTGGTTTTGATGACTTATTAGGAAATTTGGGGAGGAATGAAAAGGTAAGGGAGGACACCACTAGTGGTAGTGCTAAAAGCAGCTCGAATATGAAGGGGTTTGACGACCTGTTAGCTGGGTTGGGGAGTAGCACTTCCCCTGCTAGCAACAGGTAATTTTCTCTATCTGTGCTGGAAATTCTTATTTCTGTATATATATATCAGTGGTTAGTTAAGTGGTTTTGTTTTGCTCCTTGATTCATATTCTTGGCTCTTACAGGAGGCAAGCTCTATATTCTGAGTTTAATTGGAAAGCTGTTGATTCCAACTATTTGGATATGTTATGTTGAGAAACATGCTAGATTGGTTATGTATTGGATAGGGGAACGTAATGGGAGTGTTTTGAAGTAAAAGTAAAAAACTTATGCATATCCACAGTTACACTGGGCTCAATTGGTGATGTTATTTATAGTGACAACAAGCAATCTGTAGCACATTCCTTTCAAGTTTCAACTTAGGTGCTTAAAGATCCCATATGTGGATTGAGACTGTTGCTGGTTGATTATAGAATTGGAGATCCTTCACTCTCTTACTCCTAATTGTTCTAGCTTCATAGACAAAGGAGTGTAAGGACTTCTACATCCTAAACTATTAATTTCATGATGTCTACCTGCTTAGAATATTCTTGTTGGTTACTTTCTTAAAAAAATGAGTTTATTGATTAAGATTGTATACTGAAGAGTCGGGAGCTGTAAATGGTGGCTAATTTTGTGGAGTTGTGGGTTGCTTAAATGTTACTAAGCCTTTTTGAAGCATGTGCAACGTTTTCCTAAGCATAAATTAGCAGAATATAGGTAATTGAGAATATTTTGTGATCTCTATTTGAGTTTGATTTTTATATTTGTTGAAGTTCCAATTTGGAAGTACAATACCTGAAATCCCTGTAAACAAAAGTATGTGATCACCGTATTCGCAGCATCAATTTGCTGGAATGGTGAAGATAATCCTGGAGTTATGTTTCAGGCCAAATGAGGCCGATAAGAGTTAATGGAAGTGATATTTATCCATTTAGGTTAATCGCCTTCTTAAATGACTATCTTCTTATGTTAGAAAAGTTTGTACTTGTTTCCCTACATATAATATTCTAATTTTTTATTTCCAGCATGCTTACACTTTTACAATTTCTCGAAATACACGTTATGGTTGCACAAAGCTGCAAACACCTAGCATCATAATCAATTGTTAACACATGCCCAGTTTGCTTGTGAAATCTTCAAGGTTAATTGATTTGATACACAGTTAGCAGAACTTAGAGAAATTGTTACAGTGGATCCCCATCATTAAATTATCTACCTTTTGCAAACTTTTAACATATTTCCTGGAATTTTTGGAATTTACGGATTACGATGAGATGAATGCTAAGGTTTAGCATTACTCTGTACGGAAATTTCCTTTGATGTTTTAGAGGGCCTGAAACCAGATTAAATCATTTTGTATGGTTCTCTTCTCAATAGCCCCATCTTCAGTTTCTGCTCTTCCATGATGAAATTTCCTTGTTTGGCTTATGATTGAGAATTTATTTTATCACCTACTGATGAATTACCCACAATCAACCACAAAAAAATTTGATGATTAACTGTCAAGTGAGGTGTTTCTCCTAATTGTTGATCATTTAGAGCTTTGGTTAAGATAATCAATTGATTTGCGGTGGTGGCTATAGCAGGACATTGTTTAACTATGAAAAGATGTGAGAGGGGAATTTATGTGGGGTGAAATTGAAGATGTAAATATTTGTACTAAGAAAGTAGGGATCTAAATTGAATTCTGATGGTGTAATGTATATAGCAGGTGGCTCTTCTTTACCGGAAAGGGCGCTCTCATGCTATGCATAGGCTCTTACAAGAAACGCTTTCATATTCATGATAATAGTTTCAAGGGAGAATAGAATAATAGGATACAACAACTCAACAGTGCAATTTCCCAAATTCTTACATTGAACTTATAAGTCAGAGATAAAGTTTGGTTCATGCATTCATAGCTGTTAGAAATTGGTAGCAAAGCTAAAGAATAGTTGACCTTTTATCGGATTGTAATTGAGTCTTATAGTCCCAATTGAAACAACTCTTAGACCTGCTCCTTCTCTGGATGCAAAATTACAATTATTCTAATTCTTCTAGATGCGAGTACTCTTATCTCTGTTGGATTGTATATGTTCTGCTCTTACTGTAACCTGTATGCATGATTAATAATTTGGAGGCAGATAATGTAATTTTATGCTTTCTATTTTTACATTATTATGATGTCTGTGAAATGAAGACATAAAATGAATAAAGTAATTTTACTCATGTTGATCTATTTCCAACCACATAGATGACTCATCCTTGGTTCCCTTGTTGGCACAGGCCAATACCAGATTCAAAATGGGGCTCTGTACCAGCTGTTGGTTCAAAACATAGGAACATCCTAGATGATCCTTTTGTAGTTTTGGAATCAAATTCAACTCCACACTCATCATCTACGGTATCTGTTGATCCTCTGGATGAGATCGGTAAGCTTAGTCAGTCTAGGAGTGCGAAGGCTGAAGTTTCATCTGGCACTGGTGTTGCATTTGATGACTTGGAGCCTCTCAGTAATATTGGAAAGTCTGCACATTCATTTTCCCCTGGGAGGGATGACAGAGGGAAGAATGAGAGTGCTTCTCGGTCAACAATACCCGAATCTGCTATTCCCAAGGAACCAGTGGAGGATTCTTATTTTGAATATAATGAGAGCAGTACAAAGAAGGTTCCTCTAGATCAGGAATCTCCTTTATTTGACATGCCAAATGTTCCAACCGATTTTCCGAAGTCTTTTGGTCAGACTTCTTCACCTCCATATTATGAAACAGGCTCACAGGTTGATACATCTCCTACATCAGAAGGGCAGGGACATCAACCTGATGACATTTGGCTCACAGTATCAGAGATTCCTCTTTTTACACAACCTACAGCTGCTCCACCACCATCACGACCTCCTCCACCTATACCTCGTCAAGCTTCAAGGTCAGAAACAGGTTCCTATTCTTCAAGTTCGAGGAAAAAGGGTGATGAATTTTCTTCACCTTCACATTTTAACCAACAATCTCAGAGTCCTAAGTTGACCAGGCCTGCTGCCAAGGCCCCTCCAGTTTCACAGTTCGATGAGCTTGAGGATTTTGCCATGGGTAGGTCACAGAACAGTTTCGATGGAAATGCCAATTTCCATTCTAGTATAGAAACCAATGCTTTCTCTGCAGCTGCTGCATCTACTGCTGCTATGAAGGATGCTATGGATAAAGCTGAGGCTAAATTCAGACATGCTAAGGAAGTACGGGAAAGGGAATATGCAAAGGCTGCTAGAAATAAAGATACTGGGCCATTGGAAAATGATGAACAAGATATGCAGGAAAGAGAATCTAGGGAAACCCAGGAGAGATTAGAACGTGAAAGGAAACAGAAGGAAGAGGAAGAAAGGGAGCAGAGGAGACTTGAGAGGGAGAGACAAAGGGAGATTGAAAGGGAAAAGGCTAGACAGGCTGTAGAAAGGGCTACTAGGGAAGCTCGTGAAAGAGCTGCAGCTGAGGCACGTGAAAGAGCGGCCGCTGAAGCTCGCTTAAAGTCTGAAAGGGCTGCGGTTGAGAAGGCAAATGCTGAAGCACGAGGACGTGCTGAAAGAGCAGCAGTTCAGAGGGCGCAAGCTGAAGCCCGTGAAAGAGCTGCTGCAGAAGCTAAAGAGAGGGCGGAGAAGGCTGCTGCGGAAGCTAGGGAAAGGGCTGCCGCTGAAGCGAGGGAGAAAGAAGTTCGGGACAAAGCTGCTTCAGCAAGGGCTGATGAAGCAAGACGTCGAGCTGAACGATCTGCTGTTGAAAGGGCTGCAGCAGAGGCTCGGGAGAGAGCTGCTGCTGAAGCTCGGGAAAGGGCTGCCGCATCTGCTAAGATGAATCAACAAAAGAATGACAATGATTTGGAATCATTTTTCAACATGGGTCGTGCAAGCAGCGCCCCAAGACCAAGAACAAACTCAACTGTTAGTGCTAGTACATGAACAATGAGATCTATATTGTAACCTTTGATTCTATTTGTTTGATTTTATTATTCATTCTTGTCTTTATTACTCTCTTTGTTTCTGTTTCAGGATCCTTTCTTCGATCAACATTACCAGAACAAGAGTGGATCTGAAGCTGCAAACAAGACATCATCAGCTAGTGGAGCCTCATCTAACATAAAGAAAGCTTCTTCTGCTTCCAACTTTGTTGATGATCTATCGTCTATTTTTGGAGGTATATCAATTGTCTATACATTCATAATATTGGAATTTGTTAGCATCTGTGTCTTGCTGACTTCTATGCTCTGCGGTTAATTTTGCTGCAAAAGCTGCTCCATCGTCTGGAGGTTTCCAGGATGTTGAAGGGGAAACTGAAGAAAGAAGACGAGCCAGACTAGAGCGTCACCAACGCACTCAAGAGCGGGCTGTATGTGCTTGTTTCCCTTTTCTTCACTTTTGATGCTATTTAGCATTTTCTTCATCTTATAGTTATGCTTTTATCCTAGTACTAATTTATGGATCTTGTTCACTCAGGCCAAGGCATTGGCTGAAAAGAATCAGCGGGACCTTCAAGCTCAGAGGGAACAAGAAGAAAGACATGTGAGTTTCCTGCCAAAAACGTAGATATTTCTTGTGATTGACTTTTAGAAGTTATTTCATCTGTTAGTTATGTCGAAATTCTCTCGCCTTGTTCATGTCCAAAGGATGCATATGGAACTAATGAAGTTTTTTTATGATGGTAAACCACGGGGGGCCTCTTTTCTTGTCATAATGGTTACGGGACTATGTACTAGAGCTATCTTCTTTAGATGCTAACATGTTTATAATGTATTGTGATTACCCTTTTATCATCTTGAATTGCTGTGTGCGGATGCTGGGGATTAAAGGTTTTAGCTTTGATCTTTTATCAACTTATGTTAATTCATTTTTTTCCAAACAGTATTTGTAATAGACCGGAAAAATATATCATTGAGGCTTGCACTTCTATTTTAGAACAATGATAATTGCATTGTCAATGAAAGTTGAAGCTCCTTAGCCTGTGTTGAATTTAATGAGAAGGAGATGCTAACAGCTGCATTATTCAGTCATCAGTATAGCTAGATCAATTCTTTTCATGAATTATTGAATTGAGATTGAAGTATTTTTTTCAGAATATGACTAGAGATTGAGAAATTGTAATCAAAGTTCTTGTTTGTTCTTTCTTAGAATATTGCTGTTAGAAACTTCGTTTAAGAAGTTCAGAAGGTTCAGCTAATGAGTTCTAAGCCTTCTTTAAATCTGGTTGCACACTTCAGATGCTTCAGTAGATATATTTTCGTACGTCAAGAGATACTTATTAGTTTAAACTTGATCTGGTTTTGTTACAGAGACATGCTGAGACTTTAGATTTTGAAGTCAAGCGTTGGGCAGCTGGCAAGGAAGGAAATTTGCGTGCTCTGCTATCAACTTTGCAATATGTGTGTTTGATTATTTCTCACTCCTTATGATCTTTGGATTATTAGATTGTGGCACATATTTCAAAACTAAGCTACGCAATATTCGGATTTCCAAGCCCCCCACCCCCCAATTGAAGATGGTGTTTGGCAGTTTGCATATTTTGTTGTAAAAAATGCTAAGTGGTAGTTCCTGGATTGACAGGTGCTTTGGCCTGAATGTGGGTGGCAGCCTGTTTCCTTAACAGACTTGATCACTGGTGCCTCTGTTAAAAAGGTTTATAGAAAAGCCACTCTTTGCATTCATCCTGACAAGGTGCAGCAAAAGGGTGCCAATCTCCAACAGAAGTACATTGCTGAAAAGGTTTTCGACATTCTAAAGGTAATGTTTGTGTTCTCGTTTTAATGAAGTTTTCTACCCGAAATCTTCAAACTAGAAATGTATGGTTGCATTTTTTATTGGGGATTAAGAGCCAAATAAATCATTGGTAAACTGGGCAATGAAATTGATTTTTGTGTTTAATTTTGATCCCCCCAAAATAGGAAGCCTGGAACAAATTTAACTCAGAGGAGCTCTTCTAGTTCTGCCACAAATTCCTTATGTTCAATATTCTACCTCCGAACCTTGTCATTTGAGATTTGACAGACTAAATACTCGATTGGTCTCACAACATAATGGTGAATTGATACACGCAAAGCTTTTGTGAATTTTCGGATGTTGCAAAGTGCCGATTGTGAAAAGAGACCTCTGCTCAACCAGTATGCTTGAATGGCCTGTACATGTACGTCCGACTGTATATTGTTGTCATTGCCAGAGATAAAAGTGAAGCAAAACCTAAAGATTGCTTGGTATAGAATATCTGTTTAATCACCCTTGTTATACAGAAAGGTGATTCTTCTCATCTTATTCATCTTATCCTCATTTTTTCCTCAATTTTCTTGTCCCTCTTATTCATTTGAGTTGTTATGCCTGAAGTGTTCAGTACCAAGAATGTCAACAGTCTCCTTGTATTATTGTTTGAATTGAGATTTATTTGAAAGGCATGCCTTTTTGGTTTGATTTAGATTTGTGTGTGTGTGTGTGTGGGGCAATGTAATTTCTTGTCAATATTGCATTAAAGATTAGACAACAGTCACCTTTTATGAATAATAAAAGTACAACCTAAATATATAAATATAAGTATTTAGTCACATGATCATATTCACACCGACGCTAAGATAAAAGAACACGCACAAACACAGAGTAACACACTTTTATCTGACAGTGATGTACACCCACACGGAGCTGTCCAAAAAATAATTGGAGATAGACGTGGGATGGTTTTGATTTTAGTTTTGGTTTTTTGAACTGTGAGAGGTGGAAGCAAAATTAAATTAGCATATAGTTGGTTCTGAAACTGTTGATTCTATAATTAATTTTTTTTTTTCTTTCAATTGTCACGCTTGAAATCGCGAGTTTAAAATTGGAACCTGCGATTTTTACCTTGGAGTTGCAGGTTTTGGAACTGTCCAGATCTCGATTTTGATTTTTAATTAAAACTGGATCAACAGTTAAACTAAATCGTTGAACGATTTGTTTTAAAAAAGGAACCAAGGCATGTCTAGTTGGACTAAACCAATCCAACTCCGTACAGGGGGGCAAGTGGATATTCCGGTTGGATTGGGATGATCCAGGGGGCCCAGTGGCATATTTGGGTTGGGTCGATCCAGTTTTCTCTTTGTCCTCGGCCGGCAGTTCGGCCGAATTGGCCTAATGTATTTTATAATTCCATTTTAGAAAAAAATATTAATAGTCTTAATTAACAACAATATCTATTTTGGTAATAAATGTACAAACATTTAAATCATAAAAGGCATACAAAATAATAATATTGATTAGTTTTGATACACAAAGCGAATACACTAGTACTCAACAAATCAAAACAACCATATTTCTTTTCAGAAATTATTACTATGTCCAGCACAGCTTTGAAAAAACAAAAAACAAAAAAACAAAAGCTTTATGTTAATAAATTCATTATTCACAAACAAATAAATGAATTGAGTTGTCTTGTTGGGCTACTCAAAGCTTGATATGTGGCAACTGAGCCTATCGGACTGACGTGTGTGTTTTGAATTGTAGGAGCTAACCATCGAGTTCAGGCTTATTGCGACAGTTTTACACATTTATGATAACTAATATTATATTTTAGATAGACACATACACTCATATTATCATTTTTTTAATTATTAAAAGTGTGTATTTTAGAAAGAAAGTTTGTCTCAAAATAATTTGTGTTTTAGAAATTAGGTAAAAATTGTGATTAATCTCTAGAAATTAGGTAAAAATTGTGATTAATCTCCCAACATTACCTCTTAATCCAAAAAAACTACTAAAGATTAAGAACAGGAGGAGGTTGTTAAGAAAGAGAAAAGTAGCACTTTCTAAACATTTAAATATGAATTAATAGCTCTGATGATAATTTAAAATTGTTGAATCTTCCGTCACGCTTTGTCTTGAGAGATGTTACTAAGCTAGCAGAGGGCTCTTGGGGATCCAATATCATTATTTATTAAACTCAGTATTTTGTGAATCCAAATTAAGCAGGAATCCCTATTTGAAATTTGAATGATTCAAAATCAATAGCATTGAAATTACAGGACTTGGACAAAACTTTGTAATTTCCCTGCCCCTTTAATTGACATAGACTCCGTCCAATGAGGATGGGATGCTACATTGGGAATGGTCGGGATAGCTCAGCTGGTAGAGCAGAGGACTGAAAATCGGATATATTGTTCTTTTAATTTATAATATTATTTATTTAATTAATTGTATTATTTATTTGCTTAAAAAATATTATTAACTGTTTAAAATAATAAATTATTAGTAATATTTTTTTATGTAAGTTAATATTTCTTCCGTGCGATGCACGATTTATAATATAATAAATTATTATAAAAATAGTAATATGATTTTTAAACTAAAATACATAATTGTATAAAATATATTTTGATAAAAACTGTTTAAAATAAAAAAATTCAACAATATAAAAATATATTAAAATTTAAAATATACCATAATTAATGTATGAAGATATTATTTTATATTTAAAAATTAATATTTTATTATTACTTATGCAATATGAATATCAAATTGTAGATCATGAAAAAATAAATTTGATATATTTTTCATAAAAACGGAGTTGAAATGAAAAAGTTATAAGCTTTTAAAATTAGAATAAAAAAGCAAATGAAAAGAAAAAATCTGATTGGTTATCACAGTTTCTAAAAATTAAAAACTAATTTTGGACGAAAAAATGACATTTTTGTAAATTAGTCCAACTAAAAATATTTTTTAAATAAATAATCAATACACCAAATCGAGGTGACTGTACATTTGTTGAATCTTAATTTTAAAATTTACAATGAATAACCAATAATATTATGTAACTCGAAATGTTAATAAAAGTAATTATAAAGTATGATTTATTAAAATAAAGTATCCAATAGAAGGATATGATAGAGAAAATGAGGTAAAAATATTGATGGAAAGACTCCTAAATTAGATATGGCACAATTTTGAATTAAAATTAGAATTAATTGTTGAACTGTTGGATTAATGTTCTGATTTAATTGTTGATTCAATTTTAAATTAAAAAAATCAAAACAAAAAAAATTGATTGGTTCAATTTTAGTTTCAAGATAACGAGTTCTAATTTCAAAATTTTGATTTTAATTTTAATTCTAAACCTCCAATTGTATATTTGAAGTTTTTTTAGGAAAAAAAATATTAACAATTGAAAAAAAATTGTTAATCAAAAATCAAAATCAAACAAAGAATTGAAATTATGTATATTTTAGTTGGATTTCAATTCAGCACTTCAAGGATCAACTCATTCCACATCAACCCTAAATGAAGCCGGCCAGTAAACATTAATTTTGGCAGAAATTAATAATAATAATATATTTAAATAAATATATTCGGTGGAGATTGGCAGTGTTTTAATAAATATATTTGTTTAGTGAAGAAATAATAATAATAAAGTCAGAATCGAATTAATTGGATATTTATTTAATGCAGATGAGCGAAGACAGCGGGGCAATAGTCCATTTCACAAATGGTGGGACCCCTGCGTGTCATTAGCGTGTTATAAAATATGTCATAACGTTATGCATTGTTTGGTCAAAATTATAAAAAATTGACTAACTGATAGAACCGAGTAAGAGAACTATAGGAGTAGCAGCTTAGCCACTAAGTTAAGTGGACTTCGAGGGACCCAAATATATTTAATTCTTTATATATATATATATATATAAACATATTTTATTAACTTGATTTATAGGGTTCAAAATTATTACTTTTGTAGATATGTAAAAGAAATTTTAAAAAATATAAAAAAATTAAAATATTTGAGGATGAACAACTTTTCTTCGTATCATAAAATCTTTATTGTGAAGCCAAATTTTTATACCCTTATCCCATTTAATTGCTCACATAAATAATTTTAAAAATTCCCAAAAAAAAGAAAAAGAAAAAAAGAACCTTGTAAAAGCAATTTAACTTTTTCGAAGCCAAACATGGCCGCAGTGGTTCTAGATAAACTGTCATATCATTTAAAGAATATAAAAATAAATTAAAAATTAAGACTTTAGAACAACAGCTGCTAATTGGCGCTCCAAATCTCGCCTCTATATACTCACACACCTGTTTCCGGTCCTTGTCTTCTACCATCGCCATTCTTTTTGATTCTTCACCTTCTTTTTATAGGCACGGACCCTAGCTTTTGTTTGTTTAACTTTTTTCTACCTGCTTTTCTTGGAGAGACATTTAAGAAAGGTTTTTGCTTTTTCTTGGGAAAAAGTTGAAGGAAAATGAGTGGCGGTGGGGCGGAGGAAGGGGAGACTTTGGAGTACACCCCTACGTGGGTGGTCGCCGCCGTGTGCACCGTCATCGTCGGCATCTCTCTCGCCGCCGAACGGTTACTTCACTATACCGGAAAGGTCTGGCATTTCAGGCGTGATAATATGTGTATATGTATTTTTCTTTTGTATATGTTACGTGCAGCTGTCAGAAGGTAAAACTGTAATTCAGAAAAAAAAAATGGTTGTTTCGGATTTGGTTTCAGTTTATGATAGAAGAAAAACGGGGAAAGGTGTTTTTTGTTTTTAATTAATAAATAATGTTTAATTTGAAGTGATAGCTTTCAATTACTGAAAAAAAAAAATGATAGCTTTTCTGATTTCGTGTTTTTGGAGTTTAGTTTTCAGAATGATTTTAATTTTATGCCTTTTGATATCTGGGCTTCTGTTAAAGGCATTTTATTTTACCGAATTTGTGCAGTATCTGAAGAAGAAGCAGCAGAAACCACTCTATGAAGCCTTGCAGAAAGTTAAAGAAGGTACCTATTGACCTAAATCTCGGTCTTTTTCCCTATGGATACTCAAGAATCTTAATGACTAGGTGAATTTGTTCAAGGAGAGAATTTAGTTTTCATTTTCGATGAACGCTGACTTGTGTTTGTGATCTGAATACCTGATGGTTAATTTTGGCGGTGGAAACAGAGTTGATGCTGTTGGGGTTCATATCACTTTTGCTGACGGTATTTCAAGGCCGTATAGTAAAGATTTGTGTGCCTGCTGGTACGATGGATCACCTTCTTCCATGCTCATTGTCTTCTAGACCTTCTGGTGGAGAAGAATCCAACGCTCCTCCTGAAGCCAGTGGGCATCAGCGACGCTTGCTTGCTGAAGGAGGTGCTGGAGGTTACTGTGCTGCAAAGGTAATTTTAATGCACTTTTGTTTCCTTCCATTTGGGTTGGAATATGATAATTTTTATGTTTTGATGATGCATTAGCTCGAAGATTCTGTTTTACTTTGCTGCATATTGTAGTGGATTATTTACCACTGTTGAAAGTATATATGTATATGGTTACTGTCGTGCCAGATGCGGGATTTGATATTTGCGAGCATAAGTGCATATACATATATATGCATGTATGTATATATATGATTTTATATTAACATAGTCATTTAGTACAAACATTCTCAAAGCATGAGCTGTTGTAAGTCTTGAGTCACATGCTATTTTTCTTCCTTCTCTGGTTGTATTAAACTTTTTGATGGTGACTAAATAAGTTGGTACATGGATTGATCATCGTATCAGTGGTTATTTTCCTAACAATAGCAGGCAACTATGTTTAAAAGAAAAAGTTCATTTCCATATTGAATGTGGCACCTTAGTGGGAACTGCTTTACTAAGTAAAAGTTTATTAAAACGTGACGGTGGATATGTTAAAATAGGCGGAAAGGATGTTGGATAAGTCAAAGTTAAACAATGCATGAGTTAACTGAGTTTGCTTAACATACTTTTAGGCTTTTAGCATTATATACACATCTCCTCACTGTTGCTTCCCATGTTCATTTTTTATTATGGCATATGCATATCCATGCACCTGTTTGTAGGATTTACATCTTACTAAGTTTATTAGTTAGGAATATCTTCAACTGATGGTCTAATTTGTCACGTTGTTTTTTATCTGCAGCATAAGGTTCCGCTGTTATCCCTTGAAGGATTGCATCATCTACACATTTTTATCTTTGTTCTAGCAATTGTCCATGTGACATTTTCTGTTCTTACTGTAGTATTCGGAGGAGCAAGGGTGAGCATCAACTATTTTGTTTCCTTATGTACTTGCAATTAATCCTTTCTATAAAGTTCTGAGTAATTGTGAAACTTATGTGTAGATACGGCAATGGAAGAATTGGGAAGATGCTATAGCAAAGGATAATTATGATATGGGACATGGTATAGATTTGCTACGCTTAGCATATACTCTTTAACACGTTTCATACAGGAACTGTTGGCATGAGATTGTTAAGCTCATGATTTGTTAGTTATATGTTATGGTTGTTGGAGCATGAGCGGTGTTGTATCGTAATAAGAGGATGTAGTTTTGTCATCCAATTCAAAGAATGAATGAGCTAGTAATAAAATTCATAGTAGAGATGGACTCTGATGGTATTCTACCTATCTATTATCTTAAGAAATGGAACGAGCTTTTATCTTCTCGTATCTAAATAATAAAGTATAACTGTGCAGCTTTGAAACACAAGGTCACCCATGTGCAACAACATGATTTCATCAAGAAGCGATTTCTGGGCATGGGCAAACATTCTGTCATATTGGGTTGGTTGGTAAGTCCTGGTTGTTGAATTTTTGTTTTTATTTTTTTCTTTCTTTTACTTGACATTTTGGGGATGCCATGCTTGAAAGGAAAATCTTCAACATGGTAAATATGCCCGCTAATGTAAATGTTGGTCAGCGTCTTTTATCCCCTAACCCAGTATATCCAACTTGTCACTTGTGGCCAACTTCATAGCATAATGTAAATGGCAAGAAACAACCATAGAAATCTTTACTTTTCTTTTTATAGAATGTTGTAATCACTGCTGAATGTTAACTTCTTCTTTTGATATATTTCAGCAATCCTTTTTAAAGCAATTCTATGCCTCTGTCACCAAAACAGATTATGCAGCTCTTCGGCTCGGTTTTATAATGGTGGGCCACAAGCATTCTTGATTGGTTTTGTTCTGCTTCAATATTTTCTGTATCTTTTCAGTTTTGAATGGTCTATTGCTAAAATGAACAAGTTGTCCTTTCCTTTTAGACACATTGCCGAGGAAATCCAAAGTTTAATTTCCACAAGTACATGATACGTGCTCTGGAAGATGACTTCAAGATTGTTGTCGGCATAAGGTAACTGATTATAGAGGAGGTAGAATAGTTTGCTCTTGAATTAGTATGTGTATACTGTATATATTGCTTTCAGTAAGCTCTTCAGCTATTTATTTGACTGGTAAATGGATTTAAATCTACTTTCTATTTACTGCAGTTGGTATTTGTGGGTTTTCGTCATCATCTTCTTGTTGTTGAACATTAATGGTACGCCACTCCAATTACCTTGCGTATTCCTATATCCTATACAAAAGATGTAAATATGTTGTTTTTGATTATACATATGCAACTTTTAATCCCTGATTGGAGTCTGATTTGTTTTTATCTTGCAGCTCCTGTAAGAGAATATATATCCTTTTTTTAATAGAGACTAGATCCTCATCTGCTAAATATTAATTGGGAAACATTACCTTTCTCTTCAGTTGAATACTAAACTACACTTCTAGTTGTTGATAAATCTTAATGGTTCTTCACTTTCCATTTCTGATAATATTCCAGTAAAAAACGAACAATACTTGTTGATGCTTTCCCAGTATATTTTCTCAGACTTTATCGGCTCATTTACTAGACTGGAAACAGGACGCATAGCTTTAGGTTAAAGACTTTGGATATGGACTAATTTGAAACAGCAGTCCACTATCTCCTCTCGCCGACTTCATCCCCAGAATCATAGAAAGCATGTAAGCACATTCCAGTAAAGGAAAAAGTGAAATGCTTTAGAATGCCATGGCAACAAAAAAACCGCATATCACTTAAATGCTCAGAGCCTCCGACAACAAAATCATGGAATGTCTGAAAGTTATACGTTTAAAACAGACTTGCTTCCTTTCCAATGATGGAAGATGGAATGAAGGTTCTAATGCTTACTGACTACTTTGAATTGAATGAAGCTTAAGTAAGGGCTTTCCCTACATTTTTTAATGGGCTAATCCATTAGGATATAGTCCATCCATAGAGTGAGGATGAGATACATATCAAGCATTTTGTACCCCCAAAATCCAAATTAATATCACGCACTTGGTTGTCTTTCACTTTTCCGACATTCAAATAAATGAGGGTTGCACCAGGATAAGTATGAGAAAATCTGGCCTAATCAAGCAAAGAAAACAAGCCCTATAGGTGTATGTCTAGCTGAATGCTTATATGACACATGTTGGAGATGTGTACTGCCCTGATAGCTGCAGTGTTTGCCTCGGTGCATTATCATATCTACAAATTTTGTGCAATGTCCTAACGATTTTGAATTGATGTTATGAGACCATATTTTGGACGATGATGTAGCTATCTCTTAACACGAGACAAATTTCTTTGTTGCAGGTTGGCATACATACTTTTGGATTGCTTTTATTCCTTTTGTTGTGAGTATCCCTACCCTATGTCCTAACACAATTCATATTTGCATGTTTTGTTTCTTTGTAAGCAACGTGTAGATCGAGTTACAAAACTTGCTTCATATGATGATCCTATATATATCTTTCTTCTTTCTTCATAATTATCTCGTTGCATGTTCGTTTGGTCATATATTCAATCCTCCTAAGTAAACATTCCTATGTTCGGTACAGCCACTCCCTCGTTTCTTATGACAAGAAATGAACAAGTTATATTCTGATGAGGCATTTATCTGTAGCTTCAAAATCACAGATTTTGCCTATTTCTTAATTTAGAATATCTCGAGTTCTCTACAGAATGTTAGGAAGTTACTGTCGATAATTAACTTTTGGAGATCTCTCTATATGTGTAGTCCGTTAAAGTTGTGCAATCGTACAAATCTATATGTATCAATGTATATATAGTTGTAATTCTACATTTAAGACATTACAATGATTCATTTTACAGCTTCTGATTGCTGTTGGCGCCAAGCTGGAGCATGTCATTAGCCAGTTGGCCCATGAGGTAGCTGAGAAACACATTGCCATTGAAGGCGAACTAGTTGTGCAGCCATCTGATGATCACTTTTGGTTCGGTCGACCCCAGATTATCCTTTTCTTGATTCATTTTATTCTTTTCCAAAATGCTTTTGAGATAGCATTTTTCTTCTGGATATGGGTGAGTTGATGATTTAACCTCTCAACTTCATGACTAAGACATTCTATTTTCGACTGGTTAACCATATATATGTGTTGTTGTTAGGTTCAATACGGCTTTGACTCCTGCATAATGGGACAAGTCCGATACATTGTTCCAAGACTCATCATAGGGTAATTTCTCATTTACATCTTTTAACCTTTTGAAAGTATGTTTCTATTTCTGCTCTGGAGAAAAGCTTATTGGAGTCACCTTCGAAGTTTTTTTGAATCAGGTCTTTGTACTTCCATTTGTAGATATTAGGTCCATCTAGTTCCTGATTATTCTTTTTGAATCGAGTCCCTATACTTTCTTTTGTAAAAAAATAGGCCTCGTACTTTCAGCTTTGTTTCAATTTGGTCCCCATATTGTTAAATTTGTTCGAGTTTGGTCCTTGTACTTATTGGATTACATAAGAACCAACTTTTAATGTAAATGAGAGTACAGGGATGTGATTTTTATGAGTGAAAGTGTAGCAACTTGATTCAAACAAAACTGGAAGTACGCTACCCAATTCAAGAAAAATGAAAGTACAAGGAGCCGAGGATCCAATTTAACATTTTTTCTTTCCACAAGTTTTCAAGTACCAATCTGATGGTTTTTGTTTGTCAAATTTAGTGTGTTTATTCAGGTACTCTGCAGCTACAGTACACTACCGCTCTATGCTCTTGTTACACAGGTAATTAATTCTTGCCACATTGCCTCCAATACCTTGTTTTGCACCTCCATAACTTCTCACTCACTCTCTCTCTCTCTCTACGCGAAGATGGGAACCCATTTCAAGAAGTCGATATTTGATGAGCACGTACAAGTTGGGCTGGTCGGTTGGGCTCAAAAGGCCAAGAAGAATAAAGGGTTGAAAGCTGCACTTGGTGTTGGCTCAACTCACGGGGGCTCTACTCAAGGGGGCTCTACTCAAGGTGGTTCGAATGCAGGTCCGTCTTTAGGAATTCAGATGGCTGGGCTTGGTCGGAAGGAACCCACTTCTGCACCACCACCCGACGTTCAACCTTCCAATGTTTCCTAAGGACTCAAAACTTGAAAGACCCATGTAAGAAAAAGCCTTTGCATGACCAGAGCAAGTATATATATGCCAATATATTAAGACATCAGTTTTGGATTGTGAATTCACAGAATGTATATGTAACTTATTATACAGTTCCTGCCTTTTGGTCTCTTGTCTAATCTGCCGACTTCAGGAACAACTGACGTGGATATCGCGGATGCTTGCGTTGTATTTTTTATTTTATAATGTCTCAATCTTATATTTTATTTTATTAGCCACAAGCATATGGTGATGTTGTGCAACAAAAACGACGATGATGATGTAACATGCCAATATTGAATCTGTAGAGTTTGATAATTTTGCCTCCGAATTTACCACTTTTGGTTGCTCTCGACTTTAATTTGAACAATTTTGTGAAATGCATTTGTAATTTCTTGAATTTGTTAATTGAGGAATTCTGTTAAGGTGAACGTTATTCTTCAACTTGTAATTTTTTTTTCTTGTCGATAATTAAATTAGGGTTCAACATTATAATCTGGGCCGAATCTAAAGTTAACGACTTGGACTCTGATGGGCTCCAACACAATCTGGGCCAATAAGGGACCCTTTGCAAATTACTGTATCAACAAATGGGCTTTCAATATGGGCCTTTAAAAGTAGTTTATCAAAACTGTTATAAACATTTAGACTCTGATATTCTTCTGATAGTGGGTTTATTTATCAAAATATTATATTTTTAATAGAAATTTCATGGATTTACGGTGGATTTGTATATTAATAAATTGATTTTTTTTCAAAAAATAAGAAAATTAATATTTAATTAATCAAATATTTGACACAATATTATTTAAATATACTTTTACTTTTAATTTTTTTTGACTATTTTAAAACTATTATATTAGTATAGATTTATATTATGTACACTCATAAAAGGTGCTAGAATGGATCTCAGGAATTTGTTCGTAAAGCGGGCCGCGTCCGAACCGAGACTTGTGAGCTGGATTTGGGGTTTTGTAATCAAGGGAAAGGGATTTTCTCTGCTTCTCTCTGGAAGAGGGGGAATCAGTTTCGCTCTTCTTCTTCTTCATTCGTGTTTGAGTTAGATTCAGAAAAGGTTCTGTTTACAAAAAGCATCTCTCTGGTTTTGTTTTCGTCGTTGCTGTTGTGTTCTCCTTTTCGCAGCAATCTGAGACAAATGATGTTGAATTTTTCCTTGTGCTTTGAATTTCCAGTTAACATTTTCCTTTGTGAGTCAAACTTACGTGTGCTTCTCATATTAGGGTTGCGCTAAAATGGAGATTCTGCAGTATCCATGCAGGCTCCGTTTTCTCATGGGAGCTACCCGTTTTCTATTGGTCCATTGGAACAATACTGCCACCTACAGTCCCCGTCTTTTCTCATCTTCTGCTGTCATGTTGCAGCCGCGGATCCACGGCAGAGAGGCGTCAGAAGAATTGGATCGCGAAAGTGTTGTCTACAAAAGCAAGCTCAAGCTCCAGCGACCTACCACCGTCCAGTATAATGAAAGTTTGCGAAACTCGGTGAGCTTAATCGGTCAAATAGTACTCCCTCTGAAAGCCTGCAACTCCAACAAATTCGGCGTCCACACTCTCCTTAAAGTTAAAAATTCTACCGGCGGTCACTACGATTTTGAGTGAGCAATCATTTAGTCAAATTTTGTTTTTTTTTTGTTTGTTTGTTTTTTGTTTGTTTGTTTGTTTGTCACGGGCTTAGAATCGAATTACGTACGAAGCTTATTTGTGTTTGATTAGGCAAAAATAACAAAATTGAACAGACATTCACATTTGATAAATTTCAAAATAAAACCATGTTTGGCTCGATTCTAATCCTTTTACTGCTTATATATATCATTTACTTATTTGTTTATTTACTCCAAGTGTATAAATGGCAGGGTAGTGCTAATGTTCTGGGATGAAATGGCAGAAGTGTCGGTTCAGCATTTGAAGCCGAATGATTTACTTTACGTTTCAGGTCGTCTATGCTCGTATACGAAGGTGGATGAGGACGGGATGCCGTTGCGTAAGTATAAGGTTTGGTATGATGCTCTTACTAGTAATTATGAGGTTGTTTGTTTTCATTGATGCTTGAGATGATACATATTATGAATCTTGATTTGGATTTGCAAGAAATGATATTCATGATGGATAGAGTGAAGACCAAACTAACTAATACAAATGGAGATTGATGATTGACAAAATAAAAATACTAGATGCAAGCGACCTAAGAGAATCCTGTCAAAATGCCATTTGAAAATATAGTATCAAAAAATTTACCTTCTCAAAGGATTGTTTTGCAGATCAACTTGTAGTATTATATTTTTGAGTAGTTGATATGTTTAGTGTTGCAAATTGAGGATTAACCTTTATCTCCCGATTATGTTTAGTGCATCGAGCTTGCATTGTCTATATTGGTACGACTTTTTTCCTCTGTGGAGATAGTTTACTCAGTTCTTCTTTCGCCTTCTTTGGACTTGAAAAATTTGATGGCATCCTTAATACCGAAAAACACAAGGATATCAACTATAAACCACATTGAGGTTACAACTTATTGGTTGAGATCACTATGAGCTCAGCGCCTAGTATCATTATGTTTATGTTTTCTAGGTGCATGCTATTGATCTTGCACAAGTTATCTTTAATGTTGTTGCATATTTTTTATGATGTATAATTTATTTGCCTACGAGCATTTGAGCTACATGGCTTACATGGTTGTGGCGTTTACCTAGTGTAACGTCTCAAGGACCAAGAATGTATATTTGCTAGAAATCTATGAGGAAATTTTCATGTGTAGGTTGATGTTTCAGAGATGAACATTGTTTCTCATCACTGTTCAGTGCTAGCTGTCCAAAAAAGCACCATGTTTGAACAAGGTCGGAGTTCTTTACTTAATTTTATGGCATATAATTCAACTATCCATTATTCTGTATGCCCCCCCTGACCCTCTCCCTCTCCTCCTTCCCAATCATGATTATTTTGTTTTTGCATCAATTTGGCAGTTTCAGCTGAAGATATCATGCAGAAGCGTAGAGACCGGCTCCATACGTGGCAACTATTTTTTGCCAATCCATACGAGTGGTGGGATAACAGAAAGTGTAAATCATACCCCAGAGCGCCTGACTTCAGGCACAAGGACACGGGAGAGGCACTCTGGATCAGCGATAGTGATCCTCCATGGGTCAAGAAACAACTCCAATTGACTGATTCTAGGTTGGTAATAGAAAGCACGGTTCAACGTAGAAATGCCTCGTCGAATCTGTCCCCTTTGGTTTATGATGATGATCGAAGAACTTGAAAACTTGGATTGTGCTCAAATGCTTGTAAACTAGTAGTAGTGCTAAAAACAGCTCAAATATGAAGGGGTTTGACAACCTGTTAGCTGGGTTGGGGAGTAGCAGTTCCCCTGCTCTCTATCTGTGCTGGAAATTTCTATTTCTGTATATATACTAGTGGTTATTTAACTGGTTTTGTTTTGCTCCTTGATTCATATTCTCTGCTCTTGATTCAGACTATACGGATATGTTATGTTAAGAAACATTCTAGATTGGTTATGTATTGGATAGGAGAACGTAATTGGAGTGTTTTGAAGTAAAAGTAAAAAGAATCCTTATGCTTATCCACAGTTACACTGGGCTCAATTGGTGATGTTATTTATAGTGACAGCAAGCAATCTGTAGCACATTCCTTTTAAGCTTGAACTTAGGTACTTAAAGATGCCATATGTGGATTGAGATTGTTCCTGGTTGATTATAGAATTGGATATCCTTCATTCTCTTACTCCTAACTTCATAGACAAAGGAAGTGTAAGGACTTCTACATCCTAAATTGTGGTTGAACAAATCTACAAACACCTCGTCAACACATGCCCACTTTGCTTGTGAAATCTTCAAGGTTGATAATTGATTTGATGCACATTTAGCAGAACTTAGAGAAATTGCTACAGTTGAATCTATGTGAGTAGTCTCATTCTGTTAAGGTCAACATTATTCTTGAACTTGTAAATCTAAAGTTAAACCAGTTGGATTCAGATGGGCTCCAACACAATCTGGGCCCAATAAAAGACCCTTTACCAATTACCGTTTCGTGGATCCAATACCTTACTGCCATAACAAATGGGTTTTTTTTTTTTTTTTTTTTTTTTTTTTTAAATTAGTTTATCAAAACTGATAAATAGCCTCAGATGTTGGTTTGAGAGCGGTGGATTATTTCATATTTATATTTTGGATAAAAATTATTGCAAGATATGAGTTAGATAAAATAAAATGAATAAACCTTTGTTTAAACAAAAATTACGTATATTTTCAGCAAACGATATATACGCATATATATTATTTTAAAAATAAATCATATAATTCAAATAATTAAATAATATCATTTTTATAAAAGCCCGGATCATAAAATTGATTAATTTGTGATATGAATAATTATAAGTTAGAGTATAGAGAATAAAATCATAAAACTTTATATTGTAATATGTAATACTAGTATTTCATCCGTGTTTGTTGTAACATATTTAAAAAATAATAAATATATTTATATAAATTAGTATTTAATATTATCATAATTATACTATTTTATTAGTCAATATATGTTAATAATATTTATTATATCAACGAAATATATTTTCTTCGTTTCAAATCTATGAATTTGATTTCTATAATAAATTAATAATTGTTTTGAAATTATTATTTAATAAGTTTTTTGTTTGAATTATTGGTAAATGTTTAATTATAGCCCAAATTTAATTCATATAGTCAAATACACAAAAAATATTTAAATTTGTGCAAGTAATCAATCAAAATATTATTATATTTTGTTAATTTAATATCTTCTTGTAACATATGCAATATACATGAAGATCGTAAAAAAAAATATTTTAAAATATTATATGCAAATAAATATTAGAAAAAAAAGTTATTTGTATATTAATAAAAAAAGACACTTCCAAAAAATATGAATACTAATATTTAATTAATCAAAGATTTGACAAAATATTTTGAAAAACATTTTTACTTTTAAATTGATCGAAATTTACTATTCTTTAACTATTATATCGCAAAAACTTAAATACATCGATTGTAACGTACAACATAATATAAAATATTATTTATTTAATTAAAAATTATTATTTATTTATATTGGATTGAGTGTATAATGCATTTCATGTATAAACGACACACTCAATTCTTGTATTAGTATAGATTTTATATTATGTACACTCATAAAAGGGGCTAAAATGGACCTCAGGAAATTGTTGGTAAAGCGGGCCGGGTCCAACCCGAGTCTTGTGAGCTGGGTTTGGGGTTTTGTAATTTAGGGAAAGGGTTTTTCTCTGCTGAACTTCCTTAGATTAGCCGCTCTTTCTCTCCGGAAGAGGGAGAATCAATTTCACTCTTCTCCTTCATTCGCGTTTTAGTTAGATTCAGAAAAAAGTTCTGTTTAGCTCAGAATCCGAATCGCAAACCGGCAATGGCAACCCTTGTTCCTCCGTCCCCTGCCGCGCCAACGACTCCACCGGCGACCGGTTCGAATCCGGCCGCCGCCGAGCAGCCGAAAGTTGATTATCTAAATCTCCCCTGCCCCATTCCATATGAAGAAATTCACCGCGAAGCTCTCAGTAAGTGTATTTTTTCAATTATTATTTTTATTTCAATTTTAAATATATGTTTTGACTGCTTCTGAAGTTTGATCTCTGCTTTGGCTTTGTTTCAGCTTTGAATCTTATAGTATCCTTATTGTGTAGTTCCAACTTAAATTATCTCGAATTTGAAAGTAGAATCAGTTGCTCCATTGTGGTTCTGTATGGCTTTGTAAGCACAGATCACCAGTCTTGGTGGCATGAGGCAGAGAACAAGCTGAATAAGAGCGTACGGGTTATTACATTCAGTATCATTCTGTGCTACTCACTTAGACCTCATGTTGTTAGGTGCCTTAGTGATTTCATTAGCTCTTGAAAATTAAGATTTCTGGTGTGAGTGGCGTTAGAAGTAAAATGTTGGATATTCAGCACCATTAGATAATAATTATTACTTGTTAACCAAGAGAGTAGAACACCGTTAAGGAGAGTACTTGCTGAGCACTGAGCTTCCAATGCATATTGGAAACCCAACCGAATTCAGTTGTTAACCAATTTATTTATGTGAGGGATGCTAGTTAGCTAACTGCTATTTAACTTTTACTTGGCAGTGTCCTTGAAGCCAGAACTCTTTGAGGGAATGCGCTTTGATTTTACAAAAGGACTCAATCAGAATTTTTCTCTCAGCCATAGGTGGCCTCATTTTCCTTATTATATTACATCAATCATGTGCTTCGCTCTTGTTATTTGTGTTTGTGTGTGTGTGTGTGTGTGTGTGTGTGTGTTTATTTAGAGATTGGGGTATTTGTTTGTGCCTGATCTAATTGTTTTCTGTTTAATTTTCATCAGTGTTATGATGGGTCCTACAGAAATTCCTAATCAGTCATCTGAAACTATTAAAATACCAACTGCTCACTATGAGTTTGGTGCCAATTTTATAGATCCAAAGGTGTGCTAACTTTTTTATCTGTTTGTGATTATGGCAAGATTACATGATATAATTTTCTAAATGTTACTTGTTCTTTGACAGTTGATGCTTTTTGGGAGGATAATGACAGATGGGAGATTGAATGCTAGACTGAAGTGTGATTTGAGTGACAATCTTACTCTCAAGGCCAATGCTCAAGTAGGATTACAATGTCCTGTCACCTATTTGTATATGTTTTAGAATTTTCAGCTGCCCTAGATCTGTAGCAATATTTGTTTATTCATGCCTGAAGTTACATAGTAACTGTTCTTTCTTGTTTTGTAGCTTACAAATGAGCCACATATGTCGCATGGCATGTTCAATTTTGACTACAAGGTAATTTTCGTATCTAGCCTTGAGTTATGCTGGTAACTTTTACATGCCTCGATTCATGAAGTCTGTGATATGCATAAGGATTCCTGCATGCATGTATTTAACTAATCCATGGTGTGCCCAGTGCCCAGATCACATGGCACTACATTAGAATTGATTCCAGTGGCCCATTCAAATTATTTAAAACATGAATCATTCATTTTGCAAATTTTTATAGGGATCGGACTATAGGACTCAGTTTCAACTGGGGAATGGAGCTTTATTTGGTGCAAGTTACGTTCAGGTAAATTTCTGACATCTGATATGAAACTGAAAATTATTTATTTTAAAGGCAGGAGAGACTAAACTTGATATTTTTTGCTGCAGAGTGTGACTCCTCATTTATCTTTGGGTGGTGAAGTATTCTGGGCTGGTCAACATAGGAAATCTGGTATTGGCTATGCTGCACGTTACAACACTGACAAGATGGTACTTGGTTTAAGTTTGATATTTAACATGACATTTTAATTGCAAGTAGCAATATTTGTTCCACACAGGAGATGCTAATTTCTGTTCCATGCAAATTTGTCTCTCTCTTTTGCACATTCATAAGTAATTGTGTATAGAATGCTTTGTTTCGGGTTTTTGCATGACGAATGATAGTACATACGTCAAGTATATTAAAGATTCTGTTTATAGAGGTGCAGTGACGTTAAAATTGTGAACTCATGATATCAACTATGTTTGCTTATTTATATACTTGTGTCTTATCACTGTGTGTGGCCATATATGTACTTGTGTCTTATCACTGTGTGTGGCCACATATCTTTGTGTATATCTGGGCTCCTCAAGTTGAAAAGGTGTAATAAATAAGCAAATATGCATCCCTTTATTGTGTTGTGTGTCGAGATGTGGCTGCTGTCTTATAGACCATGGTGGGCATGCTATTTTGGTTTTATTTGAAACCTGAACGGTCTTTGAGCTATATACAGCTATACAGACCTAGTCATACTTGCCAATGAATAGTTGACGTACTTCTGGACTAGGATCAAACAATTTCAGATGCCTAGGCCTGTTGTTTTTCATGCATTATAATGATGGAGATCAATTTAATATGCTTGCAAAATGGTGAATACGAACTAGGCACAACTGTTTTGCATCTACCTTTTTCTTTACTGTGGTTACAATTGTGTAAAGTGGGACTGTTGGGAGGATGTCTTCTCCATGGTTTTTCCCATCTCATAAGTAATAATTGAAGTTAGAAGCAGATTCGATGAATCAACTCAAGAATATTTAATTACTGGACTCTTCTTTTGCAGGTTGCAACTGGACAAGTTGCTAGCACTGGCATGGTTGCACTAAGCTATGTTCAGAAAGTATCTGAAAAGGTACTCTAGTTCCATAATTCACAATGCACGGTGCAGTTTTGTGTTCTGTCAGTTGATATGTTGTTCCTTAAAACATTCAGGTTTCTTTAGCATCAGACTTCATGTACAACTATATGTCCAGGGATGTTACATCCAGCTTTGGGTATGACTATATCCTACGACAGGTAATTACGTGAAGGTTATTGCACTCTACTGCTTTGTTTCACTGCCCCCCCCCCCTCTCTGCCTTCATTTGTGAGCAATCTTATGGTGTCTTTGGCAGTGCCGCTTAAGAGGCAAGATTGATTCTAATGGAGTTGTGGCTGCTTTCCTGGAAGAGCGATTCAACATGGGCCTCAACTTTCTTCTTTCTGCTGAGGTGCGGATTGATGGGCCAAAAAAAATGAAAATTTTCTACCCCTGCAGTTTCATCTTTTTTCACTTTGCCTCTGAAGTTCTGTTGGGCTGCTAGTTGTTGAGCCCAGTCTAGCCCCTTAAAATGTACTAAGATTTATCAGGCCGGCCTATGGCCCTTCGGGTTGGGCCAGATTTGCTATATATCATTTCGGCCTTAAACCACAGCCTTTCCCACCTAAAATGTCGGGCCGACCTGATTTTGCTAGCTCTACTTTAATAGAGCAAGTGGCCTAGTTAAATAAAAAGTAAAACTACACTGGGTGTATGTATATGTTTTTCGACATACCTACTTTCCCTTTTTGTCCCGTAATTTTAACATCTTGAACAATTATGTGTTGCAGATAGACCACAAGAAGAAAGACTACAAGTTCGGGTTCGGGCTCACTGTGGGGGAATAGAATAGAAACTGTATTTATTCCTTGTTTCCATTTAAGCTGATTGTTTTGTTGCAAGAATATGAGCTGCTTGAGGGGATCCTTCTCCCATTCGATAAGAATCAAAGAATCCAGTTTTGGTTCCTTTTTTTTTTTTTTTTTAATCATTTGTTGGCAGCAGCTATCTCAATCAGAATCACTTGTTTAGTTGATTTTGCAGGTTGCAGAGTATCCATTCTGTTCTGTGGATCTTTTGTTGCCCTTTATGCACCATTCCTTAAATAGAGACTTTGTTTGTTCAAATAATAGAAATTTTGGGTGTACCGTGCAACCTGATCGTGGATTTTGTTGACCTATAAATGTATTTCTGATTTATCTAGATTATGCACGTGCATACTTTATTATTATTATTATTATTATTATTATTATTATTATTATTATTATTATTATTATTATTATCATTATTATTATTATTATTATTATTATTATTATTATTATTATTATTATTATATATATTTATTTATTTACTTTTTTCTGCGGTCAAATAACAATTTCCTCTGTAATTATATGCAGTATTTATTCATAGAGTTATATTTTAACAAAACTATTATTGGATACACATTACTATATAAATTTAATCATTTTCCATTTTTATTTATTTAGATTTGAAAATTGAAATTTGAATATATTCATGTCATAAAAGAAGAGGTGAATATTTGTAAGTTAGGTATTTTGTTGATTTTAATTTTTTATTATTTATGGGGGTAATTTCAATCATATAATATAAATTAAAGTAAATAAAGTAAAATTTAGGTGAGCAGTTGACAATATATATAAATTTGTTTGGATGGTGACTGAATGGGACGTGAGGGAGTTTATTTATTACTAGTTGCCAAGTAGTTTTACACTGTGTTTGGATATAGTGGAATCCCCACTTTTCAAACTTGTAATAGTTTATATTTTATTTTATTAAATAATAGTGTCTTATATATTATGTCAGGTAAGGTAATGGATATGTTCCAAGTGCGGTGCCTGGCGACTCATTTATTTTATTATTTTTCTCTGTCCCCCATTTCTAAATTCTCGTACCCTTATCCACACTTGCCTCTCCCCCTTATTATTATTTACTTCACATGGACGCATCAATTTTTTTATATTAATATAATAATCAAATAACTAAAATACAATTTGTTTGGTTAATTCTTAACTTCTAAAATAAAAATATTTATGTCTATATTTGATTAATTAATTTTTTTAATTGATTAAAATATATATCTTTTTGTCCTACTTATTTTTATGTATGATATATTAAATTAATTATTTTTTAAATTTTACTTTTACACCTATATCTATATCTTAACTTAAAAGATTATGTTTTTTATTTATATATGTATTCATACTCCCTACATATTTCTTTCTCTCAACATTTTTTTGTAAATAAAAGCACATAATTTGATTGTATTTGAAGTCAAACCTCTTAGTTTGTAATCAGAAAATGTATAAATAAACTCATGATCTAATACCCCATATAAATTTAATTTCTAATTTATAATATGGATCAAAGAAGTGAGAAAATAGAACCCTCCTTAATAGAATAAACAAAGATAATGTCATAAATAATTTAGAGTAAAACGATTTAGTATTTGGAACTAAAAAAAGAAAGATTCCTTTGAAGAAAGTATTCTTGAATTCAAAATGTGATGTGACAATGTACAATTAATTACAATAGATAAATAAATAATGACTTGCCTACCCACTTTTGTTCTTTTCACGAACTCCTATTGCTACTTTTGGGTTCTATAAATAATTTATATTTTCTTATAATATTATTGTATATATTAATATTAATTTCGTATGGTATGTAGTTTGGTATTTAATATATATATATATATATATAATTTTGAATAAATTAGTGTATAAGAATAAATTTTGAAAATAGTTGAAATATTTTGTTTTTATTGATAAAAATATGTAAAAGATATAAGTTTTCATAAATTTTTTCATTTCAAAATAAGAGTCTTAATTTTATAATAAATTGACAAATTATATACAAATTTAAATTAGTTAATAAGTTTAAAAACATTCTATTAATATTTATGGAGTCAAAATTCAATACAAATAATTTAATATACAATAAATGTTCAAATCATATTTGGATAATCGAATAAAAATTGTTTCTTAAAAATCTAATATCTTATTTTAAGGTATGTAACAGTAAAACTAAAAATTAGAAAATGATAATTGATTTGATATCTTATAAATCAAATTGTATTAGAAACGAAAATATTATTGTATTTTAATAAATTAAAAAATATTTATGAGAGAAGAAAAAATAAAAGTTAGCTAATTAAATATTTATAATAGACTAATATGTTATTATATATATATTAACTGTGTATTAATAAAATTAAATATAAAATAAGTACAAAATAAATAAAAGATGATATGTGTTGTCGTCTCTAACCTAAATTATAATATCTGAAAGATATAATTATTACATAATTAATTTTCTTTTTCCTTTTTGAGAAAAGAATCTTGAAAATCAAAGAATAATGGCAGAAGAAAACAAAAGTACGCCACAATTGGACAGATGAAGGGTCACGATCTTATCGCAAGACTTAGTCTGTAGCTGACAGGTGGCTTTCAGTCGATGTATAGTGATCTCTGCAGTGGATAAAGAAGCGTTCTATTGATTCGAGAGGGTGCAGAAACAAGGGGCATTTGTAACTGAAACAAGGGTTTTGCTCTTCTTTTCTCGTCACTTCCGCATTCGCTTTACTCTGTTAGCTGGGGTGGAACTTGTACTTCCAAAAAATATCTCAGTTCAGGTAACTGAAACAAGGATTTTCTGTGTGTTTCAGTGTTTGTGTGAGAGACAGTGATATGACCAGGGATGAAGGGTTGTGAGGTTCCTGGGGATTTCATCTGTATTTGGATGTTAAAACATGATTTCTTACGTGGGATCTATCGTTTTAGTGTGTGTGTGGGTGTAGGGATAAAGGGCTTTTTTTGAAGTTCTTGGAGATTTATATGTATTTGATAATTTTTTTATGTGGGATTTGTCATATTAGTGTGTGGGTGTGTTCAAGAAATTCATGCTTAGACAGTTTGTACATGGATCTTGTAGTTTGGACTATGAAATATTTGAAGGATTGTGACCTGGTAACTTTGATGTCTCCACACACACACACACATGATGTTCTTCCTTGAGTACTTAAAAGACTTAAGATGTCTCTTTTATATACATTCGTGTTCATATGAATGATCTGTAACCTTATTAATTTTCTAAGTAAATTCCCTGTTTCACTAGCAACTTCTTACTGTAACTTTTTAGATCATGCCCTGTTTGTTATCTTCTCTCTTCATCCTCCTAGTAATTTGCAGAGCCAATCTTTGAATCGTGCTTTGCTAATGATTTGTTGTTTGTATTGATCATATGTTAAAGAAAATGGATTCTTAATCACAGGATAATTGGGGATTTGGTTGAGCAAATTTATGGGATCTTTTATGAATGATCTGTTACTGAATCTTATTAGGAATCTTCTTGAAACTTAAATGATTTATTGTTTTATGTAAGGCACAATGCAAGGAGGAATTAAAGCAATCTTCTCAAACGGAAACATGCTCAAGAATGCGGTTCTGCGTCATGTTCGTGTTGCTCCTCCTGCAATGCGGGCTCTTATGTTCACACGCCAAGAGTCGACGTCTGCTGCTCGTATTGAAGAGCACGGTTTTGAGAGCACCACTATTTCTGACATTCTGAAGGGTAAAGGGGAGGGTGCAGATGGGTCCTGGCTTTGGTGCACAACTGATGATTCGGTGTATGATGCTGTGAAGTCGGTATGCATCTTCATCGTTTGCATCTACATCATCTGCATCTTTACCCATATTAATTTGATATCTTGTGAGGATACATGAACCATTTCCAACTGCAGATGACTCAGCACAATGTCGGTGCTCTGGTTGTTGTTAAACCAGGGGAGCAGAAGTCAATTGCAGGAATTATTACAGAGAGAGGTATTTGCTTCTGATTGCTTGAGTTTTCGCTTTTTGTCTCGATCTCCTTTAGCTAATGGCTCCAATGTCATCAAATATGGCTTAGTTATGTTTACAAAGTAGGCATATGATGTTTTTTTTTGCGGTTATCCAAGAAAAGGAAAAAATATCACCAAAGAGAATTTTTTTGAAAGAAACTAAGGCAAGCAAAACCAAAAGTTGATATGTAAACTTCGTACACTGAATTAGTTTTCTCATATCCCGCTCCTTCTCTGCCGTATTTCATGCTAATTTTTGATTATACATAAAAGTTGTGCTCCTAAGTTTAAGAAGGTTTTTCTGTGTGCTAATTTGTTGTCGTTGATGATCCAGATTATCTCAGGAAAATCATAGTCCAAGGTAGATCATCCAAGTCGACAAAGGTTGGCGACATTATGACTGAAGAGGTATGACCCTCTTCTTATTTTTTTTAGGAATGTGTGTGTCAGGAGTTTCATCATCAAAGTTGCTATTAAAATCATATTTACTGCAAACTTTGGTTCATAGAAAATATAGATGATCACTGTTCGACTGTTAAGACTCTTAACTATTATTGTGTGGTGATTGCAGAACAAACTTATTACGGTCACCCCTGATACTAAAGTTTTGAAGGCAATGCAACTGATGACCGGTACTAGTTTTCTTACAACTATAAGTTTGTGTTTAAATCGAAAGAATTGAGGATGAATTTTGAAATACATAATAGCAAATCCGTTCGTGGTGGTTTACATTGACATGGATTTGTAATCCATCTCTTTTATTTTTCACAAATTTTTGGGGGATTTTGGTGGATTCGTAATCAACTCTGATTTGGGTGGATTTTCAAATCCCTTGATCCAAGCGCTACTACCTGCGTCCATCCAAATGACTCAAAGATTAGTTCAAAATGAAATTGACGGATTTCAAATCCATAACAATACAATCAATCGCCAATGGATTTGCTACTATGATTTGATTTTCAAATCTTTCGATCCAAATGCAATGTGAAAGGGTTTTAACCTCAGACATTCAATGATGAAAAAGCTTGGAACACTTGATTGATTATTGGAACTCTCGATCGGCAGATAACCGTATCAGGCACATTCCAGTGATCACTGACAGTGGAATGATTGGCATGGTATCCATTGGAGACGTTGTGCGTGCAGTTGTGAGTGAGCATCGCGATGAGTTGAACCGCCTGAATGCTTACATACAAGGCGGGTACTAGGTGATGACGGCGACAAAATACCCCCTGAATGCTTACATACAGGGCGGTAACTAGTGATGACGGCGACAAACGAACCATCTTTCTGTAAATATACTGCTTTGTTGCACCTTGTGAAATGTCTTGAGTTGTCATTTGGCTCAGGATGAAATCTTTCAAGTAATAATGTATGCAGAAGCTACTTGCTCTTCTCCTTTATTTGTCTCTGAAGATGGATCTTCATGATTATTACATGTTTCTTATGTTATCATCCTAGTACCTTTCAGTTCTGCTGCTGCTGTTCTTGGGTGGGGCCCGTGGGGCAGTCGATATTTTCACGATTCTTTTATTTTATATCATGTTTTCAGGTATTTCACTTATAATGATGATGTCATATTATCATATATACATTTATCTGGTGAAATGAAATACAATTTGGATAGTATGCAGATCGATAAAACTTTGGGAATCTTTAACACAGATATTGAAGGTGTGTGTGTATATATATATATATATATATATGTTGTGGATGAAAGATTAAAAAAAAGTTCAATATGCTCTGCTCTGATAAGCTTAACTAAAATACATTAAACACGTTCGCACCAAATGCGCTCTCTATATGGTATTAAAACACTCTATAAAGCAGCCAATACACAATCACACTACATTCGATAGCGTCCTCCAATCATGCTTTTATTATTTGTTCATAAGCCTCCTCCAAACATACCTATAATGAATGGGTGCCTAACAATTTACATATTTTTATTTAAATTTTAATAAAATTATATTTATCATTTATACTCGATCTAATTTTGTTCCAAGGGGAGGGGTTGGTTATGTGGTCCAAATTAAGTTTTAAATTAATTTTTACTAAATTTATATTTTAAAATGAATTATGAAATATTATAATAGAAATTCTATATAATTAACATTATTTGACTATTTATAGACAAAATAAGTTTTACAAGATTTTTAACATTTAAAAACAAAATATTTTATTACAAAATAGGTAATAAATTCTTATTTTGTAAGATATTAAGTAAAAACTATTCAAGAAAAAAAAACTTATGTATATATAATTAGTAGCATCTTGAAAACTATTTGCTGAAAAACTTTCACAATTTATTTTCTGAAAAATAAAAAATATAATTGTGTAGCCATGGAAATTGGAACTAGTATCAATTCCACGCCCAAAAGATGCCCCAAATTGAAAATAAAAAAGCCCTAATTGGAAAAACAGGGGCCATCCCGTGAATATGTGGCAACAACCTCCACTCAGCACCTGTCTCTGGCGGTTCAATTTTTAACTAATTTCCATTTCCATTTTATCTCACGAAAACGTCAACTTCCATTACAATAATTTTGGATTATACCAGAAGATACCCTTCTATTCCTTTCTTCTATACCCCTCTTTGTTGAATGTTTGACCCCCTTTTGATTTTGTGAAACATAAGTACAGCTAAAGCAACTACACATTTTCTTGAATCTTTGCCCCGTTGAGGCAATTATTCGATTAACTGAATTTGTATTCAATGATTGAATGCGTTGTCTTCAAATTGATATACCTCATTTGATCACGGCCTCCGGCCATATGAACTGGAGCGTGGGGCTATGGTACTAGTTAACTCCGTTTTGCTCAAAACTCCACAATTTTACTGAATTGCGGCAAGAAATAGGAAAAAGGAAGAAACCCAGTTGGTAATTTCTTGAGCCCTTGTAACGATCATATTTCATCACCCTTGCATTTTTTCTCAGTAAATGTGGATTCAGTTGGAATAGAAGAGCATTTGAATAAGCTAATTGGAGAATTTCCTGTTTCTTGATTTAACAAAAATGAAAATGATTGTTTTTAGCAGGAAAAGAAGGCATTGATGACGTCGGACATGGCAGCTACTAGCGCTGGTGAGGTGGAGCAGACCTCACCGGACATGTTAAGGAATACACCGTCGAATATAAGGAGATTGGCTTATGAGATTGAGCAGTGCGAGGGCAGGCAGAAGTACCTTGCGCATACTAGGAGTCCCTCAGATGGCGGCGACGTTCGATGGTACTTCTGCAAGGTTCCTTTGGCTGTAAACGGTCAGTAAATGAACTTCATTTATATTTTGTCATGATTATTTAGGAACCGTGTTATGCGTGCTTGTTACATCACTATCATGCTTGTCATTTGCTTGCTGACGCTTACCACTTAGAGCTTGCGATATGAGAGGGGACGTGAAGAGTGCTGGCTTGTGGCTACAGTTAATTTGGTGTTGTTGGAATTAAAATAAAAAATTGGCCATTTGCTTTTCATTATAGACCATGTCAATTAGATTTTCATCTATGTATTTCTTCGAACCCCTGACTTGTGGGTAAGTTAATTTGGTGTGGTTTGAATTAAAAAGGAAATTGGGCATTTGTTTAAATTCCTATAAGTTTGCTGTGATCAATGTGTTTCTTCCGACCCGCTGATGGTTTCATGATAAAAAGACTATCAAACTTCAGATATGTATTTTGTTTCCACTCTGGATAACTATGAAGTCTCTCATATGATAAAGGGAGAATGTGGTGTAAATGGTTAAGGAAAAGAATGTAGTCTGTAATGTTACTAATTGACAGGCATGGCAGCCATAGCGTGTAAAGTTTGATTTGAAAGTCTTCAAGGAACTGTGCAGCTGTGTAGAAAACTTCAACGTAATATTAGTATTCCCAATAAGAATAAAAACTTGCCATTTTGCATTTGGATTACAAGACCCAACTGAGCTGCCTACACTTATTTGTTTCATCAGTACATTGAAATTTTAGACCACAAAACGAATTTTTTTCTACTAGTGTCTTATAGTGTAATCTAGTCTGGAAAATCGTTATAGGAAGAGATGAATGGATTTTCTGTTTATTATTAGTTTGTCACAAAGAAGTATTTGTTGGATATATCACTCTACATGATTCATGTTGCTTTCTTTTTTCCTTTCAGAGCTTGCCGCATCAGTCCCTCGAACAGAAGTTGTTGGGAAAGGTGATTATTTTAGATTTGGTATGAGGGATTCTTTGGCAATAGAGGCATTTTTCTTACAGGTCATAAACTTTCCTAGTTTTGCATTGTTGTTTTCTTGCCTTTTTCCTGTTTCTAATCATCATACTTTGTTAAGTGGGAAATAGCTTTTCTACGAAGCATTGTACTCACATATATTTGCTATATTCACAGAGAGAAGAAGAGTTACTTTCTAGTTGGTGGAAGGAGTATGCAGAGTGTAGTGAAGGTCCTAAGGGACAGCCTAGTATCAATCCCAAATCAAAACAACAACTTCCTTCAGAGCCTCCTGATTCACACCAGCTATTCACAACTGAAGAAGAGAGAGTCGGTGTCCCTGTAAAAGGAGGATTGTATGAGGTAGTCCTTTCATCTGTAGGGCATCTGGAGTCATAGTAATTGTAAATGAGTTTTATGTGGGTAACAAACTTTGTATGAGGAAGCTGTATAGATTATATTTTTAAGTGGCCAGTGTTTTGAGTATGGTTGCCTTTTCGACAAAGTTTTCATCCTTAGTGACGTTTGGGAGATTGAATGAACTGATGTGCAATGTAAAAAACCACATTATTTATTTTCTTCACAAGACCATTTGTTTACTTATATTTAAATAAAAAAAATAATCTGGTAACTTACTGCAAATTTTTCAAGACAATCCTTTTGTGAAAATCTATAACAGGATTATATCTCTATTCTGTACCCATCTCTCATTCTTATCCTAGGTATTGAGTTTAGAACCTTTGGAGATTCTTGACCCATCCATTGACTGATTTTCATTATAAATAAGAAATATGGAATGTTGACAACCAGCATATGTGTAGGTAGATTTGATCAGAAGACATTGTTTCCCTGTTTACTGGAATGGAGAGAATCGAAGGGTGTTACGAGGCCACTGGTTTGCTCGTAATGGTGGTCTTGATTGGCTTCCACTGCGTGAGGATGTTTCTGAGCAGTTGGAATATGCATATCGATGTCAGGTGCTCTCAGATTCTTCCATATGGTGCTCTTTTTTTTTGTTATATCGATTACAAAGTATCTGTGGGATGCAGATCCTTGATTTCTTTATTTTTGTGCACGTTATCACTGTTTATTTTATTATATCTTGTCTTTAGTACCCAATTTAACAGGGTTTTGATAAAATTATGAGCTTGTTTTCTTTCTCACTTTGGCTCTAATTTTTTTGGGGCTGAGTCCCTGAAGAGTTTGATGATAATGGATTCCTTGCTTACAGGTTTGGCATAGAAGAACTTTCCAACCATCAGGTCTCTTTGCTGCTCGAGTTGATTTACAAGGCTCAACCTCAGTATGGCCCTCGTTTGACACAAAATTGTCTATATTGGTTACTCTTAAGTGAACTGTAACTCCTAAGGTCATTCGGTTGTAGGGACTACATGCCCTTTTTACAGGGGAAGATGATACTTGGGAAGCTTGGCTGTGTGCTGACACTTCTGGGTTTTCCAATGTTGTAAGCCTTGGAAATAACGGCATTAAATTAAGACGTGGATATGCTCCATCCCAGTCAAAGAAGCCAACACAGGTAATTTTTTTTTTTTTACTTCTGGCAGATGTTTAATACCAGATCTCTCCTTATTAAATACAATTTTACTGCACACAAGCACAGCATGTTAAGAACTTATTTGTAACCATTTTCTTGTTCTTGTAATAGAATAGGCAGTACATACTCATTGTTTTTGATTTATTTCAGGATGAATTACGTCAGCAGAAGGAGGAGGAAATGGATGATTACTGTTCACAGGTATGCTAAGTAATTTAACAATTGCAGTCATATGTCTTGAATTTCTATTTGTTTTGTTACAGTTTATGCAACTGTGATATCAATTTCCTGACTTGTGAAAATAAAAATAGGAAAAATAGAAGACTGGCTATGCCAAAGCTAGATATTTTTCTGTTTGTGGACCATATGTATGGGTTTTCGGGTATGGTGGGAGAGGTACAAAAGTTGGTTACAGTTGTTGCCATCAACTGATTCCCACTGTTGGATTTGTTGCTAAGCATAAAATTGTTTTTTTTTTTTTTTTTTTTTTTCTGAATTTTAATAGTTATAATAATTGGAGTTTCCACCTTGTCTAAATAACATCATATCCCAGTAGCTTCTGTAAAACAATGGTTGCTTTAAAAGATCTAAATTTTTCATATTGGGATTGGCTTTCCTTGATAATATTTTACTGAAAGGCCTCGTTAGATTGTAAATTTTCAGATTATAACTTTGGATCTTTTCCCAGACAAGTAGTTCTTAGCTTTTTTGATGAGTTACTGAAGTAGGCTGATGAATGCAAATAAGGAGAACAATTTGCATATTTAAAAACATGGAAAAATCGATGTAGGGGCTAATCCGTTTCAGTGGATCTCAGTTTAGACTTGATGTACCATACAAAAATTGGATGTGTGTCTGTAAGATAAAGACTGAGAAATGTTTATAGTGGTATTCTTTTGGTTGTATTGGTATTACTTATTCTCATGATTGTTCTGAATGATGATGATCCTTAATGTTTGAAATTCTTCAAATATTATTGGGAGCCTAAGAGGTTGTAATTGTTACAGAGTAATTTCTCTTGGTGTTTTCTAACAGATTTCCACAAGGATATCTGTATTCCAGTTTTAATGACAATGTCTTTCTCTGCAAATTGGTGCGTTTACGAGTTACTTTGAGGTATGAGCTGCTCTTAATGCAAAAATTTGTTTCTCTGTGCAGGTTCCTGTTCGACATTTAGTATTCATGGTTCATGGTATTGGGCAACGGTTGGAGAAGTCGAATTTGGTGGATGATGTTGGAAGTTTTCGGCACGTAACGGCAAGCCTTGCAGAAAGACACCTAACTTCACATCAACGTGGCACTCAAAGAGTTCTTTACATTCCATGTCAGGTACCTTAATGCACTTCCACAATTCATATGCTTGTTGGCTTGAATTTGCTATTCCCTATTTTGGTACTTTTATTCCAATGTATCTGGACTCTGAAGTTCTGTAATGGGTTCTTATGAAAGCAGAATGTGCCCATGGTTACTTTGTTTGGTGTCTTGTAACATGATGGATTACAGCCTCTCTGTATTGAACTCACATGACAAATATATGCATCAATCCTGCAAGTTTCAGATTATGTCACTAAAAATTATAACAAAGGAAAAGGTAACAAATGGTAAGTGATGGCATAGCTTTTTTGTGCGTGTGTGTGAGGGGGGGGGGGGGTTGGAGGGGAGGGGAGAGAGGGAGGGAAAGGTTAATTACTTTGTTGACAGAGACTTTGAGAGAATTGTGGATGTTTTGCTGTATATGATCTTGGTATATATACTGGTTATGAGGTATTGAATTATGGGACTTTTTGGAGAGTTCAGAAGGCAAGTTATTCACTACCAAAAAAAGCCACTTTGGTGATTAACAGATTGTATTGTTCAGAAGTCAAAAACTATGTATTTTCTGATAATTGAGTATCCTGAACCTGCGATTATTTGTTTCTTGAACCATGTGGAAGCTTATATAGATGAGTCACTGACAACTGTTTGATCCCTTTCCATCCAAGTGGGGGTTTGCTTCATTTTCAATTAACTGTTTTACTTGATTTTGGCCTAGTTGAATAAGGTTTGACATAAGTCCCAGACTGCAGGTCACTGCTGTCCTGGGAGGAAGTCTCATAGTATTCTTCTTTGATCAGCGTGATGAACTACCAGTTCAAGCTATCTCTGGATTATGTTTTCCACTGAATAGTTTTATGGGTTTTGATGGGCACAAAAATATGCTCTTATAGTCTTTTAATAAAAAAATGAATGTGAAAGAATTTGTATTCTGCAACATGTCATACAGAGCTTTATCATATGATATATATATATATATATATTCTTTTTTTTAATATTTATATTTCCCCTGTCAAGTAACCATCCACAATCAAATTGCAATTAGGCTGCTACAAATTTATAATGCTTATTTTACTTGTTTAAATTGACATTTTTTCCTGGTGCTGCTTTAGCGTCCTGCTTATGATCAATTGTTATTTCTTTTTCGTCGCCAGTGGAGGAAGGGCCTGAAACTTAGTGGTGAAGCTGCAGTTGAAAAAATCACTTTAGATGGTGTGCGAGGGCTTCGTACCATGTTGAGCGCAACAGTACATGATGTCCTATACTATATGAGCCCCATCTATTGTCAGGACATCATTGACTCGGTATCTCCTATCTAATTGCTGTTGTGCAGTTTTTTTTCCCTTTCAGTTCTCCAGTTTTTTTTTTTTTTTTTTTTTTTTTTTTTTTTTTTTTTTTTTTTGTTGACACTTATTTCTTGTTCTTCTGATCTTATTTTGAGCACTCAAATGCATTTGATTTGTGCAAATTTGTAAGCACACCTTTTTTTCCTGGTTTGATTTGCATTATTTCCTTCTCACGAAAAGGAATTTGTAATTTCTTTGAATGCAGAAGTTGGAATGGATAAGTGAATTGTTTTCATGTATACATCCTTTTCTTAGTGAAGCAAAAAATAGTGAAATGATGCATTTTTGCCAAAATTCTCGTAAGTTCCTCTGCCTAATTTAGGTCCATTCTCTTGCTGTGATGTTGATATATGCTTTCAATATATCATTCTTTGGAATTCTACACAAATAAGGATCGTCCTATCCATAATATATGTGCATATAAAACCTTCTCTCAGAAGTCAAAATCTTCAGACTCTCTTTCACACTCTATTCTAACTCCAATTCCCAACTCAATTCCAATCCAACAATCCATCCAACCTGTTATGCAATTCTCGTCCTCACTTCTGGATCTGTGAGTCTATTGAGGTCGCCACCTGTAGCTCCATAAGCTATCCATGCACCAGTGGATTGTTCTTTTTGTTCCCATTTTGTGCCGATACCCGTTGTTGTCCTTTCGACACTGACACCCTGTCATGTGTATATGGGCAGGATATGGGGCATTGGGCATGTGGGTTGCGGAGGGGCTTAGCAAGGTTTGTGGTGGTTGGGAAGATGTTGGAGCAAGCTGTGGGCATCAGGGTTAGGTAGGTTGCAGGTAAGGGCAAGCCAAGGGAGCATGGACCAACAGGAAAAATCCCTTAAGTCCTCCAGATGGGTTGGAGGGGTGACCTGGATCGACAAGATCGAACTGAACATATTAAGATAGATTGACATTTTATCATGGAATAACTTGAAAAGGATTAACTTGCACAGCATACAGTCCCATGGGAGGTGAACTAGCATTCCTGGGAAAGGGCTCAATATTGGTTCTTTTCAAGAAATTGTTCCCAAGCTGGGAAGGACACTATAGTTTGGCAGCCTGAGGGGAGCATTGAAAAGATGATTTAGTTTTTTGTCTAGTATTTTGGGAACTGTGTATATTTGAATGCTAGAGACTTAATTGGTGGAGAATCAGGTAATTGGGGCTCACGGAAAAGAAGGAAGATATGGGTTTATTGTGAATATTAGATATACGGAACAAAGAGGGAAGCTTATCAAGAAGATTTTGCTCTCCTAACCATGGGTCTTCCCAAAACCTCGCAACTTTACCTCTCCCAGTCTGGACTTTCACCGAATTCACGATGTCTGGGTATACCCTTGAAATGAATTTTCAAGGGCTTAGTCTGTAATAATCTTTTTATTGATGTCACTCTTTTCTTGTGTTCAATGTAGTTATAGTTGATTCCCTTCAAATTTAAGCTTGCAAGATCATTAGCCACAAGCTAGTAGTCTCGCTTTCATTTTTTCACATGGTATGCTAGCATCAAGACGGAACTCTACCAAAAATAGATTGTATTGATATTGTGGTTCTGTCTTCTATCATGTTTTTTCCTGGCTTCTGTGAACATCATATGTAATGTAAAACAGTAACTGCTTCCCCATAATATCTGCTTGAATGGATTTTGTGCATATATCTAATATTTGTAAATCAATTTGAGCTAACTTTTATTGTGTTCAGGTATCCAACCAACTTAACAAATTATATCTGAAGTTCCTTAAGAGGAACCCTGGTTATGATGGAAAGGTACATGGCTTGTTGAGAAAGAAAGCTTCTTGTTTAATTCAATGATAAATTGATGACTTGAGCTTATTTTTTTGAACTTGATAGCTCACTACTGGACCAACTCTTCAGGTTTCCATATATGGCCACTCTTTGGGAAGTGTTCTATCTTATGACATCCTTTGTCATCAAGAGATATTGTTTTCACCCTTCCCTATGGAGTGGATGTACAGAGAACAAAAAGGACATGAGGCCCATTGTCCTACAAGGGAGAGAGTATCAGCTAACTGCAACCCCAGCTCAGATGTCAGGGATGAGAACTCCGATAATGGAGGTGAGAGCATAGCCAGTCATGCGGATAATCCAGACCTTGTCGAAGAACACGTGGAGGGAGTTCGTAATCAATTAGGCCCTCCTGCATCATCTGACTCGGATGAATCAATTAATACAGATACTGTCAATGAGCCGACAAATGATGCCTTGGCATCAGCTGAAAATCCTGATGAAACTCTCAGCCATATAAATGATAGAGAATACTATAAAAGTGAGACTTATGATCCAACTAGCACGAAAAGTGAGATTATACCATGTGACGACAATCCAAGTGTTGAGGATATCCCTGATAATGATAAAGATGTAACAATCAAATCATTGATGGAAGAGGTGGTTACTGATAACTAAACTTTGTTTCTTATTCTGATATTTTGATTCATTCTCACTATTGCCTCTTATCTCTCAGATTGATTTGCTAAAGTCGAAAATCAAAGAGTTTGAAGCTGCTTGTGCTGATAGAGGTATGAATTGTGTGATTTTATATGGACATCTAAGGCCTTACTAGAAATTTTCTGTTTAGATACATCCAAGTTTTAGTTTATTGAATGTCCTGTATTTGATCTGAACTAATACCAGCGGATGCAGAGAATCCTACAACGGTAGTAGAACAACCTGATCCTGATAGTGTTCATCTTGGGAATAGAGGTTCCTTGAAGTGTTATACCCCACAAATTAGATACACAAAATTAGAATTCAAGGTAAGTTTCTATTAGTTCTTCTCCTCTGTTAATGTAGATCTCAATGGCAATTAATCCACTTAGCAGTGTGGATATGCTTTGATTTCTTAATTATGCTGGTCAGTATGTGACTGCCTTTTCATGCATTTCACACTTGATAAATACCCTGCCTGCTGTAATCACTATATTCATCCATTTATCTCTTGTTGACACTATGCTTCAGTTTGTGGCCTCTCCTTAAATGTCCTACTGTCTTCTGATATGTACATATTTGGCACATTGGTAATCTCAAATCAATATACTTGATTTGATGTCAGGTCGACACATTCTTTGCCGTTGGGTCTCCCCTTGGAGTCTTTCTCTCCCTTCGTAATGTTCGTATTGGGATTGGTAATGGCTGACTCTTTTCTTACCATAAATTATTTATTTTCTTTCATTTCTTTTTATTATGGAGCGTGTTGGTTAGCTTGTAGAATGGGGATCTTGGGAAAGACCTTTTTTGATATTATAATGAAGTAAAGATTAGGCGAACAGCGAACTAATTATCTTTCTTATTGCTCCATTTTCACATATTTGATATTTCACCATTTTAAGTCGCATTGATTTCATCAAATTTAGGGTTGTAAATGTTGAAGCCAATGTGTTGGAAATTCCGTTTCGTTGACTTTATACATGCTTCCTATTGTTACTTATACTTGCAGACCGTTTAATGAAATCTACCATATGTGAATTACTGGACACCCAGTGACAAGTTTTCCCACAAAACTGCACTAAAAGTGGACTATTACTAAACTTCAGCTGCATTTATATGAAAATGATTGAAAAAAGACCTTCAAGGTTTATGTTTCCTACCTGCAATTCGTAATGTGAGATTATAATTTTTTATTAGAACATATTCTGCTCTTTCTTGGCAGGCAAAGGGAAAGAATATTGGGAAGATGAAACTCTTAATGAAGAGATGCCAGCGTGTCGTCAGATGTTTAACATTTTTCATCCCTTCGATCCTGTGGCTTATAGGTCTGATTTTAGACTTTTAAGCACAATTTTAATGAGTTCTTTCTTTTTCTTCAAACATCATATATGGTAATGCTTGTTCGTCATACAGAATAGAACCACTTGTCTGTAAAGAATATGTGCTAAAACGTCCTGTTATCGTCCCTTACCACCGAGGTGGGAAGCGGCTCTATGTTGGGTTTCAAGTAAGTCGGATTTGTAAAAATACTATTGCTGTGTTTCATCCTCTACTGTGTGCGCTCATACAATGTCCTACAGGAATTTAAAGAAGGGTTAGCTGCACGTTCTCAAGCTTTTGTGGGTCATTTGAGCTCTGTCAAGGTTAGCATCTCTGGATGTTTACTTCCTTTATTTTGTTATTATTATTTTGAATATGCGAAGTAGATATTGCCTCGGATTTGGCCATTGTGAATTTTATTTTTCTAAGGAATTTACCTCCGGTCTCTTACTGAAAGTTTGCTCGTAGCTTGGTAAATATCTGAATACTGATAAGACTTAAGACTTTCTACACAGCATTACTGTCCGATGAACACACAAATTATGTCACTACAATAGTATTGTTTGAGTGATCATAATTAATTTTCGAATATCAGAAGCACAGGGTTTCTGGAATTTCTCACTTATTAGAGAATACATACTTGTGAATTATCATATTGACATTATATTAGTTTGATGTATTTGCTTTTTATAAGAATTAATTTGTCAGCAGATGTGGTAATTGATTGATCTATTAGTCTTACTCTGTTTTTTTTTTCTTTTCTTTGAGAGAGAGAATATCAGTCTTACTTTAAGTCCATTTGAATAGGTTAAAGTACTCACGATCTGTGAATCGAGAAGCAATGATGGTGATGCTGGTAACTCCCCCCGACCACCATCTTCTTGGCATCAGAAGATTTTACTCCACAAGCAAGTCTTTTCATTTTGTCACGTATTTTGCTTAATCTCTTGCAGACGAATCTGGACATACACAAGAGAAAGAAGAGAGATCGTATGGATCGATTATGATTGAGAGACTAACAGGATCTGTAGATGGGCGAATTGACCATGTATTACAAGTATGTACTCTTATTGTTTTTGGGTTTTGCACTTCCTGAATCCTGTTGTAATCCACATGTTAGGGGTGTTATCAAGTTGAGTTGATACACTATTACGATTGAGTACGAGCATCGAGTTTTATTTTTGAGGTCAGCTCAACCTTATAAACTCAAAGCTCTACTCGACTCAACTCGGTTACTTATGTAAATGTTCTAAAACCTTCTGTAATTCAATTAGAAAAGCTCGATGCGCTAGATATGACACGATATGGCTCGACTCATTTACATATATATAAATATGTTATATACATAAATAAATAAATATATCGAGGGTAAAATAATAAATAAGGCTTGCGAGCTCAACGAATCCAGCATTGTTGAGCTGTATATCTACATGAGTAGCATTGTTGAGCTGGATATCTACATCAGTAGCATTGTTGAGCTGGATATCTACATCAGTAGCATTGTTGAGTAGCTCGACCTTGACGCTATATTCGAGCCAGTTCGCTTGCTTGCTCGACTAGCTGTGCCTCCATCCATGCCTGTTACTTGAATTTGAAAATATTTGTCTGAAATTTTATCTCTTTATCCTTTGGCCATTGCAGGATAAAACATTTCGACATCCATACATATCAGCTATCGGATCGCATACGTAAGTAGCACTGTTCCAATCCAAACATTGTTTAAGATTTGAGAAATGACTATAACTGAAACCATTTTGATGATTATTTTTTTCACAGAAACTACTGGAGAGACCCCGATACAGCTCTTTTCATATTGAAACATTTGTATCGCGATATACCAGAGGAACCCACCTCGTCCAACGAGCAACCAGAAAGCAACACAAGAAATGATGAAAGTAGTAGTTTGAACAGATGGGCTGATCCTAGAGAGATTGATGACGAAGAACTTCCTTTGACCTTTGCTAGCAGTGTCTCTGTTAAAAATTTCTCGTATAAAGCCAAGAATGTGATGAAGAGCCGATGATACCAGAAAAACAAAACGAGCTTAATTTTCAAGCATCAATGGAGTTTCTCCTAAACATGCTCTGGTGAAAACGGCATTTGACAGCATACAGCCCCCGCTCGATTTCTGACTTGCTGTTAAACTGGAAATGGCAACAGAATTCTAGCATTTGGGGTAATGGAATTGTACACAGTTGTAGAAGAGGTTGTTTGTTTGAAGTAGGGAAGGGGAAAAATGCTTTGTATAGATGTATATATTTGTTCTTCCTCTGAATGTATGTACATGCTAGTTCTTGGCAACGGTTTGATCTCGTTGTTGTAAATGGTATTCCATCTCGTATTTTATTATTTTGGAACACATTTATGTATCTTTGATGATATAACTAACACACGTGTTGTATGGTTATATCGGATGAAAAATGTTTCGAGTAGAGAGTTTTAAAATTAAGTTTTTTGGAATAAGTTAGATATCTACAAAATATTAACATGGGAATTTGGCGAAAATTATCACCTGCTCACGGTAGGTGTATGTTCATGTATAAAGATTTAATTCATTTATTTATAAGGAGCTGTGAATAAAGATATTTTCAGTAAACATTTAATAATTTAAGGGCTCAAAAATAAATTATTTCAATAAATTAATGTAGAAACCAGTCTTCACCTTGCAATATCTTGTTCCCAAGTTTCTCTCTCTCTCTCTCTCTCTCTCTCTCTCTCTCTCTCTATATATATATATATATATATATATATATGTTTGTGTGAGAGAGATCTTAAATAACCAAAAAATTAACAAAAGAGATTAAGAGTAAAGATTGATGAGGTTCAAGTTGTAAATGGCTGATTCCATTAATTAATTCTTAATTTGGACTTGTAAAATCAGTTGGACCTTTAATTAGATTTATAAAATTATTATGCTGAGTTTTGCCCCTCTTACCTTGCAATAACCCTAGAAATGTATATACCAACTTTTTTATTTTATTGTATTTTATATTTTATATTTTAATTTTATTAATATATACTATAAAATTACTAATAAATACATGAAGATGTGATGAAACTAAAATATAAGATAAATCGTAAAATTGAATAGGGATCGGAACCAACGAGACTTCGAAATTGTTTTAAATCAAACTTCCCAAAATAATGTCTCTCAAGTCTAAGACTCCAAAACGGGTCGGGTGTTTTATTGTGACCCGATTCAACAGCTATCCAGTAGATGACAAAATATTCCAATTCTTTTTCCCCTGCAATTATGTGTGTATGGAGCAGTCGTTTTCCCTCCTCTTACTTAAAAATTCTCCATTTTCAGCTCTCTTCTTCCCCAGGTAAGCTCTAAATTCTAGAATATCCTGATCACTATATTCCCACGAATATCGATTGCTACCCCAATCGGCCTACACTTCACCTCCGCTAATTGTTTTTCGTCAGTCCCTCGCATAAATAGTTTGGTTGAGTTACACGTTGATTCTTCTTATGTTTTATTTTCGTATTTCCGATTTTCATTCTTAAAGTCCGGCAGTTTTTGAACTTCAATTCTTGCAGGGAAAAGAGGAAAAGCGATGGGGATGATGGGAATAGGAATCGGGCTGATGGATATTGCGGGCCATGCTACTCCAACAAAAAAATTGCACTGGCTCTCCTCTGTTTTTCTTGGGATTTTGATGTGCAAGATTGTGAGTGTGGTGTTCCTTCAATTCTGATTGTATTATGTTCTCACGTACGATAATTTCGTTGCTGGGCGTCTGTGTTCTGTACTATTGAAACTCATGATTTTGGCACAGTAGGTAGAATGAACAAATTATATGTATTTGGAGTATTAGAGGGGGTGAACTTTTGCTGTTGACTCTACCAGTTCTCTTCGTTTTCCAAAATTATATTCCTATTTGAATGAGAAAAAAATTGAATTTGCCGGGTGAAAGAATTTTGCATGAGAGAAGTGATCATTTGGTTCTTCTGAAAGATGAATTTCACACGAAGGAAATGATCATTTGGTTCTTCTGAAAGATATGACTTGCTATATTTGACCGCACTGTGTGAAGTTCTTTGTTTTATTTCCATGTTAATCTTAGTGGTAGGTGTGGCCGTGACAATTGAGGATCTTTTTTTTTGGTGTGTGTGTGTGTGTGTGGGGGGGGGGGGGTGTTGGGGACTACAAATTGTTATAGTTTAAGGTAAGGTTGATACGGGATAGTTGATTCCTACATTAACCATTCTCCTGATATTGAATACAAATATGACCTATTGATACTCTTGCTGCTAAAAAGCACATTGTTTACGTCTGATCCCCTTTTTTAAAGAGATCCAGTTATGTTGTTCAAGGTATATGATCTAACAGGAGTAATTAGCGCTTCATTCTTGAGAGGGTACAACAAGCTTAACAACAAAGAGAAGCTTGAATGGAACAACAGGTAGTGCTCTCGGTTAACATGATGCCCTTTAGTTGCCTTTAAATTATTGCTACCTTAACTCAATATGTTAATTGTTGGCCACTACTGTGCAGGGGGTTCTCCACTTTCCATGCAATTGTTGTGGCTGCTGGTTCTCTGTATCTGGTGCTTGTTTCAGATCTTTTTTTTGATGCCCAAGATAGTTTGTTTATCAACAGATCCTCAACTCTGTCAGACACCATAATGGGGGTATGCTAACTCTATGTTGATGGCGTAAATCATTACAAACTTATTGAAAATTCTATGGTGTATAGATCTCATTACCTAAAAGAGAGAACTTTTTATTGTGTCTTTGTATTGTAAGGATATATACTCAGTAAACACCTTTGGGTTAAGGGAAATTTGTTTTGGTGATTGATCTAGATATATCAATGATGACCATCTCTCAGATGTTTTTATAGATACTTCACTTGGCCAACACACTCCTTTATCACCACTCGCAACTTTGTTTACTTGATCATTGAGGTTTGTTATTTAATGTTGCAGGTTTCAATCGGGTACTTTTTGTCCGACTTGGCATTGATTCTTTATAATTATCCAGCTTTAGGTGGGATGGAGTATGTAAGTATGAAAGCCTCGCCCAAATCCACCCCCTTTTTTCCTCCCTTCTGATCCATGTTTGCTGCTTTCTAGCTGCATTTCTGATGTACTGAGATATAATTGCATAGTTGAAGGTCCTTATGAATTTTGACTTATCAATTTGTTTTTGGGTGCAGGTTATTAATATTATGTTCTCATCTGTTTTGCTAGGTCGTACATCATGGGCTCTCTATGTTTTCTATCATTCTGTCCCTCTTGAGCGGTCAAGCACAATTCTACATATTCATGGTTTTGTTTACTGAAAGCACTACCCCGCTTGTTAATTTAAGATGGTAAGCTTAAGTACATGGGTTTTGCTTACTCCTTCAATTCCACCTCTTTGTGTATTTGCTTTAATTCATTCTTTTGCCACATTTACAGGCATCTTGATGTTGCTGGGTTAAAGAATTCTAAACTTTACATTTACAATGGTGTGGCGTTGTTCTTTGGGTGGTTGGTATGGTCTATCATACTCTATTCAATTTCAAAAAATTCTTTATTTGTCTCTGGTTTAAAGGTCATGAGTTCTTAACTGAGTGTCTGCTGACTCATACATATAGTGCCATTCCTTGATAACTTAGTCTTTTGGATGAAAATTAGCTTGCTCTTGTACAAAAATACAATTTTATCACCATAGTACCCGAGTTTGTTATTACTATGTTAAAAACAATGAAGAATCCTTGTTTTGTCTATGACAGAGAAGTTTGTACAACAAATAAACAATGTGACTGAACTTATTTGAATGCTATGTATAAAGTATACATTTTTTTTTTTTTAATTTGTGTGTACATCATATTTTATGGTCATAACATATAACTAATGGTTTTCAGGTTGCAAGGATCATTTTGTTTGTGTTCCTTTTCTACCACATGATCGTCCATTTTGATCAGGTCAGTGAATTTTTTTTATTTTTATGAGAGGTCAGTGAATGTTTACTTTTTATACTTTACATTTATGGGTAATAATTCCAGCTGTGTCTTTAGTAGTAAATGGCATTTCATATTGATTCTTTAAATTTGTTCTGAGATCCCCAAGTAACAACATTAGTTTTGAGCTTGCTTAGTTAAACTTCATGCATGATTCCTTCATCAGATGCTACCTTGGGCTGTATCGTGTTATTACCAATGTAAAGGAAGGCCTGATCTTGGAGGAATCTTACCTCTCTGTTAGCATTTTATTTCAAAATATTGGGGAATCGGCGTGATTTGGAACCCTTTCATCAAAGGGATCTTACTAGCAGTAAAAGGCATACGTCTAAAACTGCATAATATTGATGGTTTATATCACTAGAATTATTTTACATATAGGATAATCTTAGGTGCCTTTTGGAGAATTGGTTAAGGTCCTATGGAAATGAGTACAAATGTGATTCTGTACTACAGTTATGGTTTACTTTTTCAAGGCCCTCAAATTCAAGTAAGTTGTCAAGTTGCAAGATATCGAAATCTGATATGTTGAGACCAAAATTAGACGTGATTTGTTTATGAACATTTCAATAGACAATCCAACTACTGCCCTGAAAGAACGAATACAAGATGCTGCATGCTATACGAGAAGTATTTGTTAGTGAACCTTTGATCCAATAGCAGGCCTTTCTTAAAAAACAAGAACTTACACTTCCATAACTCTACCTAGTTCAGTCAAAAACCTAATATATACCCGGTTCAATTACCTGGAGTTCTCCTGTAACTATTCACTATCCTTTTCTTAGGCGAAGTATAATCAAATTCTAATGCTTATAGTCTTGATGTGGATCATACTCTCAATTTGTTTGTTGGGCTTAATATTAGTTGTTATTCCTCATCTTGCAGGTGAAGAAAGTATTTTGGTTGGGCTTTTACAGCTTGATTTTAGTACCTCCAGTGCTGTCACTGATGAACACCTTTTGGTTCTGGAAAATTGCCAGAGGTATGATGAAAACCGTGCGAAAGGCTAAACACAGCCAATAGTGTTGTTGAACAGTTTAGGATGTATATCATTTGAAGTTGGCCGTATTGAAATTATAGCTTCCTATAGGTTTTATGCATTACTAACCGTAAAAAAATCGATCTTCACCCCCTGAATTCTGGGTTCAACATATGTCCATAAATTAAAGCAAGGTGTGTGCAGGGATGATTTTGGAAGCAGGAATCAGGATATGTGTGTGTTTTTGGGCCACCTATTTGATGTGCGTTGCAATAAGTTATTATATCTAAAAATAAATTACATAATTATATAAAATATATTTTTAGTAAAAATTATTTAAAATAAAAATATCTCACAATATAAAAATATATTAAATATTAAAATATATCATAGTTAATCTATAAAAAAAATTATATTTTATTTTTATTTATGCATTATGGATATTAAATTGAGATAATAAAAGGATGAATTTTTTTGATATATTTTTTTATAAAAAATAGAGTTGAAATGAATTTTTTTTTTTTAAATTAGAGTGAGAAAAACAAAGAAAATAAATAAATTTGAGCAAATTTTCTAAAAATAGAATAGTGATTTTGGTGGAAAAATAGTATTTTAATATTTTTTTTTTGTATAGTTATAGATTGATTCCTAAACAAAGGATAAGTGTATTCTCTCCGAGAGCTGCTATAATTTAATATGTTAATTGTTTATATAGCAAAGAATCATGGTTCTATAATCCTATTAATTTTCTCTAGCCCATTATCATTATGATATGATGAAAAAAAAAAAAAAAGACAACTTATTGTCCCAGAAATGAATCCTCTGTTCTGCCATCACAACTGTTGTGTAGTGCTTTCAAAATAATGTTGTTCGGTTCAAAATCGTATTGTATTGCCTTGTAATTAAACTATTGTTTTGTCCATCATCTGAAAATTAAATTTATTTAGATCCTTGAAGAAACTCTCTTGTTAAAAAATCTGGTAATGAATTATATTTTCGTTTGATAAATTCAATATCAAAATCAAAGACAGACAAGATAGCTTGCCATCTTACAAATATTTGTTTTGAAACAATGTTTTGAACATCTTTTTGTAAAACTTCTTTTGCTGATTTGCAATCAATTCGTAAAAGAAATTTTTTGTTATATAATCATCTTGAAATTTTGAAATGCATAAAACTATGCTTAGAATTTCCTTTTTTATTGTTGAATAATTATTTTGTGCTTCATTCCATATTCCAGAATGAAATCTTACTAATTGTTCTTTTGATTCAATTTTTTGTTTCAATATACCTCCATATCCTATATCAGAGGCATCTGTTTCTACAATTATTTTGGCCTTAGGGTTTGGTATTCCTAAGAATGGTAATGACTTGATTTTTTGCTTAATGTCTTTAACTATTTTTGTATGTTCTTCCGTCCAATTTGGAGGATTCTTTTAAAGTCTTTTAAATAATAATTTGCAATTTTGCCTAAAATTTGGAAAGAAATCACTAACATAATTAAGGCATCCTAAAAATCTTTGAAGTTGATTTTTATCTTTTATCTCATTTTCAAACAATGTTATTGTAAATAAATTAATATTATTTTGGAGCATAATAGAGTATGTGATATTCCTGAATAGAGATTTTATTATCAAATCGATACAGTTCACAATAAATTTTATTCAAGAATGTAAAAGATGAGATATTTTTATACAAACATCATGTATTACTATTTAGGAATTAAAGATAAAAACTTTTATAGTAAAGATTTCATTTGGGAGAAAAGTACCTTTTATTATGTTATTTTATTCATGAATTATTATTTTACTTTCTTCATTATACATTATAAATTAGACAAGATTCTTCAACTTTAACATAAAATAAAAATAAAAAAAGAAAGAAAAGCAATGTTAAATATATAACGTTCCTCATTTATTTTATGGAGATTCCTCTCTTATTTTTTGAATTATAATATGGGAATCTTGACAAAAGATAGAAGATAAATGACAAGAAATTAAAAGTTAAAGTAAATAAATATATTTATTAAAGAAACTTGGGATGTATATAGTCCATAGAGAAAGAGCCACGTGGACAAGGAATTATTGTCTTCTCTGGGAAGGACTCTCAGACTCAAGAGGAAAGTGCCTCGAAATTTCTATAATTATACGGATTTATTTTTTCTCTTTTACTTGTTTTTCTTTTATATAATTTTATAATTCTACCTTACATTGTAACATATTATTATATAAAATTAATTTTTACATATTACCTATTATAATATAATAATATATTAGCATTAACTCCTTCAACATTAATTTCATAATTACAGTAACAATTTTTATTATTGTGATACACAGTTATGAAATAAACAAAATTAGAGTTTTAAAAAAATAAGAAATTGTAAAAAAGTATCTAATAATTTTTTATTCATTAAGTCAAAAATAAATTTTAAACATATTATTTGTATTTTAGAATATTGATTTTTTTTAAAAAAAAATTAGGAAAAGAATGGTACAAAGATACCGTAAACATTTTAAATTTTGTGAATACGTGTCTGCCTATTCCACGTGCGCATGTTGCTTTGCTAACTTTTTTCATTTTAATTTTATATTATGAATTTTATCTTCAAACTTGTATGTTTTGACACGCCTTTGCACAATCAGTTGTAAGTTATGCCACCATCCAACCCGTGTTTGTTTACGAGGTTGTGGGTACCAACTCTACACCTCTTTTTTCTCCATCTTCTCTCATCATTCCCAAGAAAACTATTCAATATATATTTTTCATCAAATTTTTTTTATAACTTTTTTATTTCAAATCAATTTTTTATAAAAATTATATCATATTAATTATCTTCTTAAGATCTTTATTTTGACATCTATTTAGCATATATATATATATAATAATCCATCACCAATTATTAAATCCACAAATATTTATCTTTCATATTATAATAATACAAACAAAATTCTACTAAACCTTTTGATTTGACATATCAATAACAATCTACCTTATCACAATCCAAAACAAATACTACCTTTTAGTATACATTTGATTGTAACAGAACCTTACAATCCACAACCGGTTGTGCTACGGAGACCTCCATCCTAGTCCAACATTCCCTTACAATATCTGAAAGATATTATGTACTTGAAATATATATATATATATATATATATATTTATAATGTCCGAATTTATTCGAGATAAGAAAGTTGTTCTGTCCTAAAATAAATGCTGAGAAATTTGGAAATAAAATAAGAAATATAAATTATAATAGAAATATAAAAATCCAATGAATTATTTTATTGGCTCAATGGATAGCCTACCGACTACAAACGCCACATAAACGCGCACACAGCCGAGCCGCTTGCAGACCGTGTTCGGGCCGGGCCCCCACCTACTCCATCTCTCTCTTTCTTCGAAACACTGCACGTCCTCACGTACGACCTGCCTTAAATCGACCGTTACATAAACTACATACCATTGAACATTTCTAGCTCTTGAATCGAATCAGAAGTTGCGAAAAGTTGGATGAATATGTGGAGAAATTCAGCTTCCACTTTGTTGAAACAAGCGTTCAGAACGGCCGTCCGACCCGCCAGGCCCCGAACCGTTTTCTGCACCACCAACTATTGCTCCGGGTTTCTGGGGTTGTCGTTTAATCGTTACTGCAGCGCCGCCGTCGGCGGTGGAGACGGGAGCGGCGAGGAGAATGCAATGACGTATGCGGAGGCGAAGCGATTGATGAGGCTGGTGAATGTGGAGGCGCTGAAGGAGAAGCTAGGTATGGAGGCGAAGGAAGTGATCTCCTACGCCGAGCTCATGAAAGCCTGCGAGAGCATCGGCGTCGCTAAGTCGGCGTCTGAGGCCGCTGCCTTCGCCAGAGTTCTCGATGAAGCCGGCGTCGTTTTGCTCTTCCGCGATAAAGTGTATCTCCACCCGGATAAGGTTAAACTATTTTTATGGATTCTGGTTCTGAAATGTTCTGATTCCTTTGTGTTTGCTTGTGGGGTAATGGAATTTCTAAAATGTATTTCAGTTTTTGGGAATTTTGTTGGGTAATCCTAATTTTGTGTTCAAATCATATGAAACAATTTTCTTTACTCGTTTGTGATATTGTAGCCAGAAGAGGAATTTGAATATTTATAGGTACCTGTGTGGATTTATGCATGGATGTTAAGATCCTCTTTGAGGAAACATATGCTGGTTACTGTGGTTGAAGCATCAGCTGGCCTACAAAGACACCCCGCCACCCCCCCCCCCCCCCCCCAACAAAAAAAACACACACACACACTCAGTCTCACTAAGATTAGTTACATCATCTATTCCAGCAGATTGTTTAAGTTCTTAAAACATTAGTATCCCACAAATCAGATATGCTCTCTTGGAGAATGTCGTAGCTGTGACGATTTCCATTGATAATGCAATTTATTAGTTGGTTTTTCATGAATGGAGATAATGTCCTAAACATCTCTTTTGACGACTCTTTCTTCAGGTGGTTGATTTGGTTAGGAAGGCAGTGCCACTTGCACTCTTACCTGAAGACGACCCATCTAAAGAAGAGCTCAAGAAGCTGAAGGAGAAGAAGGATGAAATCGACATGCTGGCCCACAAGCAGGTCCGTCGCATATTGTGGACTGGATTGGGCCTTGCTGTGGTACAGGTTGGGCTCTTCTTTCGACTGACATTCTGGGAATTTTCTTGGGACGTGATGGAGCCTATCGCATTTTTCACTACCACATCGGGTCTAGTTATAGGGTATGCGTACTTCTTGATCACTTCAAGAGACCCGACTTATCAAGATTTGTTGAAGAGGCTTTTCCTCTCAAGGCAAATGAAGCTCATTAAGAAGCATAATTTTGATATTCAGAGGTTTGTGGAGTTGCAGAAGAAATGCAAGTTGCCTCTGGATACATGTGCATCAATGAAAAGGCGGATTGGGGTTGAAATCGAACCAGAGGATCTTTTACACAATCGATGATATCGAATTATCCACCGATATTGACTTTTATTGAATTTATTTCAAAATCAACCAAAAAAAACTCCTTTATTCCTTTAAGGGAGTTCATAGATGACAAGTTTACTTGGCTAGCTCATCTAACTTTTGGAGTAGAGGTTAGAATTCTGTACTCTTTTTCGTCAAGACTACAGTAGACTCAGAAGGAACAGTGCCAACAACTGATAATTTGCTTAAGGTTCTATCCATTTACTGTCAAATGTAACTTTGTAACAAATGCAAATCTGACCTAAATATTCTGTTGTTCTTCTGTTATCTGCTTCCTTTGGCTTCTATACTGTTTTCTTAGTTTCCTTTTGCAACCATCATCAGAGTATGACCCTAAAAATTAATAAAATGTGTACGTATTGGCACCAAATATATTATGCATTGTTTTTGGAATCTTAAGATGGACACGAGAATTTCTGGCTTTAGTTGTTGGGTGATGATCAGGCTTTTCTTGGGGAAATTTGAGTGATCCAATTTACATAAATTGTTGGAAGTCGTTTTTCATTGTGCTATGCTGAAGCTGTTTCTTTTCCGTATCTTCTTCAATGTCACAGTTTGTTGATAGACATGCTTTAAACTGGGAATGGTAAAGTTACTTCATCTTCTTTTTTGTCATAAATGTAAGTTCATGTCGATCAAAACTAGTAGCTTAAGAGGAGTAGTCTTTTTTGTTCACTGATTCATCATTTTACTTAAGACATGTATCTAGATATACAATTTTTTTTTTTTTTTTTAAATGTACAAAAAATTGTAGAACAATGGCCTAAGATAACAGGTTAGTTGTGATCACAGTTCAATTGAGTTGTATGGTAAGAATCGGCATATTCAGTTAGCTGCAGCTGCTGGTTGTGCTCGTTGTCGCTCTTCTCCCAGATGTGAGTCAACAGTGGACTCTGAGACGATACTGTCGAAAATGGCGCATTGGAAAGTTGGGCTCTGAGTGTCACCGTTTCTGCAAGAAGTTCGTCTAATTCAGATTGCAACTGAAAAACGCGCTTTTGGAGAGAGGCAATCAGGGAAACGCAGCCGTAAACTGGCTCCTGGAGCCTTGCTGTAGCCTCATAAACCAAGCTGGTGACAGCATCTTCTCTATTTGTCACAGGAATCTCCTGGTGATACAAAAGAGCATACAGGTTAGAATATTGTTCCTACTTTTCTTGGTTCAGGTCATGCATTATTGCAATGGAGTTAAATACATTGCAAGTAGGATAGCAATCGAGTCGAGACCCATGAGGAGCTACTAGGGATTGACTCAGGAAAAACTAAAAACTCTCCACGAGGTTAATAGATTTAAGCTCGAGCTTACTGTCGTGCTCGGCAATACTCGAGAAGGTAGGCTCACGAGCCATGTCAAGCCTATGATATTTTACTATTTTACACTCAAGTACTTAATATATTTATCTCTGTAAGTAACTGAGTTGATCCTTATCGGGTCTGATCAAACTCTATCGACCCTTTTCAATTGAATTACAAGTTTTGAATTAAGTGTAACTGAGTCGAGTTGAGCTTGAGAAAATTTAAGCCCGATTGGGCTCAATTGGAGCTGCAGCTGCAAGTTTCTCAGTCGAGCTTGGACTCAAGCTCCAAGTTTTCCAATTGAGCTCGGACCTGCTCAACTCTATTCAATCACACTCCTTCGCAAGAAAAAAAAGGACAAGTAGTAGCAATTACTTGCAGCATTTTAGTGATGTTACTGGCACCAAAGATCCGGTGGACAGCTGCGAATTTCTCGGGTTCATTGGGAGGGAAATAGGGGAGGAAGAGGCAGTCCTTGGTGCAACGTCGCCGCAGAAGCTTGCATGCTGCACAAGGCATTATGCTTTTGCAGTAAGTCTCCATTGCAAAAGGAGGAAAATGGTTATAGTCTCTCTCTCTCTCTCTCTCTCTCTCTCTTTCTCTCTCTCTCTCTTGTTTGTGTGTGTGTGTGTGTTCCTGGTACTTGCGGACATGGAGAGGAGAAGAGGGCTGTTATATATTGGTCTGGTTGGTTATGATGCAGAGAACAAGCTGGAAAGACAATCTTTGGAGAAATCCAGGTTCTTAAATGCTATATTTTATTGGCTGATTTCTTAGTTTGTCTTCTTGTGTTCATGCATGATGGGTTATTTTTAATTTTTATTTTTAAATTCTAAGATATTATAACCACTTTTTTTGGATTATGATAGGTTGTTTGGAGTGTTTCTTCTCTATTGGAATTTCTTTCTTGAATGAAATAATTAGATTCCAAAATCCAAAATTTGGGTGGAGGCTGCTTTTAGGTGATTATTGCTCATTTCGTATTTCCAAACTCTTGCCCACCCTCACTTTTAAACAATTTTTTCCAATCACTAAATTAAAGGACTTTAAAAAAAATAAAAAATAAACGAAATTCCAGTAACTCAAAAGAGTAATAACACAAACTATCGAGAAAGTCATCTATAAAATCAAGAAGCTCGACCCAACATTGAGAGCTTGAAAAATTTATGAGTAAGTCCTGGCAAATCTGTGCGCCACCATAATGTCATTTCGAACTATGCATGGCATAAAAACAATCGTTGAATCCACCTCACAAATGGTGTTGCCAATTTAAAGATATTTAATTCAGAATAAGGCTTCTGGCAAACCGATTTACAAAAAAGATTTGCGATCACTTTCTATATATAAAATTCTTTTGTGTTAGAATGTTCGTGTTCGACAATCTTATTGTATGTAAACTCTTCTGTGATACATAGAGTAATCACTTGTGGACTTTAAGAGAGAGGATGAGTGGTACCTCATTAAAATACAAAATATATATATATATATATATATATATATTATTATGAGGAAGCATAATAATTTTTTAAGATTAGATAAGGGCTGTCTTATTCAAGGCAGATTCAGTGAAATGGAAATTGCTGGAACATGAAGATTTTGTTGACAAAAAAATTCAATTGATAGCACGTGAGTTAACAGGGAACTTCACCAATAGATAATACAAAAAACTGTGGATTTACTATCTCATACGTACCATAATTACGTGTTAATGAGTTCACTATCTATATGTTAAAAGTACCTTCTGTAAATTTTAGCCAAATAAATTAATTTTTTTACAAGATTAGACAATTGACAACATTAACACATATCCACGGTGAATAGATAAATATTATTTATTTTTCATAATTAATATTTTTTATGTGTATTGTATGATTTGTAATAATTATTTTAAAATAATAATATATTTTTTTAAATAAAACCACAATTTTTTATATAAAAATATTATAATATATCATAATTAATCTAATAACAAATATTTTATCATAAAAAGTTCAGATTTATTTGTATACAAAAAATATAAATATCAAATTGAAGGTCATGAATTGATATATTTTTTAAAAAAAATGGAGTTGTGACGAATAAATTATTAACTTTTGAAAATTAAAGTGAAAAAAAAAGGAAAAAAAAACTGATTAGCTACTAAACTTTTTAAAAAATAAACTAATTTTGGTACAAAATTATAACTTATTATTTTGATTTGGTTCGTTAATATATATATATATATATATATATATATATCGAAACAAAATAAACTAAACCAAGTTACAACTTTTATTAAAAAAGAAAATCCAAGTTTAATGAAGTTGGCATGACAGTAACTTGACCTCACACACACACACACACATATATAAATATATATAAATATATATATATATATATTTGTATGTATATATAATTGGACAAAAATAGAAATATCTAGTGGAGGGATGACACATTACTAACTGACAGCATTAATAATCTTTCATTGGTCCAATTTTGTCAGTAGTAGCTGCCCATCTTTTTATAATCAAAGAAATCGGCCAGTGTTGGAATTCATGGTCCTCTACATTTAATTTCTTATAAAACAATCTTTAATTTTTTTTATATAATGGTGCAGATTGGTTTCTAATTTTTTTTGTTGCAAATAATATTATTATTTATTTTTCACAGTAGATATAAATATTAAACTTTTTCTTATAATTTTTTCTCATGTAGTTCGACTGCAAGTTTTTATCACACACACACACACACACACATATATATATATATATAAAAGACAAAATATATTTTTAAATTTCTGAAATATTAACTTTTGTTTTGAAAGGTCTCTAAGTGTGAATTTGTTTTAAAGAGTCTTTAATATATTAAAAAATAATATATTTGGGATTAAAATTAGTAAAGCCATTAAATTTACATTTAAGTATTTATAAGTGGTAATTTCTACATTTTAATATTCAACAACTTCTAATATCTATTATTATCTTTGTTAATAATTAATTTAGCAGCAAATTTATTTTGACTTGTAAATATTTTACATAAAACTTAACGACTTTAGTATTTTTCGTCAACTTACATTATTAAAGGACTCAAAAGGACACTACTCCACTAAACTGAAATCTAAAATAAAAAAATAAAAAAATAAATTTAATTTCAAAAACAGTTGCTGCTGCATGAATCAAGACAGATTGCAAAAAAATGTAATGCAAGACAAACATCTAGCAACGTGCAAACATATTTATTTATAGAGAACTCAAATCATCATCCAAAAGCCAGTATCAGAACGTAACCTGCTCCGCATATGCTGAGCGATAACAGCCATTGATTCACAGCGATCTCAGAGGTTCAAGGGCGCTAAGCAGTTCAAATACATCATCAAATACTAGTTTTCCTACACAAATAACTTTCTGTATTCATCAGCCTCTTCAGTCATCTCTTCCATGCTTCTGTCCTTCCTCTCTTTGTCCAGATCAAGCTTCTGCTTCAATTCCTTCTCCTTCACATCAATCTGTTCAAAGGTTTAGTTGCAAAGTAAACACAAATCTGGGTAATATTTACAAGATGAATATTGTCTTACAGCGTCGTAGATCTCATCATTTTTCTCGAAATCACCACCTTTGCGTGGGAGTATGTGAATGTGAACATGAGGAACAGTCTGTCCAGCCTGTGGCCCATCCTAAGGTAAAAAAGCAACATGTCCAGACATTAGAACTTGTAAGAAAGGTTGCTGATTAAATAAGATATCATGTCCCATCAGGCCATTTCTGGTTATCCGGATATTTTGCCCATTTCGTTTGAGAAATAAGAGAACAAAAATTCTAGGCAACATAAATTTCCACAGAGCCGAACTGTAACTGGCGAGGTAATCACAGGTAAAGTGGAAACCATTATGAAATAAGGCATAAACTAGACAGAAGTTAATGTTTGATACTTGATATGAGTGCACTCCAAGTCCCCATACATTTTGGAAGACATAATCTCAGCTAAGTTGTATGTTAAGATGCACAATGAAAAATAATTTAAAATGGTAATTCTTACATAGCGTTGAGAATTCTAGATATTATAAACAGTAATACAAACCAAAAGCACATTTGGGGAGGAGAAAAAGAGCATGCAAATGGGCTACGAAGGTATATTCATTCTCGGATTCAGTAACATGTAAAGCAGAGAAAGCACAAGGATTAAATCAATATGAAAGAACATGAAATGGAAAGAAAGTAATGAGTCCTTCTTAATCCATCCTTCTTCTTACTTGGATTGCAAATGTCAGTGAAGATGCCTTATGATAGGACTCAAGCTGGCGCCCAATCTTCTGAGCCGTAAGCCATAGATCACTAGTTTCATCAGCAGTGAGATCAAGGAAGCGTTGTGCATCACGTCTTGGGCAGACAAGAACGTGTATGTTGTGTCAAGTCAACCAAATGTGATGTGAATGGGGATAGGAATTCTAAAAATATTTCTTCTCTATTGTCATGGGCCAGCATATTGGACTATAAGCAGTGCATATACTTAAGCAAATCAAAGAGCAGGATCTAAGTTCTTCAACTAAGATGTTTTCTTACAATGTAAATTAAAATGTTGCGACATAGTTACTTATGCAGCATAAATGTGGAAATTTCTTGATAGTAAGGCACACATGCAAAACCAAAACCTATAAAACCTCACAAGCAAGTAGGTCCTTGAACAGGATCCATTTATTCTAAACACAGATAAACAATTGTCGTTAACATGCAAAACTAGTTCATATATATTCCTTTGGTTATGCATAACCAACACAATTTCAACTACTCTACATTGTCATAGTGTAACTCTATGCCGCTGATCAAATATTGACAGAGGAAAGGATATGACCTGTAACAAAAGGCAAACATAGACTACGATCAATAAAACAGTACTAGAGCAGATACAAGGCACGACAAAATATGAATACGGTGAACAGAGAACAAACTTTCAGAAATTTCAACTATTGATCTTTCTCTAAGCTCTACAGTTACCCCAATGTCACAGATCACCAAGACAAGTGTGCGATATACAGGAGTCAAGATCAAGATTCATGAATTTCAAACTAAGGTACTACGCTTCTTTATAATAAACAAACAAGTAACTAGAGTTTTCACCAAAAAAAAATTAGGTTTCCCAATTAATGGTTAAAATAAAATCACAAGTTCTCTAGAGCATGATCATTTATGAAACAAAGGCTACAAATCTCTCGCGCAGCAAAACACGAGAACGGGAATCGAAAATGCATACCGGGAACAAGAGGACGTAAATTGACCATAGCATACGAAAAATGAGTAGAGTAGAACACTTCTTTAGGGTTGATTTTGTACGGGCCAAATGTATAGCTCTCAGACTCCATCTGAACCTTCAGTTTTTCAATTAAGAGCACAATCATTCTAGTTCTCGACGTAACCGCGATGTAATTAATTAAAACTGAATTTCAAAAGAACTTGCCTTGCTGTGGGTGAAGGAGCAGCAGCTTCTTCTGAGACCTGGTGAGAGCGACGGCGAGTAATGGCGGCGGAAAAGGCCGGGGGTGGCGGCGTGTAGATAGAGAAAGGGGGTGAGAGAATAACGGGAAGAAAGGAAAGGCGGAGGCTTTAACATCACTGGAAGACGGAGGTGGCGCGTGGTGCCTTCTCTCGAAAGCGTTATGTACTAAAAAGTGTAGTGTAACGATTATATGACTAAAGTCTATTGTAAATATATTAAACATCATTTAAAAGGTTGTTTGTTTAGTTATATGCTTAGATTACAATTATTTCCTAAGTGACATAAGTTATCGGATATTACATTATTCTGGATTGTTTTAATCATTTCAATACTATTTTTTTGTTATAGGACAAAATAATTACAATCTTATAACTTAATAAAAATAAATTTTAGAACTGCATAATATCTGACTCTACATGACAACCACTTCAATTTTCTTTAGCACACTAAATTTATTTAGCACACCACATTAATTTTACTTACAAAATTAAATATAATGTAAATGACATAAATATTCTTTTTTAAAAACTAAAAAAATACACAAAATTTAATTTTTAATAAATAAATATTTATTAATTTTGTGTGTGGATGAAATAAATATTTATTTATTAAAAATTAAAATTTGTGTATGTTTTTAATTTTTAAATAAGGATATTTATGTCATTTATAGTATATTTAATTTTGTGAGTAAAATTAATGTGGTGTGCAAAGTAAATTTAGTGGTGACTTTAGAAACACCTTTTTCTTTATTGCTTATATTCTACCTTTCAAATATTGTACCATTTATATATAATTTAACATTTCGTTCTATATAAGTTTTAAGCTAAAATAATTATAAAAGTTTAAAAATAATAGAATGATAAAAAAAAATTGTCTTTGACTCGCTTATTGCTTGTCTAATGACACACCTAATTCGCCCGTACACAAAAATAAATCTAATAGTATTTTTTTAAAAATAAAATCAAATCAATAAGACAAGCGTCTAGACCAATTTCTCATGGTAAATAGATTATACATAATACATATTGTTTAATTGAATTTTTTTTTTTTGTAAAATTGTTTGTGTTTCTTTGAAAATATCACAAAAGAGTATACATTGATAAAATAAGTATGTTGTCATATATCGAAAATTATAATTTATTGATGTGTATTAATCTATGCAGATTGTAAAAGAAAGGATTACGAAAAATATTCAAAATCATAGCAGCGATATCAAGATGGAAGATATGCATAATCTAGCCAAATCAAGAGAGATATACATGAAGAGATCTAATTACATAAGAAAAGTTTTTACAAGATATAACCAAATCAAGAATCAACAACTACAGAGATATTCAAGGAGAGAAGATCAACAAATAAGAGATAAATCAGGAAAGAACATCAGCAAATCAAGAGTCAACAAACAAGAAAATCTTTAAGGAATGAAGATCTTGTGGATTAAGAAAGAAGAGTTGATTGGAGACGCCACCTAAATAGGCACGTGATTGAGAGAATCATGGAGGAAGATTTGCAGCGATTTGGTGCAAAGGCCAAAACTCTATAAAAGGTCAAAGAGGTGAGAAAATAGAGCATCTCTGTTACATTACATTCAATATTATAAGCAGAGAAAGAGTCGCTTATTTGAGAGACACGTTTTTATTTGAGAACTTATATTGTAGTACAGTTCCAGCGAAGGGAGAACTGTCAATGAACCACTCATTGGTTTCCACTACGCACGGGAGAGTACAGCCTGTTGGGCTTGGGAGAGTTCAGATTTCTACCGTACGGGAGTCGGCAGCCAAATCCATCTAGGGGACTAGATGGTAAAGTAAGTTGTTAGAAGAGAGTGATATAGGGTTGGCTAGTATTAGAGGGAGTCTAATGACGTGTAAGTCCAAACTGTACAATTGTGGTAACAAACACTCTTTCTAATAAAGATACTTGAGAGGAAGAAGGGATTTTTCCTCGCAATTGTTGTAATCGCTATTTCGATTCCGCATATTTCAATTATAATTCGAATTAGAACTGAACACAATACACATGCACGAATTCTGATCTAACAATTGACACCAGAGCAGATTCCAGTTTTCTGTTTAAACAGCTTGATTCAGGGATAGGGGCATGGGATCTCACGAAGGAGCATCGCTGCGACCTCCTTGTCTTGATGGATAAAACTCTCCATTCTGGAAATCTATGATTACAATTTACCTTAGATCCAAACAAGTCAACAGAAAGGAGAATGATCACTGTAGGAAATGCAGAGATGGACACTATCAAGATGAATGTTCAAATTTTCTTAGAAAAAAACAAAGCCCTCAAAGCCATCTGGAGTGAATCTGAATCTGAGACAGATGAAGTACAATATGAAGATGAGATGAAATATTCAAACAATTTTGCTGCTTATACGCCCTCCAAAGATCTGATGTGTCTCACCTCTGTTGTTCGAACTAAGGATGAACTGGAGTCTTCAAAAGAACCAAACTTTGATGATCCAACTGTTAAATACATGTAACAGATGTACAAACAAGTAACTGCCAGATGCACACAGGCAGCTGAAGTCATCAGAAAATTAGAAAAACAAGTGAAGGAATACAAGAATAGTGGGTCCGGCTTCACGGAGTTCAAGGATCTTGAACAGTTAAGGTACAAAATCAAAATATCCAGAGAAATCAACAAAAAAGCTTAATGGCGAACTGACCAATTCCCAAAGATAAGTCTGAGAACTTGAGTATCAAGTACACACTCACTGTCTCATATCTCAACTCTCAAGACTGACCTCAAAGATGCTCAAGAATCCATCCTCGAAAATAACCAGGTAATCTCTATACTGAAAGATAAATTAACTGACACTGTGTCTAAGTTACATGATAAGCAAGATGAAGTAGCTCCCCTCCGAGCTGAGTTGGAAAAGGTTGTTCGAACCATACATGGACTAAACAACACCAGAGCAAAATTTGATGAGATACTGGCCTGTAGGAAACCACAAGGTAGTGAAACCGGCATTGGATACATTGAAGAAGAACGAAATGGAAATATCACATTTGTGGTAGCTAGTACTTTCGCTACCCACACGAGCAACTTGATGACATTAACATAGATTGGTAAGGAAAATTCCAAAGGTATGTACAACTTTGTTCCTATTTGTCACTACTGTGTGGTACCTGGACACATCCGACCAAAATACGACAGAATGAGACATGATCTAAGATTTGGTAACATCACAAAGTGGAATTTTTATGGAGTCCCACTTAGAAATTCTGGTATGTCAAAATCTACTCACATGAATAAGAATGATCTTAGCAACAATGTCCAAAAAAAAAAAAAAAGGATAGTAAAAGGAAAAATCGCATATCTTACTTCCATTGTTTCCCTCGGTGCGAACAACACTGGAACGTGCTACTTTGACAGTGGTTGTGCCTGACATATGACTGGAATAGCTACCTATTTATCCAACATCACACAAATTGATGGGGAGTCTATTACATTTGGTAATGGTAAGAGTGAACGTGTCATAAGACAAGATAGTCTTAATGTGGATGGTCTTCATGTTTTAACAAATGTGTTTCTGGTTGAAAATCTTAAGGCTAACATGTTAAGTATTAGTCAAATATGTGACCAAGGACTGCGAGTTAATCTCATTCATGATAGATGCATAGTTCTTGATAATAATGAATGTTGTATACTTACAGGAACTAGATCTGCTAATAATTGTTATTTTCGTGATAGGACTCTAAGTTGCCACAAAGCCTGTACCGGAGTTACTGAAGTCTGGCATCAGAAACTTGGAAACATTGGATATAGGCATCTCATAACTTTATCAAAATTCCAGTGCGTACGAGGACTACCCAAGCTTCCGAACAAGGACCAAGGTATGTTTGGTCCATGTCAGTTCGGAAAGCTGGTGAAAAGCACCCACAAAGGAACTCAAGAGGTCAGCACTAAACAAATTTTAGATATACTTTATATGGATTTGATGAGACAGTGCAAACTGAAAGTGTTGGAGGTAAAAGATACATTTTGTATGTGTTAATGATTTTTCAAGATACACATGGATAAGATTTCTCAGGGAAAAATTTGACACGTTTGATGCATTTGAAAAATTGATTAAACTACTTGAAAATTAGAAATATAGCAAAATTGTTCGAATACGAAGTGACCACGGAAGGGAATTTGAAAACAATGCATTTTTTATTTTTGTATTTCACGTGGTATTGCTCATTAGCTTTCAGCCCCACAGACTCCTCAACAAAACAGAGTAGTGGAGAGGAAGAATCGCACATTGCAGGAGATGGCTAAGGCAATGATGCTGGGCAAAAACATGGCCAAAAAAATGATGGGCTGAGGATATTAACACTACCTGTTATGTGATAAATCAAGTCTACCTGAGAAAATGGGTAGGAATGGCCTTATACCAAATCTAGAAAGGAAAAACACCGAATCTCAATCATCTTTATGTGTTTGGCTGTAAGTGTTACATTTACAATGACAGAGAACAATTGTCAAGTTCAATGCAAAAAGTGATTCTGGTATGTTTCTTAGTTACTCAACAAATAGTCGAGCATTTCATGTTTTCAATTTGAGAACCATAACCTTTGTTGAAAGTGATAATGTAGTATGTGATGATTTATCAAGTAACTCTGATAGTGACTTGGATGAACCTAGTTTACCAGAGGTTCGAAGAACTGGAGAAACATACTGTTAAAAAAAAAAAGATGAGTCAAATCAAAACGATAATGAAGAGCATCCTAAGACACTTATCATTGGTGAAACTGACGAAGGGATCAAGACTTGTTGGAACTCTAAACCAGATTATAGAAAGATGGAAGGGCTCCCGAACCAAGTACATTGACATCAAGTATCACTATATTAGAGAATTGGTTGAGAAATGTATTATTGTACTTGAACATGTTCCTACTCTAAGTCAACTTGCTGATATATTTACCAATGCCCTGGATTCCCAACGATTTATCTCTCTTAGGAAATTCTTCGGCATTTTGTTGTGCTCAATTAAAAAAAATTACAAAAAAAAAAAAAAATGAAGTAGATAAATGAGAAAAAAGGGTTGTAGGAAAAATGACATAAATTTCTCTACGCAGGTTTAAAATTTAGTTTGTCTTGAACTTTGAATCCAATATGTCTCAACTTATTATTTTTTTTGGAAAGAGCTACGACCTTGAAATGATGCAGTGACAAGTTATCAGCCGTATGATTGAACATCATGCACGAAAAATGTTATGTCTATGAAAGCTACCAAAGAGTTCTCCTCTGGTTAGCACAAAAAGGGGTTATAAGGGACAGTTGAGCTCGTCACACATGGTTTTCCAAGTGTGGTTCTTACTTGTGTGGTTTACAAGCTACTACACAAGTTTTTGGCAAAAGGAGTGATAAGAAATATACTCTTAAAACTGTGTTCTTAAAAAAAATTAAAAAAAAAAAAAAGAACGAGAGAGACACCTGTGAATTGAGATCTTGGATTTGTTTTAGTATATCTTCAAACTGTACTGCCTGCTGAAAGGGGAATAGTGTTTGAATTGAACCCTTCTTTTTATTCTTTATATCTCTCTAGAAACCGACGGGTAAACCATGAAAATTTGGAATATATGAGTAAGTGGGCTTGATGGCTAGTAATATGAGACTAGTGGTAATAAACTCCTCTCTCATAATCTTTTATGATGTGAACACGTGGTAGAATTTGCATGGAAAAGGAAGTGATTGAGCGGTGTATCTGAACCATATCTAAAAGCACTTATTTTATCACAGATTACAAAGAGACTTGAATCTTTTTTCTGCAATAACCATTAATTCATATCTGCTGTTCAGTTCCTATTCGTTTTGAGTAAAGATATCACTCACATTCACCTTGTGTCAAAGACCTGGTCTATCTGCGATTTCTCTCTTATGTTCTCTTTCACAGGAACACATGATACGAACAAGGCGTTGGTCCCAGTTCGATCTCCAAGCGAATAGGATAATGAAATTTTGAATCTAGTCCTTCTGATATTCTTAAGTGATGTTCCCTTAAATTCAGGTCCTTCTATATTCACCAATCCTTTGTCAAATGGCTCGAAAAAAAGGGGGGACAACATTGATGAATGAAGACAGTGAATAGTACAACAATGAAGAAAGTTCAAATTAAGGGGGAGTTGGTTGTCAGGGGGAGATAATGCATATTTTTTAAACTCTATGTGTGCTTTTTCTTGTGGTTACTGACTAACTGTATAATATGCATGATCTGATAGATTCTGCATTATGTTATATTCATTAGTTTATCTCTGCATTATGTTATATTCATTAGTTTATCTTTGCGTTATGTTATTTTAAATAGTTTATCTCAATTTGATAAAATTGCATACTCGAAGTCCTGAGTTCACTGTCTATTCAAACTGTGATCAGATAGCTGTGTTTAAAAATGTTTGTAAGACAGAAGATTTTCGATCCAAATGTCAAAGGGGGAGATTGATAAAATAAGTGTGTTGGCATATATCGAAAATTCTAATTTATCGGTGTGTATTAATCTATGCATGTTGCAAGGAAAAAGATTACGAAAGATATTCAAAATCATAGCAGCGATATCAAGATAGAAGATATGTATAATCTAACCAAATCAAGAGAGATATGCATGAAGAGATCTAAATAGACAAGGAAAGGATTTGCAAGATCTAACCAAATCAAGAATCAACAATCACGGAGATATTCAAGAAGAGAATATCAACAAATAAAAGATAAATAAGGAATGAACATCAGCAAATCAAGAATTAACAAACAAGGAGATCTTTAAGGAAGGAAGATCTCGTGGATTAGGAATGAAGAGCTGATTGGAGACGCCACCTAAAGAGGCATGTGGTTGAGAAAATTATGGAGGAAGATTCGCAGCGATTTGATGCAAATGTCAAAGCTCTATAAAAGGCCAAAGACGTGAGAAAAGAGAGCATGTCTGTTATATTACATTCAATATTATATGCAGAGAAAGAGACGTCTTATTTGAGAGAGACGTTTTTATTTGAAAACTTATATTGTAGTACATTCCAGCGAAGGGATAACTGTCAGTGAACCACTCGTTGGTTTTCACTGTGCTCGGGAGAGTACAACCTACTGGACTCAGGAGATTTCAGATTTCTCCATACGAGAGTCGGCAGTCAAATCCATCTAGAGGACTAGATGGTCAAGTAAGTTGCTAGAAGAGAGTGGTATAGAGTTGGCTAGTATTAGAGGGAGTCTAATGACGTGTAAGTCCAAACTGTACAATTGTGGGAATAAACACTCTTTCTAATAAAGATAATTGAGAGGAAGAAGAGATTTTTCCTCGCAATTGTTGCAATTACTATTTCACTTCCGCATTCAGTTATAGTTCGAATTAGAACTGAACACAAGACACACACACAAATTCTGATCAAACATACATAATTATTATTTTGAAACTTACTTTTACCAAAATTTTGTAATTTGTCAACCCTAATAAATATAATAAGTTAAAGAGCAATTAAAATACAAGATTTAATAAATAAATTAACTATGAAAATTGAAGTTGTTGATATTGTTTTACAAGTAGCTAAACTAAATAAATAAATAAATACTAGTGAGATATATAAATTTTAAACGATAAGAGGGCCTCCTAGGAGAGGAAGCCAATCACGGAAATCACATGGAGGAAGTTCTTGTTCAGAAGAATGCATTGAGCTACATATCTCAGAGGCAATCGTGCAATGATATCATGGCTGATATCATTGTATAAAATTGATGTTCATAGTTGCATATCTCAGAGGCAATCGTGTGATGATGTCAGAATTAGATCATCGTGTAAAATTGTTGTTGATACCTACATATTTGAGAGGCAGTGGTGCGATGATGTCAAGAATGAGATCATCATGTAAGATTGTTGTTGATAGCTTCTTTCGAGAGGAGACGAGGATTTCCTTGGCATTACTAATTAATTGTTCAAAGAATTAATTTATTATGGACAAACAAAAGATGTTTTTCTTATAAATAGAGGATTGTTTGTTGAGGTTCAAGAGAGGTATGGAGACAGGGAGGGAGGGTGTACTAGGATTATCAGAACCTTACCTAGGTGAGGCGATAACGCGTCGATGGCTTACATTGACCTTGACTGGTTTTCTGATGATTGATTTGCATGTTTTGGTTTTCGGTATTTTGAAATACTTGTTGAATATTTGGTGATTGTATATTTGAATAGATTGTAACTATTTAGTCGAGGTAAGAGTTTGACTCTTTCGAGATTGCCCTGTATTCAATGTTCATGGGATACAGAAATCGTTCCCAAAATACAACGATTAGGAACTTTTCAAATGTTATCGGTGAATTACTCGATATTCAAAACTTTCTTTTAGACTTAGAGAGAGAATACTATAATTGCTAGATTGATTTGTATGCAATTATAGTGGAGTGTTTTGAAATAAATGATTTGAGGATCTATTTATAATATTTGAATAGATGTGATGCCCATTTGCGAATATGTGCATTTTAGGTCGAAGTGTTGTGAATCCCTCAGTGAATAGGGACCTTTTTGGGCTGAAGTGGTGCGAATCGCACCCCTTGGTATTGACTCAAATCTATTTGGTCTATCATACCCATTTGCACAAACACATACCTATTCAGCCTAACACATCCGGTCTCACATCCCCACATCTTTTTTCTTCAATATTTTCATGTTTTAGTTGTCAACTTTCAACATTAATTTATCATTCATCCGAAATTGAATTTGAGAAAATAAATACTCTAAAATTATCTATTCAAACGTAGATTTCGATTTTGCAACTTATTTCCATTTATCTTCAATGGAACATCAAATTGAAATTGATCAAAGAATTCTCAACACCAATCTTTTTCTAAGCCAAATCCAACAATACTCTCGTATACCCAATTTCGGCCTCCCATACCCCTTAGTCTTGGTTCTAAGACACTTGTTAGGGCTTGATCTGGGTTTGCTTTGCCTGCATCTTGAGTTGTTTGCACGGAGTTTTAAAAAAAATGTTTTAGTAATATAAACTTTTCATTTTTTGTCAAATATAGTGAAACTACAACTTGTTATAAATCATTAATTTTCGATTATATTCTTTTATTTATATGTTAATTTTTTTATTTTACTTTTGTAAATATATTTTACTCTAAAACACATTGTTATAAATGTGTTATTTAAATTTCACCAAATAACTAACTTTAATTTTTCGTGTATAATTTTCTTTTTCGGAACAATAAAATTTGTAAAACATGATTTTTTTAGAACAGACGGAGCAACATGTACCAAAACTTATCCTTGTATTTCTAAATTATCTAAAGACAGTATTCTACTATCGTCACATAAATGACTTTTGAGAGATCCTGATGGGATGAATTTTCTTTATCCTATATTACATACATTGTACCTTATGTATTCTCTATGAGATAAAATAAAAATGGTTTTTTTTTTCAAAATAATGCAAAAAAAAAAAAAAAAGTTACAAAATGGGTATAATTTAAAACAGTTTTTAAAAATAGGTAAAACGTCACCCCGGCTGACTTTTTTGGATAAAACGTCAGCTTGGGTGATGATTTAAGTTTGAAATAAAGAACGTCAGCCCAGCTGACGTTCTTAATTTCTAATATATATATATATATATATATATAAGCATCTTCCATTTTACATGCATGCATACACATACACCACATGCATTCATATATATATATATATATATATAATCGCACATGTATATAGATATATGTAAGCATTTATATATAATATATATGTATATATATATTTGTTTTTACATTATAATTATTTATATTATTATTAGAAATTTTTTTATATTTACCAAAGTTATAATATTATTAATATATATATATATATATATATATGTAGGAATTTATGTCTATATATTTTTAAAAAAATATATAAATTTAAGAAATAATTTTTAAATATTGTTATGTTATATACATAATATATATTATAAATATATATATTCTGAATATGTATATATATATTTTTCTTAGTTAAGTAAATATATAAAAATATACATTAAATTATAATTTTAAAAAGTAAAATATTATAATCTTATTTACGATAATTCAAAAAATATTTAAAGTAAAGAATAAATTTTAATTATTAATATGTATAATTTCATTTTCTGAAAAAATTAATATATATATTAATAATACATAAATATATATGTATATATACAAATACTTAAAAAAAGAAAAAAACTAATAATCGTCAGCCGCACTGACGTTTTAAAAAAACGTCAGTTGCGGTGACTTTTCTTTGTTTTTTTCAATTTATGTTATATACCTAATATATATTATAAATATATATATAAATATATTATAAATATATATTCTGAATATGTATATATATATATTTTTATTAGTTAAGTAAATATATAAAAATATATATTAAATTATAATTTTAAAAAGTAAAATATTATAATTATATTTAAGATAATAAAAAATAATTATTTAAATTAAAGAATAATTTTTAATTATTAATATGTATAATTTCATTTTCTGAAAAAAAAATATATATATATCTTTTTTAATAATACATAAATATATATATATATATATCTATACAAATAATTAAAAAAATTAATAATCATTAGCCGCACTGACGTTTTAAAAAAATGTTTGCGGTGTCGTTTTTTAGTATTTTTAAATTAATGTTATATACATAATATTTATATATTATAAATATATATATATATATATATATTCTGAATATGTATATATATATATATTTTATTAGTTAAGTAAATATATAAAAATATAATTTTAAAAAGTAAAATATTATAATTTTATTTAAGATAATAAAAAAAATTATTTAAATTGAAGAATAATTTTTATTTATTAATATTGATAATTTTATTCCCTCAAAAAAAAGTAATATATATATATATTTTTTAATAATACATAAATATATATATATATTTTTTAATAATACATAAATATATATATACAAATAATTAAAAAAAGAAAAAAAATTAATAATCGTCAACCACACTGACATTTTTTGATTTAGTTTTTTTTTAAAACGTTAGTGCGGCTGACGATTATTAATTTTTTTCTTTTTTAATTATTTGTGTATATATATATTTATGTATTATTATTAATATATATATATATATGTATTATTAAATGTATATATATTTATATATATATATATATATTACTTTTTTTTTCAAGGAATAAAATTATCCATATTAATAAATAAAAATTATTCTTTAATTTAAATATTTTTTTTATTATCTTAAATAAAATTACAATATTTTACTTTTTAAAATTATAATTTAATATATATTTTTATATATTTACTTAACTAATAAAAATATATATATACATATTCAGAATATATATTTATAATATATATATATATATTTGTAATATATATATATATATATATATTTATAATATTTATTAGGTATATAACATAAATTTTAAAAAACAAAGAATCCGTCCCCGCAACTGACATTTTTTTAAAACGTCAGTGCGGCTAACGATTATTAGTTTTTTTTCTTTTTTTAATTATTTGTATATATATATATATTTATGTATTATTAAAATATATATATATATATTATTATTTTTTTCAAAAAATGAAATTATACATATTAATAATTAAAAATTATTCTTTAATTTAAATAAATTTTTTTATTATCTTAAATAAAATTACAATATTTTACTTTTTAAAATCATAATTTAATATATATTTTTATATATTTACTTAACTATTAAAAATATATATATACATATTCAAAAAATATATTTATAATATATATTATGTATATAACATAATAATAATTAAAAATTATTTCTTAAATTTATATATTTTTTATTATCTTAAATACCATTATAATATTTTATATTTTAAAATATTAATTTTTTTAAAGTATATATACATAAATTCCTACATATATATATTAATAATATTATAACTTTGGTAAATATAAAAAAATTCTAATAATAATATAAATAATTATAATGTAAAAACAAATATATATACATATATATTATATATATAAATGCTTACATATATCTATATATGTGTGCGATTATATATATATTGTTATTGTGTTGTGTGTGTGTATATATATATATATATATGAATGCATGTGGTGTATGTGTGTGTATGCATGCATGTAAAATGGAAGATGCATATATATATATATATATATATATATATATTTTGGAAATTAAGAACGTCAGCTGGGCTGACGTTTTTTATTTCAAACTTAAATCGTCATCCAGGCTGACGTTTTATCCAAAAAACGTCAGTTGGGGTGACGTTTTATCTATTTTTAAAAACTGTTTTAAATTATACCCATTTTGTAATTTTTTTTTTTTTGCATTGTTTTGAAAAAAAACCCAAATAAAATTCTCGCAAAGACATCCCTTTTTTGTTTCTTTTCGTTTTGATAAAATCAAGGCTTAATGAAAAGAAAAATTCAAAAAAAAAATTAACTTTAACAAAAAATTAATAATTATTGATTACACCATAAGTTTGCATAGTAAGTGTGATTGTAATCAAATAACAAAAATTGATCAGAATTGGTGGTGTGGAAGGTGAGTTTTTCTCAGTCACAAAAAAAAAAAAAAAAAAACAAAAAAACGAAAAAAAGTCTAATAGTAAAATATTTTTCGTTATTCTAATCATATTCAAAATCATCAATTTTGATCAAATTCTCAATTTCACCACAAATATACCTAATTTTCAAGATCACTACTTAAATAAATAAAAATATTTTTAATTAGCTCCAAACTCAAAATCCATGTGGCTATCTTTATTTATAAATTGGGCTGTATAGATGGAAGATGTGACGATTCGCTTATATATTTGTTTAGGACTAGATTTTCTGAATCTAGCCATAATTTTTCTCACAGAAAAACCAATAATTATCATTTTCTCTATTTTTTTTCTTCTTCTTTCGTTCAACTATCTTATAAATTACAATAACTACTCGTAATTATTCAATTAGTTACTTATTACTGCAATATTTTATTAGCACTTTTTCATTATTTTTCCAATGTAATTTACTAATCTACCATATTCAATACTATATTTAATCTTTAAAATAAACAGAAAATTAATATCAGTTAATCCAGCCAAAGAAATACTGTGGGTCAAGACCACAATTTTACAACAGTGATTTTCTTTCGAAAAGAAACGCAGGATAAGGAGAATGGTTAACCAAGGCAGATAAGGTTGCTTTATTTGTCTCTTGTATTTTTCCTCCTACCCTCTCTATCTTCTTTCTTTCGCCATTCTCACTCTACAGCTGATTCAACAACACTGGAAGAAGCTGCTCCCCCTCCCTCCCCCCTCCTTCGGACAGAGGTGACTGATAACTGATTCTTGCAGCCATGTTAGCTTCCACTACGTTAAATCTTGGCTCTTTGGGCAGCCATTTGCTCAATTCTCCCACCCACAATCCCATCAAACCTTGCCTTCTTCCACCAACTAAACTTTTCTTGAAATCTTCAAACCCCATCAACAGCAGTTTCCTGAAATCCAACAGTTCTGTGAAAACAGCGGTTGCCGCTGTTGATTCCTCTGATCCTACACAAAAGGTATGTAAATTCCATTTTTTTAACAAACTTGTTGCACCCCATTTGATTTTAGCTGCTGTTATTTTGTTTGATTTGTTGAATTTGGTGTATTATTCCAACTGTGGTGATTCTTTTCGTTGGTGCGTGGCTTCCTCTGCTAGATAGGGGTAAAGGTTCCCTCCCCACCTTCCCGAGTATCCTAATTTGTCAAAAGGATTGAATTTTTTGGGAAAAAAAAAATAAAAATGTTGTGATTCTTGATTTTACTTTTGAGATAACAGGAAGGAGAAGAAGATGGCGGGAGGAAGAAGTATCATTTCGTGGTGGCGAATGCGAAGTTTATGTTGGATGAGGAGGAGCATTTTCAGGAACAATTGTCTGAGCGCCTCCGATATTATGGGGAGAGGAACAAGGAGCAGGATTTCTGGCTTGTGATTGAACCTAAGTTCTTAGATAACTTCCCTAACATTACCAAGAGGCTCAAGAGGCCTGCTGTTGCTCTAGTCTCGACTAATGGCCCTTGGATCACGTAAGAATCGCCTATCGGACTTTGTTGATTGGTACTAGTTTTTGTTGTTGATCATTTTTATTTTGCCTACTTTACCACGAGTATTTAAAATCCATATTTTGAAATGCATCGTATTGCCTTACTTCTACTAGTTTGTGCTACTTTTGAACTCATTAGTGGCCTTTCTTTCACCTGGATTCATGTTGATATATTGTAATTTAATCACATTTATCACAGTTTGTGTACATGCATGTTGATCTTATTGCTCCGCGTTGGCTAGTTTGTGTTACCTTGAACACATTATTGTGCTCTTTCACCTAAATCGTGTGGATAGACTAAAGTTTATTATTAGTTTACATTTATCATGTTTTTTTTATATGCGTGTAGATTCATGAAGTTAAGACTAGACAGAGTTCTGCAAGAAAGCTTTGAAGCTGATACTCTGGAAGAAGCATTGGCTTCCAATCCTGTGAATCTCGAGTTTGAAAAGCCTGAAAAGTGGACAGCTCCGTATCCCAAGTATGAATTTGGGTGGTGGGAGCCCTTCCTTCCCCCCAAAACATCCAAGGTATGAAGATCGACCTATTCAAATTTTTGTAATTTCGCGAATTACAGTAGCTTTTGTTTATTGGCTAAGTATAGGGATGCAGAGGAAAATGCCTGTGTTATGACAGCTGAGATTTAGCAGATATTTATGAATGTCTATTTCATAAGTTTTGTTTGTTGCCTTAACATTCTATTAAGCAATCTTGTCTGCTGCAAAAAAAAGGAAAAAAAAAATCGAATTTCTAGAAAATTTGTTCTGTCATTACTCATAAGTCACAACAGAAAAACAAGATTGTAATCAGTCATTGCCATCCAACCGAAACACAGAAGCAAAATTTAGAGTTGGTTGTAACAAAGCCAAGAACCCTAAGAATGTAAAGACAGATCCCATGTCCTAAAACATAATTAGGTTTTGGATCTTTTTGTAGCACAAAAAGATCCCTTGAAAAGCACAGTAGTTTTTTCGTGTTTATCAGTGCTGCTTATTGTCTGAAATGAAGGGAACCTTTGGTAATTTCTGAAGAACTTTTTCATCCAATTTGCTGTATTGTTTATTGAGTTTGGCCTTTGCCTTAAGAGCATAGGTGTCCACTTGATCTTCGTGTTTCTCGTACAACGGGGGCATCGTCAATATCACAACAAAAACTGCAAAATGCAACTTCATTAATTAGTCTTCCTAGTTAAAGACTCCATAATTTAGATGTAAAAACGAATATTTGCTTTCTTTTCTTCTCGTTTGGTTTATCGTGTTTGTTTATGTGTACATACTACATATTGATTAGTTCCTGTAAGTATTCAAGAGAGACCGGGTACACCAGAAGAACACTCACTCATGTAAACGATGGTCAGGAAGTCAAACCAGCTGCCAACAACGGAAACAAGCCACAGGGAGAAAATTGCCTGTAGTTACATAAAACATAAGAGTGAAAAGGGGATTTTGGTATACCTAAAGACTAGACACCCTTTTTTTTTTTTGGTAAAAGACAAGGTTCTTCTTCTTTGCACGTGTCTGCTAATGTCTCGAGGCATGTGGAGAGAAAACGAAACTCTTTTGCAGGAAGGATATAGTAGTCTTTTTACATTCTGATGCCTAAACAATAAACAGTGGTCTCATTTTTCTGTAACCTAACGGGTCAAAAAACTTAGGCTGATTGCTGCAAATACTCAAGTGTTGAAAAGATGGGAGTTATAGAGAGACTTACAGTTAGGAACTTCTTTATATCCTTTCCTGAAGCCACCTCCCAGATAATGCCTATGACCTTGTTGCATTTGTCCCTTAATAAGAGAGCGGTATTCATGCACAAATCCTCTGGCAACTGGACCTCCGGGATGTTCAAAGGTGCCCTTTCCAGAAAAAGACTCGAGGTTTAGAAACAATGTCTAGAGACAAAAACCTTTAGGTTGCGTATGGATTGAAGGAATTGAAATGCTTGAAACCAGTTGATATCAAATCTACCCAAACTAACACCAACTTGCTACTGGCTGGATTTCAACCAATTCTCGACTGCTTCAATCCAAATGCAACTTTATAGAATTGTTACTGAAAGTAGGTGATACTGACTTGTGAACGTAGAAAGAGAGGTTGGACCACAAGAAGAGAGTCGCCAAAGAGAGGATAAGAAAATGGCAGATGAAAGGAATGAGATGGTAGCCTATCCATTCGAAGAGGAGCCATATGACCGTTGAACCGGCTAGCAACGCTGCAGATATCTGCTTGTTCCGCCATAGAATCAAATCTGCAGCTGAGAATAAAAATTGTGTAGCGTTTCAGACGAGTTAGACAAATTCAATACTCCCTGCGTTCCAAAAGAAAACTCATGTTTTTTGGGACGGACAATATACCCTGAAAAGCGTCTTACCTTGAACTCACCAGCCACCGTGGACAGTATACACATGCATGTATACTTATACTCATCGATACATGCATATACGTACATAAATACAGATTGTGTATTTCTTCAGTGTTTTTATACTGGTTACATGACAATGCTTCTTTACGCACATATGTATATTGTCTGACACATCGTACATAGATGTATACATACAAGTGTATACAAACATACATCCACATTTATACATACATTGAATTATTCAAATCTGGAAGATGAAAACGTACGTTTGCCGCCACCAAGGGCGGTATGCACCGGCTTCTGGCGGCCAAAGAGATGAACTTTCTCGTCGTGTTCATTCTCACACTGAAGCTTTTCTTCTGATGAGTCGGAAAATTCTGGATCCATCTTCACTAATTCCTCCTGCATCACGAAAAAAAGAAAAGCTCAATCACGGATGATGGGATCCACGTCCGTACATAGAGTTGGCAAGAAATCGATCCATTCCAAAATACGATTGCACAAATGATCAGATCATCACAGTCAGGGGATGAATCCGTAAATATGGGAATACAGTGGATACGTCGAACAGAAACATTAGAGATGAATCGATCCATGATCAGAAACAAAGAAAGATGCAAGATCAAAAGGAAAAACGTAAGAAAACTTACTTGGGGGAAATGATGGAGATCTGAGAAGGCTTGTAGGAAGTGGTTTTCGAATATTATGGGTAACAGAAATGTTGAAAGAGCCTAACTTACTAAGAGCATATTATGTAAGTGGAAACCGAACTTAACCATATGTTGCCCTTGGATATCGGTTTTTTTTTTTTTTTTGGATATATTTTATTAAAATAAAATTAGTCGTTGATTTTTTAGTATGTAGAAATTATGTAACGTTAAATAATTTGACAAATATATTAAGGAGATATTATATATATTAAAAAATATTATATTGTTACTCTTTTTTTCCCCTTTTTGTGTAATACTAGATGGTTGTCCGTGCAATGTACGGGACATAATTTATTTTATTATTTTAATAATATATGCTGAAATTATTATTATTATTATTATTATTATTATAAAATTTTACGTAGAATTATTTAAGTCAATTATATTTATATATATTATGCGATTTGATTTTTTTTTATTATGTTATATTACATTATCATTCTTTTAAAATTATCTTGATTAAATAATATATTGCACGACCTTTTTAAGTCAAATTTAGAGTGTTTTCAAATCAATACAAAATATTCAATTTACTAAAGCCTACTATGGTAGAACAATAAATTATAATGTTGTGTAAATTAAATAAATAATATTTTTTAATTATTTATACTTTTAGATCCCATTCATATAAAAAATAATATTATTTATTCAAATTTAATACTTATATCAAAATAAAAATAAATAATTAAATTCATAAAAAAATATTTTATCCATAAAAAATTATATATCATACTTATATATAATTTTTTATTTTAAAATATGCAAAATTGATGTCAAATCAAAGATCACGAAAAGATGATTAATTTATATATTATATGTAAAATACGCATTTAAAACAAAAAAATTATATGAATTTTTAAATTTTACTAAAAACTATAAGAGATAGAGATACAAATGTCAATAAAAAAAATCAATATAGAAACACGTGACAACATGAAATAATTCAATATAGATAAGGATAATATCATGTTAGTAATTAAAAAATTAATTAATTTCAACATCTTTTAAAGAAGAATATTAATTTCTAACATACTTTCAATATTATTTATTTAATTTTTATTTAAAAAATTTAATTTTTTGTTAAAATTACACTAATATATATAAATATTACTATTACAATAATAAAAAATAAGTTAGAACACCCTATTTCACAATCCATAACAATTCATTTAAAAATGAGGTGGGCCTGAATGTGTAGGTAACCACCATAGTCTGCCCCGTAGGTATCCCTAAGAATTTTATAGGGAAATTAGGGGTAATCTCCCCACAATAATTATTTGGCCAAATGGACGTTATTTTTTCTTATTAAATAAAAAGAATAAACTAAATAAAACTTTTATAATTTACACAATAGCCTCATGTAATGTGTTAACTTCAAAAGAGCCTCTTAACTTGAGAGCATTCTACCACATAAATTCTGCAAGAAAGAAGAGTCGTTGTAAAATAACGATCAACTGCACCATAAAGACTTCACGATGCTCGCCTGGATTGTCCACCACCGTCGCCCATCAGTTCTGCCTCTCTTTCGCAGCATTGCCTTAACTGGGTAGGGTTTGGCGGATTGCAACAAATCAGATTTTACCTTTTTCTTCTCTTTCTGATTCTTATGATTTTTTGGCTTCTTCATCATCTTGATTTTCTTTTGTTTTTCTATCGTGCTTTTTGGATGGGTAAAGTTCTACTCTTTGTTGAGTGTTGAAGAATTGAAGCAACATATCCTACTTTTTATTAGTTTTATTGCTATTTGATTCATTATAATATTCTCGTGATTGAACATCTTATAATGATATTCTACGTGAAATTTTGCATCTGAAGCATGTCGACATGTTATAAGGTTTTACTCTGAAATTTTGCATCTGAAGCATTTCGATATGTTATAAGATTTGAGTGTGGGTATTGAATCATTGCATATGAAATTTTGATTTAATTGTTGATCACCAATGAAGCACTTTGAAAAGAAAAAAAAATTTATGAACACTTTTTCGGTTGAATTAATTTATCTTATGGAAATTATGTAATTTTAATCTAAGCAAATATTGGAGTTTGGAGAATTTGTTAAGTAAAAAATTGTGCTTATTTTTAATTGATAAAATTGTATTTTTAATACAATTAACTTTTGTACATTTTCTATTTTTTACTTATTTAATTTTTGGATGATAATTACTTTTTTATTTTTTATTTTTTATTTTTTATTTTTGTGATTTATGAATAATTTCTAGTAACAATCTACAAGAGAGACGGGCCACTTCTTGACCCACCCAACCATAAAAAAACATAGTAATTGCATTAAAAAGAGATTATAGATTAAAAATTAAAAAGAGATTATAGATTAAAAATTAAAAACTTAATTATTTAATAATTAAGCTCATAAGTTACGAATATTCGAAGAGCCATCATCATTTTTCGTATTGGCAACCACCATGATTCCAGGAAAGACCAATGACAGCCGCAGGGAGGTCATCGGCAGCCACAATCTTTGACCATCATTCACGCTGGCGGCAAGGAGGAGGGAAGCTAATAGAGATAATACCAATTGATTTGAATTAGTTGTAAATATTGATTTGATTTGATTTGATTTGATTTGTGTCTATCCTGTATTTTAGGTATACCTTGACCATATCCTTTCCTTAATTATAGGATATTGTTGTAACTACACATACGTGTATATATATGTGAATATACTCTCACCAGTTCTCACGGTAATTTTTCCAATCTTCTCTCAATTCTCAATTATGTGCTGTACATATTCTGTCATGGTATCAGCCTAACTCGTTCCTAAACCCTAAATTCTTCCGCCGTCCTCCTTCTCTACCTCGCCGGTGTTTACATCCGGCTCTCCTCTTCTCTTGTTTCGGTGATATTGGTCGGTATCCGCCATCCCCAAATCTCAGTTTCGTCATCATCATGTTGAACTCTGCTAATGATCCTCTCCCTGTTACCACAATGATAAATATGATGCAAATTAAACTTGAAGCCTCCACATATTTGATGTGGCGCCGCCAAACAATACACATGGCTGAGTGTTTTGATATTTTGGGCCATCTCGACGGTACGACTCCAGCGCCGTCTTCCACGATCACGCCGGAGAGCGGCGCTGCCACAGCAAACCCGGCTTACACAACTTGGCGTCTGAAGGATAAACGCCTTCTCAGTGTCATATATACCTCTCTCTCTGCCGACGCGGCCTCGGAGGTCATCGATTGCACATCCGCCAATCAAACGTGGGAGGCGCTTGAGAGTGTCTATGCCTCTGCGTCCCATTCTCATCAACTCCGGGAGGAGTTGTTATCACTTCTCCGAGGAGATCTGTCCATTGAAGACTATGGCAAGAAGTTTAAACATCTCTGTGATCAGCTGCAGGCCATCGGCCGTCCCATTGATGCCGACGATAAACGGCACTGGTTCCTCCGCGGGTTGGGGGTTCAATTTGCAGGTTTTGCCGACACTAGGATGGCTATCTCTCCAGTTCTGCCTCTCCGTGATCTCCTCCACCAGGCTGTACAATTTGATATGATGCTTAAATCCATGGAGGGTTCGTCTCCCTCTCCTGCCTTCTCCGCCGTTCGCCAGAATTTTCAGACGGCTGCCCCTAAGCCGTCACCTCGACCATCATCTCGTACCTCTCAGCAGCAGCACTCTTCTCGCTCAGGAGGTAATTTTAATTATGGTAACAATGGTTCAGGTTCAGGTGCTTCATTTAATTCTGGTCGTCGTGACAATTCTGGTGGAGGTGGGATTCGTCGTACGCCTAGATGCCAAATATGCCGTGGGGAGCACTACGCTGATAAGTGCTCTAAATACTTGAATGCTCTCAACTCCAACTCAGCTGCCCACCTTGCTCAGGCGTTCACGTCCACTTGCAATGTCTCGGATCAAACTCCTGATTGGTATCTTGATTCGGGCGCCTCGGCTCATATGACGAACCAACTTTCAGCTCTTGACACTCATGAGTCCTATTCTGGTAACGGTTCTGTTATAGTTGGTAATGGCAATGTTTTAAATATCTCGCATATTGGCAATACTAAAATTTCTGAGGATGTTAAATTGTTAGATGTACTTGTCGTCCCTCATATCACAAAGAACCTTCTGTCTATAAGTAAATTAACTGCGGATTATCCTGTGGATGTTATTTTCTCTGATAAGTTCTTCGCCATTCAGAACCGGCTCACAAAGAAAATCCTGGCTCAGGGAAGGTGTAATCAGGGACTTTATTTACTTGATCGGGGTATTCCAGCTTTGGTTGCAGCTATTCGGGTCAAGAGGTTGAAAGTAAGCTTTGATTTGTGGCATTTACGTCTGGGGCATGTTCCATCTTCTGTTATTTCATTGTTAAATAAGCAGGGTTGTTTATCTGTTACTTCAGTTTTACCAAACCCTAGCCTCTGCTCTTCTTGCCAGTTGGCCAAGAGCAAGCGTTTACCATTTTCATTGAATGACAAACGTGCTACTGCTGTTCTTGACTTAATTCATTGTGATTTGTGGGGTCCTGCACCCGTTTCCACTTCTGATGGGTTTAAATATTATGTGGCTTTTGTGGATGATTTTTCTCGATTTTCGTGGATATATCCTTTGCGTGCTAAGTTCGAGTTTTATGATGTGTTTGTTCGGTTTCATGCTTTCGTCTGCAATCAATTTTCTCGAACTATTAAAACATTTCAGTCTGATGGGGGTACTGAGTTTATAAATGGAAGGGTTCGTGATTTTATGCATCTGCATGGTATACATCACCGGATTTCTTATGCTTATACACCACAGCAAAATGGCAGGGCCAAACGTAAACATCGTCATATCTCTGAATCTGGTTTATCTATGTTATTTCATGCTCAGGCGCCAGCTTCCCTTTGGTTTGATGCTTTTGCCACTGCCGTTTATGTCATTAATAGGCTACCCTCTGTGATACTTGATAACATTTCTCCCTTTCAGGTGTTATTTGGTTATCCGCCTAGTTATGATACTTTTAAGCCCTTTGGTTGCCGTGTCTATCCGTATCTTCGTGACTATGCAGCTAATAAATTGGAACCTCGCAGTCGGCCTTGCATCTTTCTGGGTTATAGCAGCATGCAGAAGGGTTTTCGTTATTTTGATCCAGACTCTTCTCGAGTTTTTATCACTCGCCATGCTCAGTTTGATGAGCTCCACTTTCCTTTCTCACGGGTACCGTCTGTTACGAAAGTCACTGATCTAGATATCTCGACGTTTCTCTATATCTCATCTGACTCTTCTCTGGCTCCTGTCTCGGCTCCTGTTCGTCCTCCACATCGTTTTTCGGTTGATAACGATTCTCGTTCACCGTCCTTGGTTCTCGATGAACCTCCTTTGGAGCCGCCTACTATTGATCCTGTCGTGCTTCCTGTTCCCGACATTGAGCCTCCAGCTCCAGAACCACCCCAGGACATTGAGCCTCCAGCTCCAAAACCACCCCAGGCTCCTCAGCCCACTCATCATATGATCACTCAAGCTCGTGCTGGTATTTTCAAGCCGCGCTATCCAGTTGATTTAGCATCTTCTGCCCTTCTCTCAGCTCTTGTTGTCACCTCTGAGCCCCGTGGCTTCAAGTTTGCTGTTAAGCTTCCTCAGTGGCTTGCTGCCATGCAAGAAGAGATTGATGCTCTTCGCTCAAACTCGACTTGGGATTTAGTGCCCCGACCTTCTGGCACCAATATTGTTGGCTCCAAGTGGGTCTTTCGTACAAAGTTTCTTGCAGATGGGTCAATCGAACGTCACAAAGCTCGTTTAGTGGCTCAGGGTTTTACTCAGGTTCCTGGTTTGGATTTCCATCATACATTCAGCCCTGTTGTGAAGGCGGCCACAATTAGGGTTGTTCTGGCCTTATCTGTTCAGCGTGGCTGGCCTCTTCACCAGCTTGATGTTAAGAATGCCTTCCTGAATGAGGTTCTTCACAAGCCTGTCTTCATGGCCCAGCCCCCTGGCTTTGTTGATCCTCGGTACCCTGATCATGTCTGTCGACCGAAGAAGGCACTTTATGGTCTTCGCCAGGCTCCCCTTGCCTGGTACCAGCGTTTCAGCTCGTTTCTCTTCAGTCTAGGTTTTTCACAGAGTCGTTCTGATTCGTCTCTATTTCATCTGCATCAGGGTAAGACCATTATATATCTTCTCTTGTATGTTGATGATATTATTGTCACAGGCAATGATCTTGTTGCCCTTCGCCAGTTCATAGCTGATACTGGAGATGAGTTTGCCATCAAGGATCTGGGCTCCTTGAGCTATTTTCTTGGTCTTGAGGTCTCTCACACCGATACTGGGTTGTTTGTTGGTCAGGCCAAGTATGCACTTGATATTCTTGAGCGTGCAGACTTAGTTGAGGCGAAACCTGTTTCCACCCCATTGGCGACAGGTGAATCTCTTGTCAGTACAAGTCTTGCTTTCAAGGACCCCACATTATACAGATCTCTGGTTGGTGCTTTGCAGTACTTGACCATCACTAGACCAGATTTATCCTATGTTGTCAGCCCTGTTAGTCAGTTTCTTCAGTCGCCTACTGAAGATCATTTTTTGGCTGTTAAGCGTATCCTTCGCTATGTGAAGGGTACTCTCCATTTTGGTCTCTCGTTCACTAAGCGTCCTGACTCTTCCATCTTGGGATACTCTGATGCGGATTGGGCTCGTTGTGTTGAGGCCCGTCGCTCAACTTATGGGTACTCTATATTTCTTGGGGGTAATCTTGTTTCTTGGAGTGCAAAGAAACAACCAACTGTTGCTCGTTCCAGCTGTGAGTCTGAGTATCGGGTCCTGGCCAATGCAGCTGCTGAACTTATTTGGGTTATTAATCTTCTTCGAGAATTGCGGGCTCTTCCTCCTACTCGGCCAGTTCTGTTGTGTGATAACAAGAGTGTCATTTTCTTGAGTCAGAATCCTGTTGCACACAAGCGAGCTAAACACATTGATTTGGATTATCACTTTGTTCATGAATTGGTCTCATCTGGGCGCATTTCCACTGAGTTCGTTCCCTCTCATCTTCAGCTTGCAGATATTTTCACGAAGAGTCTTCCTCGTCCGGCATTTGAGTTTCTTCGGTCCAAGCTTTGCGTGTGTCTTCACCCCACGCAGCGCTTGACGGGGGCTAATAGAGACAATACCAATTGATTTGAATTAGTTGTAAATATTGATTTGATTTGATTTGATTTGATTTGATTTGATTTGTGTCTATCCTGTATTTTAGGTATACCTTGACCATATCCTTTCCTTAATTATAGGATATTGTTGTAACTACACATACGTGTATATATATGTGAATATACTCTCACCAGTTCTCACGGTAATTTTTTCAATCTTCTCTCAATTCTCAATTATGTACTGTACATATTCTGTCAGAAGCATTGCATATTCGTTTCCTCGAGAGAGGACTTTCAGCCACGAAGGGAGATTATCAAGCATAAAAGACATGATGTGGCTGCTGGTACAGGCATGACACAAGAATTATCATTCAAGTGGGAATGACATTGGTAATTTTTTCAATCTTCTCTCAATTCTCAATTATGTGCTGTACATATTCTGTCAGAAGCATTGCATATTCGTTTCCTCGAGAGAGGACTTTCAGCCACGAAGGGAGATTATCAAGCATAAAAGACATGATGTGGCTGCTGGTACAGGCATGACACAAGAATTATCATTCAAGTGGGAATGCCATTCAGCAGTTTGAAGGCAAGGGGAGAGAAGACTTGAAAGAACTTTTGGGTTTACTCTTTTCTTTTATCTTGATTTCTATGTATCCCATTTTTTTAATTTGGACTATTAAACACGTAATGCATGGTTGGATTTCTATATTCAATTTTAAAGATGTTGAACTCTACATATATTAATTATTATTTAATTATTTTTGTAATAATTTTTTAGTTTTATTCTAGAATTAATTATGATATTTATTTTAATTATCAAATTATGACATTTCCGCCTCTCGTATCATGCACTTATGAAAGTTATCAACATCTTCGATTTCATTTCCTCAATCTCGCGCCACTTCAAGCATAATAAGTGATAATGTAACTTCGAGGCCTATATCATTATTATCATTATGTCGTCCAACCTTTAGTTTGAATATTACGATAGATGATACTGAATTAAATGGTGATTCTAATACATAAAAAGATCGAGGTATAGGCAAAAGAAAAAAAATCAGGCGTCATTGTTTTACTGAATCACATTATGATTATTAATTTGTTCTCTCTGTAATGAAACAAATTACTTGATTTCAAGTATTTATTATTATTATTATTATTATTATTATTATTTATTATAATAATAATAATTATTGTTATTCAACACATCAAACACACACCACAAACACGCACAACACAACAAACACAAACACACCACAATCGGTTGTGTTATAGACGGGATTAAAAAAAATATAAACACACACCACAAACACGCACAACACAACAAACACAAACACACCACAATCGGTTGTGTTATAGACGGGATTAAAAAAAATATATTGACTATGGTGTAGGCAACCAAAAAACCTAACACACAAGCAACATTACTTAAATTTTTACTCATTTCCAACAGTGGTGAAAAAAATTGAAAACTACTACAATATATTAAATCCCTCCAAATCTTATATATTAGTTGCACAAATTGATTATAATAAAAAATAATTTATACCTTCTATTATTTGTTGTGTTTCACTGTGAAGATTTTTTCAATTGATATTTTCTGTTTATAGATTCACAATTAATTTTTTTTGGTAGAATTAGAAATATAATCTTTAGAGATTAAGAATAAGAATAAGAATAAGAAGACAATAATTGACTTTTTTGTGATTAAAACCAAAAAGCATGAAAGTACGTAGTTTTATTTATTTATTTCCTATTAATGTATAGAAAAACTCATTTGAAGAATTTAGGGTTATTCTTTATAATTTTTTTCTTATTTTAGAAAAGACCCATAGTTGTTAGTATTATTTAATAAAAATTTCTTAATTATTATTATTTAAGTTATGCGCCAATTTCGCTAAAAGGCTATTTAAAAAAAATTTATGAAGAAGGATTTTTTAAATAATATATTGGGTTATTAGGCTATTTAAATAAATCACCTAATTTATGTTCCTTCGTTCTATTCAACGAGCTTTCAAGTTTCATCTAATGGGGTATTTAAGGTTGACGGTGGCGGAAGGGAGTAACAAGTAACTCCGGCGATGGAAGAAGTGGCGGAAGGGCTGTGGGCGCTGGCGGAGCACCACGAGCAGAGGAGGGAGGTAGGGAAGGCTGTGAAATGCCTCGAGGCCATTTGCCAGAGCCCAGTCTCGTTTCTCCCCATTGTCGAAATCAAAACTCGCCTCCGAGTCGCTACTCTTCTTCTCAAGCACTCACACAATGTCAACCACGCGAAATCTCACCTCGAACGCGCCGTATGTTTCATTTCAGTGGTGTTGTTGATGCTACCAGCTGTGCAGTTCAGTTTAATTATTATTATTAATTTTCTTTTATAGTTTTCCCTGAATTTGTCGAATTTCGCTGTGGTTTAGCTTCAATTCGCTCTTTTCCTAGTTTGATCGGGATTCCTTTTTTATTATTTATCTATTTTTTTTTTCTGAACCATTCAGCTTAAGCTCAGCATATTTTACATGTTTAGAGTTAATGTTAGTCGGTCAGCTTTGATTTTGATGCAAGATGCGTTTAGTAACTGAATTGTTCCTTATAAACCAGGATTTTTTTAGCTTTTCACAAAGAAAATATACTTCTTCATCTAATTGAGTTCAACGTGATGCAGCAACTTCTCTTGAAGTCTATTCCTTCTTGCTTTGAGCTGAAGTGTAGAGCTTATAGCCTGTTGAGCCAGTGCTACCATCTAGTGGGAGCAATTCCTTCGCAAAAACAGATACTAAACAAGGGTTTGGAGCTTTCTGCAATTTCTGGAGAGGGGTATGCCTATTTAATGTACATGAAGTTTTATGCTTTCTGCTTGGAGTGCTGCTCAGAGTTGGAAAATTAACTTATATTTGTTCTGTGTAATAGAAATAATATGCTGGATATAAAATTTATCATCTGTTTAGTTATCTAGCAAGATACAGAAGAGATACTTATACACCAACTAATACAATTTTGTAATAGGCTTTCCAATGTATTCTGACATTGCTCTTTAAGTTTTTTTTTTTTGGGGGAATGATATGTTATCTAATATATGAAAATAAAAGTAGTTTATTCTTAGATGTCTTACAATTAGAATGTATTCTCTCATAAATTTTCTGTATTCTCTATGTTGGTTGATCTTGTACTTAAGCTTGGTCCTTCACTCTGACCTCTATTTTTACTAGTTGGCATACCTACGCATATGGTAGATTAATGGAGAACTCCCTGTGATTTTCTGTAATTGGCAATAATGTTCTAATTAGTTGCTCTGATTTCTCATGTTACTTTGTGCTTTGACAAGTTTGTGATAACTGTAATATTGCATCCTTGAAGGTTTGCAGGGAGGTTATGGTCTTGCAATTTCAATTGTCAGCTTGCAAATGCCCTCATAATTGAGGGAGACTATAATGGTTCGGTTTTGGCTCTGCAAGAAGGACTTACCATTGCAATGGAAATGTTTTATCCAGAATTGCAGGTTTGTTTAACTGTTATGATGAATTTTATGTGTCCAATATAATATTAGGCCTAAAGGATGGCATCTCGTGTGGTAGACAAAATCCTTGGTTGGAGGCAAATATGGTGCTTGCTATATCACCTTTCTTCTACCATCTGGCAGCGTATATCAGGAATTAAATAGTACTATCAAGTTAACTTCAAGTGATGGTCTTGACATTATTTTATGTGCTGTAGAAGAACTACTCGTATATTAAAAGTGTTCAATTGCTTTCCATTTTTATTTTAATTTATAAATTTTGGTACCTATTATAAGTGCTAAATGTCCTTTTCATCTTTATAATGTTGCCTGTAGATGGTATACATACTTATTGGCATCTAATTCTGTTTTCTTTTGTTGCGGACCAGATGTTTTTTGCTACTTCAATATTGCATGTGCGTGTGATGCAGTGGGACAGTACAAGTCTCGTAGAGGAATCTGTCAACAGATGCAATCTTATATGGGAATCTATTGAGCCTGAGAAAGTAACCTATGTTCTCACAGTATTTGTTTCGTTATTTCTCTTCCCTCTTTCCTTTTATGTTGACTCAAAACTTTAGGTGGACTTCCTAATGAACGCCCCTTGCATATGATGGGGTCTTTATATGCTTCTGTGATAAAAATCTGTAAAATTAATTTTGTAGAATAAATAACCTTACAGTGTATGTTTTGTTATGATTATTATAGTGTCTTGTGGAGTTAAGAGTGAGTCCAAGTGAAGAACAACCTGTTCATATCTATATTGAGTTAAATCTGATTTCATGGTTGTGAAAAACATATAGTTTGATGTCAGGCTCCATATACTGAGGTATTGCATAACTGCAACATAAATAACTCACATCTTTTAAGCTACTGCATGGTGTCCATGGAAAGTAATGAAGCATTATAGTAGTAGTTCTTTGAACAATAATAAGAATTCTATTTATTTATCTGCATCTAAAGCAAGAGACAAACTGGCAGAGAGTCCACCTTGTAAATGTGATGACTACAGGTCCAGTAAATGAATACTGAGATTTTCTCCTCTTGTTTTGTGCTCCTTTCCTTGTATCCAAAAGAAACAGCACAGCCTCGGCTTACTGTTTTACCATGAGCTGCTGCAATTGTTCTATCTACTCCGGATATGTGACTACAAGACTGCTGCTCAACGTATTAATACATTGGATGCTGCTATGAAGTCAGATTTGGAAAGGATGCAATATATCCGAGACCTGTCCAATCAACATCGTGCATTAAATCAGAGTCTCTCACGCTCTGACTTGAACTACAATGACAGATCTGCCCTTTCTCAAAAGCAAGCTAAGCTTGAGGAACAACTTAGTAATTACACTGGGGTGAGTACAACAGGAAAAACAACCCTGGAACCTGCATATTTTGGAAATGTGAAACGAGCATGGGCTGATAAGTTGGAATTGGCTCCATTTCCTATTGATGGGGAATGGTTGCCAAAAGGTGCAGTCTTTGCACTGGTAGATCTTATGGTGGTTGTTTTTAGCCGGCCAAAAGGGCTTTTTAAGGATTGTCAAAGGAGGATTCAATCTGGGTTACAAATCATCCAAGGTTGGTCTCAGAAAGTGATATGAAGTTTATTTGGAGCCTTGATTTTTTCGTATGTGTTATTCGATCACTGGCAAGTTTAATTGTCTACCCATTCTAAAATGTAGTTATAAGCATATTCATGAAGAACTTCTTTGGACTTATGTTGCATATGGACATGGACTGATTAGTAAAAATAGAACCTTAGGAGTGTTCTCTGTTTTTCTATGCCTGTAATTTCATATTAGAGCTTGTAGATGCTCTTGAAGTTTAAAGGAGGTTGAAGGAAGACAGATATAGTGCACAGATGAAATTTGGAGTTGGACATGTATCTGGTCAGTATAGAGAAGTGACATTTGTATCTAATTTCCTTGTCAAGATTATGATACATGATGACCTAATGCATGTTGCACTTCAAAATGCATTTTATGCACATCTAGGTTATTGCATGTATTATTTTTTCCAATTGCAACCTGCAAAACCTGCAATACCATGGATCTGGGGTTCATGTTAGATAAACATTGTGGTAGACTCAAAATGGAAGCAATACTGCTGTACTACCTAAATATTTCTATAGATAAGCTTATGTTAATTCTTGAAGAGCTGATTAGCAAGCAGGTGAGAGTGAATCCTTGTATTTTTTAAGGTTTCAGATAGTATGTCTTATATTAGCGTGTCAAAAATTTAATGCACAGTGCATTATGATCTTTTCCTGAATCTAGAACAATTTGTTGCTGGTGGAAATCTAGCTGGTGGATGTTGTTGAAACTAAAATCATTAGAGTTGTTAGTTTATTCATGGGTTGTTTTACTTGCAGATGAGCTGGTGGAGTTGGGGATTACAGATGGGGCCAAAGGTATGGTTTCTGTTTAGGTTATGTGTATGATATTCTGGTCAATTATAAAGGATCTTCGTACGCACAAGCGTGCACAGGGAGGGGGAGAGAAAAAAGGGGGGGGGGATGGAGGGTTACTGTAACCTGACTTAACTTTTAAAGTGGTCGGATGTCTCAGTTGTGTTATATAATTACTAATCACTGCCTGAAGGAGAATTAACACGTGTTTTCTGAATTAAACTGAATGCAGAAGTAGAGTTGCAACATTCTGCAATTTGGATGGCTGGTGTCTATTTAATGCTTCTAATGCAGTTCCTTGAAAACAAAGTAGCAATTGATCTTACACGAAGTGAATTTGTTGAAGCTCAAGAGGTTGGTTATCACCTCACTATGTCAGTTTTGATTAGGCTTGTTTTTCCCTTGCACTTCAAATTTAGAATATATATTGATTGAACCTTTTGTGCAGTTTAAGCAAAAAGGTAGTGTTGCATCTTGAGTCATGTAAAGTGATATATTGCTGAGCATTATAAGAGTTCTGGTTTTTGTCTCTTTTCTTTGTTTCGTTGACTGTGGACTCAAGCTACATCATGCTCAATATTAAATTCTCGCCACTGGTAGCATGCTGATATTTAATGCTGGAGGTAAAGGCTGGAAGCCAGTTTTCAATGCGATCTTCGCTCAATGGCAACCTGAAAGTTAAAAAAGTACAAATATAGCTATTGCCTCTAACGACATATTACAATTTACCATAAGTTAGTGGTTATTGTGGAAGATCCGACTTAAAAGGACTACTTATACATACATTGGAGTTGAAATGAAGTTAAAAATTTGTGCTGTATGAGCTTGTGCAGTATTTAAAAGGTTCAATTCTACTATCGATGCTATTAGAAGCAAAATTGTTGGAGTGCTTGCAGTAATATCTTGATAGTTGACTATTCTATTATTTTCTCAATCTACATTTGAGTTTGATGTCTAAGTATATGTTATAAAGATATCAATGCAATGTGTGTATCTCCAGGCTTTGGTGCAGATGAGAACTTGGTATGTTCGCTTTCCAACCATCCTGCAGGCTTGTGAGTGTACAATTGAGATGCTAAGGGGCCAGTATGCTCATTCTGTTGGCTGCTACGATGAAGCTGCTTTTCATTATCTTGAAGCATCAAAGGTAGTATACACAAACTGGTGCATAAACATACACCAAATTTAAGTGTTTTCCCCTGCCCCATCAAACACACACACTCAAATAATAGTTATCTTCTCCATACTGTGGCCTTCTTTGAGAAACCACATAGACCTCCCCTTTTGTTCCTTAATTAATAACCTCATTGCATGTGCTAAAACAACCAACGTTACATATGTAGTTAACTCAGAGCAAATCGCTGCAAGCTATGAGCCACATTTATGCAGCAGTCTCCTTTATCTGCGTTGGAGATGCTGAATCTTCATCAAAGGTAGTTTAGTTTTTTAGAATGTCTGTATCTATGATGACATTATTAAGATCTGCTTACAAGGCCTCGCTATCAAACAGGCTGTTGATTTGATTGGGCCTGTTTTAGGAGTGATAGATTCTTTTGTCGGGGTGCGGGAAAAGGCCATTGCTCTGTATACTTATGGATTTCTACTCATGAGGCAACAGAATCTACAAGAAGCCAGGTAGATATTAAATGATATTACACTTTATGTCATTTTATCTTTAAAAGTTTGCTAGTACGCTGCTATTGCCTCTCTTATCTGATCAACGAAATTCTTCCCACATCAGTTGCCGGCAGGTTCCACTAGATGTTATACCCAAGTTCATTGTTAGCCTGTAATTCCTTATGTTTTCACGATGGTCTATTAGGAAAGAGCTCCAAGTCAAATTGCAATGTGATACAGAGCCCTCTAATCTCTCCTTCCCTTACTTATTGTGCCATAACTTTTATGCAGAATCCGACTAGCCTCTGGCTTGCAAACTACTCACACTTATTTGGGGAATCTTCAACTTGTTTCTCAATATTTGACTGTGCTTGGAAATTTAGCACTTGCTCTGCATGACACTGGACAAGCTAGAGAAATCTTAAGATCTGCTCTAACATTGGCAAGGAAGCTCTATGATATTCCAACTCAGAACTGGGTTCTCTCAAATCTGACAGGTACATGTACTTGTGAGAGAGTTTGATTTTGCATAATCGATGACTATTTCCTAATTATTTTGTGTTACTTCACTATACTCACCTTTCTGCTGTCAAATTTTCCTGAAAATGTAATACCATTGATTCTGTGTCTTCTGGCTTGGCAAATACTCCCTTTGTCCCAAAATCAGAATGTTTCAAAACATTTTCTGCCCCAAAATAAGAGTCATGCTTCAAAAGTCAATGTCTTGTTTTGTTGGTTAACGTAAAAAAAAAAAAAAAAAAAAAGAAGAAGAAGAAAACATCTAACTTCACGAATAATTTACATGTGATTGAATAAATCAAATCAATGAATTAAGTCGTATAAGAGAGGATTTATGGTTTTTAGAAAATTTTACCTTCATCTAATTGGCCAAAGATTTAAGGTAACGCTCTTGAGAAATAGAACTTTATTTGGACAGTGAGAGTACGTTGGTTTTCTTGACATATATTGGTTTGTCTTTGATGCCAAATGGTGATAACTGCTATTAAAATTGCTCTGTATTGCATGGTCCAAAGTCAAAGTTTAATGGGCGTAAATTGCTGGTAATACATATGACTACCATCACTCAGTTAAAGAACATAGAAAAGATGTATGGTCAAGCAAAATTTGCTAATAAAAAATAGTGTTTTTTTTTTCCTCCTCCCGCAGCTAAGACATGCGTAGAGAATGGAGATGCATTTGGTGAGATTATCTAAAAGTTAGGGGGAGTAGAGAATTGGGAGGCACATAATATGTAGATTTTATGCTTGTTGAAGTTTGTTACACTTAGATGGCGGTAGCAAGAATAAGAGAAACATGTCTAAGATGTTTGGACATGTGCGTACGAGACTTTAGATGCATTAGTATGACGTGAAAAAGACATGCAACTTCAATATAAATGAAAATATATATTTAGACTGATTTGGCTGAAAACGAAAATGAGATATGATCCATGGTCCACCCTATATAGTGGGATAAAGGCTTAAGTCTATTGTCGTCTTCCTGTAGTTGAGCATGAAGTTGCTGTGGTATTATCCAAGAACATCTATCCATCACAAATTGCAAGGTGATTTATGTTTTTTTATCCACAGCTTTGTACCAGCAATCAGGAGAGAAAGGAAGTGAAATGGAGAACGTCGAGTATCAAAAGAGGAAAGTAGAGGATTTGCAGCAAAGACTAGCCAATGCGCGTTCATCCAATCATCATCATGAACTGGTAACGATACTTACTCCTGTAGTCCTTGGGATGCTATGCTCAGGTGCACTGCCCTGGGTGGTAATCACCACATATTTACATAAAGTAAACATATTCTTACACACACCTCTGTGTGTATGGGTGACGGATACATGGTGATTACTGCACCCAGTGTTGTGAACTGTTTCCACACCTGAATCAGTTAAAAATATCTAGGATAATAGTTGTAGCACTACTCTCGCTCACATGCTTATCTTTCCATCCTTAAAACTGATCAGATTGTCAAAGTAAGATTCCAAGTACATCAACTGATCGATCTGGATATGAAACGAGCAAATGCCGGTCCTTCCAAGAGCGTCGATCTTGACATCCCTGAATCTGTTGGCCTGTTGACTCCACAACCCATGCATTTATCAAGTAGGCTTATGGATGTGGACATTGGAAGGCTTGGGAAGAGAAAATTATAGTATCCCACTTGAACAAGTTATTACTCGCTTGACATAACAAAGCATGGAATGCTCCTTTTGATGTAATATAGCAGCATGTTTATTGATGTGTGTGTGTGTGTGTGTGTGTGTCAGTGTGTGTAATATATAGGCCATCTTAGAATTTTCATGCATAGGCTGTAAAAATTGCTCTTGTAAAAGTCATTTTTGGTCACCCTCTTTTGTTGGTGTACAATATTAGTTTTGTAATATTATTCTCATTGTTTGCAAATTTCCATCAGAGTAATTCATTGCAATCTATTTGTCAAATTACTGAAAAAATAAAACCTTTGGGCCTACGTGCAGTAAGCTTTAAAAATTGTCAATTGCACCACAATCTTTAAGATTACGAGCAATTGTGGTCAAATCTATAATATGGTAAAAATTAATGATGTGTAAGGTGAAAGGGATGAAATATACGAGTGGTATACGGTTCACTTTTACTTACGTTCATAAATTGGATAATATTAGTTTTATATATCATTCTGTGTGTGCTCACACATTTTCTGATTTTGACATAAGCTTATTATATTGACATTCTGTCATTTCTTATTTTATTTATATTTGATTTTATTTATTTAATTTTGCCTATTGATGGTAAAACACAAAGTCAAGATTCTGAATGATTTGATGTCTGAACTTAGCTATTTTGCCGACAAAGTCTTAGAGACAATGAAAGAACGAACGTGCATGTTATGTCTTCGGACGAACTAAAAAAATAATCTCAACCCGTTCAATTCAATTGAAACTAAACACACTGGACAAAATAATAATAATAAATATATATATAAATAAAAAGAGAAATATAATTATATAAGATACAAGATTTTGATTTTAAACTGCTAAGACATCTATTGTAGTTCATCAGGTGTAGCATTCATAAGATCGTTATTTTGTAAAAACTTCAAAGTTTAAATATAGAGAATTTACTTTAAACTCCAAAGAGAAATAAAAGGATGTAAATATGAACATTATCAGAAATAGATTTATTGGAGTAATAAAAATAGAAAAAAATAATACATAAATGTAATGGGCCATTATGGTTGTAGCCCAAAAATAGTGACCTATTGGGCCACTTATAGTACCATGTATTCAATCCAACCACTCAGCCCAGTAACCTTTTGTTACCTAATTTATTACTTTCTCCTTTTCCCTCGGTTTTAAATGATAGTTTGCTTTTCTTTGCAAAGGTGTCCTACATTTTCACTTAATAATTTTTGGAACAAATTATTTATATTTATCATCTTTTGATTTAAAACCACCACAACTCGACGGGTTGCCTGATTTTGCCCAAAATATTAAAAGATTTGGGCTTCATTTTATTAAAATATTTAAAATGATTCGATTAGCTTGAAACTCAGTATGACAATTAGGGTTAGGTTCACCAAGCTTCTTTAGAATTGTGCGATTAGCCTGAAATTCGATAGAACTAGCTCAAAACCCCTAGAACTAATATGTTTTAACGTTCCTACTTTTAACCAATAATATTAAGTAAAGGTATATTATTTGTATCTCTAGATAAAATCGATCATAAAATTCTCTATACCCATTGCATAAATTATAAAACTATTAATCACAAAAGCAAAATTCATATCAAAATCCAATTAAAAAATCTTGATTTATATCATAACATAACCAGAACCCAAACTCAACTGGAAATTCCTATCTATTGCAAGAATTTTTTCATGGAATATTATGATCACCGTTCGTCATTACAACTCATACTGCAGTTTAATTTGAGTTTAAGAAAATTAATTTAATTATTTCATCACCAAAATTGATCAAAACCAATAGCAGAAACCCTAATTTGCGTCTTCAATTCTTGTTCCAAATTTAACATGAAATTGCTGGCAATCGCTTTAGTTTTTCATGTAATTCATTACCGGTGGTTTGAATGTAAAGATTTAGCCTATTCACTACAAGAAAAAAAAAATCCATGAAATTATTCTGCCTTTAATCTATTTGTCATTAAACTAAAACAGTGATACATTTGAGACGAATTGTTTCCTCAATAAAATTTAGAGACCGATTTTTTCTGATCTCTAAATTTAGTGACCGAATTTTTCTTTCTAATATGAAATTAGGGACCGAATTAGATATAGAAATAAAATTGAATTGAATTATATATTATAATATTCAGTTGCTTATTCATAACAAATGAAACACTAATTGATTATTCATGACCAATGAAACACTAAAATGTTTTAATATCACTTTCCATCGCAATTGTGTTGTTATTTTGTTGTTATTTGGTGACTGATATTATATTCTATTTTCTTTCTTTTTTGCTAACAAAAAAATGAAAAAAGAGAAACAAATGTTAAGAAATTCAATTATGAATTAAGAAGTGGGAAAACAAATGGTATGGCAGTGAAACAGTACTGCAGATAAGGACACAGTTGAAAATATGACTAATCAATATTGAAAAATGGTCTTTACTTTAACAGACAATTGCCAAACATGGGGTGCCATTGCTACACCTCTAAATCTCATCTTTTCTATGATTCATGAGCTAACACCTTACAATATATTAGATGAAAATTAAATATAAAATATTACTCCTTCCGTCCTTAAATATATATATATATATATATATCACTTTTCTTGTTTCAAAATGTTAATATTTTATGAAAAAATTGTAAAACTAATCCTCTAACTACTAAACAGTCTCAATAGTCAATTTTTTTGTACATGTTTGATGTTATTTTTTTTATTAGAGTGACACATATACGTCATTTACAAGACAAAAATAAATAAAAAATTCAATTTAACACAATCATATATGGTATTGTGTAGAATTCCAACACGACTTCTATAATAGAGTGCGTAATATGATATATGTTAACCATTTGAGAGTGCATATTCAAAATTCAATTCCTCCAATCTTGAGGCAGTATCACTTTTATGTTATGGAAATTGTTCTGAAACTTTTTCATTTTTGTTTTTTCTTATTTTGTTTAGTTCATAGAGTTCAACAATCTTTCAACCTTATGCTCTAGACATGTCGTATGGTGTTTGGCTGATTAGTATTTTGCTTAAAAAATATATTAATTTTATCTATACACTCTAGACGTGTGATATATAATATAGTATGATAAAAAAAAAAATGATCACTGTTTTCTAAATAATGTGTGAATAATATTCATATTAGTAGGATACAAATTTTCATAAATTAATTAGGTTTTCCTTTATGCACTATGTACATCAGCTTTCCTTTTTGGAGTATGTTGTTTATGCTTATCTAAGTATTATAAAGTTCCAATAAAAAATTATGTAAAATAATAGCATAATGTTGAGATACATATATATACTACATAACTAAGAATTAGGGCAAACTTGTCATATTAGCTAGTGGTGTCCCATCAACTGACTTTCTGCACTCTTCATTCCTACTACATATATATATATATATATTTATATATAATATATGTGCTTCACTCTACAGGTAGTTTACTCAAAGTTCTTGCAGATAAATCAGGCACTGAATGACTACAAGATTCTGGGGAGAGAGAGAGAGAGGGGGGGGGGGGGGGGCGGGAACTAGAAGAACTAAAGTTATGGTCGGCCACCACATAATGTTTTCCTTTTCCTGCATACACACTTGACACCAGTATTGCTCTGCATATTATGTTATTAACTCTCTCTCTCTCTCTCTCTCTCCTAGCTTGTGTTCTATAGCCCATTCTGAGTTGTATTGTAGGTGAAAGAGAACACAGGTTTGAGTGGTTAACAGTTGGTGGAAGTCATGCTTCATTTCAAGAAAATCAGTAAGTTGAGTAGTATGGTTTTCTTATTGTCTTGCTAGATTTGGCTTTACACACACACTGTGTGTGTACTTAGATGGAAGAACTGAGCAAGTTAGCTGCAGATCCATTAATTCAAATGGCTATATATGCATAACCCTAAATTGCATTTTTTGTAGATTATAATATATGGATCTGATCGATTGTGTATGTATAATATGTAGGATCCAACCCTCACTGGGTTCTGTTTCCGAGTTTAGGGTTAGGGTTCATGCAAGCATTTTCTTCCCCTGGGACCACAATTTCTTTAGTATTATAATTAATATCCTAGCTAGGGTTATGATTTCTACCTAAATTAATTGTTTCAGTTCTCATTCTTGAGTTTTCGTATCTTGATATAAATGTTTTGATTGAAGTTTGGGGGATTTTTTCCAAGGGATTTAGGTATAGTTTATACTTTTCCACATTTTCACACGAAAATTTCTGTTTTATTGTGTATTTTATTTATATTCCAACTTTATGAATGCGCGTCATAGACGTAGAATGACATTACCACATAATATATGTCGAGTACTAATAAAATTGAAATTTGAGATGAACACAAAATACAAACTAGTAAATAAAAGTGTATGTATTTACTAGATAGTAAATAAGATTACAACCTGCATCAAGCATTCTTCTTTTATTTTCTTAGGTTATTGATTTAAAGATTTCCTCTTAATTACTTGTGATGTTAATTTTACAATATCTTTGATTGATATACATTGTTCTTATTCTTCAATCAGGATTTTTGGGTGTGGGTGAATAATTGTTCGAGCTTGAGAGAGCTTTCTTCAGTCCAGCCATAGGGAGATGACGGGTTTGAATTTGCTGCCGACTCATTCACGCAAACATAGTAGAGAAAGGCTTATTTCACTCTATTGTGAATGTGTGAATGATGCGGGAGTCAAATTTTACTCGATTCTTGTCTGTGCTTGGACTGAAGGGAGCTCCCTCCCTCTTTACTAATAATTTTTTTAATTAAGTTATGATTTTCTCATTAACAGTTGAAACTTAATTAATTTTCTATGTTGTTTTGTATCAGGTTTAATAGGTCCAGGTACTCTATTTCATTTTATGTTTCAACTAATGTTATCCATTGATAATGGTATTCTATGCATATGGTGTGTATTAGTGAAAGTTCGTACATGAGATCATAAAATACAAAGTGAAATCGAGAATCTCATTCAACGAGCAAGCCAAATCCAAATGTTTCAGATCTTTTTTGAGGTTGAAGATATTAGAAACCCTCAAAAGTCTTCCATTTAATCATCTGAGAGGGTCTAATTAATGGCTATTATCATTCTTGTTTTGGGGGTTTTTTAAAAACAATTTCCAACCCAGAATTGTGTATTTGTGAAGAATTCATCTTTAGTGTTGTTGGGATTATATTTCTTTATATGTAGATGGATTGAATTTTTCTTCTTTTGCCTAAACAGTTAATAGAACCAAGAAGAACAATTTTCAAGAATCTACAAATATGTGTGTGTGTGTTTACCTACCATGGCATTTCTCTCAAAAGTTGATGGATTCTTCAGCACTTCCTTTCATTTTGCAGTTTTCACCTTTCCTTTTCTTCCCATCCACTCCAACAAACCATTTTTTCTTACACATTTCTTTTATTATTTATTAAAATAGTTAATAGAAAATTGAGGGAGAAAGCAGTTGTATGGTAAATATCCTGTTATATTATTACAAGTGGTGCCAATTGTTTTTCTTTTCCTAATTAAACTAAGTCTCTACGCTTTGTCCAACTAATTATCTTTCCTCTACTTTCTCCTTCAAGTAAATTTGAATTGGGTCGTATTTTATATATGTGGATTTGTCATGGATGTTCGTGACCTCCATTCATCTTACTTTTTTTTTTTTTTTAAATTCCAAGAGTTTTGTTTTTCAAAAGTTTATGAAACAACTTCAAAGCTTATGGAAAATATTGTATTGCTTAGATTCTTCTTCTTCAAAAAAAAATATTACTTAGATCATTATGGTAGAACCTTCTCTTTGGCGCGTCGATGCCTCTCATTTTCTTCTTCCCAAAGATAGTTTTTTTTTTTTTCTTTTTAATGTCCCAAATTTATAGTTCATTTTTCTTATTTGAGTAATATTAAATGTTCTTATTTAAGGATATTATTTTTTTTGTGGGATGGAGTTAGGGTGTGTAGAAGCAAACTGAATTTCAAAATTCAATACTATTTTCCCATTCGTCCCAAAATAAATATCGTTTTAGCATAAAAATATTGTTTTAAAATAAGTGTTGTTTTAATAATGAGAAATAGTTTTCTTAATCTTCTGAAATTGCCCGTATTGTAGTTGATTCCTGAAGATGCTGTTAAATAAATAGACAAAAAAACAATTATGTAAAACGATACAATATAATAATTAAACTTAAATAAGACTATATGAAAATCCTCTGAGACTCCTTAATTTTTGTAAAATTATATAAAAAAAAATACTTATTTTAAAACGAAAGGAGCATAATTTAAAAATGGATCCGAGACCAGCCCCTTGTTAAGTAGCAAGGCATTTCTTCAAAAAGTATAGAAAATAATACATGAAAGATTGCAAGAATTTTCTTGTACCATGTTTGGGTGGCTTGTAATGATCAGCATTCTTTGACCAATTTGTGTAAATGTAGAGAAGGGTTTTAATTAATTAATTAATTATTTGTCAGCCTATATATTGTTGGAACTTGAAGCTCAATTAATTAATTAATTAATTAAATTATCTACGGCTACTTGTTGACAATCGTGAGACACACACTTCCCACTATCACATGCTAAGGTATTATTATTTTTTTTTTACAATTTAGCAGTTATGTATATCTTGTTTTTATTTAAATGATTTTTTTTTCAATTTTCTGTGTTTTTTGTATGTATTTTTGGGACCGAATTGGAAATTCGGAGTTTTTTCAATTTAAAAAGTATAATAATATATGAAAAAAAAACGTTTAAAATAGTGCAATATTCCACTAATTCAAATCTTAAATTTTCAAGATATGTCATAAATTAATAAAAACAATTAACATGTTATAAAATAATACTGCATTCTTCTCCCGAATATATTGAATATGTGGTACTAAAATACCATTGCAATTTCTTTCAAATCTGTTAAACAACAGTACTATTATATATTATTATTATTATATGTAACTTAAATATGTAATTAATTCAATAAATAGACTATAAAATAATAAATAATTCATAATTAAAGACTTGTTGTATATCCGTTTGTGACAGCTAAATCTTTTTTTAGGATACTTCGAAATGAAGAAAGTCAAATTATTAACAAACACTTGTAACTTGAAATAATTTTAGTTTGATTTTTAATTTGGTGGGATAATCATCAAGATCCGTGCTCACCCATTAACAACACCAAATGCTAACTTGTTTTAAAAAAATGCAATAAATACTATTATTTTAATAGTTTAGAGAGAGATTATATCCAACCAATCAGAGGAGTAAACTCACTTCGTTTCTGTCTAAATTCTTTTGATTTCTTGTAAATCTCACTTTTTCTTTTTTAATTATTTTTGTCGAGCCAAACTCATTATTTAACTCCATAAACATGGGGTGATTCTCTGAGTTTTGTAGTAAAAAAAAAAAAGTGAGTTGATTGTGTGAATCGATAATCAAAGTACAAGGAGTTGGTTTTTAATCTGTTGTATTTTTCGAGGTAATAACAGCCAAAATAAGTGTTGTTTATTGTCTGTAAATTGTCTGTAGGATGTCGAGTTGAGCTGAGTCATGAGTTTGTTATATATTTGTATCTATAATCTAAAATAACATAATAATAAAATATTTGTGTAGGATGTCTTCATTTTGAAGTGTAATAAAACAGGTATGATAGAAACAATACCCAATGAGTATACGAATGTTCACAGCCAAAATGAATTATCCACACAATTAAATTTGTTCAATTCCATCCTATAAAAATGCATGTTTTCTCTTTTGAAAAAAAATATATTTAAAAAATAATCATAAATTAACAAAAAAGTAACATTACTAATCATGAACAAAAAAAAAATGTTATTAAAATAAAAAAATAAAAAGTTTGTTTCTTGAGTCTCCTAGCTCATGAGTTCACACGTGAATTAAAATTGATGATTTTATACTATATAATATACATATATATTATATTTATAATTTTATAATATATTGTATTGATAAATAAATATAATTTTATACTATATATATAACGCACATATTATATATATATATATATATATATATATATATAATAGGTAATGAAGTAAGATATGCGGGTCACATTCATATCTGTATTCAAATATAATTTGGAGTGCACGTATATATACTATATACCTATTACCCGTAACCTTTCACCCTACAGCATCTGTTTACCACAAATATATAACTCATTCAATGAATAAAATTGACATCTCTCTCGTATTGCCACCCATATAATAATCAAATGAATGGTACAAAAAAATTGATTTAAATTTCTCCACAATTACAAAAGAGTACAACATTCCCTTCGAGAAGAATTTAAATGTATGTCACGTGTATCTTTATTGTGTTGTACATTTATGATGTCGTTTTATACACATGGTAGACACCAAAAGTCATGGAATAAGATTTGACACAATCCAAATGCAGAGCTACGAAGACATCACTGGCTATCCTGTCTAAACATCATATGTTGTGTAAATAATACAAGAACAAGCTGTACAGAGAACTATACCAAAACCCCATCAATTCCAGTACCAAGAAAGCATAAACGAAACGACTATCATCGTGGTGCGATCGTGGGCACAACTCCACTGACGAGATCACTGCCCGAGACGTCTTGTGAAACAAAAGGATTCTTGGCATAAGAAGACGAAGATGATGGAGTCATGATTTTCCCAGAATCGGATGCCAATGATTCTGTAAAATTTGTATCGGATTCTGGCAACATAAGCCATATGCTTTCGAGTTCTCTATACACTTGGGCCATTGAAGGCCGAGAGTCGGTCTCTTCTTGGCAACACTTAAGAGCAATGTTTATGAACTTTTCGACGCATTCAGAAGGATACGACCCCATTCGCTCGTCAATGATAGAGAATATCATACCCGCACGATATGCGATGTTAACCTGATGCAGATTGACAAAGTGTTTTGAGTATGCATGCAAACAAGCTGTTTTTTTTGCTCTCTATGTTTTCTGTTTCTAGTATGTAAGAAAAAGATAAGTCAAGATCATCAATGTGATAAGGAGAAAAACCCTTGTTTTTTACCCTATTTTTTAAGAGTTTAATGTTTTTTGCCTACTTTACTATTTATTAGGCAGTAAAATGACTTATTTACCCTTACTGCTCTAGGGTTCATTTTGAGCCCTACCACTATTCAAAAGGCTCGAAACATTTTTTGTATAAAAGAAAGACTTTATCATACTGTTCATAGAATTCGAAATGAACAGTGTCACTGCGCCCTATGAACAATACCATCGAAACCTATGAGCCTTAAAGTCAACTTTCGCGGGCGTGGGGATCGCTACGGTCAAAGTATTTTTTTTACGCGGGCATAAAACATCTTTTATTATTAAAAAATGGCATTCTCATGATTTCTACAATATTGTTTTTGCCAACTACGCCCTTTGGGTTCTCGTGGTCTAGGTTGGGGCGGAACGACTTTGGTTGTGTTGGTATGGGCTACTGGAAGAAGGGTAAAGATGTCCAAAACGAAATTTCAACTGAAGTTGTGGCTAAAACAGAAGGATCATATTGAATTGGTAGTTATGACAAATAGGGACCCTATTGAGATTGAAGCTTTATGCAAGAACCTTAAAGACACAATCTCTAGATTCAAAACCACAAACTTAGAGCAATCGGTAAGAAATGAGATGGTACCTCGCGAACGATGTTTTTGCCGTGTGAAATTGGGTGCATCCCAGTTAACATCTCGAGAAATACAACTCCAAGGCTATAAACGTCGCTCTTATCTGTCAGCTTGTGAGTTAGGAAATACTCGGGGTCAAGGTAACCCTGCAAAAAAATCAACACAGGTCATTTTTAAGAAACATGAGAGCTAAAGAAAATTGGATTACAAAAAATAAAATATAAATTTTCTTAGTTTCTTGTCAAAAGATTGAAATGAGATGCTGACCGGTGTCCCTTTGACAACTGTAGATACATGAGAAGGTATGGCTCCTTCAAGCTCTGGAACAGGAGCTAGCCGAGATAGTCCAAAATCGGCAACCTTTGCAGTGAATCTAGAGTCGAGCAATATGTTGGTGGCCTTTATATCTCTATGAAATATCGGAGGGTTGGCCTCTGTATGAAGGTATAGGATGCCTCTGGCTGAACCCAACCCGATTTTTATCCTCATAGCAAAACTCAGTGGCAATTTAGGCTTGCCTGCAATACCATGTCCATCAAGAGAGAGAGAGAGAGAGAGAGGCTGACTAAAATTTGGTTTACGAAGGGTACTTTCAAGATTTACCTGATAGATGATCCCTCAAGGTACCGTTTGGCATGTACTCATAAACCAACATCTGCATTATAAAACGCATGAAAAACGTAAGAAACCAAAGCCATCATCAGATGACATGTCCAAACAGGCGTCTCGATATATCTAAAACGTTTGATTAGTTTTGTACATGTGAACTAGGTACCTGTTCACCTTCTTCATCACAATATCCAAGCAATGATACAAGGTTCCTGTGATGCAACCTGGACAATAGTTCAATTTCTGTAAGAAACTCCTTTTCACCCTGTAATGATCCCTCTTGAGCACGCTTTATAGCCACAACGGTACCATCGGCAAGAACACCTCTATGGACTTTCCCGTAGCCTCCTGCCCCGACCACAGTTGAGCTATCGAAATCATTAGTTGCCAGCGCCAATTCCCTGTAAGTGAAATCCTTTACACCATCAATTCTGATGGAGATTTTTGTAGCTGCAACATAACGAAAAGAAAATTTTCAAGAATTCATCAAGGCAGTCAAAAGTGTTCTATCACAGAATCTAGGCACTCAAAAGGAATTTATTACAAAGAAAATAGTGGAACTATATTGAGAGGGACAAAGAACATTGTACGGTACTCACATGTTCGTTTCCTTGAGTATTTGTGGTGATTCTTCATGTGCCGTCTCAAGATAAGAAGTGAAATAAATGCAGTCAGGGTAACTGATCCAGCTATTGTCCCCAGTATAACACCAGCTAGTGCTCCCTTGCTTAAACCAGATGATGTTGAGGGAAAATCTGCAATATAACTAAGAATTAAATACTGCTCTCAACAAGAATACAGAAGTAAGCACAAGAGAGAAGGAAACTGCAGAACTATATAAAAATTCATAATCATTTTAATCTTGCATGGGCAATGTACCTTCTCTATATATTGTTGAAAGTGTGAAATTAAGAAACTCGTAAGGTCCAAACACTGAACTATCAGGAATCATCCATCCCCCAAACATTTCACGAATCCATAAAACCTCACTACGGTTAAATTTGCGAACAGTATCATTGATATATGGTGGAAAAATCTTTAGGTACATTCTAAGACGAGGTCCCTCTTGCCATGCCACTGAATGAATGTCAAGCTGAGAGATATTTACTTCAAGGCCATGGCTTAGGTACATCTTGAAGGAATCGACATATGGAAGAAAATCAGAGAATCCAGGACTCTTCAACCGATATCCAACATAGACCGGAGCAGCACAGAAGCATTGTATAGTTGGAGATGGAGGAGCATATTCCATGGGTGGTGGGCATGCTTGAGGAGGACAACCATTGAAATTCGTAGTATTTATGGTGGTGCCGAAATCTTCATCATGAGGCCCACAAAACGGAGTTAGATCGTTATTTGAGCATATAGGATTTCCTTGAAGCCTGAAGATGGGCAAAATTTTGTAAAATGTTGAGAAAATGACCAATAAGGAGGGGGGGGGGGAATCATCAGAATTGGTTTAATGTGACGAACCCAATGGTGACGTTGGCACGGGGAACAAAGACGCCACCAAAATTTGAAAACCTATTGTATCCAAAATCCCTGCAAAGTTCGGAAAGCGTAGACACATGTTAAGAAATAAGGTTTGGTCTATATCCCTACTGAAAAAAGCCTTCCTAAGTCTGAGCAAAGATATAGGAATGTTTTTTTCATTTGAGAACATCTCATGATAAAGGAAAGACAAGATGTTTTCCGCTTGGCTTACAGAATCATTCTTTCAGTTGAATTTAAAGTCCTATTTAACCAGATGCTGACTGGAATCGAACCATTCAGTGAATTGTTTGCGACCGACCTGCAACAGAAATTATTAAAAATTGAATTCGCTTGGGTCATCTCACTTTGAGACATAAATGAAGAAATCAAAATGAAAACATATATGCGTTGCATTAAGGACGTAAAATATATTGAAACTGCATGATTGCTCACAATTTTTGCAAAAGAGAGAGCCTTGAAAAGCTAGCCGGTAGAGTTCCATTGAGATTGTTGCTTGACAGATCACTGCAGAATAGTATTAAATATTGGTAAAAGTGAAAATCATATGTTTTCTTAATGTACCCTTCCCTTGATAACGTTAAACAGAAATATATTAATGTCAGATATTGATCGCTTACATAGTTGTGATATTTTCTGAAAGTGCACCTGTTGGTATGGGTCCACTAAGCTGGTTCAGGCTCAAATCTCTGAAATCATGAGCTCCCAATTATCACAATAAAAAGTAAAAATAAATCGAACAACATTCTATCACATTCAATGACCACAAAAGTTTTGAAATTAGGTTTCCAGTTCAGAAATCAACTCCTGGAATGGCGATGGATACTGACTTACATATAAGAAATGTTTGGAGAATTGCTCCAATCAGGAACTGGTCCTTGTAAACTGCAGTTCCTGAGACTCCTGTTCTTGCCAACAAATCAAATGTTACGAACAAAGAAAAAAAAAAAAAAAAAAAAACCACTTCTGAATATGAAGCTCTTCTTTTGGAACCTCAAACCTTCTGATAAGAAAAAATAAGCAAAAAATATTTGAATTTGCTTACAACTTCAACAGATTAGACATATTGCCGTATGAGGACGGTATCGTACTTCCATCAAAGTTGTTGTTATCAAGTTGGCTGGAAATAAACAAATATTTATTAAAAAAAATTTAAAAATACATAAACACAGATTAAGGAAATAAACAACTAATAAGAATCAGTTAAATCACATGGTCCCAGAATTTTCTATATCAAAAGATATTTTACAAAAATACAACAAAAAATGAACCAGGATTGCATTGAAAAATATAATTTAGAAAGTAAAACCAAGAGACTAGAGATGCTATTGAGGACAGATTAAGGAGAAACAGGAGATCAACATGTACACAGAGAGACTGGAAAAAGCATAATAAATAAGACCTTAGTCTATATAACAATTAAAGTCCTTTAAGCAGGATGGTTGTCAACCTTTTCTTATGTATTTCTATAGTAAATATACATATTCCTTCATAAACCTATAATGGTGCCGAGACTGCCAAGTAGAAAGTTTTAGCCTCAATTGCAACATCATGAATGGCGAGTGCCTATCAGACACTCCATAAGATTTACTTGTAAAAGAATTATGATTACTGAGGATGAAATGCAGGAGATAAGATAATTTTGGTTACTGCAAGAACATTAGTATGAATATGAAATCGAAAGAAATACAAGGTATGAATCAGGTTGCACTTCATTACTGCAGAATTAGGCACGATCTGTTTCTAGGATTCATTTGGTAAACAGTAATAGGAAAATGTAAAGCATGAAAATAAACCAATCACATGTTTCGGTTGGATGTAATCAGTAGCATTCTGATCTGCTTTTTAAATGGTATCAGAATATCACAAAATATCAATGAAGCTGGTGATTAAATGAATAAGTACAATTTATCATGTTTTCCTTTAACCACACAATAGGGAAATGTTATCTTTGGTGCTTCCCACACTATTTCAAAAGCCCAGACATAAAAATAAATAAATAAATATTAAATTTACAATTATAAAAAAAAAAAAAAATTATATATATATATAACTAAGGAAATGGCCGAATAAGATATACATGACAAGTGACGGCTAGGAGAAACAAAATATTCTATGAATTGATATGCCCTGCCTGTCCCTTATATATTTCAGCTGAAGAAAAAGATTAGTTCAGATTCCTATGATCGTTTGATTATCTAATTTGAGCAGATAATGCATTCTGCTTTGTCTGTCAGTTGACTGACAAAAGACGACAAGAAAGTTTCCTGTACAAGAACCATGGAGAAATAAATTAATATGACTGCAAATAACTATTACTACAGAAAATCACATTAGTCCTCATATTGAAAAAAAGAATGCTAACCCATGTTGCAATTGAACCTCATTGAACCACTAATCACAACTCCAAATTGGAACACTCCAAGCCTAACCCCCACTCACACTACATCTAGTTAAGGTAAGAGCATTATGGACCCATCCACGACAACTGGAAAGGCAATATTGTAGCATGATGCAGTGCATAAAGTAAATATCATCGAATGAGGAAGAGATGTCATACATTATAAGTAAATTCGGCGTTTCAGACAGTTCTGGTGGAAGAGGTCCTGATAAGTTGTTATTATCAAGCAACCTGCAGAAACATTTGAGTGAGTAATAAGACGAAATGCTGAAAGTGGTATGTAAGTGTTTAAGGGTGGCCAACTCACAGATGAACAAGGACTGGAAGTCGAGAAAGCTCTGGTGGTATTTGCCCACTGAGTGAGTTATTGTTCATGTGGCTGCTCGCAATTAAAAATAAAAATTAAAAATAAGAAAACAAAAAAACAAAGAAACACAGAAACACAGAAACACAGAAACACAGAAACAAAAACAAAGATTAGATGGCTACTCATAAGGCCAAAAGCCATGTTACTTATATTGTATCTAAGTTGGACAAAAATGCTTACAAGTGTTTTGCTTTTATCATGTTAGCAAATGACGAGGGTATTGGTCCGGAAATATAATTCTGGTCGATTTGTATCCTATCCAAGTTCAAAAGATTACCGAGCTCATCCGGCAAAGAACCTGTTAGTTGATTTCCATTGAGAAGCCTGTCACCAGACAAAAGAAACTACAGTTGAGCAATGCAGAAAGAGATGCACCTTTTATTGACTAAAAACCCATATACAGGAACATTAGAAAAATAAAGAGAGAATTTCTGAATGCATTACGATGCACTTTCTGATATGATTGATCCATTCAATATATTTAGCTTTCTACCAGGGATTTTGTAAGAATGGGAATAAAGAAATATAGAACTAAGAGTTGCCTCCACTCACAATAGTTCTAGCGTTTTAATGCTGCCAATCTCCTTCGGTATAGAGCCAGTTAGGTTATTCCACATGAAATCCCTACCACAAAAGAAACAAAAACGCATTATAAAGGACAACACAAGATAACAGATAGGTGTGTTTACTTGGATTAGAATATGAAATATGGCACTCACAATATCTTCAAATAAGACAAACGGCCAAGTTCTGGAGATAAACTTCCTGTCAGGTTCTTATTCAATAATGTCCTGAAGACAAAAGTACACAACAGGGAAGGAGTCATTTGGACTACAAGTTACATAAGTTGGATACATAGAAAGCATCAAATTTATTTTTTAAAAGGCAAATTTTATACTCCATAATTAGACTAAAGTCACAAAAAAAAAATCTTCAAAGGACTAGAATCATACAATTCGCTAACATGAAGGTAACCATCCTCAAGTGTTCTATTATAGCAGATAATCCCAGTCCAATTTGATCTGCATGGATCCCCCTTTTTCCAAAGGGCAAGATTATTATATGGATCGCCCAAACTTCTCTTGATGGCTCTCAATGCATTCACTGTACAAACCAGAACAAGTTAATCATGATTTCAAGTGAAAATACTTAAAAAGAATCAGATAGTGGGGAGAATTTATCTAATTTTACTCCATTACAGAACAATTAAGCAAAAATTATGGTTAATCCTAACAATCCAAACATCAAATTAGTAAATTACAAAGCAACCAAATGAAGATATAAGACAGAACAACAACCTTCATCGGGATCAGTTTGTTGGCCATCAGCACCAATAAGCAACAAATACCAGCATAAACACATAACTAAACTAATTCTAAACTTTGAAGAAGATAGCCGGGGCATCCTGAGAATCTCCATTTTTCCAAGATTGTAAATATTCTCTAAACTCTTAGCCCCAACCTGAAACAATTATTCAAGGAATCACAATTTAGAACAACCCAATAAAAATTAACCAAACTAAAAAATAATAGCAAAACTGGTCAAATTTTCAGACATTCCGAAGGGAAACCTTTATTGAAAGATGATAGAAGTGAAGCAGGAATAGACAAAACAGAGACCCAAAAAAATAAAAAGATCAAACACAAGCCACTTACTTTCCAACACAACAAAAAATGTCAAGATTCCAACACAACAAAAAATGTCAAGGCGTAAAACAGACAATAAAACACAAGAGGAGGGTCAACAGTATACATTGAACAAAACAATAAACTAAATGGGCTCCAAAGAAAGAAAGTACCCATCACACACACACACACACACACACACACACATATATATATATATATATATATATATATGTGCATACATACATACTCACAGGAGACCGTAGTTGCTGCAGCTGTTTTTTGCAACCCAATGAAAAGGGGTTCGAAATCTTGAAAGATAGAATAAGGAGATGGAAAGGGAAAGAAACCCGTGTGGAATTGACTGATTCTCCATTGATGGGTAGCTACATAGATGATTATTGTTGATGATGATCAAAGCAGCAGCCATCTTTTTCATTTGGGTTGATGTTTTCAACAGTTAAATATTGAATTGAATACACGAAACACAGACCAAATTTTGGCTGGTGGACTGTATATTTTATTCACCTAAAATGAGGATTGGCTTTATTGACTTTTGATGGGGGAGTTGTTGTTGAACGGCTCATCCCTACATGTAATATTTTTTGCACTGTTGGGTGTTCATCAATTTTTTATATGAAAAATAAAGCATTAAAGCTGAGATTTCAGGGAATGGAATCTTCCCGGTTCACATTCAGGTTTGCCACCTAATCTTGATAATTGAGAATTAGCTGTTTCAGGATGTTCAACATATCTCCCTCTCATATTTTAAAATTCTCTAATTAAAATTTTCTCCGTCCTAACATAAAATATATTTTATATCATTTATTTTTTTTATCAATTTATCTGTTTTAAGATTTTTTTTTCTAATCAAAATATAGATATTTTTTTTTGTCGAGTTAATGAGGGTAAAAAATTTAAAATTATCAATCCTCGTTTAGGTTAATTTATCCAATTATATTTGACTTGTTTAGGTTATTCATGACAGAAACAAGAAGAATAACGAAAATATATGTTCGATTTTTTGAAACATGATTATTTTTTGGAACAATTTTTTTTAAAAGCATAATTTCTTTTATGGGACGCAGGAAAACAATTTATCTATTTTAAATAGTATTTTATTCCTTATTTTATTTTTCTCTACATTACACATCAATTATTTTACTAATTTTTTTAATTTATATAAAATTTTATAAAACAACGGTTATTTTGAAAAATAATAATTAGTGAAACATAATGAGGGGTTTTGAGAATTGCATTTCTTGCTCTAATGGCTACTTATGCATTTGTGGATCCCCACCTTTTTATCTATATTTTCTAATATAAAAATAAAATAAAATAAAACTTATATTTTTCAAATATCAACCTTCTTAGATCATCTCCAACAATGTTCATTACTCTAGTTCAAATTATGCACCATTTTAGCGTAAAATTTACACTCTCTCCAACACTACTTTCTCCACTAAAAAATAATATTACACAATAATCTTTATTTTCTTTATTTTTAATATTTATTTTTATTACTAAATATTTGTTAAAAATATTATATATGTAATTTTATTTAACATTAAATTTTGAGATAATATTTATTTTACTTATATTCTTAAACTATCATATTCAAAAAATATATATGTAAATTGAATGTCGAGTAATGTTATGCAATTCTATTTAAATTTGTATATAATATTTAATATCTCGTATACTTATTTAAATTATATTTTTATTATTATTTAAATTACACATCATATAATTTTAAAAAACTTGATTTAATTTCAATTTGGATAATTGAGATAAAAAAATTACAACATTAAATATTAAAGAAAAGATATAATCATATAAAAAAAAGGAAAAAAAGTAGCGCAATAAAAAATCTGCGCTAAAAGTAGTGTAATAATTTCAAAACTTCAAACTGGTGCAAAGAATGAAGTACTGCTGGAAGATGAAAACTGACATCAAATGCCAAAGTAACTTTCAAATGCCAAAGTAACTTCTTGTTTACATTATATACATATGAACTTGTGACATATGTATGGTAATAATATTTGAAAAAAATAATAAACAAATCAACTATACATTAATTATGTGTGATGTGTGCATATTTAATTTGTTTGTTGGCATTTACTAAAAACCTTTTACTTATCTCATTGACTAGCAAGATATAGTATTTTGTTGTGTTCTTATTTGCCTATGTTTTTGGGGACTTGAGAAACAAGAAAAAAAATCATTTTGCCTAACCTTCCGTATTAGAAGATCTTCTAGAAAAAAATTATAATATCCTAAAAATCGTATTGCATTTAAGTTGAAAATGGCACTGTGTTGTTTATTCTAATCATATATCAACATTCAATAGACCTTCTATCATCCTAGTGATTTAGAGTTATTAAGAAGCAATAAGTATTGGAGCCAATTTGTAATAGATTTGAGTTCAAACCTAATTTGTTCAAATTTAAGAATCGATCTTTATGTATAATTATGAAATTCACACATTTTGTGCATGCAATAGAAAGATTTAGGGAGAAAATTCACGGAGTCTTTCTTTATTCGTTTTGTAGAAGTTTTTGTAACGGGGTTCTTATTGTTGTAAGACCATTTACGTATCTAGGAAAAAAGTTAATTTTTATATGCTATTTTAAGATTATTTAGTAATTTAGGTGGGCAGATAAGTAGTTATGAAAGTATCATATAATGTTTGCTCGATTATAAAGAGAATATTATATTTCATGTGTTATGCCAATAGTATGATGCACTTCAAATTTATTTCTTTAGTATGTGTTATTAATTTAGATCATAATGTAAATGAAATTACAAATTAAATCCACAGAATGACAAATACTAGAAAAAAAAACATTATTTTATTTATACCATTATTAAATTTGTGATGTAGCAATTATGAAAAAGAACTCAAATTATTTAATGACTGCATTTTAATTAATATTATTTATTTATGTACTAACAAAGTTTCATTAAAAAAATATTATTATATGATACATAAGTGTGGTTTCATGCTCTTTCCTCTTTAAAGGACAATGTATTTTATGATATAATATTTCATCTTTTACTTAGTAAGTTTATTAATTCTTACATTTTAAAATCAAAGTCACCACAATCTATAGTAAGATAATAAATAATAAAATAAACAATTGTAAAAAATATTTAAAATGAAAAAGTCATACATTTTTTTAAAATTTTATTTGAAAATTTGAAAGTAAAAAAAAAAAAAGGCAATTGGTAGTATGCTAAACAATAAGACATGAGCACTTTACATGCTCTAATTTACTTATTTTCTTTCTTTTTCATTTAAATTTTTTGTAGAAATAATAATTTTTTTCCCTAATTTAGCAGACAGGTTTATAAAGGAAATTCAGTTCTTTCTATTTTAGTCCCTTAATGATTTGTATATTATAGATTAAAGTAAATGAAGTATAATTCTGTAGAATAGAATGACCGTTATTCATGCATTTAATTACATGCTTCGTTTTATTGTATATAATAATATTATTTTTATGTATATGCCGTAAATTAGACTTGAGTTTATTGTATTAATCCGATTATGATCGATTTATATGCAAATGTATTAGGTTCAAAAAGTCCATATTCCTTTATTTCAAGCCTAAACACTTTACTCCCAATCGAATAAAATAAGTATAAACAAACTATTTTAGGATATAGAACTCCTGTTAGCATCGTAAGTATACTTATAAACACCTTCCGTTATAGTAAAAAAAGAGGGACATCGAATAATTAATTACATTTTTTTTACTAGAGTTTTATGGTTAATACTACATTGTATTTAAAATATTAATAATAATAATTAATAGTCTCTCTCTAGGTCGACATGCGTACATCCTTTTCGTGATTAATATTAGGTGAATAAATCAAAATTAGGTCATATTTCCCTCTCTTCCAAGTCAACGTTGACATTAATAACCCTTGATATTATCAAAAACCTCTACTTATCCGAATATTGCGTGTAGTAAAGAATTAAATAAACCCAACCATATCCAGTCCTTAAATAATAATTTAATCAAAAATTATTTTAAAAATATCATATTAAATAAATAAATAGCTATTGCATAAGATGGTTGAATAAACAATATATTTATAAAAAGATGGTTCCTTATATTTTATTTTCAAATTAATTCCAACTTTTTTTTACTACCCAAGGCTTCGATATATTTCGCAATCAAGAAATCTCTACCGATGCAGGTGCTATTCGAAAACAATTAGCTGATCTGAATTTACGCATTATTCCCCATAATTCGTTGGTAGGATGGAAAGAATTAGGGGAAGAAGGGCCCACAGGGAATGAAGAATTGAACTATAGAGCTTGCATGAATGTTTCTTTTGGATTCGAGAAATCGTGCGCGGCCCCCGGTTAATGAACTAGACGAGATTCAAGAAGATTACCCAAGTATTCAAGATAATGAGATCATATATTAATGAACTCTATAGAAGAGTTATATATCGGAACAATACTCTTACTGATCTATTAACAATCTCGATCGGAAAAGAATCAAGTGAAAAAGAAAGAATCGGAATTGATCAATAGATTTCTCGAAACAAATGAAAAGGAAACGAAAGATGAAAAATAAATCATGGATCAACTAAGCCCTATCAGGGACTTTCTTAAAGAGGGACTTGGTCCAGCCTAGCATCTTTTCAGCTTTTTTCCATTCTTTGTAACCTGCCGATTTCTTCTAGTCGAGCCTCCCGGTCTGTCATTATACCTTGAGAAGTAGAAAGAATTACTATCCCCATCCCACCTAAACTTCTAGGAATTCAGTGTGTATTCCTGATTTATCCATTGGGCAATCTGGTTGGTTCTTTGCACCTAGTTTTGGTGTAGCAGCTATATTTCGATTCATCCTCTTTTTTCAACTAATTCACAGCCACAAGGTATGAAAGCACTTCTATTATAACCCACACACAACAGATGTGTGAGTTGTTTATTTCAAGAATAGGCTGGATCCAATCCAATGTACCCTTTTCCATAATAACTAGGAAAGAAAGGTGCATCGCCACTCCCGTTGGCAGCATCCACTAATTCGGAACTTAATTTGAAAGCCATATTTCAACCCGGACGTTTTTGGGATGCCGCTAATAACCAACGAATGAATAAGGTTGAATCTTGATCCTATTCCATTTCAAAAATGGAAAGTTCGACACAATTGGGATTTTTTTTGGAAATTGGGTGCAATTACTAATTCATGATCTGGCATGTACAGAATGAAAACTTCATTCTCGATTCTACGAGAATTTTTATGGACTTGTGCGATGCACAAAAGATATTTTTTTATATTTTGTAATATAATCATATATTCAAATTATATATTATATTATAGAAGGTGTAGATTTGTAATTCAGTGATTATTTTTTTGTATAATGAGTAAAAATTTATTGTAATTTTATATTTCATCTTTTCTTATATTAGAATTAGCCTCGTTCACAAATTGATAAGCATGATATCCACGATTTATAGAAGGTTGAATTAAATTAAATTTTAAAAAATAAGCATATCAGCAAATTAAAGAAAATAAAGATTTAAACAGATCTCGTAAAATTTTCCAATTACATAGTCAAATTAAAGACAAAAATATTTTGTAAATTGCTAATTAAATGTAATAATATTACAAAAAATTAAATTTGATAGAAACAAATAATTTGAAAGCTAACACGGTGCTTATACGTCGAAATAATTAGCAGATCTCAACAGAAAATCACAAGAATAATCAAACGAAACATGAAAGAGATGGACGAACTTTTAAAAATAAGAAAGAAGAATAGTTAAGAAAATTAAATATGTTTATGATAAATTGAAAGCAACACGTGAATAAAAAAATTTAAAATAAAATAAATCTAAAAATAATATTTTGAAGAGTGTAGACTTTTGTGACAATTGAAATACGACACATATTATCGTACATGTCTTACCATTTATTTTCTCAAAACAGAAAACGCAACACTTCAACAGAAGGGAGAACAAAAAAGAAAGACCGTAAAATATTTAGTAATAATCTTGATAAAATATATAGAAAAAAGAGAGAGACAAAAATGAGAAATGATTTTGAATTATGGTAAGATTGTTCAAAAACTAATTTCATATTTGACAAAATCATATTTATCCACGTGATTGGGTGATTTTAAATAATTGATAGTTTAATTATAGGAAAATTGTTAATAATTTTTCATAATATAATGAAACTACAATGATTTCACGTTCCTAACAAATTTATTTTCTTATTTTGAATATATTATGAGTTAACAAAAATTCTTTAAAATTTGAATTTATTTATGTTGAACAACATAAACAAATCAAATCCTGAAGATTGTTGATATTAATCTCTTCAATTAAATTGTAATAATTTATCTTAAAAGAGTTGCATAACTATATATAATTTTACAGTTATATGGGTGAAATTTAGGCTGGAAAAACAAAATTTAAAAAAATAATTTTACGTATATATATATATATATAATTTTTTTTGACAAAATTAATCGAGAAAATTGATTCATATATTTGTTAGATTTCATATATTTTTTTTAATTTTATAATTCAGTGATTTGATTAATATTCGATAAAATATATAGATTTCGAATCATGTATTAAATATTGCAGTATATTCATCTTGTTTATTACTTGTTTATTTGAAAAATATTACTATTGATTTATTAATTAAAAATAATAATTTTTATATAAATAAATAATATCATAGCATCCTTTATTTTACCTCAATATGATCAGGTGCATGTATATCTAGTGTACAAGAGATGCACCCATTGGTGTACATTATTATAGCGGCATCCCAAATTTTACCTTAATAATCCTTCTTTAATAATAACATAGTTACTTAATTTAATAAAAAAATAAAATTGATAAAAGAAATTATGGTTAGACTTGAGAATAATGGGCCGAAAATTTGAAATTCCTTAGTCGAACTATTCTGACTTGGGCTCATGGACTTTTTTCTTGTATTGGACCTCGCGTCAGAAAGTACTTGATCAGCCCAATGGGCCAATTATTAGGCCGACCATTTAATCGTGAATGTAAGCCCACTCAAATGACTTGATATTTGAGCGTTCTAAAAATTCGTGAAATATTAGTCGATTCTTTTAATTTTATTAATTTATCCACAATCTTACAAAATAATTATGATTTTCGCCAACTTTTAATCCGATAGAAATATTGTTGGATTCTTCTTACGTGGCTGGCTCTTTACTCAATCTCGGGATTTCAACCCAAAGGTTCACATTGCAAACATGGGTAAGCAAGTGGGTGTTTTTCAAGCTTCTTTGTTTGGGGCAAAAGGTGAAATCTCTCGTCCTCAGGACCTCCACCCCCACATTGGAGGGATAAAACTCCCACACTGCGGCTGCCAGGACTCGATCTTGAGTCCTTGGGGCAATCTGCCACCCAAAAACAAACTGAGTTGTCCATGCGGACTTCAAGCTTAATCGCCAATCGCCAATCGCCAATCGCCAATCACCGAGCGAGGTACTAACGACTTAATTTAAACGTTTAGAAAGGAAGAAAGCTACTAAATTTCTGAGCTACTTCATTTAATGAGCTCTTTCAACTCTTATTTTTTAATTTTTACGAGTTAGTTCAAATCACGTACGATTATCTATATGTATATTCTTTTTGAAATATTCATAAAAATAAAATTATGCATAGTTTTCATTATGATAATACTAAGTTCACTTATGTTTGATTTTATAATTTTATCCTTTTAAAATTAAATATGAGACCAAAAAAAATAAAAAATGATAACTCGATAAGAATAGTTTATGAAACTATAATTGAAATCGTGAAGTTTTGCTATGTTAAGAAATTATGCCACGTGAGATGTTGACAGAAATATATATATATATATATATATATATAAATTCTAGAAGGAAAAGAGTTGAATGAGCATTATTACTTGTCCGAAATAGACAGCACACCAACTATTGAAATTAATACCACCTCGAATTTCACGCTTGGGTACTAAAAAATTAGGCAGTTTGACTTTTTATTTTTTTCCCTAATAATTTCATCATTAGTTGGCCAACAATTTATAACAAAATAGGATACAAATATTTTCGTAAGTGTTCAAGTTGCATGTTGCTAACCTCATTTTAAATTAAATCAACTTTGTTGTGCATCGAATGCACATTGTTTAATTCATCGAGTAATACTTTTTAAATAAATTAATAATACATTATAGATAAATAAATAATAATGTTAAAAAAATAATTTTAGAGTAAAAAATTATACCTTTTAAATATAACAAATAATGCATTTTAGTAGTAATATTTTTAAGATAAACTAATAATACTTTAGTTATAAATAATATTATTAGATTAAGTTGTACAGTTCACTCGATGAACATAAGATTTTGGCTTTAAATTATTTTTTGTGCTTTAATTATTTTCATTTTTGTACTAATGTGAGACAGGTAATTAGGAATAATTCTATTTTGGTAAGTAATGTTGGATAAAGTTTCAAATAATACAAGGCATTTATTTTTTCTAGTTTGTTTATAACTTATTTCCATTTATTTTTTCAATTTGTTTTAAGTGTTCTTTTTTTTTTTTTTAAATACTCTTTAAATTAAATTCAATCAGATTAGAGATTCTATCCTCAAATCAGGAAAAAAAAAAAAAGAGAGAGAGAAAAAGTGCAAAAGCAAATTAAGGATGCTCTTTATCTATTAAAGCCCATAGTAATATAAAAATAGTGGGTCAATAATTGGGCCTAAAGAATGGACAATTATTGGGCTATGGAGATGTAAGTTGGTAGGGCCATGAAAGAATGAAGAGGTGACCACTGCAATTAATATCATATTGGACGTCACTTGTATCCACAAGCTAAGAAAAAGAATGGTCCCAATGTTATAAATTAAGGCCCACTTATCACAATCAGATTCAACTTGAGTTTATCTCTAATTCCAAGTGATTTCCTAGGTTGCTCTCCAAGCCTTATCTTCATTTTTTTTTGGCATAATAACGACAAGATGATTGGTGATACATACATACATATATATATATATATATATATCAAAATATATACAATATAAAAGTTAGAATTGATAAAATTATTCGGTCTGATTAACACAATATTTTAGATAAATTGTACTATAATTAGAAGTAGCAATTCTAACCATCTAACATAAGCTCATACGTCAATGACCAAAGTCGGTTCAGGCCTAGTTCGCCCAAAATCCCATCGGGACTAAATATTAAGGCACTTAATGCCCCTAAGATTTATTGGGACAACTCATAACCCACGTGGCTTGCAGGTCATTGGTCATTTGGCCATGGGACCTTAAAATTAATTGTTCATCTTACCTAAAATATTGGGTTGTTCTATTAGACTCGGACCAATTTTATTAGCTTTAACTACGATTTTTGAGATCTAAAATACAATTTGGCCCATATGATCTAACCTAATAATTTTTACCATTTTAAAAAATGTTGAGCTAAAATTTGCTTAATATTTCATAATTCCACGAAATTTTGAGTTGATCCAATATTGATCATTAAGCCTATAGTCTAGACCAAACGGCCTAAATCACAAGCTCTAGTGAATGTTCCCAAACAAGACTGTGCAATTATGTTAGAACTGATAGAAGAAAGTCATTGAAAGTGATCTGTTTGATGAAAACATTTTATGAAGTCACATTAAAATCGAACATCAGTACACATTTTTGTTTTGGTAAATAAAACAAACCAAACTCATTTAATATGAGGAGCCAGAACAAAATTTATCAAGAAAGGTCCCAACAAATTCCTGCGACTCAACCCAAACAATAGGGCAAGTGCAAGAACAACATACTTTTGTAGTTTGTTTATGTTAGGTAAGGTATGGAAATGTATTTGAAACGACTTTAAAACGAAATAATATAAGTCGATATAAGAGTTAGATTCTTTATTCGTAAGATTAATTGACCATTCTACGACAATCGCTCTCAAGATACAACAACTTTCAAACTTAAGGATTACAACATGACAATGACAAAAGTTATTGATGAACTATACAATATTTTAGAACTTTTTTGGACACAAGATGAGAAGAACTACAAATGTTAGAATGCAAGTTGTAATATAGTTAATGAAATTAATGATAGTAGAGTTTATTCATGTTAATTGATGAGTTGTGGTATCTTTTTGGAAACAAGATACTATTTGGAACGAACCAGCATAAATCGCACCCGTTTGACTTTAATCAAACCAGTTTCGTGCGTTATACACCATTTTACGTTAACTATCACCATAATTTTTAGGTCTCCTTAGCTCCTAGTGACGATATGCATGTGCAAAGTGCACATCAAAAGCATCAAACAAATGCAACAAGTGCGACTTTTAGCCACTTGGACTAGATATAAGAAAATACTTTATTCACTCCTTATGAAAAATGTTCTTAATAATAAGTTGAACAACAATTTCTTAATATATCTATGTGGATGTGACTTCCATATCTGGCCAATACTTTTCAATAATCTTTTTAAGTTAACCCATTAATTTTTCGAATTAATTTCTCATTAATCTGAAATTAAATATAAGAAAATAAATATACAAAATTCATCTACTTGAAACGTAGATTTGTATTTTATAACTTATTTTTATTTTTTCAAATAAATATACTTATAAAATTGCTCAAAGATTGCCATCACCAATCTTTATTAAGCTAATTTCCGATATTTTGTGTTCATGCAAAAGTAACACAAAGTAGTCTAACAAATGCAAGATAAATTCACAAATAATGGGGTTTCCTATAATGTGTATTAGTGTACACACACACACACGTGTGTATTTGATCTCTACAAAATAATTCATATTGAGTGAATTTAATTAATTTCCCAACTCTCTTTTAATTAATGAAAATCAATTAATTTATATATACGTACTCATACATTAAAAAAGATAAAGTGATTGAGGAAAACAATATTGGAAGAATTTACAGAAATATCATTTTCACGACTTAATTACCTTTCTATTTTTTGAAAGTATCATATCGAATTAGAAAAAAAATTCTTTACTTTTTTATTATAACTTTTAAATATTTATAATTTTCATCTCAACATCTTTTTTATGAGAAATATATCAAATTAATCATCTTTTCATGATCTTCAATTGAATATCCATATTGCTTATATAAAAAGTAAAATATTACTTTTTAAATATAAAATATGTAATTAATTATGGTACATTTTAATATTATGAAATATTTTTATTTAAAATATATTTTATATAATTATATATTTATATATTTATATATAATTTATAATAACACACCAAAAAGATAGTCGCTCAACATGACTGCAAACAAAGTGAAATAGGGTGACAAAGTTCACAAGCATGACTAAAACATTCTATGAGTATGAAACTGAAAGCAAGTTGACACAGAGATATATAGATACACTTTATATATATATACATATATTTGCATGTGATTGGGTCCAACTTCACTGCACAGAGGTACAACCATTATTTATCATGTGGATATATGTATCCCTCACCGAAATGATGATATGCTACGTGTACAATCACCATTGGCCACCTACAGATACTGTCAGGGCCCACAATGTGCTTATGCTATCCTTTCTGAAAATAGGCTTATTTATAGATGCTACCCCGCTCATTACAGTCGGTAAAATTGGTCAGGCACTCGGGGCTAATACACCATCTCAAATATTTCAATGGATTGGGTATTTATCTTTTGAGATTTCATGATAATCTAGCTCATGAACGGCACATATTATAAATTGACCCGAGAATATTATATTTTAAGATAATTAAATTGAATTAAATTTTATATTTATTAAATTTATAAAAATTTGAATTGATTCAATCCGATCAATGACCCGCTCGTTGGCTAAGGTAGGCCAGACCATCTAAATTGCAGATCTATCATATACATATTTTTTTTATCAAAGTTACGTATATTAATATATGCGAACACATTAAATATATGATAATTAATGTATTTTCATCGTAATATAAGAAAAAATTGAGTGGGACCTACTTGACCTCAAATTGTAGGTAAGAAAGCAAAAGTGGGGTCCTTATGACAAGAAAATTATGACGTGGCATAAGGACAACCAAGATCTACATTTGGGGTCCAGAAAAATGAGAGCCACTTGTTTGAGTGGCAAGAAATCTCCGATCTTCAGCACACCTGACTTGACCTAATTAGTGTTTCTGTCTGCAGGGACTAATCAAGATGGCAATAATAATGGGAGGGGTATTTGAGGAAATTTGTAGCTCCTTTGTTTTAGATTAAACCCAACATACTAATCAAATCAAGTTGGACTTCCAATAAAATCACGTGAATTTCCATCCTTTTCGAGTATTTAAAATAATTAGAGGGGTAAGATTGGAAGTTGAGATTTTTTTTTTGTACCAGGGTTTATGCTTAGGGGTAACATCGATTTTGGAGTAGAAATGACGATGATCTATTTTGGAATGATATTAAAGTTTAGACTTATTATTATTTTTGCTAAAATAATTTGGTAGGAAAATGAAAATATTTTCTTCAAAATTTTTGTACAGAGGTCATCTATTTTATTTATATTCAAATTAAATTTTTTTTGTTAAGTAAAATTAAAAAAATAAAATATAGAAAACTCACCAAAATAGCACCAAAACTAGAATTGGAGTTAAAATTACATGCAATAAAAAAAATTAACAAATTTAACTCAATAACATTATTAACCTTAAAATATAACCATAAGTTATGAACTAGAAACATTGGTTCATAAGTAATGGCTAGAGCTTTCACTTTTTTTTGTACGTTTCACTATACGAAATATATAACAAAATATTTGAAAATAAACAAAAATTCCTCATTTCATTAAAAATGAACAGATATTTGACGAAAATTGAACGGAGGCAAGAATATTATCTTCGTCTCATCCCCACTATTATGAACATGGGAATCCACACCTCACCCTATTCCTGAATTATTTGGGATTCCCCTGACATATATGATTCGTGGAGCATATTTAAAATAATAATTTCGCATAAGCGAAATTATGTTAGTCCCTTCATAAAAATGTTTTTATTTTAGTCATTTTTTTTAAAATTTACAACTATTTCTAAGCTTAACAACATATTTTAAAGTTTATGAGTTTCGAAATGTACTACACTCGATTTATTATTGAAGGAGTCATAATAATAGCATCTTTAGAATATTACATCTAAAAACTCATAATCTTTTGAATATTACATCTAAAAACTCATAATCTTTAAGAACTTAAAGAGTTTCAATATATTATTTCTGGGAGTTCATCTAACATATTTCTAAGCTAATAAGTTTTAAGATATATTACAAACTCCAAGTTATTTTACTATTTTTAAAAAAGTAACAAAAATTATGTATGAATATAAAATAATTTAAAAATAATTAAGTTATTATATTTGACTAGAAATCCGAAAAACACATATATTCGATGGGAAGGGATAAGGGGAATCTGCAGGGTATAATAAACAATGGAATATGCAACTTGAAAACTACGTTCAGAAAAGCTGTAATATATCAAAACTCCCAATGAGATAGGATGAAAACTACATTAAAAAGGTTGTAATAGATCAAACTCCCAATCAGCTTACGCGGATAAAATCCTGTCCCCCCCCTAAAGGCCAAAAAAGATTTGTTCAAAAACAAGGAAAAAAGGTAATTGTTGCATGGAAAAGCAACTTACTAGATAAATTAAGCTCTTTATATATAACCCATTAAAGCTCCATCACTCATCTGAATCTCTCTCTCTCTGACATCACTCAAACATGGCTAATAGGCATTCTCTTGCAATGGAGAGAACTGGGCAGTGGTATTTTTCTTGATTTTTCCAAATATATTTTCCTTATTTGATCTTTTTTTGCTGGTTTTATTTGTTTTAATTAAAATTTCTTGCTTTTGAACAGGGTTTTTTCTCAAGAAATTCCAACTGATGTCATTGTTGTAGTGGGGGAAGCTCATTTCTCGCTTCACAAGGTACATATGCAAACCCTAATTGGTTCTTGATGTCTTCACTGATTTATTATTTTTCATTTCTTGACTGTAATTTTTGTGGGTTGTGGCAGTTCATGCTTGTAGCAAAGAGTAATCACATAAGAAAACTGATTCTTGATTCCAAAGAAGTCGATTTAACAAGAATAGATCTTTCAGACATACCTGGTGGCCCTGAAATCTTTGAAAAAGCTGCGAAATTCTGTTATGGTGTCAACTTTGAAATCACAGTTCATAACGTTGCAGCGCTTAGATGTGCTGCTGAGTATCTTCAAATGACTGATAAATACTGTGACGGAAATCTTGCCGGAAGAACCGAAGATTTCCTTTCCCAGGTTGCCCTAACAAGCTTGTCTGGAGCCCTTGTTGTCCTAAAATCATGTGAGGATCTTCTCCCCATGGCAGAGGATCTCAACATTGTCCACAGATGTGTCGAAATCGCAAGCGCTAAGGTAGTTTAAAAATTTGTTTTTGTTTAAAATTCTCATACTAGTTACTTGGAAGTTAATTGATTGATTAGTCTTGATTGATTGCTTCATGTTTGTGTTGATTGGATTAGGCTTGTGTAGAGGCGAATTTTCCGAGCCGTTCGCCTCCGAACTGGTGGACAGAAGAGCTAACAATCTTGGACATATCCTTCTTTGAAAAGATCATTGCATCAATGAAATCAAGAGGGGCAAAGGGGCTCACTCTAGCAAGTGCTATCATAACATACACAGAGAGATCGCTGCGCGATCTTGTGCGCGATCACTCTGGAAATGGGGTTAGATCATCGGAGTCTGCAGACTCCGATGTTAGAATCAGACAGCGGGAGATTCTCGAATCCATTGTGACCATACTGCCCTCAGAAAAATCAGCTTTCCCTATAAATTTCCTGTGCTGTCTCCTTAGGACAGCAATTTTCTTGAGGGCAGATAGTAGGTGCAAGAATGAACTAGAGAAGAGGGTATCATTGATTCTAGAACATGTGACCGTTGATGATCTTCTGGTGTTGTCTTTTACCTATGATGGTGAGAGGCTGTTTGATCTTGAGAGCGTGAGGAAGATCATATCAGGATTTGTGGAGAAAGAGAAGAACGTCGCCGTTTTTAATGCCGGCGATTTAAGAGAGGCCTGTTCCACATCTATGCTGAGAGTTGGGAAGACAGTTGATGCTTACCTTGGGGAGATAGCAACTTATGGTGAATTGAGTATTTCGAAGTTCAATGGGATCGCGAATTTGGTGCCGAAGGCGGCTAGAAAGGTCGACGATGATCTTTACCGCGCAATTGATATCTACTTGAAGGTATTTCATACCATTGTCACAATTCTTGATCTAGTTTAAAGTAGTTACCTTGATTCTTGTTTGAGGATGTTTATGTTCTGTGAAATCTATGAATTGCATCTGTAAGATTGGATCACTTTGTTGTTTTCCATGTTATGAGTCTTGATCGGCTTCATGATGCACAGAGGTACGAGGGTGTAAGATCAAATTCGATTCAAAGTTAATCGAATCAAGCTTGAGCTTACAAAATGCCCGACTTGATAGACTTGCAAGTAAGAATATAAATAAGTCGAGTCAAACATACTATTCATGATATTTCTACTAATATTGTGTTTGAACTTATTTTAATGAATTTTATTTATAAAACTCATAGTTTGGTTTGATTTTCAGCCTTACTCGCGAGCCTTACAATATGTTTTTGAACTATTTATGTTAGCAATCGAGGCAGGCTTGAGTTTCCTCAGTTGAGCGGAACTCGAGCTTGTTACAGTATTGACTCGACTGAGCTCGATTACACCATTATATAGGTTAAGATCACTTGTACTATAGCATTCGCTTTGTTTTAAATGTCATACCACGTTGCATACTTAAGTAAGTCTGAACTGACTTTGAGGATCAATGATCCAGGCGCATCCAAATCTCGATGAAATCGAGCGTGAGAAGGTATGCAGCGTGATGGATCCACTCAAGCTATCGTACGAAGCCAGGGTCCACGCTTCACAGAACAAACGCCTACCCGTACAGATTGTACTCCACGCCCTCTACTACGATCAGCTCAAGTTAAGGAGCGGAGCCGATGATCACAAGACACCAGATGCGATTACAACACGAAATCAGCTTCAGGCCGACGTATCACTCGTTAAGGAAAACGAAGCTCTCAGAACAGAGCTGCTGAAGATGAAAATGTACATTCAAGATATACAGAAACCACAGGGGACATCATCCAAAGTGGTTTCTTCCAGAAAGCCTACGTTCTTCTCGTCTGTGTCGAAAACCTTGGGGAAGTTGAATCCCTTCAAGCATGGATCCAAGGATACCTCGGCTATAGACGATGGAATTCCGGATTTGACCAAGCCTAGAAGGAGGAGATTCTCTATTTCTTAAGTTTGGTAGATGAAGGATTCTACCTTTTTTTTTTTTGGGTTTTTTGATTTTTTGTTTTCTTGGTGTGATTGAATTATGTAAAGAGTTTGGTGTGTTTGTTTATTTGCCTCATAGACCGTTTATGGTTAATTTATTAACTTACTTCTTGGATTGTGATAAATTATTTCATTTCGTTTCGATCTTTATAATATGTGTTGATCTTAATGATATGTGTTGCTTGTATAAAATATTATTTATTAATTAATACGAACATTACATGTTCAAGAAGATATATTGAAAATGATATCGGTAAAAAGAATAAAAAAATAATGAAAATTATAAAAACAAATCTAAAAATTCAATTCAATATTTTATTGAATATTATAATTAACTTTAATACATAGATTTACTTTAATTTTTAAACAAAATGAAATGTTTACAGTAAAATATAGATAAAATGTTAAAAAAGCACAGTCCGACATTATAATATAAATTTATAATTTTGTAAGTAACAATGCATCACTATTACTTAACGTATTGCAGTAGTATTGAATAAATTTTCTTTGTTCAATTTACATAAAATTTACAATAAAAAAACAAGAATGAAATTACACTAAAATTAAATCGAAACACAGATAAATTTTACAATAAGCGTACAAAATTCTAAATTTCATGGGATTGCTACAAAATAAAATTACACATGAATTTCGGTTTTGATCCCTCAAAAATCCCAAAATTTGGATGAAATATTGTGAAATTTTTATCCATGGTAGTGTATTGATGATTTTGAAAAATGAGATAAAATTTAAATAAAATAGAAAATTCGAACCGCTTTATGGTACAATAAATTGTTTGTTGTAAATAATTTGGACCTATTTTGAGGGTTCGAACACTACAAGATAAATGCTAATAGACAACGCTATAAAGACAACGGTTTTTAGTAATTTGTGTTGTCGTTTAATATTTTACAACACTTTTTCATATAAGCGTTGTCTTTTTTTGCTAAAGTATACGAACAACGATAATAATTTATCCCCTAAAGACAACACTTCTATTTGTTTGTTGTCTTTATGCATTTTTTCGCACAACGACAACGTTTTTGTTATAACGGTTATATTTTTGTGTTGTCTATTAGCGTGAGAAGCGCTAAAAGGCAACACTTTTGGACAAGCAGTGTTGTCTTTTACTTTTTATGTAGTGAAAAGACAACGATTTTTATAACACTTTTGTAAACCGTTATCGTCTTTAAATAATTTTTTATTTTATTAATTTATATAATTTATTACTTATTATACATTTAGTAATATTTTAATTTTAATTAATTTTAGTACTTTATGAACTTCATTTAAAATTAAGAAATTTCCAAATTATAATAAAATTTGTAAAAATACATATCTAAAAAAAAAAAAGAATCAAAGCAAGCTCCTAAATTTTTGTTTAAAAAATTTCTCAATATTATTTCAATTTTTCACAAATTGAGATGTCTGAAAATGTGATGAAGCCTTTGCTTTGCAAAAGTCAAAATTTATGTATGTGAAGTCAGAGTTCTGCATTTTAGAATGAAAAAATATATAATTTACCTTACTTGCCTGTTGGGCAAATGCAAGACTTAACCATTTATTCTAAATCATCATATTGAACATGATTCAACATAATGTTTATACATATAAATATTTTATCTTAATTTTATCCTTTAAGCCACTTCTCCATCGCTCTTCTCCCACGAAATTGATTTAAAAAAAAATCTTCTCCCCAAAATCTTCAAACCCAAAATATGATTTCATCATCTTCAAACCCAAAACCAACCTCTAAAATTTGTATTTCATTGCTGCACCTCTTCATTGCTGCACCTCCAAAATCGTCGCTCCAACTCCAGAGCTATTGCTCCATCTCTCTCGTCCGAATTTCCTCTCCTCTCCTCTGTCAATAAGCGAAAGCCAGGAATCTCGTGCAAGCGGAACGTAGGCGTGCTTCTCTTCATATGAAATCTCCCAAAATTTATTAGTCAATATGCTGCTTGTTAGTTTCTCTTCAATTAGATTATATATATATATATATAAATATATAAATACGTACACACAACACACAAAAGAGATGGCCTAAAACACTGGCGAGAAGCATATTTAGCTAAAAGAATATAGCAATTTGAGATATCTATGCTGGGTATTTGATTCATCCCCCCTTAAAATTATTACATGTTGTTTGCCGGGAATGGATTTTCAGTAGACTTACATTATATTTCGTGCTTTTCCTTGTCCGTTCCTTCAGGACATTATTTTTCAATAAAAACATGATGGTTGGTTATAGAGTTTGCTGCATAAGGCGAATTGAATCAATTGGGTTCTCACCTTCTTCTTGTATGTGGTATGTTTTATAGAAAGTATGCACTGTAGACTATGATTTAGTTTCTCGTTAAGTTTCTGAGCATATGAATTGCATTATGAGTTGCTGGCAGATATTCTAAATAGCAGTAATGACTGGAAGGACCAATTCTAAATAGCAATAATTGAACATGACATTTTCCAAGAAGCATCACATCATTTCGGAGATAATTTGGAAGTGAAAAAGAGATAATTGCTGAATTTGGCTTTCACTAGGACTAGCATTGCCAACCTCACCTCACCTTGTACAATAGAGATGACACGAAGGGAGCTGGTATTATCTTCTCAAACTAAATCATTGATTATATTCTGTAAATATGTTTAAACTATCATTTTTTGTGTCTGAACAAAACACTTGGCTTTGATCTATCCAATTTTGTGAGGTTTCTCTATAGATAAATCTCTTTATAGTAACAAAACTGTCTTTAGCTGGAGAGCATCTCATGATTTAGGAAGGATTGGAGTAAATAGTTATAGCATCCATAACTAATATTTAAATCCTACAACAGAAGAGTGTGCATCAATTATAGCTTCTTATATATATTACTACCTTGGCAATTGAATAATGGAAAAAACTCCAAACATGCATGGCCAATAGGCTGAAAGAGTAATGGGACGAAAATTGACCAACATGAGATTATCTACTAAATCTGAGAAATTGTCGTTCATGTGAAAATGAGCCCACATTTTTACCTTCAATCAGGTATACTAAAAGATGGAACTTTCTGTATTCCAGCATGCACCATAACTTTTCTCAAGGCCGCAACATGGTACCATATCCTTGCCCCAGCATAAATGATGGACAATAACACATACCGTCCACAATGATCAGGTTGCAACTCAAGAATCTTTTGACCAACTTCATTTCCCAATTCAACATCCCCATGAACCCTACATGCACCCAAAAGAGCACCTAATACAGAGGCATCAACTTCAAAAGGCATGCTTCTCACAAATTCATATGCCTATGTCAAAAGGCCAGCTTTACCTAACAGATCAACTACATTATTATGGTTGCTTAGTTTGAACTGGACCTCTTTTCCTGTTCTGCAGCTCATATAATAACAAATAGACCAACTTTTTTTTAAATATATCTCATAGCTTTATATTCGTGTCCATTATGTCCTATAATTTATTTATTAAGTTTTTTTTTTGGGGAATGCCACTCTATCATGATGACAGAAAAAGACTTCAAAAGCTTGTGGCATTTCAGAAGAAGGTCTTGGAATACACATTATTTTGTAAGGCTACGATCTCTCTCTTACGCATCTCATAATTCTTTTTTGAGTTCCTATTTTTTACTTCTCTCTTTGAATGTTGTAAAAGATATTAATTTTGCAAGTTCTTGAATTTGCTTATAGTCCCATCAGTCGAAAGAATTGTTTACAACACATGTTCAATACTATTTTTAGCTATTGCAGTTATAACTTTCTAGTAAATTTTGCAATGTACAAACAATGGATGTTAATGGATAGACAACACATGTTCAATACTGTTTTTAGTTATTGCAGTTATAACTTCCTAGCAAATTTTGCAATGGACAAACAGTGGATGTTAATGGATAGACTATCAGATGAATACAAGGCTGGAGTAGAGTCTTTCATGCATTTTGCAATGCAAAATTTAGATGATATCAATTCAATGTCCTGTCCATGTTCAGATTGTGGTAATCTTAGAAAATGGAAAACTGCTAGTGTTAGGTTGCATTTTTTATCAAAAGGATTTGATATAACATATCATACGTAGATATGACATGAAGAAGTATCTAAGTTTGGTAGCTCAGTGAGTGTCAGTGATCAGGTTGGGAAAGGCGAACATAATTATTTTTGAAGAATAACCTATAGAAATGGTACATGCTGCGTATGAGTACACTGATCAAAATCCAAATGAATTTTGTAAATTGCTTGAGGTGCAGAGAAACGTCTATATCCTGGATGTACTGATTTCACTAAGTTATCTGCTATTGTGAAGTTCTATAACTTTAAGACAAAATATGGTTGGAGTGATAAAAGTTTTAATGAACTACTTGATTTGGTTGGAAACATGCTTCCTCCTCATAATGAATTGCCTTCTTCCTTGTATGATGCAAAGAAAACCTTAGTAGCATTGGGAATGAATTATGAGAAAATTCATGCTTGCCCCAATGATTGTGTTCTCTATCGAAAGGAGTACACAGAGCTTACTAGTTGTCCTACTTGTGGTGCCTCAAGATAGAAGGTGGGAAAGAATTCCAAGATATGTGAAATAATTCCTGCAAAGGTCCTTTGGTACTTTCCACCTATCCCAAGGTTTCGACGAATGTTTCGAAATAAGGAGGTGTCTAAGGAGTTAACTTGGCGTGCTGAGAATAGAGTTTGTGATGGTTACCTGCGTCATCCAACTGATGCACCTTCATGGAAACTAGTGGACCATAATTGGCCAGAATTTGCTTCCAAGCCACGAAATCTTAGATTGGCCTTATCAACAGATGGGATCAACCTTATAGTATGATGACTTCGAATTATAGTTGTTGGCCAGTGTTATTGATTACATATAATCTACCTCCATGGTTGTGTATGAAAAGAAAATTTATGATGCTCACTATGTTAATTTCTGGTCCCAAGCAACCGGGGAATGATATTGATGTTTACTTGTCATCCTTAATTGAGGACTTAAAATTCTTGTGGGAAGGTAGGCATTGAAACATATGATAGTTATCGTGATGAAAGTTTCCTACTTAAAGCTGTACTGCTTTGGACCATCAATGACTTTCTAGCCTATGGAAACCTATCAGGTTGCATAACAAAAGAATATAATGCGTGTCCAATTTTTGGTGAGAAAACAAATGCCAAAAGGTTGAAACACATAAAAAAAATGTCTTACATGGGCCATAGAAGGTTCCTTCATGCAAGTCATCCTTATTGAAAGCAAAAGAAGGCGTTTGATGGGAATCTAGAGTTTGACCCTGCACCAAAACCGTTAAGTGGCCATGATGTTCTAAGAAGAGTAGCTGGAATTCAATGTAATTATGGGAAAATGAGTCATATTAATAGGTCAAAGCTCAATGAAGATAAACCATGTTGGAAAAAAAATCAATATTCTTTGAACTTGGATATTGGGAACATCTACACGTACGACATGTTCTTGATGTGATGTATATTGAGAAAAATATGTGTGAAAGTCTCATTGGTACACTACTAAATATTTCAGGAAAAACAAAAGATGGAATAGTAGCAAGACTTGACCTTATGAAGATGAACCTTAGGACTGAACTAGCACCACAAATGGGCGACCAAAAAACATTTTTGCTACCAGCTTGTTATACATTAAGTAAAGAAGAGAAAAGAAAAGTTTGTAGCTCTTTGATGGGAATGAAGGTCCCTACAGCTTACTCATCCAATGCTAAAAATTTGGTGTCAATGAAGGAGTTGAAACTTGTTGGCCTTAAGTAACATGATTGTCACACTTTAATGCAACAATTGCTTCATGTGACTATACGTGGTGTTTTGCCTAATAATGTCAGGTATACAGTCACTCAGTTATGTTTCTTTTTTAATGTGATATGCAGTAAAGTGATAGATGTCTCAAAGTTCGATGCAATACAAACAGAGATTGTGATGACATTGTGTTTACTTGAAAAATATTTTTCTCCTTCATTTTTTGATATCATGATTCACCTAGTTGTTCATCTTGTACGGGAGGTCAAATTGTGTGGACCAGTCTAGCTTAGATGGATGTACCCATTTGAGAAATACATAAGTGTCTTGAAAGGTTATGTGCAAAATAAGAATCGGCCCGAGGGGTGCATAGCTGAATGTTGTATTGCTGAGGAGGCTATGGATTTTTGTTCAGACTACCTATCTAGTTTGCACACAATTAGAATTCCATTAAGGCATCAACAAGTAGATCTTACTAGACCTTTATCAGTTGCACAAGTACACACTGCTAGCTATGATGAGTGGACACAAACGCATAACCATGTTTGGGCAAATGACATGGAGATTGATCGTTATATCAAGTAAGATCACCAACACATTAAATTCCTTTTGTTGTTTCTCATTGTTGACCATAAATTGGTTTTAACATTTCGTTAGAGAACACATTGCTCATCTGAGGAGGACATTAGGAAAAATATCAAGTCAAAAAAACAACTACATGATTAGCACAACAAAATGTTTATTACTTGGTTACAGGAACGAGTAAGTATTTATACCCTTTATATTATTACATTTTTATCATTAAGTCTTGAATTTGAAACAAGATGCTAATTCTAAAAATTTTGAATAATAGGTTGCAAATGAAATTGAACATTCAATGGATCGTATATAAAAAAAATTGAAGTGGATCGCGAATGGACCCAACAAACAAGTGTTGATATATTCTAGTTACATGATTAATGGGGTCACATATTACACAAGGGAGCGTTATAGTGTACGGGATGTTCAAAACTCGGGAGCAAGTTTAGTTGCAAAGATTATGCGAATATCAATGTTCCACCAGCATGGCCTAAAGAATGTTTGACATCAGTGAACAACAAGTGGCGTCAATATAAGACATCTCTCACTAAAAAATATGTTTTTGAAAGAATCAATGACCCTGCAGCATTAAATACATCACCTCCTGTATCTGGTATTGATCAATGTTATTGGAGTAATTTTGTGATTAGTTGTTTGTTCGAAGACTTCAAGGTAATCATCACCTCTTCTTACTTGTTATGTAACCTCAAATGATGGATTTTACAACTATGTTAATACTCGATATCTTTATTTGATCTAGAAAATGTGCAAGGAACAAAGAGAGCAAAGGAAAAAACATAAATACCCTCATAATATTTCTCGTAAAGGTTATGCATGCTTGAATGAAGAAATCGTAAGTGGATTTTATATTATTAATTTATAATCCTTACTTAAAATCACTTTAATGAAATTTTTTCTATTTCATGTAGGCTGATAAACTGTGCGAGGATGAAGAAATAAATCGAGCCATTCTTTGGATAAATGTTCAATGCACTAAAGAAGGGGAACCTAAAACAGATGAGTTGAAAGAAACAATTGTCAAAATTGTGAGTATGATAAATGTACATGTGTTTTGATTCTATATAGTGCCATATAAAATATCATGAATTGATAAAGATTTTTATTTTATAATTGATGTGTATTACAGGATGAATATATACAACAAAAAAAACGGTAACTTTAAAGTCGACCAAGGAAGAAAAAATGGTATTCTAGCAAAAGCACTTCAGTTTGAAGAACATGGTAGTTGTCTAAGAGGTGTTGGAGGTTTTGTCACTTCGTCAACGTACTTTAATGTTCCGAAAGTGAGGAGTAATTTTGTGAATAAAGAACTTTTCATTGAAGCATAGAGGCAATTGATGGAGCAAAGACAAAAAAATTCAGAAAAAAAATTCAGAACTTGATGAACGTGTAAAAAAATTAAAAGCAACATTTTACAAGAAAGAGCAATATTGACACTGACGAGAAGGACAGTTGCCCGGTGCAAATTCATAGTCCTTCACTGAATGAGTGTGGAACACAAAATCAACACAACCTCTCACATAAAAATTAGATGATGATGATGATGATGTTCTGTTTTTTGTACAATGGTGTGCCTGAACAGGTATATGGCTAATATTGTGGTTTGAATTTCTTTCAAGTGCATTTATGTTTGAAAATCTTGTTTTAAACATGAGTGATGTTAGCCTTTGTATCTTTTGTATTTTGTAGGGTGAATCAGTCGCTTTAACATTGGAAGCATGCACAAATGTTGTTGCATATGGTACAATTATAAAATTTAGTGGAGCTAATCAAATTGTTCACTGTAAACCACTACCTAAAAATTGCATTTGTGTCACCATTGATCAAGTATTAGATCACGATGCCCCTTTGCCGAATCTTGGAGAGTGTGATAGTATTGGTGCAGTAGTAGGGTCTCATGTCGCTTGGCCTAGGCACTTGATAAAGTTGAAAGATAAGGTAATACTTATTTATTTTGCTTTATGTTTAAAAGATGAAGTTACTAATTTTTATCACTTTATGTTTTTAGAAGCCAAAAGAGAAGAAAATTGGGAACAACAGAAAACTATGCCTACAATTGATCCATTAAGTGTGCCAAAGCCATTATATATGTTGTATTGCTATGTTAAGATAGCTCTTCAGCATAAAGGCAACGTTATAGTAGATTTTAGCCATGATGTATTTGGCAATGAATTCCAAATCTTTGTTAACATTGAAGATATCGCCCCGTTTTGTCAGTTGGAGCGAATCTCATACACATGTATTGTTGTCTACATATGGAAAGTATTTTATCCACACTAAATTTTATTTATACGTCATGCATTTTTATATAACATACTTTGTGTATTGAGTATTATTTTAAATTGTGGTTAGGTATCTCGACAAAAGGTTAAATAGAGAAAACAAGCATGAAAATTTCAAATTTGTGAATCCATATGACATAGGACATTTTCCATCAACAATAGAAAATGCAAACTTTCTAGACAATGAAATAGAAAGGAGGGTGTGTGCATTGGCAAGTACGCTAAATGGTACATTGGCTAACCAATTAGTTTTGGCACCATGTAATATATGGTAAGTTGATATTCCTTTTTAACTGTATATTTTGTTGACTATATTTGTATGCTCTAATTACTTGTTTTTTGTAGTTCCCACTGGATTCTTACAGTCATTAACCCCTACAAGGAGATCGTTTATTTGTTGGATCCCCTTTATCAGTGCTTGCATGATCAAACTTGAAAAAAAGTTGTGGATTTGTAAGTTTTAATTTTTTTAATCTTTTATTTCCTTACAGATTATCAACTTTTATGAATTAAGGGTCATAAGAATTTTCAATACTGAAATTCAAAAGAAAGGAAGAAAACAAGCAACATGGGAAATATTCAATGAGGTATAAATACTTGTGACTAATAAGTGTTCCAACTTTTTTCTATTGACCATTAATTTATATGTCTCCAATGTAGATCCTAATGCAACCTTATTCCAAACAATGTGGTTTTTATGTAATACGGTACATGAGACAATTACTTGATGAAGATGCAAATGCAGATATGATTTCATTCTGACCAATTGTAATAATTTTATAATTTATTTACAAATTTAAATATTTCAGAATTAATCATCAATTTATTTGTACTTAATATCTTTTTGTCTCACAATTCGCAATGTACACAAGGGTTCTCATATTGACTGGGCAAATTTAATATACATATATACACAAGTGTATGTATTGTGTGCATTTACACATAATTCTCAAACTGGCCCAATTAGGCTTTTGGACCACATGGATCAGGTCTGAGTAGGCCCAATAAATATAAATGAATTAACCCACTAAGATGGGTAGTTTTAAAAGCCTATTATTTATGGGCTCATTAGCGAGTTGAAAGGTGGGGCCATTAAGTTTGAAATTTTTTTGATTGAATTAGTTGTTGGAGAATAATTGATTTTTTCTGTTACTGATCAAAAAATAAATATTATATTTTTTAATATAGGGAAACAAAATAAAACATTATATTTTTCGATATGGAAATATAAATATAGCCATATTTCTAATATAGAAGAATATATAAATTAGTAGTTATTTTTAGGAAAATTTATAAATATTTTCCAATGTTTTACGATTTTAATAATTCTACCCACATTTCAACATTTACAATTAATTCACAATCTATACAAAAATAAAAAAATAAAAAAAAATCAATTATATCACCTATCCAAATTTTTGTTTAATTTTTCGTTTACATAGTCATTTGAAAATATAAAAAATATATAATTTAATCTCAATATTTCACATTTTTACAATTATATCACCTTCATTTAAAATTTATGTTTAATTAATTAAAAATTATAATTAAACTATGAAGATAATAAAAAATATAAAATATTTTAAACTTTGAGAAATATAAGATAAGACAAAATAATATTTTTCATAAAAAAAAATTGTGAAATAAAATTTGATAATTATTTAAACAAGCATAATTAATAATTATTCTCAAATAATTTATAAAAAAAGATTATATATTGCATAAAACTATAGGGAAAAAAATGAAAACCTATAAAAATATCTCATAAGAATAAATATAAAACAAGACAATGAAAATTTCAAATTATTTAAATTAATAGAAAAATTATGAAGTAAAATTTTAAAATTACTTTGTTGTGTATTAATTTCAAGCTTCTAGCATAGTAAATAAAAAAAAATTTAAAATTTATATAAATTTTTTTCTCAAAATATATTATATTATCGCCACTTTATTTTTAGTTATGCTTATAGAATCATATTTTCTATATTTTATTGATAATTTTAATTACTTTTTAATCTATGAAATATAATTGTAGATATATTAAAGATTATGTTAAATTATATATTTTTTGTATATTTTAATTATAGTATAACAAAAAATGGGTGAAGGATATAATTAATATTGTTTAATAAATTATAAATTAATTAATAATATTTGAAATATTATGTACTAAATTGTTAGAATAGTAAAATAATGTTGGGACATATTAGTAAATTTTGTGTTCTTTATGTAAGGAAATATAATAAAGTATTCGAAGCTAAAGGCGGTGGTTTCAGGCACAAGTCACACAACATCGTCATCGTCTGTCTGGTGTCTACAAATCTCTCCAAACTCCGGCCAAAACTCTTTCCTGCCCACTGTTTAGCTAATACGCCGCCGTTTCGCCTTCCTAATTTCTCCATCAATGGCCACCGGTGTGGTTCTCGATCCTAGATCCTCACAACCCGAGCCACCACCAACGCGACCCAAACCGGAATCAGACCACTCCTTGGCCGCCGACGCCGAGGATGACCTCTACTCTCGCCTCAAGTCGCTGCAACGTCAACTGGAATTCATCGAGATTCAGGAAGAGTACGTAAAGGAGGAGCAGAAAAACCTCCGTCGCGAGCTGCTGCGGGCGCAGGAGGAGGTGAAGAGGATTCAATCGGTGCCGCTAGTCATTGGACAGTTCATGGAGATGATTGATCAGAACAACGCCATCGTCGGGTCGACTACTGGGTCGAATTACTATGTTCGGATACTCAGTACTATCAACCGCGAGCTTCTTAAGCCGTCTGCTTCTGTCGCGTTGCACCGACACTCTAATGCCCTCGTCGACGTGCTTCCGCCGGAGGCAGACTCCAGTATTTCGCTCCTCAGCCAGTCCGAGAGGCCTGACGTTACTTACAATGTAAGTTTGTAATTAATTTCTATCTACTTTTGAGGATTCTGGATTTGGGTGTTTAGGGTTTTCTTTAATTTATTTTTTTTAATATATTTTACTGATTATTAGTGCTTCCTGTTCTTTTTTTGGTGTTGGATTTGTTACTATCAATTTAATTCACCATTTCAGCTGGTTTACGAGATATTGTGTTTTATGGCTGAGATCATGAAGGCAGTGTATTGATTTTGGTTTACTGTCTAGTAACTAATGAGCAATTCATTAAGGTTGCATTTAGATGGAGGGATTTGAAAAGCAAAGTAATTTCAAATGAATTGATTATAAATTATTTGCATTTGAAAATCCACTCATTTCAAATAACTTGTTTGGATGTTTGGATTTAAAATGACTGAATTTGAATTGTTTGATTTTTGTCTTGTTTAAAATGTAGCGTGTCTGTGAGCAATGCACGCAATGTATGTAGCATGTGTGTACATTGTGTGCGTGTGTGTGAATGTATGTGTAGTGTGTGTGTGTGTGTGAGTATATGGTTATATATATACATGAGAGATTGAGGATGGATTTAAAATGACTAGGTTGTAGAAAAGATTTAAAATCCATAAAAAAATACCTAAAAGTTTAGAAAGGATTTTAAATCCGTTGATTTTTTTTTTTTTTTTTTTGTCAAACAAGTTAAATGGATTTGATTTTGGATTTCAAATCCATTGTATCCTTCCATCCAAATGGAACTTAATATTTTAGGATTGAATTTGTTATTGCTCATCAACATGCTAATCAAATGACATCTGAAGGCTTTTGAGCCCCTCATCTTCCAGAGTTTTGTCGATTATTATTTCATTTGAATTTTTTTGTGCCAAAAACCCATGTTATTTTTTACACATACCAAAGAAAGACATTGCTTTACTGTTTTAAAGGAAAGATTACTGGCCATATACAATGTGTTTGAATAAAAATTCATGAGCCTCTCTTGTCAAAAACTCTTATATCTGCCTTGTGCATCACATTGATCTTTACACAGGAATTTTGTGCACCTTCTTCCCAACCACTTTTGCGTACCTACATATGTCAGTACTACCCTCAGAGTGCAGATTATAATTGGGATAGAAGAGGTTTGACTGAGAAATCATGAGTTTCTATATGTTAAATGCTATCTCTATCTCTGCTTCATGCATCACATTTATCTTTACACACGAATGTTTTGGCAAATCGATAAAGAACTATAGTTTCTATATCCTTTATTTATGAACCATGTTCAGCCATCAATTTAATTATTATTATTATTATTATTATTATTATTATTATTATTATGATGATGATGATGATGATGATGATATTATTTCGGGTTAAAAATGAACAATTGATCATTGAATTTTGTCAGGATATTGGAGGATGTGACATTCAAAAGCAAGAAATACGTGAAGCTGTTGAGCTGCCTTTGACACACCAGGAGCTGTACCAACAGATTGGCATAGATCCTCCTCGTGGTGTGTTGCTCTATGGTCCACCTGGCACTGGGAAAACAATGCTTGCGAAGGCTGTTGCTCATCACACAACTGCAGCCTTCATCAGAGTTGTTGGCTCAGAATTCGTTCAGAAGTACTTGGGCGAGGTATGCTGCAGAATCCTTGACTATATGTGTTTTCATCTTCTAATCATAACATACCTGAGAGTTGCAATAGTGATACTTATTTTATGCCCTCGGTTTTTTAGTGTGCGCAAGAAGACATTACATTTTAAATGTACTCTAAGGTGCAACATTTGACTGATAATGCCCTATTTCCATAAATTTCTGTTGCTGTCGTTGTTGATAATAATAAAAAAAGATCAAGATTGGGAGAAGGCCAGAACATTCTGTAGGTCAGATTTTGACATGTAGTTGGTTAAGAACCCTCTTCCCCTGGAAAAGGAAAACTTCCATTAATTGCTTTGTGTTTGGTTTAAATAAACTGAATCTGTTAAGTTCTCATGCCGTGATTACATCTTCTGATTACTGTGTACGACGAAACTGTCTTAAAACAATTGTTGCTGTTACGTGTCCTTAAACTAAATTAAGCTGCTTATAGTAGTTTAAATCCTCTGAACAATATATGCAGGGTCCGCGTATGGTCCGTGATGTCTTTCGCCTTGCAAAAGAGAATGCACCTGCAATAATTTTCATTGATGAGGTAGATGCAATTGCTACTGCAAGGTTTGATGCTCAAACTGGAGCTGATAGGGAGGTCCAGAGAATTCTCATGGAATTGTTAAATCAGGTACAGAATGAAGTTCATATAGTAGATGAGTGAAAAAACAATAAGAGCTTAAAATTCTTCATTTTGAGAAATGTCAAGTTACATTTTAGTGATCAATTTGATTTGTCTTTTGCAGATGGATGGTTTTGACCAGACAGTTAATGTGAAGGTTATCATGGCAACAAATCGAGCTGACACATTAGATCCTGCCCTTCTACGTCCAGGAAGGCTTGATCGTAAAATTGAGTTCCCTTTGCCAGACAGACGTCAAAAGAGGCTCGTCTTCCAGGTGATGCTCAAGCACTTGTGTTTGTCCTCTGTGCTAGTTCCCCCCCCCCCCCCCCCCCCCCTTCTTCTTCCTTTCTTTTCTGAATTGCCAACCCACCAATTTCAATCCCCTCCTCCCTAAAATCACAACAAGCCTGCAGCCAGTTAAGATCACCAAAAAAAAAAAAATCTGTATCTACAGGTTTTCTCTGTCCGTCTCTATTAGGATGTTATATTGGTTTTCTAGGTTGACCATGCAGTAAACAGAAGTGATTTCATGTACAGGTTTGCACTGCAAAAATGAACTTAGGAGACGAGGTGGATTTGGAGGACTATGTGTCGCGTCCAGACAAAATTAGTGCTGCTGAGGTCAGCTCACATTGTTTATATTCACATCGACATGTTCATATAAACATTTGGCATCTGCCATGATGTCTTTCAGTCACAGGGAACAAATGCCGTGTGGGTATTCTTAGTCAGTTTCTAACACATATTTAACTTCTTCAGATTGCAGCCATATGTCAAGAAGCAGGTATGCATGCAGTGAGAAAGAATCGGTATGTTATACTCCCCAAAGATTTCGAGAAGGGCTACAGATCTAATGTAAAGAAGCCTGACACTGATTTTGAATTCTACAAGTGATCTGTAGAATCCCTTGTGCGAAAACTTAAATAAACCGACCGTCAACAATTTTTATCTCGCTTGTATCATACCCCGGGACAGAGTGGAGACCCTGGTTTATCTAGTACGATTTGTATGTTTAGTATATGTCTATATGTCAGAAATTATAGGCCTTTAAATCCTGATGGGTGCTTATATGAAGACAATTGACTATCAAAGTGTCACCCTTGATTTGCATATTCTAGCATATTTTCATGGCTTTCATCATGACATCCAATGGTATCTTGACTTTGCTTTATGTGTGCTACCACTTGTGGATTTCTTTGTATGACGGGCCCAGACCGAGATGCTATTTTGGGCCCTATATGTTGGTGAGGAAAAAGCAAAGGCAAGAGAAGGGATAATATGAGACCCAATCAAAGGTCAGCATATCAAAGGCCAATTATCATTGTTTCGAGTGTGGTGTGTGTGTGTGTTAGTATTTTTCTTGCTAGCATAGTTTGGTTTTGGTTGGTGACTTGAAATGATAAATTATATGTTTCTAAGAGAAGTTTCTTAGCACATGCTTGCTTATGATGTTCGCAGAATTTTATTTGTGCGAATTGAAAGAAGTTAAAACCATTAGATAGAATGTGGCCCGTTGTCTTCTTTGTATAACAGGTGCTGGCCTCAGTCTATTGTCCAATGGCGCCTAGTTAGAATGGCATGTAGTTTTGTTTGTTTAACATGTGTAAGAAGGTAGGATCATCCGCTCAAAATCCATTCCCGTTCCTGCTCAAAATTTTCTTCTGGTGTAATGTGTATCTTCTCTTGTACCAATCATGGAATAGATGAAATAAATCAAAGAAATAAATTATACCACGCCTCGGACGTGATGGAAGATGGATAAATTGAGACAATATTTTATAGATATGTAATTATTTTGAATATATTAGTCTGATCATTATTTTTCGATAGCTTGGAAGGACAAAAGAAAGGTTTTGTAGTTTCTTCAACAATTTCTAATCTATAGATGGACCTCTCATTAGGATTTGAACCCAAATGAAGTTATGATCGAATATATTGTCAGCGGGGTTTGATCTGAATCACACTTTACTCAATTTGGAAAAGTCACCTTTTTGTTTGTGTTAGTGTAGCAATTTTACTAGGTATCGTCGGAACATTTGATGGTACAAAGAACTTTTTGGTTTCTCCAAACTTGGGAAAAATAAGTTAGAGTTATAAGGGGCTCAACTCATTTTTAAGTAAACTAAGTTGCTCAAAGATCCTTGTAATCTGGTTAGATTGGGACTGTTGAAGACTTCTTACATAAGTAAGACTGAAGTCAGTACTTGAGTGCAGTTAGACAACATTACATTGTTACCAAGCAATAAAAGAACATACTCTAGTTACTTCAATTATTACAGAGCATGGCAGAGGTAAATTATGTCAAATCTAGGTGCGTAGGTAGGTAGGGGGCTGGTGTTCATCTGGAGTCCTTAGAATTTTCAAATATGAGATTGATAGGCCCAGGACTGACGATTACAATATTACTACTTTGACTATATTGGAACGGAGGGAGTATATAGTTTTATTTGTTTTGAATGAAACGGGACGTCTCAAAAGAGCTTGGAATCCATAAAATGATGGAAGGGTTAATTTGATCGCATTGTTTTGAGAGAGTAACAATCATATAAAACAAACCCACACCCACACCCAACCCAACCAAGAAAATATAAGTGGTAACTATTAAACACGTATTATTTAATCATTTAACCTCTCAAATTTGTTTTGTTTTCTTTACTCTCTTCAATAAAATTTGTCTATCTTCACCTTCACCATAAATAGTAAACTCAAACTAGTGGCGATCAAAACATATGATCAGAAATCATCTCAATAATTCTAGATACTACTATCTCAAACATTCATACTAGTAGAATTCCAAAGATTATGATAGAAAATAAGTTACTATTTTTGGAGATTTTTAGATCCTCCCACTTCAAAAGTGCCTGATTTCGATAAATACTTTTCTAGATTTTAGGTACAAAAGTTTTAAATCAAAAAAGGTTGTTGTTTTCTTGTTTTAGAGGAGATGGAATAGAAGAAAAATATTGTTATGTGACAAATAAAAGCCAAAATGAAAGTAATACAAATTTGGTGCCACCAAAAAAGCAGCTTTGGAGGAGTCGTCCACTTTATAAAGTTGAATATATATTTGAGAATTAGGGGAAATGTTGTAATCAGAGGTCCAGCAAGATTCTGTAAATCACTATATGACATTAGGGATTAGTTTGGGGAGACATTAATTCTTCTAAGAATCATTATCAGGTGGGTTGCTCACTTACCCCCACCATAGATATTAGAATATATATTAAAGATTAAAGATGTAATTTTAATACATTATTAATATAGATACATTAACACGTGTTCATAGTGATCGATGGATAAATAATCATTTACAAAATCCTCTTTTCTTGTTTGCAAATTTTTTTGTGCATCGGGTGCATTGTGCAAACGATCTATAGTATAATTTATTTAATTAAAAAGTATTACTTGTTTATTTGAACAATATTACTACTCATTTGTTATTTTAAAAATAGTAATATTTTTCAAATAAATAAGTAATATATTTTTACTTAAAAAATAATATTGAAGATTGAGTGTACAGCAGATCCACGCTTTGTTGTTATGATTACATAGATAATATAACATGTAATTGTATAACAAAAAAAAGAGACAAAATATTAAATTTTAAGAAAAAGAAAATCCAAATTGGGTGAGATGCCTTAACATGGCAGTTTTGTATTATGTTGTCTCGTTTTCTTTGTCTTCACCACAAATGGGCTGCTAGGCTTGGTGGTTGGACATTCTGCTTCGTTGGTTGTACTTCTTTGTTAGTTTGTGGTAGGCAGCCATTCTACCTCATCCATGCAATTCTTTTTTGCTTTTTATTATTATTAAACTTAAAGGAAGAAAAGGATATGAAAGTGAAATCACTGTAACTGGTTTTATTTTATGTTCTCACCCTCTCTGGACAACACATGATACAGAGAATGAGCACATGACATTTTTGGGGAGAGAGAGAGATCACATTTTGATTATCTTCTTTCTTACATGTATATGAGGACATTTAGGGCTCGTTTGATACTTTACAAGAAGTACATTGCTTATTTATCGGCTCAAATCCGACGTTTTGTAGATGCTTCGTCGGCTCATGAAATTGGCTTGACTTGCACATAAAACACAGTTGTATAAGGGCTTAAGCATCTCGTCATTGATACATGTGTGGTGAAGTTTTTGACTAATGTTACAAATTTAGAAGGTATAATGTGAATGTAACAATAAAATTCAACTCTGGATAATTTGTTAAATCTTACTAAAGCCCAGTAATAGTATCATTCATGCTCTTGTTAAGATGATTCTTTAGAGAGCTTGTTTTGGTGCTTCAATGTTCGGTGCTTAACGTGGTTATATGTTAATGTTTGTCATAGGACCTATATATCAAAATTTCATGTAGGTATAAATTTAATTCCTTTATCTTAAATATAAGAATATAATCTTGGTATATTGAATTAGATCTCTTATTCACCTTTAGTATGGTCACATAAACATGCGACAACGATAGATAGGTGAACATTTTTGTATAATATTTTTAAAAAAAATATCCACCAAAACCTAATAGATAAGAATGGGGAAATATGGATTCTTGGGATACAAACAAAAGATTGAGAAGTAGCATGTGATATTGGGGTATAAATTCAAATAGAGGATGATTAGAGGTTTGTGCCAGAATGTTCCTTCACCTTTAAACAAACTTTATACTAATTCTACTCTTTTAACTTCTTTCTTTCTTTTGATACCTAACAACCCCTCAACAAAAATTAAATAAATAAATAACTCTCTCTCTCTCTCTCTCTCTCTCTCTCTCTCTCTCTCTCTCTCTCTTTCTCTCTCTAGAAAAAAACATGTTTTAACATTTTTCTCACCAATTAGAAACTCAAATCTTTGTGAACCAATTGATAAAGTTGCAATCCAAAATTAAGATGTGATTTGCCTTTTTTTTGTTTTTTCCTTTTTTAAAATTATTTAAATACTAATGTGCATTAAACATATTACGATCGTTGGTCAACGAAAGCCATATTTGAAATGAGACAACCGAGCAGAGTAGCAATATTATTTTTTTAGTTAAAAAAATATATTAGTTCTTTATTTAAAAAGTATTATTATTAAAACATATTATTTGTTACCTTTAAAATATACTATTACTGATTTCTCTAAAATATGTCTTTTATATATGTTAAAATTTCTACCGCTTAATTTACAAAAAAAAAACGAAAGCCATATTTGAAATGAGACAACTGAGCAGAGTAGCAATATTATTTTTTTAGTTAAAAAAAAAATATTAGTTCTTTACTTAAAAAGTATTACTATTGAAACATATTATTTGTTACCTTTAAAATGTACTATTACTGATTTCTCTAAAATATGTCTTTTATATATGTTAAAATTTCTACCGCTTAATTTACAAAAAAAAAACGAAAGCCATATTTGAAATGAGACAACCGAGCATAGTAGCAATATTATTTTTTTAGTTAAAAAAAATATATTAGTTCTTTACTTAAAAAGTATTACTATTGAAACATATTATTTGTTACCTTTAAAATGTACTATTACTGATTTCTCTAAAATATGTCTTTTATATATGTTAAAATTTCTACTGCTTAATTTACAAAAAAAAAATGTTAGTACTAGTTTATTGTGATATTTGCACGAATTTTAGGTTAATCAATCATAAATATTATTTAAGACAAAACTAATGCGATGGAGACCAATGATGTTAAATAAAAATCATGATATCTTTTTTATATTTATAAAAATATAAAAAATTCATACAAATTTAATTTAAAATAAATAATATTATATCAATATAAAGATTAAAATATATGATCGGCGCAACATATATGGATGAAAAAATCATGAAAATTCAATGAATTCATATTGCAAAAGTGCATTGAAGGGGGCAAAGAAATAAATGCCAACCATATATGCATGTCCTATTTTCTTAAATAGTAACCGTGGCAGAAAATCACACTACCAGGACATAACCCAATAAATGCACACGTGGTGTACGTGTGGGATATATATATATATATATATTAATAATTAATCAATTTTAAAACTAATTTTAGTATTTATTTTGGGGGGCTTTTTCTATTATTGTTATTAAAGATTTATTTTTATGATTTTTGTAGTAAATTCTTTTGCTAAGCAATATGGTTTAATTCAAACACGACATAATGTGAGCTTAGTATTTTCTGATAATTAGTTATCTCTATTTTAATTTATTTGTTGTTTAAGATTATTTTTTATTTATTACGAACATCGTTAATATATATAATTTAGGTATAAGATGGCTTATCATCCTCCTATAAAATCTTTAAAATGTGTGCATATTAATTACTCTCCTAACATTCTAACGTTGAGCAAGACTCATCACAAAAAAATAAGATTAAGAGTGTTAAAAATAACTTGTCATGTTCCGTGCAACGCAACTATAATATCAATTATGTATTTTTATCGTTAAAAAAAAAAAGAAAGTTCTGTTTAATAATTGTTTTTAGTTAAAAAAATAAATTTGTATAATTGTTTTTTGTTATACCAAAATACTATATTTATTTTATGAATGGAGGGATTGAGGAAGTTCTTTTTTTTTTTTTGAAAGCAAAAGAAATTTTATTGATTTGATATCTCACTCACAAGGCAAAGAGTATAACTTAACAGGAACAGACCTCTTAATGAAAACTCGATCTGGGTAGGAACAAGATGCTCTAGTGAAACTATGAGCAATATTGTTAATAGGCCGTTTAATAAAATATAAAAATACATTATATAAGGACTTAAGCAAAAATCGACAATCCTCAATAGTCACACCAACAACAGACAACATCGGAGCCTTACTTCTAATAGCCTGAACGACTGCGAGACAGTCAGACTCCACCTCTACTGGTTGCCAAAAATAATTCTTGATTCAGCTCAAATCTCAATTCGCTGGACATGGCATCCAAACATGAGGAAGTATTAATTATTAAGTAGGTATCTTGTGATACCAAGTTTTTATAACAATTACAAAATTTGTGAATTTTTTATTTAAAAAATAAAATTAAAATACATAAGAACCCTAGAAACTTAGAAAGTTTTGAAAATAAAAAAATAAAAAATTGAAATAATTCAATCGATTAGGCAAAGCCGGCGATAGCAACCCTAGTAATTTATGAAATAAAGATACCCCTATTGAAAAATTAGCAAACCTGGAGTTCTAATATATTATTACCTAAAATATTAATTAAATATTAATAAAAATTACATATATATATATATATAATGTGTGGATACGATGCCATTGACTCTCTTTTCATTTTGTCAAACGTGGTCTATAAAGTCTTACTTCCGAAAATTATGATGGGATTGGAGGTTAAACTAATTTTGTCTTGTGCTCCTTTGACTATTTAAATAATAATTAACAACAAAAAACAAAAACAATAATAATAATAATAATAATAATAATAATAATAATAATAATAACAACAATAATAATAAAAATAATAATAATTATAATAATAATAATAATTAATTCTTTATCCTCTAGAGTATTATTTTTTCTGTCGGTATTTGTATAATATTGACGGAACCTATAAAATATAATAACTTATAATTTTTTCTTCTTAAAAAAATAGTTGAATTTTAAATTATATTTCTATATCGTAAAGTAAAGGTTGTTTCTCTATTAAAAAGTAAGAGAAAAGTTCAAATTAATTTCTAAATTAGTATCTTATGTTTAAATTATATATAAATTAATTTTTTGTGTACAATTAAAATATTTAACTTTTAAAATGGATTAAATCCGCCTATGAACTTCTTACTAACGAACAAATAGGACATTTTGAAAATTCTAAATAACTAAATAAATCTATTAATTATTTACTAAATAAGAAATATATTTAAATAAAGTAATGAATTTTAAAAAATTTAAAAATTATTTGATAATTTAAAATAACATGATAAAATATTTAAAATATTATAGATCTAAAAAAATCTGAAAATACCTTAAATTATTTAATTAATATCTGAATAACATAACAAATCTCCAAATCTCAACTAATTTTATATTTTGAATTATTAAAAATAATTTTAATTTTCCTTTGTTAATTTATTAAATACATTTATAATTTATTTTGTTGATTTTTAAAGTTATTAAATTTTTTTAGTTATTTCAATATTTAGAAATTCCCTATTTATCTCAATTTCGAAATATTAAAAATTTATTTGACCTAATTTAAATTTTGAGAACCTAATTAGATAAAAATAATTTAAACCTACCAAATTAGTTGCTAAGGCTAATTTGTACAAAGTAATAACTGATAATGTACTGTCATTATAAACCACAGCTGGACTAATACGTAATAATAATATTTCAGTAGATTTTTTTTATAAAAAAAAAATCAGATTAAATAATATATATTTATATATCTCTTTCTCTCACTAAAAAGTAAAAGCCCGTTCTACTGCCCCATCCCCACCCCTCACTCTCAGTGGTTGAGTGAATCAACTTCAGTCACTGACTCTCGCCCACCCCACCCCCTGCCCCTCTCTTCATTTTTCTTTTCTATTTCCAGCTCATTCTCAAGCAGAAAGCTGCACAGATTTCAGCTGATAATTATTTCTTGGTGCATTTATGTTCTTGGATCTTTGAATTCCCCATTAATGGTGTGAATTCTTTGACTAAAATGCGGTTGCCAATGCTGCTCGGTTTCTGTCAGCCCGAGCTCTCCGTTTCTCCTGCATTCCTTCTCTTCAGTCTGGAGATTCAACGCAGAAGCTCTGGTTTTGGCTCCCAACTTCATCCTTCTCCATAAACTCCTCCATTTTTCAGTTAATTTTTCTGGGCTCCTCGTCATGCTTCCTGGTAATCTTGCAAACCCCTCTCTCTCTACTGGCAGATCTGAATGGGTGGGATTTGTACTTGTTGTTAAGTGTTATTGTGCATTTGCTTACTGCATTTGATGCAGTTGAAGATTTTCTGTAATTGTGTGCCTACTAAGTTTAGTGATTCAAGCTAGCAAATCTTGATTATTACTATGAATGTTATTCCTATTGGGGTTGTTTAACAACCAACCAAAAGCACAATTTTCACTCTTAGGATTCTCATAAGAATAAAGTTGTCTAGGATTCCTTCTCTCTCTCTCTCTCTCTCTCTCGGTGGGAGAGAGAATTCATGGAAATTGGACGACAAAGATCTTTTACTACTGTGGAAATTATGTAATTCAATTCTGTTGCTTCCATCTTGTTTGGATTAAGGAAGGAAGTTTTTAAGTCTGTAGTTGAATTTGGTGCCTGCTTAGATTGTAACTAAAATTTGGTCAATGATTGAGTCTGCTTTTCTTTGCCACTACCAACATCTGTTGATTCACTTTCTTGCAAGATAAGCTTGTTGGGTTACTCTAGTCACCTTGAAGATTAATGGAAAAGGCAACACCTTTTTCTGCGTTCGCCTTTTCCTTTTTGTCCCGTTTCCTTTTCATCTGTTAAAGAGCTTCTCTTAGTAGGGATTGCCAACAATGTGCTTTGCTTTTGGTGCGTGGAGTGCTACGAAGACCTCAATCGTCGCTTAAATTTGCGAGACTTGAAATGTAAAATCATTTACAGTTCTGTATCAAGAATGTATTTAACTTCCCAAAGACAACACCTTCTTTTTGTCAGCTGATATAAAGATGTATTGTCTTTTGTGGAAAGTGCTTTATTACATGAGATATGTTATGTCTTTGTCCTCGTGAAAGAGAAGACATGATCGTTGTAGCCTATTTGATATTAATTTGTCCCCTTTTTTCGTTGTGTTAATGAAGTAATATAGTGGAATATGATTCACATTTTGTGATCGAAATTCAATTGGAACTCGTTTCAGATTGATATCAGCTTGTGATGTTCCTTGGTTCTAACTAACAAGGTTTCAAGCACACTTTTTTGGTGTTGAAAAGTTTTTCTCATGAGAATATATGTGTTTCCAATTCCTCAAAGAGCCAGTAGACATTTCTGGCTCGGATTGACTGCGAATTTTTTTTTATTCGACTTGATTTTTATCTTCACTGACCCAAACAGTATATGCCTATGATCTTGTAACACTATAGTCACTTTGCCTACTAAAGTTGAGTCTTCTTCGCTGCTGCTACTTTTGCGAATTTACGAACTTAAATTTTGATCTATATGCTGTACATAACTAATTATACATTTATGCTTTAATGTTCCTCTGTTCATCCTCAGGAAAACAGCAATCCGTGCCGTATTTTAATGCTTCAGTGGATTTGCTCACGAAACACATTTCTTCCCATGTAATGCTATGTTCCCTTCTTTTCATTATCAGTCTTTTTCCTCTGGCTTGTGGCGATTTAAGCTCAGACAAACAAGCCCTTCTTGCATTTTCAACTGCCATACCTCATGGCCGAAAACTCAACTGGAATCCTGCTTCACCCATCTGCTCTTTGTGGACGGGGATCAACTGTAGTACAGATGGCAGACATGTGATCGGCCTACGGCTTCCCGGGGTCGGACTCACTGGTCCGATTCCGACGAATACGATTGGAAAGTTGGAATCTTTGAGGGTTCTCAGCCTTCGATCCAATCGCCTTAGCGGTAGTTTGCCTCCAGATATCCTTTCCCTTCCTTCTCTACGGTACCTCTTTCTCCAAAATAACAACTTTTCTGGTGATATTCCAGCTTCATTTTCCCCTCAACTCACTGTTTTGGATCTCTCGTTTAATTCATTGACGGGAAGCATTCCACTAACACTTCGGAATTTGACTCAACTTACGGCATTGAGTCTTCAGAACAACTCACTTTTTGGGCCCATTCCCGATCTAGGCTCATCACATCTCCGACGTTTCAACCTAAGCTATAACCGTCTTAATGGCAGTATCCCTTCTTCTCTAAAGAAGTTTCCTAACTCTTCTTTCGTCGGAAATTCTTTATGTGGGCCCCCTTTGAGTCCTTGTTTCCCTGTTCTTCCGCCTTCTCCTTCCCCAAGTCCGCTGTTTCCACCTTCAGGAGTCCCTCAAAGAGAAAGCTCAAAAAAGAAACTTTCATTGGGAGGTATAATTGCCATTGCAGTGGGAGGAGCTGTGCTGCTATTCCTCATTGCTCTAGTGTTGTTCTTGTGCTGCTATAAGAAGAAGCAAAATGATAGTGGTGCCGCCCCAAAGATTAAGTCTTCTGGTGTTGGCAGGACTGAGAAACCGAGCGAAGAGTTCGGTAGTGGGGTCCAAGAACCCGAGAAAAACAAGTTGGTTTTCTTTGAAGGGTGTTCGTACAACTTTGATCTTGAGGATTTGTTGAGGGCCTCGGCTGAAGTGCTTGGGAAGGGTAGTTTTGGGACAGCATACAAGGCAGTCTTGGAGGAGTCGACGACAGTTGTTGTTAAAAGGTTGAAAGAAGTTATTGTGGGGAAGAAAGATTTTGAACAGCAAATGGAACTAGTCGGGAGAGTCGGACAGCACCCGAATATTGTGCCTTTACGTGCATATTATTACTCGAAGGATGAAAAGCTCCTTGTGTATGATTACTATCCTAGTGGCAGCTTGGCAAGTTTGTTGCATGGTATTCTCTCTTTCTCTATCGATCTCTATCTCTCTATATGTTGATCTCTTCACTATGCATCTTTTTTGGGCGATTTCGATTGAACAGGAAACAAGGCTGCTGGAAGAACTCCACTGGATTGGGATTCAAGGCTCAAAGTATCCCTAGGGGCAGCAAGAGGGATTGCTCATGCACATGCTGCTGGCGGCGCAAAATTCACTCACGGAAACATCAAATCCTCGAACGTCCTCCTCAACCAAGACCTCGACGCTAGTGTTTCTGATTTTGGCTTAGCCCCTCTCATGAACTACCCTGCCCCATCTCGGCAAGCCGGATACCGGGCCCCAGAGGTGATCGAAACTCGAAAGCACACTCACAAATCCGACGTGTACAGCTTTGGCGTTGTCCTACTCGAGATGCTCACTGGAAAACAACCGATTCAATCTCCAAGCCGCGATGACATCGTTGATCTTCCCCGGTGGGTCCAGTCAGTCGTTCGGGAGGAATGGACAGCTGAGGTTTTCGATGTTGAACTGATGAGGTTCCAAAACATTGAAGAGGAGATGGTGCAGATGCTGCAGATTGCCATGGCTTGTGTTGGGAAGGTTCCAGATATGCGGCCGAGCATGGACGAGGTAGTTAGAATGATCGAGGAGGTACGGCAATCCGACTCGGAGAACCGGCCTTCTTCCGACGAGAATAAGTCGAAGGACTCGAATGTGCAGACCCCTTGATTTATTCTCTGCAAATAATGCTACAATATTAAATTTTCTGATTTTTTCTTGTTCAAGTTCAGAGAAGAACTCATTTGGTTTTTGGATTCCCTGGTGAGAGTGTGAATGTTTCAGTCAGTAAATTTCTTAGGAACTGTAATCTTGTAGCTTACCGTGTTTTTTCTTACCAACTGTTGAAAAGTGTCTTTGTTTCTCTGTAAACCATTTGATTATTTGTTATGAAAGTTTATTTTTAGGATTCGATCCCAACCGGATGAATATTCTTCTAATTGTAAAAGGCTTCTTTAGAAAGAAAACAATATTGTATTATGCTCAACTTGATTCATTTATGACTACTCCGAACCAATTTTAAATAAGCTCAAACTTGAAGACAAGTTAATCGAGTTCAGCTCGAGCTTAATATTTGCTCGATTAGACCATCTCCAATAGTCAGCACAAAATCTACATTTCATCTCCACCAGTCTGCACTACTTTCTGCACTAAAAAATAATATTTCAATAATATTTCTTATAATTTATTTATTTTTAATCCATACTTAAAAAACTTCATATTTATTAAATAGATAATACGCAATATATTAAAAATAATTATTTTATATGTAATATTTTAATTTTTTTATCTATAAAATTAATTATATATAAAAAATACATATAATACCAAGCAATAATAATGCAAAATTAAAATTGGACTTCATAATAATAGTACAATAAAAATACATGTTTACAAGATTAAATTTCCGAATTAGAATATTCTGCCCACAAATGCTCAATTAATGCATTTCGAAGTGGGAAATGAGATTCTGCATCTCTATTTTGTCTAAATCGAGCTAGAAAATTTTGAAAATGCGTGTTTTTATTTTCAACAAGTTCGACTTCTAGAGCTGGCACTTCTCTTGCTTCTCCGATTGGAGCATCAAGTTCTCGTTCATCCCCAATTATCATATTATGCATTATTATGCACGCAGCCATAATATCTTTCAAATCAATTTTACTCTAAAAATGTGCTGGATTTACCACTATTGCAAATCGTCTTTGGAGGACTCCAAATGCCACTATTTCTCAAACATGTGAGAAAATTCAACGGGTGTGTGCAATAAATTGAGCTGCTGAATCATAGTGGTGCAAGCGAAAAAATAATTGTAAGTTGTTATTTATACTTTATGTTTTCATTTGTCAAATAGAATATTTTGATTTCAATATTGTTTCTTTATTATGTAGTTGGAGCGTGCAAATGAGACTATGAGGTCGGTGAAAGGATATGAGGCTGGGTTCAAATTCGACCATGTGTGGTCGATTTTAAAATCGTTTGTACAAGCTGAAGAGCTAACTGCAGAAAATTTTTCAGAGTCCACTCTTTCCCCTAATCCTTCTTTATCTTCGTTTTCTATTTATTTAAATGACGGAAACATTAGCAGTGCTGGTGGTTTTTCGTCAAAAAGACCCGAGGGGTAAAAAAATCAAAACTTAAAAAGAAACAAAAAGAAGATGATGATAATTTTGTACAAATGATAAAACAAGAAAATGTCTCACTTAGAGAATTGTTAGCAAGCGCAGCCTCAAGAAAAGATCGTGAGAATAAGCTAAAAGCTTGTGAATTTGAGTTGAAAGATCGTGAGATAACGATGAACAATGAATGGAAAAGGATCAAAGAGGAAAACGCAACTTTAAGGATGAATTTAGACACTGTTGCTGATCCTGCACTACGTGAATACTTGAGGTTGGAGTAGCAAATAATTCTGCAGAGGAAGACACAAGCCAATCCAGCAAATCTACTTCCGAATACAACTAATGTGTTTGAAAAAAAAATTCCGGACATTGGAGGGTCTGGAGGTGATCTTTCTGATTATTGAAATTAGATTATTAATTTAGTATCATGTGTATTTTCTATTTAGTAAGTAATTGTGTTTTTACTTATGTTGTATAATTTTATATTTTGTATGTAACTTTATAATTTTTAGTTGTAATTGTATGTTTTGTCTATTTGTATTTTTATCTATTTTTTAATTTTTATGGTAGAATAATAATTGTATGTGTAGTATTTAAAATTTTATTGTATGATTATTATTTATAATTAAAATTACATCTTTTTATTATTTTTTTATCATATTTAATTACAATAATCTTAAAATTAATTAAACCAAATTAATTGTAAAAGAAAAAATTATTGTATTATTTTTATTTCTTATTGAAATTACATTTTTTTATTTTTTTATCATATTTAATTAAAATACTATTAAAATTAATTTAATTAAATTAATTATAAAATAAAAATTTATTATTAAATATAGAAAATAATAAAATATAATTAAAAAAAAGGAAAGAAGTGACACGGTTGCATCAATTATACATCAAATAATTAAAAAAGAATTGGATGCGGCACAATACCTCAGGATCCAGTGCACTGCTGGAGCCTGCTTTCCTTAAATTCACACATTTTCAGTGCATTGCTAGAGAGGCTTAGTAACTCATTATGTTTATGGTATTTAATCAAATCGATACAAAATAAAAATTTGTACCAAGGAGAAACAATTGTTTTTTTTTTTAAGAATATAATATTTATGAATCTAATCGAGTCGAGCAGTTCAAATTTACAGTAGAAGAACCTCATTTCAATTGGAGTCCGAGTGTGAAACCAATGGAGGAAGATAAACAGAGGATCAAGTTCAGAATTTTTTCTCACCTTACAATTACAGAAATTTAGGGGCAGCCTCTCGGAGTTTCAACATGCCAAAAGATCTGCGGTCATCCGGAATTCGAGAATTCACAACAGAAATGCAGCAGAATAATATGTCCTCAGAAGCTCACAATTTCCCAATCTAGATTTTCATTCAGGTGCTTTGGTGATCACTGCAATGGCGGGGCCAGCTACGAAAGGTAGTCGGCTCCCGCTGCAGAAGAGCCTCAGCCGCCGTGTTTCCTTCAAAGAAGACTCCCTGCACCGCCGCGACGACAGCGACGAAGAAGCACAATCCAGCGGCCGCGCCGGAGGCTGCAGCTCCATTTGCAACACCTGCTGCTTCTGGATCTCAATAATTTTAGGCCTCCTTCTATTCGCACTCATCCTCCTCGGCAGTATGTACTTCGCGTTCCTCAAATCCAACCTGCCGAACGTCCGCTTCCAGCGGCTGGACGCCAACACAATCGACGTCATTTCAGCGAATAAGGACACGCTGCTGACAGCGGACCTCGCCGTGCTCCTCAACGCCACCAACGGAAACGGGAAGGGGGACCTGATCTACAGCGAGATGACGGGATCCATGACGTCGGCGGGGATCGATTTCGGGGAAATCAAATTGGAGGATGTGACCCAGCCGCCGCACAGCACGACAACGCTGAAAGTGGCGGCGGCGATTAAGAACGTGGCGGTGGAGTACGCGGCAGCGAAAGAGCTGCAGGAGAATTGGAATAGGCGGACACTGGTGGTCGATGTGGCGGTGGCGGGGAAAATCGACAGGGTTGTGGAAGGGAAGAAGATGGAAAGTATGCCTTTCAAGATAGAATGCAGTAAAATAGAACAGTGGGAAATTGAAAGTGGCCATGCACCTAAATGCACTGTAGAGTTGACTCCTATACGGTAAGCCCTTCCTTCTTTCTCAATGATCAATTTAGATTCATGAGTCACAAATAAAATAATATATTTTTTAAATAACTCCTAAAATAAATTATATTTTTCACAACTATACCTTTTTCTTTTTATTAACTAAATAAATTTATATTTATACAATTTTTTATTTATTAAATAGAAAAACAGTTTTTTACATTAATTAATAAAATAAAAAACTTTTTTTTAAACATTGAAAAATGATATTTTTTTAATGAAGAAAGTAATATTATTAATAGAACCAAATATGAGATTGTTTCCTAAAAATGAAATATAAATAGAATTTGAGGTTGACATAAAAAATGTAAATTTAATAATAAATCCTAAAAACATCGTATGAATTAGTGCTTGTGTCTCGAAAGCATTGTACACCCAATTCATAATATTACTTATTTAACTAAAAAAACATATTAATTATTTACTTGAAAAATATTTCTATCTAAGATAAAAAAAAATCAATGGTAAAATTTTACATTAAAAATAAATAAATAATATTATAAATTAAATTATATGGTATACCTGACCTGATGTACCATCATGTCACGTTTTGTGTGTGTATACATACACACACTAAATAAGAAGTTAGTTGTGCCAAGTCCATAATGAAGAAATTTAAAATTTTATAAAAATCAAGCGTTAAAGAAAAAAAAGCGAATTAATTAAATAATGAAAATCATCAATTATGCATAAATGATATGTCAATAAGATTTTATTGATCCTAACAAAAATTAAATTAAATTCCTTTTGTGCATAATAAATTATTTTATAAAAAATTTATTAAATTAATTGGAATTTTATTTTACTTCTTTTATAAAATTGTATATTTACACGGAATTTTCATTAATCTACTCACTTATTTTATTCAAGCTCGACTTGAATTATATATATATATATATATATATATGCATTTCCATCTCTGATCTATCCTTGTGGTTTCCTAACTCAGGAATTATTTTGTGCAGTTGATCAATTAATAATGGGTCCCGAGGGTGCAACCGTCATTTTGGTTAATAAGCAGTAGAGCAGGCTTCTGTTTTCTTCTTTTTTCTATATTTTTTTTTCTTTTACTTTCAATAAATTTTGTTTTTGGTGTTTTTTGTTATTTTTTAAAATCAAGCTTCAATTGAGTTGGTCTTTGTAATTAGTGAAAGGAGTATATTTTTTAGAACACAAAACTACATTTTTACTCGTATTTAACAATAAAATAATAAAATATATTTGTTCTCAAATGATTATTCATTACAAATTATTTATAAATATCTTTAAATTTTTTAAATTATTGCAAAATGTTGTTGGGTTTAA